>LR999998.1:45000-1506666 GCA_905220455.2 Deilephila porcellus
AACAAAAACAAAAACAAAAACAAAAACAAAAACAAAAACAAAAACAAAAACAAAAACAAAAACAAAAACAAAAACCTGGGCTCATTTACATATTTTTACCGATTATGCGTATACAAATGCGTTTGAATAGTCTCGACTCTACCGGTAAAAGATCTAACGAGGTGAAGTAATTAATACGGAAATCGAAAGCCAATTTCACGAACTATATTTCATGTACTGTACAGCACTATGGCCCAAGGTCCATACATTTCTGGACCATCTCCTTTAAATTTAGTGATTATGGATTGTAAATCTTGTGATAAAATAACAATAGCTTCATAATTCAATGGATTTACGGAAAGTGTTATTGAAATTGTGTGAGTTACGTCTGCACAAAGTTGTTTGTGTTAAAAGTATGAAACGTCAGATGGAACTTCCTTGTTTAGATAGACTGTATGTCATCTATAATTAAACACGCTATGACCAATGGGAGCGGAGCAGGGAAGTGCGTGGTAGCCTGTTGGTAATGAAACAGATGCAGCTGTCAACATGTCCACGGTGGTCGCGAGTTCAAATCCCAGGACACAACTCTCACTTTTCAGGCTCATGTGTGCATTGATCACAGTCACCAAGCACTATAACAGTGAAAGAAAATATCGTGAGGAAAACTGCTTACCATCGCTTTTTGTAAGAATTTCTATGGTATGTAAATTCTGTCAACTCGCACTAGGCCAGTGTGTTGGACTATATGGCCTAACCCCTCTTAATCCTACTCTCAATTGTAGAGAAGCTCCGTGCCCTGCAGTGGGATGTATATGGGCTGATACAGACAAGGGTACTTAAAACTGATAAATAAACTGGGTGTTTTTTGTAAAGTGTGGTCATTGTTTACAAAACTGTTGTTTATAACGCTGGTATCTTCTTCTCTACTATAAAAACAGATGTGTGTATATAACATGTTTATTATGAACTGTAAAGCAGCGGACAAGATGAGAAATGAAGTAAAGAGGGCGGTTTCCGTACCATTACTTAGGTTGAGTTTAAATATACAAAAGCTAACACAGGAAATAAGATGTTTCTGGTATGAAAACTGCCTCGGTGGCGTAGTTGTACTACGGTATGGCAGCTAGCAAAGCTGAGGTCTCGGGTTTGAATCCCGGGTCGGGCAAAGTGATATTGGGTTTTTCTATTCATTATTATCAGCCCGGAGTCAGAAATTTGTGCCCGATATGGCGATAGGCTCGCCCCCTATTACATCGTAGGACGGAATATGCAGGGCGAAATATGGGTGTCCTGGTGGCGCCTCTGCCTACCCCTTCTGGGATAAAGGCGTGAGTTTATGTATGTATGTGTGATATGAAGATGATTTAATAAATCTCTGCACCTGAGCGAAGCCAGGTCGGGCCGCTAGTCTATATATATAAAAATGTTATGTTGGTTTGTGTACGCTTCAAAAACTCGAGAACGGCTGGACCGATTTGGCTAATTTTGATCTTGAATTATTTGTGGAGGACCAGGGAAGGTTTAAAAGGTGAATTTGGTCCACTGGAAGATGTTTTTTTATTTAATATTTGAAGTGAATCTTCTTCATACAAAATGTTCATAGGTTTCGCAACTGTCAAACATTTAATGTTCACCCCGTCGATACAGTAAACTCTTCCTTCAAATTAAAGAACGTTTTTAAATGATGGTTTCGAATCGACAACATATGTCCACAATTATCGGATAATGGCGTATTTTAGATTTAAATATGTAAAATAATGTCAGTAATGAAAAAGGATTGACATTTAAATTAGTTGTCAAATATTTATGCGTGAGTTCAGTTTATTTTGTGTAAACTAAACTTCTTTTTAAGATCGAAAATCTCTTTTATCACATTTTTGTACAATATCCTATCCTTCACCACCATTATACGAGTATCATTTAAAATCACATAATATCATAATCTTCGAACCTACTGAATCGATTTTTTTTCACGAGAGATATGAGAATATAAGAGCTGTGAGAGCCATAACAAGTTATAATCTTATTCCTTTATTCACTGTTTATCCACAGATATTGCAAAATTAAACTTATATGATATCTATTCTTTGTTTTGTTTCTCATTTCTCAACCATTCAATCACAATTTTGACAGCCTCCGTGGCGCAGTTGGTTAGACACCGGCTGTGAAACGAGAGGCCGCGGGTTCGATCCCCGCACCGAGACGAATGTTTGTGTGAACCACAAGTATTTGTTTCGGGTCTGGGTGTTTGTGAGACCGAAAAAGTCTCTCGTAGTTCCTGATACCCACGACACAAGACTCGATCTTAGTGTGGGGTCAGGACTATGTATGTGACTGTTGGGTGTATTTATTTATTTATTATTTACAATGTGCAACAGCGAAGCGGGGCAGGGTACAGCTATGTTAACATAAAAAAAACCTCGTAAAATAAGTTTGTAATATATAATGAGTGGTATTGTCGGTGACGTCACGGATTACAGGCGCGAGTTGATCCAGGAGAGGAAGGAGGTGACGCGCGCGTACCCGCCCGGCATGCCGATGTTGCAGCCGTTCCCGTGGTGGAATGACGTCACACCGATCTGCAACACAAAGGGCTTTATACAATACGTCCGGTCAACGAGCAGACAGGTCGCGTGATGGTAGCTGATGACTGCTCATGATGTGGTGCCGGCCCATCAGGTCGGCCGTCATGCAACATTTCTCATCGCTGCTCCGATCTTCATGATAGCGGTATGTTGCCTATAGCCTTCCTTTATAAATGAGCTATGCAACGCTAAGAGATTTTTCGATTCGTAAAAATAGTTCGTGAGATAAGCGCCTTTTTTTAATTATTTTTCGATTGCAGTGAATGGCGAGACGGGCATGCTGTCCGCCTGTTGGTAAACGATATAACCACTCATGGACATGGCAAAACCAAACAACACCATGATTTACAAAGCAATGCTTGGCATTGCCCTACGCTCGCCATCCTGAGACATGATATTATGATGTTAAGTCTCAATATGTCCAGTAGTTACTCTGGCTACAATGTCCTTCAAACCGGAACACAACAGGGCATTTACACTGCTGTTTGGCGGGAGTAATAGACATTGCGATGGTACTGGCCTCTTACATATGAGTAACCTACCGCTAACAAAATGCGCCTTAGCGTCTTCGCACAAATATACTATTCAGCTTTCTAATACGAGTATAGAGTATATGTATATGTACGCATTTTTTATTTTTTGTCTTATTCCACCCACCAGAATCCTGCGTCCGTTCCTCGACAGCGACAGCGGTCCGCCGGAGTCTCCGCCGCAGGGCCCCACGCGGCCTTGCCCGCTCGTGCACAGCGTGGACGCGATGATGTTGAAGCCGTAGATGTTGGCGCAGTCCACGTGGTTCACCACCATCACGTTCACCTGCCGGAGCGCCTGCGAGTTCGAGATCGACTCCGCTGTGAAACAAAAATAAGTTGTAAAAAAACGTGCAGGTGTACTTCATTACTCATGTACGAAGTTATACTTCTTTTTAAGAAAATAGGCATTTTTATCACGAATTTTTACAGCCTATCATTCACCACCATATATTATTTAAAATCACATACATATATGTATATTTACAAATAAATACATTTTTGTATACCCACTTATATAAAAAAAGTGTTGAAGCTTTATGAATATTTAGGAAACTACTTTGAATATAGTTTTGACTCGTCACGGGTTGACCGTCAGTTAACAGCTAATTCATCATGTCGATGTCGATGGGCACGCATCTTAAAAGTTTTACCGTCATACATTTTCAAACGTCCCAAAATAATTATAACTTTAAAACGATTTATGGTGTTAGGGACAGCTCGGCATTTCCATCTGCGCGCCGAGCTGGAAGGCCGGTGACCGCTGAGGCCCTCACATACCCTCCCCGCCCCTTTCCCAGGGCTTGCGGGAAGGGAGTTATAATCAGTATTGCCCTTTAAATAAAAATGCGTTACCATCCCGCGTGACTCCGAAGCCGGCGACCTGCGCCCAGCTGCCAGCGAAGTTGAGGATCGCTTCTCCTGACGAGGGCAGGGCGATGGGCTGGATCACGTCTGAAGTACAAACATTACAATAGTCACAGAGATGCTTCCATATTACATTTTGGTAGATATTAGTCTCATGTATTACAAGTTATAGTAGTCCATGTACAATGTCCTTCAAACATTTACTGGTGGTAGGTCTCTCATATGTGAGAGGCCGCCTGGGTAGGTACCACCGCAATATCTATTTCTCCAACACACAGCAGTGTAAATGCACTGTTGTGTTCCGGTTTGAAGGAAATTGTAGCCAGAGTACTGGACATAATGAGACTTAACATCATAATATGTCTCAGGATGGCGAGCGTAGGGCAATGCCTTATGTAGGGCAATTCATGAAAATAATAAAAAAAACAATTCGTGTTGCTGAGGGACTTTCTAGCGCTAGTTTTTCTTCTTCAGCTACAACACCTTCCGAAGCGGCGGTGCAGTAATTAACGATTCAAAACCTTATGAGAAACTATAAAAATCAATAAAATTTTAATTTTGAAATAGACACAGCGGTAGCATCTACACGGACTTCTTGCATAATAGGGACCTAGTGAATTAAAGTGAACACAAAAGACCGATTCCAAGGCACACCTTTGACTTAGTCTATCTGGGTCTAGTCTATACGGAATTATTATGGCTAGTGTTATGGAAATGCTTCCGAAAAGGAAGATAGGCGATAGTCCTAATAATACCATCGATGTTCAGGAAAAATCGAGCTAATCAATCTTGCACCTCAATTACATTTAGGTATGGACGCCCATTTTAGTTATGGGCGTCCACGAAGGTAAAGCCTCGGTGGCATAGTTATACTACGGTACGATTACAACGCTGAGGTCTCAGGTTCAAATCCCGGGTCGAGCATGATTGGATTTTTCTATTTATTATCTGGAATCAGGAATTTGTGCCCGATATGGCGATAGAGATCACATCATAGAACGTTCCTGGTAGTCCACTGCCTACCCTTTCTGGCAAAAAGGCGCGAGTGTATTATGTGTAGGGTACTGACTGGTGTAGGTGATCCGGGGCGAGGTGATGATGGCGATGTCGTTGTTCAGGTTGTTGGGGTTGTAGCTGCCGTGGAGCACGATGCTCCGGGTGGTGACGCGGGTGCCGCCCGAGAACAAGCGGATCGAACCCAGGACCACCGTCATCTGAGAGCCCTGGAAACTGCACGGAACACATTCACATGTAAAAACATACAACAGTCGTACAATGACAGTTCTAGTGGAGGCGCACTGTTTCGACCGGGATGGCACCGCCGTCTCAGTAATTGTTTGAATGATTTAATACCGGGTATCTCAAGACCGCGACCGAAAACGAAGCCAGGTGGTATTTTTGGTGGTTACAGACACGATGCAAATAAAAATTTCACCAAAACAGAGACAGATATTTTTTTAATAATTTTTTAAAAATCATCCTGTTTGGGTGGTAAAAACCTAGTTTTTGCGAAAATAATAATTTAAGCCCTTACGTACCATTGAGTGTCGAAAAATAAAGAGATCTGCATCAATTTTTTTAGGAAAACTGTGTATTTATCACCTAAATACGACGATAAGAAAAAAATGACAAAAAAAAGTTGTCGATTTTTTTTGCGAAATTTTTACTTGCATTATGTCTGAAGTCACTAATACTACCACCTGGCTTCGTTTTCGGTCGCAGTCTTGATATACCCTGTATATTCTTTCATTTCATAGTCATTAGAACGCTTCTTGTTGTTTTCATAAACGAGTCTAAATGATATAAAAATATCGTCGATTTGTGCAACTGCTACCACAGAATATACAAAGATATAATATTTAACTACGTTATTGTAAAGGTTAATCTCCTTATAATATTAGTTACATTGACTTTACATAACTTCCCAAAACTACACAATATAAAGCAACAAAAATTTAAAATATCCAGGTTTTAACCCGCACTAGGCCAGCGTGGTGGACTATATGGCCTAACCACTTTCAATTGATTCTCTCGATTGTAGAGTAGGCCCGTGCCCTGCAGTGGGACGTATATGGGCTGATACAGATAAAGGTTTTTTGAGACCCACCTTCTGTCCCTCCAGCAGTGCGCGGCGGTGACCAGCCGCGTGTTAGTGAGGAGCGACGCGCCGCACACCGACTGCGCTCCGACCGTGAGGGTGACCAGGAGCCCGGCGAGGTGGGGGTGAGCGCCAAGGGTGGCCAGCGAGCCGCCCGCGATGCGCCCGCCGTCGAAGTCCTGGGCTGACTCGGCCGCCTTGATGCGCCGGGCAACTGGGATGCCTACATCCGCGTGGTAGTCCAGAGAGATTGGCTCTGGAGCGGGCAACGCCCAGGATACGGCGCACTGGGGGAATAGGATAAAATAAGTAAACTTTTACTTTTACATGAGTAAGCACATGAACAATTAAGAAAATCCAATATTACTTTCCCCGACGATTCGAACCCATGACTTCAGGATTGAAATCGTATTATAATACAACTGTGCTACCGAGGCAGTCATAAAATAAAAAAAATCTAATCTAATTAACAAACTCTGTTTACAGCTCTCTGAAGGACAATACATGAAGAAAACAATGAAATTAGACGAAGCGAAATTGGCTTGTCGGGATCCTTAAAAGCGGACATTGAGGAGAAATAAATAAATACACCCAACAGTCACACACATAGTCCTGATATGGAAGATCGAGTCTTGTGTGTCGAGTATCAGAAATTACAAGATGTGACTTTTCGGTTTCACAATTCACACCCAGAACCGAAACAAACGCCTGTGGATCACTCATCACACAAACATCTGTCTCGGCGCGGGATCGTCGCGGCCTCTCACACAGCCGACGTCTAACCAACCAGCCAAGACTGTTAAAGTACATACATAAACATCACGCCTTTATCCCAGAAGGGGTAGGCAGAGGTGCAACTAGGAAACCCACCTCGCCTTACGTGTTCCGTCCCATGGTGTGATATGGGGCGAGGCTATCGCCATATCAGGCACAAACTCCTGACTCTGGGCTATAATGAATAGAAAAACCCAATATCACTTTGCCCGACCCGGGATTCGAACCCGAGACAGTTTTGTAGTCATACCGTAGTACAACTACGCCACCGAGGCAGTCCAAGTCAAAGGTAAATAATATAGTTTAAGACGTACCAAAGCGAGGACGAGCAGCAGCTTCATGGTGACAGTTTGACTTCAAAATGCGCAACTCGTTTATATAAGTGAAGACTGAAGATAATACAATCTACATCTAGTTCTTAAGAGGATTAACGTAAGGATTAATGATATAATTCGCTAATCAATGGTTTCCTGAAGTTACTGGCAAAATTTAATTTGAATTGATAATTATAATTAGTTTGTATGAAATATTGTAGTATTATGTTTGTCTGTTTGTCTGTGCGGTTGTGCGCGATGAACTCAGAAACGGATTAACGGATTTTGATGGAATTTTGGTATGGAGGTAGCTGACACCATGGATTAACACTTAGGCTACTTTTATCCCGAAATAAATAGTTTATAAGTTCTTATGTAAATTCGCGTGTTAATTATTTTATTTTTTTCTGCTAATAAACATATTCTTTGATCAAGTTATATTTCACTGGACTTAAATAGAGACCTACTCTTAAATTATCACCGATTGTACCGTAATTTGATAAAAACATATTTAATTACTATTATAAGAATAAATTATTTTGTTATAAATTATCACAAGCAAAACCTGGATCAATACTGATGGAGACTTTTTACAATAATCATTTAATTGTACTTTTTATCTAAATTCACAATACGGAGCTCAAATGATACACGTAGGTATAGGTAGATAGTAGGTATACCGGGTATATCAAGACCGCGACCGAAAACGAAGCCGGGTGATAGTTTTAGTGGTTACAGACACAATGCGAATAAAAATTTTTAGATTGATCAATTTGCCACACCCAATAGCAACACGAGATGCTACTTGAACAGTATTCAACTGTAATATAATAATAATAAATACACCCAACAGTCACATACATAGTCCTGACCCCAAACTAAGATCGAGTCTTGTGTCGTGGGTATCAGAAACTATGAGAGACTTTTCGGTCTCACAAACACCCAGACCCGAAACAAATACTTGTGGTTCTCACAAACATTTGTCTTGGTGCGGGGATCGAGCCCGCGGCCTCTCGTTTCACAGGCGGCGTCTAACCAACTGCGTTAACTATATTATTATAATACGCTCAGCGGATGAACTAGTGATATTTTCATAATTGCTCCGACCTCCGTACACGAAGGTGGCAAACTCGTCAATGACACATGCAAATATTTCGCATTTCAGGTTCAGCCTACTTAAAAATGCTTTCGAGCAGGCTAGTTCTTTCTATCTTCACAGAAAATTATTTCTGTCAAATTGTCGACAAGTAAATCCATTCCGCAAGGACGCTCACATCACCGCGATGTACCTATTGACGAGAGCGGCGGCGCGGCGTCGCGCTGTGCAGTGTATTTTTATATAAATCTGCGTCCGGCACTGCAAACCGCCGCCAGCGCATACAGCGCCGAAACAAAGAACAATGTTGACATTTTTCATACAAAACCGAATCTGACACCGCATTCTGCGCGACGCCGCGCGGTGCGTACCGATCACCAGACCAGGGCTTTAAAAAGACATAATGAGCGGTTTTGCGGACAACTTCAACCTTTTAATTTTGTGTGGCGGTGATGCGCGCGCATCTTAAAATTTCACTCTCATCATTTTTTCATAACGCGCCTAAAGAAGTATAACTTGAAAAATGTAATTAATTGATCCGTGGTGGTGCAGCCGGCTGTATTTAAAGTTTCTATGGGAGGTCATCATCTCTTCTAATATTAGTTTTGTCTTCCGCTTTGCTACGGAGTGAAATTGACTTTAAAACATTTCCAATACTTATTATAATTTTATTTATTTAACTCTTTGTACATTTCAATAGTACAGGCGGACTTAATGCCTAAGGGCATTTTCTCCCAGTCAACCTTTGATAGATATATTTTAACCTTAAGGTCGTGCAGAGAGACGGAAGCAGGTGTTAATAATAAGTGCAGAAAAAAAATACAACACAAAATAAAAAGGATAACAAAATATAAATAAGAAAGAGCTAATATTATATATATACGAGTACTTACAAATGCCACATAAATAATTATGTACGTAAATAAATACTTTAAAATATATACATAAACAACTACATATATAAATAAATATCTACATCAAGGAGGAGAGTCTGCTACTTCGGTGAGGAGTAATTGCCGAACCTTCGTTTGTTATTTGATTAATTTCGTTGCGTGTAGACAAGTCACACATTCTCGGAGACTCCCGAGTTCCAATGCTCGGTGTCATAAGATGCGTGCCGCTGTTGATCCCTGCTTGCAGGAGTTGCAACGGAGAGGAGAATGAGCGGGGCAGTCTCCAATACCAATTTGTAGCCACATAAGCAAATGTCGGTAAACGACACGCAGTCGTGCAACGCAAGCGTTACAAATGAAAAATAATAGCGAGCAATAATTGTAGAAAAATAGTATTATGGGGGTACAATAAGGGATAAAATTTTGAGATAAAAAAACATAATGTGACTCATTATCACTAATATTGTCATTCTTTAAAACGGAGGTCAGAATTAATATTGCTGACGTACATTTTCAGCTTTTCGTTATCGATCCGATTATTTGCAAATTCGATATCTGAAGCACCCTTTGTTCGAACAGTCTATCGAAATTGAATAGGTACTTGACTGACATCTTGTTTTATTAATATATTAATTCTTGAAATGCTACAAATTATATGGGTATAGTAGTTATGCTTTGTTTTATGTTTTTGTGGGTCAAATAAAGGATCCTTACTAATATTATAAACGCGAAAGTTTACATGAGGGTAGCTGACACCCTGGATTGATGCATAAGTTACTTTTTATTCCAAAAAAATGTAGTGTTGAGTTTAAATAATTAAATATAAATCAGTTAGTACTGGAAATAATATGCTGTTGATATGGACTGAACTCAAAAGCTATCTGCACCCGGGTGAAGCCGGGCCGGGCCGCTAGAATATTATTTATTTAACTCTTTGTACATTTCAATGGTACAGGCGGACTTAATACCTAAGGGCATTTTCTCCCAGTCAACCTTAGATAGATATATTTTGACCTTAAGGTGGTGCAGAGAGACGGAAGCAGGTGCTAATAATGAAATTATTTGTATTATAGGTATAGATCCAGTGCGTCGCGTACGAATGAGCTTACAAGGATTAACTCCTGAAACGGATTACACACGATGCAGATCGATCGCGTGCAGCTAATCTCGCAATCCGTATTATCGATATAATTCCAATGGAATTAATAAGTATTGAGAATAAGATAACAAGTGATAAGTCATTAGCGACGCGATAGCCAAACCGAAGTAGGTACAAATACCTACACCCAACAATACGTCTTGCGTCGTGTATCAGAAATGCAGGAGAGACTTTTCGCTCTCACAAACACACGAAACAAATACTAGTGTATCACAAACACTCGTCTGTTTAGATCGTGACACTCTAGTTTCACAGCTGGCGTCTCAAGGCTCCTACAAACTACGCCGGCGGCACTGCCGGTGGGTTTGTGCCGCGCGGGTATGCCGGCGGTAATACCATGTCGCCGACATATGCCGCAAAACCTGACACAATGCCGCAGAGCACCATTTCAGTTGTATTGTGTAGAATGCCAGTACCTAATTGTACACTGTGTATTTCTAATGATTTATGATGGACAATTGTCTATTGTATAAATTTGTCTTTTTATGACACTTCATGTTCATCGGTCTTTCTGACAAGAACAATTATTAATTCGAGAAATATTACATATGGAAAGTGTTTTATTTTAACCATCAAGCTGTGCCTCGAATGGACCCCGCATTCCATCAGTCCCAAAAGACAAAGCATTTGATAACTAAAATTGATTTCAAATCTGTCTATGAATTAGGCCGCTAGTCAATTACCACGCACTATAATAACGCATCCGCACCGCAGTCACCTTTTGTGGAGCAATATTGTGCAACAATGTTATCTATTGTTATCACATGTTAGGCAACACTATTTAAAATGCACTAACACGGCGACATGTACCTACTAACAATAAATTACATTTTGTTATCAGCTGTAGCTGAGTAACATTACAACACAACGCTTAACAAGAAGTAAGGTGTGGATGCACCATGACAGCGAAAGAAAACATCGCAAGGAAATCTGCACGCTACAGCGATTTGTAAGAATTTCTATGGTATGTAAAGTCCGCCCGCACTAGGTAGTGTGGTGGACTATATCTAACCCCTCTCAGTCGTACTCTCGATTGTGTCGGAGGTTAGTGCGTGATCAGATTACGTATGAAAATTGAATTATTATATTCAGTCACAGATTTTATTAGTGTAATCTTATCGTACCACGCTTTACGATACATTATTATCTAACCTCAGCCAATGCTAAGATACAATAATCTCCCCCGTGTCACGAGTCCACGAGTGTCGCGATTAGCAACTTTATAATAGTCATTTATTTTTTATCGGCGTGTCGCATTTGGAACTACAAATAATTTAAATATCTATTTAACACATTGTTTGAGATGTATTGTCATATAAACAACAAGCATTTGTACTCGTAATGCAATACTATTAACATGTCTAATTTACTAAAGTGTGAAGAGAGAAAAACTGTTGGACTAATAATTTGACAACAGCATGAAAACAACCCTTTCAGGCGCCAGAAGATCGTGGACGATGTATGAAGGAATTAAATTTAGAAAAAGTGAAGGGGAATCGCATACGAGAATGCGTAGGGTTCTGTAACATGTATTACTAAACTCTACATGAAGTAGTACGTTCAGAATATCCTACAGAAACAATCAGCACGGCCTCGGCGGCGCAGTTGTTCTAAGGCACGGTTACAACGCTGAGGTCTCGGGTTCGAATCCCGGGTCTGGCAATGTGATATTGCATTTTTCTATTCATTTTCAGTCCGGAGTCAGAAGTTTGTGCCCGATATGACGATAGGCTCGTATATCACATCGTGGAACGGAACATACAAGGCGAAATGTGGGTGCCTGGTAGCACCTCTGCCTACCCCTTCAGGGAAAAAGGCATGAGTTTATGTTTGTATGTATGTATTCGTTTTCGAAAGCGTTTCCCTAACCTTTGTATATAATTCCCATTTAAAGGTAATAATGATTTGATCGGTGGTGTTTTACAGCTGGCTTCTCTGGCGGTGAAAGTCTTTATGCGAGGTTATTTACCTCTGTATTGTATAATTTTATTTCAATTTGTTTTACATGTTTTTCTTTTACAAATTTTCACAAGTCTCACAATTGACAGTTGACAATTACAATTTTTTTTAAATACTTTTTTATAACTCAAACATACCGCCCACCAAAAGGGCCTTCAGACCTTTTCTTTATACTATGCAATGTGAATATACTCTACGAATCTTAAACAATCATTGAACTGAAACTCTATTCAATTACAACACATTACGCAAACTAGCTATTAATACATACTTAAATAAAACATAAATTAAATTCTTAAATTTGCAAACTAAAACAGTAAACTTTAACATTCCTAATAACAACTAATATACTTTGACAACATTAATATCAATACTATGACATGCATAAAAAACAATAATTCAATCTTTAGTAGATATTGGTAAGGCACACAATCTGGATACTGATCTCCGACTTAATTTGCCATTATACCAAACTGTATATACTCTTGTTATGCCATCTTGGCCTGGATGTTTCTCAGTTATTCGTGCTAGTGCCCACTTGCTGGGGGGCATGCTTTCATCCTTTAGCAGTACAATGTCCCCAATATCAAATTCTCGTGTTCTTTTCAGCCATTTAGGTCGTTGATTGAGTCGTGACAAATACTCAGTCTGCCATCGCTTCCAAAACCCTTGAACAAGTCTTTGTGTATGTTGCCATCTGGATAGCAAATTTATATTTATATTTGTGTAGTCACGGTCAGGTACAGTTATTAAAGTTTCTCCTATTAGAAAATGTCCAGGAGTGAGAACTTGTATGTCTTCGATCACATCAAGGTTTGTAGATACTGGTATTAGAGGGCGAGAATTTAAACATGCTTCAATCTGTGTAAGTACTGTGCTAAATTCTTCAAATGTTAAATTTGAAGTTAATATTTTCCTTAAGTGTTGTTTCACTGATTTCACGCCCGCCTCCCATAAACCTCCAAAATTTGGGCTATATGGTGGAATGTTATGCCACTGTGTGCCATCATTAGCTAATTGATTGGATATAGAGCTAGGTATTTCAAGTCCTGCATCTCTCCACATTGCAAATAACTACTTGTTAGAAGCCACAAAATTTTTACCATTATCACTCCAAATCTCAATACATCTTCCTCTTCTTGCCACAAAACGTTTAAAAGCTGCTATGAATGCTTCGGCTGACAAATCACTCACTAATTCCAAATGTATGGCCTTTACAGCCATGCAAATAAATATGCAAATATATGCTTTGTTCGTTTTAGCTCCTCTTCCTTTAGAATTTAAGACATAGACAGGACCGGCAAAATCCACACCACTTCTAGAAAAGGGCCGTGCAGGATTCACCCTTGCCTCGGGTAAGTCACCCATCATCTGTTGTCTACTAACAGCTCGTTGCTTGGCACAGGTAAGACATCCATGTATGTGTTTCTTCACCAAACTCTTACAGCTGATAATCCAGTATTTACTCAACAAGTAAGTAATCATTAACTGAACTCCACCATGCATTGTTTTCAGATGTGCATCTGCCAAGACAAGGGAAGTGAAACTTGTCTTCTTACCCAGTATTATACGATGTTTAAAATTTTCTTCTGTGACAGCATGTCTTAATCTACCGCCCACCCTGAGGATATTCTGGTTATCCAAGAATGGGTTTAATGTTTTTAGAATACTAGACTTCCCTACATCTTTCTTGTCCTTTAATCTTTTTATTTCATCTGAAAATTCTTCATCTTGTGCTAGTCTAATGCAGATATCTGAAACGTCTTGTAGTTCTTGTGTTGTTATATCTATGTTCAGGTTCTCTGGTTCTCTTTTATTCCTTAAAAATCTCTTGCAATATACCATGACTCTTAATAGTTGGGTCAATGATTCATATTCTTCAAATGACAAACATTTCTCTTCATAATTGGTAGTGTGTACGCAGGATTGTATGACCCCTCTTCTTTCAATATCTATAGTTGGTGTTGAAGGTCTAGTATATTCAATGTCTCGATTAGCAAGCCATATAGGACCATTCCACCACAGTGACTTATGTTGCAGTTCTAAGATTGATGCACCTCTTGAAGCAATGTCGGCAGGGTTGAGTGATGATTGTACATGATACCAATGGGCACTGCTTGTGTGCTCTAATATATCTACCACACGGTTTGCTACAAATGGTTTCCATCGTTGTGGTTCGCCAGATAGCCATGCCAACACTATAGTGGAGTCTGTCCAAGCAAATACATTATGTAATGGAATTCTCATTGCTTGGCTGACTTTATGCAACAATTTGGCCACAAGTGTAGCACCGCACAATTCAAGTCGTGGCAGTGAAATAGTTTTTATCGGGGCTATTTTTGTCTTTGAGGCAATTAAATGTATTTTAGGATCAATATTTCTCTGTGCTACACGACAGTACACCACAGCAGCATACGCCTTTTCAGATGCATCACAGAATCCATGCAAAGATATCTGATCTTTTTCAGTGTTAATAGAGTCAACCCAGCGTTTGATCCTTATTCTATTAACATTTTCCAAATCTCTTCTAATAGACTGCCACTCTTCTCCTAATTCTTTACTTATTTCTTGATCCCATCCTACTCCTTCTAACCAAAGTCTTTGTACTAAGATTTTTGCTTGAACTATAACTGGTGCTATCCACCCCAATGGGTCAAATAATTTTTGTAAATCTGACAGTATAATCCTTTTTGTGATCGTTGGTGATATAGGTTCTAATTGCAAATTATAATGAAACTCATCTCTTCCGAGATTCCATGATAATCCAAGAGTTTTTATGACACCATCTAGTTTTACGTCAACGTTAGCCTTTGTGGTCACCTTATTGGTATCAATGGACTTGAGAAACTCTGAGTCATTGGACGCCCATTTTTGTAGCTCAAAACCTCCTTGTTTCAATATGTGTGTGATTTGTTTGCTGAGGTTTATAGCTTGATCTGTGGTGTCGCAGCCTGAAATCAAATCATCAACATAAAAGTCTTCCTTAATAACTTTAGCTGCTTCAGGATATTGTTCACCTTCATCTTCAGCAACCTTTGTTAATGTTTTTATAGCAAGGTAAGGCGCAGATGCCGTTCCGAATGTGACAGTTTTTAATCTGTAATCTTTTATTTCAGCTCTTTCTTCTAAAGTTTCATTACTACTGCGACGCCAGAGTATTCGGTGGTAATCTATGTCATCCTCATCTAAAAGTACCATTCTATACATTTTTACAATGTCACTTGCAAAACAAACCTTATGCATACGCCATCTCATAATAATGCTTCGTATATCCTCTTGGAGTACTGGTCCAGTCATAAGTTCATCATTTAAAGATATGCCATTATCACCCTTGCATGACGCATCAAATACAACTCTCACCTTTGTTGTTTCCTTATCACTTCTGATTACAGCATGATGAGGCAGGTATACACACCGTTTGTTTATTTCATTTTTAGGAACTTCTTCCATATGTCCCATTGTTAAATATTCTTCTAAGACCTTGTCATATTCTTCCTTTAACTCAGGCAATCTTTGTAATCTTTTTTCTTGATAGACTAAGCGTTTCAATGCAATTTCTCTTGTATTTCCGTCGGGTGATAAAGGGTATTTTGGGCGAAATGGGAGCTTAACTACAAATCTTCCCTCAGTGCTTCTTTTATAGGTTTCTTCATATAACCCTTCACATAGACTCTCTTCTTTTGTATATTTTCTATACAAATCTGGTTCTATTTCCCAAAGTGACTTCAAAAGTTCTTCTCCTACAATCTGATGATGCATAACAACAACAGAACCTCTTTGCTGCGTTGTGTCTTCTACTCTTCCGAACAAAATCCAGCCAAAATTAGTTCTATGGGCACATGGTGTGCCAGGTGGGCCCTTAATTAATTCGCTTTGTATAATTTGAGCATACACATCAACGCCCAACAACATATCAATGTCACCTGGTATAAAATAGTTAGGGTCGGCCAAAGTAAGCCCTCTTAGATGAGACCAATTGTTTATCCTTATTTTGTGCGATGGTATCTTGGTTGTAAGTGGTGTGGACATAACATATGTTTTCACTTTTAAGTTATAGTCTTCACATGTTGAACTTAGGTTGAGCTGTACAGCTTGTTTGATGTTTTCTTTAGTTGACCCCACACCAACTACTGTGCCTTTGATTGGATATCGCTTTGCCTTGAGCAATTGTGCAGCTCGTTCACTAATAAAGCTTGCTTGTGAACCCTGGTCAATCAAAGCACGTAGTAGAATCTTGTAATTGTCTTCGCTTCTTACTTGAACAATTGCTGTTGCTAATAGTGCTGTATTCTGCTTAACTGAAATGCGTGACGCCACCATTGTTACATCATCTTCTTCTTCTTCAATATTCTTCATCGTTGTATGTACTTCCACTTCGGGTTGGTTGGATGCTGTGTTCTTAATATAGCCCGTTGTGTTTTTATTCTTCTCAACTGATTCGTGAAGAAGAGTGTGATGACGTCTGCTACATGATTGACAACACGTTGGTATGCGACAATACCTTACAGTGTGTCCAGCTGCGAGGCAGTTAAAACACAGATTATTTGTTTTGACAAATTCGCTTCGTTGTGTTGGTGTTTGTCGTCCAAATACCTTACAATGGCTGATGGTATGCTGTTCGTTGCACATTTTGCATATCTTATTGTCTTCGTTGGTTGTTACGTAGAATGTCTTTTCTCGTATGGGAGCATAATATGTCGTCTTTGGTTTTCCTGTTTCTGTTAGTTCCAATGTACGAAAACGATTTTCCAAGAACATCCGAAGCATATCAAGGGAGGGTAGACTTTCAAAATCGATACAATTGCTACTCACATAGTTTTCCCAATCTTTGTGTGTCTCGGAGTCTAATTTCTGTACAATCACAAATATTATAATTGGGTCCCAGCTTTCTGTATTAACTTTAATGTTGTTGAGATGATGCAAGCATTCAAAAGTAGTATCTAACAAATTCTTGATGTTGCTTGAGTTATTTAATATTATTTTCTTTTGCAAAAAGAATTTCCTCATAACAGCATTAATGATTATGCGTTTGTTACCGTACCTCACTTTCAATGTGTTCCAGGCTATTTCATAGTTGGAATCTGTTACTTGTATATTTTTCAATACAGATGCAGCTTCTCCGGTAGTGCTTGTTTTCAAATAATGCAATTTTTGTACATTACTCAGGGACTTATTCATATGCACAAGTGTATTGAAAAGGTCATGGAAAGACATCCAGTCTTCATACTGTCCGCTGTATGTGGGTAATTGAATTTTCGGTAACATCACATTGGTTTGCTGATATTCACTTACTTGAGCACTAACTGTAACCTCTTTTGGTCCTAATAACTCCAAGAGATCCGACTTAAGAGAAATATACAACTCTTCATGTTCATAAAACTCGTTTTTTTCGATGTAGCGTATTTTCACTTCTTTCTCCATCGGTGCATTGCGTATTATATTTTCGTAAGCGTGCTGATATTTCTGCCAATACTCTTCCACACAGCTAAGGCGCGTTTCCACATAACTTCGAGTTAATCTAACCTTTGGAGACTTCTTAAGATTCACTAGGGTATTCTTTAATAGTTTCGCAATATGTTCAACTACGTTCAATGATTCTTGCATTTCTGCAGCCATTTTAATCACCAACAATATCTAACAATTTCCTTTTGTTCGTGGCTAACCCGTAGCTTTGAGGGTCTTATCGTGTTATCCGGCTCGAAGGACCATTTTATGTATTGTATAATTTTATTTCAATTTGTTTTACATGTTTTTCTTTTACAAATTTTCACAAGTCTCACAATTGACAGTTGACAATTACATTTTTTTTAAATACTTTTTTATAACTCAAACAACCTCTTTCATTGTTATGTCACCCGCTTTGTTACGGACGGAAGTGGACAGTAATTTATGTCCTACTCCTCCTATTAATTTAACTTTGCGATTGATTTCGTTGAGGGTTAAAGACAAGTTATACATCCCCGGAGACTCGCTGAGCTTCAATGCTCGGTGTCATTACAATGCGTGCTGTAGATCCTGGCTTACAGGAGTTGCAGTGGCGGGTGTGAGGGCGGGACAGTCTCCAGAACCTTCTGTGTGACTGTTGGGTGTATTTAAAGAAGGAATCAATTTCAATTTATATATTTGCATCCACCTACACCACTACATCGATATCAATCCGCTCTATCGTCCGAAAACAAATGACAGATGGTAGACAGGTCGCAGCCGCGCCCCCCACCTCACCTCCACTGGGGAGGGCGCTATGACGTCATCGTCTGCTGCCACTACGTCGTGGGAGTCGTCGGCAACTCGTTCTTGTATGCCTTCCTCGATGTCTTGGTCGATGTCTTCAATTTCAGCGGCTGCTCGGAGATCGTCATGTTCCCCTGGAAATGGAATTACGTAATACATACATAGTGCGTGGTGGTCTGTTGGTAACGGATCAGACGCGGCTGCCTACATGTTCACGGTGGTCGCGGGTTTAAATCCCAGGGCACACCTCTGACTTTACGGAGTCATGTGTGTATTGATAGTCAATCACCACGCACTATAGTAAAGGAAAACATTGTCAGGAAACCTACATACCATAGCGATTTATAATAATTTCTATGGTATGTAAAGTCCGCCCGCAGTAGGCCAACGTGGTAGACTATATGGCATATGGCTGATACAATGCAATTCAATATTTATATTGCTGTTACGAGTAAATCGCAGAGCTTCATAATAATAGCTACTGGAAGTGAAGTCTGCTAAGCTATACTAGGCCAGCGTGGTGGACTATGCCTTTTGAATCCTAGATTGTAGGGGCCCCGCGATCAGCTGTGGATATAATTAGTCCACGACGCAGGCCTATTATGCATACACTATAGAAATCCTGGTAAACATCTCTATGGTAGGCGAGCTTCCTCGCGATGGTTTTTCTTTACTGATGATTTTTTTACACAAATCACACATATTTGCTTTCGATCAGATTGTTAAGAGATGGACATCTCTCAGCGGTGGATACAGGGCACTAACTAGCAGGTGCATCGTAGTCACTTTAACATCTCGTCGCTCATTCCACCTTGCACACAGCATTACCGTTTTAATTAATTACATTTCTGTAATAACCTCTTACTCGCTTCTATTTCCTTCTCATACAGGGTATCTCAAGACCGCGACCGAAAAAGAAGCCTGGTGGTAGTTTTAGTGGTTACTGACACGATACAAATAAAATTTTCACCAAAACAGATATTTTTTTGGAATTTTTTAAAAATCATTTTGTTTGCGTGGTAAATACCTAGTTATTGCGAAAATAAAATTTCAACCCTTACGTACCATTGAGTGTTTAAAAATAAAGAAGTCTACATCATTATTTTAGGTAAACTATCTATTTATCACCCAAATACGACGATAAGTAAAAAATTACAAAAAAAAAGTTGGTTGATTTTTATTTCCAAATTTTTACTTCCATTGTGTCTGAAGTCACTAATACTACCACCTGGCTTCGTTTTCGGTCGCAGTCTTGAGATACCCTGTATAATCTCTTATAACGTTCTATTTTCAATTTCGTTTTCTCCACCTCGCAAACACCAATCAGATGTCTAAACCTGTAATTCTGTCTCACTCACGCACATCTCCTTCTCATTACGTTCCATTTTCAAATACCTTCTCTTTTTTCCTCTTCATACGCCTCCTTGCTCTCATCACTCTCCGCCGACGCGGGTATTATGTAGGCGAACGCGGGGGGCGCGGGGGGCGCGGCGGGCGCGGTGTCGCCGGCGGGCGCGACTGGCACGATCTGCACCAGTTGCCGCGCGCCGGCCGAGTGCGACGAATGTGCGTCGCCGCGGGCGGCGAAACACGCGGACAGGGTTAGAAGGATGGCTGCTTAAAAAGGACAATATAGTATGTGTTTGGTATCGTAGAGGATAGCTGATAAGGTTTTAGAAATAGAATGAAATTATAAATGAATACAATTCACAACATCATTACTTGAATCTTCTTCAGGTATCTCGGAGGACGCCAGAAGGGAATCTCTCTCGCTTAAGCCACTAGAAGTGATGGCTAAACATAAGCCTCAAAGATTTCCACTTGTGACCTGGTAGAAGCGGCTTACTTTCTTTGCTAGGTCGTCTGACCACCTAGCAGGTGGACGTCTAACAGCTTGCCAGTACGTGGCCTCCACTCGAGAGCTATTTGGGCTCATCGGCCATCATCAACGGCTGCTGCTATGAACTTAACATATCATAGAAATTCTGGTCAACTATGGTAAGAGTGGCGGTTGCATTGAACGTGTAAAAAAGTTATTTTTTTTTGTTAATAGCTTGTGTTTTCATATTTTTGGCTATATTCTCCTGTCTTGTCAGTGTACTATGGATTTCTTTATTAATAGTTCTTTGTAAAATAATAGTAAACGTACAAAAGTAACATGAAAGTATGCAACATTGTCAGTTAAAGTATTCTAATTTCAGACGGCCTTATTCGTAGACAGTTTAAACCTACTTCAGTTATCGAATGTTTTGCCCTTTCATACGACTTTTGGATTCAGTTTGAGCGAAGAAGACAAAACATTCGATAACTGAAATTGGTTTCAAAACTGTCTATGAATGAGGCTAAGAGTGTGTAAATGTAACTCACCAATGGCCGTCTTCATGATGGATGTAAGATTACACTCTACCTCGGTATATAAAGCGCTTGCTTTAATCACTTCAATCTGTAACACATTATCCCGTGAACTATGAACGCTTCATTAGCAACTCGTTGATTAATTAGACGTACTTTCGTATCAGAATTAGTTTTAATAAAGACTATTTTGCCGTCACCATTGCTACTCCTGTGCGCCAGTATTGGTAAGAAATTTTATAGATCCTTTGAAATCTATTGGCGAGTGTTGGAACTACAGATAATAAACTTTAAAAAATATCAATTTAACGCATGGTTTGTACTATGTTTGCATAATATAAACAACAAATTATTAATGAACTGCTCTGATTTAAACCAACTTGTAACTTTTGTAACAATCACTATATTGCAAACTGGTTTTGAAAAGAGCAACACTAGAGTTTCTTACCCGTGCTTCTCTAGTGAAAACCGCTTTCCGAACCGGGTGGTAGAACAAAAAATGACTGAATCTAAATAATGTTAAACATTTTAATGGATTCAATAAATGATTATAATTTCATTTTCATATCCAGCATTTATGAATGTAATCCAATAGTATTGACATGTCTAATAAAATGTAAAGAGATAAAAACTATTCTTATTTAGCCAACAGCGCTTTCGGCGGCAGAAGAACGTATGCAACCTGTACACCGAGAATTCTGACACAATGATATTAATCATATAAGGTAAGAGATAATTTCCCATTTGTCTTTTCAGAAAAGCAGTAGAAATTTTCTAGTCTACCAAGTAGCCTGAACACACTACGCCAATCAAAATTCGCACAGAACAAATACGAAAGCGAACAAACAATGATCAAAAAAGTTTATACGTCAAACCAACTCGCCGGAATCCCGCTGCCGAAGCTGGATTGCGTCGCCGAGGGTGGTGGCTGTAGAGTGAAGACCAAGCAACAAGCACCAGATAGTCCACCACACATAAATAAATACATGCAACAGTCAAATACATAGTCCTGACCCCACATTAAGATCAATTAAGTCTTGTGTCGTGGGTATCAGAACTACGAGAGACTTTTCGGTCTCACAAACACCCAGACCCGAGAGTATATTTATGGGCCTCACAAACATTTGTCTCGGTGCGGGGATCGAACCCGCGGCCTCTCGTTTCACAGCCGGCTTCTAACCAACCAGCCACGGAGGCTATCATAATGAACTAGAACTTCCAGCTCGGCGCGACGGAGCACCCGCCATGCGTTGCGAAGCGCACACTCTCTCAGACTGATACAAATTAATGACAATCGAGAGGCTAGAGATTACTACCCTCCACTGGATAAAATTTTCATTAAATTAAATAAATACCCACGGAGACTGCCAAAAGCATAGAATGTATTGTAATTTGCCCTAATGTATAATTAATTAAATGTATAAATTGATCCTGCAGTCACTGCTTGTATAGTTTTGCAGGACACTTGTGTAGATTGTAAGTTTATTCTTTTGTTATTAATAAATAAAATAAAATAAAAAAATGGGGAAGAGGAGGAATAAAGGATTATAATAAAACTCTGCATCGATTGAGAAGATTTATTGACGTCTCAGCGAGTCATTATATACATACATATATATTATGTAGTTACAGCGCGGCGGGGTCGATGACCTCGCCGACACCGCTTGGTCGAGAGTAAGGTCAAATTTAAATCGTTCGGATACACACATACATTACCTGTTCATTGCGTTGTCAACTAAGATATTTTCCAAGTGTAAAATCATTTAAATAGAAAATATGGTTACAAAAAGGGAGTATAAAGTGGTATTTGTGTTATTCATACTATAAATCACATTATCAATCAGAAAATGACTTTGTTATGCTTTTAAGCCATGAGTACTCGATGAATTATCTTGAAATTATGCATACACGTTGTCAGAGGTACAGAGAAAGATAAAGAGTACCTTTGACCCTAAAAACAAGTACTATTCCCGAGAGAAAGCAAAAAAGCTATTACAAGGTCGTCTAAAAAACAATGCTGTAGTACGATATAAATACTTGGCGTACCAATATTAATAAATTAAAATTCAATGACTGTCAATCTGTGGTAACTAAGACAAAATCTGAAATCTATCAAAAATGTTCTCGAGTTATCTTAATACGCAAGCAGGAACTATTATTTTGTTATGTGTGTGTATCCGAACGTCACCTATATCTAAGACAGGCTCGTGCCGTTTCTATGGCCCTATTTAGCGACACAATACATAATATAGAGTACAGACTGCGATAGTGTCAATAAATTATCCACCTTGACATCTTTATACTACGGTTCTACAGGGTTAGTCAGAAATGGTATATAAAGCCGAAAGGGGTATGCTACACTCCTCATAATAAACAGCTTTTGCTATGAGACCAATCCTGAAATTGAGAAAAAAAAATCTACTATTCCATATAAAAATAATCTTTTGAATTTGCAAATGTATGGAACAGCTGATTTTTTTCGCGTATTCATGGTTGAGGCCATAGTAAATAAATAAATAAATACACCCAACAGTCACATACATAGTCCTGACCCCACACTAAGATCGAGTCTTGTGTCGTGGGTATCAGAAACTACGAGAGTCTTCGGTCTCACAAACACCCAGACCCAAAACAAATACCTGCGGATCACACAAATATTTGTTTCGGTGCGGTGATCGAACCCGCGGCTTCTTGTTTCACAGGCTGCGTCTAACGTCGGCGTCTCAAATAAGTATAGTATACCCCTTTGAGCTTTATATAACCCTTTCTGACTGACCCTGTAAAGGTATTGTCATGACAATTCAAAGTGTCTGCAAACGCGTGATGGAGCGCAGTGTAGTTCAATAAATAAAGTGTCCACGGACGCGGGACGGTAATTATTTCGAGGTGCTCACATTTATGATGATGATATCCAGAATATACGCTGGAGAGCCCGAAACGCGACAACTTAAATATACAGTGTACGTTATATGAGTAGATTGGAATGTGCTACCACCAGCCAACTTATAGTCTATCTAAACTAACAGGTTCCATTTGACGTTTCATACTTTTAACGTAAATAACTTTGTGCAGACGTAACCCACACAATTTCAATAACACTTTTCGTAAATCCATAGAAATTTGAAGCTATTCTTATTTTATCACTAGATATACAAACCATAATCACTAAATTTAAACTAGAATTCTTTAAATAAAGCAAAATAACCATTTTAAACAACATATTGTTTTCTAGACGTCATTACAAAGTCACCTCGTTAGGTCTTTTACCGGTAGAGTCGAGACTATTCAAATGCATTTGTATACGCATAATCGGTAAAAATATTTAAATAATCGAGCAGATATAAAACAGTTGTTTTTTAATTTTTAAAAATACTAAACTTTCAGCTAATAATAGGTATGCTGTCAACGAATATACATTAATAAATAGTGAAATAATAATATTAATATGAATTAATTTATCATTAATTAATAGATTTGGATATTACAATGGAAATGAAGGCAGTATTGTAGGATACGCCACACATAGTGAGGAGGTTCCTCACTTTGGAGTATATGTATTGTATTGTATGTATGTATCATGTGTTCATAAGCATGTGCGTGATGTGGACTGGACTCGAAAAAGTGTCTGCACCCGGGTGAAGCCGGGACGGGCCGCTAGTAATAGATAAATCACTCCTTTTGTTCCTAAATAGTAAAGTGACATGCAATTGTTGATGTCTCATTAGAATAAAAATGTTCATGAAAAAATAAACGAAATGATGTAAACTGAAAATATAAACTGTAATCGATTAAGAAATACAAACAAATATTATCGATATCTCTAAATAATCGGATATTGTAAGAACCGATTTATTTGACAGCATCCCTATTTCCCAATGTCAAATGGAACTTCTTAGTTTAGATAGACCATAGAGCCAATTGCACAAACTAACTTTGACTTTGAAAACGTCAAGCCCATACATTAGCAACGTCAAATATGTCACAAATGTTTGGCAGTGACATCAAAATTAAAGTTAACGTCAAAGTTTATGCAACTGAGCCTTAAAGTTGCTTCTGAAAGCAAGTTGTTCCATACATACTTGATAGATGTAATAAAAAACTTCTGCAAATGATAATTTGAATCCATTTTTCTATTACAAGCATATTTGATGTTTTTCAAATCCTTACATTTTTATCAGTGGTGCATATTGGATCTTGCTATTTGCCAAATTGTATGATTCTATGTCGATGGGAAGTGCCTCATAGTTTTTTATTCATTTTATTTAACAAACGGACAAAATGTAATATTTCATGGATTCCTTTTTTCTTTTTTAAATACCAAACCCTAAAATCACTGTTATTTTTTAATCAGGCACGGCACAAACAGAATATCGTCTGACATCAGGCGGCAGTCTCATACCATTCGATACAATCTTGCCGGCTCGCTAAATGTTTCGGCATGTTTCTATGGAGTGGACAATTTCTGACATTACTGCGCAGACCATTGCTCTCTTAAAACTTTTTAAAAGTGACAAAGGAATGATAACCGGTACAGCCAGAGATTAAAATGTTGTTTATGATTATTTATTGTGAAGTGTAAGCTCTTATTGCTAAAATTATGATTTTATCGAGGAATTCAAGGATATTAGTGTTTAAGTATTGTGTCGCTGCGCTCTCAAGCTGTTGTTGGTTATTGCTGTTGTTATAAAACAAAAGAACTATCTATACATATAATAAAAATGTAAATGGTCGATGTCTGTACATGGAAGATATTTAAGAAATTTTAACGCGGGTGGTCCTTATAACAGTAACAGAATCCAAAACATTTTTTTTAGAATTTTTGTCTGTCTGTCTGTCTGTCTGTCTGTCTGTCTGTCTGTCTGTATGTTTGCTTGCGCATCACGCAAAAACTACTGCACCAAATGAGATGCGGTTTTCACAGTTGTATTGCTGTAGGTTCAACTTAAAAACTGGTATATATTGCATTTACATACAGGGTGTTTCTTTTTGTTTGCCTGCACATTACTCAAAAACTACCGCACGAAATGAGATGCGGTTTTCACTATTGTATTGTTGCAGGCTCGACTTAATATTTGATATATGTTGCATTCACGTACAGGGTGTTTCTTTTTGTTTGCTTACACATCACTCTAAAACTACCGCACGAAATGAGATCCAGTTTCCACAGTTATATCGGTGCAGATTCAATTTACAAATTGGTATAGTTCTTATTTATATACAGGGTGTTTCTTTTTATTGGCTTGCACATCACTCAAAAACTATGACACGAAATGAGATGCGGTTTTTACAGTTATATAGGTAGTAGTCCAACTTAAAAACTGGTATATGTCTTATTTACATACAGGGTGTTACTTTGTATTATGGAAAATAAACGAGAAAAACTAATCTGGGGGGTCTGTATAAACGTAATAAAAACAATGATATTTAGAATTTTTGTCTGTTTGTCTGTGCGGTTGGGCGCGATGAACTCAAAAACCGCTTAACGGGCTTCGATGAAATTGGTATGGAAGTAGCTGACACCCTGGATTAACACTTAGGCTACTTTTTATTCCGAAAAATACAGTGCTCCCGTGGGATGAGGAAAGAATTACGATATATTTGTTACTTTTTATACTCAAAGGGATGGGATGGGACTGGATTACATGCCTTGAGTGAGAATGAGACGGGGCGGGCGGGATATAACGGGACGGTACGGGATGGGATGAGAAATACCAAACAAAGTTAATCACGCTGACGAAGTTTGCGGGCAGAAGCTAGTACCTTAATAATTTAGTTTTAAAACAATTTTTATTTTGTATATTTCATTATTGAGATATGTAGAATATTCTTAGAGAATGTAGAAGTTATTTTTTTTTAATTGAATTGGTCAAATACATGCTTTTCCGATTTTTTTTTTGTTTATGATGCTAGAATAGGATATCTTAAATCTTGACTAAGTCAAAATTTATCAGAAACATTGAAATTGACAAAGCGTATTTTTTTTGGAAGTTTTATATTTTATAGCTGTTAGAAAGAATGGACCAATAATAAACACATTTTCGTGTTATTTCCCAAAACGATTATTTTCAAACGTTGTTATCACAATAGCATACTTTTTATATGCCGACATAACAATTACAACGAGCAACAACTCGAGAGCGCTTAGCCGAGCTCAGCTCCGGCAACCAGAAACAAATTGGGCATTTCGGTACCAGGTGCGATTAAAGCATTAGTAAGTGTAAATATGCCGACAAAACAATCGCGACTGACAATCGCAATAATTACGCCGGCCTTTATTTAAAATATCACAATCCCTGGCCCGAGTCCTCCCTTGGTCTCGTCTGGCCCTTGGCCTCGCTTGGCCTCATGGCCTTACATCTAATTGTAGGAATAGTAAGGCTCAAAATACAATGGATTTTAAACTCTAGTACTAATAGAATAAAGTTCAACGTCCAACAGCGTGTAGAATGAAACTTTTGATTTACAACAGGCCGCTCTGGTATACACAAGATTCTAAAATATTGATATAAAGTTAAATTTCTAGAATATGGCTCCTTCACTCTTCCATACTAAAGAATCTTATGTACATAAAGAGCGCAGTGAATTATCAACCTTGTTAGAATTACAATAAAGATGAAAATACTTTGTGGATATCGAAAAGACTAAACGCGCGGGACCTTGGCACATCCTTAACTGTAAAAATCAAACTAGGGAATTACAACCTCCATGATGAGTATTTACATAACAAATAAGGGTTAATTTCCCGTAACATAATTGACATTTATTGGCACATCTACAAAATAACTGCATAAAATCATACAAAGGAATTACACCCTTAATTATAAACATTTTTTGACAATAAATTTAAAATACGCGCAAAATATTTGGTAATTATTAGGATAATATTACAAAACATAATTGACATTTATTGGCACATCTATAAAAGAGTAACTCTATTAAATCATACAAGGGAATTACAACCTTAACGAGTGAGTATTTTAGTAGTAAATATGTGTGAAATTCCCATACCATGTTTGAATTTTTTCTACTGTTTTAAAACTTTCCGTTTGATCTTATTTAAATATAGATTATATAGGACATCGAAGTATTTTGTTTTGTGAAGATTAAAATAAATAAATACACCCAACAGTCTCACACATAGTCCTGACCGCACACTAAAATCGAGTCTTGTGTCATCAGGAACTTCGAGAGACATTTCGGTCTCACAAACACCCAGACCCGAAACAAATATTTGTGGTTCACACAAACATTTGCCTCGGTGCGGGGATCGAACCCGCGGCCTCTCGTTTCACAGCTGGCGTCTAACCAACTGCGCCACGGAGGCTGTCTTTTGCACACTCTTTTATTGCACTATTTACTTGATGGTAAATATATTTTAATCCAAATAAAGTATCCACAATAAGATGTTTATCTGTAATTGACACAATTTTGCCGGCCTTGTCATAATATCAACCCAAAACACTTGCGGATATGTACGGTGGTCACTATTTGGCCGGAATCCGGTATCCTACCATAACTAAATGAAATAAAGGTTATGATTGTACCAAGATCCCGCGGGAATAACTAGTATTGCTTTGAATTTCTTATAGTTATTACTCTGAACTGGACATTTGGCCTCAAATGGCTTTAAATTGCACTTAGACACTGATACTTAAAAAACTGTACAATGTACAGCTGGTCTCACCTAGCCTTTAACACTTGTGCCAATCGAGTCCAAAGGTCCATCTCAGAGAGAAATAGATAGAATTTTTGAAAACGTAACTCTTATTACTAGATAAAGCTAAGAGAGTCCCAGAGAGTATGCGAGGTCGAGTCCGGGGCCAGGCCAAACGGGGCCATGGCCTAGAAAAGTACTTTAATTGAAATTTAAAAAATCCGTGCGATTAGTCAGAATGATTTGCTTATATCAGAAAATTATACTAGAAACTTCAAATATTTGTTGAATTTTCTAGGTTAAAATACCTTTCGATTGAGTCTGGCCCCGACTCGACTCAAATTTAAGACTAATAATTCAATAATATATTTATTATTCATATCATAAGTGCATAGCTCCAGTTATTGGCCCTGTGACGTCACAACTGGTCTCATCTGGCCTCAACGCGATGTTACTTAAGTGTCGCTAGGATTGACCACGCTGGCATTTTGGCAATTTGCAGATGCCTTTTTGGATTCAAAATCTATTAGACAATATATTTCAGATTTAAATGCCAATATAGACCATTTAATTAAATAGATAAGTATATTTATAGTAGGTATATGTGTTGAAGTAAATATTCCATTTTATATATCTAACACAATTATTGTTTAAAGTGGCTGCATTAAACATTTGAGACCTCGCAGAAAGTCAAGTTATAATTGTGAACTTATGTAAAATGTATTCTTTACTTCAAAACACTTTACTAAGGCTTTTGTCTGTCCGTAACAGCTGTTTCTTTATTGCAGTGAATGGCGAGACGAGCATGCCATTCGCCTGATGGTAGGCGATACGACCGCTCATGGAAAGTAGCAAAACCAACAACACAATGAATAACAAAGCCATACTTGGCATTTCACTGCGCTCGCCATCCTGAGACATAAGATGTTAAGTCTCATTATGTGCAGTGGCTACTCTGGCTACAATGTCCTTCAAACCGGAACACAAAAGAACGGTTCTACGTTCTTTCTTTTTAAAACAAATTACGTCATAATACTGAAAAGGTTATGAGCTGTTACCGGACAGACTGCATTCGAGCTTGAACTTTAATAGTATAGTTTTAGAGTCGGGTTCACCGCGGGCGCTGCGGCGAGCTGGATCGGCGCACACGTCGCTTGGCCTTCCTCTGTGAAGTCTCTTCTGTGATCTGGAAATAGGAATTATTATTTCAGTACAATTTATATAACAATAAATATACCCAACAGTCACATGCAGTCTTGACCCCACACTAAGATCGAGTCTTGTGTCGTATCAGAAACTACGAGAGACTTTTCAGTCTCAAGTTTCAACACACACCCGAAACAATGCCTGTGGATCAAAAAAACATTAGTCTCGGTGCGGGGATCGAACCTGCGGCCTCTCGTTTCTCAACCGGCGTCTAACCAACCAGCCCTGGAAACTGTCGAATATGCAGTACAAGTGGCCGAGCACCGAGCCCAGCGCCCCGGGTGCAAATAATATCTAATGTCGAATAAATAACAGTTACAATTTGTATATTGAAATAAAACTTATTTTACGGATTTTATCGCGATTTGGTTTAATTTTTACATTTTTTAACTTCCCGACGTTTCGATTGCTTTATACTTTATAGCTTCCGTGATCGCTGGGCGAACTGAGGTATTAGTCATCCGCTCAGTGACATCTGTAAAACATAGTTTTATTTCAATGTGTAACATTCGCGTAAATCTAAGAAACCATTATACAATTTGTATACGATTGAGAGGGGTTAGTACAGTCCACCACGCTGGCCTGGTGCGTGTTGGCTGAGGTTGATAACATTCCTAGTTAATTAAACCTCTAATTAGCTGTTTCATTAAATCAATTAACTTTACTTAACATCGGTTAATGAAAAGTTCAGAGTTAATCATTTCTAATACGCAACACTATGTACATACATATGTAAACCCACGCTTTTCCCAGAAGGGATAGGCAGAAGTACTACCAGGACATTTCGCCTAGTGTTTTCCATCGTATTATGTGATATACGAGCCTATCGCCACATCGGGCACAACTCCTAACTCCGGGCTGACAATAAACCAAAATATCCAATATCACTTTGCCCGACCCGGGATTGGAACCCGAGACCTCAGCGTTCTAACCGTACCGTATTACAACGGCGCCACCGAGGCATTCACACTCTTTATTGAGTTGTATTGTAGCAAACTTGTCACCTGATGTAAGTAATTGAACATGAACATGCACAACACTTAGGTCTCAAAATAAGTGGAGGAAAGGGTATTGGTACTCAGATTATTTCACGGAATACTAGGTGAACATATGTGACTAATAAGCAATGAAGTAATTAAAATTAACAATGATAAAAAAATATTGTACAAAAATAACTAATATTGATCAGCAAATAACTAATTAGAATAGGCAAATTGAATGATAAATAAAAATACGTAATTTAAATAAACAAAACTTAACAATTAAGTAAATATAAAAACCAATTCCTTATCTAAAATAATTTCACCTAGAACAATTAAAAAAACGTCAAATACATGGTGGAAATAGGCAAGAAAGTAATTAAATCACTCAATTTAATATAAAAGTACCAATGATTTAATTACATACATAAACTCACGCCTTTATCCCCGAAGGGGTAGGCAGAGGCGCCACTAGGACACCCACATTTCGCCTTGCATGTTCCGTCCCACGATGTGATAGGTGGCGAGCCTATCGCCATATCGGGCACAAAATGATTTAATTAAAACAAATAAATAATCAAATAATGAAAGTACTAATTAAAAAAAACAAAATAATCACAATTTACCGAAGCTGTGACACGCGCGGGCACGGGCGGCGGCGGCGGTGGCTGGCTCGGCGCCGCGCTCGCCCGAGAAGCAACCACAGGGGCGACGGCGGCGGAAGGGGCGGAAACTGCGACCGTGGCGGAAGGGGCGAACGCGCGCGGCGGCGCCACCGGTGCGGACCTTGTTGTGACCGGGGCGGTGGTTGCGGTAGTTGCGGTGGTGGCGGCGGTGATAGTAGAGGCGGAAGTGACAGCTGGGGCGGAAGTGGCAGAAGTGGCGGAAGGGGCGGAAAGTGCTAGATCCGCCTCCTTCGAGCTAGAGGCGCGTGCCGACTCCGCACTGGAATGGAGAGGGAAATTGAGTATCAACGTCTTTTTTTATTTTTGCAATGACTGGCGAGACGAGCATGCCATTTGCCTGATGGTAAGCGATACGAGCGCTCATGATCAGTAGAAAACCAAACAACACCATGAATGACAGAGCAATGCGTGTTATTCCACTGCGCTCGCCATCCTGAGACATGAGTTGTTAAGTTAAGTCCCTCAAACGGGAAAACAACAGTGCATTTACACTGCTGTTTGCGGGAGAAATATACATTGCGTTGGTACCTACCCGGGCGGCCTCTCACGTATGAGAGACCTACTAGTGGTGAATGGAGTTGTTTTGTTAATTTGTAGATATTGTTCTACACACTACACTACACTCCGCACAGTACCTGTCGGCTCGCGATCACAACACGGTGTCGAGCGTGTCGAGCGAGCGCAGCAGCGCGGGGTCGCGGCTGCACCAGCGCGCCAGCTCGTCCGGCGTCACCACGCCGTCCGCGTTCGTGTCCATTAGCTGAAAAACAAAGGCTTTTTTCAAAATTTGCATCACATCCGTGGCGTGGAAACGAGAGGCCGCGGGTTCGATCCCACTGAAACAAATATTTGTGTGTATTTGTTTCGGGTCTGGGTGTTTGTGAGACCGAAAATTCTTTCGCAGTTCCCGATACCCACGACACAAGACTCGATCTTAGTGTGGGGTCAGGACTATGTATGTGACTGTTGGGTGTATTTATTATCTAAATCGATTCATCCTTTAAAAAGCAACGATGCCTCAACCCGTGAGGGATAACACCGACACTTTAGTTAGGTTTTAGAAAGGGCGCGAATAGTGGACTGTATTCAGGCGGTCTAGTTGGCAAAGACAAGAATGTCGGCAAACTGCTCAACTGCGGCAACAAAAATATATAAAATCAACTGATCAGGTCTCAGCTGATGTGAAGCGTTGCTTGACTTGTGACGTCTTTCTTGTAACACAATTGCGAATATAACAATAGTTTGAGAAGAGAAGATCCTAAACGACTGTATATCTCGCATCGAAGACACTAAACAGCTGAATAACCGAATGAGTGAATGTATGAATGACAGAGTGACCCAATGAATGATTTAATCAATGAAGGCCCAAATGATTGAATGTGTATCTTACATCCTCCTTAACCACTGAATGACCGAATGAGTGAACGAATGAATGATTGAGAGACCCATTGAATGACTTCATCAATAAAGGCCAAATGATTGATTGTATATCTCACATTAATGACACTAAACGACTGAATGAATGATTGAATGACTGGATGCTTAGTATCTCACATGGAAGATCCTGTCGACGTGGTCCTTAGCGGCGCCGCTGTGCACGGGCGGCGCGGCGGCGCGGCCCAGCAGCTCGTAGATCGCCTGCACCACCGACAGCATCTCCGAGCGCGAGATGCGCCCGTCGCCTGCAACGCAACACTGGACGTTATATTACGAGTATTATATAAAAAAGAAAGAAAAGAAAAGCAAAAAAAAGAAGACAGTTCGTTGCTGAGGGAGTTTCTTGCGCCGTTTCTTGTTCACAGCTACAACACGTTCCGAAGCGGTGGTAGCAGAAATTAACGATTCAAAAGATCTTGTAAAAGACTACTTGAATAAAGAATATTTAGACTTTGACTTTGATCAACAACCATGCTGTTGGTAACGGACCAGACGCGGCTGCCAACATGCATCTGAGTTTCTGAAGTCATCCATTTCCATGCGAACCAGAAGGTTCTCCAATTCATTTTTCCGCCGCACAGTCAAGCTGTGGAGCGGTTTGCCATCACACGTGGTCCCTCCTTCCTATAACCCTGGGTCCTTCCGCCGTAACGTGAAGAGGTAAGAGGTCTGGACGGCATTAGCAATTACCACCAGGTGCAAAGCAGTCACTGTGCCGTGCCCGAATAAAAAACGTCATGTGTATACTGATAGTCAATCGCCACGCACTATAACGGTGAAGGAAAACATCGTGAGGAAACCTGCATACCATAGCTATTTGTAAGAATTTCTATGGTAAAGTCCCATATATCTATAAACAATTTTTTTTTTATTGTAATGAATGATGAGACGAGCCTGCCATTCGCCTGATGGTAAGCGATACGACCGCTCATGGACAGTAGCAAAACCAAACAACACCATGAGTTACAAGGCAATGCTTGGCATTCCACTGCGCTCGTCATCCTGAGACATAAGATGTTAAGTCTCGATATGTCCAGTAGTTACTCTGGCTACAATGTCCTTCAAACTGGAACACAACAGTGCATTTACACTGCTGTTTGGCGGGAGAAATAGACATTGCGGTGGTACCTACCCAGGCGGCCTCTCACATATTATGAGAGACCTACCAGCAGAGAAAATGTAGATGTTCATAAATTTAATGACAATCAGGTCCGCCATTGTCCTATTTACCTGGTGTATGCAGTACAAATTAGAAGAATACCATACCGTCGACGTCATACAGCGTGAACACCCAGGAGAGTTTCTCCTGCACGGAGCCGCGCGCCACGCGAGACAGGATCTCCAGGAACTCCTGCAGGGCGGACACAAGCTTATTATACAGGATATATCCAGACTGCGACCGAAAACGAAGCCAGGTGGTAGTATTAGTGAGTTCTGTGCCCCTAGCCGGAACATTTTGAAGTATCGTATAGTAATTCTCGTATAGTAAAGTGAACGTTTCCCGCTGTGAAATTTTAGTTCCAAATACGCCCACAATGGCGTTGTTTAAATTCCTATACAAAATTTTACTATTACTATTCTATTACGATACTGCAAAATGTTCCGGCTAGGGGCACAGATACAATAAAACTAAAAAACTCTTTTTACAGTAATCGTTAAAAAGCAACTTTTCTTCCTAAACACATTATAACACAACATATCCTAGTAACAAAAGAACGTATGCACCACCAATTTCCATAGCTCTTACGCCCTTTCAACTCTAAAACCGATTGCCATACGATCTTAATACAAAGCTAACAATGTGTCCGATGTTTATAGACGTTAGTTGTCTCTCTCGCACTCGTTGGAAAGGATATATCTGTCCCGCTCTATAGGACATCAATCATTTATGATGGATGAAGGAAAAATATGTTTGCAGTGAAATCATATTTGTATTATCCGTGGCACAGTTGGTTATAAATAAGGGATTATTAAGTTAATTTATTGAAGTGAAACTTCTTTATCGACGTATGGGAGAAATTTTATGTCAAAAATTGTAACGTTTTTGTGTTACGCGCCATCTTTATTTCTAAGTCACATTTTTCCGATACGTGCCATATTTATTTATTTAAAGCTTCATATTTGAAAGTATAACGATAACAATAATAGTAATAATTCTATTATAATTAATGAAAAGCTATCATAATCTAAGTAGCAATAAGGTGAAATAATTGTATTATTTGTATCCTTGTCTATGATAATAAAAGCCTTTTGCTTAAACTTTATTTAATTTAGCTTTATTTTACCAATTCTGTAAATTTGTAAATAGTAGATCATTTTTCGAAAAATGATGTCATAAAGAAGTTTCACTTCTTACGTGTGTACACTAATACACACACACATTTTTATTTATCTATACATATAATAAATTTGTAACCGATCGATGTCTGTACATGGAAGATAAATGAGAAAATCTAATATGGGGGGTCTGTATTAACGTAACAGAACCCAAAACAATGATTTTTAGAATTTTTGTGCGATTGTGCGCGATGAACTCAGAAATGGCTACCGGATTTCGATGAAATTTGGTATGGAGGTAGCTGACACCCTGGATTAACACTTACGCTACTATTTATCCCTTTAAAAGTTATTGTTCCCGTGGAATGTGCTACGATCCAAAAACAATTTATATTGGTGTGTCACAAGACACAAATATTTGTTTCGTATGTATTTGTAAGACCGTAATGTCTTGTAGTTCCTGATACGACTCAAGACTTTAAAGGTGAGGTCAGGATTATATGTGAGGGTAAAATGTTGACGATAACACCCAAAAAAGCGACATGATGTAATTAAAAAAAATGTGTGTGTGTATTACTGTACACACGTAAGAAGTGAAACTTCTTTATGACATCATTTTTCGAAAAATGATCTACTATTTACAAATTTACAGAATTGGTAAAATAAAGCTAAATTAAATAAAGTTTAAGTTTAGGAGGGGGGAAATTTTTGAGAGAATTTGGGATTTCTATCGGGGCCAATTTGTAGCCCTCACCGAGACGGTTCCGAGGATACCAAGCTCGGTGGGTCCACGACCTTTATTGGCCGAGATAGGTTTAGGGGGGGTGAGGTAAAAATTTTAGGTGGGGGTAGGGGCGGGGGGGGGTTTAGGTTTCGTGGGGAGGCTATTAGGCACCTTAAAATATTTTTGGGTGGGGAAAGTTGTGGAGGGGGAATTCGGGAATTCTGTTGGGGCAGGATTGTAGCCCTCACCGAGCCGGTTCCAATGAACCCAAGGTCGGTGGGTCTACGATGGATAATGCCGGAGATATGAGTAGGGGGAGTGAGGTAAAATTTTTAGGGTGGGGGTAAGCGGGGGGGGGGGGAGGTTTCGTGGGGAGGCTATTGGGCACTGTTTTGGATTTAGGGTGGGGGAAGGCCAGAGGGGGGGTAAGGATCAAATTACAAAAAAGTGGGTGGGACTTAAAATTTTGGGTGGGGCTTGGAAACGGTTGGGGGTGTGGCTTACTGAAGTGGGTACTAATTTACTAAATAAAAAAAGACGGCGCGTAACGGAAGAATGTGACGCGAACGCTAAATTTTTTCCAACCCCGATAAAGAAGTTTCACTTCAAAAATACCAGGAACGCATGAAGTTGGTGGATATATTATTGTTCTAAGTGTTAACTTTCTATTGGCGATATTAGCAAACGATTAATTTAAATAAAAGAGTTTTTCACATTATAGTACCAGGAAGGCAGGGAGTTGGTGGAGGTATATTCATGAGTAAGGATAGCATCTCACCTCGAAGTTGACTTTCCCGCTCTGCTTGTGTTTGATGGAGTTGAACACGTAGTGCGCGTACTGCGTCGCATCTGGAACACAATGCCACAGACCTTGATGTACGGCTCTACTCATGAGAGATTTAAAACCTATTTAGATTTTTATTTATTTAGTTTATTTACAAACATTTAAAAATAAAAATACAGTTCATAACAAATTGCCTCACTTAACTGCTGTCGCAGTTTGCCCGTGAAAACCCCGTGAATCTTTTATACATCTATAAGTACATATAATAAAAATGTAATTATAAAATAAGTGTTAACGTACAATATTGAAGATTATCTATTATTATTGTATATCGAATGTTTGTCCTTTCCGAACGATATTTAAATTCAGCTGGGAGAAAAACATTCTATAACTAAAATGGGTTTTAAAACTATATATAAATAAGGCTGTTAAAGTGTATGTTAATTACAACAAACTAATTATTTAGACAGCCTCTGTGGCGCAGATGTACTACGGTACAATTACAATGCTGAGGTTTAGGGTTCGAATCCCGGTTCAAGTCAAGTGATAGAATAATATATTATTTACCTCCAAGTGGGAAGAATTGTGAGAAGATATTCTTGAAGGCTTCTTCATCCACTACGCCGGTCGGACATTCCTGCAAATAAACATACATATTACTCAATATTTATATTAATTACTAATATACATTAACTAAGTGCGTGGTGGCTTGTTGGTAACGAACCAGACGCGGCTGTCAACATATTCACGGTGGTCGCGGTTCAAATGACGCACACCTCTGACTTTTCGGAGTCATGTGTATATTGATAGTCAATCACCACGCACTATAAACTTGAAGGAAAACATCGTGAAGAAACCTGCAAAGCATAAAGATTCGGATGAATTTGTATAGTTTGTAAAAGTCCGCCCGCACTAGGCCATCGTGGTGGACTATATCTAACCCCTCTCAGTCGTACTCTCGATTGTAGAGGAGGCCCGTGCCCTGCAGTGGGACGTGTATGGACATATACAAAAATACATTAACAATATTATGAAATAAAAGGTACATAGCGATATAGTATATTCTTTAGATGTTGACTATAAAAGGTTATACTTTAATTATGATTATATCTAAAACCATAATAAAAGAATTTTATTAATCTTTTGTCGCCTAGTAGTGTTACCCATAGATGTTATGTAGTATAACATAGATCGGCAATGTATCATTTTGAGTGAAACCAAAACGAGAATATGATAGCGTGCGTGAAGTTTGCATGTGTGCGTGACAGATAATGCTGCGCCATGCACTGTCGATACTATCATATCGATATACCTAACGGCCCAACCAATAAAATTAAATTATCTATATATATAAAAGAGGAACCTGATTGACTGACCTATCAACGCACAGCCGAAACTACTGGAGCTAGGAACTTGAAATTTTACACAGGGATTCCTATTATGACGTAGGGTAGCACTAAGAAGGGATTTTGGGAAATTCTACCCTTAAGGGGGTGAAAAGGGGTAAAATACTGTTGTATGGAAAACCGAAACCGTTGAAGTTGCAATTCTCAAACTTGGTAGTTTAATAACTCATTTAATAACAAAAATAACTGCATACTTTATTTGTCTAAAAATTAACATTAAAGGGGTTAAAATAAGGGTTGAAATTTTTAGAAACTGGGTGTTTTCCTTCCTACCCGATCAACGCACAGCCGAATCTACTGGAGCTAGAAACGTGAAATTTTACATAGGGGTTCCTATTGTGACGTAGGGTAGCACTAAGGAAGGATTTTTGGAAATTCGACCCCTAAGGGGGTGAAAAGGGTAAAATACTGGTGTATGGAAAACCGAAACCCTTGAAGTTGCAGATATCAAACTTGACTTTTTAGTTACTCATCTAAAAAAAGGAAGAACTGCATACTCTTTTTTCTTATAATTTACCCTAAAGGGACGAAAATAAGGGTTGAAGTTTTGTAGAACCGAACTGCCGGATCAACGCACAGCCGAAACTACTGAACCTAGGAACTTGAAATTTTACACAGGGATTTCTTTTATAACGTAGGGTAGCAAGGAAGCTAAGGAAGGATTTTTGGAAATTCAACCCCTAAGGGGGGTGAAAAGGGTAAAATAAATTCGTATGGAAAACCGCAACCGTTGAAGTTGCAGATTTCAAACTTGGCACTATAATTACACATCTAAAATCAAAAATAAGTACGTACTCTGTTTACTTAAATTTAACCCTAAAGGAGTAAACATAAGGGTTGAAATTTTGTATGGAAAATAAAACTGCTGAAGTTATTCTTATGAATATTTAACTTTTGTCCCTTTCGAACGACTTTTCAATTCAGTTTGAGCGAGAAAACAAACATTCGATACCTAAAATAGGTTTTAAAACTGTATATTGAGTAAGGCCGTTTATGTATTGATCCGATTGGTCTCAAAATCGATCTGAGTTCCGATAATCTAAATTTGTATTCAGAATTGAAAATGTTGGCCGTCATTTTGAACTTTTTATTTATTGATCCGATAATCTAAACTCAGAGTCAGAATTGGAAATAAAAATGCTGCACGTTGATTTTTGTTAAAAGTTAACGTAAAGGTTATGATGGCATAGTTTTAGCGATATAATGTCTACATTATCTTAAACACGCAGACGAAGTTGCGGGCAAATGCTAGTATAGATATATATGAGACATTTCATGGTATTTTAACAGAAAAATAATGATTGTGTTTATTTCAACACAGATACGTAAACACACGTAAATAAAGATAAATCGTCATATTTGAGAATATATTTTTTTTTTTTTATTGCAATGAATGACGAGACGAGCCTGCCATTCGCCTGATGGTATGCGATACGACCGCTCATGGACAGTAGCAATACCAAACAACACCATGAGCTACAAGGCAATGCTTGGCATTCCACTGCGCTTTCCCATCCTGAGACATAAGATGTTAAGTCTCGATATGTCCAGTAGTTACTCTGGCTACAATATCCTTCAAACCGGAACACAACAGTGCATTTACACTGCTGTTTGGCGGGAGAAATAGACATTGCGGTGGTACCTACCCAGGCCGCCTCTCACATATGAGAGACCTACCACCTATTTGACAAGTTTTGTAAAGCATTCCTTATAATAATATCTAATGTTCTATTGTTTTATTAGAATGACAGCCTCCGTGGCACAGTTAATTTGAAACCGGCTCAGAAATGGTAAATTACGCACACGAAATATTAATTAATATTTAGCAAATATCAATAGTGAATAAATAAAGTGAAGTAATAACTGTTATTATAGAATTGATGTTATACTACGAGATTATAAAATGAAGTGAAACCTCTATGGTCATTGACTATTTTTATCGACATAATATTATTGATCGAAACTGTCAATCAATCTCTAGCAAATGTTGGTTGAAATTATTATAAATTCACGTATATGATATCATTTTTTATAGGCAATGGATGCTTTCTATGCATTTAAATAATGAATAAGGACATTCTGTTCTACCGATATACATACAAGGTTTGTCTTACAAATCTACAATATTGTCACTATACAACATTGAAAAAAGTGATACGATCTTATGAAAAACTATGATTATTCGGGTTTTTACACTAAAATCAATCACATCCAGGCACTGGACAACTCACCATAATAAATTACATTTAATAAAAGTAGCTCAGTACTGAAATATTAAATAAATCAAGAAAATAAGCGAAATTTGTCGTTCGCTTAAATGACATATTTTCACACAAATTGCTAAAGTTAGCTCTCCGTGTAAACGCATGGTCGCATCATGCATCTCGCTTTAATGTATGATATAAATCATTCTATCTCTTTCACATTGCCGATCTATGTTATACTACATCTATGGTGTTACCTAATGTTAGTTCAGCTATTTGACGCTAGATGGCGTTTAGATAGTTCAAAATATGAAATACAGATGGTGTTGAACGTCAAGCGTTTCCCTTGTCTATTACTTTCAATGGGGTATTCTACACATTTTCAAAAATTATTTTAAGTTGTTCCTAAGATTAAGACAAACTATTTAAAAAAATATCAAATTTTTATTCGCTCGGCAAGTCCAATAAAAATCCATTTAACATTTAAATTTTAAATTTATGTGCGCAAATATGTGAAAACGCTAGGCGCCATGTTCCTTTAAAATGATACGTCACTCAACCAGTAAACAACCTGTGATAATATGAGCTCTTGGACACCGGAGGGGGTATTCTACTCGCGGAATGACGTAGAATCGTTATCCATCATGGCGGCAGCCGTTTCACATCTTTTTAGGACAGATAAAAAAATTGAAATATTCAAAACGAATTATAAAATTTACTCCTTGGAAATATAAACTGAAATTAACATATACTTATTGCTTAATGCTCCACTATATGCATTTATAGTTTTTAGATTTTTTCTTTCTTATAGTAAAACTAGCTTCTGCCCGCAAACTTCGTCAGCGTGATTAACTTTATTTGGTATTTCTCATCCCTTCCCGTCCCGTCCCGTTATATCCCACCCGTCCCGTCTCATTCTCACTCAAGGCATATAATCCAGTCCCATCCCATCCCTTTGAGTATAAAAAATAACAAATATATCGGAATTCCTTCCTCATCCCACGGGAAATCTTAATTTTTCGGGATAAAAGATAGCCTAAGTATTAATCTATTAGACAAAAATTCTAAAAATCATTGTTTTTATTACGTTAATTAATACAGACCCCCATATTAGTTTTTCTCGTTTATCTTCCATAAAATAAAGAAACAACCTGTATGTAAATAATACATATACCAGTTTTCAAGTTGAACCTGCACCAATATAACTATGAAAACTGCATCTCATTTCGTGCGGTAGTTTTTGAGTAATGTGCAAGCTAATACAAAGAAACACCCTGTATATAAATAAGATATATACCAGTTTTTAAGTTGTTCCTGCACCAATATAAATGTGAAATCTGCATCTCACTTCATGCGGTAGTTTTTGCGTGATGCGCAAGTAAATAGAAAGAAACATCCTGTATGTAAATACAACATATATCAGTTTTTAAGTTAAACCTGCAGCAATACAACAGTGAAAACCGCATCTCATTTCGTGTGGTAGTTTTTGAGTAATGTGCAAGTACACAAAAAGAAACACCCTGTACGTAAATTAAATATATATCAGTTTTCAAGTTGGACCTGCAGCAATATAACTGTGAAAACTGCATCTCATTTGGTACGGTAGTTTTTGAGTAATGTGCAAGCAAACAAAAAGAAACACCCTGTATGTAAATACAACATGTACCAGTTTTTAAGTTGAACCTGTAGCAATACAACTGTGAAAACCGCATCTCATTTGGTGCAGTAGTTTTTGCGTGATGCGCAAGCAAACATACAGACAGACAGACAGACAGACTAAAATTCAAAAAAAAATTGTTTTGGCTTCTGTTGCTGTTATAAAGACCCCTCGCGTTAAAATTTCTTATAAATCTTTCATGTACAGACATCGACCATTTACATTTTTATTATATTTATAGATAGAAGATACCCCATTAAAGTACAAGTGGTAGGTTTCTCAGAGGCCGCCTGGGTAGGTACCACTGCAGTGTCTGTTTTTCCCGCCAATTAGCAGTGTAAATGCGCTATTGTGTTCCGGTTTGAAGAATATTCTAGCCAGAGTAACTACTGGACATATTGAGACTTAACATCTCATGTCTCAGGATGGCGAGCGCAGTGGAATGCCAAGCATTGCCTTGTAATACATGGTGTTTGGTTTTGCTACTGTCTAGGAGCTGTCGTGTTAATTACCATCAGGCGAATACTATTCGCCTCGCTATTCAACGCAATAAAAATATATTTATAAATGACTGTTGGATGTATTTTTTTTATTTAGTTATGTCTTCACTTTAAACAATCCTTAAAACGCAAGATATAAGCTACATTGAATCATTCATGTCGTTCTCTCCGTGCATTATTCTGAAGCACTGGGGTATTATTGTACCGTTACTTTTATTACATACTTAGAGAAATACCAAGCGAGCCACTTTAACTGTATTGTGTCAAATGATAATGGCTTGGTATCATTTATTTTAAAGGCTAAATTAATCTTAGCAACTACTGCTTGCGGCTTCGCGCGCTTGAAAACTATTTTACATAAACATACATATCTAAACTCGCCATTCTAGAGGAGGTAGGCAGAGGTGTTACCAGAACACCCATATTTCACCTTGTGTGTTCCATCCCATGATGAGATAAGGCGAGCTTATCTCCACTGACTCCGGGCTAATAATTAATAAAAAAAACCAATATCGCTTTTCCCGACGCGGGATTCGAACCCGAGATCTCAGCGTTGTAATCATACCGTAGTACAAATACGCCACAGAGGCAGTCAGTCAACGATGTATATTTTTCGCGTGTTAAAATACTCGTAGCTAATTAATTATAATTTTATAATTTTAGTTTGTCGGCCGACATAAAAAGCATAAATGTTAAAACGTAGTTATTTTTTATCCCTCTATCATTCCAATGTTAGTTTTTCGTTTTTTCTTTTTCCTATATTTGCGATCAATAAATCATATTTATATCTTTTTCTGTACCATTGAATATAATATCTCGCAAAAGGTTCGCAATTCATATTTTTTCCGCACCATTTAACTGCGGAACATTTCGTTCCTTCCTACAATTCTAGGTCTTTTAAGTCAAGCGTAAAAAGCATTTGGACAGCTTAGTATAACTGTAAAATAGAGGCTAATGTCTGTCGTTTGGTATACTATCTAGATGTACCGCACCTGCCACTGTAGTGTGATCACCTTGCCAAGCAAAAATTACAATGCTATATGAATTGATAAGATTAATTGTCTTCATATTATATACAATTATACACATACAGGGTATTTTTTATCGCGATGAATAGCGATACCAACTTGCCATTCGTCTGATGGTAAGTGATACCAATCAACACCATGAATTACAAAGCAATGCTTGGCATTCAACTGCGCTCGCCATCTTGAGAATGGTGATAAGTCTCATTATGTCCAGTAGTGACTCTGGCTACCATTATTGGTAAACAAGACTGGAGTTTTTTTTTATTTAACTCAAGAGAATAATACTGATTAAAGCATGATGGAAAATATTTAAATATATTAAGTCATTTATTTCCACTTCTATATATCTATATCTATATATCTATATCAGCCCATATACGTCCCACTGCAGGGCACGGGCCTACTCTACAATCGAGGGAATCGATTGAGAGTGGTTAGGCCATATAGTCCACCACGCTGGCCTAGTGCGGGTTGGCGGACTTACATACCGTAGAAATTCTTTAAAATCGCTACGGTATGCAGGTTTCCTCACGATGTTTTCCTTCACCGTTAAAGTGCGTGGTGATTGACTATCAATACACACATAACTCCGAAAAGTCAGAGGTGTGCCCTGGGATTTGAACCCGCGACCACCGTGGACATGTAGGCAGCCGCGTCTGGTCCGTTACCAACAGACCACCACGCACTATTCCACTTCAAAATATCTTAATCAATAGTTAAATTTAACATCTGCAAGGACAGACGCCAGTCATTTTTAAACACAGACGCGCGTGTGTTTGTGTGTGTGTAGTTTATGAATGGGTTTCTTATGGTCGTGTGTATTGTCGAAGTATTTTGTTTTGTGATGATTAAAATAAATAAATACACCCAACAGTCTCACACATAGTCCTGACCGCACACTAAGATCGATTGTGTCGTGTCAGAAAATACGAGAGACTTTTCGGTCTCACGAACACCCAGACCCGAAATAAATACCTGTGGATCACACAAATATTGATCTCGGTGCGGAAATCGAACCCGCGGCCTCTCGTTTTACAGCCGGCGTCTGACCAACTGCGCCACGGAGACTCTTAAATTATTAAATATTTTGAAAAGAAACGCAATATACTATATTATTCATGATATAGAAACTCGTGAAAATTTGAACAATTTGAAGAAAATAACCTTGTGTTATGTCTATAAAGTCAACATAGAAATGGATTGAACTATACTTAATATTATAATATAATAATATAATAGTATAATAGTATATTATAATATACTAGTATAATATTATAATCCCATTCATACAAAGAGTACCTGCAGAACAGAGCACTTTAATACATTTAATATAATTTATCTAGCTCGACCTCGTCGCGATATTTTTATAAGCCGAGTGTATTCTCTAGATTGCGGAGAACGGAATGGACCCATTTAGTAATGGACTTATATATAAATAAATAAATTATATTATATTAACTCACAAAAAATAATTAATTCATGTTGATGTCGTCAAGGTCATGAGAGTCAATGGCCTTACTATTGAGGATGACTTCAGCTGGAAGGCGGACCCTGGCTCTAGCCTGGACAATGCCAAGTAGAAGGAAGGAAGTGTTTGTCAATCGTGGCTGGTCGGTTAGACGCCGGCTGTGAAACGCGAGGCCGCTCCGATCCCACACCGAGACAAATGGTTGTGTGATCCACAGGCATTTGTTTCGGGTCTGGGTGTTTGTGAGACCGAAAAGTCTCTCGTAGTTTCTGATACGACACAAGACTCGATCTTAGTGTGGGGTCAGGACTGTTTATGTGACTGTTGGGTGTATTTATACAGGGTCTTTTAATACTGCGACCGAAAACGAAGCCAGGTGGTAGTTTTAGTGGTTACAGAATACAGACACAATGCAAAATATGCGATAGATTTTGTTATGCAAATTTTTAAATATCATCATGTTAGGGTGGTAAATACCTAGTTTTTGTAAAAATAGTAATTTAAACCTTTGCATACTATTGCGTCTTTAAAAACAAAAGGGTGTACATTATTATTTTAGGAAAACAATGTATTTACCACCCAAATACCGAGATAAGTCAAAATTTACAAAAAAATGACGATTTTTGCGAAATTTTTAGCTGCATTGTGTCTGAAGTCACGAATACTACCACCTGGCTTCGTTTTCGGTCGCAGTCTGGATATACCTTGTATATAGCTACCTGTTTGAACCCGCGGTACATGAGTTTGATCTCGTGCGTGGTGAACCGCGTGCTGTGCGCCAGCGACGCGAGCGGCTCGGGGCGGTGGCGCACGCCCGGCGCGCCTGCGCATGCGCCCTCGTCGCATTCCTCCTCTGAAACAAACAGTAAGATTTCGGTAGTAAAACACGAGCGGTGGTTCACAAACTGATTTATTGCGTTCGACTTATCGGCGGTACACAAATAATTATTTATTACTAATTACCCACAATACCCAACACAAACCACAAGTTTTACATTATTTAATTTCCTGCATGAGTGAGTCGTAGCTTGGTTTATTTATTTAGCAAGATGTAGACAGGACAGCCAAATCGGTGACATCCTAAACAGTGGTCAGGTCTTAAGTGCCCTGAACTGACGATACTGCAACAGCTTGATGAAAGTAGATGAAGCGAAAATAATACGACCGAATCTAGCAAAGTGCGTGGTGTCCTGTTGGTAACGGACCGGACGCGACTGCCTACATGTTCACGATGGTCGCGGGTTCAAATACCAGGGCACACCTCTGACTTTACGGAGTCATTTGTATATTGATAGTCAATCACCACGCACTATAACAGTGAAGGAAAACATCGTGAGGAAACCTGCATACCATAGCAATTTGTAAAATTTTCTATCGTATGTAAATTCCGCCAACCCGTACCAGGCTGGCCTAACTAATCGCGATCGTAGCCTCGATTGTGTCGGAGGCCCGTGCCCAGCAGTGGGACGTATATGGGCTGATACAATACAATCGAGCAAAGTGGCGATCCATAGTCTCTGCCTACCCCTATGGGATACCGGTGTGATGACTATGTATTTATGTATCTTTGCTCTGACTACTCATAAGTTTTATTTAATTGTCTACAATAAATGATTTTCATTTCATTTCACCGTTCGCGAGATATATTGAAAATCAAAAGAAACCGGGATCAAATTCTAGTGCTTTAAAAATAAAATCTACTGCAGGTGAAAAATACTCTTGAATAGAAACCGCGCCGTACTTACAATAATTAAATGCGTTCCTTTTCACCCCAACATCGGTATTGAAACACTGAATGCAAGCTTTTAAAAGTGCTGAATATTCACCATATAAAAGACTTTTATACTTAGTGTTGTTCGCGCATATTTATAGTTTGCTGAAAGCGTTCGTGTATTATATTAGAATGAGATGCAAAATGCAAATAAATAAATATGTCCAACAGTCAACTACTGAACATAATGACATTTAAAATCTTATGTCTCAGGATGGCGACCGCAGTGGAATGCCAAGCATTGCCTTGTAATTCATTGTGTTGTTTGGTTGTGCTACTGTCCATGAGCAGTCGTATTACTTACCATCAGACGAATAGTATGCTCGTCTCGCCATTCACGCAATAAAAAAATAACAAGGCACAGCAACTGATCGCCAGTTGCTTTCCCCACGCCGGCGTCGCCAGTTGTTAATATAAGCCGCAATACTGACGTTCAATAAGGCGTGTTTGCGCGGGAGATATCGCCGAGCCGCTGACGACGCGGAATCAGAATATACCGAATAAAACGAGGGAAAAAGGGAAAACTAATAAAAGTGTAATAACGAATAAAAGAGTGAAAACGAATAAAATTGTTTTACCATCCTGGATAATACGCCACTACTAGGAATGTCATAAAAAACATTTTTTTTTGAGATGCATCTTCACGCTACGGCGGAAGAACCCAGGCTTATAGAAAGGCAGGTGTGATGGCAGACCGTTCCATAGGTGTTTGTCAGAGAAATATACATTGCGGTGGTACCTACCCAGGCGGCCTCTCACATATGAGAGACCAGTAAAATATTAAGTATTTATTTCTCCACTCTTTTCTTTATACACCAAGTTAGTGGGAAGTAAGTCCACTATTTTAATCTGAAGGCTGCGAGGTGAGAGCGCTCGACGGACGCTCCACACCACTGAAGCAACACGAGGGGACGGACTGAGGCGAAGGGTTCGGGGGACTGACCGCCCAGAATACGATGTGAGGTCATCGAACAATATTCTGTTAATTATTATTGTAATTGATATATTAAATTGTAGCATTCTTGCAGATTGTTAGAGCTTTAGGGTGGAGGGGGGGGACTTGACTGGGTTGAACACTGACTTTGAAATCGACGTTCACAAAAACAGTGGTTTTAGCGTTTCGTTTGATAGGCAAGATTGTTGGAGCAAAGTGGCGATGCATAGTCTCTGCCTACCCCTATGGAATACAGGCGTGAAAATTAGTTATGTACGAGTATGTAAAATTTACATAAAAAATGTCTGACCATGTTTTTTTTTCAATAGGTCCGAAATCGAATTAGATTCCCTGATGGTAAGTGATCACTGGACATGAGCATCCACGACGCTGGATCATGGATGTGTTGCTCATCACATCGGGTGGGGGGTGCGAAGGAAAAAGGATAGGAGAAGGAAAGAGGTATTGGGCATCCGGCGTCATTGGCTGGGGCCGAAAGGTTCAAGAGTTGAGGCCACGCACATGCAAGCGGAGTGTCAGACGCCCACCCACGAGGTAGACGGCCTGGTGAAGGTCGCAGGAACTGGATACATGCTTCCATCAGGTCTATGTGGCGATCTATGGGGGAGGCATATTCAGCAGTAGACTTACTATGGCTGATGATGATGAGGGAGAGACAAAGAGATTGGTTATCTGACAAATTACCTAAGATGCAGTTTTCTAATATGCTATCAGAGGAATGAAGCGACAAAAAACCACAAATAAATAAATACACCCAACAGTCACATACATAGTCCTCACCCCACATTAAGATCAATTAAGTCTTGTGTCGCAGGTATCAGAACCACGAGAGACTTCGGTCTCGCAAACACCCAGACACGAAAGAGGTATTTGTGAACCGCACAAACATTTCTCTTGGTGCGGGGATCGAACCCGCGGCCTCTCGTTTCACAGCAAGAGTCTAACCAACTGCGCCACAGAGGCTGGCCAAAGAAATCTAAATAAACATTGCTCCTGAGCCCGCCCCCGCGCGACATCGCCGAGGGCTCGCAACACGCGGCACTCACAGCGCGCTCTGTCATTCAAATCACTCCGCACTGTACAGTAGCCTTTATAGCTTGAACCCACCACTGAGGCGTTCCTACTCACTGCTCAAATACATGCTACTCAGCCTCTCTTTCTTTCTTTAAGTGGTGCAGACTGGTATAAAAGTCTCTGCAGTACGCTCTGTCATTCAAATTACTCCGCACTTTGAACTGCAGTCTTTAGCAACTCGCTACTGTAGCCTACGAAAAACTATCGAATTCGTAACGTAAACGTATCGAGGACTCGATACGATAACCAGAGTACGACGGTAGTCCGTAGCACGAAGCACATTCCGTCGTTTATATAATTCGAGTTTTGTTTACGTTACTTCTCGATTACGACACGAAAGTAAGATAACATCATTCGTGCTCGCAAAGTTAGTTCCTTTTACGCACGATAGAGGCGCTGAAGAAATCTCGTACAAAATTTCTCGATTACGATACGAATACTTTTTCGATAGCCGTTTGTGCTAGGGCCACTGAGGAGTCTCCACTGACTGGTCGATTAGTCTCTTCTCTCTCTTTCTCTCACTCAGGAGCTGCTGACTGCTCGAGTCCATCATAGTGTTGTGTTCAAACATACACACATAATCGTAAATTCTGCAGTAGTTCGATCCTGAAATCACTTTCGTTTCGTCCACTTCTGTCTATCTCATTAATTAATAATTCTGCCCATTACACTAAGAGCGAGTATTTGCTAAGTAATCTTCAGTATTATTAAGTTAATTATTTTGAGACGTTACATATCACACATATAAAAATGTCCACATATTCATTACACACAACCAAAAAACTTACTGTTTTATTTGTACCCATATGCTGTATCAGCCCATATTCGGCCTTTGCTGTGCACAGAACTTCTCTACAATTTAGAACCTCATTGTGAGGGGCCACAACACTACGCTGGAGTAATGTAAGCGGGGTTTACATAAATAAATACACCCAACAGTCACATACATAATCCTGACCCGACACAAAGATCGAGTCTTGTGTCGTGGGTATCAGGAACTACGAGAGACTTTTCGGTCTCACAAACACTCAGACCCGAAACAAATACTTGTGCTCACACAAACATTTGTCTCGGTGCGGGGATCGAACCCACGGCGTCTCGTTTCACAGCCGGCGTCTAACCAACTGCGCCACGGAGGCTGTCACGAGAAACATACCATAGAAAATCTTTTAACATCTCTATTTTATTGTTGTTGTGGTTTCATGCGACACCTCAACAATATACTGAGTGGTCACCTACATGTCACAGCCACGACATGCCATCTAGATGCAAGTAATAGCCGTTCCTTCTTATTAATTTATTTCTGTTATCTGATGAGATTTATTATTTTAAGGTTTGTGACTAATAAACTTGTTTTTCTTTTCTATGGTTCGCAGTTTTACTAACGATGTTTTCCTATACTAAAATGCTTGGTAATTAACTATCAATACACACATGACTCCGAAAAGTAAGGTCTGATTGGGATTCAAACCCGCGACCACCGTCTCGGTTCGTCACCAATAGACTACCACGCATTATTGAAGCTATAACCCACAAGACTTACAAACTAAAATATTCTATACAAAACATAAACCAGGAAAGTTGCTCAACAAAGATTATTGCTACGACGCTACGGTGCTACGTCATTTCGTAGCGCTACGGTGCTACGCTAGTCACTATCAGGAATCACTGCGCGCTATCAATCAAAGCAGACAGGTTTTTGATCAAACTCTTTGTAGAAGATTTTAACAGATCAACAGATTCAAAAATTTCAACACAAAATGTGCAGTGGAATGCCAAGCATTACTTTGTAATTCATGTTGTTGTTATTGCACTGTCCATGAGCGGTCGTATCGCTTACCATCTGGCGAACGGCATGCTCCTCTCGCCATTCACCGCAAAAAAATAAAAAAATGCTTTGACGTAAATTCAGTGTCACATAAAAATTCCTAAAACCATCTTATAATAAAGGAGAAGTAGCTATTATTGGAATACATTTGAATACTGGATATATGTATGCTTTAGTAATTGTTTTATATTTCTGTCTTGTTGTGTCTTACTAATGTAATTTGTTTCTGATAAAAAGATGATTTTCAATAAAAATATTTAAACCCACCCATTTCATGTCAATGGACATTGCGATTTCGGAGGATAATAAATACGTAATAAGGGAGAGACTATTACTACACACATTTATTGCAATCTCATTGAACTCCTATCATTTTTCAAACCTCAAAATTACCTCAAACATTTAAATCCACAAAACGCATCTCCAAATAGTGTAGCTATGACGTAACAGATATGAGTTGAATCTCCCCCGTCTCCCCTCCTCTCCCCGGGGCGCGAGTTCAAAGCAGCCGCAGCATTAATTCCGTGCGCAATCAGTTTGAATTTCCGACTGATGCTAGTCGCGTTATAGCCCCGACCTCCCCTCGATATTATAGTAATAGTTTAAAGGTTTTTAATGCCCAAACTTTTGCCGTATTTGTGACGCACGAATTGGTCTAATAAGTGACAAGCGTAGGTGCACTGTTCTAATCTAACATCATCAAACATATAACGAACGGTATTTAATCTTATTAGGTAGATGTAAATTGCCAATGATGATGATGATGAGATTAAAGGACATTCATTATCGCTTACCATCCGGTGAATGGAATGCTCGTCTCGCCATTCATGGCAATAAAAAAAAATACATGCATACAGGCGAAGCTAATACGAGTATAAACGTGTTAAAAAATTGTCTATCTTTTTGAAACCTAGAATTACTAAATAAATAGACAAATTCTTAAGGAAAATTACGCATATTTTCTCTCTAGTTCGTTTTTGACCTGACATGACGTGACATTTGTCGTGATCACGTCTCGGTCTCATCTTCACCAAACGACGTCGATTTATATGCATTGCTTATTTATTCGGGTTTTATTCAAAACATCTCGGGGTTATGGAACTGAGAACACGCTGCAATGTGTGTGAATTTATTTTACGAAAATTTATATTATTTTTGCCGAAATATTATATTTTTTAGTGTGAGTGAAAGAGCAGGGTTTTCGTCTGCTGGTTTTGCATTATATTAAAGCAAATGAAATAAAAATATATTTCATCCGAGTAGTCTTTCAAGTAGTTTAAGAAGACCGTGGCGGCCTGTTGGTAATGGACCAGACGCGGCTGCCAACATGTTCACGGTGGTTTCGAACATCTTTGGTTTTCCGAGTCATGTGTGTATTGATAGTCAATCACCACGCACTATAACGGTGAAGGAAAACATCGGGAGGAAACCTGCATACCGAAGCCATTTGTAAGAATTTCTGTGGTATGTAAAGTCCGCCAATGCTCGAGGCCAGCGTGATGGATATGGCCTAACCCTTCTCAATCATACTCTCAATTGTATAGGCGAATCCTGCCTTGTAATGGGACGTATATAGGCTTCTACAGATACTTAGTCACTTTGTTACGTTAGTACAAAAAAGAAACATGACATTTACACGAGGTAAGCTTACTTTATTTCACTTATCCATGTTTCAGAATAATTCAGCACGAACTAAAGCTTACGAAATAAATAAAAGAATATTATAAAAGTAAAAGCAGTTAAAATGTATTCCAGTACATTTGTCACGCCTACCGTGTACTGTCACGCTACGCACGCCACGCGTAGACTTATTGCTACGGCGCTACGCCGCGTAGAGGTTAATTGATTTTGGTCATATTTGTGATATAGTTTGTCTGTTCCTTTTATTATGACCAAATTTTTATCAAATTGTGTACGTTTATTTTTGGGTTATGGTCATAAAGTACGCGATATAATGGTTTTTATTGTTAGACTTATAAGATTTTACTTCTAAGGAAAATAAGTTATTGTTTAGTATAAAAATATTGATATTTAAAATAGAAACAATTAGTGTTTTAAGCAATAACTGATTAGTTTCAATAATATTTAAAATCTTTCATTATTAATATTTGATAACTATTTTAACGTGGAGTAAATCCACTTTTTTATCATAAACGCACGCCTTTTCCCCAGAAGGGGTAGGCAGAGGTGTTACTACGACACCCACTTTCGCCTCGTGTGTTCCATCCCACCATCCATCGCCATTTCGGGCACACATTCCCGACTCCGAGCTGATAATAGAAAAGTCCGATATCACTTAACCCGATCCGGGATTCGAACCCGAGACCTCAGCGTTGTAATCGTATTTTAGTACAAAGCCACCGAGGCCGTCGCATAATTTCCACCAAAACCATATTTCGTCTGATATCTTTCCCAAAACCTGTATTTTTGCGTGGCCGAGCGCGACATTTGTCACGTTGTTCCCCTCACAAATCCACACGTCGTTATTGTTTTACAACGTAACGAGCGAGGTCCGTTCACACCTCACGACTGGGCAAATAAAAAACAATACCAATTTTACGGAGCATTTATATTAATCTTGATTAAAGTCTTCGAAACGTTGGCAAGTTAAGAATTAAGATGAATATAAAAAATCCACGGTAAATTCTGTAAAATTGGTTTTATTTCACAGTCTCCAAGGCTGATTGTGAGACCGAGAAGTCTCTCGTAGTTTCTGATACTCCACAAGCTGTTCTAAATTATATTGTATTTTTTGTATAGATTTTTTTCTTAATGATAATACGATTTTTTTCATGTAAATGTACATGGGTGTTCCTTTTTGTGAGCCTACTTTTTATAAGTTTGTTAATTTTGCCTCTTTCTAATATTGTTACCATAATTTTAAGCTTGTGTTATCTTAGTTTAATCTTCAGTATACAGAACGCAATGACAGTATTAGGTTAGGAATATATCGGACTATTGATTTTATTTCATTTATTGAAACATCTTTTATTTTACACAATAAAAAAAGGAAAGAGCTAAAATATACCTTATTCCATTTATATATTCAATGTCCGTACCGACGGACGCACCGTGTGACGTCACGTGGTGTGAACGGATGACGTCACGGCTCCGCGTGAGGTAATATACAAGTCAGATTGACACTTACGAGCCATCATCTACCCTTGTTTAGGGGAGGATTTGTTCTAATCAGGGGTTTGTTTGGGGTTCAGAAACTAGTTGTACTACTCGGTTATGCTTCGAGTTTATATTTTGATGTAATATGTCCGGCAAACGAGCGAACAGGTCCCTGATGGTAAGTGGTCACAGCACATGAACATCAGCGCTTGGATCATGGATGTGTTGCCGGACCATCCAGTCGGGAGGAGAGCGGGGAGATGGGAAGAGGAAAATGGTATTAGGCATCCAACAATCTCACTCACCCAACGCAACACGACCACAAAGCTGTCGCCTCACGTCGATCTCCTGTGAGACAGTGGAGCCGGACGAGCCTGCATGCATGCTGAGTCATGACAACAGCGTGGCCCTACCACTTTTAATTTTAATCTAGCGACCTACTGGGCCGGGAAACTGTAAAGGTTTAACGGTCTAGTCATTTTGAGCCATTGACTCGAACGAAGAAGAATTTTAATCTATCTATACATATTATTAATTTGTAACCGATCGATGTCTGTACATGGAAGATAAATGAGAAAAACTAATATGGGGGGTCTGTATTAACGTAATAGAACCCAAAACAATGATTTTTAGAATTTTTGTCTGTTTGTCTGAGCGGTTGTGCGCGATGCACTCAGAAACGGCTTACGGATTTAGATGAAATTTGGTATGGAGGTAGCTGACACCCTGGATTAACACTTAGGCTACTTTTTATCCCGAAAAATTAAGTGTTCCCGTGGGATGAGGTAGGAATTCCGATGTATTTGTTACTTTTTATACTCAAAGGGATGGGATGGGACTGGATTACATGCCTTGAGTGAGAACGAGACAAGACGGGCGGGATAAAACGGGACGGGACGGGACGGGACAGGATGAGAAATACCAAATAAAGTTAATCTCGCTGACGAAGTTTGCGGGCAGAAGCTAGTTAATGTCTAAAAAGAAACTTGGATGGCGCGGATTTTGTGAAGCATTATCGCCTAGTTATAGTTACTAAATATAGTTATTAGTATAGTACTAATACTAAATATAGTTTATATCAAGTTAATCACGCAGACGAAGTTTGCGGGCAGAAGCTCCTATCTAATAAAACTAATTGCGCTAACATGTGACTTGTTAAACTGTACGAACAATGTTAAACATGACTGATAACTAGGGGTTACCTAAACCAACAGTCAACTAACAGTTAATTGGGAAACATCTACCCTTAGGGCACATTAACAGAGTTGAATGAGGGTTGTAAAGTTAGTGTTAGTTTACTCAGAAGCGGGCCGACATCGTTATGTTAAAGTGGTATCTCTTGTCGGTGTATTTTGTTTTTTTAATACGCTTTAATTACAATCGCCTGTATGTCTGTATGTATATGTGTATGTAGTAATATTATTAAGTATGTGGAATAAATATATAATAGTTTAAAAAAAATAAAAAAATACGCTTTTAAAGAAAATCTAACTAAATATTAGAAAAAATTTTTAATAAAAAACATTTTTCGTTCGCAGTCTTGATACGTATATTTTTTTGTTTTTTTTTAAATACTACAATTGAAATATCCAAATGCGCGCTGTGGAATGAACAGGGTTCCTTTGTATAAGTATAAGTGGTATGAGTTCCTTGGTGAAATAAAACTATTTTTACGGATTTTATCGCGATTTGGTTTAATTTTTACATTTTTTAACTTCCCGACGTTTCGATTGCTTTTCAGCTTTCGTGGTCACGGGGCGGACTGAGGTATTAGTCATCTGCTCTGTGACTGTTACAATTAAACTACCCTTAATTTTCAATTATTAAATTAAAAAAGTTAATTTTAATAAAGTTAACTAGTTATTGCGATCCGATAAAATAAATAAATCCGTAAACAAAAAAATAGTTTTATTTCAATGTGTAACATTCACGTAAATCTAAGAAACCATTATTCCTTAGTGAATATAATCATTTATTTGTACTCTTACCAGGCTGTGGATAATTCATATTACACTGTCTTAAACCGAAATTGAACCCACTACCTAGTTCCTTCCGCTCCATAATGTCCTACTATACAACTACGAACCCCGCTAAGCCTCTTTACGCCTCGCAAATTACAATTTAACCCTCATTATCCCTCAGGTCCCGACCCTACACGTCATTATAATGTTCTGCCTCATACATTACATACTCAAGTTAATCACTTTCAAATTAAGTGTTAAGTGGCAGAGACGGCCTCGGTGGCGCAGTTGTACTAAGGTACGATTACAGCGCCGAGGTCTCGGGTTCAAATCCAGGGTCGGGCAAAGTGATATTATATTTTTCGTTTATCAGCCCGGAGTCAGGGATTTGTGTCCAATATGGAGATAGGCTCGCCCCCTATCACATCGGACGGTACACACAAGACGAAATGTGAGTGTCCTGGTTGCACCTCTGCCTACCCCTTCTGGGAAAAAGGCGTATGTTTATGTATGTATTTACTCCTTAAGAATCTTCAACCGTAAGATGTATTTTAAAATCATTAATCCGTTTAAAAAAGAACCCCGGAGACTCGTCGGTCAACCCGCCGCGTCCGGACTCAGATGTCTGTCGGAAGTTCCATTAGTCGCGTCTCTTTTACTATGTATTCATGACTCTCACCCATTTTCTTCTGATTTTGCTAAAACTCTTAACCGACAATTTAAAAAATTATGATGTTGAACGAAAGCAGTATGACAGATTGTAGAGTTGGGGCCGAAAGGTTCTGGAGTGGAGGCCGCGTACAAGCAAGCGAAGTGTCGGACGCCTACCCACGAGGTGGACGACCTGGAGGAAGTCGCTGGATGCATGCTTCCAACAGCTCGATGTGGCAATCCACAGGCCAGCACGCACTTACTATTAATAGGGATATTAATTCTATCTATCTATCTATATCAGCACATATACGTCCCACTGCAGCGCACGGGCCTACTCTACAATCGAGAGAATCGATTGAGAGTGGTTAGGCCATATAGTCCACCACGCTGGCCTAGTGCGGGTTGGCGGACTTACATACCGTAGAAATTCTTAGGATATTAATCTAATCTTAACCGTAGGATATTAATTATGAGTGGCTATTCAATAAGTAGTTTAAAACAATAACACTTCTAAATATCATCAATAATTAATTTAGAATAAATTTAGCCAGTCGCTGCCATGCGTAAAGCAGCAGACCGGGCTCTGTGGCGTACCTTGGGAGAGGTCTATGTCCAGCAGTGGACTGCAACGGGCTGATGATGATGATGATGAAATTAAGCACAAATATTAATACTTTGGCTCATTTAGGCCGAGAAACAAGCTTTGGCCGAAAGCTTTTTTACAGACAGATTTTAAACCTATTTTAGCTGTCGAATGTTTTGTCTTCTTCCCTCAAACTGCATTCTAAAGTCGTTCGAAAAGGACAAAAATTCTACAACTAAAATAGGTTTTAAACCTCTCTATGAATAAGACTATAAGATGTAAGTTGACCTCTTTTGAGCTTTATTACAATCTCAAGCTGCCGTGCATTCGCTTCAGATATTTCAACTTACATTAAGGTTAAGAATAACAAAGAAACGTTCTAATTGTTAGATTTTTTTTAAATAAGAAATACGAATGCTATATTTTTAAGCTAGCTTTTTTATAGAAATTGTTGTTAACCGGGTTTGAAAGAAGGTGCATCAGATTTCATATCTACCTCGGGTCGGGGTGTTTATGAGAGCGAAAAGTCTATCGTAGTTTGTGATACACGAATCAAGCTTTGTTGGATGTATTGATTATTAATCAATTTTTACAAATTGTACGTAAGAGCATGGTCTGTTGTTAACGGACCAGACGCGGCTGGCTACATGTTCACGGTGGTCGCGGATTCAAATCCCAGGGCACACTTCTGACATTTCGTAGTCATGTGTGTTTTGATAGTTAATCACCATGCACTATAACGGTGAAGGAAAACATCGTGAAGAAACCTGCATGTCATAGCGATTTGTTATAGGTAATTTCTATGGTATGTAAGTCCGCCTGCACTAGGCCAGCGTAGTGGACTATATCTAACCCCTCTCAATCGTACTCTCGATTGTGTCGGAGTCCCGAGCCCTGCAGTGGAACGTATATGGGCTGATACAATATGATTTACAAAACGTAAATAAGGAATTGTTCATTGCAGAATGTTATTCTTAATCTTTTTTTTATTATAATATTTATGTGGTTCATGTGATTAAGGTGTTTCAATGAAACTGTCGGAGTTACGTGATCCAATGGGTGAATAGGTACGGTTAGAGCTATCTAGGAACTTTTTATACTCTGGTCACACCAATTCTGTGCCCTAATAATGGACGACTTATAGAATAATCTTATTTAAAACTTAACTACAAAACATTTCGGAACTAAAAGGTTCGCCATTTTTTTTTTGCCGCAACTTCAAGCTGTGGAATGGTTTGCCGTTACGCGTATTCCGTCCTTCCTATAATCCTGGTCCTTCTGTCACGTGAAGAAGCATCTTAGCCGACATAATTGTGTCGAATGGTATGGGATTGCAATCTGATGCCATCGACACTGTCTGGACTGCATTGCGGTTACCACAACGAGCAGTTACTATGGTGTGGCAGATTTAAAAAATGTGTGCTTGCAGTTAAATTCTTGTTAAATTCATTTTAGCAATTGCAAATGTTTTTCCAATATCAAACGTTCGAAACTCAGCCGCAAAAATCTCTTCGTAAATCTAAAACCGAATATTTCGAATCCAATTCAATCTGTATGAGACCCCTTCTCCTCATCCCCCGCCTCCCCCGACCTCCCCGGTCTCCCCCGACGCAATGATTAATCAAAATACATCGGCGGGTCAAAGGGAACTTTTAAAAGCGCCTCGTGGACTGCTCGCTTTATTGCAGCCGTAGGGTTGTCGGTTTAAAGATGAACTTTGTTTTACTATTTCCATTATCATCATATAATACGGGTTATATCTAGACTGCGACCTCAAACGAAGCCAAGTGAAAGTTTTAGTAATTACAGATACAATGCAACTAAAAATTTCACAAAAAAGTATACTGTTTTTTTTTTGCAAAATTTTAAATATCGGTGTTTGGGTGGTAAATACTTAGTTTTTGCTAAAATTATAATTTAAACCCTTTCGTACCACTATCTTTAAAAATAAAAAGGTTTACATTATTATTTTAGGAAAACTATGTATTACCATGCAAACACGATGATAACTAAGAAATCACGAAAAAAATTGTCGCTTCTTTAGCGAACATTTTATTTGCATTGTGTCTGAAGTCACTTATACTACCACCTGGCTTCGTTTTCGGTCGCAGTCTGGATATACCCTGTATACTAACCCTCGCTTTTGTTGGGTGACAGCATCTGTGTTTGGTTGGTTAGACTCCTGTGAAACGAGACGCCGCTACGATCCACCGAGACAAATGTTTGTGTGAAATACAAGTATTTGTTTCGGGTCTGGGTGTTTGTGAGACCGAAAAGTCTCTTGTAGTTGTTGACACGACGTAAGGCTAGATCTTAGTGTGGGGTCAGGACTATGTATGTGACTATAAGTTGTAAATTTATTTATATTATTTATTTAAAAAACATAAATAGTCCTGTACTCTCACTAAGATCGAGTCTTGTGTCGTGGGTATCAGAAACTAGGAGAGACTTTTCGGTCTCACAAACACTCAGAGCCAAAACAAATAATTGTGGGCCGCACAAAAATTTGTCTCGGTGCGGGGATCGAACCCACGAAAATGGCGTGGGTTTGTGTATGTGTGAATTTACGAAACAATTTTTCTCGTAGTGACAACCCTATCTGCGGCACTCGGAAATAAATTATGATTTGTCCACTTAGACGAATACATAAATAATTGCCGCGGCGTTTTAAATAAACCGATTCGAGTCCCGAGAGGGGAATTTTCAGGAATGGTAAAAGAAATATTTTCTCGCTGTTTGCTCGTAGCCAAAACCAGATTAATTAAATATAATTTTTATTTATGACTGCCTCGGTGGCGCAGTTGTTTTACGGTACGGTTACAAAGGTGTGGTCCTGGGTTCGAGTCCCGGGACGGGCAAAGTAATATTGGATTTTTCTATTCATTATCAGCCCGGAGTCAGGACTTTTTGCCCGATATGGCGATGGGCTCGCCCCCTATCACATCGTGGGGTGGAACATACAAGGCGAAATGTGGGTATCCTGGTGGCACCTCTGCCTACCCCTTCGGGGATAAAGGCATGAGTTTATGTATGTATGTAATTTTTATTTTATGGGAGTTTTTAAGTATATCTGCTGTAGATAGAGTAAAACCTTAAGCAAGTAAGCTGTTATTTTAGTACCAGGAACGCATGAACATGGCGGAGATATTGGAAGTAGTAGAGCCACGCTATTGTCATGACTCTGTATGATTGGGCAGGCTCGTCCGGTACCACTGTCTCACAGGAGACCGACGTGAAGCGACAACTTGGCTGTGAGTGAGGTTGCTAGATACCCAGTGCCCCTATTCCTCTTCCCATCGTTTTGCCTTCCCACTTTCTTCCCAATGTGATGAGCAATACATCCATGATCTAGCGTTGTGTTCACGTGCAGAGATCACTTACCATCAGGGAGCTGTTTGCTTGAAGTGCTGTTTGAAGTGGTGGCCTGTTGGTAACGGACCAGACGCTGCCTACAATATGTTCACTGTCATCGCGGGTTCAAATCACAATATACACCTCTGACTTATCGGAATCATGTGTGAAGGGAAACATCGTGAGGAAACCTGCATACCGTAGCGATTAAAAAACATCTATGGTATGTAAAGTCCGCCCGCACTAGGCCAGCGTGGTGGACTATATCTAACCCCTCTCAATCGTACTCTTGATTGTAGAGGAGGCTCGTGCCCTGCAGTGGGACGTATATGGGCTGATACAAATAAAGTGAAGTTACCGTGTCACGGTCCGGGTTTTAGTCGGTATTTCTGATTTCGAGAAGTCTTAATTAAAGTACAGAGTCTATCTTCGGATCGCACTAAAATTAGGTGTACATTTCATCGAATGCAATACAGTCTATTCGTGGTGCCAGAATAAAGAAAATGTTCTATATAAAAGCCCCTGAGAGAATCTTGAATATAATATTCTGTTTAATTACCACAGTCAGAGCTGGGAAAAAGATCTTGAGGAAAAACTATAAGTACCGACCATTATGTGTAATGTTCTGCGGTAATAAGAACTTTTATTATTACTGCTACTTTCGTACCGTATAAAAAATGTTTAATATTCAAAGTCATAGTTTGGTAACCTTCATACATTTTTTGTGCCAAAAGTCAAGTTGACAAGCGTGATAAATTACTGACATTATAATTATACTCGTAAATAAATACACCCAACAGCTACTAATATAATCATGAATTCTCATTAAGGTCAAGCCTTGTATTGTATTAGAAACTGAGATTTTTCGCTTTCACAAACACCCAGATCCGAAACATTGTTTGGTTTACTTTTTAAAGTTTAACTACTTTTGGGACGTTTCGAAAATTTTTAGATATTTTTTTTACCAAAAATCGTCATGATGGAGTTTAAAGTACCAGGAATACATGACGTTGCCGGATATATTTTTGTTTTAAACATATATTTGAATCATCATTTTAAAATCAGTCTTGTACTTCAAATACTAGGAACGCATGAAGTTGGCGGGGTATATTTTGGTGCCCAATATTTTCGGTCTTTTATCATACGATATTTTTCTCATCTACTTATATTCAACTGGCCAGTATCGAGATTTAGGATAATAATACCGATTAAAAAAGAAAACCTAATATTGTGTCTTTCAGATACATACATACATAAACTCACGCCTTTATCCCCGAAGGGGTAGGCAGAGGCGCCACGAGGACACCCACATTTCGCCTTGTATGTTCCGTCCCACGATGTGATAGGGGGCGAGCCTATCGCCATATCGGGCACAATTTCCTGACTCCGGGCTGATAATGAATAGAAAAATCCAATATCACTTTGCCCGACCCGGGACTCGAACCCGAGACCTCAGCTTCGTAACCGTACCGTAATACAACTACGCCTAAAATCCTATTACTAAAAGAAAATGAGTTAAATCCATTGACTTATATTCTACCGATAGACGAGACACGTCAAAGAAATAAAGTGCCCCCGTATTTTAAAAGCACACTGCAATATTACATCACATACCTGGTATTTTATTAAAATATTGTAACTTCAGACGATTTGCTTCCGGTTTGACGGCGAAACATTCATTTATTACTTTTAAACGTATGCGATAAGGCGTACTGCACTGTCACTGTTACGAAGCAAACTGATTCATGTGTGGTGCATGCACCGCAACTAGGTGGGACACATTTTTTGTACTGAATGTCTTATCTAGTGTAACATTGATGTTAAATCACTTACCCATGTCTTCTTAGCGCTGTCTCTTTCCCTCTTGTTCACTCGTATCACAGTTCACTTTATCACTAATATTACTCAAAATACGACGGCCTCAACCACACTTAAAAAATAAAAATAAACGTATACTACCAACATTAAAAAATAAAATAAAAACAGACATAAAAATTAAAATAAACGTATACTACCAACATTAAAAAATAAAATAAAAACAGACATAAAAATTACAAAACCGCTTAATTTCTTTTTGTTAAACACTGCATTGTTTTTACACCAAATATTTTTTTACATTTATAAATTGATGTACAGCGTGATGAAAAATAAAAAAATATTTTTTTTGTTTCATTATTGACTATAATATAAATTATTAACAACGTTTAATTAATTATATCGACAGCCTGCGTGGCGCAGTTGGTTAGACACCGGGTGTGAAACGTGAGGCCGCGGGTTCGATCCCCGCGCCGAAACAAACATTTGTGTGATCCACAGGTATTTGTTTCGGGTCTGGGTGATTGTGAGACTGAAAAGTCTCTCGTAGTTACTGATACCCACGACACAAGACTCGATCGTAGTGTGGAGTCAGGACTACGTATGTAACTGTTGGGTGTATTTATTTAATACAACGGTTATTTTAATGCTAGCGGCCCGGCCGGGTTCGCCGCCTAATTAATAAACACGATGTGATTTCTGTCCTCTTGCTTTTCCCGTCCCGCCCGTCATATCCCGCCCAGTTCCTTTCATTCTGTCTCATGACTCAAGGCATGTAATCCTGTCCTCTCCTGTCCCATCTCATCCCATTGAGTTAAAAAAGGGACAAATTTATTTGAATTCCTTGCTCATTCCGTGGGAACACTACATTATTCCGGATAAAAGCTTAAATATTAATCCAGGGTGTCAGCTACCTCCATACCAAATTTAATCGAAATCGGTTCAGCCGTTTCTGAGATTAGCATGCAAAAGGCACAGACAAAGAGAAAAAATCTAACAATCATTGTTTTGGGTTCCATTACATTAAGTCCTACAATAATAGTTTTTCAAAAGAATAAAGAAAGAATCTTCTATGTATATATTTTTTTATTGCCTTCGCAGGCAGACGAGCATGCGGCTCGCCTGATGGTAAGCGATCACCCCCGCTCATGGACCTTCGCAATGCCAGGGGTCCAGCACAACAAAGTCACTGCCTACCGTGAGGAGAGTACTCTCTTTAAGCCTCGCTTATACCGGGTATATCAAGACTGCGACCGAAAACGAAGCCAGGTGGTAGTTTTAGTGGTTACAGACACGATGCAAATAAAAATTTCACCAGAACAGCGAAAGATATTTTTTTAGAATGTTTTAAAAATCATCTTGTTTGGGTGGTAAATACCCAGTTTTTTTTTAAATAATATTTTAAACCCCTACGTACCATTGAGTGTTTTAAAGCAAAGAGGTCTACATAATTATTTTAAGAAACCTATGTATTTATCACCCAAATACGACGATAAGTAAAAAAATACAAAAAAAAAGTTATCGATTTTTTTTGCGAAATTTTTACTTGCATTGTGTCTGAAGTCACTAATACTACCACCTGGCTTCGTTTTCGGTCGCAGTCTTGATACCCTGTATAAATCTTTTATGTATAAACATTCATCAGTAACATGTTTGTTATAGACAAAGGCCACAGTGTATAGACTGCCTCGTTGGCGTAGTTGTACTCAATTGTGTTTGTAACCACTAAAACTACCACTGGGCTTCGTTTTCGATCGCAGTCTTGATATACCCTGTATATATAAATACGTGGGCGTCCTGGTTGGACCTCTGCCCAACCCTTCCGGGAATAAGGCGTGAGTTTATGTATGTATAAATATCTAACCTCCCCGTCTTATCTACCCGGCGTCCGGCGTCCGAGTGTACCCGGCACAATATCCGGTCGGCCCGGACGCTGCAAATGAGACAAGTTTCATAACTAGCAACACGGCCGCGTGTTCACCACAACTTATTGGGATTTGTATGTAGAATCGTGTTTAGAAACAAATCAATTTAATCTGAAATCTAATGATTGCCTCGGTGGCGCAGTTGTACTACGGTACGATTGCAAAACTGAGGTCTCGGGTTGGAATCCCGAGTCGGGCAAAGTGATATTGGATTTTTCTGTTCATTATCAGCCCGGTGTCATTCATTTGTGCCCGATATGGCGATAGGCTCGCCTCCTACCACATCATGGGACGGAACATACAAGGCGAAATGTGGGTGTCCTAGTGGCGCCTCTGCCTACCCCTTCTGGGATACAGGCGTGAGTTTATGTATGTATGTATGTAGAATACCTAGTTTACAATACTGTATTGTACTATATCAGCCCATGAAGGTCGCCCTGCAGGGCACGGGCCCGAGTTATAATAATAAATACAAAGAAAAACTTTAGTCACTTTGTGTCACTATACATCCTGCCAGTGAAAGTGTAAGTTGTGCGAAGCTACATCGAGTCACACGCAACACGAGAGAGGCCAGTCACGATATTCTCGACGCCTCACACGCACCTAACTGAATAGAAAGCATCACTGTATGAAGGACATTGTAGCCGAAGTAACTACTAGACATGATGAGACTTAACATCTTGAATACTTATTTAATTCAAAGTAAGTTATTGCAGATTGCCTCGGTGGCGCAGTTGTACTACAGTATAATTACAACGCTGAAGTCTCGACTTTGAATCCCGGGTTGGGCAAAGTAATATATCAGGAATTCGTGCCCGATATGGCGATAGACTCGTCGCCTATCACATGGTAGCACCTCTGCCCTCCCCTTCTGGGAAAAAGGCGTGATATGTGTGCATGTTTTCATAAAACTATAGCAACTATTCCCGCTGTCCGAGCCGCGTCCCGCGGACAGATAAATATTTATAAAGCGCGGATCGATGCGGTATAAATAACGCGGCACCGCGACACGCGCAGACGTACACTCCACCGGCATCTGGATTCACTGGTTATAACTATTAGGGACTATTATATATGCATTTGCATACTTGCATACGCCATTGCATATTTAGTAAATTTTCAGTTATATTTTTTTTACTGCAATGAATGGCGAGACGAGCCTGCCATGCGCCTGATGGTATTTTGCTACTGTCCATGAGCGGTCGTATCGCTTACCATAACGCGGATGGCATGTCTCGATATTCTAGCCAAAATAAACAAATAAATAAACCGAAGGCGCAAGTGAAACTACATATTTAAGCAATACTAACAGCTCTACAATTCCGCATACAAAAACAGAGCATTGTTTCTACATCTCTACACAGAGTCGCGAGAGTCAATAAATGATTCAACCCCTAACTCTACCATTGGCACTCGACTTTACGCTTATTATTGGCTAGAATGGAGAGACGAGCATGCCATTTGCTTGATGGCAAGCGATACGACCGCCCATGGACAGTAGCAAAACCACACCATGAGTAATGGAATACAAAGCAATGCTTGGTATTCCACTGCGCTCGCCATCCTGAGACTTAAGAAAAACACTCACATTTCGCCTTGTGATCCGTCCCACAATGTGACAGACGAGCCTATGGCCATATCATGCACTAATTCCTGTCTCCGTGCTGATAATAAAAAAATCCAAAAACACTTTGCCCGACCTGGGATTCGAACTCGAGACCTCAGCTTAGTCTTGCCGTAGTACAGCTACGCCACCGAGGCAATATTAAAAACATTCTCATTTCATAAAGTAATAATTATTTTTGCATAAAAAATATTTAATCTCAATATTGAACTTTGAATATTTCATATTCGAGATCGCGGTAGGGGCTCGTCTCGTGTGACACGTAATGTGATGTGCGACACTGACGCCAGTCCCAACGCTGGGACGCGGATCCAATCCCACTAATTAAATACTGGGTGTTAAGATTTTGTAATCATTAAATACAGTTTTTGTATTTTACAGTCTGCCTCGGTGGCGTAGTTGTATTACGATACGGTTACAAAGCGAGGTCTCGGGTTCGAGTCCCGGAATGGGCAAAGTGATATTGGATTTTTATATTCATTATCAGTCTGGAGTCAGGAATTTGTGCCCGATATTGCGATAGGCTCGCCCCCTATCACATCGGACGGAACATACAAGGCGAAATGTGGGTGTCCTGGTGGCGCCTCTGCCTACCCCTTCGGGGATAAAGGCGTGAGTTTATGTATGTATGTATGTTTTTGTATTTTCGTTACATTTTCATCCGATAAATATAGGGTTAAATAAATAAATATAAATAAACCCAACAGTCACATACATAGTCCTGACCCCACACTAACATCGAGTCTTGTGTCGTGATTATTATAAAACTACGAGAGACTTTTCGGTCTCACAAACACCCAGACCCGGAACAAATATCTGTGGATCACACAAACATTTGTTTCGGTGCGGGGATCGAACCCGTAGCCTCTCGTTTCACAGGCGGCGTCTAACCGCGCCACGGAGGCTGTCATGGATGTCATGTCATGGTTATGTGATAATGTTGAGCGATTTCGACTTGGTTACGATTTTAATCCCTCTTAATCGTACTTCTCGATGTTGAGGAGGCCCGAACCCTGCAGTTGGTCCTATATGGGCCGATACTGCTCCGCTCCTATTGGTCATAGCGTGATGTTATATAGCCTTTAGCCTTCCTCGATAAATGACCTATCCAATACAAAAATAATTTTCCAAATCGAACCAATATTTCCTAAGATTAGCGTGAACAAAGAAACAAACTCTTCAGAATTGAAAGTATAGATACAGTAAGACCGGCAAATTTGTTTCAACCGGCAAGATATTATCTGTATTGCTGTTGTATTGTATTTTATCAGCCCATATACGTCCCATTGCAGGGCACGATCCACCTCTACAATCGAGAGTACGATTGAGAGGGGTTAGGCCATATAGTCCCCAGCTGGCCTAGTGCGGGTTGGCGGATTTACATACCATAGAAATTATTACAAATCGCTACGGTATTCAGGTTTCCTCACGATGTTATCCTTCACCGTTAAAGTGCGTGGTGATTGACTATCAATACACACATAACCCGAATAGTCAGAGGTGTGCCCTGGGATTTGAACCCGCGACCACCGTGAACATGTAGGCAGTCGCGTCTGGTCCGTTACCAACAGGCCACCACGCAGTTGTGCTTAAGTAATTTGTATTGTAGTCACATGGTCTTTCACTTCTGTGCTAGTTTAAAAAAAGTATTCACCCAGAATCGATCCCGCGATACATTGCCAACAACCCACTGCCATCAAAGTTTGTCAAAGAACAATAAAAACAAAATATTGTCAAAGTTTTCTTTATATTTATTCGGCACATAAAAGTTAACTGAGGGGAGCGAGGCGATGGAAAAAGTTTGAGAAGTGCCAGGGGGCTTGGCATATAACTGTACTTTATCAGCTCATACACGTCCCACTGCAGGCACGAGCCTCCTCTACAATCGAGAGTACGATTGAGAGGGGTTAGATATAGTCCACCACGCTGGCCTAGTGCGGGCGGACTTTGCATACCATAGATTTTTACAAATCGCTATGGTATGCAGGTTTCCTCACGATATTTTCCTTAAACTTTGTGGTAATTGACGGTCAATACACACATGCCTGCGAATATTCAGTGTGCCCTGACGGAGAAGCGGCTGCCAGCATATTCACAGCGGTCGCGGATTCGAATGCCAGTTCAAATACTTTAATTCAATCACCTACACTCTGCACTGCACAGCAGACTGATTACGATGTAAGTGGAATAAATAAATAAATACACCCAACAGTCACATACATAGTTCTGACCCCACACTAAGATCGAGTCTTGTGTCGTGGGTATCAGGAAATACGAGAGACTTTTCGGTCTCACAAACACCCAGACCCGAAACAAATACCTGTGGTTCACAAAAACATTTGTTTCGTGCGGGGATCGAACCCGCGGCCTCTCGTTTCACAGGTGGCGTCTAACCGCGCCACGGAGGCTGTCAAATAAATTATGAAATTAAAAGTATCCAAGAGATGATCCTGATCGTGGGTCTGACAACAGCGTGACCACTTTGCATACCTACATTTACTGGTGGTAGGTCTCTCATATGAGAGGCCGCCTGGGTAGGTACCACCGCAATGTCTATTTCTCCAACAAACAGCAATGTTAATGCACTGTTGTGTTCCGGTTTGAAGGACATTGTAGCCAGAGTAGCAACTGGACATAATCAGACTTAACATCTTATGTCTCAGGATGGCGAGCGCAGTGGAATGATAAGCATTGCTTTGTAATACATGTTGTTTGGTTTTGCTACTGTCCATGAGCGGTCGTATCGCTTACCATCAGGCGAATGGCATGCTGGTCTCGCCATTCATCGCAATAAAATATAGCTATATATCAGGTGCATTGCAAACAAACATTACATATATGTATATATTTGTGTGTAGTCTGTATGTAGGTCAAGTAAGAGTCTTTTGACGGCGCCTTCCTTTGCAACTCCGTGTAATTGTCTGTGGAGCGACTTGTCTCTTAATTGCTCAGTTTCTGAACACATGCATATCTATCTGTATAATGTATTATTATGTAAAAGAGAAGAGACTGCCTCGGTGGCGTATTTGTACTAAGGTACGACTATAAAGCTGAGGTCTCGGGTTCGAGTCCCGGGTCGGGCAAAGTGATATTGAATTTTTCTATTCATTATCAGTTCGGAGTCAGGAACTTGTGCCCGATATGGCGATAGGCTCGCCCCCTATCACATCGTGAGACGGAACATACAGGGCGGAATGTGGGTGTCCTGGTGGCGCCTCCGCCTACCCCTTAGGGGATAAAGGCGTGAGTTTATGTATGTATCTATGTAAAAGAGAAGAGAAAAATTCAGATATTCGTGAAAAAAAAAATTTTTTTTTAGGAAAATGGTTTCTTAAATTTACGCGAAAGTTACACATTAAATTGAAAATTAAGGGAAGTTAAATTGTAACAGTCACTGAGCGGATGACTAATACCTCAGTCCGCCCCGTGACCAAGAAAGCTGTAAAGCAATCGAAACGTCGGGAAGTCAAAAATTGTAAAAATTAAACCAAATCGCGATAAAATCAGTAAAAAATAGTGTTGTATGAATATTTTTTTGGAACATATTAAACAAAAAATCCTGAATACAGACCCACGTTTATGAGAAAATATTCTCAAAGAAGGAGGAGGTACAGGGCAGATTAAATGGGACGGGATGGAACGGGACAGGACGGGGTTTAAAGGGAAGGGACGGGACGGGTTAGTCGATAGCAATCACATAGAGCAGGTAACCTTCTATTGGCGTTATTGGTAAATTCATCTTCAATTTTATTTTTGACAATTTTTCACCTTTAATTTACTAGGGACGCATGAAGTTGGCGGAGGTATATTAATTTTTAATGATAGTATTGTATTATCTACTGTGATATTCAATAATTAAAAAAAAATTGTCTTATAGGAGTTTCCGCAAAACTGTCAAGAGATGGCGCCACTTCCACCAAATATTTTCGTTTTTAGCTTACAACACATAAAAAAACAGTCTTTTATTTCTAATAAATACAGTATAATTTAAAGTAAGCTTTTATACTTGTGTAGCATGATAATATACCGGAATAGGATCCTAGTATACCGAGTTATTATAAGAAATGTGATTAAATGTCTGAATCGCGCTATGGTTTCGTTGCAAACAGAAATATATATTGCGGGCGAATAGTACTTGAACTAAATATTAAGGGTTAGACCTAAACATATTATTTTTTGTGCGTCTTCACATACTATGAATGTGGTAAAAGACGATTTTAACTTGTGGACTGAAAGTTGTACGGGGAATTAGAATTCGAAATCTGATGTTATCATGAAAATAAATAAATTATTCATAATAAATCTGATTCATTATCAGCCCGGAGTCAGGAATTTGTGCTCGATATGGCGATAGGTTCGCCCCCTATCACATCATGGGACGGACCATCCGCCCTGTGGATTGGGGGCTATTTTTAACCGACTTCAAAAAAAGGAGGAGGTTCTCAATTCGACTGTATGTTGCTTTTTTTTTTTTTTTTTTTTTATGTTTGTTACCTCATTTCTCTGTACTGGGTAAACCGATTTCGATAATTCTTTCTTTAATTGAAAGCTGGTGCTAGTCGTTTGGTCCCATAAAAATATGGTGACGATCTGATGAATATCTTCGGTCCTGAAGAACAGAACTCCTCAAAATAGAACGGTACAGCAATAATTCTTTTTGCACCTAGTTCAGTATAAGTGTATTACTACAAAGTGGGGCTTAAAAGGGGGAAAGAGTGTAGGGGGGGGGGGGAGAAAATAGATACTAATGTAAATACTCAATATCTCTGGCAGTACTTAAACGATTAAAAATAAACTATTTTGTCGACAAGTATGATATGTTAGATTGGTGTCATTAAATAATGGTGAAGACCTGATGAATATCTTCGGACTTGAAGAGCAGAACTCCTCAAAATTGAACTGTACAGCAATAATTCTTTTTGCACCTGGTTCGGTATAAGTGTGTTACTACAAAGGGGGGGTTAAAAGGGGAAAGGCGTGTAGGGGGGGGGTTAGATAATAGATACAATTAATTTCAGTTTTCAATATAAAAGTTTTACTATAAACAGTAGGTGAAGAAGAGGGAGAGTGAGAGAAATAGATACGTAAATTACCGACGTAAACTAAGAGAATCCGACCTGGTCAGTGTCTAACAATAGCGGATATCATGATTATAATGACTTACAATCTTCTCATAATTTCACAGCAATAATATCATGTTTGGTCTGAAGAATTCGTAAATTTTAAAGACATCGTTTTGATTATATCATGATCACCTTTCTCATCATTACGATGCCTATCAAAACTAAAAAGGGACAAATAAAATAATTTTAAATAAAAAAATAAAAACCGACTTCAAAGTGCCACTACAAAGTAACAAATAATATATATTTCATCGTACTAGTACCCAATTATTAATGTTCTTATTGACTTGACTAGCTAACAAATCTTAAATACGTTATATTTTGAAGGCGGGTCGCTAAATATCAAACACGTATAAATTTAAGCAAATGTTACACCATTTGATATTACATGTAGATCCTGCAATGTTGGCTCAGAAAGGCACATAAGTAAATTAAACACAAATTAATATAATCCTACGTGTAAATTTATTGAAGTTTTAATAGAATTTCTATGTGCCTTACATGTGTGTGGTAGCCTGTTGATAATTATCTAGATATGATCCACGAGACGGTTGACCACCGTCTCGGTTATAATTCCAGGGTATACACCTCCGAAATTATCGGAGTCACTTGTGTGTTGATGATATTCAATTACCAAACTCTTTAACAGTGATATATTTCAATCATAGTCAGGAAACTTGCATGACATAAAGGCCTTTAAGTACAAGAAAGGGTATGTTGTGTCCCATGCTCAACAGTGGACGATTACGGCCTGATATATTAAGACAAATTAATATTCCGTGTAAATCTTGCGTGTTTTTCGCTATAATTAGTTACACAAATTAATGTTAAGCGTAAGGCGTACATGTTCGGCACTTAGCGACCCGCCTTCAAAATATTACGTATTTAAGATTTGTTAGCTAGTCAAGTCAATAAGAACATTAATAATTGGGTACTAGTACGATGAAATATATATTATTTGTTACTTTGTAGTGGCACTTTGAAGTCGGTTTTTATTTTTTTATTTAAAATTATTTTATTAGAATTCCACCACGGTATCCCCTGCCTGTCGTAAGAGGCGACTAATAGGGGCAATGGTAGTTGCGGGCACGCAGCGCGGGGCTGCGTAGCGCCCATGGAAAGCGACTACGAGGTGTAGATCTGTAGGGTGGGCCGTAGTGCGGCATCGCGCAGGAGCGGTTCCGGCGGGGCTATAGCGTTTTGCTTCTGGATCCCGGAGCCTCTCCAATGCGCAGAAGAGGACCACCGTGGGGTTTTTGGTTGGTATGCCGGTGTAGGTATTCTGTTAGGGACTCGACTCAACGGTCGCCCGGATGATAATATCTTTCCCGGGTGGCTCAACGTTGAGTCGTAAGACCGGTGAAACCCCCCCCTAGGCAGCGGTAGCGATAAATAGTTTTTCCCCGCGATAACAAAAAAAAAATGGGACGGACCATACAAGGTGAAATGTGGGTGTCCTGGTGGCGCCTCTGCCTACCCCTTCTGGGATAAAGGCGTGAGTTTATGTATGTATGTATAAAATCTGATATAATCGGGGTACGGGATTTTCATCCGTAAAGGCCGCCACACACGTTTAAATGTATAGTTTAGTTAAATTCCGTGGTATTTTGTAAGCATTTGTGTCATGTATATAAATTATAAACGGATAGTGGCGTGTCGGTAACGGACCAGACGCGACAGCCAACATGTTGACGGTGGTCGCGAGTTCAAATCTCAGAACACACCTCTGACTGTTCGGAGTCATGCGTGTATTATCAATCACCACGCACTTTAACGGTGAAGGAAAACATCGTGAGGAAACCTGCATAACATAGCGATTTTAAAAGAATTTCTACGGTATGTAAAGTCCGCCCGCACTAGGCCAGCGTGGTGGACTATATCTAACCCCTCTCAATCGTACTCTCGATTGTAGAGGAGGCCCGTGCCCTGCAAAGAGACGTATATCGGCTGATATAGATATAAATTATAACTTGATTACTACATGCTCACATATTAAGTGATATAGATAAGTCCTTTAACCTATTATTGGAATCAAGTATAACAGCTTACATATTAGGTCCCATTTAAATGTAATAATCACTATTCCGTGGTGCTTTACAGCTGGCTTCTCTGGCTGTAAATGTCTTTATGCGAGGTTATTTACCTCTTTAGTGCATTGTTTTGTCACCCGCTTCATTAGGGAGGGAAGTGGACAATAATTTATTTCCAACTCCTCCTATTAATTTAATTTTTTGATTGATTTCGTTGCGGGTTAAAGACAAGTTAGACATTCCCGGAGACGCGCTGAGCTTCAATGTTCAGTGTCATTACAATGCGTGCTGTTGATCCTGGCTTACAGGAGTTGCAGTGGCGGGTGTGAGGACGGGACAGTAAAAAAAAATCCTTTAAACTAAAATAAACAATAAATAAAAATTAAACTGCATTTAATTGCCAATTGTAATAATTACGCAGGCCCGCTACTCTACAGTTAACAAGGTTCGCACAACATATGTGCTCTCGTTTATCACACAGCTCGGAATGCCGGCGGGATGGCTTTGTACTCGCTGTGTAGGGACGGATATAGGTTGCGGGGGCTTGACCCCCCATAATACATATAAAGACAGCCTCCGTGGCGCAGTTGGTTAGACGCCGTCTGTGAAACGAGAGACGGTTTGTTTCGGTTTATTTGTTTCGGGTCTGGGTGTTTCTGAGACCGAAAAGTCTCTCGTAGTTCCTGATACACGACACAAGACTCGATCTTAGTGTGGGGTCAGGACTATGTATGTGACTGTTGGAAGTATTTATTTATAATACTTTCTCATCGGATAGGTCAGGCATGTCAAATAAACAGCGATGGAAAGAGATTACAGTATATGAACAATACAACGCGCACGTGGATGCGTTGCCACACAAAATGGAAGATACGAGAAGGGCAGGTCTACTGCATCTTCACCAATCTCTTCAATACCCAATATTACTCAAAAACTTATTTTAGTGATTAAACACACATGTTTCCAGCGGTATGGCAATATAAATACCTGCTTATTGTAATATACAATAGTACAATGTAGTTTGAAAATCTCTCTAACCATATAATATTTTCGATCATTGAAAACTCAGTGAACCCAATTAATATTTATAAAATTATTAATATCTTTTTATCCATCAACATTTTTGGAAAATAACTCAATTATATGTCAAATTAAGAGTATAAAAAAATAAGACTCAAGTATTTTCAGAATATAACAGCGGAATGACTAGCCCCTATAGCCCACGACCCCCTCAAATAATCCCTGAATCCCTCCCTGGTAATGCAATTTAGGTACGCAAGCAAACGTTTAAACCGCCGATGTGAAGGAGTTCTGTTTGTTCGCTGAAGCTAATGTATTCATTAACAGTACTTCGTGGCGCAGTAGGCTGCGAAATAGGGGCCGGTTCGATGCCCGGAGGGGGACGATTTTTATTTTATTTGGAAAACATATAGGTAAGCTACACATATATCATAATTTTTTTAAGTTTACAGAAAGCCAGTTATAGATTTTCATAGTTACGAATCGGATTGTAGCAATTTACAATTAATATTACTGCCTCGGTGGCGTAGTTGTATTACGGTATGACTACAAAGCTGAGGTCTCGGGTTCGAATCCCGGGTCGGGCAAAGTGATATTGGGTTTTTCTATTCATTATCAGCCTGGAGGCAGGAGTTCGTGCCCGATATGGCGATAAGCTCGCCCACTATTACATCGTGGGACAGAACATACAAGGCGAAATGTGGGTGTCCTGTGGCGCCTCTGCCTACCCCTTCTGGACAAAGGCGTGAGTTATTTCTGATCTCATGTTGTAGGGTCCGGATAGTACGTCATGTTGGATGTAATTAATCTTTTATACTAATATATAAGACTGAAGACATTTTTGAACGTGCTTATTTCACTACTGGTTCAAATTGAAACAAAAAATCTATTCATTATCAGCCCGGAGTCAGGAATTTGTGCTCGATATAGCGATATGCTCGTCTCTATCATATAAAACAGAACAAACAAGGCGAAATGTAGGTGTCCTGGTTGCACCTCTGCCTACCCTTTCTGGGAAAAAGGCATGAATTTATGTACGTAATATAATGATTTAGATATAATCTAGATTCATTTATACATACAAATTAATAGAAAATGAAAGCGAAACCACTCAGACACTAGCAAATGCTTTAATAAAATCGTATTTATTAAATTGGACGCTGTTGTGGTAAATTTTTCGCTCAAATTGCTTGTGAATTCGTCCAAACAACATTTACAGTGACATAACTCGAAGAGTCGGTAGTTTAGAAGGTTGTTGTGTTGGTTCTTTGTAAAAATGCCAGGAATTGTAATCGCTGAAATAGTTTGTGTTTGGGTGACTGTGAAATAAAATTATGGTTTTTTGTCACGAAATATTTATATTTCAATAACGGCGAAGCAACATCGTGAGGAAACCTGCATACCGTAGCGATTTTTGAGAATTTCTATGGTATGTACAGTCCGCCAACCCGCACTAGGCCAGCGTGGTGGACTATATGGCCTAACCACTTTAAATCGTACCCTCGATTGTGGAGTAGGCCCGTGCCCTGCAGTGGGACGTATATGGGCTGATACAACACAATATAATTTTAATAATAATAAATACACCCGACAGTTACGTACAAAGTCCTGACCCCACACTAAGATCAATGAAATCTTGTGTCGTATCAGAAACTACGAGAGACTTTTCGGTCTCACAAACACCCAGACCCGAGACAAATATGTGGGCTTCACTAACATGTGTCTTGGTGCGGGGATCGAACCCGCGGCCTTTTCTTTCATAGCCGGCGTCTTACCAACTGTGCCACGGAGGCTGTAAAATTTTGTATCTATATCTGTATCAGCTCATATACGTCCCACTGCAGGGCACGGGCCTCCTCTACAATCGAGAGTACGATTGAGAGGGGTTAGATATAGTCCACCACGCTGGCCTAGTGCAGGCGGATTTTACATGTAGAAAATCTTGTTAAAAATAATATAGTGTTAACTCTTAGAGTACCTATGTAATATGATATAGAGGGAGCGCTGTCATACATTTGTGTCTTCAAAAACGTAGATAATATTGTTCGTAATATCGGTGGCACTGCTATATTAGTGTAAATTGAATCAATAATTTTACAAAATCGATAAATGCCACTGGTAGCCGAAAGTATATTTAGTTATTATCCATATAAAACGATTTTGAGTGGAATTCAACAGTCCTCAACTATTTTTTTATTTTCTTTTTTAAATAATTCGTGCATGTAGCGCAACCCGTTGAATGTCAGCTAATAGGAGGGCAGAAAATGTTATTTGTACGTTTTTGGAGTGACAGCGCTCTCTCGTAATATTACAGGGTATATCAAGACTGCGACCGAAAAAAAAATGGATGGTAGTATTAGTGCCTTCTAACACAAAGCAACTACATTTTTTGCAAAAAAATCAGCAATTTGTTTTTTACTTATTGTTATTTCGGTGGTAAATTTACATATTTTATCTAAAACAATAATGTACACCTTTTTACTTTTACAGACAGAAAGATGCGTAAGGGTTTAAATTATAAGTTTAGCGAAAACTAGGTATTTACCACCCAAACATATTTAAAACATTGCAAAGAAACTGTAGCTTTTCTTGCAATATTATCAGTTACATTGTGTATGTAATCACTAATACTACCACCTGGCTTCGTTTTCGGTCGCAGTCTTGATATACCCGGCATGTAACTATAATTGTATTCGAAAGAGCTAACTATTTGCCAATCGATATTCAATCTAGACAGCGCTTACCATCAGACGCATTGTCGTACTAGAATAGTAGATATAGCTCCCCCAACTTCATGCGTTCCTGGTAAGTGGTACTTGAAATGTGTAAAACTTTTAAAATTTAAAATGGTGATTTACTAATACTGGTAATAGAAAGTTACCTACTTATAACAAAAATATCTGTGCCAAATTTATGCGTTCCTAATAATTAAATAACAGCTAACTTCATCATGTCGCTTTGAGGTTGTCGGTGCGCGCATTGTAAAAAATTTAATCACATTATTTCCAAACGCGAAAGAAGTAATGTGTAGCTAAAAAATATAGTTATTTGACTTTAAATTGAAGCTGTTAGAAATATTGTTTCAACTGTATTTTGGGTCCAATTGAAATAAATTTGCATAATACATATAATTGGGTTGGTGGAGAAAATTCGAGAATTTGTAGTTTTGTGCAAAATTGTGGTTTTAAATGCCATTTATTTTTGTTTCTGAATTTTTAATTTGTTTTTATTATTTACTTATTTTGTGTATATTTAAGATGGATTTGAATGGAAATGAAAAATAACTGTTGATATATTACCAATTTTATGTTTTTTTTAAATCATTTTATATCAGTATTTTTTATTGTCGGTATAATTTCTATATTATTTATAGTTTAAATTTTTAAACATTAAATAAATAAAAATACCCCCAAAATAATCAAAAAATCTATACAAAACTCACCACTCAAATTCCTCACCTTACAATAAAGAAAAACAAAAAGCCAAGGAACCCGCGTTCAGCCAAGCTGATAACGGGAGAATATTTAAAAAAAAATACGCGTGAATTTTAAAAATCGAACAGGTGGTTGAGGCCGCGCGCAGATGCTACGCACGTGCTCTCCGCGCGAAGGCTCTCGGCCGACTGACGAGGCACCGTCCCCGGACCAGGCTGCACGCGCAAGCGTTGTACTATTCGAATCGGCATAGACTAACAAGGATATCGATAAACAGACTGGTAGGTAGGTATAGTTCTTCCAAAGACTAGTCTAGCAGGGAGAGAGAGACAGTTGGAGGGAGAGAGTTGACACAGTGTTCCGACCAATCTATGGTTCCGACACACGAAAACCGTTTTTTATGATTTTAGAATAAACAATTTGTCTTTATGTCAACTGTAATTTTTTTTATTGCCATGAATGGCGAGACGGACATACCGTTTGCATGACGGTACGCAATACGACCGCTCATTGACAGTAAAAAACCAAACAACACCATGAATTTCAAAGCAATGCTTGGCATTCTACTGCGCTCGCCATCCTGAGACATAGGTTGTTAATTCCCATTATGTCCACTAGTTACTCTGGCCACAATGTCCTTCAAACCGGAACACAACAGTGCATCCACACTGCTGGGCGGGAGAAATATACATTGCGGTGGTACCTACCCAGGCGGCCTTACATATGAGAGACCTACCACCAGTAACAATTGTCAAAAAAGCTAATTACACTTCAAGCATTAACACGAAAAAACTATTAAGCTTAACACAACAGCCAGATTGATTTATGGCACAATTTTTAGAGAGACAGCAACAGGAACACCATAGTTTTTTTTTTTATTTTTTTTATTTTTTTTTTTTTTCACTTAGATACACCATCGACAGTTACACATATACAATAAAATACAGTTGAGAAAATATAACACAGGACATTGTGTACTATCATTACAGGTGAATACAACATTCTTAAAGTTATTGTTGTAAAATAGCTACTTTAATACTTTATTAAAGCAAAAATCGACTTATAATATATTCAAAAAACTATCCCTTTTAAATCACGAGACTTTCCATTTTGTAAAACTTATAGAAATGACACAATATTACCTTCCAATTCTTTAGGTTTCATTATCCATTGTCTCTCCGAAGACTGCACAATCTTAGGTACAAACCGATCGCCACGAACTCCCAATCATTACCCACCTACTTATCATGCAATTCTTTATTCATATAATATTAAATTACGTTCCATTTCAATCAACAATCAATGAGAGGGCGCGCAGAATCGAAACGTCACAACTATATTTGTATGAAAAAAGGTTCCGTTCCACTCAACACATCATTATTGGCGAATTCCTTTTCCGAAACTTCAAATGGTCGTGACAAATTATCTGTGATAATTTATTTTGGGCCTAAGTGGAGTATACTGTCATGGTGAAATAGGCTTTATTTATAGCTCGATAAAGGTGAATATAGTGTGTACATGATTGTTAAAATGTACTGGCAATCGAATGCAATTATTAGGCCAGTTTGTGTAGAACGATTTCGAATGTAATTTGTTTTGATAAATGTTCCTTTTTCAAATATTCGAGTGTGATTCTGGGAAGAGCGATTCTGGATGAAGCGAGCGCTTTTAACGCTTATGCCAGAATAAAAGTGGAGCAAGGTTAGACTTTATGGATTTAGACCTAGAATAGTCCTATAAAGGCCTGAATTGGCTCGTTTTATTTTTATGGCCGTTTTTGGCTGTCCTAAAAGTTACGTTTATGATTAGTAATATATTAGTTTGATGAAATAAAATAAGTGATTTACTGTTATATTTATATTTATTCAGGGCAAATATAGGAGGACTTTAAACCCGCTTTTTCACCCAGCGATGCTGTAAGCAATACTAGCACATACACACATAATCACTACGCCTGCATCCTATATGGGTAAGCAGGGACTATGAATGTCCATAACCGATTTAAAAAAAACGAGGAGATTCTTAATTGGTCGGAATTTTATTTTCTGTAAGTTCACCGAAACTTTATATAAAATGAATCTCACAAATATTCTAACGCCCTCATATATAGGCAGTTTTAATAACTATTATATGTATAGATTTTACTTATCGAATGTTTTGTCTTCTTCGCTCAAACTGAATTCTTATGTTGTTCGAAAGGGACAAAATATTCGATAGCTAAAATTGGTTTTAAAACTGCCTATGATGTTAGTAAAGGCTGCATATCTATGTAGATGTTATTACATTCAATTTCCACAAAATTTCGCTCATAGACACATTTCACACAATCAAATTTATACTTGAATGCATTTAAAATAGAATCTAAATTAGAGTGTTCATAGATTTAAGTAATATCTTTAATATCACTAGCACGTATTCAATACAAGGCAATTTATACTTTAACTCTTTAACTCAGAGTCCATATTTGACTGTACATACTATTAATTATTTCGATACCAACCCAACCGAATTTACACCTTAACACATTAAAATAGAGTTTAAATTGAAATGAGAGTGCGTATTTCGCTGCACATGAAATTAATTCATAATATTTATACAAAACTGAATGTATACCTTAATACTTCACAATAGAGTCTAAATTCTAATGTACAATTAATATTTGGTTAATGGGCCAAGTTTGAGGTTCTATATTTCGGTTCAGGAAATCGGGGAAGTTTTTAGGAAAGTTTAATGTTATTACGAATGTAGGGGCTTAAAGAGAAATCGCGGGGTCCGGGGTTCTTTTCTGTATTTTTTTTTTGTTATAAGTAATTGTGAGTGCAATATTAATATATCCTTCATAGTTTATAGTTAAGTAAAATAAAAAATGGCAATTGAAAAATTTTGGAAATGTGTCGTGTTTTGGGCAAAGACTTTGGGTGAACACACAATTATAATCTCGGCTCCAGGCGTCTTCGAAGTATAAACGAGCAATCTCACAAGTCACTCACATTTATATTTTGAGTTTCATTTAAAAAAAACATATAGGGAAAAAAATCAGAAAATATAATCTTACATTAGACTTAAAAGAAAAATCTCTTTGTATTGAGTGCCTCACCCGGAAATGGAACCAAACTAATATATTTTTTGGTTTTATCTCGGCACGGAAATTTCAGTTCAGCCACGGAAACTGTCAAATTATTTCAGTAATTACGTATACAGAACCCACCTCAAACATCCACCTCGCACCCACCCCATCATTACGGGGTAAGCGTATTAAAAACATTAAAACTCTGCAGTGCACACTCGCTGTACAGCGCTTTACAGCAGGTTTTCAGCAGTTTTCAGCCGCACTGCACAAACACAGTCGACACTCGAGTACTTGAACATGTGGAGTTATTCAAAGGGTTAGAGTTTTAACTAACGTTGGCTTAGTAATATGAATGAAAATTATGGATTAATATTTTTGTAAAGTAATTTTAAGGCCGTCTGGGTAGGTACCACCGCAATGTCCATTTCTCCAAACAGCAGTGTAAATGCACTGTTGTGTTCCGGTTTGAAGGACATTGTAGCCAGAGTAACTACTGGACATGTTGAGACTTAACATCTCATGTCTCAGGATGGCGAGCGCAGTGGAATGCCAAACATTGCTTTGTAATTCATGGTTGTTTGGTTTTGCTGCTGTCCATGAGCGGTCGTATCGCTTACCACCAGGCGAATGGCATGCTTGTATCGCCATCCGTTGAAAAAAAAAGATGTCTTTGACTGCGTCAGTGGCGCAGTTACGGAATAGAGCTAATCTAGATATAAGATTTTCGTCTAAAGTACTCCGGCTCCTTGGTTTTGATATTCATTCTTAAAAGTTACATTGTGAATGGAAATTATGGAGTCATATTTTTGCAAAGTAAATAGCTTATGCACGTGGTTTTAACGTTATATTTTGAGAATTGTGTCTTTTTAGATAATTTTATAGATAAGATAGTATATATCACTATATCTATAATATTTTAGAGGTTAAGTTGCAGTCTTTCGTATTGCAGACAGAGTTTTTATACCTGGCCACCGTATATGTTCTAATAAAGCCATCCATCATGCAATTTTATATCTAAAATTTAAATCTTAAGAAAATTGTTACTAATAGATAGAAAATAATACTTTTCGTTTTTAAATTAATTCTATGTTCATGCATCTGCCGACTACCTAAATAGATTTATAAAATCTATATAAAAACGACCAAAGCGATACTACAATTTTAAGTTATTTTAATATTGTAGTATTCCATTGTTATAATTAACGAATATTTCAATCCATTCCATTCTATACAAAGCAAACATCTCGTAGCAATACCGTAGAGCGTAGACAAAACAGCCGTAGCTGCGTAGTACGTGCGGCGTAGCGTTATTGTTGCGTAGCAAATCTATGTCATTAGTCAATATGGCTGTGGGAGCGAGATAGCTGTATCCACGGTTGCGTGCGTGCGAAAGAGATGGATGACAGACCGATATTTTGGTATACCTGTAGTAGAGGTCTTGTTGGAGCTTTTGTGTCAATCATTTTGTGTCTTTCGTGGGATTATATTCTTTTATAAGATTTGCTCGGGTCAGAGGAATATGTTATTAAGTTGGTAAGCTGGCTTTGAAACAAGAGGTCGTGGGTTCGATAATGTGATTTTATTTGTGATTGATAAGTATGTTTCAGGTGTTATATATAAAGTCTCTCATAGTTTCTGGTTAACAAGACTTGTATAATGGTTTCTTAGATTTACGCGAATGTTACATATTGAAATAAAACTATTTTTACGTATTTTGTCGCGATTTGGTTTAAGGTTTACATTTTTTAACTTCCCGACGTTTCGGTTGCTTTGCAGCTTTCGTGGCCACGGGGCGGACTGAGGTATTAGCATTCGCTCAGTGACTGTTACAATTAACTACCCTTAATTTTAAATTAATAAAGTAAAAAGTTAATTGGGATTCGTAATCCGATCTAAGCAGATAACGCATTAATTTTTTAATTTAATAATTAAAAGTAAAAGTGATACCAAATCCGCGATAAAATGAGTAAAAAATAGTTTTAATACAAGACTTGTATGCTTGTATGTTTGTATGTCAGCACAATATTACTGTCAGGTGTATTGATTTAATAATTTTAACAATTGAGGTAAATAGCTTCATTAAGAGCTAGGATTGTTACAGGAGACGATATAATCCCAATCCAAATGAGGAGGTTCTCAATTCCTCGGAATCTTTACTGTTGTTGTGTTCACAGATTACTCGAAGACTCCTGAACTGATTTGAATACTTTTTGTTTATTTGTTTCAAAGCGTTAGACTTGATACATGCTGGCAAGACAAATTGCCTATAACTATGATGAATAGGCTTACATTTACACCTGATGCAGTGATCATCAAGCGCAGTACAGTTCACATAGTCTCCAAGAGATAGCTATACATACATACATAAACTCACGCCTTTTCCCAGAAGGGGTAGACAGAGGTGCTACCAGGACACACACGTTTCGCCTCGTATATTCCTAAATCCCAGCTGATTATGAATAGAAAAATCCATTATCACTTTGGCCGAACCGGGATTTGCATCCGAGACCTCAGCTATGTAATCCTTAGTACAACTACGCCACCGAGGCAGTATACTTAATAAATAAAATAAAATAAAAATTAAAACTACCAAATAACTGAGTCCGCGTCTGTTCATATTAAGTAATAGCTTCAAACAATTCCATTGAGTAACTTACTCTGTTAGCGGCTACGACGTAGCGCCGTAGCGCCGTAGCCCGCGCCTACGAACCCCACGATAAATCATGCATTGCCACAAGACAGCGAGGGACGTGTGAGTGACGCGGGGCTGATGGATGAGGGACGGGATTCAATTACAGCGGGGAATACGGATTTTTGAGAATTATAAGATACTAGCGGCCCGTCCCAGCTTCGCCTGGGTGCAGATATCTTTTGATTCCATTCCAGATCAGATAGATGTTATTTTTTATACACACTCGTGTTATAAGATAAGTAAAGCTTGAATATGGATGTACTGCCTCGGCGCAGTTGTACCATGGTACGATAACAACGCCGAGGTCTTGGGTTCGAATCCCGGGTCGGGCAAAGTGATTTGGGTTTTTCGTGGCACTTATCATCACTTAAATTGGATTTATATTGCAATTTAAATAAATAAATACACCCAACAGTCACATACATAGTCCTGACCCCAAACTTACATACAAATCATATGTATCAGAAACTACGAGAGACTTTTCGGTCTCACAAACACCCAGACCCGAGACAAATACTTGTGGTCCACACAAAAATTTGTCTCGATGTCGAACCCGCGGCCTTACGTTTCGCAGCCGACGGTCAACTAATCACGCCACGGAAGCTGTCAAACAATAAAACTTTCTGAATATCTCCGCTAACACTGAGAACCCACACTCGAGCTATTACCCACACAACGCAATCCTGCCGGGCATCTACAGAACCAATATACTACACATCAAACGAAAATATTACTTATTTTTTGAAATAAAACTAATTTTTACAGATAATATCGCGATTAGGTTTAACGTTTACATTTTTTATTTCCCGTCGTTTCGATCGCTTTACAGCTTTCGTGGTCACGGGGCGGACTGAGGTATTAGTCATCCGCTCAGTGACTGTTACAATTAACTACCCTTAATTTACAATTATTAAATTAAAAAGTTAATCGGACCAATTAACTTTTTAATTATACATAAACTCACGCCTTTTTCCCAGAGGGGTAAGCAGAGGTGCCACCAGGACACCCACATTTCGCCTTGTATTTTCCATCCTATGATGTGATAGGAGGCGAGCCTATCGTCATATCGGGCACAAATTGACTCCGGGCTGATAATATTAATAGAAAAATCCAATATCACTTTGCCCGACCCGGGATTCGAACCCGAGACCTCAGCTTTGTAGTCGTACCGTAGTACAACTACGCCACCGAGGCAGTCTTTTTAATTATACTTATTTTTATATCCAATATGTCCGGCAAACGAGCGAACAGGTCCCTGATGATAAGTGATCACTGGACATGAACATCCATAAGGACGGATCATGGATGTGTTGCTCATCACATTGGGAGAGGAGCGGGAAAAAGGATGTGAAGAGGAAAGGGGAATTGCGCATCCGACAAGCTTATTACCGAACGAAACGCGACAACTAAGCTGTCGCTCCACGTCGATCTCCTGTGAGACAGTGGTGCCGGACGAGCCTGCCCGATACTGAGTCATGACAACAGCGTGGCTCTGTTGAGATTTTGACTGTTCTTTATGTAACGGCTCAGAAGGAAATGAGGCAAAATCAAACGTTAATATTCACAAATAACTAATGTATTTCACTTACAATCACAGTTCACAATTATAAACACAATTTGTCACTTCATACTTACACAGATAGTTGCCCGGCGAAGGATGATCGAAAAGTGAGTAGACCACGCATTGTCGCCTTAGAAAACTAGTGGTGTCACTACTATGTCGATATCGTCGATCGATAATGTCGAGCGACGGATATCGACAAGGGTTGTACCACCTATTTGTATTTATATTAAATAAATGTGTTACATTTAAGACTGTATAGGGCTGAATTTGTCACCGAATTTAAATGAAACAACTCGAGATCGTAAAACGTGTATTCACTTGACCAAGCGTGCGGCGGAAGAGGCCGAGTTGCCATACAAAAAATATAAATTGTTATAATATTAATGTTGCCAATGCAACAGGCTCTAACACTTCCAGACGAAACTTATTCTATACTGGTAGAATGTAGTCTATACAATGTGTTTGTTAGTATAGATAAATAAATAAATACACCCAACAGTCAGTTGTGATCCGGTTTGAAGGACATTGTAGCCAGAGTAACTACTGCATATAATGCGACTTAACTTAAGTCTCAGGATGGCTAGCGCAGTGGAATGCTAAGCATTGCCTTGTAATTCATGTTATTTGGTTTTGTTACTGTCTCCGAGCGGTCGTATTGCTTATCATCAGGCGAATGGCAAGCTCGTCTCGCCATTTAACAATGTCATTCAAACACAGTAATGTCATAAATCTACTACATTTCTACACACTCATTATGTATTGTAGTACAATAACACCAGCACTTACAAGGGTTCAACAGCGCCGGAGTCACTCAACAACCATTACCGACTGTATCATTACGAGACATTAGCACAGAAACAGATAAAAGGGTATCATTGAGTTGCTAATTATAGAGTAAGTATGAAATTTGACAGCCTCCATGGCTTGGTTGGTTAGACGCCAGTTGTGAAGCGGCTGTGTTTTCTTTTTATTTTTTTGAGATTAATGTCGAGATGAACTTGACATACCCATGATGGTAAGCGATACTACTATAAGTATATACTATACTATATACTAAGTATACAATAAATAATTTAATTGATTTGATGCTACGATGTAAATGTTACCGATGATTTATAAATAACTCTGCTGTTATTATAATTTTTATAAGGATTTCCAAACCTTCAAAATTAACAAATTATCATTGCTTTGGACTAATAGGATCTATAATATACACTTTTAATTCAAATGAATTATAATTATTGAGTTAAATAAAGATATTTCAAAACAAAAAAAAGCGATACGACCACTTGGCATTCCACTGCGCTCGCCATCCTCAGACATAAGATGTTTAATCTCATTATGTCCAGTAGTTAGTGGCTTCAATGTCCTTCAAACTTTAACACAACAGTGCATTTACACTGCTGTTTGTTGGAGAAATAGACATTGCGGTGGTGCCTACCCAGGCGGCCTCTCACATATGAGAGACGTACTACCAGTCAAGTAATTAGTCAGTGTTTGGATCCTTGCAGCCTCTCGTTTCACAAGCATCTAACCAACCACGGAGACTATGCAATGAGAATATGAACAGAAGAAATAAATACTCACTCTATATTTTCCAGCTCAATATTGTGTCACTACGATAATGTTTCATTAATATACATTCATTATTCACTCACTGCTTATTTGACTCGGAGACTACTGAAACTATATCTATAACTAAGATGAAGGCTTTGTTTATTTCGATTACTGATCAAATTATTCACTTTTGGTTTTGTATTTCGTTGAAATAAAACTATTTTATACAGATTTTATTGAGATTTGGTTTAATTTTTACATTTTTTAACTTCCCGACGTTTCGATTACCTCAAGACACAGTGAGCTCCTTCTGCGTAGATCGGATCGCAAATACTAGTTAACTTTTTAAATTATTTTTTTAATTTAATAATTGTAAATTAAGGGTAGTTAAATTGTAACAATCACTGAGCGGATGACTAATACCCCAGTCCGCCCCGTGACCACGACGGCTGTAAAGTAATCGAAACGTCGAGAAGTTAAAAAATTTAAAAATTAGACCAAATCGCGATAAAATCCGTATAAAATAGTTTTATTTCAATGTGTAATATTCGCGTAAATCTAAGAAACCATTTGTATTTCGTGTTCATTTGAGTATATACAAATAATATCGGGCCGGCATAATTGTTTCGACAGAGAGATAACCGTCTACCTTATCTGCAATGCGCTTATCATCAAGCATTTGAATCGTTTTACGAAAACTGAGCCTTAAGGTGAAACACATTTGGTAAGAAATTCTAATCCTTAAACCACTATACGTCGGATTAAGCAAACCCATCTGACAAACAGGTTACCAAATCTGCTAAACGCATTACATGGGCGAGGGGGCGGAGGGGCGAAACGGGGCGAAAAGAGGAGAAAAGGGGTGAAAGTTTATCCCCACTAGTTGCATTATTTGCGTGGGGCCTGGGAACGAAGGGGTTATAAGGGGCGGAAAATGTCGAAAAGGGGCGGAAAGTGTCGAAAAGGGGCGGAAAGTGTCGAAAAGGGGCGGAAAATGGCGAAAAAAATCCTCGCCAAGCGCATTACTAGTGCGGGGTGAAAAAGGTGAAAGTAGCGATTAGGGGCGGAGGGGCAGAATCCTTACTAAACGTGTTACTTGCGGGGGCGAAGGGGCGAGGGTACGGAAAGGGGCGGAGGGGCGGAGGGGCGAAGCTTGACGCGTTTAATTTCCGCCGCGCACTTAATTACGTGCCGAAACTCCCGTCGCCGGAGATAGGGAGTGAAGTTGCTCGCAGTAGCACAAGTCTGAATTTACAAGCGTAGGAAGTTATGTAGGTAGATAAAAACTATTTTGAATCAAACTTGTGGTTAAAGAACTTTTATTTCTCAAAAGAAATTTTCATTTCACTTTATGAGATAAGTAGGTACAATAATAATAACTAAAGCTAGCATCAGAACATATATCAAAGTATACATCTAATATTAATTCTAATGTAATAATATGAACCGTGTGTTGAATACAAAACAAAACAAATTAATAAAGTGGGTAGGAGAAATAAAAAATGGTTAAACAAGCTAAACACTGATCACTGTGGCATTGGTTCGATACCTGCTGCCAGGTCCGTATTCAGTACTTTGATGACAATACAAAGGATTTTAATTTGTTTTTAGACATTAAAATTGTTGGCGCCTAATGCTACATTTATAGCAATACGCTTCAGTCATATAAGACGCAGCAAATAATTAGGAGTTACATAGCTTGGCTATTAAGAATTAAGATACCCCCACAATATTTTTATTATTGTATTCACTTCTCTCCCTTGTACGACGTTAATCGCTCCCGTAATTATAATATTTAAAAACCCTATCTGTGTTGAAATACAAGTTTAAAACTATCCGGGAGTTTCATTTATGTCCGTCGGAGACATAAAATTGGCGACCGTGACAGGACAGTTCGCAAAACGAAAAATATATCAAGAATTACGAAGCCCGATCAGCTTGACCAACTAAGCTAAAATTTTTGCTACATCAAGAAAGGATATTTTGGAGTTTTGGATATTCAGCCATTGCAGCCTACACCTGATTTACGGTCTAGACATACAACTAGCAACCGAAGTCGCCGTACAGCAGCCTGGCCAATGCAGCTAAGTGACCTTTCCTTGACCTCCTCACCCACGTTTTTTCTTTCTATAATTCACAATCCCCGAGATTTTACATGTGCTTATTTCATACAGATAGCTACTTATATAACTAAATAAACAGTGATTAAAATAAATATCTACACATTAAAGTTAAAATTCAGAGATTTAGTACCGTGTCAATGTCATACCGGTTTTGAATGACCTACATATTTTACAAGATAATTAATTGGATCTCCATCTCAGCTACAAGTACTCATATATTCTAAAGTATTATCTATTATTATCAATTAAATTCAAGTCCAGGTAAATAATTATATTTTAGCAAGACATTGAGATTGTTTCGCCGAACAGTTCCAGGAACGTTGGCGGCATCTGCGATTTCCGGGGCCTACAATATAATTAAGCCTCATCCACGGAGTACTGTCGGGTTCAGCACCGGTACTCCCAGACCACAGGTGACACCGATAGAGGGACGTAAGATAAATACTTTATTAACGTTTCATTGTATTCTTGCATAGTTTTAACGTTTTAGTTCTTATTGCTAAAAGTCACATTTCTTTACTTATTTGTTTCGTTTATTGTTATAATGGGCAAGGATGACAGTTCTGTGCAAGAATTACAAGATCTTATTATTAAGCGTAGTTCAATTAAGGGTCAAATTACTAAGTTTAGGAATTATTTAACGAATCTGTTGTCAAAGGATTCTGTTACACGTATTGACTTAGCCGAGTTAACACTTAAACTTAGTAAATTTGAGTCACTGTCCGTTCGGTTCGATGACTTGCAGAATCAGATTGAGATATTAAATTCGAGTAATTTAACAACCGACATTGACGAAAGGGACGACATTGAACAATTATTTATAACAAACATTGCGAACGCGCAGAGTTTTATTCAAGATCATCAGTCTAATAACCGCCACGATGAATCTGGCAATATGTTGAATTCTAGCCATGGCTCAGCCGCTCCGTTCAATGCTGACAATCACGAAATAAGGTTCAAACTGCCGCATATACAAATTGCTAAATTCAACGGGACATTCTTCCATTGGCTTGAATTTCGTGACACATTTAAGTCAGTCATACATAATAATGAGCGAATTGCACCTATTAATAAATTTCATTATCTCTTATCTTATTTGGAGGGAGATGCAGCTAGAATAGTGTGTAACTTAGAAGTCTCCAATTCTAATTATAGTGTTGCCTGGAAGTTGTTATGTGACCGATATGATAACAAGCGACAGTTAATAAGCCATCATTTGTCTTCTTTATTAAACTTACATCCAATGCATCGCGAGTCAGATAAATCGCTTCGCTTCTTGGTGGACCACGTTACCAAGAACCTGAGAGCGTTGTCTGGCTTGGGGCTACGTGTTGACAATTGGGATGTCTTATTAATACATATACTATGTTCTAAGCTAGATAACCGTACTCTTACCAAATGGGAAGAATGGCGTGGCACTTTGGCTGATTCAATTCCTAACTTACAGCAATTTAATAAGTTTCTAATTGATCGAGCAGATGTCCTTGTGTCACTAAACCACTCGTCTTTGAGCCATAATAATAATAATAAGGCATCAGTTTCTCCGTCCTATAAAGGTACCAACAATAAAGCCGAACGTCAGCACAATAAATCTGTCACATACCAGTCAGTTTGTCAGTCTGCATGTCAGAGTAATTCTTCATTTTCCTCAGGTTGCGTTGTTTGTCAGGGCGAACATAGAATCTACGATTGTCCTATTTTTAAGGCTAAGAGTGTGGAAGATCGTATAGCTGAAGTTCATAAATTAAATCTTTGTTCAAATTGCTTAAGATCCGCGCACGCTACACGAAACTGCTATCTCAGACCTTGTCGGGAGTGTAAGAAGAAGCACAACGCTCTTTTACACATTCCGGTAGCAACCAAAACCCCTGCTGCAGATACCACTACCAATGCAGCAGCTACCCTATCATCATGCGAAACGATAACTAATCATAGTACACAGGGTACAAAATATATTTTATTATGTACAGCCTTAGTTGAGGTGTGTAACCCTATAACAAATAAAACAGAACAAGTCCGTGCCTTGTTGGATTGCGGCAGTAAATCGTCGTTTATGACGCAATCACTTAGAGACAAATTATCTTTATCAGGTAATTCATTATTTAAAAATTATATCAATATTATCGGCATCGGCAATCATGTTAATAATAAAGTTACAGAGAGTTGCGTGGCGCAAATAAAATCGTTAATAAAACCGTTTCACGTCACAACATCTTTTCTAATATTACCGGAATTAACAAGTAATATTCCCAGATACACAATAAACACTCAGCAACTGCAAATACCTACAGAGGTACACCTTGCTGACCCTAGTTTTAATAAATCCTCCGCTATTGATCTACTCATTGGAGCAGATTTGTTTTGGGATATTCTTGGCTGCGAGCAGCGTTCTCTGGGCCCTAATAATCCCACTTTAAGAAACTCTCAATTTGGTTGGCTCGTTTCAGGTCCAATCAAAATGAATGATTTAAATAATATATCCAATATTCAAAGTCATCATTCTTTGACTTCAGTTAAATCGGAAAATGATTTCAATGTAGAAATATCAAAGTTTTGGGAACTTGAGGAAGTGCCATTAAGTTCACCGTTGAGTCAAAATGAAAAACTTTGTGAAAAACATTTTTTGACTCATATGACACGGTTAAATACCGGTAGATTTTCTGTCCGATTACCTCTTATAGATTCTCCAAATTGTCTTGGCGAATCATATACACTAGCAAAAAAACGTTTTTATAATTTAGAGAAAAGGTTTCAACGGAACCCACAGCTTAAATTACAGTATGTAAACTTTATAAGAGAGTATGAAGAGTTAGGTCATCTCTCACAGTCTGACGTATTAAGACCCAATATATCATATTTTTTATGTCATCACGCTGTGTTTAAAGAAAGCAGTGAATCCACTAAAATTCGTGTTGTTTTTGATGGATCAGCTTCTACTTCATCTGGATTGTCAATCAATGATATTCTTATGATAGGTCCAAATATGCAAGACTCTTTATTCTCCATTCTAGTACGGGCTAGACAACACAAGTACCTCCTGACCGGCGATCTAGAAAAAATGTATCGTCAGGTGCAAGTTAATGAGGAGGACCGAAATCTACAGCTCATACTGTGGAGAGAAGATGAGTCCCAACCTATCAAAACGTTAAAACTAAATACTGTAACTTACGGCATGGCAAGTTCCAGCTATTTAAGTACACGTTGTCTGTGGCAGCTTGGCGAAGAAAATCCAGATGAAACCATTAAAAATGTAATTCAGCACGACTTTTACGTGGATGACATGATAACTTCGAGTGATAGTGAACACAAATTAAAACATATTCTTGAAGGGGTCTCCGCGGCACTTAAATTAGGTTGCTTTCATTTAAGAAAACTGAAAACTAACGCCACCAGTATTTTTGACTCATGTTCTTTAGATGTTAATGAAAGGTTAACGCTCAGTGAGTCTTCTAGCACCCTGGGGTTGGGCTGGGATCCATCGACGGACACACTGCATTTCCCAATACAATTCCCAGTTGATTTGGATAGCAATCGTCCAACTAAACGATCAATATTATCTAATTTATTTAAAATTTTTGATCCCTTAGGTTTACTCAGTCCTTGTGTGATGCAAACAAAGGTTATTTTACAACAGCTTTGGCTGGAGAAATTAGGCTGGGATGATCCGATTCCTGACAATATTGCTTTTAGTTGGGCTAAGTTTACTGATTCTATATTCGCACTTAGAAACATAAAAATTCCAAGACATGTACTCTGTGATGAGCCAATATTTATAGAACTTCACTGTTTCTGTGACGCTTCTCAAATTGCGTATGGAGCTTGTATTTATGCACGATCAATAAACTCTACCAGAGAAGTCACTGTAAAATTATTGTGTGCTAAATCCAAGATTGCACCTACTAAACCTACAACAATCCCACGCTTGGAACTTTGTGCTGCGCTCTTGGCCGCTAGATTGTGTAAGGCGGTCAGAGATTCTTTGCGGTATAAGGTAAATAGTGAGGTTTATTGGAGTGACTCCAGTATTTTGCTAGCATGGCTTCATTTGAGTTTTAAGAATCTTAAAACGTTTGTTGCGAATAGAGTTTCAGAAATTTGTGAGTTGACAAACGTAAATTCTTGGCGTCACGTTCCAACATCAGTCAATCCAGCTGATCTCATATCTAGGGGAGTAAGCCCTAATCATATCAAAGACAATTTGCTGTGGTGGTCAGGTCCCCAGTTTTTATTGCAATCCGAAGATACTTGGCCTGTTTTAAATAACAATGAAGTTAATGTGAATAACTTACCGGAAACCAAACGGAATTCTACAATTGTTAACTTAGAAACCTCAACAGATTACTTTATCGATTTTCAAAACTATCAAAGTTATGGCCAATTGAAACGAATATTTGCATACGTAGTACGATATATTAACAATTTAAAATTAAAGTCTTGCAATAAACCTATAATCTCAGGTACTCTAAGAACAAATGAACTACATAAATCATTTACTACTTTGTGTCGTTTAGCACAGCAACAGTCATTCCCAAGCGAATACAAAACACTCGCTAACGGTAACTCAATACCTTCCAAATCTAAACTTTTATCATTGACACCCTTTTATTGCCCCAATGATAAATTAATTCGAGTAGGCGGCCGTATTGATTCCTCAAAATATCATCATGATAAAAAACACCCTGTGTTGATTGATGCATCTCATCATCTCACGAAATTAATATTTCAATATGAACATATTCGTAATTTACATGCTGGCCCACAGTTACTGCTGGGCATTATAAGAGATTACGTGTGGCCTATTAACGGCAGACGTCTCGCTAGACAAACTGTCCGTCATTGTGTCAAGTGTAGGCGGTTTCAAGCTAAGCCGTTGGCACCTATAATGGGTAATTTACCTTCACAAAGGGTCACGCCAAACTTCCCATTTAGTACTGTAGGCATAGACTTCGCCGGTCCATTTTTTATTTTAAATAGGAAAGGACGCGGTTCTAAATTAGTTAAAGGCTATCTTTGTCTTTTTGTATGTTTAACGTATAAATGTATACACCTCGAAGCTGTAAGTGATTTAACCAAAGACGCGTTTATTCTCACCTTTCGACGGTTTGTGTCACGACGTGGAAGGCCAATAGAGGTATTTTGCGATAATGGTACCAATTTTACATGTGGTGCCAAGGAGTTAAATCATTTTTTTAATAATAACGCGAACTCTCTTTCTGATTTTGCAAGTGGGGAAGGTATCAATTTTCTTTTCTCACCTTCTTACGCACCTCACTTTGGTGGAATTTGGGAGGCCGGTGTGAAATCGGCTAAGTATCATCTCAAACGTGTGATGGGCAATTCTCATTTAACTTTTGAGGAGCTGTCTACCCTTTTTGCGCATGTAGAATCTATTTTGAATAGTCGTCCACTTTGCCCGTTATCCTCCTCACCCGATGATCTTCTTTGCCTTACCCCTGGTCACTTTCTTATTGGCCGGCCACTCACTGCTCTTCCATCACCTGCCTTAGAAGACTGCAACTCCAATAATTTATCACGCTACCAACGAATACAACAGATTCATCAACATTTTTGGCGCCGGTGGCAGCGGGAATATATTGCTAACTTACAGCAACGAAGCAAGTGGAGAACCGATAAGTCAAGTCTGAAGATCGGTGATTTAGTCCTTTTGAAGGAAGATAATACTCCGCCTCTGTGTTGGAGACTAGGACGAGTGCAGAAATTGTTTCCTGGATCTGACGGAGTTTCTCGAGTTGCGGACGTGAAAACTCAACGGGGAATTATACGACGTCCTTTGGTTCGCCTCTGCCCTCTGCCTTCCTCAGATGAAGTAAAGGGTTGAAAACTGAAGGTTTCAACGGCGGGAGGATGTTGGCGCCTAATGCTACATTTATAGCAATACGCTTCAGTCATATAAGACGCAGCAAATAATTAGGAGTTACATAGCTTGGCTATTAAGAATTAAGATACCCCCACAATATTTTTATTATTGTATTCACTTCTCTCCCTTGTACGACGTTAATCGCTCCCGTAATTATAATATTTAAAAACCCTATCTGTGTTGAAATACAAGTTTAAAACTATCCGGGAGTTTCATTTATGTCCGTCGGAGACATAAAATTATTTAGTGATTTTATTTCTTTAGGTAATTTATTATACATTTGGGCACCCTCGTAAACTTACTGCAATAATGTGTTTTATAGTCCGCCAACCCGCACTAGGCCAGCGTGGTGGACTATATCTAACCCCTCTCAATCGTACTCTCGATTGTAGAGGAGGCCCGTGCCCAGCAGTGGGACGTATATGGGCTGGTACAGTGCAATACAGTACAGTAATGTTTGGTTGTAGGTGGTCAAAAAGTTAGAGATATGTTGAATGGGTAATCTATAGTAATATGTTAGTGAAAGTAATAAACTCACTTTGTGTTTCTCACCAAATACAATCGGAATTTACAACTTGAAGAAAAAACAGTGCCTTTTTTAGACCTGATTCAATTTTTCCCAAATTCTCACGCATCTTTAACACGATCTGTTTCCTTCAAATTTTGAATAACATTTTTGAATGCTACAATGTCCCAAATATCAATTGATCTACTGCGCCACTCTGCACTGTGACATAGGTTGTGCAAACATTCATCTCGCGACGTTACAGTACTTTTACTAATAACTTTATTTCCTCTTCAAACACTATAATGACTCCGTGTTCATAACACACTCAGTAACATCGAGTCTTGTGTCGTGGGTATCAGAAACTACGAGAGACTTTTCGGTACCCAAGACAAATACTTGTGGTTCACAAAAATATTTGTCTCGGTGCGGGGATCGAACCCACGCCTTTACGTTTCACAGCTGGCGTCTTACCACCTAACCTGACATACAACTAATTTTTACCGATTTTATCGAAAATTCAATTAATTTGCTTCGCGCGTCGGTGGCGTAGTTGTACTACGGTATTGCAAACTGAGGTTCCGTGTTCGAATACTGAGTCGGGCAAAGTAATATTGGATTTTTCTATTCATTATCTACCCGGAGTTAGAAACTTGTACGGCGATGGACTCGCCCCCTATCACATCGTGGGACGGAACATAGAATGCGAAACGTGGGTGTCATGGTAGAACCTCTGCCTACACCTTCTGGGATGAAGGCGTGAGTTTATGTATGTATGGTTTAATTTCTACATTTTGAAATAAAACTATTTTTTACTGATTTTATCGCGATTTGGTTTAATTTTTACATTTTTTAACTTCCCGACGTTTCGATTGCTTTACAGCTTTCGTGGTCACGGGGCGGACTCATTTCTACATTTCTACATTTTCAATTTTCTGACGCTCCCAGATGAGTAATACCTCAGTGCGCCCCGTGACCACGAAAGCTGTAAAGTAATCGAAACGTCGGCGGTTCGTTTAAGTATTCCGACCTACTGCCTCCCGCGCTACACATCGCACGCTCAATACACCGGGACGTTGTTACATGCTATTTAACGTGCTAATATAACTGCTATTTAACATGCTATTTTATCAGCTACTTTTTGGTTATCTAGTAGCCGAAATATTGATAGACTTTATCTTCTTGATATGTTACATTATACTTTTGTAATACCAGCTATTTACTGCGCTATTTTTATGTTACGAGCCTTAGTACCTATTATTTTAAAAGCGATTTTAATTGTTAATTCTTTGAATCGAAGATTAGATCCAATTGTCTAGTATTTTGTATAATTTGACGTTTTATCTAGTGTATAAATAAACTGTATACCAAAAAATAGCAGTTATTCCACGCTTTCCTTGCGTTAAAATGCTCCCGTTATAACGTTATAGCACAATAGCAAGTATTCTCGCAATCCTTACGCCAATTACTGCGCGAAGCCGGGTCAAGTGGCACAGACGGCGCGGAGAATAATGCTAAACCGCGGCTACAGGTTGTTTTAACGAGGTGTCTTCAGCGGATTAATGATCTTCGCGTTTGAGAGTTTCAAATAGATGTACATACATACATAAACTCACGCTTTTATCACCGAAGGGGTAGGCAGAGGCGCCACCAGGATACCCACATTTCGCCTTGTATGTTCCGTCCCATGATAGGGGGCGAGCCTATCGCCATATCGGGCACAAATTCCTGACTCCGGGCTGATAATGAATAGAAAAAGCCAATATCACTTTGCCCGACCCGGGATTCGAACCCGAGACCTGAGCTTTGTAGTCGTACCGTAGTACAACTACGCCACCGAGGCAATCAAATAGATATATGAGTATAAATAGTCATTTCTCTCTTTTTTATTGTATACGTCCGAGAAACGAGCAAGCAGGTCCCTGATGGTAAGTGACCACTGCACATGAACATAAACACTGGATCATGGATGTGACTGTGATGAACGGGATATTAGGCATTCGGCAATCTCACTCACCGAATGAAACGCGACAGCCAAGTTGTCGCTTCACGTCAATTTCCTGTGAGATAGGAGACTGTCCCGCCCTCACACCCGCCACTGCAACTCCTGTAAGCCAGGATCAACAATGCGTGCCAGTGCACCATATTAATGACACTGAGCATTGAAGCTCAGCGAGTCTCCGGGAATATCTAACTTGTCTTTAACCCGCAACGAAATCAATCAAAAAGTTAAATTAATAGGAGGAGTTTGAAATAAATTATTGTCCCTTCGCTTCCTTCCTTCCCTGTCACTTCCCTCCCTAATAAAGCGGGTGACAAAACAATGAACTAAAGAGGTAAATAACCTCGCATAAAGACAATTACAGCCAGAGAAGCCAGCTGTAAAGCACCACGGTGAGATAGTGATAGAGTGAGATAGTGGTAACTCGAACGAGCCTGCCCATTCATGCCGAGTCATGGCTGACAACATGGCTCCACCACTTCCTAAATACCGGGTACCGCAGGTTCTGTGTATATCCGGATACAATCAGGCATATACGTCGGTGGATACTTATTCCTACCATCTACATAGCAGTCTTTGTCCACATAAAAAACACTAGGCCTTATTCATAGACAGATTTAAAACGTATTTTATTTATCTGATTCGACTGCCTCGGTGGCGTAGTTGTATTACGGTACGGTTACAAAGCTGAGGTCTCGGGTTTGAATCCCGGGTCGGGCAAAGTGATATTGGATTTTTCTATTCATTATCAGCCCGGAGTCAGGAATTTGTGCCCGATATGGCGATAGGCTCGCCTCTTATCACATGGTGGGACGGAACATACAAGGTGAAATGTGGGTGTCCTAGTGGCGCCTCTGCCTACCCCTTCGGGGATAAAGGCGTGAGTTTATGTATGTATGTATTTTATTTATCGAATGTTTTGTCCCTTTCCATCGACTTATGAATTTAGTTTGAGCGAAAAAGACAACTCGATAACTAAAATAGTTTTTTCTGGCACGGCACAGTGACTGCATTGCACCTGGTAAGTGCTAATGCCTTCCAGATAGAGTATCGAATGGTATCAGACGGTAGTCTCATACCATTCTATACAATCATGCCGGCCCGCTGAGATGCCTCTTCACGCTGCGGCGGAAGGACCCAGGATTATAGGAGCGAACACGTGTGATGACAAACAGTTCCATAGCTTGACTGTGTTAGACATATGAATATATCTATCTGTATCAGCCCATATACGTCCCACTGCAGGGCACGAGCCTACTCTACAATCGAGGGAATCGATTGAGAGTGGTTAGGCTATATAGTCCACCACGCTGGCCTAGTGCGGGTTGGCGGACTTACATACCGTAGAAATTCTTTAAAATCGCTACGGTATGCAGGTTTCCTCACGATGTTTTCCTTCACCGTTAAAGTGCGTGGTGATTGACTATCAATACACACATAACTCCGAAAAGTCAGAGGTGTGCCCTGGGATTTGAACCCGCGACCTCCGTGAACATAGGCAGCCGCGTCTGGTCCGTTACCAACAGGCCACCACGCACTACGTAGTGCGTGGTCTATGAATAAGCCCGTAATAATTACTAGCTCGGTAATCAACTAGTCCACACTACTACACTCGCTCCCGAGCGTCGAATCAAAGCAAGCTTATTTCTTTCAGTTGAAGTGCCAATTAGCGGCTTAGCAACACTCGTGCCTGCGAATTTCTTCACAATTACGAATGTAGCATTCATAGCGCTTGTCTGAAAGGGTGGGCAGAGATGCTAGTGCTACTTGTAGCTCTCTCTCTCTCACAGCTTTCACTGCTTCCATAGCCTTCCTCAAAGATATCTAAATCGGTCTATTGCAAATTGATAACTGAATAATAGAAAAGGAATCAATAAATACACTCGTCACATAAATGACCCCACACTAAGATCGAGTCTTGTGTCGTATCAGAAACTACGGGAGACTTTTCGGTCTCACAAACACCCAGACCCGAAACAAATGCCTGTCGATCATACATACATTCGTCTCGGTGCGGGGATCGAACCCGCGGCCTCTCGTTTCACAGCCGGCGTCTAACCAACTGCGCCACGGATGCTGTCTAACTATCCGTGTTCACTCTTAGTTATAACTTTAATAATAGTTTTATTTCAATGTTTTTATTTTATTAAATCTTAGTTTAATACCAGCTGTTAGCTCAGCTATGTTTATTTTTTTTATTTTAATTCAATTGTTTTTCAATGCTATAACTTGTAAAAATCTAAATAATCAAAAGATTTATTTTTTTCTCGAACTGTTCATGCTGTGACGGCCTTAAACAAGTATTAGTAAAATTCGTAAATGTAAACTTGGAACAACAAACTTTTAATAATGAAAATTTTAAGAAAACTTAAAACCGCTCCGCGGAGTACGGAGGCGCGCAACTCCACGGAAATAAGTTTGAAAAATTTCTAACTTGCACAAATTGCTCAACTTTATTTAAACTTATTTGAATGGGAAATATCACGCTGTGACGGCAAGGGGTAAACAGTAACCTTTATCCTACTGGGCGAAAGTTTATTCACGCTCAAACGGCTGGACCAATTTCGATGGAATTAGATATGGAGATAACTGACACTCTGGATTCATAAATAATAAATAAATAATAAATAAATACACCCAACAGTCACATAATTAGTCCTGACCCCACACTAAGATCGAGTCTTGTGTCGTGTATCAGAAACTACGGGAGACTTTTCGGTCTCACAAACACCCAGACCCGAAACAAATGCCTGTCGATTATACATACATTTGTCTCGGTGCGGAAATCGAACCCGCGGCCTTTCGTTTCACAGGCGGCGTCTAACCAACTGCGCCACGGAGGCTGTCTTATTTATTATATCCCGAAATAATGTAGTGTTCAAATATGTTTACTATTAAACTCAGGGATGAGATGGAATAGATTATAAGGTGGATGAAATAGGACAGGAGAAGACAGGATTGCAGATCTTGAGTCATGGGACAGAATGAGACAGGACATTAGTGGATGTAAAAGGATGGGACTTTACATCTACCAAAAATGTACGGTTTACTAAAAAGAAGTTTTTACATAAACCTCCTTTTGGCAGAAACCTCCTCCTTTTTCTGAAGTCGGTTAAAAATAGTTAAAAACATACAGTTTACAAACAAACTGTATTATTTCAACTCCACTGAAAATTTCGCTTCAGTTTAAAAACTGCACTCCAAACGCAATGTTATAGTAGTTTAATGTTTTCAAAACTTTATCGCAACCGAATTTTTTTTTAAGCCAAGTGCTTGAGTTTTTTACCGTCACGCTGGTATAGGAAAAGGGGCGTATAGAAACTGTGCTTATATAGTTTCTAAATAGAAATAAATGTACACATATATCGGTGTTTCTCATAGTTTTACATAAAAGGCGGCGAATTAAGGAATGAGAAATATAGGGACTGCCTCGGTGGCGTAGTTGTACTACGGTACGACTACAAAACTGAGATCTCGGGTTCGAATCCCGGGTCGGGCAAAGTGATATTGGGTAGTTCTATTCATTATCAGCCCGGAGTCAGGAATTTGTGCCCGATATGGCGAAAGGCTCGCCCCCTATCATATCATGGGACGGAACATACAAGGCGAAATGTGGGTGTCCTGGTGGCGCCTCTGCCTGCCCCTTCTGGGATAAAGGCGTGAGTTTATGTATTTAGAAATATAGGGGAAGATCGATCACGTTTAAAGAAAGAAGCATGAAGCATAATAATAAATACACCCAACAGTCACATACATAGTCCGGACCCCACACTAACATGCAAGACTTGTATCAGTAACTACGAGAGATTTTTCACTCTCACAAACACCCATAATCGAGACAAATCATTGTGGAAGCACACAGACATTTGTGTCGGTGGGGGATCGCAACGGCGCGGCCTCTCGTTTCACAACCAGCGTCTAACCAACTGCGTCACGGAGGCAAAATATTTTTAATTTGGATTGGAGTGAATAATGTTGAGCACACACAACAAGCAGTAACGGTAAATATAGTATATTCGTTATCCCCAGCGAGTTCTGTACATCAACAATGCTATCAATGCAATCTTTACGCGTTGTCACGCTGCGCTGGGACATTCCGCATATCAGCTGTTATCTACCATCGACGCTGGCACAGTAAACTGGCAGATATTGCGGTAATATTGTGCATTTTGCTGTTAAAATGTAAATATAATCAGAAATATCCGTGAAATAAAACTATTTTTACGGGTTTTATCGTAGATTTGGTTTAAAAGCGAGACTTGTATCTAGAATAAACTTATTCACATAGGCGAAAGCACAAGTAATACTAGTTTTGAATAACGTATGTGATATTTTAAATAACATCTTTTAATATGCGGGGGTTGTAGTAACACGCTTGTAACGGACGTGAGCTCTCGACGTGACGCGCCTTATCACGTCGTCACGCCACGCTGGGATGTAAAGCACCTCCGACTTTATTGATAGCAAGTTGACGCTTGTTGGAATTTACGTGGGCATAAATATATTTATAAACTACACGTTTACCTTGACAAAATAAATACAATGATTCTGATAGGTTCAGTGCAGTATAAAGTATACACCGACGTTGCAATTGTGCTAATAAGTTGGAAGTGGTTGAACAGGAGAGAGAGACAAATGTTTAATATTTACACAAGATGAACTCGAAAGGAAATATAGGCTCGGTTAATATGACAGGTTTTCCAACATCGTGTACGGTGTTCGCTATCCGGGTATGACCAGGTGTAATGAAAAAAAAAATGTTTATTAAATCTTTCTTTAACCTAAGTTATAATAAACAAAATTTTACTTAAATTAAAAGTGCATAGGCTAAGTTGTAACAGTAATGAGAAACAGCTGGTACTTATACAAGGATAGCCTTGTAAATCAATATATTATTTACTCAAGTAGTCTTCTACAAGGTCTTTAGAATATTCAATTCATCCTCCCATTGCTTTATTCGTGCTGTAGCTGTAAAGAAACCAAAGAAGAAACTGAGTCAACAACAGCTGTCTTCTTTTATTAAATTAAATATTCCAATATGAACAGCTGTAAATGACGTGATCGCTCTCAACGTCACGCGCCTTATCACGAACACGCTGCGCTGGGAGAAATATATTTACTTACGATTCTCATTTATATTGGTAGCAACTTTACGCGGTGTTGGTGATTTTGATATTTTTAACGGGCACAAAACAATACTGTTAGTTCAAATATTTTGATAATTTAAAAATAATATTGTTTATGTAAACAGGTCTGTTTACATAAACAATATTATTTTACAGGTTTTTGTGTGGTCACACAACATATTTTTTGCCACAATATAAGATACTGATGTTGCTAAGTGACGTTGAAAATGACTTAAAATAATTTATGAAATCCATGAATGATTATAATTTAGATAAAGTATTATTTTCTAAAACCCGATTCGACAGTTTTTACCAAAGAACGTTCAAGAAGTTCTAGTGCTACTTTAAAACCAGTTTACAATACAGTGTTCAATGAAAGTTTGGTTTAATTCAGAGCTGCTCATTTATCTCCTTTCATATCTTGCTTAGTTTCTTCACTGATGACACTTTCTTAAAGAGTAGTAATATTTAACTGGTATAAGCAATAACACTTTTAAAGAGTGATATAAGCCCAGATATGAATAGTTTATTTTTTAAGAAACGATCAAACAGGTCACCTGATTGAATATAATCACAATGATTTGAACTCGCGACCACCGTCTCGGGAATCGCGTACTCATAGATATTTACATCTATGTTTATTATAAACCCCGTTTTTTCTTTATCAAATTCAAAACTGTACACAATGCTTTGAAGTTGATACGAGAATGGGGCATACAAAGTCACGCCACAGCGTGTTCCGTACTCGATACAATAGCTCAGTCACGTCACTCTGTGCCGTCACTCGTCACGCTTAAATAGGAAGGGCCATCTACAATCGGCTCTGTTTAGGAATATCGCATATTAAAAAGCAAATTAATGCCACAAAGTATTTTAAAAGGCTAGAATTACAATATGCCATGTTATAAAAATACTTGAAAAAATGCCACTATTATAATTTAAACTACGCGTACAGTGTATTGAAATACATTTTTGTTATTTCATTCAGCAACTTCTATATCAGCCCATATACGTCCCACTGCAGGGCACGGGCCTACTCTACAATCGAGACAATCGATTGAGAGTGGTTAGGCCATATAGTCCACCACGCTGGCCTAGTGTTGACGGACTTACATACCGTGGAAATGCCAACTTACAACTTCACACATTAAGGTTTTTACTTTGCGATAGAATACAGTTCTATGCAGATAGTGAATGAGGTATACAAATGGGAAACACAATAACTCCCGTCGTGTGCTGTCACCTAGTCACGCTTAAATAGGAACGAGTGTCTTCAACCTACAATCGAATGTTCGCTCCTGTTTAGAAATAATGCATGTTTAAGCGAAAAGAACCATTGATGACAAAGATAGATTGACAGCCTCCGTGGCGCAGTTGGTTAGACGCCGTCTGTGAAACGAGAGGCCGCGGGTTCGATCCGCGCACCGAGACAAATATTTGTGTGAATCACAAGTATTTGTTTCGGGTCTGGGTGTTTGTGAGGCTGAAGTCTCTCGTAGTTTCTGATACCCACGACACAAGACTCGATCTTAGCGGGGGGTCAGGACTATGTATGTGACTGTTGGGTGTATTTATTTATTTATTATTTGTTACAAAAACCAATATTAAAGTACAATATATAGTAGCAATAATTTATGAATATCTTTAATCGAGTCTTGTTGATAATGTCGCGTTCTTTAGGAATCATATTTAAGGTCCAAACGAAAAATAAAGATGCCTTAAACAGGCTTAAAAAGGTTATTTTTTCGTACGTTACACTTAACATTGGTAATGGTTTATTGGTTACTTAGATTTACACGAATGTCACACATTGAAATTGAAATAAATATTAAGCGGATGATAAAAAATCCTCAGTCCGCCCCGTAAACCAAATCGCGATAAAATCCGTAAAAATTAGTTTTATTTCAATATGAATAACGGTTTTAATGCTGCACAAAAACAACTATTATTTCGTTAAAAAATATATAGTCAATTTTATTTTGTTAGTCATAAACATTTGTAGTACTGTTCACTGAACAATTTGTCTGGAAGAGATCGCTTTTAGCGATAAGGCCGCCAATTGTTTCACCAAATGTAAATATGTTTTCTTTTTTATTTTATTTTATGTTGTGTGGTGTAATAATAAAGTGTTTATTATTATTATTATTATTTTTTTTTTTATTCCCGCCATTTTCATATTCTGCTATCTACATTAAATTATATTGTATAGATTTTGATTTTATTTACCAAATGATATTTTTTAATGTTACTTTTTAATTATTACAATACACTGTGATGTACCGGCTCATAATGATCCACTCGGAGACTTTTTTAGTTTTACAAATAAAGTAATTTTAAAGTTCTTTAAAAACTTTGCACGAAGACACAGAGCCCGAACTACAAAGCCTTGTACTATAAATCAATATCGCGTTTCCGAGTTGTTCATAAATCAGTAGGTATCACAGCTGATGGTAACAGATGCTCCAACGATACTCAAACTTTAACTAGTATTGATTTAACAACACTGGCCTATAACATTACCTAGTAGGTCTCTCATATGTGAGAGGCCGCCTGGGTAGGCACCACCGCAATGACTAGGTATTTCTCCAACAAACTGCAGTGTAAATGCACTGTTGTGTTCCGGTTTGAAGGACATTGTAGCCAGAGTAACTACTGGACATATTGAGACTTAACATCTTATGTCTCAGGATGGTGAGCGAAGTGGAATGCCAAGCATTGCCTTGTAATTCATGGTGTTGTTTTGTTTTGCTACTGTCCATGAGCGGTCGTATTGCTTACCATCAGGCGGATGGCATGCTCGTCTCGCCATTTGACATCCTCCGTGGCGCAGTTGGTTAGACGCCGGCTGTGAAACGAGAGGCCGCGGGTTCGATACCCGCACAGAGACAAATATTTGTGTGATCCACAGGTATTTGTTGTTTGTGTGTTCTCCTCATTCACAGCAATAAACAACCAATAGCGGTAGGTGGGTCCGAGCGATTGCCGTGTAAGTCGAATTCGCGTAAGTCGGGGTTCAACTTTGCATATAAATACATATAAAGTATGTTTATTCGGATCTTCAAAGTCTTTAATTATATTCAGTTTACACTCCAAAGACAGTGTTTTTCTTTTCTTGTTAGGCTCGAATGACTCATTTTTCGTTCTTTTAGATGACATAATTAGAGATTATTAGTAAAACGCACCGCGCACGTAAAACAATTCAACACAGAACACGTTTAAACCTGTCGCAAACTGAACACTGAGAGGGCGGAGCGAGAGAGCCGATGCGCGCGGCAATCAAAATGAAAAACCGCGTATCTCCGAATTCGCGTTAAACGGGGTAGCGTAAGTCGGGGTATTACTGTACAATATTATTATAACGGAAATCGCAGCTCAGTTTAATTCAGATTAAAATCTTTATTTGTAATTAATCCATTGTTAAAGGCCAATCAGGCTGGTGAGCACAATATTACTAATTCCGCCCGAGTTCGCCCATTCATCACTTTCCGCCCCTCCGCCCCCCTCGTTTCCGCCGCTTAGCGCCCAATAAATCACGAGAAACAATGGCGCCACTGGAGTCAGTTTACACGGGTTGTGCATTAAAACTAATGTTATGGATTTATTGACCGACGTAATTATCGCGACGGGCAATCGAGTTTTAATATACCAAACTTTGAAAATACATAGTTATATACGTACATAAACTCATGCCTTTTTCCCGGATGGGGTAGGCAGAGGTGCTACCAGGACACCCACATTTCGCCTTGTATGTTCCGTCCCATGATGTGATAGAGGGCGAATCTATCGCCATATCGGGCACAAATTTCTGACTCCGGGCTGATTATGAACAGAAAAATTCAATATATACTTACATATACTATACTTTCACCCGACCCGGGATTCAAACGCGAGACCTCAGCTTTGTAATCAACCGTAGTACAACTGCGCCACCGAGGCAGTCATCATATTATATCACTTTGTATGTGAAGTGGCAGTGGGTCGGTCACGTCTGCCGCATGTACCCACAGCAATGACCAAGAATCTCTGAGTGACGTCCTGAACATTCAAAAACGACGCGGCAGACCTAGGCCTAGGTGGAGAGATGAAATAGACAGCTTTCTTCAGGATTCAAGATCTAGAAAGAAAGGAGGAGGCCTTTGAACAGTAATGGGATACAAATGAATGAAAATAAGAATTAAATAACTAATATAAAAATATATAAGCTATATAAGCTTCAATGAATAATTATGGGCAAGATGGAAGTTAAGAGACGCGCAGGACGAAGGAGAAAATCGTGGCTGCGGAACATCCGCGAGTGTACCGGTATCAGCACCTTTGAACAACTATTCCACCTCGCTAAAGACAAGGAAAAATACAGGAAGCTGACAGCCAACCTTCAACACTGAAGAGGCACTCAAAGAAGAAGAAGAAAAATATAAAAATATTCTATCATTTATAGCGCCACTTCTTGCTAATACGTTGGTCTATGAAATAAATTACTTATACAGGGTATATCAAGACTGCGACCGAAAACGAAGCCAGGTGGTAGTATTAGTGACTTCAGATACAATGCAACTAAAAATATCGCAAAAAAATCGTCAAGTTCTTTTTTGGTATTTTTTTTCTTATCGTCGTATGTGGGTGATAAATACATAGTTTCCCTAAAATAATGATGTACACCTTTTTATTATTTAAGACGCAATGGTAAGTTAGGGTTTAAATTACTATTTTCGCAATAACTAGGTATTTAATACCCAAACACAACGATTTTTAAAAAATTGTAAAAAAAAAATCTGTCGCCTATTTTCAGACATTTTTATTTGCATTGTGTCTGTGACCACTGAAACTACCACCCGGCTTCGTTTTCGGTTGCAGTCTTGATATACCCGGTATATGTATAAATGTTTATTATACATCCAACAGTTTCGCAGCATTCCGCTGTCGCCTATAAATCATTCTACAGCGTAAATCATAAGCGATTGCGATTAAGACACTAGGAATGCCTTTGTGTTTCTGAATAAATCTTCGGCAGCCTCCGTGGGTCGTTGGTTAGACGCTGGTTGTGAAAGAGGGCGCGGGTTCGATCCCCGCAACGAGATAAATTGTGTGATCCACAGGTATTTGTTTCGGGTCTGGGTGGTGCGGCTGAAAAGTTTCTCGTAGTGATACCCACGACACAAGACTCGATGTTAGTGTGGGGTCAGGACTATGTATGTGACTGTTGGGTGTATTTATTATAAATTTTCATTCAACTTGCTCTGTATTGATGTTTTGCAACTCAATTTTGAAGCAGATATATTCAACCGATTGAGCTGTTTGTATATGTATATGTTTTGTCTGGATGACAATGCATGGTTATCTGAAGTCAATCTGTACCAACGTGGCGGAACACCCAAGACGGCGGACTAGTCCAATATCACTTTGCCCGACCCGGGATTCGAACCGGAGACCTCAGCTTTGTAATCATACCGTATTACAACTGCGCCACCGAGGCTGTTAAACCTACATAAAACCCTTTATATTAATTTTTCAACAATTCCGTGGAAGTTGAAAGTTATGAATGGAGCGCAGGTCGTCCAGTTCGAAATTTTCTAGTCGAAACTTTTGGAACTTCTGAAAGTTCGGGAATCAGAAAGTTCGCCGAAAGTTTGTAACGTGCGGTCCCCGGGAATTTCGTATTGTTATGAACTATACGAAATTCCCTTGTTCAATACTTTGGATTCATTATACTGTTTGACGTGGCGCAGTTGGTTGGACGCCGGCTGTGAAACGAGAGGCCGCGGGTTCGATCCCCGCACCGAGACTGAGGTCTGGATGCTCGTGAAAAAGTCTCTCGTAATTCCTGATACCCACGACACGAGACGAGTATGTTACAGTGTTAGGGCTTTGTGTATGTTTATATTTTTAGGGGGCAAACGAGCATACGGTTCACCTAATTAATTTATTGTAGTTATTTTTCCTTGCTTATGTGTATATACTTTTGATAACTTTATTATGTGACTCGATCTTTATTTATTTATATATTCTTTATTGTACACCAGGAAAAACAAACAGAGATTATAACAAAATTTAACAATAAGTACAAACAATCGGCGGTAATAATCGTACGATCTTTCTCTGTTACTGAGTAGTAATGTAGGTATAAACACTGAACAGTTGAATATGGGTAAAACAATCCAATCAATTAGCTGTCAAGGACACATTACAAATGATATTTTCCTCAAAAACTTACCAAAACAGTTACAAATAACAAGCTGTCAATGACACATTTTTCAATACCCTTTTTGCTACATTTGGCAAAGGTCGTTATAAGTAAGAGAAATAATTCCTTCGCCACAAGTAGCAATTTGCGCACGGGAGCGACAAAAGGCTCGTGTCTCGGAGGCCGCCATTATTCGTCGCGGAACTGCGATATTTCACCCCGTTGTGAACGGTACATTAGCCCCGCCCGCGAGTTAATTGGAAATGGACTGAAGAAGTCATTTTTACGGTTGAAGGATGTTTTCTAAGCTTAGAGATTGTGTATTGTATTGATACACAGCATTCGATTTGTGTTGTATTCTTATTTTAATTACTAGCTATTGTATTATTGTCATCTATCTATACATATAATAAAAATGTAAATGGTCGATGTCTGTACATGGAAGATATTTAAGAAATTTTAACGCGAGGTGTCTTTATAACAGCAACAGAAGCCAAAACAATTTTTTTTAGAATTTTTGTCTGTCTGTCTGTCTGTCTGTCTGTCTGTCTGTCTGTCTGTATGTTTGCTTGCGCATCACGCAAAAACTACTGCATCAAATGAGATGCGGTTTTTACAGTTGTATTGCTGCAGGTTCAACTTAAAAACTGGTATATGTTGCATTTACATACAGGATGTTTCTTTTTGTTTGCTTGCACATTACTCAAAACATACCGCACCAAATGAGATGCAGTTTTCACAGTTATATTGCTGCAAGTCCAACTTGAAAACTGATATATATTTAATTTACATATAGGGTGTTTCTTTTTGTTTGCTTGCACATTACTCAAATACTACCGCACGAAATGAGATGCAGTTTTCACAGTTGTATTGGTGCAGGTCCAACTTGAAAACTGGTATATATTTTATTTACATACAGGGTGTTTCTTTTTATTATACCCATAGGAAATACAGAGAAATTGATTTAGAAACCTCTGGTAATATTAAACTGTTGTCTCTCTGCTGCAATTGTAAAGTTAATTTGACGTTGGTAGTATTAAATACAGGTTGTTTCTTTTTTATACATAGTAAACGCAATGAGACTAGATCTTAGGGTTATGTAGTGAAAACCGCCCTCCGAACCGGGTGGTAGTTAAAAAAATTACTGAATCTAAATTATGTATAACATTATATGGATTCAAAAAATTATTTTAATTTCATTTAAAAAAAAAACATTATTTTCTTAAAATCAACACTTTCCTTTAGTTTGCCGTATACCATTACTTATATAATAAATATATTATTTTAAATATTTATATTATATCAGTTAAAATATTATTTATTATTATATTATTTCAATATTTTATCCACTTACCATTTTGTTTTCTGTAAAAAATAAGTATATTATTATTATTATTAATTCACAAAGTAAAAATTTGGCAGGCACCTTAAGGTAAATGCCAGGTTGAAATAGAGTTACCGTCAACGGATGGTTATATTTCGCGCGTTAAAAGAGTCATGCCGACTTGGTTGTATCCAAATACACGCATTAAGTCTGCCTTTATATTGATTAGTATATAAAGCAATAATAAATAAATAAGTGTATAAAATTAATCCAAACGCGACACACGTAAATAACTATGAATAGTTTACCGTCGTGTATAGCCGTACAAAAAAATCCTCTATTTCAATCGAATGCAATAAAAACATTAATAAATATTCGAGCTACCTGTGACGTCACGAGGGCAAACTCAGACACTCGCATTCATAATATCCGGCATTGCTCATTCACACTACGAAATAGAGTTTCTATTTTAGGAATACCGATAGTTGCAAATGAACGCTTGACCCAGGTCAACTAGATGGTACGGAAGGTGAACTTCCACGGACGAACAATAAATAAATAACTAGAACCATATTTAGCATTATTATTTTAGTTATTTTATTATCTAATAAAAGTGTATGTGATAAAACTCAAGGGTTGATATTTTAATTTTACTGGGTAACGAAGGAGATAGATAGCGCCATCTAGCGTCGAGTAGTATTAAAAATAATAATTTAAAATAGCGACATCTAGTGTCGAATAGCTTTATTAAATAGTAAGCTAATTATACAAAAAATGTAATAGTTACACAATGTATTGATAGATGGCGGTACTATAAAACATAATGTGTAACCTTGACACTAGATGGCGATACTAAAAATAGTGTGTTACTCATAACAAATTAGCCCCTTATTGATGTAATAGATGGCGTCATAGGTATTTTACAATACGCACTTTGATTTTGGCTCAGAGGCCAAGAAGCGTTAACGTCAAATATTTTATTCTTAATTACAGTATTTTAACCAGGTATTAAACTAATATTTCAGGCAGTAACCTAAAGTACAGTCATGTGAATCAATATTATGTAAATCAATGTACTTATATCAATAATTATAAAACTAGGTACTTACGGACAGGCGGATTGAATCGTTTTTTCACGTATCCCATTATCTTTTCAGTGAAACCTCTCTTCTTAGATTCTTTTTCCTCTCCGTTCTGTAACAATTTAGACAAAATGATTAAACAAAAAAGTTTTAATTGATAGTATTCGTGGTGTTATTGTTCGAGAGCCACGGGTGAATCAAGACGCTGCTAGTTCGATTCCCACATAATCTATATATATAAAAGAGGAACCTGATTGACTGACCTATCAACGCACAGCCGAAACTACTGGACCTAGGAACTTGAAATTTTACACAGTGATTCCTATTGTGACGGAGGGTAGCACTAAGAAGGGATTTTGGGAAATTCTACCCCTAAGGGGGTGAAAAGGGTTAAAAACTGTTGTATGGAAAATCTAAACCATTGAAGTTACAATTCTCAAACTTGGTAGTTTAATAACACATTTAATAACAAAAATAATTGCATACATTATTTGTCTAAAAATTAACATTAATGGGGTTAAAATAAGGGTTGAAATGTTTAGAAACTGGGTGATTTCTTTCCTACCCGATCAACGCACAGCCGAATCTACTGGAGCTAGAAACGTGAAATTTTACACAGGGGTTTCTATCGTGACGTAGGGTAGCACTAAGGAAGGATTTTTGGAAATTCGACCCCTAAGGGGGTGAAAAGGGTAAAATACTGGTGTATGGAAAACCGAAACCCTTGAAGTTGCAGATATCAAACTTGACTTTTTAGTTACTCATCTAGAAATAAGAAGAACTGCATACTCTCTTTTCTTATAATTTACCCCAAAGGGGTGAAAATAAGGGTTGAAGTATTGTAAAACCGAACTGCTGGATCAACGCACAGCCGAAACTACTGAAGCTAAGAACTTGAAATTTTACACAGGGTTTCCGATTGTGACGTAGGGTAGCACTAAGAATGGATTTTTGAATATTCATCCCCTTAAGGGGTGTAAAGGGTTAAAAACTGATATAGGGAAAATTTAAACCGTTAAAGTTACAATTGTCAAACTTGGCACTTAAGTTATTCATTCTACGACAAAAATAATTGCATATATTGTTTATCTAAAATTAACCCTATAGGGACGAAAATAAGGGTTGAAGTTTTGTAGAACCGAGCTGCCGGATCAACGAACAGCCGAAACTACTGAAGCTAGGAACTTGAAATTTTACACAGGGATTTCTTTTATAACGTAGGGTAGCACTAAGGAAGGATTTTTGGAAATTCAACTCCCAAGGGGGTGAAAAGGGTAAAATAAATTTGTATGGAAAACCGCAACCGTTGAAGTTGCAGATATCAAACTTGACACTATAATTACACATCTAAAATCTAAAATAAGTGCGTTCTGTTTACTTAAATTTAACCCTTAAAGGAGTAAAAATAAGGGTTGAAAAATTTGTATAGAAAAAAAAATACTGAAGTTATTCTTATGAATATTTAACTTTTGTCCCTTTCGAACGACTTTTCAATTCAGTTTGAGCGAGAAAATAAATATTCGATACCTAAAATAGGTTTTAAAACCGTATATGAATAAGGTCGTTTATGTATTGATCCGATTGGTCTCAAAATCGATCTGAGTTCCGATAATCTAAATTTGTATTCAGAATTCAAAATGTTGGCCGTCATTTTGAACTTTTTATTTATTGATCCGATTGCACGTTATTTTAACCCCATTAATGTTAATTTTTAGACAAATAATGTATGCAATTATTTTTGTTATTAAATGTGTTATTAAACTACCAAGTTTGAGAATTGTAACTTCAATGGTTTAGATTTTCCATACAACAGTTTTTAACCCTTTTCACCCCCTTAGGGGTAGAATTTCCCAAAATCCCTTCTTAGTGCTACCCTCCGTCACAATAGGAATCACTGTGTAAAATTTCAAGTTCCTAGGTCCAGTAGTTTCGGCTGTGCGTTGATAGGTCAGTCAATCAGGTTCCTCTTTTATATATATAGATTATGTGGGAATCGATATACATATAATAAAAATGTAAATGGTCGATGTCTGTACATGGAAGATATTTAAGAAATTTTAACGCGAGGTGTCTTTATAACAGCAACAGAAGCCAAAACAATTTTTTTTAGAATTTTTGTCTGTCTGTCTGTCTGTCTGTCTGTCTGTCTGTCTGTCTGTATGTTTGCTTGCGCATCACGCAAAAACTACTGCATCAAATGAGATGCGGTTTTTACAGTTGTATTGCTGCAGGTTCAACTTAAAAACTGGTATATGTTGCATTTACATACAGGATGTTTCTTTTTGTTTGCTTGCACATTACTCAAAACATACCGCACCAAATGAGATGCAGTTTTCACAGTTATATTGCTGCAAGTCCAACTTGAAAACTGATATATATTTAATTTACATATAGGGTGTTTCTTTTTGTTTGCTTGCACATTACTCAAATACTACCGCACGAAATGAGATGCAGTTTTCACAGTTGTATTGGTGCAGGTCCAACTTGAAAACTGGTATATATTTTATTTACATACAGGGTGTTTCTTTTTATTATACCCATAGGAAATACAGAGAAATTGATTTAGAAACCTCTGGTAATATTAAACTGTTGTCTCTCTGCTGCAATTGTAAAGTTAATTTGACGTTGGTAGTATTAAATACAGGTTGTTTCTTTTTTATACATAGTAAACGCAATGAGACTAGATCTTAGGGTTATGTAGTGAAAACCGCCCTCCGAACCGGGTGGTAGTTAAAAAAATTACTGAATCTAAATTATGTATAACATTATATGGATTCAAAAAATTATTTTAATTTCATTTAAAAAAAAAACATTATTTTCTTAAAATCAACACTTTCCTTTAGTTTGCCGTATACCATTACTTATATAATAAATATATTATTTTAAATATTTATATTATATCAGTTAAAATATTATTTATTATTATATTATTTCAATATTTTATCCACTTACCATTTTGTTTTCTGTAAAAAATAAGTATATTATTATTATTATTAATTCACAAAGTAAAAATTTGGCAGGCACCTTAAGGTAAATGCCAGGTTGAAATAGAGTTACCGTCAACGGATGGTTATATTTCGCGCGTTAAAAGAGTCATGCCGACTTGGTTGTATCCAAATACACGCATTAAGTCTGCCTTTATATTGATTAGTATATAAAGCAATAATAAATAAATAAGTGTATAAAATTAATCCAAACGCGACACACGTAAATAACTATGAATAGTTTACCGTCGTGTATAGCCGTACAAAAAAATCCTCTATTTCAATCGAATGCAATAAAAACATTAATAAATATTCGAGCTACCTGTGACGTCACGAGGGCAAACTCAGACACTCGCATTCATAATATCCGGCATTGCTCATTCACACTACGAAATAGAGTTTCTATTTTAGGAATACCGATAGTTGCAAATGAACGCTTGACCCAGGTCAACTAGATGGTACGGAAGGTGAACTTCCACGGACGAACAATAAATAAATAACTAGAACCATATTTAGCATTATTATTTTAGTTATTTTATTATCTAATAAAAGTGTATGTGATAAAACTCAAGGGTTGATATTTTAATTTTACTGGGTAACGAAGGAGATAGATAGCGCCATCTAGCGTCGAGTAGTATTAAAAATAATAATTTAAAATAGCGACATCTAGTGTCGAATAGCTTTATTAAATAGTAAGCTAATTATACAAAAAATGTAATAGTTACACAATGTATTGATAGATGGCGGTACTATAAAACATAATGTGTAACCTTGACACTAGATGGCGATACTAAAAATAGTGTGTTACTCATAACAAATTAGCCCCTTATTGATGTAATAGATGGCGTCATAGGTATTTTACAATACGCACTTTGATTTTGGCTCAGAGGCCAAGAAGCGTTAACGTCAAATATTTTATTCTTAATTACAGTATTTTAACCAGGTATTAAACTAATATTTCAGGCAGTAACCTAAAGTACAGTCATGTGAATCAATATTATGTAAATCAATGTACTTATATCAATAATTATAAAACTAGGTACTTACGGACAGGCGGATTGAATCGTTTTTTCACGTATCCCATTATCTTTTCAGTGAAACCTCTCTTCTTAGATTCTTTTTCCTCTCCGTTCTGTAACAATTTAGACAAAATGATTAAACAAAAAAGTTTTAATTGATAGTATTCGTGGTGTTATTGTTCGAGAGCCACGGGTGAATCAAGACGCTGCTAGTTCGATTCCCACATAATCTATATATATAAAAGAGGAACCTGATTGACTGACCTATCAACGCACAGCCGAAACTACTGGACCTAGGAACTTGAAATTTTACACAGTGATTCCTATTGTGACGGAGGGTAGCACTAAGAAGGGATTTTGGGAAATTCTACCCCTAAGGGGGTGAAAAGGGTTAAAAACTGTTGTATGGAAAATCTAAACCATTGAAGTTACAATTCTCAAACTTGGTAGTTTAATAACACATTTAATAACAAAAATAATTGCATACATTATTTGTCTAAAAATTAACATTAATGGGGTTAAAATAAGGGTTGAAATGTTTAGAAACTGGGTGATTTCTTTCCTACCCGATCAACGCACAGCCGAATCTACTGGAGCTAGAAACGTGAAATTTTACACAGGGGTTTCTATCGTGACGTAGGGTAGCACTAAGGAAGGATTTTTGGAAATTCGACCCCTAAGGGGGTGAAAAGGGTAAAATACTGGTGTATGGAAAACCGAAACCCTTGAAGTTGCAGATATCAAACTTGACTTTTTAGTTACTCATCTAGAAATAAGAAGAACTGCATACTCTCTTTTCTTATAATTTACCCCAAAGGGGTGAAAATAATGGTTGAAGTATTGTAAAACCGAACTGCTGGATCAACGCACAGCCGAAACTACTGAAGCTAAGAACTTGAAATTTTACACAGGGTTTCCGATTGTGACGTAGGGTAGCACTAAGAATGGATTTTTGAATATTCATCCCCTTAAGGGGTGTAAAGGGTTAAAAACTGATATAGGGAAAATTTAAACCGTTAAAGTTACAATTGTCAAACTTGGCACTTAAGTTATTCATTCTACGACAAAAATAATTGCATATATTGTTTATCTAAAATTAACCCTATAGGGACGAAAATAAGGGTTGAAGTTTTGTAGAACCGAGCTGCCGGATCAACGAACAGCCGAAACTACTGAAGCTAGGAACTTGAAATTTTACACAGGGATTTCTTTTATAACGTAGGGTAGCACTAAGGAAGGATTTTTGGAAATTCAACTCCCAAGGGGGTGAAAAGGGTAAAATAAATTTGTATGGAAAACCGCAACCGTTGAAGTTGCAGATATCAAACTTGACACTATAATTACACATCTAAAATCTAAAATAAGTGCGTTCTGTTTACTTAAATTTAACCCTTAAAGGAGTAAAAATAAGGGTTGAAAAATTTGTATAGAAAAAAAAATACTGAAGTTATTCTTATGAATATTTAACTTTTGTCCCTTTCGAACGACTTTTCAATTCAGTTTGAGCGAGAAAATAAATATTCGATACCTAAAATAGGTTTTAAAACCGTATATGAATAAGGTCGTTTATGTATTGATCCGATTGGTCTCAAAATCGATCTGAGTTCCGATAATCTAAATTTGTATTCAGAATTCAAAATGTTGGCCGTCATTTTGAACTTTTTATTTATTGATCCGATTGCACGTTGATTTTTGTTAAAAGTTTACGTAAAGGTTATAATGGCATAGTTTTAGCGATATAACATCTACATTATCTTAAACACGCAGACGAAGTTGCGGGCAAATGCTAGTACAAGATATTTGATTACCTAATTTTCCGGATGTCACACTGACCCTCCAATGAAAATCAGCGCTGCAGCACACTTGCGCTGTATTGCAGCATATAGCTGAATGGGGGGTCATTGTTGTCTGGCCATGCGCATATAACGGCATATTGTTAAGTATATGTTATATGTTACATTGTTCTTGTTGTATGTATTGGCCATGCAATAATAAATGTTTTTTTCTTTCTTTCTTTCCTTCTTAATTTTTTATTCTCACGACACAAGTTTTGTATCATAACGTGTGTGGAGAACTGCGTGTATCTAAGGCCTCTCAATCGTACTCTCGATTGTAGAGGAGGCCCGAGACCTGCATGGGGTGTATATGGGCTGACACACAATGAAGCGACTAAGCTACATTTCATAAAACATATGTAAACAGATTACTTTCTATCCAGGGTTAAGAAAGGCTCCTACGGAACAGATCACAGAGGCCCTGTATTGTATTTCTACAGCAGGTCATTATTATAACCGCGCTCCTGATGCGATAAGGTGTCGAGTGAGATTGTATGTGTATTATTAATGAAGCGGCAATGTACCGAAGGGACACACAAATCTTTAGTGATATATGCTGTAAATATTAACACGGCACGCACTGGAACGGAATATGTTAACAAAATCTGGGAGTATTTGGAACGCGAATGACTAGAACGAGAGGTAAAATATTGGGCGTAGGATTGAGAGAGACAGAAACGGTATCACAAGAAAGGACCACCGCGAATGAAATGTTTGCAACTGAAAACAGTGGTAACGAACCGCTGTTTTTGTTTGTCTCTGTCACTCTTAAACAGTCGCCTTATCTTCCCTCTTGCTTTAATTTTTTCCTTCGATGTTGGTACAAGTCAATGATTATTCTATAATCATTAGTACAAGTGCAGTGCGCTTAAATTTTGTTCGCAATATCCATTCTAGGTTAATATCCCAATGCTATTACTTAGATATAAAAAAAAAATCAAAAACATACGTAATATTGTCTCGTAAGTTTCCGACAATAACTTTTGAACATCAAAATTAATATATTTCTTGATTAATAAGATACAAATACTATAAAAATATGCGAATCTGACTAATTTGCGGGCGTAAATCAAGCACAAAGCCCGCCCATTCTGTGTCTATGACAGCGTCGGAAAATAGCAGCCGATTTTAAAAAATGCATTGCAGTTATCGAGATCGTAAATTCAATTCCATTATGTGCAGGCTTTCGATATTTTAATACTCTCTAAAAAGGGATAAAAAGAGGGTGCCAACTATTATTGTCTCTTTTTATAGATTGTACTATGGTACAAAAGTGATATTGGATTTTTGTATTCATTATCAGCTCGAAGTCAGGAATTTGTGCCCGATATGGCGATTGGCTCGCCCCCTATCACATCGTGGGGCGAAACACACAAGGCGAAATGTGGGTGTCTTAGTAGCGTCTCTGCCTACCCTTTTTGGGCTAAAGGCGTGAGATTATATAAGTGTGTATAAATAAAAGAAATAATCCACCACCCTGGTCCAATGCGGACATCACATACCAAAGAAATTCATAAATTCATGATATATGCAGGGTCTTCTCACAATACATACATCCTACATGACCAATAAACGAGTTTCATTTCATTTCAATGTTTTCTTTTACCATTACAGTGCGTAAGTAATCGACACACATGTCTCGAAAGTCTCAAATGTTCACTAGGATTCGAACCCGCGACCACCGGTCTCTTAAGCCACTATGCTTATTTATAGTACCTATATATATTGATAATACATGTATAAATTATATTACCCAGTAAACGACACTTTCCAATTTAAAATTTCATCTGTGCTTGGAACTGCGTTGTTATATAACATCACCTCTGGGGCACAAAGTCAACCATAACGTCATAAAATTCAAAAGTTTCAATCGCTCTCTCGGAGGAAAGTTTCAAAATACATGAGGTGGAAAGATACGGGTATATTTAATTGTTTTAAGAGGGAAAAGTAAGGAAAATGAATATAATATATACACGCAACAGTCACATACATAGTCCTGACCCCACACTAAGATCGAGTCTTGTGTCGTATCAGAAACTACGAGAGACTTTTCGGTCTCACAAACACGCAGACCCGAAACAAATACCTGTGGATCACACAAATATTTGATTCGGTGCGGGGATCGAACCCGCGGCCTCTCGTTTCACAGGCGGCGTCTAACCAACTGCGCCACGGAGGCTGTCAAATAAGATTATATAAGATGATCTTTTGAAAACATACCAGTTTATTGGAAAAATATGGGTGTATAGAAGAAAGAAAGAAAGAAAGAAAGAAACATATTTATTACCACAGAATGCGAAGTACAAACATACATTAAAATACAGAAAATAATAAGAAACGACATCTAATTAGTCTATCTATTTGTTGTGGGTGGAAAAGGGAGGGTGGGTCGACTTTTGGAATAAGAGAACAATTGTTGGAAACAGAGTATTTGATGGAAAGAGAAGAGTATTTGATCTGTGAGGGAAAAAGACGGCATAAATATCACCTCACATTTTTCAACATAGGTATCCATATCTTTCAACGTTCTCTTTCTTTTACTTTGGTAATTTCACGAGAATATGGATAAATTACTTTACTGTAGACTGCCTCGTTGGCGTAGTTGTATTACGGTACGACTACAAAGATGAGGTCTCGGGTTCGAATCCCGGGTCGGGAAAGTGGTATTGGGTTTTTCTATTCATTATCAGACCGGAGTCAGGAATTTGTGCCTGATATGGCGATAGGCTCGCCCCCTATCACATTATGGGACGGAACATACAAGGCGAAATGTGGGTGTCCTAGTGGCGCCTCTGCCTACCCCTTCTGGGATAAAGGCGTGAATTTATGATGTATGTATGTACTTTACTGTTAATTTTCCCGCCATAAAATGTCATCCACACAAAATGGCGGGAAGCTTAAAACTTACGTACATTCATACATAATCGTCACGCCTGTATCCCATAGGGGTAGGCAGAGACTATGGATCGCCACTTTGCTCGATCCTGACATAAAATTTACTACCTACTAAAACTTTATCGCTTAAAAATCACATTTATTCAAAACAGTATAGTTTCCTCTGAATTTTATTGTTGTCTCCTGATTCGGACCTCATAAACCACACTAAAATCTTATTACAGTTCACAAAGTTGTAAATAACTGAACATTTAGCATAAGATATGTAGACAAGGACAGACATATGAGAGTAAGCGAGGTGGGAGCAGGACAACTGAATTTTACATGTGTCATTATTTTGACGCAGGGTTTGGCGCATTGGAGCACCGGCGCAGTGTCAAAATTAATGATTCAACTCAGTTTGATCTAGTTTCGTCAAGTTTGATGTTATGTTAAAACGCTATTTACACGGAGAGAGTTTCTTGCGGCGAGAATCGTGTGCGATTATCGCATGATATAACCGCCATAGATTATCGTGTTCTGACAAATGTTTACACGATGCAAATTTTTATATCCATACTATAATCGTATCTGCCTGCCTCGGTGGCGTAGTTGTACTACGGTACGACTACAAAGCTGAGGTCTCCGGTTCGAATCCCGGGTCAGGCAAAGTGATATTGGGTTTTTCTATTAATTATCAGCCCGGAGTCAGGAATTTGTGCCCGATATGGCGATAGGTTCGCCCCCTATCACATCATGGGACGGAACATACAAGGCGAAATGTGGGTGTCCTGGTGGCGCCAGATATTGTAAAGGGATAGATAGATATTGTAAAGGGTTCAAACTTCAAAGTAGTTTTTTAAGGACGGATTACTTACATGATTATCTACAATTCTTGGATTATAGATGCCTTTTAAATCTCAATATTCTGAGAGGGAAGTCTTTATAGGAACTGGTAGAGCCACGCTGTTGTGAGTCATGACTCAGCACTCACTGTCTCACAGGAGACCGACGTGGAGCGACAGCTTTGTTGTCGCGTTTCGTTCGGTAATAAGATTGTCGGATGCGCAATTCCCCTTTCCACTTCACATCCTTTTTCCCGCTCCTCTCCCAATGTGATGAGCAACACATCCATGATCCGTCCTTATTGATGTTCATGTGCAGAGATCACTTACCATCTGACCTGTTCGCTCGTTGCTGGAACTATTAAACAAAACGAGGGAAAAGGAACTATGGAAATACGAAAAGATTTTTTTTTTTTATTGCAATGAATGGCGAGACGAGCCTGCCATTCGCCTGATGGTAAGCGATACGACCGCTCATGGACAGTAGCAAAACCAAACACCATGAATTACAAGGCAATGCTTGGAATTCCACTGCGCTCGCCATCCTGAGACATAAGATGTTAAGTCTCAATATGTCCAGTAGTTCTGGCTACAATGTCCTTCAAACCGGAACACAACAGCGCATTTACTGCTGTTTGTTTTTACATTATTTGTGCCTTTGGAAAACTTAGCCACGGATCGACATCCTACAGTGACACAAAGTAACATAGCCCTGAATCTCAGCCTCTCATTGCACAGCCGGCGTCTAACTGCGCCACGGAAGCTGCTTAGTTAACTCATAATATTAGTAGTAAAATGTCCGCGTTATCATAAACTGCGGTTCTCTCTGGCTGCCCTCCAACGCTCCTAATATACGCTCAAGTCAACACTTACGAGGATTTAATGATATTACTCACAATGATATGAAGTCAGTAATGCTACCTGGCTTCGTTTTCGGTCGCAGTCGGGATACACCCGGTATATTATTAAGCGATAAAAAGTTGCGATGTTTATTTCATGGTTAATTAGAAACAGAATGGTAACTGCGCGCGTTAACTGGCTTAAACTAGGTTTTAATTAAACTTTAACAATGATTCAGATGCTATCGCGTTTAGTTTAGCGGTTGGACTAACTATTGTTTTCTGTTAAGGTTGCGGGTTCAATTACAACAAGGAAATATAAATAAATACACCCAACAGTCACATACATAGTCCTGGCCCCACACTAAGATCGAGTCTTGTGTCGTGGGTATCAGGAACTTAGAGAAACTTTTCGCTCTCACAAACACATGTGGTTAACACAAACATTTGTCTCGGTGCGGGGATCGAACCCGCGGCCACTCGTTTCACAGCCGGCGTCTAACCAACTGCGCCACGGAGGCTGTCAGATTATTTCTTAGAAGTCTGTATTTATTTTAAAACTTGGTGCTGGAAGAACTCCGAGAAGTGCTAGCGGGCTTGAATCCCACGAAACACCTCTGACTTTACGGAGTCATGTCTGTATTGATAGTCAATCACCACGCACTATAATAAAGAAGAACATCGTGAGGAAACCTGCATACCATAGCGATTTGTAAGAATTTGTAATTTTGGAGGAGGCCCGTGTCTTGCAGTGAGTCGTGTAGGGGCTGTATTAAAAGACTTAAAGATATTTTTGTGTGAAATAAAATTCATTTTATAAAACGGGATGGGAAAATAAAGTTATTCACGCAGACGAAATTTGTGGGCAGAAGCTAGTTCTAATTATGTTCTTACCTGTACTTTGATCTGTGGGTTTCTCTCTTTCCCCGACTCTTTCTGTCCAGCAACCACTCCGTACATTGTATCACTAATTAATAATTATAAATTATACAGGTATATCAAGACCGCGACCGAAAACGAAGCCAGGTGGTAGTTTTTGCGGTTACAGGCACAATGCAACTAAAAATTTTGCAAAAATAGTGACGGATTTTTATTTACAGAATTTAAAAAATCATCGTGTTTGGGGGGTAGATACCTAGTTTTTGCAAAAATACTAATTTAAACCCTTACGTGCCATTGCGTGTTTAAAAATAAAGCGGTGTACGTCATAATTTTAGAAAAACGATGTATTTATCACTCAAATAAGTAATAATAAAAAAAAACTGACGATTTTTTTTGTGAAATTTTTACTTGCATTGTGTTTGATATCACTAATACTACCACCTGGCTTTGTTTTCGGTCGCGGTCTTGATATACCCTGTATGTACATAACAATACTACATCAGCTCATTTGACATACACGTCTCAAAATTACGCAAAATTAACACCATACAAAATAAATAATATGCAAATAAACTGACTGCCTCGGCGGCACTGTTGTACGACAGCATGATTACAAAACTGATGTCCCGGGTTTGAATCCTAGGTTGGGCAAAGTGATTTTGAATTTTACTACTCATTATCAGCCGGGAGTCAGGAATTTGTGCCCGATATGGCGATAGGCTCGCCCCCTATCACATCGCGGGACGGAACATACAAGGCGAAAAGTGGGTGTCCTGGTTGCATCTCTGCCTACCCCTTCTGGGAAAAAGGCGTGAGTTTATGTTTGTATGTATACAAATAGGCCTTACTACAGCCTACCTAGTGTTCAAGTATTCAACAGTTATAGAGAAATAAACGACCTTACATAAATACAAACATTAATTTTAAAAACATTGCACTATTTTTGGTATCTTATATAATCAAATCAATAAATAAATACACCCAACAGTCACATACATAGTCCTGACCCCACACTAACATCGAGTCTTGTGTCGAAATAAATAGTCTCGGCGCGGGGATCGAACACGCGACCTCTTTAATTTACAGACAATTTTTATCTCGCACATTGGATCTAGAACTATTTTGAGTGTGGAATTTTGAAAATTTTCAGTTCTATCATACATAAACATCACTCCACTTTCCCAGAAGGGGTAGGCAGAGGTGCTACCAAGACACACACTTCGCGTTGTGTGTTTCGTCTCACGATGTTTTAGGAGGCGAGCGTATCTCCATACCGGGCACAAACTACCAACTCCGGGCTGATAATGAAAAATCCAATATCACTTTACCTAACCCGGGATTTGAACCAAGACCTCAACATAATCGTACCGTGTTACAACTACGCCACCAAGGTAGTTCAACAAGTTAGGTTTATATTATTAGTACAAAAAATATGATAATAATTTTAACTTGATTTTAAACTACCCTCAACTCACATTTTATTAAATCTAAATAATTTTATATCCAACATAGACACTTTTTCTTAATATAAATAGAAGATAAGCTTTCTGTTACTAAGTAAACTGATACGGAGTTCGCAGGTTTGAGTCCCGATCCACTAACTATTAAAATTATGTGTAATAGTTAACTACGCACTTTAACGGTGAACGAAAACATCGTGAGGAAACTTGCATACCATAGCGACTTGCGTTAAATTATGTATGAGTAATTAATTATTAATATAGGATATTACCAAAATTCTTATATTACTAACACAAAACTTTAAACTTGAAATAGCACTCGTTTTACGCGGCCCGATATTCACGACTCGGTATACGTGATTTCGTTTCTCGCGTTTCGCAATACACGTCTTTCCGCGCGTGCCGTATGTGTTACTATGAACAACGTGGGTATTGCAGAATCTTTGTCAAGACTACCGTATTCAAAATGAAACTTTAATTCAATGGATTACGGTATGTTTTAGGTTGTAAATGACTTAAATTGCAGGGCAATATTTTAACCAGTATCTAACGCATGAAAAAAGGTTTAATTTAGCGCTATTGTGAATTATTTTTATTTTAATAAGGCCGTATAAGCTTGTTTCCTTTACATTTTGTATGTCTAGTTTTTTAATATTTTTTTCTGTTTAGATTTTATTGGGCTCTATATTTCAATTTCCTTACGTTTTTTTGACCGACTTCAAAAGAGGAGGTAATCAATTCGACTGAATTTTTTTTTTTTTTTATGTATGTTTGTTACTCGATTACGCTGGTATTAGGGAACCGATTTCAAAAATTTCTTTTTTATCGAAAAGCATGATATACTAGGTTGGTCCCATAAAAAATTGGTGAAGACCTGATGAATATCTTCGGTCCTGAAGAACAGAACTCCTCAAAATAGAACGGTACAGCAATAATTCTTTTTGCACCTGGTTCAGTATAAGCGTATTACTACAAAGGGGGGCTTAAAAGGGGGAAGGGGTGTAGGGGGGGGGGAGAAAATAGATACTAATGTAAATACTCAATATCTCTGGCAGTACTTAAACGATTAAAAATAAACTATTTTGTCGACAAGTATGATATGTTAGATTGGTGTCATTAAATAAAGGTGAAGACCTGATGAATATCTTCGGACTTGAAGAGCAGAACTCCTCAAAATTGAACGGTACAGCGATAATTCTTTTTGCACCTGGTTCGGTATAAGTGTGTTACTACAAAGGGGGGGGGGGGGGTTAAAAGGAGAAAGGCGTGTAGGGGGGGGGGGTAGATAATATATACAATTAATTTCAGTTTTCAATATAAAAGTTTTACTATAAACAGTAGGTGAAGAAGAGGGAGAGTGAGAGATATAGATACGTAAATTACCGACGTAAACTAAGAGAATCCGACGTGGTCAGTGTCTAACAATAGCGGATATCATGATTATAATGACTTACAATCTTCTCATAATTTCACAGCAATAATGTCATGTTTGGTCTGAAGAATTCGTAAATTTTAAAGACATCGTTTTGATTATATCATGATCCCCTTTCTCATCATTACGATGCCTATCAAAACTAAAAAGGGACAAATAAAATAATTTTAAATAAAAAAATAAAAACCGACTTCAAAGTGCCACTACAAAGTAACAAATAATATATATTTCATCGTACTAGTACCCAATGATTAATGTTCTTATTGACTTGACTAGCTAACAAATCTTAAATACGTAATATTTTGAAGGCGGGTCGCTAAATATCAAACACGTATAAATTTAAGCAAATGTTACACCATTTGATATTACATGTAGATCCTGCAATGTTGGCTCAGAAAGGCACATAAGTAAATTAAACACAAATGAATATAATGTGCTAATCCTACGTGTAAATTTATTGAAATTTTGATAGAATTTCTATGTGTCTTACATGTGTGTGGTAGCCTGTTGATAATTATCTAGATATGATCCACGAGACGGTTGACCACCGTCTCGGTTATAATTCCAGGGTATACACCTCCGGAATTATCGGAGTCACTTGTGTGTTGATGATATTCAATTACCAAACTCTTTAACAGTGATATATTTCAATCATAGTCAGGAAACCTGCATGACATAAAGGCCTTTAAGTACAAGAAAAGGTATGTTGTGTCCCATGCTCAACAGTGGACGATTACGGCCTGATATATTAAGACAAATTAAAATTCCGTGTAAATCTTGCGTGTATTACGCTATAATTACTTACACAAATTAATGTTAAGCGTAAGGCGTACATGTTCGGCACTTAGCGACCCGCCTTCAAAATATTACGTATTTAAGATTTGTTAGCTAGTCAAGTCAATAAGAACATTAATCATTGGGTACTAGTACGATGAAATATATATTATTTGTTACTTTGTAGTGGCACTTTGAAGTCGGTTTTTATTTTTTAATTTAAAATTATTTTATTATTTATCTTTTTATTTTTTAAATTTTTACTAGACGCGTAGAATTACCTACTCATAATATTTAGAGATTTAATAAGCTAAGCTAATTTCTTTATTTAAAATTTACTTTATATATTTTTATGCTTTTTAACTTCATCTTCTCGCATCCGCGGCTTAGCTTAGGCCCTCAAAAGTGTATTTTCAGTCACCTTTTTATTTTATATTGTAATATTTATTATTAGGTACGATTTACTGCCTCGGTGTCGCAGTTGTACTAAGCTACGGTATGATTGCAAAGCTGAAGTCTCGGGTTCGAATGCCGAGTCGGGCTAAGTGTAATTGGATTTTTCTATTCATTGTTAGCCCGGAGTCAGAAATTTGTGCCCGATATGGCGATAGCCTCGCCCCCTATCACATCGTGGAACGGAACATACAAAGTGAAATATGGGTGTCCTCCTAGCACCTCTGCCTACTCCTTCTGGAAAAATGGCGTGAGTTTATGTATGTATGTAATAATACTCCTGACTCCGGGCTGATGATGTAAACAAAAATACAATATCACTTAGCCCGACCCGGGATTCAAACCCGTGACTCAGCTTTGTAATTGTACCGTAGTCCACTACGCCACCGAGACAGTCGAGGCAAAAATATAATAATTCTAATATTAATCTCAATGTTAAAACGGCTATAATATTTACAAAGGTTATTAAAATAAGGATTTACACCCATATTCTAAGACGTTTTCTCGACTCCACTTGACGTTACTAGAGGAAATCCGTATTCTTAGTAGAAAAAAATCTCCTCCACTCAACGTCACTCAAAAATTTTCCTGTCTCGAGGAAAAGAATCAACTGTCAAACTCAAGGTACGTCGCGACCTACCTTAAGGAAGAAATAAAAGAAATAATCCTACTTTAAAATTGTAATTAAAAGAGAGAAATAAAGTTTACCTTTTAAAATTCTTAAATACCTAAATATGCCAACAATTTTTTGAGGTGGGTGCCTCTACACGATTTACACGTTTTCCTAGTAAATGATACAAACATTACTCTTTATTTCATTTAATAAAAGATTTGTGGTTTGGAAACAGTGTTTATTATTTTATACAAGTTATTAAAGATTTCCAACAGTTCCTGTAATACTTGTACGATACTCCGTACGAATATCCCGAACGACGATTCATCCATAAGAATATCCTTCGAAATTTCCGGGTTGGATGGTATGACCCTCCTCCTGTCTGCATGCGTTTTTTTCTCCGACTCACTAAATATTTGTCTTCCAGTCACAATCCCGAAGATTTTGAGTTCAATAATTATATATTATTCTATGTAAACACTCTGACATGACATTTGACTGTCACTTTTCAAGTGATCATAGACTATTTTCAAACGTTTTTTGTTAAATCTCTACTTTATCTATACATCAATGACGTAATTAATGACGTTTTTCTTTGACTCAACCTCACTCGAGGAACCTTTAGTAAAGGTATATTTTTAACTAAGCATACCATTTTCGAGGGTCACTCCAATTCATTTGTAAAGTCACCTCGACTAAAATAAGGTTGAGGAAGATTGGAGGACACGTCTTAGAATACGGGTGTTAGTCATTTCAAGGCAAATTCCTTTGCCCAAAACCTCAGTAAATATTTTATCAGATTCCATTCCATTATACGCTTATTCTTTTGTAATAGGCTTACAAAGAGACATTTATAACAATGAAACTGTTATTTTGTTTGGAACTATTAAACGTTGCGGCAAATCCGCTGATTTATAAATGCGTACAAAAGCCGCCATTTTGGCCACGTGTACGAAAAGCGCGCGAAATGTACTGCAGTGCCATAGACAAAGGTTTATGAAACTTAGACAAAGTGACCGTACAGCCAGTTATTAGATGTAAAATAAATAACATGTATTCGAAAAAAAAATTTTTTTTACCCATGTGTAGTTTTTTTAAAAAAATTTAAATACACTCAGCAGTCACATACATAGCCCCGTCCCCAAACTAAGATTAATCAAGTCTTATTCCATGAGTATCAAAAACTACGAGCCACTTTTCGGTTTCATAAACACAGACCAGAGACAAATATTGTGTGCCTCACAAACATTTGTTTTGGTGCGGGATCGTGGACGCCTCGTTTCACAGCCAGCGTCTAACCAACTGCGCCACGGAAGCTGTTAGGACATTGGTTCGGCAAACGAGCACCCAGTTCCCTTTCCCTCTCTTCAGCCACAGCAAGTCCTGTGTTGGACAGAGGCGCTCTCCGACCTTAGCAAAGGCCGCTATGTAATACTTCGCTTTCCGGTGCGTGACTTCCACAGCTTATCTGACGGCAAAACATACATACATACTTAAACTCACGCTTTTTCTCAGAAGGGGTAGGCAAAGGTGCTACCAGGACAGCCTCATTTCGCTTTGTATGTTCCGCCCACGATGTGATAGGGGTGAGTCCATCGCCATATCGGGCACAAATTCCTGACCGAGCTGATAATGAATAGAAAAATCCGATATCACTTTCTGTACTTTGTTGTATTCAATATAGTGATGTATCCGCATCAATATACTAGCAGTAAAGTATCCGGAAATACACGGGATACGAAATGCGACATACACTACCCCCTTAAGGATGCCGGCATAAGCTTGTACAGGGTGAGTTTGTCATATGGTATTTCATTTTACCCACAATTTTCTTATCAGCCCAGCCCCCAGGTGAATTTATACAACATTTAAAAAAAGCCGAGATTATATTTTGTCAAAAATCGTGACTTTTTTCTTAGCCTTAGCAGGCAAACGAGCATGCGGCCCATCTGATGGTAAGCGGTCACCGCCGCTCGTGGATCTTCACAGTGCCAGAAGTTCAGCACAACCAAGTCGCTGCCTACCGTAAGGAGAGTACTCTTCAAGCCTTGCTTAAAAAAGGACAGATCAAAGGACTCAGGGAACACCATATAGGTACAGGGTATCAAAACCACGACCGAAAACGAAGCCAGGTGGTATTATTAGTGACTTCAGACACAATACAACATAAAAACATCGCAAATTACAATCTCTTTTTGTAATTTTTTACTGATCGTCGTATTTGATAAATACATAGTGTTCCTAAAATAATAATGTACATCTTTTTATTTTGAAAGACGCAACCACCCATACATGATGATCTTTTAAAAATTGCATAAAATAATCTGTCGCTTTTTTGCGAAATTTTTAGTTGCATTGTGCCTGTAATGACTAAAACTGCCACCTGGCTTCGTTTTCGGTCTCAATCTTGATATACCCTGTATTATTATTTCATTTACAGGAACAGCTTGTGTAAAGCAATAAATAAGAACATTAGTGGCTAATTGAAGTCTGCGATGTGGCCTACGTTAATCTGAATATAGATTATCTAAGCGATATATCAAATTAAAGGTTATTGCTACATAAATCTAATTTATTATCATTAATTTGTGTCCGACATGGTGATAGGCTCCCTCTCCCACCCAAGGCGAATGTGGGAGTAATGGGAGCACCTCTGCCTGTCCCCTTTGGGACAATGGCGTCCGTTTGTGTATGTAATATATATGTATGTTCATATACCATGTAAATACTTTTAGGTTACTGTTTTCTTTCGCCGTAAAAGCGCGTAGTTATTGATTAATACACGCACACAACTATGAACAGTGAGAAAATATGTGATTTAAGAATTCCCGCAACCATCATTTGTTCTTAAGCAGCTTACAATGAAATTGTTATATTTATTTATTTTCACTTAATACTACTTTACTGGGTCGTACAATACAGTGGTATCGATAATCTTATATCTTTTAAGCAACACTTAGTTATTTGTGTTGGTATACTGCTTCAAACAGATCGCTAGTAACATTATTAGCTCTGTGTTTAGTAATTAGTAAACTTCCTGTGAGAATTATATAGTCGAGCGCAAGAACGCCAATAAATAAATACACCCAACAGTCACATACATAGTCCTACCACACTAAGATCGCGTCTTGTGTCGTATCAGGAACTACGAGGGACTTTTCGGTCTCACAAACACCCAGACCCGAAACAAATACCTGTGGATCACACAAACTGGACTGGATGGATGGATGGAGATGGACTAACTAACTGCGCCACGGAGGCTGTCAATGGAACGTAGCATCCTTCTGTGAAACCGTAATGGTGACAAAGGAGGCAACAGAGCGGGATCTGGAGAGGGCCGATCTCGCTCGGATACGAATACGCCGTGGGGATGCCGGAAGGCGCCCTGGCTAGATAAGGCTGTAGATGAAAAAGGAACAACTTCCTACGAGTAGTTTTTTTACAAGCTTCGCACTGGAGGGACTTCAGCGTGTTCCTCGTGAGGTCCCGGAGTTTCTTCAAAATGCCGATGGAGCACCATGGGGGTTTTTAGTCGGTAAAAATCCGGTATTCCCGCTTAATGCAGGAATCCAAGAGGATTTTCCCCATGCAAAAAAACGGCAGTGGAGCGGACATTGTGACTTTTCAGTAACATATTGAATTGTCGTCTATATAAGAAGGAAGGAAAACATCGTGAGGAGACTTACTATCCTATATCAGCCCATATACGTCCCACTGCAGGGCACGGGCCTCCTCTACCATCAAAAGTACGATTGAGAAGGGTTGGACCATATAGTCCACCACGCTGGCCTAGTGCGGGCGTACTTTACATACCGTAGAAATTCTTTAAAATCGCCACTGTATGCAGGTTTTCTCACGATGTTTTTCTTCACCGTAATAGTGGAATTGACTATCAATACACACATAGCTCGGAAAGGTTAGAGGTGTGCTCTGGGATTTGAGCCTGCGACCACCGTAAACATGTTGGCAGTCGCGTTTGGTCCGTTACCAATAGGCCAACACGCACTTTACTACGAAGCTATCTCTAGGTATCGCTAGATTAATGAAGTCTGGGCCAGAGTGGTAGACTTAAAGGTCCGATAGTTTGTATTTATCTGCTTCGATTAACATATTGTATTGTTGATCGAAGTTTAGCTGAAACAATTAGAAACTTCATTAACCTTAGCGACATCTAGTAGAAAAAACTCGTAATATCGAGCGAATTAATAAAGTATTTGTTATAATAATTAACCTTAGTACAAACAAAAAAAATAGTTCTTTTACATGATCAGTATGTAATAAATTATAATATAGATTTTTGAAATTCTAAAACGTTTTATTATTGCAACTTTAGTTGACCTACATAAATTAATGACAGTTCTAATGTGTCAATTTTATCAACAGAAAATGTAAAGTTCTGTTTAGTTAAAATGTCTGTGATTAAATAATTTGTGTTAAAATGTCTTTTCCGAAGATTGAAGGATATGTTGTTACGGAAAAACTAGGCTCTGGGAGCTATTCTACGGTATACAAAGCCTACACAAAGGTATTTTTCTTTACAAAGATATTTAATTTGTAAAGCCTTGATGTTTCCTTAAGTTTATTTTTTATTTTATTTGTTTAATATAAATGTATTACGAATTGTTAAAATCTCCTTTTTAAAACTGTTTAATAGGCATTATTAACAGTTACTGTAGGTTTTCTTAAAACAAACAGTTTTGTACAAAACTTAAACAAATATTTGTTTAGGCTTTGTCTAAATGTTCTTATTGGCTGATAAAACATTTTATCTTGTACATACATTTGAATATTTTTATTGAAGTCATGCGGATAAACATAGATTCTTTTTTAAATTTCTAATATTTTTTTTGAATCAAATACTAAAACTAAAATAAATTTGTTTATTATATATGTCAATGGTTTAAGCACATATGCATTAGCATCTAAGAGCCTACATTATAGCTAATATATATATATATATATATATATTGTAATTGTTTTGTTATTCCAAAAACACACAATATAATATCAATGCATGGTGAAAAATATATAGAATATAAAATTACATCAGAATTTTCTGTTTACATTGGTTTTCATTTGGACAGTAGCGCCTCTCTGGTCAAACTCATACTTAACCAAAGTACGAATTAAAAAAAATGTTATTTTACATAATCAGCATGTAATATGTTTCCATAAACATATTACTATGCATCTACATGGCCTTTGGTGTTGCATATATTCACTGGCGGCTGTGATCATTTACCATCAGTTGAACCGTATGCTCATTTGCCCACTATACATACATACATAAACTCACGCCTTTATCCCAGAAGGGGTAAGGAGAGGCGCCACCAGGGCACCCACATTTCGCCTTGTATGTTCCGTCCCATGATGTAATAGGGGGCGAGCCTATCGCCATATCGGGCACAAATTCCTGACTCCGGGCTGATAATGAATAGAAAAATCCAATATCACTTTGCCCGACCCGGGATTCGAACCCGAGACCTCAGCTGTGTAGTCGTACCGTAGTACAACTACGCCACCGAGGCATTCGTATTAAACATTGTCGGTCAAATATAAACGTGGCCTAAACGGTCCGAATTCAGCATTCAACATTCATGCTAGGAGACGAGAGGACGCGGTTTCGATCCCCGCACCGAAACAAATATTTGTGTGATCCACAGTTATTTGTTTCTTGTCTGGGTGTTTGTGAGACCGAAAAGTCTCTCGTAGTTTCTGATACGGCACAAGACTCGATCTTAGTGTGGGGCAGGACTATGTATGTGACTGTTGGGTGTATTTATTTATTTGAGTGTTGAACAGTTCATTTATCGTGGAAAGCTATAGGATATTTTTATCCCGGAAAAATATATAGGTGGTCATTTACCCAGAAAATATTTGTAACACGAGAGACGGCGCGAGCAAAACTAGTATTTTGTATTTATTTGGGAATAGTTGTCGGATCAAATGAAACAGAGATTGCTCAGATATTCTTCAGTATAATTTTATTCTTCTAGTGCGTCTTCATGTCGCTCGTCTTCAACGTCTTCCAAACTCTTATACCGTCCTTTCATATTTTGTATCTTAATCATTCGACTTCCAACTCTTTTACTCTTTAATAATTCCATTCGTTATCTCTTTCACATAACACGTTCCATACCATTCATTCGTCTAACGTATCATTCTACTCATCTTTCTTCATACATACATACATACATAAACTCACGCCTTTATCCCCGAAGGGGTAGGCAGAGGCGCCACCAGGACACCCACATTTCGCCTTGTATGTTCCGTCCCACGATGTGATAAGGGGCGAGCCTATCGCCATATCGGGCACAAATTCCTGACTCCGGGCTGATAATGAATAGAAAAATCCAACATCACTTTGCCCGACCCGGGACTCGAACCCGAGACCTCAGCTTTGTAACCGTACCGTAATACAACTACGTAACCGAGGCAGTATCATCTTTCTTCATAATATTCAAATCCTACTTGTATTTATCCACAGGTCGGAGCTCGCTCAATAGTAGCAATAAAATGCGTGGACAAGTCCCGTATAAAGAACTCGGGGTCGGCGGTGGACAATCTGATAACGGAGATAAGATTATTGAAGACGTTATCACACCCACACATAGTGCAGATGAAGAACTTTACGTGGGATGACAGGTAGCTGCACCTATTTGCAACTATTTGCACCGGTGTTATGTCTTTGAAATAACTTCAAATTGTACCTATTAACTGTACCATTGTAAATATTTCTGAATTGCATTTGATTTTTTGCTCCTTTGAAATTACACCTATTTGCACCTATTTTTTAACTGCTCCTTTGCAAATGCAACATATTTGCACTAAGTTTTTATTTCACCTTTCAAATAATACCAATTTCAAATAATATTTGAAAACATAGAAGCCTTTCATTAACAACTTTTGGTAAAAGTCACACATGCAATGATTTCTCATTTTTTTTCCCGGTACTAAATACCCCATATGTTAATCCAGAGTGTCAGCTACCTTCACACTAAATTTCATCAAAATTGGTCCAGCCGTTTGAGCATGAAGCAGTAACCAACACAAACATTCACCTTTATAATAGTGTGATGTGATGCTAGGTTTCTTCTTTATGTTTCCAGGAACATATACATAATAATGGAGTTTTGTTGCGGAGGAGACCTTTCTAAATACATACATAAATATGGAAGGGTGCCGGAACAAAGGGTGAGTCATTATAGAATATGTTTGACAGCCTCTGTGGCTCGTTGGTTGGACACCGGCTGTGAAACGCGAGGCCGCGGGTTCGATCCCCGCACCGAAGTAAATATTTGTGTGATCCACAGGTATTTGTTTCGGGTCTGGGTGTTTGTGAAACAAAGTCTCTCGTAGTTTCTGATACGACACAAGACTCGATGTTAGTGTGGGGTCAGGACTATGTTGGGTGTATTTATTTATTTAATTTCAGGTGCTATATTTTCTACAACAGCTGGCTTCAGCGTTGAAATTTCTTAGAGAAAAAGGTATTGTTTTATTCACTAAAGTGTTAGTCATAAAGGTATGTAAAGATGAAAGGTATAAGCTACACTCCAACCCTGAAATGTAGAAAAGAAATCGGCTGTACCATACAAAAAATCGTTTGAATTTGCAAAATGTATGAAATAGCTGTTTTTTTTTTATATCAGTGTTGGACCCATAGCAAAAGTTGTTCATTATGAAGAGCATACTCCTTACAGCTGTATATACCATTTATGACTTACCCTGTATATATTATTTTCCTTTGTTAGTTCTCTTCATATAACATTACATATTTTCTTCAGGAGTGGTGCATATGGATCTCAAGCCTCATAATTTACTTCTCCACAAGGATTCTAACGGGAGATATGTTCTCAAAGTCGCAGATTTTGGGTAAGATTTGGTGCTTTAATAATACAAATGAAACTAAATAAAATTGTAAAAATATGTTGAGGCAGTTGTATGGTGCGATTACAACGATGGTCTTGGGTTCGAATCTTGGGTTGGGCAAAGTGATATTGGATGCGTCTAATCATTATCAGTCCGGAGTCAGGAATTGGTGGCCGGTAGCGATAAGCTCGCCCATTACATTGGGACGGAACACAAGGCGAAACTTAGGTGTGCTGGTAGCTCTACCTACCCCTTCTGGAAAAAAAGGCGTGAGTTAATGTATAGAAAATGTGATTTTTTAAATGGCCTCCCCATTTTTTCTGCTTCATAATAAAAGGCTCAGTACTATCCTGTCTTCGTTTTCGGAAGCGTTTTTGTAACACCCTGTATAGTGTAGTGTTAAAGTACTCCCTGTATAAAAAAGGTTAAATACATTTTCCCCGTAGTTTCGCCCAGCACATGTCGCTGGAGAGCATGAAGTCGGTGCGTGGATCTCCGTTATACATGGCGCCCGAGATGTTGGCCGGAGAATATGATGCCAGGGTTGATTTGTGGAGTGTAGGTGAGCGGTAAATATTTATATTATGCATCAATAATAATAATAATAACTATATCAATTACTTTTAGGCGTGAAAAAAATTACAGACAGAATAAGTACTCGTAAAAAAATGGCATTAACAGCTGCTGTAGGTTTAATCCCAAAATCACCCCTTTTGTAATAGTGGTAAGGCTTTGGCACTAAAGTCAACCCACATAATCGTCATTTATATTTGAATACTTTGGTCCTAAAATCACCCCTCGCATAATCTTACAATTAACGTGTTAACATTTTGGTCCCAAAATCGCACCCTTTTGATATTTCATTATAGTATTGATATATTCGGTTTAAAAAAATTGTGTATTCGATTAAAAATACTAAAATCAAATTCATTGAGCTAAAATTATTTTTTACGAACTTTATCGCGTCCGCCCCGCCCCTTGTCCACGAAAGCTGCAATCGAAACGTTGGCAAGTTAAACAATGTAGAAATTAAACCAAATCGCGATAAAATCCGTAAAAATTGGTATTATTTCAATGTGTAACATTCGCGTAAATCTAAGAAATCAAAATCTAATTCATCAACACCAAAGAATAATACATCCATTTAAGAGTTTTTCTTTCAGGTGTAATTATGTACGAATGTCTGTTCGGCAAGGCGCCGTACTCCTCAAACACATTCAAGGAACTCGTCGACAAGATACAGAAACAAGCTCCCATTGAAGTGAGTATTTGTTTAGTGTCTGGGTGTTTGTGAGACCGAAAATTCTCGTAGTTTTTAATACGCAGCACAAGACTTTGTTAGTGTGAAGTCAGGACTATGTATGTGACTGTTGGGTGTATATGCAGGGTATATCAAGACTGCGACCGAAAACGAAGCTGGGTGGTAGTTTTAGTGGTTACAGACACAATGCAAATAAAAATTTCGTAAAATAAGCGACAGATTTTTATTTGCAATTTTTTAAAATCTTTGTGTTTGGTAGTAAATACCTAGTTATTGCGAAAATAATTATTTAAACCCTCATGTCCACTTTGCGTCTTAAAAAATAAAAAGGTGTACAATGTACATCATTATTTTAGAAAAACTATGTAATTATCACCCAAATACGACGATAAGTAAAAAATTACCAAAAAAAGTTGACGATTTTTTTTTGCGATATTTAAAGTTGCATTGTGTCTGAAGACACTAATACTACCACCTGTCTTCGTTTTCGGTCACAGTCTTGATATACCGTGTATATTTATAATACCCATTATATTGCCCTCAGATACCGCGCAACGCCTCGATATCCCCCGGGTGTAGGGACCTCCTCACGAGACTGCTCCAACACGACCCAAACTCACGGATATCGTACGAAGAATTCTTCAATCATGAATATCTTGATTTAGAGTATATGCCGTCCAAGGAGAACTATGAAAAGGTAAGATGTAGCTCGAATTGTCGAATCAGAATCACACTCTCTATTTAATTGTAGAATCGAATTCTTGGTTTTATTCTAGAATTGAATTATCGATTATAGTGGGGGCCTATGCCCTACGGTGGGACGTATATGGGTTGTATTACCAAATTTATTATAATTTTTTTGATATAATATTATATTGATACTTAGTATTAAATAGCAAAATAAGTTAAAGCGTCAATATTGCATTAGGGTTTACCTGTAAGATATTGTACTGTGGAAATAAAATAAATAAATAAATAATCAATGTATATTCAATAATTGAAAACGAATAGAATTGGTCCCAAAATCACCTATCAACTTTATATACAGCGGCGACGCAGCGGCACAGCAGCGTGCAGCGGCCGATGCACAACGCTACAACAGCTTTACCATTCCTAATATATCAACTCTTTGTTTTTTTTGATCCCACAATCACCCACATTCAGGCCGTGGCGCTGATAAAGCAAGCAGTGGAAATGGACTGTTGTGGGCGCGCCCAGGAAGCGTTGTGTTGCTACAGCGACGGGCTGCGGTACTTGGTCCCAGCGGTGGGCGCGGAGACCGACGCCGATAGACGGGGAGCGTTAGCCGCTAAACTAGCCAGGTGGGTGGTGTGCACTATTTGATAGTTTGGTCCCACAATCACCCACGTTAAGGAACTAGCTCTCATAACACATCCAGTGGAGGCTAAACTCTTCAGGTGGGTGTTAAATGTATACTTCTAATAAAAATTCAAGGATATTTGAAAGAATATTTTTTTTGAAGAAATTGGTCATTGTAGAAACTAAAAAAGGAATTGATAGCTTGCAATGTGTTTATTTGTTTGTGTCCTTGTTGAATGTCCGTTTAATAAATTAATATGCAATACGAAAATCAACCCTCAGTACTAGGCCAGCGTGGCGTACTATATGGCCTAACCCCTCTCAATCGTGTTCTCGATTTTAGAGGAGGCCCGTGCCCTGCATTGATATATTTGGGCTGATATATATATAAAACAACAATTGTTTTATCTTAACAAGCTTATTAGTTCGCGAGTATATTTTTGTCCCTATTCATCAGGTACATGGAGAGAGCCGAGGAGATCAAGCAAGCTCTCAAAGGAGAACGTAGAGACCCTCCGTCCCAGGATGTGAGACCGAGACAGGTGTCCTGTTGTGGACGCGGCGTGCCATCCAACGGACACAACTGTGAGTACACCCTTATATTTGAGAGGTTATATTTTTTTTTTTGGTTTTTTATTTGTAAGGGACAAAAAACGGTAGTATGCTAAAACATTAAAATAAAAATATAAACTTAATAATGAAATTAAATAAACATACAGCCCACACCATTGTCCACATATTGACAGATAGAATTAATGAACAGGAAAGTCGTATTAAACGCAGAATACTCGCTATTTAGGAATTTATTTGGTTATTATTTTGGGTTGAAAGCATGAATATACCGGGTATATCAAGACTGCGCCCGAAAACGAAGCCAGGTGGTAGTTTTAGTGGTAACAGACACAATGCAATTAAACATTTCGCAAAAAAAGCGTCAGAATTTTTTTGCAATTTTTCAAATATCTTGTTTGGGTGGTAAATTCCTAGTTTTTTCGAAAATAGTAATTTAAACCTTTGTGTACCATTGCGTCTTTAAAAATAAACAGGTTTAAATCATTATTTTAGGAAAACTATGTATTAATCACCCAAATACAACGATAAGTAAAAAATTACAAAAAAATAGACGGTTTTTTTTCTAATTTTTAGTTGCTTTATGTCTGAAGTCACTAATACTACCACCTGGCTTCGTTTTCGGTCGCGGTCTTGATATACCCGGTATTTGAGGGGTTGTTTTGGGTTGAAAGCATGAAAATTATATTACACTAATAAAGGGGTGATTTTGGGTCCATAGGCTTAACACACATTATCTATAAACATTGAAACATACATACATAAACTCACGCCTTTATCCCAGAAGGGCAGAGGCGCCACTAGGACACCCACATTTCGCCTTGCATGTTCCGTCCCACGATGTGATGAGGGCGAGCCTATCGCCATATCGGGCACAAATTCCTAACTCCGGGCTGATAATGAATAGAAAAACCCAATACCACTTTGCCCGACCCGGGATTCGAACCCGAGACCTCAGCTTTGTAGTCGTACCGTAATACAACTACGCCACCGAGGCAGTCTACATTGAAACAAGAGAAAATAGGGACTTGATGTATTCCACTTGTTTAATTATTCGCTCTCTTATTCCTCAATGGCAACATTTATGCTTATAAATACTCGTGAACGCCAAAAGAAAAACTTATTTATCCCGAAAATTGTAGTGTTCCCGGAATAGGATGAGGAAGGAATTCCGATATATTTGATACTTTTCAACACTCAAAGGGATGGGATGGGATGGGCTTACATACCTTGAGTTAGAATGGGACGGGACGGGATGGGAGATTCCAAACAAAGTTAATCACGCAGACGAAGTTTGCGGGCAGAAGTCTAGTAATACTAATAAATAGACATTTACATCCTCCGTGGCGCAGTTGTTTAGACGCCGGCTGTGAAACGAGAAGCCGCGGGTTCGATCCCCGCACCGAGACAAAGGTTTGTGTGAACCACAAGTATTTGTTTCGGGTCTGGTTGTATGTGAGACCGAAAAGTCTCTCGTAGTTTCTGATTCCCACGACATAAGACTTAATTGATCTTAGTGTGGGGTCAGGACTATGTATGTGACTGTTGGGTGTATTTTTTTTATTTATTTTTTTTATTGTAACTGTTGGGTGTATTTTTTTTTTTGTATTCTAACTGTTGGGTGTATTTCTTTTTATATTTTTTATTTGTATTGTAACTGTTGGGTGTATTTTTTTTATTTGTATTCTAACTGTTGGGTGTATTTCTTTTTATATTTTTTTATTTGTATTGTAACTGTTGGGTGTATTTATTTCCAGCCGTGCTCCCAGCGTGCAACGCTTGCGCATGCGCTCAATCACGTTCGTCTGCTGATAACAGATGCGAATGTTCCACAACAGAAGAAAAAGGTGTGGTGGAACAACCAGCGCCAGTGCAGGTACTGTGGTACCTCGGTAATAACGTCTCAATACTCAATACTTTATTGCACTCCACATGTGTATAAGATGTTACAATTTATTTAGTACAATGTGGACCCTGTAGGGCACGGCAAAAAATAAAATATTAGGAGAGAGGAGGAAGCCATTGTCTTTATATTAAAATAAAAAATAAAATAAAAATTGTTTATTTTCTCAAAAATTACACAGTCATTTTTATAAAGTTGGATACAGTTTTATGCATAAATTATGAAATTACTGGTTACTGGTTCCCAAACTAGGCGAGAGGCCTGTATCTTGGGAATCAGTGTTAAGTCGCTTCAAAGGTTTAACATTAATTTTACATAGGTTAGCTGTTTTTATTATATTATATTCAGTTATGTATGTAATTATATCAGTCTTTATTTATTTAAGTTTACTATATTTAAGTTTACCTCTGCTTATATTAAGATGTCTTATTTATTTTTCATTTAGGTACTCTGTTATTGTGTAGTAAGTTTTTAATCTTTGTAATCTGACGTGCCATATGATTTTAATATACTCTATTAAGACTGCGACCGAAAACGAAGCCAGGTATTAGTTGTTACAGACACAATGCAACTAAAAATGTCGATTTGTTTTATGTTATTTTTCACTAATCGTTGTGTTTGGGTGATAAATACAAAGTATTGCTAAAATCATATATTACACCTTTTTATTTTAAAAGACGCAATGATGTTGTTTGGTATTATAAAGCAATCATTCCACTGCACAATGTACTTTATTTTTTTAATAGGATTATAAGGACTTCGTGGCCCTCTATATTCTGAATATTTACCTTCACAGGAGAAACCCAACACCAATACTACAGCGCAGTCCAGTCCAAAACCGTCGCGAACTAGTTTCGGACTCAAAAGGCTTTTCGGAAGACAGATCTCGATGCCCTTCCTGGATTCAAAAGACTCAAGTATAGTGAGTATACACAGTCACATGAATCAATATATAAATACACCCAACAGTCACATACATAGTCCTGACCCCACACTAACATCGAGTCTTGTGTGTGTCAGAAACTACGAGAGACTTTTCGGTCTCACAAACAACCTGTGGATCACACAAATATTTGTTTCGGTGCGGGGATCGAACCCGCGGCCTCTCGTTTCACAGCCGGCGTCTAACCAACTGCGCCACGGAGGCTGTCAAACACACATTATCATTTAATTTTATTAGGAAAATAAACAGTTTCTTAAGTCTATATACAATACAATTTAGTAATCTTCGAACCATTTATTAGTTTTCGCATTTAAGTTACAAAAAAGCTTGTTAGTTCACAACTTTGATTTTTAGATTAGATAAATGAGTAGAATATTACAATAATTAAAAAACACGGAGCATTCACGGAACTTATCAAAATAATGTAACATTCGTGTAAATCTCAGACCCATTTAAACAAACAAACAGATAAATTTTTAGATTTTTGGATTAATTTTTACTCGTCCTGTATTCTATATCATTCTGTCGCACTTTAAATACTATAGATTCATATGTTTATCTCTTTTTAATGTCCTTTTTTTAAATCACATAAATCAAGCTTACAATGCATTTGTTTCAGACTGCAGAAAGTGAGAAAAAAGCAACAGAAAACAACGACGCTTGCCGAATCACATAATTATAGCAAAATAACTAGTTCAATACAACCCACGCCTCATGCAGTATAGATAATGCTCCCCATTGAAGTAATAAAATGCGCGGCAAAACCTGGGGTGAATAGAAACTCAACTGGTCTTGTTTTATGAATTAATGAGTCGGGAATGTGCGCCAGATATGGCGATATGCTCGCCCCCATCAGACCGTGGGGCGGAACACACAAGGCGAAACATGGGTGCCCTGGTAGTGCCTCTGCCCACCCATTCTGAGAAAAAGGCATGAGTGTATATATGTATGTATGTATAAATCAAATTTAATTACATACATAAACACACGCCTTTTCCCCAGTAATTTTATTTATTCAACATACAATTTGTGTTTTTGGAAATGTGGAATATAGGTTTATAATTTAGAACACAAATAATATGTGATATTTAACAGTTTTCTACAACCTTACCAGTTTAGTTCCTATTCACCCTTGAATTTCAATTCATCCTGTTCTTCACCAATGCTCTTGTTTCTCTACGCAACTTGAAAGGAATTAAAATGGTAAATTAATTGTTAATTGCACGCATAGTGCTAAGTAAAGTGTCTTAAAGCTTGCCTTGTAAATTTTGTACCTAATAAATTGTTATTTAAAGAATGGGTTTTATTTTATGTATAGTACTGTATCAGCCCATATGCGTCCCACGGCTGGGCACGGACCTCCTCTACCATCGAGAGTACGATTGAGAGGGGTTAGGCCATAAAGTCCACCACGCTGGCCCAGTGCGGGTTGGGTTTATATTAAGTATAGTTTATCTTTGTATCTTAAGATATTAAGTAAACGGCTCACCTGATAAATGTGTACCGTACATTAACATCTACAACGATAGGACTGTAGTTGCGTTGCCTGTTTAAATAGAAAGGGGATATTAAAGAATAAAAGCGGGTTAAAAAAATATTTTATATGAGCATGCATTTTTTCATTTTAAAATTATTATATTTTACCGAAGCATCGTCAAAATCCCAGGCATTATGTTTCTTGAAACACTAACACTACACATTAAAAAAAATAACAATGCCAAATATCCCAACAATCACGGACGGAACAAAACTGTGAATACCAAAATGTCAACATAACCTAAAATTATACCAAAAGTTCAAAACAAAAATGCACATAATAAACACTGTAAAAAGACTATGCATTGCCTCCAAGCTGCAGATTATTCGCCACACATCCGACTATGCGCCCAAACCGCTAAGAAGTCTCAAAGCGAAGTCTACGCGGAATAATGTGCAATATTATGTGGACGCTTGTCGAGTGAGAGCTGTCGGTGGTAATGGCGGGGACGGCTGCATTTCCTTCCTTAGTGTGTGGTGTAAGGACCAAGCGGGGCCTGATGGAGGCGACGGGGGACACGGCGGTCACGTTATCTTTCAGGTAAGTGGAGAATTTATGTTCTTATGCGCAGTTTTAGAGGTTGTGTCTTTCTGACTATTTAGCGGTGTCTCGGCCGGCTCTTGGGTTCGAATTGCTGCTTATTGTGGTTAACGTTGCCACCATGAACTCTCACACAGAATAAAAACTAGCAAATATATTTTTTGTGAGAGAAGAACTATTGTTATATTTCATTACAGGCATCTCACTCTGTGAAGAGTCTGAACCATTGCAAGACAGTGATCCAAGCTAAGCATGGAGACAGAGGAGACAATCATGACTGTGACGGGAAGAATGCTCAGCATGTCATAGTACCCGTACCACTTGGTAAGGTTTATTTCATATAGCTACTTGTATTTCCAACTCCTCTTATTAATTTAACTTTTTGATTGATTTCGTTGCGGGTTAAAGACAAGTTAGACATTCCCGGAGACTCGCTGAGCTTCAATGCTCAGTGTCATTAAAATGCGTGCCACTGTTGATCCTGGCTTACAGGAGTTGCAGTGGCGGGTGTGAGGGCGGGACAGTCTCCCGCTACTTGTATTCATTATGCAAGAAGCTAAATTATCTCTCTTTGTGTCAGGAACTTCCACCCCATGACCATGAAAGCTGTAATTAAAATGTTGGTTACAAAATGTAAAAATTAAACCAAATCCATGATAAAATCTGTAAAATTAGTTAAGGAGGGCCTTTTAACTTTTATTATTACTTGTTAGGTCTTAAAAAGTTGAAAATCCACTTACAAGGTGGGTAGACAATCTAGGTAAGTTTACAGTGCATCGCTGGATGCACCTTCCAACAGGTCTATTAGAAAATTGTTGGCGGAGACCTGTGTTCACTAGTCAAGTTGGCTAAAGAGAAGGAGAAGTCCTTATTAATTGAGTGTCTGTGTAGGTACCTCTTTGTAGATTTCTGTCAAGCAACAGTGTAATTGTTGTGTTCCGGTGTAAGAATGTTGAAGTATTAAAAGAATCAACTATTGAAGCCTTATGTTTTCATTATCATTAATAAAAAAAGACCTAAACATCCTTTCTTTATTTTATTTTACCACATTGTCAGTGTAATTAATGTTATACTTTCTAAAATGAACTATCTTGGAGCTAAGCTACAGATTATGAAACAGACACATAACAAAACTATTAGTATTACTCGTTTACTTATAACTCCAAAATCCCGAACATCCCTTAAAACCTGGCTCACATGACAACAATCAACTTTAATTTTTTTATCAACCAACATTTTATCTCCAGGTACAATAATAAAAGACGCCCACGGTAAGATAGTGGGCGACCTCAGCACTGAGGGCGTGATGTTTGTGGCGGCGCGGGGGGGCGCGGGCGGGAGGGGGAACAAGTTCTTCCTTACTGATACTGAGCAGGTGCGTGTCTGCGGTAGAATGTTGTGTATTCGAGAAGTTGTGTTAAGCCAGGTGGTAGTTTTCCTCTTTATTTTTAAACATTCAATGGTAAGTAAGGATTGAAATTATTATTTTCGCAAAACTAGGTATTTACCATGCCAACAAGATGATTTTTAAAAAATTCTAAAAAGAATATCTGTCACTGTTTTGGTGAAATTTTTATTTGCATCGTGTCTGTAACCACTAATACTACCACCTGGCTTCGTTTTCGGTCGCAGTTTTGATATACCCGGTATAAAAGTTGCAATGCTAACCATGGTATTATAAAATAATGAATTTGTTCCAGGCCCCAGATGTAGCAGAACTAGGAGCGACAGGAGAAACAAACACATACGTACTGGAAGTGCGCTCGCTTGCCCACATCGGTCTGCTGGGCTTCCCCAACGCTGGGAAGAGCACCTTGCTGCGAGCCCTCACCCGAGCCAGGCCCACCGTCGCTCCCTACCCGTTTACTACCCTCAAGCCTCATATAGGTAAATATAGGTACTCACGCGCCCACGTCACTGTCACTATCTTCCTATTCCCCGCGTTATTCCATGTTTATTTTGTCATTTCAATGCTTTATTATGACCTACACTCAAAAAAACTGAAAAAACTTTATGAAAAAAATAATAAAGCATTGAAATAATGACAAAATGAACATGAAAAAAACGCGGCGAATCAGAAGACCAAATTACACATGTCAAATTCGGAGGTCGGAACGTGTGAGTGGATATTTTATTAATAAGTCACTAAAGTCCCATTTACACGTGAGAGTTTCTCGCCTCGAAGATACGATTATCGTAAGGATATAAAAAAGTTGCATCGTGTAAACATTTGTCAGAACACGATAATCTATGGCTAAATGTCATGCGATAATCGCATACGATTCTTCGCGAGAAACTCTCCTTGTAAATAGGGCTTATTTATCAAAAAGAGAAATTTAAATAACACATCAATAATTGAAAACGCTGTGACACGAGAGGCCGCGGGTTCGATTCCCGCATCGAAAATATTTTTTATGAACCACAGGTATTTGTTTCGGGTCTGGGTGTTTGTGAGACCGAAAAGTCTCTCGTAGTTTCTGATGCGAGACAAGACTCGATCTTAGTGTGGGGTCAGGACTATGTATGTGACTGTTGGGTGTATTTATTTATTTCTATGACCTATTGTAATAAGTAATAACCAAGAAATAAAAAATACTTTCCTCTAATATTTCAGGTATGGTCCCGTACGATGATTACGAACAAGTAGCGATCGCGGACTTACCGGGTTTGATTCCTGGCTCGCACAGGAACTATGGACTTGGTGAGTATGCGCTATTACTTTTGAAGGGTTGAAAGAAAACAAACAATACGTTTATAGTACGAAATTTTTTTATGTATTGTATGCGCAAAAATAATGAGTGTTAGTTTTACTGTAATTCGTTGAACAGGCCGACATAATTCTGACAACTGGTAAAAGATTACTATCGTCATTTGGTACTATAATAATTATAATTTTTGTATTTTACTTAGGGTGTATTATAATTTTCCTTATAAAAACATTTTATTAATTTCTATGCCATGTGAAGTCCGCCAACCCGCACTAGGCCAGCGTGGTTTGGCCTAACCCGTCTCAATCGAACTATTGATTGTAAAAGAGTCATACCTTGCAGTGGGAATATTATCTGAATTATTATAACTTTAATATATTTTTTTAGGTATCCAGTTCCTCCAACACATAGAGAGATGTAGAGGTCTTATATATCTCTTAGACGGGGCCTCTGACCCCCAATACCAATACGAGAATTTGACCCACGAGCTGTCTCAATACAACCCTGGACTCACTTCCCGCCCTAAATGCGTAGTAGTGAATAAAATAGACACGGAAGAGGGGAGCAGAAATTACAAGAAATTGAAGAGTAAAATGGAGGTGTTAGGTATATCTGCGAAGACGGGGGTGAATTTGCCAGAACTTTTAAGGGTTGTTAGGGAAATGTATGATAGTTATGAAGGGAAGGGGTAGTTTGTGATATTAATAAATAGTAATAAATTATTTAATTGTATTTCTTGTTTTATTGACATAATAATTTGTAGTGTGGTACAGTCCAATTTAGCTTTAGGCTAGTGTGGCGGACTATATGGCCTAACCCTTCTCAATCGTACTCTTGATTGTGTCGGAGGCCCGTGCCCTGCAGTGGGACGTATAAGGGCTGATACAGATACAGAGAAGAAATAGATCGTAAGATACGTAAAAGCGTTCTATTCCAAATATTTGACAGCCTCCGTGGCGCAAATGATTATGATCAGTGTGAAACCATAGGTCGCGGGTTCGATACCCGTTCGAGGTAAATGTTTGTCCCAAAAGTATTTAACTCTGGTGTTCTGGAGAGAAAAGTGTCTCGTAGTCTGTGAGACATGACTCGATGTCAGTGTGGGGTCAGGACTATGTATGTGACTATTGGGTATTTTTCAGTACTAATAAAGCAACATACAATTTCAATTCGTGTATTTAAGTACAAAATATTTTTACAAAAATACTTTTTCACGCGTCATAACACTGCAGCATATTCAATTATTTTATATTCAGCTTAATTTTCGTGGGATTCGATCTGCTAGTATTCAGACATCTTAAGACTTCTATAAATTATAAAATATGACGTAATATATGGATGATCCCTTATCCCACGTTAAAATATTAAGTACATAGTTGTTTACATATCTGTGGGATTCGTTATGTGACGATCTTGAGGTGCGATTGTTGCAAAACCTTTATTATTTGACGTATTTTTTTTTTGTTGTCGAATCCCACAGGAATTTTGCAAAACCTTTACAAATAGGTAGATGGTAATTTAATCACGTATATGTATTTTATTTATAATTGTGTTATTCATAAATTATAATTAAGTATTTATTTATTTTGGTGGTCCAATTCCATAAGTAGGATAGTAAACACAGCATTGTAAGTCTCTGTGTGAACGTGAGATTGATTCGTTCGTGAATCCCACACGTTAGTTAGGCTACAAAATTTTCATTTTGCTGAGATTTGATTGCTTACTTCACGACAGATCAACGAAACAGGGTATTTCATAGAATTATTCTTTCTAAGAAACTCGTTTCGATTTTATCTTCAAATATTTATATGACTATATTGGCAGTACTGGAATTTTCTCAAAATATATGGTATTGTATGAGGGATATCACGTCCCACATTTTTTCACATTTCGCTCTCCTCTGTGGCGCAGTTGGTTAAGAAGTTAACTCATCCGTAAAAGAAGTCACTTTTCGAGACAAATTAGCCTCAAAAATAGTTTGTATGTGTGTGACTGTTGAGTGTATTGTCTACTATATTGCTAGTTGTGCTCGCTATGCCGGCCCTGGTTGCATGTTCAGTGACGGCGGCTGTGGTACTAAAGAAGGTAGTATTTCGCTTCCTAATTTCTTCACCTTTTTCGTTTTTTTCGGTTGAAGTTTCATCTGAAAAGAAAACTTGAAATTAAATCATTTTAGATTGATATTAAATTCACAATAATGGGGTAAGGGGGAGGTTCAAATAGGGGAATTTCAATTTGTAGTGCGTTAATATTCAATATGTGATCGGATATAGAAGGCACAAGGCCGGTGCAGTTGGGTGCAGCTCGGTGCAGGTGGTGGTGGGTGCAGGTGGTGGTGGGTGCAGGTGGTGGCGGGTGCAGGTGCAGCTGGGTGCAGGTGGTGGCGGGTGCAGCTGGGTGCAGGTGCAGCTGGGTGCAGGTGGTGGTGGGTGCAGGTGCAGGCGGGTGCAGGTGGAGGTGGGTGCAGCTGGGTGCAGGTGGTGGTGGGTGCAGGTGCAGGCGGGTGCAGGTGGAGGTGGGTGCAGCTGGGTGCAGGTGGTGGCGGGTGCAGGTGCAGCTGGGTGCAGGTGGTGGCGGGTGCAGCTGGGTGCAGGTGCAGCTGGGTGCAGGTGGTGGTGGGTGCAGGTGCAGGCGGGTGCAGGTGGAGGTGGGTGCAGCTGGGTGCAGGTGGTGGCGGGTGCAGGTGCGGGTACCTTGTAGTGCACCTCGCGCACGTGTCGGTAGAGGCTGGAGTACCAGCCGAACGCGGCGCTGCAGAGCGCGCACCGGTACGGCGTCTCGCTCGTGTGCATCGCCACTATGTGGTACTTCAACTTGGCCGCGTTCTACAATCAATACATATAATAAAAATGTAAATGGTCGATGTCTGTACATGAAAGATATTTAAGAAATTTTAAAGCGAGGGGTCTTTATAACAGCAACAGAAGCCAAAACATTTTTTTTTAGAATCTTTGTCTCTGTCTGTCTGTCTGTCTGTATGTTTGCTTGCGCATCACGCAAAAACTGCTGCACCAAATGAGATGCTGTTTTCACAGTTGTATTGCTGCAGGTTCAACTTAAAAACTGGTATATGTTGCATTTACATACAGGGTGTTTCTTTTTGTTTGCTTGCACATTACTCAAAAACTACCGCACGAAATGAGATGCAGTTTTCACAGTTGTATTGGTGCAGGTCCAACATGAAAACTGGTATATATTTTATTTACATACAGGATGTTTCTTTTTGTTTGCTTGCATATTACTCAAAAACTACCGCACGAAATGAGATGCAATTTTCAGAGTTATATTGGTGCAAGTCCAACTTGAAAACTGGTATATGTCTTATTTACATACAGGGTGTTTCTTTTTGTTTGCTTGCATATTACTCAAAAACTACCGCACGAAATGAGATGCAATTTTCAGAGTTATATTGGTGCAAGTCCAACTTGAAAACTGGTATATGTCTTATTTACATACAGGGTGTTTCTTTGTATTATGGAAGATAAATGAGAAAATCTAATATGGGGGTCTGTATTAATTAACGTAATAAAAACAATGATTTTTAGAATTTTTGTCTGTCTGTTTGTCTGTGCGGTTGTGCGCGATGAACTCAAAAACCGCCTAACGGATGTCGATGAAATTTGGTATGGAAGTGGCTGACATCCTGGATTAACACTTAGGATATCTTTTATCACGAAAAGTTAAGAGTTCCCTTGGGATGAGGAAGGAATTCCGATATATTTGTTATTTTTTATACTCAAATGGATGGGATGGGACTGGATTACATGCCTTGAGTGAGAATGAGACGGTACGGGCGGGATATAACGGGACGGGACGGGACGGGGTGAGAAATACCAAATAAAGTCAATCACGCTGATGAAGTTTGCGGGCAGAAGCTAGTACAGAATAAATGTATAATTATAGCGGTCAGACCCGGATAATTTTCGAGTCCCACATCAACAACATATTTCATTCGCCTAACTGTTTTATATTTAAATTCAATGTGACGGTCATCGACTATATTAGTTTTCCCGTCCCGTCCCGTTCTGTCCCATCTCATCCTGTCACATGACAAAAAGCATGCAATCCTGTCCTCTCCTGTTACATTAGATTTTGAAAGAGTAGCAAACATGTATGTTGGGATTCCTTACTTTTACCACAGGAACACTACATTTCTGGATAAAAACTAGCCTATGTGTTAATCCAGGGTGTCGGCTACCTCCATACTAAATTTCATCAAAATCGCTTCAGCCGTTTTTGCATGAGAGAGTAACAAACATATGTATGCAAACTTCCACATTTACTAGTAAGGATTGTATTATGAAAGATGAGTAGAATGAAACGGTTAATAAATGACAAGTATGAAACGCGATTGTGTGTGAAAGAGATGACGAATGAAAGTACTAAAGAGGGAATGAGATAGAGATATAATGGTTATGAGATTTTGCATGCGGCAAGATGGAACAAAACGGATCATATTTTTGAGTGTGCTTTTGAAGATGTTGAAGACGACACACAAAGTTTAAATAGAATTTAAAAAAACCCTCAGGTATAAGCAACGTAAATGCACTGTTGTATTCCGGTTTGAAGGACATTGTAGCCAGAACTACTGGACATAATGAGACTTAACATGTTGTCTCAGGATAGCGAGCGCAGTGGAATGCCAAGCGTTGCTTTGATTCATGGTGTTGTTTGGTTTTCCTACTGTCCTTGAGCAGTCGTATCGCTTACCATCAAGCGAAAGGCATGCTCGTCACGCCATTCATCGTAATAATATTTAAAAAAATATCTATAACAAGAATGACAAATAAATATAAATAAATAAATACACCCAACAGTCACATACATAGTCCTGATCCCACACTAAGATCGAGTCTTGTGTCGTGGGTATCAGGAACTACGAGAGACTTTTCGGTCTCACAAACACCCAGACCCGAAACAAATATGTGGATCACACAAATATTTGTTTCGGTGCGGGGATCGAACCCGCAGCCTCTCGTTAAACAGCCGGCGTCTAACCAACTGCGCAACGGAGGCTGTCATAAATACAATAAATAATGTTACATACCTGGTAAGACTTCCCGCAGACGTGACACAAATTGTCCTTCTTCTCTTTATTTCGATGTACGTTTTGCATGTGCACATACAACGATGTGTGGCATTTGAATGGCTGAAACGAACAATATCCTTGACATCCAATATTTAACATGTGGCCATGTGCGTGGTGGCCTGTTGGTAACGGACCAGACGCGGCTGCCAACATTTTCACGGTGGTCGCGGGTTCAAATCCCAGGGCACACCTCTGACTATTCGGGTTATGTGTGTATTGATAGTCAATCACCACGCACTATAACGGTGAAGGAAAACATTGTGAGGAAACCTGCATACCATAGCGATTTGTAATTTCTATAGTATACAACATTATTTTTTGTATACCATAAAGCCGAAACACCCAAATTAGATTTTGGTATAAAAGATCAGATAAAATAGAAAAATAATAATAATAATGAAAACTCACGCCGTGACAGGTTACGATAATTATCTCATTTCTTTAATAATGCATGGGAACAAGCGCGCGCCGCGCATACGCACTGCCGCGCCGCGCCGTTGGTTTCGCGCCAACCAGAGAATTCTGTGCGCCAACACGCACAACACTGATACTATTTACACTGTTTCGTTTATAAACAACATTTTAACAACACGGCTGCGTTTCCACCAAAGGTGATGCTTTGCGAGGGATGTGTGTGTTAAGAACAAATCGAAACTCAGCTTGATATTTACCAATTCACTGCTATTACAATAACATAAGCTAAATATACCTAAGCAATTGTTCAAAATGTCCACCCCTTTCCCTAATACACAGCCGAGCCCGCTTACGCATATTGCATTCTAATTTTGATAGCACATAAGTATTCTGTTTTATTGTATTAAAAGCACTTTCAATTTTGTTTTTTAGTTCATTTTCACTTTGCGGCTTCATAATGTCTCCCTGCTGCTGACACATTATCACCACAAATCGCGAGACTACGCACCATCTCTGTATACTCAACGTTGCTGTAACGAAAAGCCATCGCGAAATCGGTACGTGCGCGGAGTAGTCTATGCAAAATCACGAAAGATGCGTACGCGCCGAAACTTCCGGGGTTTAGGAGACTGTCCCGCCCTCACACCCGCCACTGCAACTCCTGTAAGCCAGGATCAACAGTGGCACTTATTTGAATGACACTGAGCACTGAAGCTCAGCGCGTGTCCGGGAATGTCTAACTTGTCTTTAACCCGCAACGAAATCAATCAAAAAGTTAAATTAATAGGAGGAGTTGGAAATAAATTATTGTCCACTTCCCTCCCTGATAAAGCGGGTGACAAAACAATGAACTAAAGAGGTAAATATCCTCGCATAAAGACATTTACAGCCAGAGAAGCCAGCTGTAAAGCACCACGGAATAGTGATTTTACCTTTAAATGGAACCTAATATTTAAGCTGTTATACTTGATTCCAATAATAGGTATGGCAAAATCGCCGGAAAGCACGGAAATTCTTCCTAGTCTCCACAAGGTCCATGTAGTATACAACTCCAGATGTTATTTGCATACTATCTAGCATGGTTTTACGCTCATTCTGCCAAAGACTACACTCCCAAAGTATATGATGCGCGGACTGCTCATATTCGCAATAAGGTGTTGAACATGAGCACGCAGGCGAATCAACGAGCTTAAATGAGTACAGTTTAGACTTAAAGTTACCATGGCCCGTAAGAAACTGTGATACGTAATAATCGATATCTAGCCAAGTTTTTGTCAAACGATCACGCACGCATGGAAAATATTGGTATAGATGCCGACCCTTCAAAGATACATCCCATCTATTTTGCCATTCATCTATTATTTCGTTATATACAACTGAGAGCGGCTTAAATAGTATGTCTACTTTTAAAAGTTCACGTGAATTTAAAAATCTTTTGTCCATATTCTCTCTAGTTGAGTAATACATCGCGGCGCGACGTTGTACCTCCAGGTCGACTGGAAGTACACCCGCTAGGACAGGCAAAGCTTCGGTACTAACAGTCCTATACGCCTTACACAAACTTCCGGGGTTACTAATTATTAGATCAAACGCAACGCACGCGCCGCCGTAGGAAGTGCGGGGCGCGGGGGAGGAATGGTGTCCTTGCATTTTGCATCGGCCGGCTGTGTATGTACTTTAATAGGTTGAACGACCGACACGCGCTGGATTTTTATTAATCAACAAGGTAACCAGCTTGACGGAATTTTAATATGTTTTGGAATAAAATATAACGTATGTTAAAATTTTGTGCAATGGATTGTGTTACTGATTCTCAACAAACTACTTTCGGCTTTGTAGTATACTAAAAATAACCTTGTATAAAGTCCCTCTGGCATATGGCCAGCGTGGTGGACTATACTAACCCCTCTCAATCGTACTCTCGATTGTGGAGGAGGCCCGTGCCCTGCAGTGGGACGTATATGGGCTAATGCAGTACAAATTACCTTAAAATATTTAATATTTAGAGGGAGCATTTAATTTTCATTTGTATCTTTAAAAAACGCAGATATTTTAATAACGTTAGTAGCACTAGAAATAGGAAAAAAAACGAATTATTTAACGACAAATTGCCATAAATTCCGTTGATAATCGAAAGTATATTTAGTTATTAAAACGAATTTAAATGTAATTAAATAGCGGAAAACTACATTTTTTTCTTTTTAAAATTCGTGCGTATTCCAACACTGTCTAATGTCAGCTTCATACCCTTCATGTTATTTACCCCTACCTACCTTCAAACAGGGTATATCAAGACTGCGACCGAAAACGAAGCCAGGCGGTAGTATTAGTGACTTCAGACACAATGCAACTTAAAATTTCGCCATAAAAATAACGATTTATTATTTCGCATTTTTTTTAAATATCGTCGCGTTTGATAAGTATCTAGTTTTTGATGATAATACTTTAAACCTTGCGTACTATTGCGTCTTTAATAATAAAAGGTGTACATTATTATTTTAGGAAAACCATGTATTTACCACCCAAATCGACGATAAGTAAAAAAAGTGATAAAAGTGATATTGGGTTTTTCTATTCATTATCAGCTCGAAGTCAGGAATTTGTGCCCGATATGGCGATAGGCTCGCCCCCTATCACATCGGACGGAACATACAAGGCGAAATGTGGGTGTCCTGGTGGCCTCTGCCTACCCCTTCTGGGATAAAAGCGTGCGTTTATGTATGTATGTACGAAAAAATTAAAAAAAAAATTCGATTTTTGCGAAATTTTTAGTAGCATTGTGTCTGAACTCAGAAGTCACTAATACTACCCCCTGTATATTTCGGCCGCAGTCTGGATCCATCCTGTATAGTGGTGAAGTGATATTTATGCTTTACCTTGTTACACAGCTGGCATCGGAACTTGATGTTATTGAGATGTTCCCAGTCGATGTGGTCGCGGAGTCGAGTCTTGCTCACAAACTTCTTGCCACATTCGTTGCACATGAAACTATAATAAATTGTAAAAAAATTGTATTAAAAATTGTGATGGTGTTCGCATGTATGGTTGTGATGAGTGTTCGCATGTATGGTTGTGATGGTGTTCGCATGTATAGTTGTGATGGTGTTCGCATGTATGGTTGTGATGGTGTTCGCATGTATAGTTGTGATGGTGTTCGCATGTATGGTTGTGATGGTGTTCGCATGTATAGTTGTGACCGTGTTCGCATGTATGCAGTGGCGGCGTAAAGGGGGGGCGATGGGGGCGGTCCGCCCCGGGTACCAAGCACCGAGGGGTGACAACGACAACCCGACAAGCGACAACAAAGAAGAGCGTGGACCACGATCGTGGGCGAAACGATCCTGCTCGCCACCGCCTACAAAGAAGGAGTACCTTTTTTTTTCGCCTACAAAAAAAAAAAGTGATCTTATACGAGCACGAAAAGTCCGGAGTACGAAACCGCCCAGGGTGCCAACCTACCTTACGCCGCCACTGCATGTATGGTTGTGATGGTGTTCGCATGTATAGTTGTGATGGTGTTCGCATGTATAGTTGTGACGGTGTTCGCATGTATGGTTGTGATGGCGGTCGCATGTATGATCGCATGTATGGTTGTGACGGTGTTCGCATGTATGGTTGTGATGGTGTTTGCATGTATGGTTGTGATGGTGTTCGCATGTATGTTCGCTTGTCGCACATCTCGTGTTCACGTGTGTATGGGTGTACGATATTTAAAAAATAGCAAAAAAAAACAGTCCCTTTTTTTGCGAATTTGTCTTGTGTCTGTAACCAATAATACTACCACCGGTATGTGTGTGTGCGTGTGTGAATGAGAGTGCATGTGTGTGTGTGTGTGTCGGTACCTGAACTCGCTCTCCGGCACGTGTCGTCGCGACACGCGCAGGTGTTGCCGGTACGTGGCGACGGACGCGAAACGCTTGTCACACGTCTCGCAATACAGTTCGCCGGAATCGCGCGCCTGGCGTACAACACAGTAATTTCAAAATGGCGCCTATGGAACATGAGATACATGTCAATAAGATCACGGCGCAGCGGCCATTTTGAACATAATTCCAACATGGCACCTACGGTCTATGTGACAAGACAAACATCATGATTATGGCGGCCATTTTGAACTTTAAGTTTTAATTTTATATTGACTACTTATAAAAAGAGAAAGATTGCAGCTTTAATCCTTAAAATCTACATTGTTTTCAATCAAATAAAGGGATAATTTATATTAAAATGTTACCTAATATTTCATTTTTAATTTGTTGCATATTTTTGAGTAATTACTATCTCAATGTTTATGAAATATTATTGTATACTTTTAAATCTAAAAGTGCATTTTACTTCTTAAAACAATTGCTATATATTTTTAAATAAACTTAAAAAATATGCCTTTATATGCGTTCATACAACATACAACTAATATTTGTTTAATTACAACACACTACATTATGTCACTCACCTTATGACTCCTCATGTGCCGTCCCAGGTTCGATTTCCACTGATAGATCTTGCCACATCGCGGACACGGGTATCTGTTCTGGCCTTTATGTAGTACGCTATGGAATGGCATCAAAAATAATCAGCTGGCAATATCCTAATATTATTAAGACCAAAGTTTGTGTATTTGTTGTTACTTCTTGACGCTCAAACGGCTGTACCAATTTTGATTAAATTTTGTATGGAGGTAGCTGACACTCTGGATTAACACATATTATGCTACTCTTTCATACTGAAAAGGGATGAAATATGACAGAGGAGGATAGAATTACATGCATTGAGTTTTGAGTCAGAATGAGTCGGAATATAATGGGACGGGACAGAAAAAGCGGTATAAGTAGAGCAGAACAGTTGGTACGCGAAATATTATGTTGTTGATGTGGACTGAACTCAAAAAGTATCTGCACCCGGGTGAAGCCGGGTCAGGTCGCTAGTTTCATAATAGATTTAAAAAAAAAACTTTAACAATTTCTAAACATTTTTTTCTTACGGCCAAACATAAATTTAGTTCATATATTGAAGATCAGTTAAATAGGGAAAAAATATTCATATCAATAAAATGCAATCAATAATTTGACAGCCTCCGTGGCTGGTTGGTTAGACCCCGCCTGAGAAACGTGAGGCCGCGTGTTCGATTCCCGCACCGAGACAAATGTTTGTGTGAGCCATAGGTATTTGTTTCGGGTCTAAGTGTTTGTGAGACCGAATAAGTCTCTCGTAGTTTCTGATACGTCACAAGACTGGATCTTAGTGTGGGGTCAGGACTATGTATGTGACTGTTGGGTGTATTTATTTATGTAAAATTTGATTTACTAATACACTTACTTAAGATGATATCTGTAAGTCTTCCTGGAGCTGAACATTTTGCCACATTCAACGCATTGCGGCTTTTCAGGCAGTTCATTCTTACTCGACTGTTTGCGGGGGGCCTTAACAACCTTTCCGTTCACTTTGGGGACGGCCTAAAACAACAAATATTTGTAACGATAATGATAACTTAACAGAACAGTCACAATTGCATGTATGATTATTATACATTAGTTATTATGAATAGTTTGAATGGAATTAAATAGCTCTCAACTATTTTATTTCTATTTTTCTTTTTCAAATTTGACAGCCTCCGCGGCGCAGTTGGTTAGACGCCGGCTGTGAAACGAGAGGCCGCGGGTTCGATCCCCGCACCGAGACAAATATTTGTGAGAACCACAGGTATTTATTTCGGGTCTGGGTGTTTGTGAGACCGAAAAGTGTCTTGTAGTTTCTGATACGACACAAGACTCGATGTTAGTGTGGGGTCAGGACTATGTATTTGACTGTTGGGTGTATTTATTATTAAATAATTCCTGCATGTTGGACAACCTGTAAAATGTCAGCCAATAGGAAGGCAGTAAAAGGTGTCCCAGAACCACCATTTTTATCTACGCTTTTGAAGTACATTATAAATAATCGAAGAATCTAAAATAATTGTTACCAAGTTATCTTGAGCCACGAGCAAAATCTAATATCTCACCTCTAAACTGACATTATCCTTGACAACCTCATCCGTCTGACTATCCTTGGTTACTTCCTCCTTGGTATCCGGCGTGACCGACCGACCAAAGCTGACGTCACTGACTATAGTATCCGAGGACACGCGACGCTTCTTACTTTCAACTTTCATCTTCTTCTTGAATTTTGACTTTTTTGTCTCTTTAATTTTCTTTTTTGGCTTTTCTTTGATTGGCTAAAAGAAAGAATATGCTAATATTAATGTTATAGTTAATTTTTGAAATCGAGAACCTAAAATAGACGTTTGATATGTGTAAAATAACTTAACATTTCTTTACTAAGGGTTTTTTTTGTGAATTCTATTAAAATATGCCTATATGTTTTGTCTTAGTTATAAGAATAATAATAAGCTAATAAATTATATTTTTTTGTAAAATGATGCAAAATTTCAATAACTTGGAGAAATTTTTTAATGTGATTACAATATTTTTTCATATTAGGTAATATGCTTATTACTTATAAACATTGTCAGTAATACAGAAAAGGACATAGTGTACCTTTAATGTAGAAAAATAAATTGTTCCTAAATAATTACGAATCACGACAGCCCCCGTGGCGCAGTTGGTTAAACGCCGGCTGTGAAACGAGAGGCCGCGTGTTCGATCGCCGCACCAAAACAAATATTTGTGTGATCCACAGGTATTTGTTTCGGCAGCCCTATTACGTATTTTTCAAATGCGATAATTGTACAATTTTTGCTTTAAAATCGCTAATAACGTCAAATTCGTATTATCTAAGAGCAATAACAAAGCAATCACTTTCATAGCACAGTGCTGCCTCTGTCGAACAATCGGTTAACTAAAATAGCATTCAAATTTCAATCTCTATGGACACGGCAAAATTTGTTATTACGTATGACATTTAAGAGCGATCGAAGAGCAATCAGCATAGATATAATAAAATAACAAGATTGCGCACTTAACAATAATGTATGTGCAAATATAAACCTTGAGTCCAATGCATAAAAACTATATTCAACTGCATTTTTACGCAAGCGAATTTCGGTCCTGACTTTCTCGCTCTGGCATAAGGTAAAGCTATCTCTGTCTAAGTATACCAATTATATTTTCTTTCAACGTAGTAGAAAGTACAATATACTTTCTAAAATTCAAATAATCTTTTAAGCGTGATTTCTTACCTACATTAATAAGTAATTTAGTGTTTGATAAGTTTATAATTCATAAGTAAGTTTTCTGTCATATTTCGTAATTCGTCATTGTTTCTACCATATTTCTACTAACAATATAGTAGATTTATATATTAATTATTGGCAACACCACTAAATTGTAAACATTTTGTTAAGAGGTTATGTTACAACCGAATCTAAAATCCCACACAAAATAATCACACGTTGCTTGGATAACTTAGTTTATTTTTAAAATGGTGCAAAGTTGTTGTGTGAATTCGTGCCATAATGAATTTCGCCCCGATTCCGGAATTTCGTTTCATAGGTATGCAATTTTGTTTGTTTATATTATGGCTTTAATATGCTGTCCACAATTTGTGTAGGAAAATCGAAAAAAAATCTTTTATCTAGTAAAGAGCCACTAAAATATTTTTTACCCTACAAATACTCTCAAGACAATTTAGAAATGTTTTTCTCATGTATAAGAGCTCAAGGGCGGGGTAATAATAATCCAAGTGCATTAGAATTTAGATATAGAATAAGAAAGTTAATGTATAGAAATAGTATAAGACCATCAATACATGCGAATTGTACGGACGATTCGTTTGAATTAACTCCCATTTTAGAATATAGAACTGCAAAAAGAAGCTTCCTTCCAACATCGAGCGATACAATAAAAGATTCCATGCAGTTTGCTGCTCTAATTAAAAATTTGGAAATCTCGGTTCTGTCGGAGTATAAAAATAACATTGTTTATTATATAGCCGGATTCGTTGTAAGAAAAATAATTGATAAGTTGTCGTGTAAGTTTTGTCATGCTGTTTTACTTAAAGAAAATAATATTGACCACGATTATATTATTGATGTTAGTCATTTTTCGGCATTCACGGCATAGATAAAGGTGGATTATTATATGTTTCAAAATTTGCGTTCGAGGTATTAAAAGAAACTGAAAACATTTTTGTAGTTGTATCGAAATATCAAAAGTCGGTAGAAAGAAAAAGAATTATTATGATACTCACACAACTCTTTTATACAAAATTGTGAAAACTTATAAATCCTCCACACCCTTTACAATTTTTTAATGTAGAAGAACACCACGAGATGCAACTGGTAAAATCAATAGCAAATTGTTATTTAAGTTTCCGTTTGTCCCATCATTCTAGGTTACAAACAGTTAGAGCGCTAGGCAACAAAATTGGATTAAGGCAAAAATTAAATAAAACTATCCTTTTTAGCAATTGCTGAGCAGATGATTTTATCATTTTTTATTATTATTCGTTTACAACTGGTATGAGCCTAAAAACTTTTCGGTTTTCGTCTATGTCTATTTCTTAAATTAGGTGAGATTCACCACCATCCGAAACAGTTAGCTACCGTGGGTAAATCTTTGTTTCAGAGAGCACAAGGAATCTGTGACGAGAAACACCTGGCAACTAAGCTGCAACACGTCAAGCAAGTACTGCGAGACAACAAGCTCCAAAATCCACGCCGCCGTCACAGAAACCGAGTGAAACCAGCCACAGTTGAACAGGTCCCGGTTATATTACCATACATAAAAGGAGTCACGGACAAGATAGGCTACGTCCTGAAGCGTGCTTCTATTAAAACGTACTACAAGCCGCCTAAGAAGATTAGTCAATTCTTACCACCTGTCAAGTGTCATATACCTTTACAAGAACCGGGAGTATACAAAATAGATTGCGACTGTGGCCTCTCTTACATCGGCCAAACCAAACGAAGCATAGGGACCCGCGTAAAAGAACACATAGCTGACGTCAAACATCGACGCTCAACGAAGTCTGCAGTTGCACCATCATGGGATCCAATTCTACATTTAATTAAATCGGGTCCCAAAATACCAGCTGCCAGACCTCAAGACACAGTGAGCTCCTTCGGCGTAGATCGGATCGCAAATACTAGTTAACTTTTTAAATTAACTTTTAAATTTAATAATTGTAAATTAAGTGGAGTTAAATTGTAACAGTCACTGAGCGGATAACTAATACCTCAGTCCGCCCCGTGACCACGAAAGCTGTAAAGTAATCGAAACGTCGGGAAGTTAAAAAATGTAAAAATTAAACCAAATCGCGATAAAATCCGTATAACATAGTTTTATTTCTATTACAAAGATTATCTCCCACAAACAAATTTCTTTAGAAATTAATAGTTTAATGTATTATTTGTGACACCCGCAAAAGGGACGCTGCTGGTTTTTAGTACGCGTAGATTATTTTTGCTATACGCCACTAGACGCACATTGATATGGCGTTGTTTGTACTTGTACAACTTATTTTTGTAAAATGTATTTTTTTTAAATAATTAATATAAATTAAAAACAATAATAATATAACTGAATGTTTTATTTTATGTAGATTTTTTGTTACTTAATTTTATTATAATATCGCCCATGTTATTTTATTATTTCGGATTATGTGAAGTTAACAGATCGCATGCGACATAATAAGCAATAAGCATTTTTTTCCTTGTAGAAAAAAATATTAAATGTTTTTGAAATTTTACGGACGTACTTTACGAGTAGCATAAAATATGCAAAACAATAAAGTAAATATTTCGTTGACAATTATAAAATCATGGTCAACCTACTAGACAAGGACCGAACTACCGCCTAACGAACTTCTCGCTCGGACCGTTTTTTAGCCATCAGTGCGCAATCCTGTTTACTTGTTAGATCCATGGCAATCAGCGAACAAATCTAACTGTCAAATCGCAATTGGTAAATGAGTGATTGTTTGGTCGATCGCTAAGATCGTAACGCAGTTTATTAACAGTTTTGAGTTCATTTTTAAGTGTTTGTGTTCCCATTTGTACTTGTTTGAAGATGGCTCGTTCAATTTTGTTGTTGGAAGCTATGAACGAGGAAATTAGACGGCTAGAAAACCGTAATACATCTTCTTTGCGGCGCAATCTTCGAGATGATGCCAAAGCATTGGATATGCCTGATAATGAATTCAAAGCTCATTATAGGCTCTCCAAGGAACTTTTCAAGATTTGTGCAATTAATTGCGGCCTTTTATGTCGCAAACACGCAGACAAACATTAATTTCGGTGGAGTTTAAAGTGAGTACTTTTATACCTGTTTTGATAGTTCTGTACATTTCTGTCAGTTGATTAATAATCTTAATTATATTTTTTTTATTATAGGTGCTAACAGCACTCTCCTTTTTCGCCACAGGCTCATACCAAAAACCTGTAGGTATGAGCTACTTACATGGCCTGAGCCAAGCCAGTGTCTCAAATTCGTTGAATGAGGTGACGAAAGCTCTGAATTCAAGAGAAATCTTAATGAAACATATTCGTTTCCCTCAGTCACGGCAGGAAAGACAAATAATTATAGATGGGTAAGATGCAAATTAATAATAGGAAAAAAATGAATTTTTTAACTTAAACTACAATTAACAGACAAACTTAATTTCTCTTAGATTTTCAACCAAATTTGGAATTCCTGGCTGTGTGGGTTGCATTGATTGCACTCTTTAATATTATTTTGTAAGTTCTCTTTAGTTTTAATTTAGTAATTTCTTACATTTGACATTGTTTTGTGTTTTTAATATTATGTAATTTGTATTTGATATCAAATTGTAAGTTGCTTATAATGTGAATGTATGTTTGTAATTTCTTACCCTTTGACATTGTTTTGTGTTTTTATAACTATTTTATTTGAAATTAAGCTGAGAGAACATAATTCCATTAGTGTCCTATTGACCTTTTTTGAATTGCTGTTTTGTTGTTTGTAATTTCATATTTCATTTAGATGTTTTGTTTTTGTTCAATTATATTTCCTATAATTTATGTTAGCTGTGTCCTCCTGTTACTTAAGAAGTATAATGTTTATAATATGTATGAAACTAAATGTATTAGTTAAAGACCAATAAATAAATAAAATATATTTTTAACTTATTATTTTTTATTTTTTGTTAGCTGTGGTTTCCTACAATTTGGAGATCTTTAAATAAGTAAACAATATATTACTTGGCATGTTAAGAATAAAAAGTGGTGTAGCACTTGATATTATCTGCACAAACTAAATAAAAATCTAAGTTTATCAGTTAGTTTGCAGGAAGGAATTTCTGGATATACTTGAACTGATAATAAAAAATATTTTATCAATAGAAAGCTACATTGTTTACTGAGTGACATAAACTGTCTTTCTGATGATTATGATTATTATGTCTTTCTGATGATTATTATTGCGAACTGTACAACACTAACTATAAAATGATGGAAAACCTTTGATGTTAGCAAGGATCAGCTTGTTATTAAATTAAAACATTTTTTAAATGTATATAATTTATAATATATTAAAAAATACGACTGACAAAAGACAAATTAAAGTGGCATAGTATGAGGGAGGCCTGTACCCAACAGTGGGACCATACAGGCTGTGAATGATGATGACGATATTAAAAAAAACATAGATGATAAAAAACAACAATTTAATTCTAAAGAAAACACAAAACAACACATACTAAGCCACGTAGGTAACACTAGAAAATATGTACACTGAGATGTATATTCATTTATTAATGTTGCAATTGCAAAGTCATTAAACCAGGCAAATCTGTATCTTAAAAAGCTGTCTATGATAAGATTGCATATGTAAGTATATTTACTACTGACACAACAAGTCCCCAACATAAAATGGGCAAAGTACCAAACATCACAATATTACATAGAACCTTTTTTTATAGCATCTATATACAATATTAACATGTGATCTATATATAATAATAATTATATATTTTTAATGTTAATGTCTTTCAAATGTTATTTATTGATGTAAAAAATAAATACCCTTAAGGGCACAAAGGTCCCAGGTCTGAATAGATCTGAAAAGATCGGAAAAGATTAGGGCCGTCGCCCAACCGTACCCTACCCTAACGCCTAACCTTAAGATGTGGTTGGCAACATATCCTTGGACATTAATAAGGCATGCGCCACCATTTTAAAGCCCTCTGCTTGCGTTTTAGAGGCTTCTGCTTGCATGTGCAAAGCTTTTGCTATAATGCTGGTAGCATTGGCTAAAGCTTCTGCTAGTATGCGAGATGATTCAGCCATAACGCCCATGGCATTGGCAAAAGCTTCTGCTTGTTTTCGCGAAGATTCCGCCATAATGCTGGCAGCATTGGCAAGTTTAAGCTCAGCTTCCACTCTGTTCTTCTCCAAGTCCTTAACCCATTCAGGATCAATTCTCGACTGAGTTTCTGAAATAATCATTTTATAGTTATTTAAAGTGCTTATACCTTTACGATTAGGTATTATAATTTATGAATATTAACATACTAATCCTTAAATTATTTGATTTATATCGTGGCCTTTTTGTCCTTTCTCTAACAGGCCGACTGACAGGGCTCTCTAATGCTGAAAAACAAATTTCAATTTGTATTAGTTGTACAAGTAACTTTTAAACATTGCAATGAAACAATAATATGTACTAAATTATTCTAAAATAATAGCTGTGTGTAAGGTTGATCTAGGTATTTGCTGAGTAGCCATTGTAGAACAGCTACGAACACCCTCAGGAAGATTTGAGATAGCTGTAAATGTTTTAAAAACATAATAATGTGTATGATTTAATTACATAATCAAATAATTTATATCTGTCCCAACAATTTGTTATAACAAATTGTTATAGTATATAACAGGAGTGATCCTAAAATTATTAAAACAGAAAACTTCTGTAAACTTACAATATTATAAACACTTGAATCTGCATGTCATTAACAAGTTTATAAACAATACCCTTTACAAATACTCACGAATATTGCTGGCTTGTCCTCTTGTTGATGGGGATACTGTTTGTAGTTGTGGAGCACTTTTTGTTTGATTTTCTAAAAAAATATAAAACAATTTGTTCATTAAAAACACTACTGAACTTAAGTGAGGGCTTGATATTTAAATTATTTACCTTCACAATATAGCAATATATCAGAAATATCATTATTGCTCTGATCATTATCCTCTGGCAAATCAATTGTTGTACACTCCATCTGGATACAATAAAAAAATAAATAAATAAACAGGACAATATTTATACTTAATGTTCAATCCATATTATGATAAGCATATAATATATTAATATATTATAGATTAAATTTTGGGAATAATTATACTTATATTCAACCAATCAATAGATTTGAATGTCTGTATGTTAGTTCACTCCAAAAAAGCTGAACTGACCCATGAAATTTGGCATGGAGATTTTTATCTTAATATTCAGACAGGATTGGGATCTGTTAATACAATAAAATATTATATATATATATATATATATATATATATATATATATATATATAAGGAAATAATTACATTACTTACATTAGTAAATATTGGGACTCTGTGTTCGACATCCCCAAACACAGCTTGTTCTCCAATGATAGACAGAATTTTTTTGTCTATTTCTGTAATATTATCTTCTGTACTGGGACCACCGCCAGTGCCAGAAGACTCCCGTCTATGTTTAGCAAGTCTGGTCTTGCTCTTATGTTTAATATCAGCCCAGTACTAAAAATATATACAATATGTACAATGTCAATTGGTAAATAGTGAGAAAAAAAAGTATAATATTATATTAAACTATTGTATTACCTTTCTCCAACGGTCTCCAGTTTTAGAAGAACCTGAACCAATAGAGTTTAGCTTCATGGCCAGATTATTCCACTGTCTATCCACAGTTTCCTTGGATCTAGCACCGAGTACAATACCCTTGGCTAAAGAAGAATGTTCTTGTAAGAACTCCAACAAAGCTTCAAGCTGTTCATTTGACACTCTATTCGCCAAGATAATATTATGCTAAAACCATAAATACAATGAATTATTATTAAATCCGTCGTACAATGAGACTTTGAACACTTTGCAACAGCATAGGCCTTGCACTAACATTTTATTTTATGTTTACTTATTTATTACTGGATAATCTATTGTAATTTATTAATGCAACGACATACCTTATAATTCCCAAAATATGCCTATGCTGTGTAAAATCCAAATTAGCACTGATTCCATGATCTCTTCAACGAAGTACCATGGGGTATTTAGATTTTTTGTTAAATAACAAACTTAATGTTTAACACATGTTTCAAAGTTTTACCAAGTATTTTGTGGCGTCCCATTATTTTTTGTTAAAATTTGAAGTGGATTGTGCCGGCTATGTTTAACACTGGGATGAATAAAATAGGAAGAGAGTCGAGAGGGTCATTTTTTAGCTACTTTAAATTTATTTTTATGTAACAAACAACGCATGATTTAAGTTTGGCGGTTCAATAACAATATTTACTAAAAATAGGTCCATTGATCGCCCCTTGATTGTTTATGTGAGACCGAAAAGTATCTCCTAGTTCCTGATACCCACGACACAAGACTCGATCTTAGATCTTCTCAGGACTAAGTATGTGACTGTTGGGTGTATCTCTTTATTATTTATTAATATAAGGATGTATGAGGTGGTGTATGAGGTGGGGTGAGCTGTAAGGGCTGTGAATGTGACTGTTGGGTGTACATACCTTCTCACTCTTAGCTCCTTTAGAAACCCGTTTTCTTTTAGGCATCACCAAGTCTAGATTGTTCACAAAAGTCTCCGGCTCACAATGTTCTGCCTCCTCTGTCTCCGCTACCTCCTGCTCTCTCTTAACATCCACCTGAACTTGGAGTTGAATGGGACCTTGGTCTAGCATGACCTGTGGGTCCTCGGTGACCTCTGTGTCTTCAGTCTTGACTTGTAGGTCGGGGCATGTTGTGATGTTTGTCACTACTTGTATTTGTAGATGCGGTTCAACTGGTTTCGGTGTGGTCTGAGAAATGAATGTTATAAATATACGTAGCATTACATACAGGATATATAAAGACTGCCACCGAAAACAAAACTAGGTGGTAGTATTAGTGAACTCCTACACAATTAAAATTTTCGAAAATTTTACTTATTTTGTTGTTAAATACATACATAAATTCACGCCTTTATAGGCACGTAGGCAAAGGCGCCACCAGGACAACCACATTTTGCCTTGTATGTTCCGACCCACGATGTGATAGGGGGCCAGCCTATCGCCATATCGGGCACTAATTCCTGACCTACAAAAATCCAATATCACATTGCCTGTCCCAGGATTTGAAACCGAGACCTCATTGTAATCGTACCGTAGAACAACTGCGCCACCGAGGCAGTTGCTGGCCAAAATCTTAACAGTAAAAGAAAATAAATACAAAAAGAAAATAGTTCCACATTTAACTAACCCGTTGCTCACTGTGTTTCAATAGATACATGTAGGATTGCTTCACCTGGCTCTTGAACTCGTGGAAGCGGCGCAACAAGCTCCTGCACTCCCAGCATATACGCACAAATATCTGCGACTGGTTGTACACCTGCAAGGAAAATATTTATTTTATTGTACACCGGAGATGTATATAATATATATTTTTTTTATGTATTTATATTATAGTACATGTTTATATAATTTACGTATATTCATAAGTAAATATCAAATCAAATAAGCATTTGTACCCCTACTTCTGTCATCTCTGAACCATCTCAAGGTAGACTGGAAGAGAATGCCTTTGGCATTAAGTCCGCCTATGTACAATATGTTTGTATGTGAAGTTAAATAAAATAAAATAAAATAAATAGATGTCAAAAAAATCGACAATAAAAGGAAGAACAATGTTTCAATCGGCAATCTTATTCTGACAGACTAACTAACCAATTTCTGACGTTACCATGGAAAGGATATAAGAGAAAAGAACGAGTCGGGGCAGCAGGGGATTCAAATATATTTGTTACTTTTTAAACTCGAAAGAGATAGGATGGGACAATATTACATTCCTTAAGTGAGTATGAGATGAGACAGGACGGGATATAATGGGACGGGAAATGCAGTACAGGACAGAATTGAGTTTGAATATGAAGGAAACAGAACTGGAAATAATATGTTTCTGATGTGGACTGGAATCAACACGTATCTGCACCGGGACGGAGCCGGGCCGGCGTCTAGTAAGACATAAAAGTGCATTAATATAAAATTTACTAAAATCAACTATCTCTAATGCCGTCTCTGTGTATACTACAAACACGCCAGCATTCATATCCCGACCAGCGAACTGCAGGCTGTATGGCTCAGACCTTTGCCTTTCCGATGGGATAAATGGAAAAAACAACCAGCGAACTGCGAAAGATATCCATCTGCCGCCGGTGAACACTTTTTGAATTATCCTGCACTTACTATCGCGTGTATTGTAGATAATGTCGTGCGAGTTTAAAAAACGTAATATAAATGCTACTTACCGGTATTTCGTTCAAAATCTGCGTATACAAGACATAGAATCCAGTTTCGCCTAAGAAATATAGTTTTCTACCATCACACAAGCAAGCGGAGCATAAAGCCTCCATTTCAACAAGTATAAAAGACGAAAAATCTATCACAAAATGTCCGCGTGCAGCTTTTGTGTGAATTTAATTTATTTTTTATCGATTTTTCGAAATGTTTTCTGTGAAAGCAAAAGAAGCGTCCTTCTTTGTCAAAGACTTTTGACAACCATTTGTTGATGGATGCCAAAAAATTTAATGGATTGCGTTTTGTTATTGCTATGAATGAGTTGTCGAAACTCTTTGGTGGAGTGATGCAAAAAGTTTTTATTAAAAATATAGTTTTAGCTGATTGTATTACATTAAAAACAAATCTGTGAAACAAATGGACAAATGCTTAATCAGGACCAGTCAAGAAGTTTGCTGATTAAAGCACTTAACGTTATGTTGTGTTTCGTATTTAAATATCGCTCCTTTAAACGGGGCCGACTGCGGTTCGCCTCGGTATAAGGATCAAAGAGTACAGTACTAAAATAAGGATCTCGCTCCAAACGAGATCGTCATACGTACAAGCATAGAATATGATCTTCATCAACCCCTAACTAGCAGTCCGAAAAAGCGCGGGAAACTTTGTACTTGGTGGACGTGTTTTTTCAATTGATAATAATTAAATATTTCTATCAGTGGAGTATATTGTATATATTTGTAGTTAAGTTTTCTCTCTTGTAGTTGTAGATTCTTTTTCATCGTTTTTTGGGTAAGTTTTTGTAAATAATCATAGTTTATTAGTGTACATTTGTAAAATGAATGAACCGCCTGATCCGGGGGAATTTGTTCCCCCGGCAGGCAATTTTGTAACAATAAATTCAGAACCTTGCTTGCCTAATGCTATTTCATACATCTCTGAGTCGGGTATGGATACTGACGGCTCTTCATCTACTCGGCCGTTGAAACGAAGTCGCCGACATGTTTGCAAACTCTGCAATAAAAGGCGGAGAAAACAAGGGTCTTCCGATACTTTTGCTGGTTGCGGTTGTACTGACACTGTTCCTTCGAGCTCACTATCGGTACGGGCGCAGCCAGTAATTGAAAATACTAACAAATTATCCGAGTCTTCAACATCCAAAATTCCCGCCCAAATGGTGGGAAGGAAATTATATGACAGGAGTGATAGCGCGCCCTTTGTTGTTCACGTGCAAAAGAACATATCATCTGAAAATGATCCTACCATTTTGCATCCGCTTGCTTTTGGCAGATTCTTGAAACAAAATAACGTTAAGAATATAGTTAATGGTAGTCTTAAAAGAATCGGACGAAATAAAATATCGCTAGCATTCTCGTCACACTTGGATGCTAATTCTTTTTTGTCCAATGAAAACCTCATAAAAAAGGATTTTAAAGCGTACATCCCTACCTTTAACGTGACAAGAATGGGCATAGTCAGAGGAGTGCCTTCTGAATGGTCACCTGAAGAAGTAGTAGAGAATACGACAGTGCCTATAGGATGTGGTCCTATTTTAAAAATTCGTAGATTAAACTTTAAATCCTATGAAGATGGGTCAGTAATATGGAAACCTTCCCAGACCGTTGTGATGACCTTTGATGGCCAAATTCTTCCAAAAAGAGTATTTATTTGTTACAATGCCTTGCCGGTAGACCTTTATATATATCCTACGATCCAATGTTTCAATTGTTGTCGTTTTGGTCACACTAAAGTTCAGTGTAGATCAAAACCTAAATGTTACAAGTGTGGTCAAAACCATGCTGGGGAAGTATGTGATATGGACGAATCTAATGCATCATGTTGTTTATGTTTAGGACATCACTATGCCATAAGTAAATTTTGCCCCGAATACTCCAGACAAAAGCAGATTAAAACGCATATGGCTCAAAGTTCTATATCATATATGGAGGCGTCCAAACTGCTGCCCCCTGTCACCAAATCATACGCTGATACCCTAACTTCTCCTCCTAAATCCCCAAATAGTAATCCGTTAATTTCGCCTAATTCCTCTTCAAGTTACAAAAAAACAGTCTTTTTGAAACCCCGATCTGCTCCTAATGTCTCCAAGGGGTATAACAAACAAGCTCACAAGAATTTAGTTAATGATTACTCTATACCTGAACCTTCAAATGGATGTGCTCTTTCTTCTAAAAAAGATGAAAACCATAAGGATACATTTGACATCAAAGAATTTATTTTATCATTACTTAATCTCATATCTAAATTCAATATTTCACCGTCCCACGTTGCCTCGCTTCTTGATTTCTCTTCTAATTCTATACATAATGGACAGTCAGTCCAATATAATACAATGGAACTGTCGCAGCATAATCAATAAAAAATCTGAAATAATTTTTTTAATCAACAAATATCAGCCTTTTGTATTTGCATTATCTGAAACATGGCTAAAACATAACCATGTTTTTAAAATACAAAAGTACATTACTGTAAGAGAAGACAGACCTGATGGGTATGGTGGTGTCGCCTTACTCATAAGAGATTCTGTCCCTTTCTCCATTATTTCTTTACCTTCTCATAGCGATCAAATTTCTATTGTAGCTGTAAGTGTAAATAATACTTGTTATGTTTCTATTTATATTTCACATCCTACCTCTTCTATTCTTAAAGAAATTAATAACCTCATTATATTTCTTCCTAAACCTATTGTTATTCTTGGTGATCTTAATTGTCATCACCAATCTTGGGGTAGTTCATTATCTAATTCATATGGTGAGGCACTTCTAGACATATTAGATTCACATAACTTATGCACGTTAAATACAGGTGCCCCTACTCGTCGAAATGACCCCATCCATTCTAATCAAAGTGCTGTTGATCTGTCTATATGTTCTGCTAATTTTGCATCCTCTTTTTCCTGGTCTCCTCTTTCCTCTTCTTTTGGCAGCGATCATTTCCCTATTAAAATATCTTTACCACTCTTGCATAATATTTGTTTACATTCTAACAAAAAACCTTATTTGAAATATAAATTACCATCAAGGTCGAGCAATCTTTGGGATGCTTTTAAAGACAAGGTAGACAGTCTGATTCAATCTCTTCCTGTTGTATCTGAAGGCAGTGAATATGTTTGTGCTGAGGCTTTGTCTCGTGTAATAACATCAGCAGCAGACAACATCTTGCCCCTCAAAAAAAGTTCAGCGCGTAGAAAAATTCCTTCCCCTCCCTGGTGGGACTCTGAATGTTTGGAGGCTGTTAAAAAGCGAAAGAAAGCTGAGCAAGTATATAAACATAACATGTCTCCAGAGAACTTTGCTTCCCTTTCGTTAATAATTGCCCAAACCAAAAAATTATTTAAAAGAAAGAAAACTGAAGGTTGGCACAACTTCTGCTCCTCGATATCTCCTAACACCCATCCTTCAACTGTTTGGCGTAACATCAGACGTTTCAGGTCCTCTCTATCTCACGTTCCTTCTCCTCAAATTTCGCAATCTTTGGTTAGCATCTTTCTAGATAAACTTGCTCCTCCATGGGTTCCGTATAATACTCATCATCATCCATCTCCCTTAATTACTGCAAACTTAAATTCAAGTCAAGAATCCCATTCAATGTTAAATCTCCCTTTCACAATATTTGAATTAAAAGGTATATTACAAAATACTACAGATTCAGCCCCTGGTATAGATGGTTTTCCATATTCTTTCTTCTCCCATATGAGCGACAATTCTCTTATATACTTTTTAAATATCATTAACTCCATAATGTGCACAGGAAATATTCCGCGAGAATGGAAACGCCAAATTGTGTTGCCAATTCTTAAACCAAATAAAGCCCCATCTGATGCTTCTTCATATCGCCCAATAGTTTTGTCTTCCGTTTTAATAAAATTATCAGAACATTTAATAAAAAATCGCCTAGAGTGGTATGTGGAAAATCAAAGTTTATTAGCTAATTCCCAATATGGCTTTCGTAAAGGCAAAAGTACTTTAGACTGCTTAAGTATCTTTACTTCTGACATAAGATTATCTTTCTCTAAAAATTTAAGCACTGTTGCCGTTTTCCTAGATATAAAATCTGCATATGATAACGTACAATTATCAATTCTTCATAGCAAGTTACATAGTCTTAGAGTTCCGATAAAACTATCCAATTTTATTCTTAATATTTTACATGAAAGGACGATAGAATTGGTAACTCTGGAGCATAGCCCGCACTCTCGGGTTGTATGGAGGGGTCTGCCGCAAGGGTCGGTGCTCAGCCCCTTGCTTTACAATATTTACACTTTTGATTTGGCCGCTTGTATTAATAAAGAAACCCAGATTCTGCAATATGCAGATGACATTCTTTTTTATTGTTCTTCTTTGTCCGTTACAAATTCTTGCGCTATTCTTAATTCTTCTTTACGTTCTCTTAAATCATGGCTTTATGCCAATGGGTTAGACCTTTCCCCATCTAAAAGTGCAGCGATGATATTTTCGCGCGCTAGAAATCCCCCTGTTATAAATATTTTATACGATGATGTGCCAATTCCAACTAAAAATAACTTCAATTATTTGGGTCTTATTTTGGATTCCAATCTTTCTGGCGTTCCTCATTGTGAACATGTAGTAAATAAAGTGGAGCGACAAATAAATATGTTAAGATGTTTATCTGGTGTTTGGTGGGGAAGTCACCCTTGGTCATTAAAGCTTATATACAATGCCTTAATCAAAAGTATTTTTGATTATGGTACCTTTCTCTTAGAACCTGGCAACGTTAATTCTTTTCGAAAGTTAGATCGCCTGCAATCTAAAGCATTACGTATTATTGCAGGTGCTATGAAGTCCAGTCCAATTAATGCCTTGCAAGTAGAGTGTGGCGAAGCTCCGCTTTTCCTTAGGAGGCAGTTCCTTTCTGATAGATATTTGTTCAGAATTGTTCAGTTCTCGAACCACCCTCTCATTCCGTTACTTGATTCCTTCCTATCACGTATTAATTCCGGCTTTTGGACCTTTAAATCGCTTCCATGCCTTGTCAAAAGTTACCAAAAATTTCTATCCCTGTCTGCTCCCACCCATCGCTCTAGTAAACTCCCTTTATTTAGCAATTCTTATGAATCCTTAACTTATACTCCTAAAATTATTTACAGCTGTGTTGATAAACACTTTCCAAACGCTAGAATTTCTTTTAATTCGTTTCTTGCTGGTTTTGAGGGTTTCCATTATCTGTACTCGGACGCTTCTAAATTTTCTACATCTCAATGTGTTGGGATTGGTGTTTTCCATTCCCAATATAACATTGTCCAAAAAATAAGACTTCCTCCTGAGGCATCAGTATTTACTGGTGAATGCCTTGGTATTCTGAAAGCCATTGAGTATATTTTAATTTTTAAACTTAAAAAAGTAATTATTTTTACTGATTCTTTGAGTGCTCTTCAGGCCATATCAAAATTTCCTTTTAAAAATAATACCATGCTACCGATTATTTTTCAAATTAGGGAATTAGCATTCAAATGTGTCTCCATGGGCTACTCATTACTTTTTGCTTGGATTCCTAGTCATTCAGGAATTCATGGCAATGATGCTGCTGATAAACTTGCTAAGGAAGCGGTGCACTGTGGGGACTTGTTTCCTTTTAAAAATTTCAGTCTTGATCTTTTATCTTTGCCGAAAACATTTCTTCGGGATTCATGGACTGAAGCTTGGTGTTCCAGTGCACAAGTAAGGGGCCGTTATTACTTTTGCATTCAGCCAGATATACCTGCGAAACCTTGGTTCTGTACAGCCAAGTTTGGCAAGTTGGAGACCTCTTTATTGATCCGCTGTAGACTTGGTCACACTTGTTCTCCTGCTCATCTTGCAAAGCTTAATATTATACATAGTTCCATGTGCTCTTGTGAATCAGATGTTGGTGATCTGAATCACATATTGTTTGCATGTACAAAATATGATCGTTCATCATTTATCAAATCACTTATTCGCCTCCGTATTCCTTTTCCTTGTTCCGTTACCACTCTTCTTAGTAGTAATGACATTCCTGTATATAAATGTATATCGTTATTTCTCATTAGTAATAATATAAAAATTTAATTTTATTTATCTCACCTTTATCCATTTAGTTCATTAGTTTTAATTGTTTTTATTTTACCTTTTGTCTTATTTTAATGATATTTAAGCATTATTTATTTATATTATCATAATAACTCTCCTGATAGTCCTGATTCACATTCCTCTCCATTTACCTTAAATCAAATAGTTTCCCTACCTTTACCATTTCTGTAATCAGTAAAAGTCCAGTATCCAATTTCCAAAAAACCAAATTGCAAATATCGCTATACTTGACATTGGCTAAATGTACAAGAAGTACGAAGCCAAAATAGAAGAAAAAAAAAACTAGCAGTCCAGAAGTTCTCGTTGACTCGGTGGCGTAGTTGTATTACGGTACGACTACAAAGCTGAGGTCTCGGATCAGAATCCCGGGTCGGGCAAAGTGATATTTCTATTCATTATCAGCCCGGAATCAGGAATTTGTGCCCGATATGACGATAGGCTCGCCCCTATCACATTATGTGACGGAATATACAAGTCGAAATGTGAGTGTCCCGGTGGCGCCTCTGCCTACCCCTTCTGGGATAAAGGCGTGAGTTTATGTATGTATGTATGTTGTATATCATAACGCGGATTTTGCAAAGAAAAATTGAGTAAAAGGTACAGAAGGCTAGAAAGAGGGAAGCTATAATTTGTGTGATCCTTAGATATTGTTATGGGTCTGGGTGTTTGTGAGATCGAAAAGTCGCTTGTAGCTTCAGATACCCACGACACAAGACTCGATATTTGTGTAGGGTCAGGACTATGAATGTGACTGTTGGGTGTATTTATTATTATTACTTATTAAATACAAATAAAAAACTACATACAACGTGTAAAATATTTATTCCTTACAACTAAATGTAATACATTTTTTCATTCTATTAAATATCGTTCAAGTTCGGGAACGATTTGTATAACGCAGAATGAAAACATTAATTTTAAAGTTGATAAAGGAAATTCACCCATATCTCGTAGTAATGCACATATTCCTGTACACAGCCATCGCTATTCGTTTGAAGACGCGTATACGGCGCAAATTTGCGAAACTCTTGATGGGAATATGTGCGTTACATACTGAAAATAAGGGTTAATTTGCTATGTTAAGTTTTACAATGGCTTTCTTTAAACTGCGCTATACAAATCGTCACGAAATATAGTTTTTTTATACAGTTATAGTTCATAGTTCTTTATGAATAAAACTTACGTATTATACAAATTAATTACAAAACCATTCAAATAACTTACACCATTAATCTCCTTAGACAGAAATGTCTTAAAACCATTATAATGGCCAATGTAATATAAGCCCTATCGCCTTATATTTAGATTTGAAATTATTATGATAATTGCCGCATTTGGTCCGCGCACTTCCCCTCGTACCTAATATCAGCCCATATACGTCCCACTGCAGGGCACGCAATGCCTCTACAATCAAGAGTACGATTGAGTGGGGTTAGGCCATATTGTCTACCACTGGTCTACTGCGGGTTGGCGGACTTTACATAACGTGGAAACTCTTAGAAATCGCTATGGCATGCAGGTTTCTTTACGATTTTTTCGTTAAACGTTATAGTGCGTGGTGATTGACCTACAAATCGAGTTACGAAATAAAAAATCTATGCTTTATTAACCGACTTCAAAAAAAGGAGGAGGTTCTCAATTCGACTGTATGTTGCTTTTTTTTTTTTTTTTTTTTTTTTATGTTTGTTACCTCATTTCTCTGTACTGGGTAAACCGATTTCGATAATTCTTTCTTTAATTGAAAGCTGGTGCTAGTCGTTTGGTCCCATAAAAATATGGTGACGATCTGATGAATATCTTCGGTCCTGAAGAACAGAACTCCTCAAAATAGAACGGTACAGCAATAATTCTTTTTGCACCTAGTTCAGTATAAGTGTATTACTACAAAGTGGGGCTTAAAAGGGGGAAAGAGTGTAGGGGGGGGGGGAGAAAATAGATACTAATGTAAATACTCAATATCTCTGGCAGTACTTAAACGATTAAAAATAAACTATTTTGTCGACAAGTATGATATCTTAGATTGGTGTCATTAAATAATGGTGAAGACCTGATGAATATCTTCGGACTTGAAGAGCAGAACTCCTCAAAATTGAACTGTACAGCAATAATTCTTTTTGCACCTGGTTCGGTATAAGTGTGTTACTACAAAGGGGGGGTTAAAAGGGGAAAGGCGTGTAGGGGGGGGGGGGGGGTTAGATAATAGATACAATTAATTTCAGTTTTCAATATAAAAGTTTTACTATAAACAGTAGGTGAAGAAGAGGGAGAGTGAGAGAAATAGATACGTAAATTACCGACGTAAACTAAGAGAATCCGACCTGGTCAGTGTCTAACAATAGCGGATATCATGATTATAATGACTTACAATCTTCTCATAATTTCACAGCAATAATATCATGTTTGGTCTGAAGATTTCGTAAATTTTAAAGACATCGTTTTGATTATATCATGATCACCTTTCTCATCATTACGATGCCTATCAAAACTAAAAAGGGACAAATAAAATAATTTTTAATAAAAAAATAAAAACCGACTTCAAAGTGCCACTACAATGTAACAAATAATATATTATATTTCATCGTACTAGTACCCAATGATTAATGTTCTTATTGACTTGACTAGCTAACAAATCTTAAATACGTAATATTTTGAAGGCGGGTCGCTAAATATCAAACACGTATAAATTTAAGCAAATGTTACACCATTTGATATTACATGTAGATCCTGCAATGTTGGCTCAGAAAGGCACATAAGTAAATTAAACACAAATTAATATAATCCTACGTGTAAATTTATTGAAGTTTTAATAGAATTTCTATGTGCCTTACATGTGTGTGGTAGCCTGTTGATAATTATCTAGATATGATCCACGAGACGGTTGACCACCGTCTCGGTTATAATTCCAGGGTATACACCTCCGAAATTATCGGAGTCACTTGTGTGTTGATGATATTCAATTACCAAACTCTTTAACAGTGATATATTTCAATCATAGTCAGGAAACTTGCATGACATAAAGGCCTTTAAGTACAAGAAAGGGTATGTTGTGTCCCATGCTCAACAGTGGACGATTACGGCCTGATATATTAAGACAAATTAATATTCCGTGTAAATCTTGCGTGTTTTTCGCTATAATTAGTTACACAAATTAATGTTAAGCGTAAGGCGTACATGTTCGGCACTTAGCGACCCGCCTTCAAAATATTACGTATTTAAGATTTGTTAGCTAGTCAAGTCAATAAGAACATTAATCATTGGGTACTAGTACGATGAAATATATATTATTTTACTACAATCGTTTCCTCATTTTGCTTTCAAACTTTTTGAGTCTTTTGAACATTTTGAGCAACTGTTTGGCGTCTTTCTTCATATCGCTTGTTACTTTACCATCTTTCTTATCATCCCCAATTTTTTCCTCCCCATTTTCTGTATCATTAACAGGGTCTACATATTTAGTAGAGCCTTGTAAAGTGTTATAATGCTCTATGCTCCCCTCTTCTAGATTTTCTTCAACTACTTCTGGTATTTCTTTACTCTCTTCTTTATTCTCTTCTTTATGCTCTTCCTTCTTAGATTCTTCCAACTTCTTCTTCAACTCTTTGTTTTTCTTCCTCATTGCGTTCAGTATGTTTGAAGTCGACATGACTTTTTTGACTTTCTTACTGTCTAAGTATCGGTCTTTCCACGATATGTTTTCTAAATTCTCCGATTCTGTCTGTTTTTCGGCTAACATTCTCTCGTGTTCTAATATTTGTTCATCTGTGACTACTTCTTCTCGTTCTATCTCGTCTATCTTCGCTGATAGAGCTTCAATTTCTTCAGCAGTAGGTTCCTTCGATAAGACAGTCCCTTCAACTTCATAACATGAAGAATCGTCAGACAATTCCAGAATAATACATTCCGTATCAATGGTAGAATTTAGTTCCTCATCCTTCTTACTCTCCTTGTAGAAGTTTTGATCGGAGCTCTCACGAAAATCCGACTTCTTTTTCTTTTTATCTTTTTTGCTTTTTTTATCTTTCTTTTTCTTCTTTTTGGCGATTTCCTCGTCGGATATACAGACTACTTCTTGCGGTACGTCAAACGCTTCCACTTCTGAACTCTCTCGGTCGCTAACTTCGCCTTCTGATAATTCTCTATCCATTGACTGTTTTGATGAAGTTGTTGTTATATTCTGTTCAGTTGGCGCGTTATGTACATTGTCTTTGGGTATATCTTCGCTTTGTTCTTTATTCTGACTTAGCGGTGTTTCTTCTACGTTTGATATACATGTTTCTTTTTCTATAACGGGTTCGTTTTCTTTTTCTTTCTGTTCATCGATTTTTTTACTTTCTTCTTGATTGATATCTTTTTTATCTTTGACGGTATCAACATTTTCTGTACTTTGCGTGTCATTAACAGTTAAATTTGCTTGTTTATCTGGAATTTTATCTTTTTCCACAATTTCTGTTTCTTTGCTCTTGTGTTTATCTTTTTTATCCTTATCTTTACTCTTTTTCTCGTCCTCACTATCCGAAGAACTACTCTCAGAGTCCTCAGTACTAGCATTATTAAAATTCTTTTGCTCTAGACTTCCCAAAACATCCATTTTCTCAGAATCAGACAATTGTAGCGTAATCTCATCGCTATCACTTCCATCTTTCTGCGTATCTTTCTTTTTTCCTTTTTTCTTTTTCTTACTCTTGGCTTTTATCTTTTTCTCTGGTTCTGGGGTTATCTCGGGTTTGTTAGAGACGGATACAGTCATTCTGTTGCGTTTGAGAACTATTTTTCTGGGTTTGGCTTGTGGCACCGTTACTGTGAGTTCTTGGCTTTTGGTTGTTTGTGTGTCGGCTAGCTCGGTTTGTCTGGGTTGATGGGAAGCTGCGGGATATAAATAGTCAATTTAGTATGAATGGATTCTGTTAATCATAGTATGAGCGAAGACGCAACCTTATTATTCAATTTAGATTAGAACATGATTCTTGTTGATTGCAATAATCACAGAATATTTAGTAGTATAATTTATAATTATAGGTTATAATTATAGATTTACGCGAATGTTACACATTGATATAAAACTTCGAATCAATCAAAACGTCGGGAAGTTAAAAAATGTAAAATTTATACCAAATCCGCGATAAAAACCGTTAAATTAGTTTTATTCAATAATTCTGACAAATAAAATATCTTCCTAAGATGTTAAGTTGCAATATTGGCCAAATTTCTTGAATATTAAGGTATGTCTCTTTCCAAATACTTTCAATATTTTTATATTGCAAACAAACCATATCAACAATACATTGATCATATCTTGGACTTATTATACCAGCAAGGATACCTCCCCCACCCCTCCCTTAACATAATCACCCACAGCACCTGTCTCACCTGTCTCCAGCTCCTTGACGCTGGGCTTCTCATCATCGCTGCTGATTTCCACCACCTCGGCAGGTTCTTCTTTGATCTCCACTTCATTGTCAGACGGACTGGAGACAGCTGTAGCTGGCACTGACTCTGCCACCACTGAACAAGAGTAGTTTATGTAAATAGCCATTTCAAATGAAATTCAACACACAAAACTAGCTGTAAAAGTCTTTATTTGGGGTAATTTACCTCTTTAGTTCATTGTTTTGGCACCGGCTCTGTTACAGAGGGAAGTGGACACAGGACGTGGTGAATCGAAACTCATGGAGAATAGAAATGAAATGGTCATCTGGTTCTATAAATCATTGTTATGAAAATATAGGTACTCTCTTTTCCAAATGCTAACCATTACCACCACATTTAATTCCTACAGTAAATAATAAATAAATACACCCAACAGTCACAAACATAGTCCTGACCTCACATAAAGACCAATTAAGTCTTGTGTCGTGGGTATCAGAAAGTACGAGAGACTTTAACAGTCTCAAAAACACGAACAAAATGCTTGTGGTTCGCACAAATATTTGTCTCGGTGCGGGGATCGAACCCGCGGCCTCTCGTTTTATAGTCGGCCTCTAACCAACTACGCCACGGAGGCTGTCAAACATTGAATACAGTGAATTTGGATTTAACAGTTTTACAAATGTGTGTTTATTTTATCAACTTTACCAAGAATGTAAAAGAATAATTTCACTAAGCTCCAATAACATTCATTAACAGACATTTACCAATTTTTCAATTATTTTAAAAACTCCACATTATTACTCATGCCATTTAAGTGTGAAAACATATAGTTCCATACCAGCCGCCTGCTCCTGTTGCAGCTGGGCCCTGATGGCGCGCGCCCTCGCCTGAAGCTCCAGCAGCTCCAGCACCGTGAGGCCGGCGCGGGAGGCGCGGGTCTGCGCCACCTCCTGGGACGAGCTGGAGCGCTTCTTCCTGCGGGACTTTGAGCTGTGGCGGTGGTGTTTGTGCTGGGGAGAATGGTTCATGTTTTTGAGGTGTTTTCACACACGCACACATGCATGCATGCACCCTAGAGAGAGTAAAAAAAAACAGCTCTTAATAGAAACCTTTTTGTAGAGAGATACAATTCCTACAAAATTATGTGACAAGTTTCGCGCGAAGCAAACGCGTCTCCACATCGCGAGGCTGGCTGGCGAGGCGTCCCTCGCGAGCCAGCCTCGCGATGTCGATACCCGGCGATGATACCCGGCTTTACAATTGTATCTTTATGATGAGAAACTCTACCCGTTTAAACAAAGCTTTATGAATTACTAGCTTCTGCCCGCTAACTTCGTCTGCGTGATTAACTTTGTTTAAAAAATATACATGTATAGATTATTTGGTATTTCTCATCCCGTCCTGTCCCGTCCCGTTATATCCCGCCCGTCCTATCTCATTCTCACTCAAGGTATGTAATCCACGCCCATCGCATCCCTTTGAGTATAAAAAGTAACAAATATATCGGATTTCCGTCCTCATCCCACGGGAACACTTAATTTATCTGGATAAAATGTAGCCTAAGTGTTAATCCAGTGTTAATATGGGGAATATTAGTTTTTCTCATTTATCTTCCATAATACAAAGAAACACCCTGTATGTAAATAAGACATTTACCAGTTTTTAAGTTGGACTTGTACCTATATAACTGTGAAACCGCATCTCATTTTGTCTTGTAGTTTTTGCGTTATGCGCAAGTAAACAAAAAGAAACACCCTGTCTATAAATAAAATCTAAACCAGTTTTCAAATTGGACGTGCACCAATATTACCGTGAAAACTGCATCTCATTTCGTATGGTAGTTTTTGAGTAATGCAAGCAAACAAAAAAAACATCCTGTATGTAAATGAAATATGTACCAGTTTTTAAGTCGAACCTGCACCATTGTAATTGTGAAAACTGCATCTCATTTGGTGCGGTAGTTTATGAGTAATGTGCAAGCAAACAAAAAGAAACACCCTGTATGTCAATGCAACATGTACCAGTTTTTAAGTTGAACCTGCAACAATATAACTGTGGAAACCGCATCTCATTTGGTGCGGTAGTTTATGAGTAATGTGCAAGCAAACAAAAAGAAACACCCTGTATGCAAATGCAACATATACCAGTTTTTAAGTTGAACCTGCAGCAATACAACTGTGAAAACCGCATCTCATTTGGTGCAGTAGTTTTCGCGTGATGCGCAAGCAAACATACAGACAGACAGACAGACAGACAGACAGACAGACAGACAGACATAAATTCTAAAAAAAATTGTTTTGGCTTCTGTTGCTGTTAAAAAGACCCCTCGCGTTAAAATTTCTCAAATATCTTCCATGTACAGACATCGACCATTTACATTTTTATTATATGTATAGATGATTGGTAAAAGAATAATGTATCTGTAACTGTAAAACTTAAAATAGTCCAAGCACATCACTGTATCAGCCCATATACGTCCCACTGCAGAGCACGAACCTACTTTACAATCGAGAGTACGATTGAGAGGGGTTAGGCCATTTAGCCCACCATGCTGGCCTAGTGTGGCTTGATGGCTTTTAGATGCCATAGAAATTATTGTATATTGCTATCATATGGTTTCCTCACGATGTTTTCCATCACCGTTATAGTGTGTGGTGATTGTCATGACTAAAAAAAAATTATTACCTTTTTCTTCTTACTAGAAGTAGTCTCGCTAAGGATTTCATCATCTGAAGATATGCTGTCCAGAGATATGGTTTCTAGAGGCGGAGACGGTGACTGGCTCGAAGACTCTGTGTCTGATGGAGGCTCAGCTCCATCCAGGATGGCACAGAGGCGTTTTGAACTGATGCCTAGGAGCTGAAAATGGAATTATATGTTTTATCACTTTATTGTATCTCTCTCTCTCTCTTTAGCCACAGGAAGTCTAGTGCAGAACATAGTCCTGCCCCAAAGATCTTCACATTGACCTGTTAGAAGCAGCCTGCATCCAGTGACTTCCTGCAACCTTAACTAGGTTGTCCGTCCACCTTATGGGTGGGTGTCCCATACTTCTCTTGCGTGTACAAGGCCTTCATTCTAGAACCTTTCGGCCCCAGCAGCCATCAGTTCTATGTGCTATGTCCCAGCCCACTGCCAGTTTATTGTATAATATACATCAAAAGAAACCAAATACATTTTAACTTGTTTCAGAAAGGAAGTAATTCCAATGCTGATATGTTCAGCAGTGGCCATCTTAATGGGTTCCACAGCTGCCTGTTAGAAGGAGGAACTTTAGCCACCGAATACCAATTACATACACCAATTGTTATCCAAATTGGTGTAAAATTATGTATACATGTTCTCATAAGGGTACTATTGAGACAGATAAGCAAGAACATAAAATTAAACATCTTTTGACAGTCTCCGTGGCGCAGTTGGTTAGACGCCGGCTGTGAAACGAGAGACCTCGTATTCGATCCCCGCACCGAGACAAATGTTTGCGAAGATCACAAATATCTGTCTTGGGTCTGGGTGTATGTGAGACCGAAAAGTCTCTTGTAGTTTCTGATACCCACGATATAAGACTTAATTGATCTTAATGTGGTGTCAGGACTAAGTATATGACTGTCAGATGTATTTATTTATATTCTTTATTTTTAGGCACCAGAATCACTGTAAAACGTAGGCTCCCTCAAGGATATCTATAGGGCATCCAGCGACTTCCCGCAACCTAACCATGCTCTATTTGCAATTGTTTGATACGAATTACAAAGTGATTTTCAGACACCTTACAAAATTTTCACATTTTATGAAAATAACAATTTATTAACTTACCTCTTCAGTACACAACTCCTGCAGATCATCGATAGTAATATGCCTAACACAGGCAGGCGCTAAAGCTTTAATTTCCTTGTATTTGAGAGCAGAAAACACTTGATGCATTAATTCTACCCTGTCGTGAATGTAATAAGCCAAATCATGTTCTCTTTCAACTTCCCGACTGTGCGATGTCGACGCCTCGGCCCTCTCCATCTTCACTTTATGCTTTTTTAGACGATTCATATTGTATTTAGTTTATTTACAATATTATATCACACACCAATAAACAAGATCGAATTATTTTGAGAATTTCTAACCGTAGTGTTTTGATAGATAACACGACTAAATTGAATATTGCTTTGAATTTAAGGTCACGGGTAAAGTTTAGCGACGTATTCGATTTAGTCGGGTAATTGTATGAAATGAGACTGTTTTGAAGAGTGCATAAATATTTGATGTTAGGTTTGGTTTCATGTCTTTAATCATTGGTTTCATGCAATGTTTCATGCAATGATTATAGAATAAAGAGGATAGAGCATAAGGTCACGTGACACGGGTCACTTTGGTATACAAACATGGCGGCGGCTCCGCCTCTAAAAATAGAGATACGCTAGTACCGAATTTTCTATCGACATCGATGCATTAACAGTGGCATAAATACGACTGAAAACCTTTGAATTTACATAAATATCAGTCTATCAACTTGTATAACATTTTTAATTTTCGCTTTACATGTCAATTGAGTATAAACAGGGGATTTTAGGATTTGACAGTAAAGTCATTAAAAATTAAATCCGATAAAAATAGGTCGACGTTTTGACATTTTTTTCATGCTATGATTTATTTTATGGGTAAGTTTTACCTGATGATTGGATTAGATTTGTGTCAAATAATACACACGTGAGATAAAATACAACTTTATTAATATCTAGAATTTGCTTGCGACTTCGTTTGCGTGTATAAGACAGCTTCACTGGCGCAGTAGGTTAGACTCCGGCTGTGAAACGAGAGGCCGTGGGTTCGATCTAAAAAATATTATATAATCTAAAAAATATTTTTAATTTCACTATCTTTGCCGATCTGAAAATATATATACACTATTTTTTTTCTTTTTTTGAAAAAAAAACATCGAAATATTTAAAAACGATAATATCGATATGAATAATTTCGTATCGAATCCACTCATCCCTAAACTTGTGTGTAAACAAACAATACGGTTGTTATTCATACTACTTGTATAAATAACGCCTAGAAGACTCTAAAACTTAATCAACAAGGTCCATATACAATTATAAATGATAAAAACAAACTTAAAATCTAAATTTAGACACATATTTGTTATTATTTCGTAAAAACAGTTACTAACCTATGAAAAGAATTGTTGGGGGCCTTTTTGCTTGAACTCGACTTGCATCCTTTAACACAACACTGAGGCATTTTAAAAACTTTACAATTAATCTAATAAGCAAACTTAACAAACTTAAGACACGAGATTAACAATAAAAAAATCGAAAATATTTGATTGTGCAGATTTGTTTACTCTTAATGACAGATAACGCCACAGTTTGACATTTCATGCAGGAAACAAAAATGGCGTAATTTTGGGCCAAGGGCGGTCCCAGTGTGGTTAGTGAACAAAATATTGCCATATTCGGAACAATGGAGTTATTATTTGTCTCTTTCATTAAGGGGCAAGTTAGCTTTGTGTAAATGAGACAGATACATAAATGTACAATTCCGCGTCGATACTCCTAACATAACTATAACTTATTATATAGTACTACATTTGTGCGTCATCCTCTTATATTCTTTAATCATTGGTTTCATGACGTATTTCATTTGGTCGGCTAATATTATACTGTCAATTGGATGCGATTACGTTTTGTTTCTGCAATCGTTTAGAAGGCTAAATTTTTTATAAAGAATCATTTAAAATTAATTTATTTAATTAACATTTAACATAAAAAATAAATAATTTTATAACAGATGATTCTACTGTAGAAAATAGAAATACATGTTTCATAGCTTTGACCTCTTCAATTCTTTTCTGACACTAGTGAAATATTTAAAAACAAAATCCCTGTCGTTTGTTTCACTTATCATTTGCTAGTCATTGTTGAAATTTTGTAATGAAAATAAAATAATAAAAAATATTTCAGGTATCCAGTGAGCAAAATGCCACTGGAGGAAATTCTGAGCGTATATTTAGACAGGGCACTGCAGCGTACGTTCGAAACCTTCCTGTTGCATTTTTGTTCACGGATATCAAACTTACTGCCTCACATGCAAACCATTAAAAAACCATATCTTATTAATTTATCAGTCATAAAAGCGTACACATCCTTTATAAAATGAACGCATCTAGTTCTTTTGCAAACAAAAAAATGACTGTGAAAAAACTGTACGAAAGTGCTGATTATTTAATTGTTAATAAGCCATACGATATGTATATAAATTCTGACGATGAAACCGAGAAGGTAATACTCTGTTTTATACAAATAAATCATAGTTTTCTACTGTATTTAGGTTATAATTCGATGTAAACAATTGTATTTAACCAGCGATTTGTCCTCTGTCAAACATAAATGTCGTTCCATTTCACGCATAACATTTCAAACCCCAAGTCATTGTATATTTTAAGGATATTAAAATGTTTAAAAGATTAAAACATTAATATTCTAATTAAATGCCATTCGGTCATGCCATGACTTATATTTGAATCCATTTTATATATTGAAATATTTAAAAATATAATAATAATAACCTAATTGACGGCCTTTTTGGCACAGTTGGTTAAATCGCCGGCTGTGAAATAATAGAGCACAAGTTTGATTTTGGGTCTAGGTGTCTATGTGATCGAAAAATATCTCGTAGTTTCTGATTCCGACATGAGACAAGATCTTAGAACGGGGTCAGGCCTATGTATGTGACTGATAGGTGTATTTATTTACGTATATCTTTTTCAGAACACAGTGACACAACACATAGCGTCTTCCGACTCTCACCTCTCCACGTCTTCCCTACCTTTACATTTCGTCCAGCGCCTGGACTACGCCACAAGCGGCGTACTATGCATCGCCAAGAACAAGTCGGCCGCGGCGCGCGCGGGGAAAATGTTCGAGAAACGTCTCACCAGCAAATATTATTTGGCTGTTGTACGCGGACATGTTGAGTTGGAGATCGCTGATATTGAGTATGATATTGGTAAGTGGACGTCCCACATTATTGAGTATACAGGGTATATCCAGACTGCGACCGACAACTAAACTAGGTAGTATTAGTGACTTCACACACAATGCAACTAAAAATTTCGCAAAAAAGCGCAATTTTTTTTTATATTTTACCTATCGTCGTTTTTGGGTGTATAATTTCCTAAAATAAAAAGAGAAAAATAATACTTGCCGAAAAAGCCGTCACGACTATGTGATGGTTAAGTACAAGATAGTTCTTGGGCACTAGTCGAACTATTCATGTATTAGTTTTATCCAATTAGGCATTACCACACTTTTCTTACCCCCGCAGGAGTAGATCCCGCCACAATGGAATCGAGCCACCGCATGGTAGCAGTGACGTCATCCAACACCTCGTGTCTATTGCCACGCAGCGCGCACACGCGGCTGCTGGTGCTGGAGACCGGGTACTACGGACCAGATCCTGTTACTGTGGTGCTGCTGAAGCCTATTACTGGTAAAGGACTTAGGTTTTGTTACTTATTGCTGTGCTTTCTGCTTTCAATTAACGTGGAGGGTGCGGGGCGAGACAAGCTTTTATTGTGAAGAAAGTTTCTCTCACTTTTCTATGAATTGGGTTTCTGATTATTGTCTCCACCTTATGGTTAGACGTGCGGGGCAACGGTCCGCACCACAAAATTATTACCACCAACAGCCCCATCTTGCACATCTGTGGGTACGCCCAAGAAAAGTACATACATACATAAACTCACGCCTTTATCCCCGAAGGGGTAGGCAGAGGCGCCACCAGGACACCCACATTTCGCCTTGTATGTTCTGTCCCACGATGTGATAGGGGGCGAGCCTATAGCCATATCGGGCACAAATTCCTGACTCCGGGCTGATAATGAATAGAAAAATCCAATATCACTTTGCCCGACCCGGGACTCGAACCCGAGACCTCAGCTTTGTAACCGTATCGTAATACAACTACGCCACCGAGGCAGTCAAGAAAAGAAAAGTGACATTAAGAAATAGCACTTAGAACTTTACAGATCCTCTAGCACTATTAGTTCGATAACTGTCGTGATCTATATCTCAACAAGTGCATTAATGTAGTTATTATTATTATATACTCTTTTTTGGAAAATTAATGTTTCACAGTGATTAAATATAACAAATAAGTTGTGTGAGTTGTCTCAACGACTGTGGTTTGTTCAGGTCGTCGGCATCAGCTTCGTCTGCATTGCTGCGCTATTGGTCACACTATCCTAGGAGACTATACCTACAGCGGCACCACTGACACCGCGCCGCATAGAATGTTTCTGCACGCTGTCAGGTAAAATTATAACAAGTAGCGTTTTAAATTAACCGCTCTCAATTAAAAAATGCTGCAAACCACAGGCTATGACAGAAACAATTTAAGATAATGAAATTCGACAGCTGGTGCTGTTGGTTAGAGACCAACTGCGAAACGGGAGGCTGCGGGTTCAATCCTCACACCAAGACCAATTAATTTATGCTATCCATAAGTATTTGTATTGGGCTTGAGTTTAACTGTCGGGCCGAAAAGTCTCTGCTAGTTCCTGTTATCCTCGACACAAGACAAGTTATTAATGTGGGTTCAGGACTACGTTAGTGATACCTGGGTGTGTTTATTCATTATTTATTAAACACAGGATGAGAACCCACCTCTCAATCGTTCTTTTGATTGTAGATAAGGCCCGTGTCCTGCAGTAGGACGTTGGGCTGATACAGAAAATGAAAACCAAACGCAATACACTTACGTGGGTCGCTATAACGATTTTTACCACTGTACAGTGTTAGCTATTCAGCTAGGTTCAAATATCGACCAACAGCAGTTTTGTTATGAACTATTCCTCTCTTTCAGACTCATCTTGCCGCTCGAAAACGAGACTCTAGACATCCAGACCCCTGAGCCGTTCTTCCCGGACCACCAGTTCAGCTTATCATGGAAGCCGGAGAAGACGCATCACAAGTACCGGAGCAAGGAGGAGCTGCGCGCCGTGTGTGACGTCATCGACAAGTCTTACGTCATCGGAGTACGGCACATGCTGTTCACTTGTAAATGTTAAATTATTTGTGGCAATGACGAGTTTTATTTCGGTAGTGTAATGCCTTCTACACACTATGCCGGTGGCACAGCCGCGTGGCGGCTTTATCCCACGTATAAAAGAAATGATTTGGAGATTCTTATAAGCATCTATGCATGAATCGTATTTATTTATGTGTAATCAGATTTCATACAAAGGAATTTAATCAAACATCCTTAGGAGCAATAACAAAACGCTATTGACACATAAATTTATTATCTGTGCAGTAATACATTCTTGTTGTTGTGTGTGTGCATCTGTGCAAATAATATAAACATTTACATTGAGTTAAATTGATAAATAAAATGGAAAATAACTTTGAAGATCCTTTGGAAGGCAGTAGTTATCCCATGAAAAATAATACCCTAGTGAAAACAGAGGACGAAGACGACGATAATTATAATACTATGTAAGTAATTATTGCTGTAATTTATGATATGGCAAATGGTTAAAGATGCGAAAGAATGTAAAGTATGTCTATTTCATAGAGTTATAATGAATTAAGTTGCTATTTTATCTCAAATGACACGATTACTACTTAGTATGGATTATTAGTGAATTAATTAAATACAATTCTTACTAGTACCTTATTTATAGTAAAGTGCGCCCGTCCACGGTTATACGGTGGTTTTGTACATGTCGACAGCCTCCGTGGCACAGTTAGTTAGACGCCGGCTGTGTAACGAAAGGTGAAAGGGTTCGATCCCCGCACCGAGACAGATATTTGTGTGATCCACTCGTATTTTTTTTGGGGGTGGTTTGTGAGACCGAAAAGTCTCTCCTAGTTTCTAATACACGACACAAAACTAGATCTTAGTTTAGGGTAAGGACTATGTATGTGACTGTTGGGTGTATTTATTTATAACCTTTTTCCAGGGATCTTCTACAGCTAGCACAATGCGTACAAACGAACCAAGAGCCAATTGAATTCAACTCAACCGATGCCATGGTAGACCCCAAAACAGGACAGATGGTCTGCCTCCACTGTCTCGATGAATTTGATGCTAATCTACTCACCGACCACATGGTCAACGCCCATAACTACAGACGTATCATATTCAAATGCCATATTTGTCAAAACGTTTTCCAAGAGCGGAAACTTTTATTAATCCACCGGTCACAATGTCGTCCTCCACAGAAGCATCATAAAAGGAAATCATTCGTACAGATTATGAAGGAAGTTGAAAATTATTGTGACGATGAAAATATGCTAGAGTCGGTGTCATGTCCGATCTGTGTTTTGGAGTTACCAAAGTACTGTTTGAAGGAGCATTTGCTATCGGAGCACAGGAAACCGGAGGTGACGTTAACGTGTGAGCTTTGTAAGAGGAACTTCAAGTCGAAGCTGACGTTGAGAGAGCATATCAAGTTAGTCCATGAAGCAGTTGAGGATTCGGAGCAGTGTGAGCTGTGTGGACAGAAGTTCAGGAGTTTGAAGTACTTGGCTAATCATAAAAGGAATGTTCATCCTTCTGGTAAGATTTGCTTTCATATCCTTTAGTGTATGGTGTGGAAAAATATTCCCAAGAATTCTATATGTATAGAGAATTACAATTTTCTGTAATGTTTGAAGTTGGACTACTGAATGTATGGTAATGAAAATTTACATTTCATCAGGGGCACAGAAAAGGAAGTAGGTCCTAAAAGATAGATAAATAATTGTTAGATGGATAAATAGTTGGCCGAAAAATACAGTAGTCCAGCCTACGGAAAGAAATAAATTACGGGTAAATTATAGTTTAAAGATCTGTGGTATCTCGGACGAAAAGATATGTAGAAAACACTGGGCCATCCATTTCAATTTCAAAATGTTTTTATTTTGTTATGATCTAATAATAAAAATATTCGAATTTAAAGTGGTACAATGAAGCCACAAGCAATATCTAGTATAGATTTGTTTATTGAGAAAATCTGTTCTCCCCAGGCGATAAGATCCACAAATGCGAAGTCTGCGGCAAGGAATTCAAGAGTCGCCTATGTCTCCACCAGCACACCAAACACGTGCACCCTCCCAAGAGCGCCTCCGTCACCTGCCCCCACTGCCCCAGCAAGACCTTCAAGTCCAAGATTAACCTGCACCAGCATTTAAAGGTCTCACATGGGTTGAAAAGGGACAAGACTAGTACTTAGATAATAAATGGTCGAGAAATAAGAAGTCTTTTTTTTTTTCAAGAGGAAAAGCTATTAAGTTTCCTTTCGGGACCCCGGGGGAGGCCAAAAGGGTTATGCCAGTGTCACTGGCCTTCTAACTCAGTTTTTATCATAGATGTAGTATAACATAGATCGGCAATGTGAAAGAGATAGAATGTTTTAAATCATACATTAAAGCGAGACGCATGATGCGACCATGCGTTTACACGGAGAGCGTTCTATAGAGATTTGTGTGAAAATATGTCATTTAAGCGAACGACAAATTTCGCTTATTTTCTTGATTTATTTAATATTTCAGTACTGAGCTACTTTTATTAAATGTAATTTATTATGGTGAGTTGTCCAGTGCCTGGATGTGATTGATTTTAGTGTAAAAACCCGAATAATCATAGTTTTTCATAAGATCGTATCACTTTTTTCAATGTTGTTTAGTGACAATATTGTAGAATTGTAAGACAAACCTTGTATGTATATCGGTAGAACAGAATGTCCTTATTCATTATTTAAATGCGTAGAAAGCATCCATTGCCTATATAAAATGATATCATATACGTGAATTTATAATAATTTCAACCAACATTTGCTAGAGATTGATTGACAGTTTCGATCAATAATATTATGTCGATAAAAATAGTCAATGACCATAGAGGTTTCACTTCATTTTATAATCTCGTAGTATAACATCAATTCTATAATAACAGTTATTACTTCACTTTATTTATTCACTATTGATATTTGCTAAATATTAATTAATATTTCGTGTGCGTAATTTACCATTTCTGAGCCGGTTTCAAATTAACAGTGCCACGGAGGCTGCCATTCTAATAAAACAATAGAACATTAGATATTATTATAAGGAATGCTATACAAAACTTGTCAAAAAAAAAATATTCTCAAATATGACGATTTATCTTTATTTACTTGTGTTTACGTATATGTGTTGAAATAAACACAATCATTATTTTTCTGTTAAAATACCATGAAATGTCTCATATATATCTATAAAATTTTATTTTATTGGTTGGGCCGTTAGGTATATCGATATGATAGTATCGACAGAGCATGGCGCAGCATTATCTGTCACGCACACATGCAAACTTCACGCACACTATCATATTCTCGTTTTGGTTTCACTCAAAATGATACATTGCCGATCTATGTTATACTAAATCTATGGTTTTTATCACTATGCACTGCCCTACCAAGACGTTCCGATCCAAGATCAACCTGCACCAGCATTTGAAGGTCTCTCATGGGTTGAAAAGGGACAAGACTAGTACTTAGATAATAAAATGTTCTTTGAAATGTTTGTTTTACTTTCTTTTATTTACGCTAATGTTACATAGGTCCGGCAAACGAGCAAACAGGTCAGTGATCACTGCACATGAACATCCTAAATGCTTGGAACATAGATGTCTTGCCGGACAATCACACCGAGAAAGGAGCCGGAAGGAAAAAGGATGGGAAGAGGAAAGAGGTTTGGGTATTGAAAAAAAACTACTTGAAAACAGCGTCCTCTCTGTAAATCGGATGAGGACGGAAAAATGTTAATGTCAAGTTACTCCCGATTCCCAAATCTAAATCTGGGATTCTATATCCTCTTAAAATCAAAATTCGTACCTACGCATAAATATTAAATACACCATTGATTTAAAAAAATATTTATACCTATTTTTATTGTTAAAGGTCTTTTATGTATCGTTCTATAGGAACTATAATATCTATGCCTACAACCACGCCTAGCGGCCTACAATAATGTGGTTTATAAAATGTATAATGAAATGTTTAAAAATAATGATAATTGATAACGAAGATTCTATTATAATCATAGATGTAATTTTAATCAACTTAACATTTTAACATTAATAATTCTACATAAAATGATATTGTTATTTACCAAAATCACTTTTTCTATTTTTCCATGTTCTTAAAATAGTTAGCACAATATGTTAGCAAAGGCTTTATACGTTCAGTTTCCTTTGCTCGTAAAAGATAAACAAATCGCATCCACCGACATGACAGCTCAAAATCTGTCAACAAAAACGCGAATTTTTTAACAAAAAATACCAAAATTTATTAGAATTACTAAATCAGGAAAATCAAAATGTCTAAAAAGCCGACGTTAATAAAAGCGTACGAGTTGATAACTCGGGAGAAACGGCCGTATTGTTTCCTTTGCTTCTCCACTGATAAGGAAACTAAATTAAAAATACCAAAACCTTCACTGAAAGCAGTCACAAAGTTGGGAAATCACAAGAGCCTACATGACGAGGTAATTTCAATTGTTTTTAGTCATTCAGGCCCGATTCCTGCACCGAAACAAATATTTGAGTGATCGACGGGCATTTAAAACCGAAAAGCCTCTCGTAGTTCCTGATACAAGAGTCGATCTTAGTGTGGGGTCAGAACGGTGTATGTGGCTGTTTGGTGTACTTATTTATTAATAGAAGAAAGGTTCATTTATTTATTTAATTCACTATCCACATGCAAAGTGGACCAATCCAGTTAAGGTAGCAGGAAGTGACTGGATGCATGCTTCCAGGAGATCTTTATAGTCTTGTGGAGACCTGTGTTCACTTGTGAATATCTTGTGGCTGGAGAGAGACAGAGGTTTAATTCATGCATGAACTATATTTATTTTATCACGTTTTTTATTGTGTTGAATAGCAAGAGCATGCCATTCGCCTGATGATAAGAGATATGACTGCTCATGGACAGTAGAAAAACCAAACAACACCATGAATTACAAAGTTTTGCATTCCACTGAGCTTGCCATCCTGAGACATAAGATATTAAGTCTACTTAAGTCCAGTAGTTACTCTGGCTACAATGTCATTAAAATCGGAACAGAACAGTGCATTTACAGTGGTACCTACTCAGGTGGCCTCTCACATATGAGACCTACCACCAGTAAAATCTTAAAACTTTTCTTTCCAGCCCCCCCACATCTGCTACATGTGTGAGAGGCTCGCACTCTCCGCAGTGAGGTTCCAGAAGGCCACATTCTTTGCAATGTCAATAGATATAGTGTTCAAGGGTATGCTGGACAGCTGGAATTACTGTGAAGAGATTGTTAAGTTTCTCGGGATAACCACACCACCGAAAGCGGTATTTATTATTATTTTTTAACTTACTTCAAAAAAGGAGGTTCTCAAATCATTAGAATCTTTCTTTTTGTGTACTGTTAACATGAAGGTGACTGAACCGATATGATTTTTTTGTTTCCCATAAAACTTGGTGAAGACCTGATGAATATTTTCAGACCTGGAAAGTAGAACTCTTCAAAATTGAGTAGGATTCCATTCCAGTGGTTGTTTTTGTATTTGGTTCAGTGTAAGAGTTAAACTACAGAGCAACAGCGGATCCAGGGGGGAGGTCATAGGGGTCATGATCCTCCCCTGGGCTGACTCAAGATTTACAGATTTTGTTAAATATAACATCTATTTTCACTTTAAAAAATTGTAAACATATTCACTAATCACATGTGTAACAAAGTTTTGAAAAATCACTTTTAAATGTATAATTGTAATCGGATTCGAGTATGTCCAGTGTTCTGACTAGAACTATCTAGAACTATATGACCCCACCCTGACTTGAAAGCTGGATCCGCCATTGCTACAGAGAGGGAGGAAACGGGGTGGGGATGAGGGAGCAGTGGATAAAATTAATATACATGTAAATACACAGGGTCTTATACATAGACAGTTTAAAAACCTATTTTAGTTATCAAATGTTTTGTCTTCTTCGCACAAACTTAATTCGTAAGCTGATTGAAAGGGACCAAACATTCAATAACTAAAGTAGGTTGTAAAACTGTCTATGAATAAGGTTGGCAATATCTATGGCAAGTTTAAACTGATTTTATTTAAATGTGTGATGAGTGGGCTACTGATGGTAAGGGCTGTGTTGCTTAAATAAAAAAGGGTAGCATCTACGATTTATAAACTTCAAATTGCTGGGTTCAACTTCAACATTAAAGTTATATGCATACATTGTTTTGTTTCCACAGCTTCCGTGGCGCAGTTGGTTAGACGCTGGCTGTGAAATATTATATTATATATATAAATATTTGTGTGACCCAAAGGTATTTGTTTCGGGTCTGGGTGTTTGTGAGACCGAAAAGGGTTTCGTAGTTTCTGATACGACACAAGACTCTTAATGCGGGGTCAGGACTATGTATGTGACTGTTGGATGTATTAATGTATTATTTCAATGTGCAAATATTGGTTGCAGAAAGACAAGGATCGGTATGAAACAATAATAAGTTATGAGAAGCAACTGAACACGCTGAGAAGCATGACGCGACTTGAACGCAGCGAGATTTTGGTTGTGGGAAACACTGACTCAAATGTGAGTATAATTGAATAAGTGTAACATTCGCGTAAATCTAAGAAACCATTATGTGAGTATAGTTCTTTATATATTGCATTGTACGGCGACACGAGCTTGTCATTCGCCTGTTGGTAAGCGATACGACCGCTCATGGACAGTACCAAAACCAAACATCATTACAAAGCAATGCTGAGACATAAGATGTTAAGTCTCAATATGTCCAGTAGTTGCTCTGGCTACAATGTCCTACAAACCGGAACACAACAGTTCATTTACAGTATTGTTTGTTGGAGAAATAGACATTGCGGTGGTACCTACCCAGGCGGCCTCTCACATATGAGAGACCTACCACCAGTAAACCTTAGTGGTATATAACCTTATCAGATATATGACACTAACATTCATATTACTTACAATTTACAAATATCCACAGAAATAAAACATAATATATTGCCACAACAATAGTAACAAAGTTATACAAAAAAATAAAAAAATATTTTATTTATTTTTTGGGCCTCGTTCACCATCTTCAAGTAAACCGTTGATTAGGCTAGTCGTCAGTTAAAGTCCCCGTAACATCACGTGTCGATTTCACGACGCTCCATTAACACTAGTCATATGATTACACAAATCAATACTTTACTGGCTAGTGGCTACATCATCTGCTAATAAGCGTATTTACTTGATGGTTAAAATAAGGTTAAAATCTCAACCTCCTTCAAAAACACATTCATACTTCAGCAGGAGGCAGGGCGGGGTACATTTGACCAATGATTTAATAATAATACTCTATAATCATTGCATTTGACGCAATATTGCTGACTGTTGGGTGTATTTATTATTTACTATGTATATTTGTCCCTTGTTGCAGAGTAAAGATTCAAACACGAATTCGTTCGCTCGCCCGCCAAAGTCTTCAGCAAAACGTCAGAAAGAGAAAGAAAGACCACGACGATCCAGCACGTAAATATATTTTATATTATAGGGGCCAAACGAACCGTATGTTCATCTGATGGTAAGTGGTCACCGCCCATGAACATCTAAAACTCCTCAGGGCGTGGAGATGCGTTGCCGGACTTTGAGGTCCCACCTCGTTATTACGCTGCACCCAAAATACGCTCTTTTTGAAGTATATCATTTAATACAACTCACCCCTACTAATATAAAGCTTTCGCCTATACAAAGTTAATCATAAAAGGTGTAAAAAGCTGAAAGGGAGATAATGGAGACTGTCCCGCCCTCACCCCCGCCACTGCAACTCCTGTAAGCCAGGATGAACAGTGGCACGCATTTAAATGACACTTAGCATTGAAGCTCAGCGAGTCTCCGGGAATGTCTAACTTGTCTTTAACCCTCAATGAAATCAATCAAAAAGTTAAATTAATAGGAGGAGTTGGAAATAAGATTGGAGGCCAACTTTGAAATCGTGAAGAAGAAATCACCTGATCAAAAGCCAAAAGTCAAAAACCACCCAGAGCGAAAGTCCCAAGAGTTACAAATTATATTTTTATCATTTCAGACCCGAAGATCCACTAGAAGACGACATAATAGTCTTAGACGATATAGACACAACTCCCACGAAGAAAAACAAAACGGAAGAACCGCCAAAATCAATTTTAGAACAGACATTAACCCAAAATCCGGTGACAATCAGAATTCCATCGAATGGCCCAGATTGCCCAGTAAATAGCCCAGCGGTGGGACCGAAATTAGTACCCTTAAAGAACTTGATGGGCAAATTACCCAATCAAGTTGGGTACCTCCATCCCATAGTGGTAGAAAATGGTGCCCTGTCAGTACCCACGCTACAAGCAAAAATAGTTGATGGACAAGTTATATATACGCAGAAAGAGAACAATATAATTGTACCAGATATAATAAAACAACCGTATTTGACTGTCCAAAGTGAAGCTAAAGAAAAAACCTATTGTATAGTGAATGATAATGATGGAAAAATCAGCTTAATGCCTACTGGTGAAAATTCATTTGAATTTAGTATCACCAGCAGTGGTGAAGGCACCCCAGTCAATGTTGGCAATGTTGGCGAAGGTACCCATACGGGTAACCTAGCCAAACTGACCCATGTAAGCAATATAGCCAATGTGGGTACGGAAGTAAGTAAAGTATACAGCATACCCAAAATCATTAATTTAGAATTGGAAAATATGAACAATATTAGTATAACTAAAGTGACTAGTGGCGCTGGTGAAGGCAGTTTGGACAAAGTTTCTAAAGAAGGTATAGTGAGTTGTAGTGACAAACCGAGTTCAGTGAAGGAACCCCTTTTGAAGAACGATAGGATTGACTGGGAAGACAAGATACCAATGGATGTTATATCTTTTATGGTGAGTCATTTTTATGCATAATCTCACGCCTTCATCCCAGAGGGGAAGGCAGAGGCCTTTATTTTTAAAGACGCAATGGTACGCATTGGTTTTTATTATTGTTTTAGCAAAAACGAGGTATTTACCACCCAAATAAGGGGATATTTAAAAATTTGAAAAAAAATACTCGCTGATTTCGCAAAATTTTTAGTTGCATTGTATCAGTAATCACTAAAACTACCACCCGGCTTCAGTCGCAGTCTGGATATACCCAGTGTATTTATTACTATTTTATGAGAATAATTTATATGAAAAAATGTTATTCAAGGAAATACATGTTTAAGCTATTTGGTTCTAAACAACCGCCGTGGTGAATCTGGTTGAAGGCCGGCTGTGAAACCAGAGGCCGCGGGTTCGATCCCCGCATAAATAAATTTTCTACCCCCAAATATTTGTTGCGAGTGTTGTGACACTTAAAAGTCACATGTTTCTGATATACATAAGACATAACATAGTGTGGGGTCAGGACTATGTATGTGACTGTTGCGTTCCTCAATATATATTATATTTTCACAGGACGCGACAGATCCACACCCGCCGCCGTTTATAAAGCCTCTAGCACCTCCTTCAGTAGGCATCTACAACGTGAGGTCACTACGCGACAACTCCCCAAACACGGGACAAACGGATGAAATAATAGACCTATGTTGAAGTGCATTTATAACGAAGAGTTTTGTTCACTACCGCCCATGGTAGTCCCAAATGGGACATGAAAGCGAAAATTCTCCCCGGAATGGGGAGAATCTCGCTGAAATTGGGGAAATTCTCCCCGACGTTGGGAAAATTCTCCCGGAAAGTAGGGAGAACTCTCCCCGAAAATGGGGAGATTTGTATAGGCAACAATTGAGTATTGTAAATATGAGCAACGGGGAATTAATAGCTCTAAGAACTATGAAACGGAGAAAGAGACGGTGCTATGACGTTATGTGTATGTGTGAGCGAGGAAGTTATTGTCTTTATATTTGATATCTATTGTGTTGTATGTATGTATGTAATGGCTGAATTATTATTTTTACTAAAATATAAATACATCCATTTTATGTGTATGTTATCAGTCTAAATATTATTAACATGACCAATGTATTAAAATGTGAAGAGAGAAAAACTTATTTTGACAATGTTTTCGACAATGGAAGATAGTGAACGACCTGTAAATCATTTGTTGAGAATGTAAGAAATGATTGCTATTTATGTTCAACTGTGGACTTTCTGTGAATGAGAGAGAGAGAGAGAGAGTGAAATGAAATTTAGAAGACAATGTTAAAAAGTCACGCGATTTAATGTTAACACAAAAGTACACTTTGGTCTTATATACCCCCTCAGAAGGTGGCTATTTTTTAAAATATGTCAATATGATTTTTTTTAACTGGTTACTGATTAAATTATAAAGAAATGATGAATTTGTTTTAATAATCCTTACTAATGCATATATTTTGAATAAATATGTACTGACAGCCTCCGTGGCGCAGTTGGTTAGACACCGGATGTGAAACGAGAGGCCGCGGGCTCGATCCCCGCACCGAAACAAATATTTGTGTGATCCACAGGTATTTGTTTCGGGTCTGGGTGCTTGTGAGACCGCAATGTCTCTCGTAGCTTCTGATACCCACGACACAAGACTCGATCTTAGTGTGGGGTCAGGACTATGTATGTGACTGTTGGGTGTATTTATAAGTCTTCACTCTTCGGAAAAAAATATACGCGGGTCTCGCAAAGTTAGTCTCGGTGCGGGAATCGAACCGTGCTCTCTCGAGGTACAGTCAACTTCTCAATGTGCCACGTAGATTGTAAAATGAAGGAATGCTACTTCTGCCTATACTAGGGTCTAATTCCATAGGTACTTAAGGTCGGAACATCATTATTTTTTAGTTTAGGCATAAGAAGGATATTAATTATCTTCAGTTCTTTTTTTTCTTTTTTTTTTCTCTTCATGGCAATGCACTATCTTCAGTTCTTAAAACAAACATTAAATGCAATAACTAAACGCACATCTAAGACCTTTACATTCCAAATATTACATGTAAGTGTTTATAGCGTAACTTTATTACCCAACTCTATCTTGGAATATAGCCTATCCCTTTCTATACCGTTATATTAGCGTCAAATAAAACATCAAAACAAATGCTAAACATCTTAACAATTGTACTTAAATATACGGAACGGAATGTTTGGTCAATCATTGACAAACAATAATTTTACGAAATATTTATGAAAATTAATTGATTTTAACAATTTAAATCGTGACATAATGGACGAGGAAGTGAACCCTCTATCCGCGAGTGCTATATGCGTGGGGTGTCTCAGTTGTGACAGAAATCTGAAATCACTGAACGATGAAGAAGCTAAATTATATTTTGAAGAATTCCTCGAAAGTTTCGTAAGTTTTTAAATTATTTATTAATTATTTATGTAAGGATCGATGGCCTAGACACAGGGTTTGTCTGTTTTAGGACCTAGATACATAAATTGTGATAGGAAAACTAAGTATTTTAATTGTGCCACAACTACAAAGTAATTAATTAAAATATTATTGTTTATCATAATAATACGGAATAAATAGGTACAAAACAATATTTTATTAATTAAAACTCGTATTTCACGCCTAAACCTGCAATTTTGATTCTTAGTTACTTAGAAATTAATTTAAGTACTTAGTTATAAAAAAGTACAGAATTTAAATTATGTTATTGTCCTCTCACATACATAGTCCTGACCCCTAATTAAGATCAATTATGTCTTGTGTTGTGGGTATCAGAAGCTACGAGAGACTTTTCGGTCTCACAAACACCCAGACCCGAGACAAATACTTATGGGCCTCACAAATATTTGTCTTAGTGCAAGGATCAAACCTGCCATCTCTCATTTCACAGCCGGCATGTAACCAACTGCGCCATATTCATAGGTGGATTTAAAACGAATTTCAGTTATCAAATGTTTTGTCTTCTTCCCTCAAACCGATTTCTAAAGTTGTTTGAAAGGGATAAAATATTTGATAACTAAAATAGGTTTTTAAACTGTCTACGAATAAGACTATAAATGTGTTTCTACCATTAAAACTATGTTTTATTTTCAGGACAGCACAAAAGAGCCAGTTTTATTATGTTGGGAGTGTGTCTCTTTGCTACAAAAGTCTTTTAAGTTCAAGAAACAAGTTAAATTGGCTAAGAACTACTTAATATCATGCTTGGTAAGTATTTTGTATTAATTTCAGTATTGTCGATCTTAATGTGGGGTCAGGACTATGTATGTGACTGTTGGGTGTATTGATAAAATAAAAACATGACAGCCTCCGTGGCGTAGTTGGTTAGACGCTGCCTGTGAAATGAGAGGCCGCGGGTTTGATCCCCGAACTGAAACAAATGTTTGTGTGATCTACAGGCATTTGTTTCGGGTCTGGGTGTTTGTGAGACCGAAAAGTCTCTCGTAGCTTCTGATACCCACGACACAAGACTCGATCTTAGTGTGGGGTCAGGACTATGTATGTGACTGTTGGGTGTATTTATTTATTTTCAAACTACCTCTTGTTTATGGTAAAATTGATTCAATGCACATTATGGTTATCACAATGTGGTCCAAAAAGGCTATGGATACAGAGAAATTTCCGGTCATTGAACTCAATAGAATATTTGTCTGTGTTTTATTACATTATTTTTCAAACTCAGATAAATGATGATGTTTTCCTACCGTTTTCGGCCTCGGCGACTATTATGTTGTACACAAGCATTTGTTTATTTTTTATAATGTTATGTCCTCTGGTACAGCAGATAAATACTATTAAAACAAATATTTTATGTCAAAACAACATATATCTTTAAATAAGACATCTAATAAAATGCTTAAGGTAATTAAACTTAAGGTATAGAAATATAGGAGTGAAAACAGACAATCTTACTACTTCTTTGACAAAAAATATTTTAAATGAATTTATTTATTTATTTAAATCTTTACTGTACACAGTAAAATAACATACAGAAACAGAAAAAAAAAACAGTACAAATGGTGGTCTTATCGCATAAAGCGATGTCTTACAGAAAACCATGGGATGGATTTAAAATACGGAGAAAGAGAGGGCAGTGTAAAAAAAAGAAATTAAATAAATAAAGAATGGCAGCCAAAAAAACTATTACACTATAAACTATTATTACTTATTGAAAATTTACAGATTTTTAGCTTATACATCAAATCACATTATTCAGCCTTCAGAATATACCTCATCATTCAAAATGAATTTGCATACAATATCTAGTCTTTTGTTTTCTTTTTCAGTACAACAACTCTCCTCTAACATGTCTATCGAGGTTAAAAATAAGCGACACACAAATATTGGACACAACTTTAGACATAAACAAAAGAAAAACTCAAAAATCACAACTATTTGATACTCAAATAACTTCAGAATGTGATGTACTTAAAACAAACTTCAATGAAAATGATTTTAAAGAAGACTCACTGAAAGAAACGGTTAAATTGACCCATGACTTAGTCTCAAACCAATGGACAATGCAGGAGGTAGTTAAAATAGACTCAGATTACCACGAAAATAAAGACTCGTTTGATAACAAATATGAGTTTGATGCCACATTTCCGGGGACTTTTGTGAAGACCGAGGACTCGGTTGGCAGTTTGGATGAAGGGTATTTTATTGATGATACGAGTGACAGAGACACTGAGGAGTTAAAGGTAAGAAATTTTTCTCTTATTTTTATATTAAATAACTGTTTTAATGGTGGTAGGTCTCTCATATGTGAGAGGCCGCCTGGGTAGGTACCACCACAATGTCTATTGCTCCGACAAACACCAGTGTAAATGCACTGTTGTGTTCCAGTTTGAAGGACATTGTAGCCAGAACTACTGGACATAATGAGACTTAACATCTTGTCTCAGGATGGCGAGCGCAGTGGAATGCCAAGTATCGCTTTGTTATTCATGGTGTTTGATTTTGCTACTGTCCATGAGCGGTCCTATCGCTTACCACCAGGCGAATGTCATGCTCGTCTCACCATGCACAGCAATAAAAAAGTAGCACAAATTGAAATACTAGACTAATTTGTATTTAATTTTATTTATATTTGTTAATTAATTATATTTAATTTATATTTGTTTCCAGGAAATAGCTAAAGTAGACGTCGATTGTTCTATAACTGCTGAGCCAAAACCGATGAAGCGCAAATCAGAGGTCATATACAATGATTCAGATGATGAACCACTCATGAAGAAGAAGGGTGAGAAGAAAACTAAGAAGAGGAAAGCGAAAGATTGTGAGTTATTGTTTACCTTCACCCGGTTGATACTTTTTGAGGCCAGTCCGCATTAAAAACATTTTATTTAACATTCTACTAGAACGCCTCTGTAGCGTAGTTGTGCTACGGTTTGATTACAAAGCTCTGGTCTCGGGTTCGAATCCCGGGTCAGGCAAAGTAATATTGGATTATAAGCTCAGTGTCAGGAATTTGTGCCCGATATGGCAATAAGTTAGTCCCCTATCACATGGGACGGAACATACCAGGCGAAATGTGGGTGTCCTGGTGGTGTCTCCGCCTACCCCTTCTGGGATAAAGGCTTTATGTATGTATGTATATTTTCCCCCCACAGCAACACCAAAAACGGACCACCGTCGCACCCCGGGGGCGAAGCGCGAGAAGCCGGCCGGCGTGGTGGACACCCCGCGCGTGCGCCGCAAGCTGCAGCAGCTCAACGTGCGCGCCGACCAGCTGCAGATGCTGCTGCTCAGCTGGCAGGAGGTACGTGCACTCTACCCGCATTGTTGCAGTCGTCTGTAGGGATCATCGATTGATGATTTGATCGATACTGAATATAATTGATATTGTATGCAATCGATACTGAATCCAATAGATACATGTAATCGATCCTGGATATAATCGGTACTTGATATCTGGATATAATCGATACTGAATACAATCGATACTAGATAGAATCGATCCTGGATATAATCGGTACTTGATATCTGGATATAATCGATACTTGATATAATCGATACTGGATATAATCGATACTGAATACAATCGATACTAGATTTAATCGATACTTGATATAATCGATACTGAATACAATCGATAGTTGATATAATCAATACTGGATATAATCGATACTAGATAGAATCGATACTGGATATAATCGATGCTGAATACAATCGATACTAGATTTAATCGATACTAGATCGAATCGATACTAGATTTAATCGATACTTGATATAATCGATACCGAATACAATCGATACTGAATACAATCGATACTAGATTTAATCGATACTAAATAGAATCGATACTTGACATAATCGATACTGGATATAATCGATACTAGATTTAATCAATACTAGATAGACTCGGTACTTGATATAATCGATACTGGATATAATCGATACTGAATACAATCGATACTTGATATAATCGATGCTTAATACAATCGATGGGCTGAAAATCGAGCCCAGTGGCGTGCTATGGGAGAGGCCTATGTCCAGCAGTGAACGCAGAAGGGCTGATGATGATGATGATGAATACAATCGATACTAGATATCATCGATATTAAATAAAATTGTCTATCATTATCCGTATTTCATTGTGCATCAGGAAAAAATGAGTAATTAACCAAAGGTGCAATCTCAACTATGCTTGTTACAGGTGTATTTATTTATTAAATGGGTAAAAAATAATTGTATTTGCAAATAATAGCTATTACTATGTATTTTACTGGTGGTAGGTCTCTCATATGTGAGAGGCCGCCTGGGTAGGTACCACCGCAATGTCTATCTCCACAACAAAAACAAAGAAACTTAACATCTTATGACTCAGGATGGCGAGCGCAGGGCAACGCCAAGCATTGTTTTGTAATGGTGTCGTTTGGTTTTGCTACTGTCCATTAGCGGTCGTATCGTTTACCAACAGACGGACGGCATGCTCGTCTCGCCATTTACCACAATAAAAAAAACCCACTCCTTGCAATACTATCATCATCCCCAGGTGGAGGAGGAGCGGCAGAGGTCTCTAGCGAGCGAGACGTTCACTCGACACAACTACAGATGCTATGACTGCGCCCTCGGCTTCAACTACAGAGTGAAACTCGACAACCATATGAAGAAACATCAACCGGTAAGTGTTCTGAATAACAGGTTCAAGCGTTGATTGAAAATGCAGTAGATTCGGAGTGTTAATAACATGGCTTTGAAATTCGCGCCATCTATTAGATATTTTCGGAACTACATGGAATGAAAATTCTGAAGTGCAAATGTTCGAAATAACTTCTTCGTGGTTGGTTGGTTAGACGCCGGCTATGAAATAAGAGATCCAAGGTTCGAGACAACATACATATATAAACTCACGCCTTTATCCCAGAAGGGGTACGCAGAGGCGCCACCAGGACACCCACATTTCGGCTTGTATGTTTCGTCCCATGATGTGATAGAGGAGAGCCTATCGCCATATCGGGCACAAACTCCTGACTCCGGGCTGATAATTAATAGAAAAATCCAATATCACTGCCCGACCCGGGACTCGAACCCGAGACCTCAGCTTTGTAGTCGTACCGTAGCACAACTACGCCACCAAGACAGTCAAAACTTTTATAAAGTAGCCCTTAATATAAGCTATAAAAATAATTAAGTCAAGTTCTCCATTATCTGTCAATCTCCATTGTTCTACTATGTTAATAAAAAAGTCCGATATGGCGATAGACTCGCTCCCTATCACATAGTAGGACGGAATACACAAGGCGAAACGTGGGTGACCTGGCAACACCTCTGCCTACCCCTTCTGGGAAAAGGCGTGAGTTTATGTATGTAAATAAAATGTTTTTCTTGCAGTCGGCAGGTGATTTAGTTTGTGAAGTGTGCAAGATTCATTGTAAGAACGCGCACGCGCTCTCCGCGCATAGAAGAAGGCATCGAGTCAGGTAATATTAATCTATATTTTGCATTAACTACATAGTATATTAGAATTAGTCCGCCTGGCACTAGGCCAGCGTGATGGACTATATGGCCTAACCCCTCACAATTGTACTCTGGATTTAGGACGCCCGTGCAGAGGACGTATATGGGCTGATACAGATATAAGAATTATTGTTCATACTCATTTTTTATGATTTTTCTGACTACCTAGTAATTATTTATTTCATAATGATCTCTTATACACATTAAAGGACTTAAACTGAAAGTTTAATATATACTTGAAGCTTGAATAATAGAGGGTAGTTACCAGTGAATAAGTTAAGTTTTTATATGCGTTGCTAGATGGCGTTCTTGCGTATTGTGCGGCGAAGCTCTGACTAACACAGACTGTTTTAAATAATAATTTGTATAGTCTTTAGTAAAAGATTCTTTTTTTGTGTGACTATGTATGTTACGCAACAAAAATATTAATGAAAGTAACACAGATGGGGAGTTAGGTCATATGTCAGTTTGTCAGTCCCCGTGGCTGGTCGGTCAGACATCAGCTGTGTAATGAGAGGCCCCAACGATCTCTCATCCCGACCTAAGTTAATGTGTTCCACGAGTATTTCTTTCTGGGTGATTGTTAGATCGAAATATTTCGTAGTTTCTGATACGACAGAAGACTGGATCGTAAAGCGCGATTCCATTAGGCAAGTTAGTAGTAACTTGTTTGCAAGTTGCAAATTGGATGCAACTTGGACAAGTCTGCATACAAATAAATCTTGCATGTGGGTGGTCTGAACGTGTAAATTTTTATTCAAGTGACGCGCAAATTGAACGCGCACAAGTAAGTATCATGATTTCGTCATACACCCATGGTTTCCTTCTCACTTTTGACCGTCTATACTTGTATTTAAGTAAAACTTACATGCAATTTGCACTCTCGTAAATTGATCGCAAATCGTCATACTTGCACGCAAGACTTACCTAATGGAATCGCGCGCTAAGTGTGGGGTCATGACTATGTGATTGTTGGGTGTATTAATTGATGTTGAAGGTAGTTGTCGATGTAAGTGTTTGTGTTCGGCCCCGCTAGATGGCGCTGTGTGACGTGCGGCGGCACGTGGTCCCGCGCGGGCGTGGCGGCCGACCACCACGCGCGCGCACACGGCGCCGCGCCACCCACGCATCTCTGTACCGTGTGCGGACACACGGACACGTACGTACTGTCTCTCTCGCACTCGCGCTATCTGAATCTCTCCATCTCCCTCTATTCACAGGCCGCCTTAAAGACGTACTGGCACGTACGTATTGCTGTCTGTCTCTCTCTCGTTAACGGCACACTTAAACGTGTAATGCTGTCTCTTTCTCACCCTTGCTCTCGCTTCACAAACCGCCGAGAAAACATCAAAAACTATTGTAGCGTCTACATATAAGCATAGAGAAGCGGTTGTTGGCACTGAGTTTTTTTTTATTGCGATGAATGTCGAGTCGAGCATGCCATTCGCTTGATGGTAAGCGATACAACCACTCATGGACAGTAGCAAAACCAAACACCATGAATTACAAAGCAATGCTTGGTATACCATTACACTCGCCATCCTGAGACATAAGATGTTAAGTCATTATGTCCAGTAGTTCTGGCTACAATGTCCTTCAAACCGGAACACAACAGTGCATTTACACTGCTGTTTTTGAATGTCTAGTAACTATACTATTAACATATGTCATAAAGTTAAATAATACATTAGAAGTCTAACATTTCAGAAGCCTAGGAAGACTTCGCAACCACATGAAGAACCACTCCGAGCGACAGAAGTGCGAACTTTGTGGCAAAACTTTCAGAAACAGGGACTCTTTGAGGACGCATCTATTGTAAGTAAACCGTTTTAACCGACTTTAGAAAACAGGTTATTGTTTTTAAGTATACAGGGTTAGTGATAAAGGGTATATAAAGCTACAACTGTTGCTATGGGTCCAAGGAAACGAGAAAAAAAATCAGCTGTTCTATACAAAAATAATCGTTTGAATTTGCAAAATGTATGGCACAGCTGATGTTTTTTCGATATCGCTGTAGGACCCATTGCAAAAGTATTTGATTATGTTGAGTGTAGCATTCTCCTTACAACTTTAAATAACCTTTCTCACCCTGTGTATACATATGTAATATACTTAATTGTAACGTTTTTGTACATGTTATGATCCTAAAGATCAAACATTTTTACAACGAACTATATTATTGTGTAATAAATGTATCAGCCCATACACGTCCCACTGCAGGGCACGCGCCTCCTCTACAATCCAGAGTACGATTGAGAGGGGTTAGATATAGTCCACCACGCTGGCCTAGTGCGGGTTGGCAGACTTTAGTGGGATCTATATGAGCTGATACAGATAAAGGAAATTGACTGTATAAGTTGTATTACGAGAGGAAAGCCGGTGAGAATCGGGTTATACATACATAAATAAATCCATGCATTTTCTCTAATCACCACGCACTTTAACGGTGAAGGAAAACATCGAGAGGAAACCTGCATACCGTAGCGATTTTAAAGATTTTCTACGGTATGTAAGTCCGCCCGCACTAGGCCCGCGTGGTGGACTATATGGCCTAACCACTCTCAATCGATTCTCTCGATTGTAGAGTAGGCCCGTGCCCTGCAGTAAGACGTATATGGGCTGATACAAAAAATGAATTTAAATTAAGTTTTTTTTTGCGGGTAGTATCCACAAAGGCGAGAAGGAGTACGCGTGCCCCAAGTGCGAGAAGCGGTTTCTGTTCAAGCGAGCACTGCATGTACACCTGATCACTCACGACGCGCCCGCGCTGCTGTACTGCCATGAGGTGAGTACATACCGGGCATATCAAGACTGCGACCGAATATGCAGGTGGAATTGTGGTGTTTCCGTGGCTGAGATAGAGAGTGTGTGAGAGAGAGAATGCTAATGAGATTGAAACATTGTTTCAGTGCGACATGAACTTCAAGAATCGCATGTCGTACGGACAACACATGCGCTACAGCCTCAAACACATCGACCCCGCCAAGCTCAAGTGAGTAACTACCCTCTGCGTTGTACCTTGTATTTGCAACTACCTTCCTCTAAAATAATAAAATAATAAATAAATACACCGAACAGTCACATACATAGTCCTGTGGCTCTTGCACGAACGTCTATCGAAAAAGTATTCGTATCGTAATCGAGAAATTTTGTATGAGATTTCTTCAGCGCCTCTATCGTGCGTAAAAGGAACTAATTTTGCGAGCACGAATGATTTTATCTTACTTTCGTATCGTAATCGAGAAGTAACGTAAACAAAACTCGAGTTATATAAACGACGGAATGTGCTTCGTGCTACGGACTACCGTCGTACTCTGGTTATCGTATCGAGTCCTCGATACGTTTACGTTACGAATTCGATAGTTTTTCGAAGGCTACAGACCCCACACTAAGATCGAGTCTTGTGTCGTATGAGAAACTACGAGAGACTTTTCGGTCTCACAAACACCCAGACCCGAAACAAATACTTGTGGTTCTCACAATTTGTCTTGGTGCGGGGATCGAACCCGCGGCCTCTCGTTTCACAAGCGTCTAACCAACTGCGCCACGGAGGCTGTCGAATTCACATTTGGCTGAAAAACTGTTTTAAGTCTATTTTGGCTGGGCACAGAGCCTCAATGGATCTAATTTGTTCAGACACGCGTGTAATCTATGCGACAAGAAGTTCTTAAAAGCAGCTCGGCTGGAGGAACACAACCTCGCCGTGCATCTGAAGGCGACGCCGTTTCACTGCACCGTGCCCGGATGCAACTTCGTGAGTGAACCACTTTTAATTAAATACAGGGTATATCAAGACCGCGACCGAAAACGAAGCCAGGTGGTAGTTTAAGCGGTTACAGACACAATGCAACTAAAAATTTTGCAAAATCAGGGACGGTTTTTTATTTCAATTTTTTAAAAGGGGAGGGAGGGGTAAATATCTAGTTTTTGCGAAAATAGTAATTTAAGCCCTTACGTACCATTGCCTGTTTAAAAATAAAGCGATGGACGTCATTTTTTTAGAAAGACTATGTATAAATTATCACTCAAATACGACAATATGTAAAAAATAACAAAGAAAAAATTGACGGCATTTTTTGTGAAATTTTTACTTGCATTGTGTTTGATATCACTAATACTACCACCTGGCTTCGTTTTCGCTCGCGGTCTTGATATACCCTGTATGTTTTCTTATTTATTTAGTTATATATTCTTTATTATACACCAGGGAAAAAAAACAGAGATTATAACAAAATTTAACAATAAGTACAAACTTTCTTTTATTTAATATATTTATAAATATTGAAATAAATACATAAACATCTAGCCTTTTTCACAGAAGGGGTAGACAGAGGAGCAATGAGGACACCCACGTTTCTCCTTATGTGTTCCGACGATGTGATAGGGGGCGAGCCTATCGCCATATCGAGCATTAATTCCTGACTTCGAGCTGATAATAAATAGAAAAATCCAATATCACTTTGCCCGACCCCTGATTCGGACCCGAGACCTCAGCTTTGTAATTATACCGTAGTACAACTATGCCACGATATCAGCCCAGAGTCAGGAATTTGTGCCCGATATGGCGATAGGCTCGCCCCCTATCACATCATGTTACGGAACATACAAGGCGAAATGTGGGTGTCCTGGTAGCACCTCTGCCTACCCCTTCTGGAAAAAGACGTGAGTATGTACGAGTACCCAAAACAGTACTGCTTTAGGGGACTTTAAGTTAAGTATCCCGTCCCGTCCCGTCCGCAGGCGAGTTCGTCGCGGCCGGTGCTGCGCTCGCACGTGCGCTCGCGGCACCGCGACGGGCGCGCGCGCAGGAACTACGTGTGCCACGCCTGCGGGAAGGCCTACAAGGTAACTCATAGCCACCGAACTGTCCCAAAAATTGAGACAGTTTTCGAGATTTTATACAGGGTATATCAAGACCGCGACCGAAAACGGAGCCAGGTGGTAGTATTAGGGACTTCAGACATAATGCAACTAAAAATTTCGCAAGAAAAATTTACAACTTTTTTTTTGTAATTTTTTACTTATCGTCGTATTTGGGTGATATATACATACTTTTCCTAAAATAAAGTTGTACACCTCTTTATTTTTTAACACGCAATGGTACGTAAAGGTTTAAATTAGTATTTTCGCAAAAACTGGCTATTCACCACTCAAACACGAAAAAATTCTAAAAAAATATCTATCACTGTTTTGGCGAAATTTTTATTTGCATCGTGTCTGTAACCACTAAAACTACCACCTGGCTTCGTTTTCGGTCGCAGTCTTGATATACCCGGTATAAATCAATCAATTGTCATACATACATAAAGTGATATTTCTCGAGGTAATTGTATGAAAGTCATATATTGTTGGCAATTTGTTTTATAACAAGATTCACTAATTTCTGAATCATGTTAATCACCAGTCATTACAACCAGTTTTGTTTTATTGGACGGTGAAATCGAAAAAAGGGATATTTTTGTCTTCCCTTTCGAATTTTTTTTTCTTTAACAAAATATACATATTTTCGCTTCAAAATACTTTTATTTGATAAACAATTATGTATGGAATTACTAAAAAGAACTAAGACATATTTCACATAAAATATTATCTATAAGAATTAGATTTTTAATTATCTGTGTACTCACTGTATCACATTATTCCACGGTCTGTTAGTAGAGTGTGTATTACCCGATTCACACCGGCTTACCTTTGATATTAATAAATACACCCAACAGTCACATACATAATCCTGACCTCACACTAAGATCGAGTCTTTTGTCGTGTATCAGAAACTACGAGAGATGTTTCGATACTACATCTATGGCTATACTACAACTGGTTAATAACAAATATTTTATTGTGTAGTCATCATATTCCAGTAGCAATGTATTACGGCTTTATTCATAGACGGATATGAAACCTATTTTAGTTATTGAATGTTTAGTCCCTTTCGAACGACTTTAGAATTCAGTTTGAGCGAAGAAGACGAAACATTCGATAGCTAAAATAGGTTTTAAATCTCTTTATGAATCAGGCCGTTTGTGAATAGTATATTATTATTATTACTATTGTCCCAGAACAAGAAGACGCTGGAGGGTCACCTGCGCTCGCACTCGGGCGAGCGACCCTTCCGCTGCGCACTCTGCGGCGCCAGCTTCGGATACGAGGCCGCGCTCTACAACCACACGCGCGTCGTGCACCGTGAGTCATACACACTCACATACATACATACATACACACACACATACATACATACACACACACATACATACATACACACACACATACATACATACATACACACACACATACATACATACATACACACACACATACATACATACATACACACACACATACATACATACACACACACATACATACATACATACACACACACATACTTACATACACACACACATACATACATACATACACACACACATACTTACATACACACATACACACACACATACATACATACATACACGCAAAAATACATAGATAATCCCGTATGTCATCACTTCTCTGAATTTTATCTTTATTAGTAAAATTATCGAATGGTGTATACACATATTGTGTTATTTTTCTCAAAAATATTAGGTTCGATTCATAGCAGAGAATATTGATATATCAAAAATCCAAGTATGCAGTTTTAGTTTTCATCAAAATCAGGCTTGAGACTCATTTCAGTAGTTTTCGCTGTTCCACATAGTTTAGGATTTTACCATTCACGTCTACTTGAAAAATTTGATAAAGATTAGCTTTTCTTCATAATTAATACGATTTTTATTTGCAGGTAATAAAGAAACGGCTGCCAGTTAACGCCCGCTTCTCTCAAACCCGAGTAGAATTATGAATATAGACATTTTAATCAATATTGGAGTTTTTATTTTCCTCTATTCTCGTGTAGATCTCAGTAAAGCCATTGACTTCTGTTTAATTTTAATGTACTGCATACATACATAAACTCACGCCTTTATCCCCGAAGGGGTAGGCAGTGGCGCCACTAGGACTCTCACATTTCGCCTTGCATGTTCCGTCCCATGATGTGATTTTATTGTAACTAAATAAAATATAACACCCGGACACAATCATTGATGTCCGGAGAGGTATGATCTCTACATCGTTACATTTTACTGGTAGTAGGTCTCTCATATGTGACGCCGCTTGGGTAGGAACCACCGCAATGTCTAGTTCTCCAACAAACAGCAGTGTAAATGCACTGTTGTGTTTGAAGGACATTGTAGCTAGAACTACTGCACATGAGACTTAACATCTTATGTCTCAGGATGGCGAGCGCAGTGGAATGCCAAGCATTGTCTTTGTTTGGTTTTGCTACTGTCCATGAGTGGTCGTATCGCTTACCATCAGGCGAATGGCATGCTCGTCTCGCCATGCATAGCAATATACATGTAATATAAATAAAAAACGCTCATACATCTGTTACAGAATTTATTATAGAATAGTGATCAGTAGTTGTAATGGTCCCCGTTGTGCTCGTCGGGGTTGTATTTGTCTTCGGGTTCCTGTTTGATGAGCAGGGAGCCACCTCCCAGAGAGAACTCTGGATAGTCTGTAACACATATTCATTAGCTTCACCCATGTTTGTTAAATTATAAAATACAAATATAATTATATTTTGTATTTGTATCAGCCCATATACGTTCCACTGCAGGGCACGGGCCTCTACAATCTTAAATTTGATTAAGAGAGGTTAGGCCATATAGTCCACCACGCTGGCCTAGTGCAGGCGGACTTTACATACCATAGAAATTCTTACAATTATGTAGGTTTCACAAAGTTTTCCTTCACCGTTATAGTGCGTGTTGATTGACCATCAATACATACATGACTCCGAAAAGTAAGAGACGTGCCCTGGGATTTGAACCTGTGACCACCGTGGACATGTTTAGCCACATCTGGTATGTTAACCATCAGGCCACCACGCACTCCGTTTGTAAACACTATGTTTGTATGTCTAGTTTGTTATTATTTCTTTATTTTTTTCATCGCTTCTTTTTATTGTTACATATTCACAATTATAAAAAAAAATATATGTAGAAAAATAAAAAGATTTATCCTCCAGTGGCGAAGCTCAAGACCCAAGCCACGGGCAGTTAAGATAGACAAAATTTCTAGTTATTATGTTATTATTAACATATAATACATACCGTCTGCAGGTTCCTGTTTGACCTTAATATCCTCGGGTTTGACTTTATGTTCCTTCCGTTCTCTGTCCCGGCGCGGTCGCTTCTTATCCCTTTCCCGGTCTTTGTGTTCTTTATGGTCCTTATGCTCCTTGTCTCTGGAGCGGCGTCTGCGTTCCGAACGTGAGCGAGAGCGGCGCCGTCTTCTATACAAACGGATGTGTTAGTCATCTTATATTGCAAAAAATCATACCAAGTGTAATGAAATGAAAATGTAAAGAATTGAATAATGTGTGAGTGTGTGTGTGTGTATGTATGTATGTGTGTGTGTGTGTGTGTGTGTGTGTGTGTGTGTGTGTGTGTGTGTGTGTGTATGTGTGTGTATGTGTGCGTGTGTGTGCGTGTGTGTGCGTGTGCGTGTGTGTGCGTGTGTGTGTATGTGTGTGTATGTGTGCGTGTGTGTGCGTGTGTGTGTGTGTGCGTGTGTGTGCGTGTGTGTGTATGTGTGTGTGTACGTAGTGTGGTACGCGGACCTGTCGGTGTCGTCTCGCTCGCGGTCGCGGCGGCGCGTGCGCGAGGTGGAGCGGCGCCGCGAGCGCGAGCGGGAGCGCCGCCGAGCCGCCGCGCCCGCTGCAACACAACAGCTTATTTCAGTAAAGGATAATCACCATTTTACTGCGAAACTTGGTATCAGTGCGAAAATTTCTGTCCCTCGATGAAACCTACTAATTTGTGTAGGGAAAAATATATTTTAATAATAATAAACATAATTGCGACCGAGGCCCAGAGTTCTTCAAGAATTACGTTATTTTATAAAAATCTGACCTCTGAATCTCCTTTATAAAATATTATTTTTGAGAGTTGTACACACTATTCGATATCTACCTTCAATTTTAGTATTTTACCTGTTGATAAACATCTATCCACAATTATTGAAGATAAAATAATACTAATAAAATTCGGTTTTTATTTTCGAAGGGTTACTATTAGATATGTGTGTGTTAGATATGTACCTCTGTCACGGTCATGTCGTGCTCGCTCGTCGCGGTCTCTCTGCTCGAGGCGGTATCTCTCTCTCTCGCGCTCGTTGTCCTCGCGGCCCGAGTGCTTGATGTTCACGTCGGCGCCGCCGCGACGAGTGCCGCCGAGTCCGCCGCCTGAATACATAGTTATTTATTTAAAATATTTACAACATTAACGAACACAATAACAACTTTACATAATATAAAACTAACTAGCTTCTCGCTGTCCCTATGAAAGTCTAGGTCGTTTCAACTACTTTGAATGCATTTTATCAATAAGAAAAGTTGTTTTAAGAGAAACGTTTATGCATATACATTTAATTTTTTTTTGCCAAATATAAAATTCAAATTTTTTTTGCCGTTAGTGGAAACCTACAAAATTTTCGGGTGTCGAATGAGATAGAAGAATTTCATCAACTGATTGGAGATGGGCCAGAATAGCTAGTTATAACACATTCAGTAAGATGATGGTCACTCACCGAGTCTCCGTGGCAGCCACCCTTTGACCGTCCTAGCTCGTTCCACGTCGACCAGCACTCGCTTGCCGTCGATCTTCTTGCCGTCCGCCAGCTTGTACGCGGCTGCGGATTTAGTAAGTGGTCAGGTGCGCTCATCCACCGTCTTTAGAGTAAGCTTTAGAGGGCGCAGTGGAAATATATTCAAATGCCGGAAGAAATACGCTATAGGCATTGTTTAATGTATTTTTAAATAGTCATAAATTATGTTTTTGTAAAATATTTTTCAAATAGCATTTTTTATTAAAAAATTGTCATTTTTTTTCAGTTTTAATCCATTTTTTTTACTGTCAACTATACCACAGTCTAACCTACTTTTTGGAAGTAAGAAGAAAACAAAAATTATGCGAAATTTTAGAATTTATTTTAGCAATTATGGATTCGGATAATTTAAAATTTCCACCGGGCGCCCGCTAAAGAAGTGAGAAACGAATACATAGACCCACATTTTAATGTTTTAAATACTGCAAAGTATAAAACAACGCATTAAGTGCTGATTGTCAAAAACTCAACCATAATTCAAATAGTGCTTAGAAAAAATCTTTTTTTTTTTCACTAATTCAGTTTTTTTTAGGTTTATACATTTACTGGCCCATTAAAAACTCGAAAATTAAAAAAAACTGTTTTTTTTTCTTTAAAAACTAATTCTACTGGACTTCAGAGCGATATTATAGATCTATTAGTCTATTTTGATAGGCATTTTACACTCAGGAGCTGTTTTAGATCCAAAAATGTTAAAAAAATATTCAACAATATTTTTTTTTATTTTTTAATTAAAAAAAAAGAACGAATACAAAGTTTCAAATGAACAAAAATCCCAATATTTCTGGCTTTTAATTACTGACAATTAAAAATAAGGTCCATATACACGCATATTACATATACATATTACATATCGCTACCCGCGTTCTCAATCTTTCCAACACAAATTCGGATTGTGTCAGATATTTACATACAAATTATATAATATACCAAGAAACCTGTAAGGAAAAACAAATTCGCACAAAAACGAAATCTTGCATCCCATCGCGAAACTTAAGATCCGCCACGAAATTTAGCAAATGCATTTTTTAGAAAAACACAGATGTGAATTTTCGTAGCGAAAAAAAGGATCACGATGAAATTTCGAGAAGAGTTTCTTGTACGAATTTCGTGTCGGGAGGGGAGAAGGGGGGATTTCGACAGATTTTTTACGTTACGTGTGACAGTAATAATAAAAATGATACCTACCGACCAAGCCGAGTGACGCCGTATAAACACATGTAAATATATAAAGGTATACCTACCGGTTTTCTTTTCTTTTTGTTTTTTTTTTTACATTAGTGGTGATGGGAGAACGGGTCGCATTGGAACAGCCAACAAAACTATTCTTTTTTCCGACTCACCTTCATGACTTACCTTTTTTTTTTAATTAATAATCATATGTATATTTGTTTTTCTTTTGTAAATCTATCTTTAAGTAGTATCATCTTTTGTATTTTCTTGGTTATTATGAGCAAAAAAAATTTAACTATAATTTTCATCTAAGATTTTTTTTTCAATGTCCAATGCGACTGTCCAAGCTACCGTCCGCGCCACCACCACCGTCCATACCTACCGTCCATTGTACTTCCTCAATTACTTACTTTACAAACCGAACTCACCACGATGGCAAACCGTTCATTACCGTATTACCTGACGCGCATTGGCTTTTGCAATTTAAAAATGCGCTTCTCATTTTTAATAACAAAAAGTTAAAATAAAAACAAAAAAACGACTACACGCTTTCCACTTAGTAAAAAAAACCTTTTTCCAACGACTACGCCCATTTTTTTGTAAAAATTTACTTTTTTTTCTTTTTTTTTTCTGACATTCCATAATGTATGTAGCAGTCTTACCACATACAAACCTATTATAGAGGGAAGGAGCCAGATATCTCGGTAGTCTAAACGGCTGAGTCTGTGGTGTGAAATAGAAAAAAACATCAATTTATTACATTGCAATGATACACCAACCAACGGAGTGTTTTTTAACGCGAAATCCTACTTATTGCACCTAAACATTCGGTTGTCGTGTTCGTGACGCCTTGTCGGAGGTAAACCCGCGGAAAAGAAAAAGTCAGAAACAAAAACTTTTCTTTTTAATTAAATATTCTCTTTTACTTTCATAAAAGTTAGGACGGTACATGTTTTTTTTATTAGGTGCAGCAAAAATAAAACAACATAATAAAAGTACTACCCCGCGTCAATTCTGAGCTGACGGATTATACAAAAAAAAAATACGAATCCTAGTAATACACATGTCGCAAAAAAAAATCCTAATTAAATTTCGCATCCAAGGCTTCACGGCGTCACAGTTGCTTTTGAAAGTCATAATAAAAGGTAGAAAACGGCTTCAAAAATACATATAGAGGTGCAAAGAAATGGTGTGACAGTTCACTTTCATACACCAATAAATATTCCTAGTATTTTAAAGACTAGAATAGAAAAATAGACATAATAATATTGAACTAAAATATGACTTGGTCGTTTTTTGCGTAAAGTTTCAGTGGCTATTGACTTTTGGATTCACGAAATCACAAAAAATATACAGCATATTTTTAAAGGCAAATTGTCAACATTTAAAAGACTATTGTGGGTAAATTTGATTTGGAAACTGATATGTATCTATTCCACTACTCTATAAGTGTTATAACAAAAATATGTTAATGATTTTACAAGACTTCGAACCAAATATGTTATTTCACAAATATATTTTGAGGAAGAAAAATATAACCAATAACATTTATAATTATTCTCCTTATACAAAAACATGGTAAAATATTTTTTTTTTTTTAAAACCGATCCCTCCGAAAAGGCATCAAAAACAACGCGCACGGGACGCGCAAAAACCTCGGCTTAACGCACTTTTCAAAGACTTTTTTGTTACTTTTAAAAGCCCATATTTTAAATAAAAAATAAAAAATATTTTTTTAACCTTTAGTTTACCGTTAACTGCGAGTTAAACCGAGGCATGTCTATCGGAGGCGGCGAGATCGACGCCGGATTGAGAAATATTATCAATATAGCGATAGCAGTGTGATCTCTTCATTGTTATTAATTTTATAAACTTTTTAACTTGGACGTTGGGGCAGTATGGTATATTAAAGCTTAATTTATACAAAAAAAATATTTTTATTTAAAGAATGGGACATATAATATTTTGGGCCAAGTAATGAAGGTGCACCAAAGGCTAAAATTTGTTTTTTGGACGGCAAATAGGTGTCGCCAATCCAGACTCGATCTGGGAATAGGGGAATTTATGTATGTATGTATTACATAACGGAATGATTACAAAGCTGAGGTCTGGGGTGGAATCCCGGGGCGGGCAAAGTGATATTGGATTTTTCTATTCATTATCAGCCCGGAGTCAGGAATTTGTGGCCGATGTGGCGATAGCTTCGCCCCCTATCGCGGGACGGAACATACAAGGCGAAATGTGGGTGTCCTGGTTGCACCTCTGCCTACCTCTTCTAAAAGGCGTGAGTTTATGTACGTATGGTTTGTGAGGGCAATAAAGAGATGTATGCAATGTTTCTGAGGGTATTATGGGAAGAGATCACAGTGCCACCTGAATGTAGCGGTTTCTTCTCCTTGGTACTTACAGTGCATGTCCCGCTCTCTCTCGTATTCTATGAAGGCGTAGCCTCGAGGCTTGCCGCTCTCTTTGCTGAATACCATGTATATCTGCAACGGAGAGATATAACTATAATACATTTTTTTTATTGCAGTGAATGGCGATGCGCATGCCATTCGCCTGATGGTAAGCGACACGACCGCTCATGGACAGTAGCAAAACCAAACACCATGAATTACAAAGCAATGCTTGGCATTCAACTGCGCTCGCAATGCCGAGACATAAGATGTTAAGTCTCATTATGTCCACTAGTTACTCCGGCTACAATGTCCTTCAAACCGTCACGTAAAAACTAACACAATAATGTATTTATATTTGACAGCCTCCGTGGCGCAGTTGGTTAGACGCCGGCTGTGAAACGAGAGGCCACGGGTTCGATCCCCGCACCAAGCGAAATGTTTGTGCGGCCCACAAAAGTCTCTCGTAGTTCTGATGCGACACAAGACTTAATAGATCTTAATGTGGGGTCGGGACTTTGTATGTGACTGTTGGGTGTATTTATTTATTTAAGCAAACACTTCTCTCCCTCTCTTTAGCCCCAGGAAGTCTACAGCTGAACATAGGCCTCCCCCATGAATCTCCACATGACCTGTAGGAAGCATGCATCCAGCGACTTCCTGTAATTTTAACCAGGTTGTCTATCCACCTTGCTGGCATACTTGTCTACCGAGTTACAATTGTAGCATAAAAATGAAATGTGACAAGTGGACGAAATATGTGACTGGCATTCTTTAATTCAATCTTTGAATTGTCATGTCTCTTAAAGATTCCATAAATTATTAGTTAATTACTATAGTACGTAGGTTATAAGTACAATGATATTATTTTTCTGTCATTAAAGATAATTACCATTAAATCTAATGGAATAATGACTGTGTGTTATTTTTAAACATTAATTATAATTAGAAAAATATTTATGTAGCTATTATGGGGCTTTGAAAACATGTAAATATTATAATGATTATTACACTCGGAAATCTTATGACATTTTGTATACAATACTACTTACTTTTTTAATAGGTCCATATCCTTCAAATTCTCTTCTTAATTTAGATTCAGATGTGTCATAATTCTGGAACAAAAACATTTTAATTTAAACAATACATAATTTGAGTAATAGCATTTACATGGAAAGTCTCCCCTGATTTAGGGTGCGAATTGTATGCCATTATCTCATGCAATAACAACAGCAAACACGTCAAATGATTGTGAGTGATCACTGCCGTCCATGAAATCCATAATTCTGGATCGTGAATATGTTGCCGGCCCATCAAATTGGGAGGAGAGCGGGATGGAAAAAGGATGGGATGAGAATAGGGGTATAGAGCATCCAACTAAATAAAGATTTACTCACAATTCTAGCCACAAATAACGTCTTGAAAGGGTCAGCGGTGGCCCGGGGGTTAGTGGTGGGGTCCCATAATGCAATCTCCTGCTCAAGCTTGTAAGCAGTCTGTTCCGCGCGCTCCCGCCGGCGCCGCTCCAGGCGCTCTTCGCGCGTCTCCACACGCGTCGGGGGCGGAGTCTCTGACGGGTGCTGAGAAATTGTATGGTTAATATGTTGTCTGCAGAGTTGGAGAGACATGGTTGGTAAGTGAGATTACCGGAGACTAATTTGTGGTAGTATGACAGATTCTGGGGGTAATTTTTTTTATTAACAGGGGGTATTAATAACCACTACCCTTTCTTTATCTATTATATCACATTGTTGTCTGCAAATAATTACCTAGACTACCAATAAGACGACTATTTATAGTTTTAATAATTGTTATTTCTTGTAAGTTTTTTCTTTCTGTTTACATTCAAAATCAAAATCAAAATATTCTTTATTCAAATAGTATTTTACAAGACTTTTTGAATAATTAATTTCTGCTACACCGCTTCGGAACGTGTTGTAGTGAAGAAGAAAAGGCGCAAGAAGAAAGGGCGCAACTCCCTCAGCAACACAAACTGTCTTCTTTTTTTTGCTTTTCTTTTCTTTCTTTTTTTAAAGGCCATTTATAATTACTATGGTTAATTTATATAAATGTATATATGTAGAGATAATTAAAGAATAAATAAACAACTTATCTTGTATGATCCAAAGAAATCCTACCGCTTACCATCAGGCGAATGGCATGCTCATCTCACCATTCACAGCAGTAAAAAAAATAATTGCCTCGGTGGCGTAGTTGTAATACGGTACGACTACAAAGCTGAGGTCTCGGGTTCGAATCGCGGGTCGGGCAAAGTGATGTTTGATTTTTCTATTCATTAGCAGCCCGGAGTTAGGAATTTGTGCCCGATATGGCGATAGGCTCGCCCCCTATCACATCATGGGACGGAATATACAAGGCGAAATGTGGGTGTCCTGGTAGCACCTCTGCCTACCCCTTCTGGGATAAAGACATGAGTTTATGTATGTATGTATGTAAAAAAAATAATTTGCTGTGGCAGTGATTACATAAGGCCCAATATTCAAAATCATAGAAACCACTTTCTGGTATAATTGAGAACTAGCTGTGAAATGAGTGGCCCTGGGTTTGATCCCCAGACCAAGGTGGATGATTCTGTGATAGTATTTGTTATCAGACCAAACGTCTGGTCTGACAGGTTCTCTCGAGATTGCTTTAAGTGATAAGACCGCCCATTGTAATACCATAAATTCTTATATTTTATTTGTCTGATTTTGTATTAGTTTTTGTTCTTTGGTTTACAATAAAGAGTATTGTATTGTTTTTCATATATGTCATGAGGGCCAGGATTAATTATGTGACTCATGAGTATTTATAACTGATTTCCTAATAAAAATCGAGGTTTAGAACTTACACACTGAGGCATACAAGAAATTTTTTATCTTCTAAACTAAATTTCCTGACTAGCCTTGACCCAAACCCGAAGATTACATTACTACAAATTAAGTGAGACATTAAATTCATGCCTTTCTCTGTTATATCGGATATTTTCCAACTAAAAAGTATTTTCCCCATCCACATTGGTAGAAAACCTTTGATCGTGTTATTTATAATAAAAATGAGTAATTGCACGGAAAATGCAAGTTGAAATATTTATATTATAGCAGTATATTTACATCTGCTTTCCGTTCTCATATATTTTCGGAAATTTAAGGTGCTCCGTATGGCCACTGTGACGATTTTTTAAGTTTTGATATAGGTTCAGTAAGGTCGATCAGAAAAAATACCACAAACTAACCTCAAAGCAGTTGAGAAAAGCGCCGACGCCATCATAGCCCTTCTGTTTCTTCTCGTGAGGGAGCTTCGCCGCCGGCGGGAGGTACGGTATCGGGTCTCGCGCCGCGAATAACGCTAATAAATTAGGGGGTAGAAACTGCGTCATCTTAACCGCACTTCCAACTACACTCTTAAAAACTAAGCGCACATGCTACGTGCGTCTTAATTATATCTTACACTAAACACAATAATAACTCTTGTTGCGATCACAGCGAAATGGATAGAATTTTGTATTTTAAAATTATATTGATGTGGTTAGCACGGCGGCCATTTGTGAAATTGCGTTTTGTTTTTGCATTTGATGATGCGGTCGGCGTCTGTGTGGCACATTGTGTACACAACACGTGACTACCTATTTGCTCAGGTGCCGCTAACTGGGGTAACTTTGTCCTTGCATGTGAATTGTGATCATTTTACTTTCTGTGAATACAGTGCATCTGTTTTTATTTTACATAAATGTAGTATTTTAATATCCGTTAAATATAAAATGTTCGGATCAAAACATTTTGTATTAATTATTTATCTAACGATGACTCGACACGACCACTATGTCAAGAGTGCACGACTACGAAGAAGAAGAATTTATCTTATTGTATTCAAGTTTCTTCAATTACTATTTGTGCAACTGCCAAGTTTTAGTCGGTAAATCTGTCTAAAACTAAGGGCAACCATTTGGGGCGGATTAAATGTTGGGAGCGCCCTAGGCAAGCACCTCAAAAGCGTCCCTCTAGCAGCCATATTAAAAAAATACTTCAAAGGAACGAGGAATCATCTTATTGAATAGTTGGTGATCACAGATTACTTAGTACTATTTGGTGATTGTACTATTATATGAATGAGTGAAAATAATTACTTTGCTATATTAAAGAAGAAACAGTTTCAGTCACTCTAGATGATTTTGCATAGAAACGAATATATCCGAAATGACGCGCGCCCCTTCGTAACCTCGCGTCCCTAGACACGTGCCTAGTTTGGCTTAGGGATAATTCGCCACTGGCAACCATAGGAAACCGGCTTTTAGTGTCGGCAGTCTTAAAACTTAATATTGAATACACGACACCTGTAATACCATATATTATGTAGTATAAAACATAAAATACAAAGTACACTTGAATAATTAACAGCGTCCGTGGCTCAGTTGGTTAGACGCCGGCTATGAAATGTGAGGTTGCGGGTTGGATCCCGCACCAAGACAAATATTTGTGTGATCCACAGGTATTTGTTTCGGGTCTGGGTGTTTGTGAGACCGAAAAGTCGTAGTTCCTGATACCCACGACACAAGACTCGATCTTAGTGTGGGGTCGGGACTATGTATGTGACTGTTGGGTGTATTGATTTATATTTATTTATTTATTTATTGGCATAAAATAAAAGACAATTGTATAAATGGCAAGAAACAACGTTTTTAATAATGAAATTCGTGATTAGATGTAACAAAACAATCGTATCTATATATTGTATTCACTGTTATTATGATCGCTTGCAAGAACAACGAATACTTATATTGAGCCATTCAGTTCAATCATGTAAAATTATATATCCCGTAACATCTAACTCTAAATTAAAATAGATATCTAAATATATTGAACAAGTAGCGACATCTATGAACTGTTCAACGACATTACAAAACAAGGGACTAAAATGTTACAAAAATAAACCATGAAATATACCGTGACCTTTAAAATACTGGACTATATACTTGAAAATAATAATTTGTGACGATTTGAAGCGTTCTTTTAGCGCCTCAAATATCTAATATTAATTCCATGAACACGCACTGATCTCACTGCAGCTAACAGTGCCAAAATGATGAAAATCCAATTGGATTTTTTTACAGCGCTAATCTTAATTCCAGCGGACATAAGAATCAATTTTAATCTCCCTTACACACATTACTATCCTCAATAATTTTAACTGAGTCAAGATATCCATAAAACCTCAATATTGCAACCTCCTTACATTTTCCTGAACCATTCATCATCATATTTTTGATAAACGACGATTAATATCACGGCGATGCCCAGGATCATTGAAAGGCAGACTCCGGCGATTATTATGATCATCAGGTTCCTCGCTAGACATGTGTTTTCGCCGCGGATTGGCCCGCGGATTCTGAACGCGTTGCGGTAGGCCGGCCCGTGAGGATGTGGTTTGGGCTGCTCCATCGCGTCGCCGCCGCTGTTTGTTATGTCTCGGAATGTTCTGGAACCAAAGAGGTTATACTTAAGGACAGAACAAAAGATATACAGTCTGATAGATGAGTCATGAGACTCGGACAGGACCAAAAATAATGGCGTATGCAAAAGGCATAATTTACATAACAGTGAAAAGATGTGAGATAATATATTTCGTTTGAGAGTTGATCGAACTTTCAAACTGGGAATGGCACGTTTAGTATCCTGCAGTATTTTAATGCTTTCTATTATATTATCTCATTGGTCTCTATGCAAATTGTTTCCTAATTGTAATCTCGTAAGCGGAATCCATCTAGGTGAAGCAATACAATTTTCATTACGTACTATAATTTTACGACAGCTTCTGTGGCGCGATAGGTTCAGTCGTTTTTGAAACAAGAGTCCGCGGTTTCGATTCCCGCACCGAAGCAAATATTTGTTTCGGGTCAGGGTGTAGTAGGAAAAGCTTTCGTCGTTTCTGATTTCCATGAAACAATATTACAAGACTTGTATCTCAATGTTCTGTACTACCTGTGTATCTTTATGGTGTATTTATTTATACTACCAAATAAAACAGCCAATACTTCACATAATATATTTCAAATAGATTTGGGAGCTAGATGGTCGTCTCTCAGGAAAGTTATGACAATAACCACCATTGCTATCACAGTCCCCGCCGCGCCGAGGCCTCCGAGCCAACAGAACGTGTTCTTACTGCATGTGTGAGAATCGAAGTTACGTAGAGGGCGCTGGTGTAGCACCGCGTACATTGATCCTTGCGCTAAAATAAAAAAAAAACAAAATAATAAAGGAAGAAAGTAAATACTTTCAAATACATAAATAAGCCTCCCCGAGGATCTACACATCGAGCTGTTAGAAGCGCCCTGTATCCTTGGCGAAGGCTTATGTTCAGCAGTGCACTTCGTGTTGCTGAAGAGATAGATAAAAATAAATAAATACACCCAACAGTCACATACATAGTCCTGACCCCACACTAAGATGTGTGTATAAGACACTACGAGAGAGTCTCCATGCCCTGTGTTGCAAATGTTCATGGGCGGCGGTGATCCCTTACCATATGCGCCTTCAAACACAATGCAACTAAAAATTTCGCAATAAAACGAAGCGGATTTTGGTCGCAGGCTGGACGCTAGATACACATGCATACATACATAAACGTTACGCGTGTATCCCATAGGGGTAGACAGAGACTATGGATCTCCACTTTGCTCGGTCTTGACATACTGCTTTCGCTTCGTCTACTTTCATCAATCTCTTCATGCATTCTCGTCGGTTCAGGGTATTTTTAAGCTGGCCCTTGACTAAATTACCATCGATCTGGTTGAGGTGGAGTCGATGGGGTCGACCCCTGCCGCCTCATTTCACATTCGCCTCGTGTATCGGCTTTGTTAATCACCTTTTATCGATCATCTCGACATCCCCAAACCATCTTAACATTCCTTTCTCAATTAATGACCTACAGCAAAGTCTACACCAAGAGAGTCACGACGGTTAGGAGGCAGACCGCCAGGTGGTCAGATGATATCGTGAGAGTCGCAAGAAAATACTGGTTTCGTTTGGCACAGGACAGAAAAATGTGGCGTGCAGATGAGGAGGCCTATACCAAGCAGTGGGTTGACGTGGGCTGATATACCGGGTATATCAAGACTGCGACCGAAAACGAAGCCAGATGGTAGTTTTAGTTACCAGACATAATGCAACTAAAATTTTCGCAAAAAAAGCGACAGTATTTTACAGTTTTATAAATATCGTCGTGTTTGGGTGGTAAATAACTAGGTTTTGCGAAAATAGTAATTTAAACCCATACGTACCATTGTGTCATTAAAAATAAAAAGGTGCACATTATTATTTTAGGAAAATTATGTATTTATCATTCAAATAGGACGATAAGTAAAAAATTATAAGAAAAATTGACTTTTTTTTTGCGAAATTTTTAATTGCGTTGTGTCTGAAATCACTTATACTACCACCTGGCTTCGTTTTCGGTCGCAGTCTTGATATATCTTGTAGATAGATAGACAGCAAGGTTAATAATATTCTGGGTACTTACCAATGGCTGACATTGTTGGGTCCACCGGTCTGTGTCTAAAATACAAAGCACCAATCACACACTCGCGATGAAAAGAAAATCAAACAAATATTATAAACGGGAGTAGGTACGGCTAATTTAATAACTGATTTTTTAAAAAGGCCTAGTTCCTGAATTCATTCGAGTTTATTTTCCATTTTAAAGTTGCTTTATCACTTTTCTTTACGAGATTTGTCCCCCTTTTGTTGAGACCGAAGTACTTAATGATGTAAACTAGAACCCTTTATTGATTTTCATTACCAAAGTAAGTGTTCAGTAACCAGTATTGAATAGTTAGTAATAATAATAATTCATAATATTATAATAAATAATAAATAAATACACCCAACAGTCACATACATAGTCCTGACCCCACACTAAGATCGAGTCTTGTGTCGTGGGTATCAGTAACTACGAGAGACTTTTTCAGTCTCACAAACACCCAGACCCGTAACAAATACCTATGGATCAAACAAATATTTGTTTCGGTGCGGGGATCGAACCCGCGGCCTCTCGTTTCACAGGCGGCGTCTAACCAACTGCGCCACGGAGGCTGTCCCGAATTATGAAACCCTTGTAACGAGGATGTAAATAAATTTGCATTTATTTTATGTGTCACCTTATAATTTCGACATTATAAGTCATTAACGTAGTGTAGGACGCCCTCCAGCCAGGTGGAGCGATATTCGTGGGGTGGCTGGTAGCGGTTGGCGACGATGGGCTGAAGATCGAGCTGGCGTGCTATGGGAGAGGCCTATGTCCAGCAGTGAACGCAGAAGGGCTGATGATGATGATGATGAAGTCCCTGCAGTTCTATTTTATACAAAAGAATAGGGTGCGTTTATCACCGTAATATAAGGATGGAAGCGGTAAGAACGTAAACTCCTCCATTTTAGAGTTTCCGTTCTTACTCTACGAACTATTAATACGGTGTTACCTCAACGCACCGTACACTTTCAAGTTAATTCTATTTTCATCAAAGTCCCGTTTTGATTATGGGATCCATGGGGAATTGAAATAACTTCTAAAATGTATGAATAAAGATAACGATTTCTGTACCTAATTTTAAAAATGAATTATCAATTTGGCCACCGTAGCTCCTCAAAATAGGACAAGAAAAGTACTTATCAACAAAACGGGAGAAAGAAAATGGTAATAAGGTTCACCAATCTTACTAAAACACTGCAGCGTGGCGTCGCTCATTAAGGTTTCGTGAGACACTGGATCCACGAGAGCATATTCCCACTTTAATCCAAGGTAACTATATGCCTCTTTATGATGATTACAATATTGAATACTCACAAAACAGGATTCTTAGGGTTCGCTTCGCATTCTGACATCACCGCGTCTGCATGCACAGCTATCGCATCGCGAGTCCCAAAATTATTGACATTTGTCAAAAGAAATGCTAGACTGAATGTAAATGAGGTTATTGAAAATAGTTTGTTCATTTCTATTATTAAAAAAATAAAGGTGTAGGAAAACATCGTGAGTACACCTACATACGACAGCCTCCGCTGGCGCAGTTGGTTATACGCTGGCTGTGAAACGAGAGGCCGTGGGTTCGATCCCCGCACCGAGACACATGTTTGTGTGAACCAGAGGTATTTGTTTCGGGTCTGGTGTTTGTGAGAGCGAAAAGTGTCTTGTAGTTTCTGATACGACACAAGACTCGATGTTAGCGTGGGGTCAGGACTATGTATGTGACTCTTGGGTGTATTTATTTATATCGTAAAGATCTTAATAAACAACATTTTCAACGGAACATATCCTAATTAAATTCACCTAAAATTTGATGATGTACCTATTTAAGATTTTTTGTAATTAAATTGATCTCCTAAGAAGAGAAAGGGTGCAGGTAAATAAACAATAAATACAGTCAATAGACGCATGCTACTCAAAAAGTCCTGCCTCTTGGGTATTAAAAACAACGAGAGACGATCGCTATCGATAAAAACCAGATCGGAAACAAATACTTATGGATCGCATATTTGGTTGTCACGCGTTTGTTTTAGTGAAAGGATCGCAACCGCGATCTCTTGTCTTACAACATAAGGAAGTCGCGACGACTAACCAACTACGCCACGGAGGCTTTTGAAATAAATTATGAGAAATATTATGTCAAATTTATTTAAAACTTAGTGTGATGGGTGCGGAGTGGATTATAGTATTTGCAATGGAGAAACTGTCGAAATGTTATGTAGTATAAAATAAAATAACACATTTTGAAAATATAATTTATTTCCATACATGCCTTAAATATTATTGTTTTGTACCACAATTGTACTTTCAATTTCACTCGCAACATAATAAATAGTGAAAACTCGCACAAATACTGCAAATAACTTAAATTACAATTAAATAAACTATTTCATAATTTGGGACCCATCCAAAATGGCCGACTTGTCGAACTGTGGATGTGCCTCAAATTCGATAGATGGCGCTATAAATAATATTTGAACTTATTTGCTATTAAAAAAGGCATATTGTCGTACTACGGCACTTTGAAATATACCAAAATTACATTCATAACCGTAAATAATAAGCTTTTAATAATTTTATCAAACTGTTATCGGCTATACTTATTCCAGAAAATATTATTTATATCAACATTGGTACATTCCATTTTATTTAAATAATAATAAAACTATTGAGGGGTATGTTATTGTGTACAGTTCAGTTCTAAATTAATTAAAACTAAATATTAAACAAAATTAAAAATACCGATATTTAAAATGGCGCGACATTCCCAAGATGGCGCCAGTGAGCGAATTTCTTCGAAAAGAGCAATAATAAAACGTGATTATTATACTTTTTCGATGCTGCCTAAATTTCTTTTACTCGTAAATTTCTGTAGTAATAATTTATTCAGTGAAAGTAGATTTGCATTACGATACGATATATGGTGAAAAATTCGTGATAATGGTATGTCTTAGATGATATTTCATATTAATTTATATCATTGGCATTAAACTAAAGAGAATATCATGAACAAAAATTATTGACTCTTTTTTGTTTTCAAAAAACGATCAATATATTGTTAATGTTTATTTATGAAGTTTGTTTATTTATGATCCTTTTCTAAACACTTTATTCTACTTTTGTATGCGTCAATAAAATATTTTCACGCTAAGCTATCGCATTCGCCAATTTTTTTTTACTCATGTATTCATTATATCTCAAAAATATATTAAACGAATTTTTATGGTAAATATGTTTACCGTTAGCATAACTGTTTAAATTGATTTTTTAATGCATAGATCCGGCAAAGGTGCAAACGGCTCATTTAATAATTATTTGCGTACCATCTACAACTTTGATTCCATTGCCTTTTAAAATGGGAGGGAGAAGACTTAGAAAAAGGTTTAAGATAAGTTCTAGAAATCCCTCACTAGCTTTCCGACTAGATCCTACTGCCGTCTATCCTATCTATATTTTCTTACCAAACTCATAATCTAACTTCTCACTTATGCTAGTCGCCACAGAAATCTCTGTCACTGGCTCTTTGTCAAAGAAAATGGCTACCTCATTCTCATTAACATCCTGATCTGATTTCTTCGGAGGTGGAACAACTACCTCGTGTTTCTCCGACCCTTCGGCTTTGAGATCACAATCGGGTATGGTTTTATGAACAATTTCCGAGCTTTGTGTCGCTAAGTCTGTTTTCGTTCGATCGATCGGCTCATAGCCAGCTGGGAGGACCAAACCGTCTTCGAACCCGGGTTGTGGGATTTGCTTGTGTATTTCCTTGACGGGGCTTTGTCCTGGCTGTTCTATCGCTTGTAGGATACTCTGCAGTAATCCTTCTGAGAGTAACTGATCGTGTGGGATTGTAGGATTCCTTGCTCTACCGTTCGAAGCTTCGATTTGAACTGAGTAAGAAGGTGTAGTTTTTACAGATTGGTGTTGATATTGGTCAATTTGATTCAAATTCTGGTTACTAGAAGTCAATTTTTGCTGCAAATTCTTTGTCTCTTCGCTCAAGTTTCTGATTTTTTCAGATGTCTTCTGGATTTGGTCGTTTATGTACTGTATATTTTGGGTTTTAAATTCTATATTACTGTTCGACGATTTAGGTTTCTGCTCATTCGTTGTCTGGACTGAAGTTACTGATTGTGAAGTTGATTGGTCTTTCAACGAATTCGTTGTTATATAGCTCTGTTGGTTTTTAGCTAAAGTACTTCCTAAAGAGTTGAAGCTAGCTATATACTTGTTGGCTAGCTCAACTGGGATTTTCTCTCCAAGTTTAGCTGCTTTCAAGATAGCTTCATGGTACGGGCAATGTTTCAGAATAGCTGCAGCGTCTAAATTGGATAGATTGGCAAGGATCTGACCATCAACTGTCGTAGTGACTTGGTTAGTCGCAGATCCTGATGCTGTATGGTCTCCAACTGTGAGTAAGGGAGCTGAGTACGAATCTATAGGAGATCCATAAAGGTTACTAGGTTGATTTTGGAAACCTATTGGATTTCCTGAATGGGGAAGACTGTAAAGATCAGAAGGTTCTATAGAAAGGTTTATTCCTAACGAACCAGTTTGATGGTTGACGTCTTTAGCATCCCTTATCGGAGGGGATAAGTAAGCCGGGCCTTGGGTTAATTCTATTCCGTGGTGGTCTTTCCCATGTGTAGTCTGCGCTATTTGCTGCAGTAATCCTTCGGGCACCGATTCCCTGAACTTCACAGGGTGTTTGGGGGTGTGTCCTCCTGTGTGTATAGCGTGTCCACCCCCTGAGAACGATCCGTAAGGTAGGGGTAGGTTTGTCGGGGGTGGTTTTGGAGGCGCCCCGTACTGGCTTCCCGGGGGAACACCGTAGATTCCTGAGGGTGGTAGTAATCCCTTAGCTCCTTGCTGCCTCAACGACCCAGGGTAAGGTCCTCCAGAAATCGAGTCCAAAGGTGGGGCTCCATACGAGTCTGAGGGTTTGTCCAAAGTTATGGCTGATTGGACTAAGGCGATGTTTGACTGTGGTTGCCGGTTTTCAGTGTAATGAGCTTCGAAAACGGTTTTAGATTGGTCTATGTGGTTCGAATCACCTCCAGATACGATGGAGTTCAGGTCTACATGCGACAGAGCGTCTTGGTGCACGTTGGAGTAGCCTGAAGCTATCTGAGCATTAGAGAATGATTGGATATGATCGACGTTTGGCACATGCTGCTCCAAGCCCAACTGATTCACATTTGACAAATGTTGGTCCAAGTGTATCTGGTTGAACGACTGTTGCTCGAAGTTGACGTGGAAATCTGGCAATGGCGGCGGCGGGGGAGGTCCATAATGGTCAACTCCTATATTCTCGAATATAGTCTCTTCTACATGTCCTATTGGGTGGGAAAGTCCAGGTATTGGTTTCCAACCATCATAGAGGACATGCGGTGGTGTTGGAGGCGCCGGGATCCCTGGATGAGGTGGTCTTGGGTCTGGATCGGGCTGTGGTGGTCCATAATGTCCAATATTGGATAAATCTTGTACCACAACTTGATCATTAGGTCCTATAGGCCCTACAGACCCTATAGGCGGCCCGTAGGTCTCAGCAGGCACTTTCAAATCAACCGGTAAAGATACTACAGGAGTTCCGTAAATAGGAGCCGGGTGATTTAACCCCAAGTCCAAATTAGATCCAATGTTTGACACGCCAGATCCGATGTGGTTGTGGAAGCCACCTCCAATGCTTGCGCCAACGTTACCAAAGTTGGTGACACTAGTTTCTATCGTAGTAACGGTAGGGGCTTGCAGAGGAGGAACATCCAAAGGCAAACTCTGCGTATTAACCACTGGAGGACCATATATCGGTTTAATTTTCGGTGGCCCATAAACCGGCTTTGGTCTAAACGACTTCAAGATTTTCGGGCTTTTGAAAGGCGCCCCATAAGTTGGCTTAGGCAGGCTTTGCTTCGGAGGCCCGTACAACTTCTTTGGAGGGCCGTAGAACTTCGGAGGGGTGAATGAGGTCTTCGGAGGACCGTACTTCGGAGGCCCGTAGTTCTTGGGAGGTCCGTACAAGTGCTTTGGCTTGCTGATGGGCGGCGGAGGACCCTCATAGTTCTGGTTCGGGAAGACCACTGCTGACGGAGGCCTGTATGCTCCGGGTGGTGTGTCTTGAAAGTTGTTTTGGAGAGGTACCCCGTATATGGGAGCTGGTAAGCCGAGATCTGGAACTGAAAAAGGATTTAGATTAAAAAGTGGATTAATTATGTTACATAGTGACAACAAAGCAGTTGATATTAATTGCAATGGCGACCTCTCGCAAATCGTCACTCCACCTAGCTGGAGGGCGTCCTACACTACGCTTGCCAAGGCTCGGTCTCCACTCAAGAACACGTTTACTCCAGCGGTTATCGGTTCTTATTATTCTATGCTACGTTACATCAGATATGAGCTGACGTAGTGGCTAGCATAAGCTCTGTCAAATGTATTTAAGATTATAGAGGGCTCCCGTGCGATTATTTACTGGTATAATATACTGTATCAGCCCATACACGTCCCACTGCAGGGCACGAGCCTCCTCTACAATCGAGAGTACGATTGAAAGGAGTTAGATATAGTCCACCACGCTGGCCTAGTGCGGGTGGACTTTACATACGCTATGTAGGTCACGATGTTTTCCTTCACGGGTATAGTGCGTGGTGACTATTAATACACACATGAATCCGGAAAGTCAGAGGTGTGCCCTGGGATTTGAACCCGCGACAATGAATATGTTAGCAGTTACGTCCGTTACCAACAGGCCACCAAACAGATAACTGATAATACAGCTCTTTATAAATATCCACTTACTTATATTAGATATATCTCGTGGAGGTCCATAAGCGTCCGGAGGTAATGGTTCACCGTATGAATTTGACAGCGCCGCCTCTCGTTTCTGTGTTTGAGTTCCTGAAAACATTGTTATTTTCATATACAATAGATCTTCGTTGGACGTAATAATAATTCCAAAAGCGCGACACTTAGAAAATTTCATTTTTTCATTTATCTTTAGACGACCGCTGACTGTTTCGCAGTCAAAGATGTATAGATAGAACTTTTTTATTGAAAAATATTTATAAGAGTTTCTTAGATTTACGCGAATGTTATACATTGAAAACTAATTTTTAGGAAATTTATCGCGATTTGGTTTAATTATTACATTTTTTAACTTCCCGACGTTTCGATTGCTTTCGTGCCTTTGTGGTCGCGGGGCGGACTGAGGTATTAGTCATACGCTCAGTGATTGCTAATTATTAAATGAAAAAGTTAATTTAAAAGCTTCTGCGTAAAACTACTTTTATTTCAATGAAAAATATTTAACCAAGATCATTAAAATTCGTGACTACCACCATAGGTTTCACTTTTAAGTCCTTATTATTTGAATTAATAGTAAATAACGAAGGATTTTCCCAATCTGCTATTAGAAGAATATACAAATGTGAGCTATTGTATTTTATTTATTTGTTCAGGTAATGCACACTATTTCTATTGGGGAAGGGGGAGCAGTTATCTCACCTGCATGAGAAGCTTCAGCGAGGAGATCATGGTCACTGTCCTGGGGGACGAGGCCGTGGGGAGCGTCCTCAGCCGCTGCCAGCGCCAGCAGGCACCATAACACGACCACCTGGAAATAAACATTAATGTGAACATATTTAAACACCATCTCGACTTGATTTGGTTCAAGTTCGCTGATTTTTTTTAATGCCATGAATGTCGAGACGACCATGCCATTCGCCTGATGGCAAGCGAAACGACCGCTCACGGACAGTACAAAAACCAAAGCATTGTTTGGCACTCCACTGCGCTCACCATCCTGAGGCATAAGATGTCAAGTCTCCGCCATAGTCCTCATAGTTCGCCCCGTGACCACGAAAGCTGAAAAGCAATCGAAACGTCGGGAAGTTAAAAAATGTAACAATTAAACCAAATCGCGATAAAATCCGTAAAAATAGTTTTATTTCAATGTCAAGTCTCATTATGTCCAGTAGTTCTAGCTACAATGTCCTTCAAACTGGAACACAACAGTGCATTTACACTGCTGTTTGTTGGAGAAATAGACATTGCGGTGGTACCTACCCGGGCGGCCTCTCACATATGACATACCTACCACCAGTGTTTCTGGTTTAAGTTTATGTCATCTGTGAAACCGAAAAGTCTCATGGTTTCTGACACCCACGTCTTAAGACTTATATGTGTGGCGTCAGGACTAGCTGTATTTATTTACTAAGAAAGTACAATTAAATTGTCTATTTCTATCTCTCCAATAGTCTCTAAAATAGTCGGTCACGATTCAAATTACATATACGAGAATACGATGAATATTAACGTTAATCGTGTCTTTAGCATCCGGAGAGATTCGCTTAGCATAGTGAAAGATTACGTTGATCTCTCCTTTGACCGACAGACACCATAACACGACCATCAGGAAGTAAACTCTAATGTCAATAGATTTAAACACTATCTCGACTGCCTCGGTGGCGTAGTTGTACTACGGTACGACTATAAAGCTTAGGTCTCGGGTTCGAATCCCGGGTCGGGCAAAGTGATATTGGTTTTTTTTTCATTATCAGCGCGCAGTCAGGATATGGCGATAGGCTCGCCCCTTATCACATCATGGGACGGAACATACAAGGCGAAATGAGGGTGTCCTGGTGGCGCCTCTGCCTACCCCTTCTGGGATAAAGGCGTGAGTTTATGTATGTACGTATGTGTCGACTTGAACCAAAAATTACTCAATTTATTATCACCATAAACACCATTCAATTTGTCTCCCGTCAAACAGCGGTGTAAATGCACTGTTGTGTTCCGGTTTGAAGGACATTGTAGCCAGAGTAACTACTGGACATATTGAGACTCAACATCTTATGTCTCAGGATAGCGAGCGCAATGGAATGCCAAGCTTTGTAATTCATGGTGTTTTGTTTTGCTACCGTCCAACGTTCGTATCGCTTTCCATCAGGCGAATGGCATGCTCGTCTCGCCATTCAACGCAATAAAAAAATATACCTACACGATCGTAGCGAATAGATTAACAATTACAAATAGTAATCTCTTGTTTTTTAGTTAATAACTACTCTCGGTGGTTCGGTGACCGTGTTGGAGTGTAGGTCGGGAATCACTCTCGTCGGTTCGCACGATTTCAATCACCCGCTGAACCAGTTCATAACTAGTGCTGACATCGTATCGATATTAATACATACATACATAAACTCACGCCTTTATCCCAGAAGGAGTAGGTTGAGGCGCCACCAGTACACCCGCATTTCGGCTTGTATGTTCCGTCCCATGATTTGATAGGGGGCGAGCCTATCGCCACATCGGGCACAGATTCCTGACTCCGGGCTGATAATGAATAGAAAAACCCAATATAACTTTGCCCGACCCGCGTTTCGAACCCGAGACCTCAGCTTTGTAGTCGTACCGTAGCACAACTACGCCACCGAGGAAGTCGATATGAATAAATAAATAATAAATGAATACACCCAACAGTCACATACATATTCCTACCCGCAAACTAAGATCGAGTCTTGTGTCGTGGGTATCAGAAACTACGAGAAACTTTCCGGTCTCACAAACACCCAGACACGAAACAAATACCTGTGGATCACACACACATTTGTCTCGGTGCGGGGATCGAACCCGCGGCCTCTCGTTTCCCAGGCGGGGTCTAAACAACTGCGCCACGGAGGCTGTCCTTGTATATTGTGTTTATAATATGGCTTTATTTAAATTCCAAGTTTTAATAGCGTTAAGAAAGGCCTGTTTAGCAAACTTTCTGTAGGTATAAAGAGAAAAACAAAATATTACTGATAATACGAAAGTAATAGTGGTACATATTAAAATAATGTCTAACCACCCAGATTTTGAGAAAGTTTTTAGTAAAAACCTAGTTTCTGCAAATCTTCGTCTGCGTGATTAACTTTATTTGAAATTAACTTTTTTTGGAATATCCCATCCCGCCCCGTCTTGTCCCGTTATATCCCGCCCGTCCCGTCTCATTCCCACTCAAGGCATGTAATCCAGTCACATACCACGCCTTTGAGCATAAAAAGGTGACAAATATATCGGAATTGCTTCCTCATCCCATGGGAACACTAAAGTTTTCGGGATAAAAAGTATCCTAAGTGTTAATCCAGGGTGTCAGCTACCTCCATACCAAATTTCATTGAAATCCGTTAAGCCGTTTCTGAGTTCATCGCGCACAACCGCACAGACAAACAGACAAAAATTCTAAAAATTATTGTTTTGGGTTCTATTAAGTTAGTACAGACCCCCCATATTAGTTTTTCTCGTTTAATTTCCATGTACAGACATCGGTTACAATTTTTTTATATGTATAGATAATGAGTAAGAAGTAAGGAAAATCCACCGCAAAGAAAACCGCACAGAAAGAATGTTGATTTGCAAAAGATTATAGACACAATAGGCTATTTCAGTAATATTTTTTTATTGTATTTCTATATTTTAGCCAATTCTATATTCTAGCAAACAAAGAATTTTGTAAATCCATTCACAATTAAATAAGTTATATAAACGTTTTAAATTTTGCAGTGGTCGTAAAAAAAGAGATGCAAAAAACTAGTGACGTCACTAGTCTTAACTTGCATTACTGTGTGCGGGTGTGAAAGAGACGGTAAGATGTCCCCACCATGCTCCCATTCTTTCATTAAAAATATCAATATTTGCCTCATGTTACAAGCTACTTTATTACTGTTGTAAATTGTATTTTTATTTATTTAATGGTATTTGTGTTTGTACGCAAATTAATACAAAATCTATCATATTAATATACCCTATTATGCAAGCCTATTTAAACACGTGCTCTCTCTCTCTGTCTCTCTCTCTCTCTTAAGGCACATAAAGTCCATTGCATAGGCCTCCCCCATCCAGCGATTTCCCGCAACCTTAACAAAATTATATAAACTAACTAATCTATGTTAAATCTATCGATAATCTGCGCACAGCACTATAGAACATATTATAGCTTTTTGCAATCATATTGTGTTACAATCACGTTTTTGCTTACAAAGGAACTGAATGTCTGAGGAAGTGAATCAACTAGTTCCCGTATCGGATGCGAGCCTAGATTCTAGATTAACCGACTTTAAAATAAAATATATCTCCGTCAACTTTATGCGTTCCTGGTACTTCAAAAATGAAAGGTGAAAAACGTTGTAATTTTAAAATTAATTTGCTATTATCCAATAGAAAATTACTTGCTAAGAACAAAAATATATCCGTCAACTTCATGCGTTCCTAGTACTACAAATTAAAACATGTCGTTTTTTTGGATGTCGGTTTGCGCGCGCATCGTCGTTTACACCCATAACTTTTGCAAACGTAGAAGAAGAGCTTTCTCCGTGACGGGTTTGAATGAAAATAAAATGAGATGAAAACAATTTTTTGAATACATTAAAATGTTCATCATTAAAATTCAGTCATTTTTTGTTCTACCACCCGGTTCGGAAAGCGGTTTTCACTAGAGAAGAACAGGCAAGAAGCTCTAGTGTTGCTCTTTACAAAACCAGTTTAAAATATACTCGTAGTACATAATTATTCCAATACACTAAGGGCCTCGTTCACCATCTTCAAGTAAATCGTTGATTAGGCTAATCATCAGTAAAAGTCATCCGTAACATCATGTGTCGATTTCACCATGCTCCAGTAATACTAATCCTATGATTACATTAATAAGTAACTTACTGGCTGCATCGTCTGCCGATTAGCGTATTTACTTAATGGTTATAATAAGGTTAAAATATCAACCTCCTTTTTTATTTTTTATGAAAAAAACACTTTGACACTTTAGCGGGAGGCAGGGCGAGGAACATTTGACGCAATATTCAACGAATGATTCGTTCAATTTCTTATATCATTCACTAAACCAGCATTTTACTTTATTTTCATTTGTGATATCGACGGAAGATACTCTGCACATTCGCTTGTCAAATTACGTTAATCAAAAAGTAAGTAATCAACGGTTTACTTGAAGATGGTGAACGAGGCCCTAAGTATTTGTTTCATGTGTTATCGAACGAAAAGTCTCTCGTAGTTTCTGACAAAAGAAAGACCTTTACGTTAGTGTGGGGTCAGGACTAAGTTTATATTATGAAAACATAATATTATGTCAAATAATGTGTTAAATAGATATATTTTTACATTTTTCGTTCCAAATTTCTCCAAACGCCAATATTAGATGTCTAAAAATTGATTTTGTTAAATACTAAAGTTTCTTGTCCGTTCTTCCTTTAGAAAACTCTTTTCGTAGGGTAAAAATAGAGGATTTAATAATTTATTTTCATTTTCTTACAGTGGCCTTCTTCAACCTATAGAGAAAGAATTTATAATCTTGCATGATGTTTAAATTTCCCAGTTATGATATTTACCATTCTCCATCGAAGTAACTGAAACAAAAGAAAAATTAATTAGTTATTATTTTAATATGCACATTTAAAAAGATAAAACTAGGTTTTCTTAAAGATAAAGAAAAGATAACATCGCAAAAAGTATGAATGAAGTTGTAGAACAAATATTTTATGTCACTTACATTGAAACAATACTCAAAACATTATATTAACAATTCCAATGTAAAAACTATATATGTACCTTCATGGTTATACATTTGATGAGGATAATTTCCGTTCTAATCCAAATTGTCGTAACTGACGAAGCACGTAAATAAGTTTTGCTTCAAAATAAATTTGTATGTACTTATTTTTTTTTCTTTCGTAAGTGTAACATCTAATAAGCAACAGTAATATACATAGTCCTGACCCCACACTAAGATCGAGTCTTATGCTCTCACAAATACCCAGACCCGAAACGTTATGTGGTTCATACAATTATTAGTCTGTGCGGGGATTGAACCCGCGGCCTCTCGCTTCACAGCTCGCGTCCAACCAATTGAGCCACGGAGGCTGTCAAATGTAAACAAACCCGTGATTCTGAGCTTGGATATTTATAAAATACAACTTTCGTCCATCTTCTGTACGAATAAGGTATTACTTTCACTTAGAGAATGTTGCGCATCTTGAATCTACTATCTCTTTCTTGCGTATGGTAATAGACAAGAACATCAAGTATTCAAGTTCAACTTGTTAGCATCATGTTTTAAACATCGATGGAATGAGATTGCAAATGCCGCGCTAATTTGAATCTACTATCTCTTTCTTACATATGGTAATAGACCGAGATGCTAAGTGTAATGTTTAGTTTGTTAATTTCATATTTTATACATATACGGAACGAGATCGTAATGGCGCGCAATTTGTATCGGCTATCTCTTTCTCGCATACGACGTTAGACAAGGACAGCGTATGGAAAAGATCAACGTGTTGATATGTCAAAGTCATTAAACTGTGAAAGGCGTTGACGGAGAATACTATGAAAGGTCTCGGTCAATGAAAACTTGAAGAGAGTTGTAAAATAAGATGGTTGAAAGATGTATACATACTTTTACTTTCTTTAATTATTTTTAGTAATTGTTTAAACATATTTACTTATTCGTATATTGACAGTAGCAATTTTAAGCTATGTACCGTTTAGGCCTAAGTCGATTCCTTGATTGGACAACCTACTTAGAAGAAAATTATAATTGTCGAATCTAATTTGGATGAAATTCACAAAAAATTATTAGACCTGGGGGCAGAGAGTCAAACTTCGAACATTACGATTCATTGTACACGTTATAACTAGACCAATACATCGGGGTCCCTTTTTGCTGGTCCGCATCTGCCTCGCAGTGTCTAGTGACAGGCTGATGCTATGCCCGTGGTGTATTTATTCCTTAACTACAAGATAATCGCATATTCATGCCCACATAATCTGTATCGGCTCATATACGTCCCACTGCAGGGCACGGGCCTCCTCTACAATCGAGAGTACGATTGAGAGGGGTTAGTACAGTCCACCACGCTGGCCTAGTGCGGGCGGACTTTACAATTTACATACCATAGAAATTCATACAAATCGCTATGGTATGCAGGTTTCCTCACGATGTTTCTCTTTATAATAGTGCGTGGTGATTGACTATCAATACACACATGACTCCGTGGTTAGAGGTGTGTATTTGAATCCGCGACCACCGTGAACATGGCGGCTGCGTCTGGTCCGTTACCAACAGGCCACCACGCACTTTTTCATCCAAATTTTGCCAAAGAAAATTCTCCGTCCATTATGCCATATTTTTAATTATTAACATAGTTAAAAACATTACAAAGAGTATAGAAAATAAATACATTAATAATGTGCCTCGATAAATAAATAAATAAATACACCCAACAGTCACATACATAGTCCTGACCCCACACTAAGATCGAGTCTTGTGTCGTGGGTATCAGGAACTACGAGAGACTTTTCGGTCTCACAAACACCCAAACCCGAAACAAATACCTGTGGATCACACAAATATTTGTTTCGGTGCGGGGATCGAACCCGCGGCCTCTCGTTTCACAGCCGGCGCCTGACCAACTGCGCCACGGAAGCTGTCGATGGCGTAGTTGTACTACGGTACGATTACAAAGCTGAGGTCTTAGGTTCTAATCCCGGGTCGGGCAAAGTGATATTAGATTTCTATTAATTATCAGCCCGGAGTCAGGATTTTATGATATGGCGATAGGCTTGCCCCTATCACATCGTGGGACGAAACATACAAGGCGAAATGTGGGTGTCCTGCTATCACCTCTGCCCACACCGCAATCAATTTAACTTTGTGATTGATTTCGTTGTTAAAGACAAGTTAGACATTCCCGGAGACGCGCTGAGCTTCAATGCTCAGTGTCATTACAATGCGTGCTGTTGATCCTGGCTTACAGGAGTTGCAGTGGCGGGTGTGAGGGCGATAGTCTCCATAACACCACTGCCCACCCCATCTGGGAAAGGCGTGAGTTTATGTAAATATTGTGTCATGTGCACTTCTCTTTACACTCGACAAATTGAGTAAACATTATAGTAGACGCCAGTAGTTTCATAACCTGAAGCTTACGTAATCAGTTAAAAAAATATGTGGTCATTTAGAAAGCCAGGGAAAGTTGGCAGATGAGTTGCATAGATTATTAAAATGAATTGTGCCTACACGCCTCTTGGATATTGACAGCCTCCGTGGCGCAGTTGGTTAGACACTCGCTTAGGGGACTTTCCGGCCCTCAACCCGCCACTGCAACTCGTGGATCACAACAGTATAGGGTACTACATACATACATAAACTCACGCCTTTATCCCCGAAGGGGTAGGCAGAGGCGCCACTAGGACACCCACATTTCGCCTTGCATGTTCCGTCCCATGATGTGATAGGGGGCGAGCCTATCGCCTTATCGGCCACAAATTCCTGACTCCGGGCTGATAATGAACAGAAAAATCCAATATCACTTTGTCCGACCCGGGATTTGAACCCGAGACCTCAGCTTTGTAGTCGTAGCGCAGTACAACCACGCCACCGAGGCAGTATTGGGTATTTTACTCCATTTTTTTATTGTATTCAAAAAAAGATATTCATATCCAAAATCTAGTAAATATTAATTTTGTAAATCCACTCACAATTAAACAAGTTAGAAACGTTTTAAATCTTGTAGTGGGGGTAATAGAAAAGGGATGGTAAACCAAACTAGTGACGTCACTAGTCCTGATATGCATTACAGTGTGCGGGTGTGAAAGAGACGGTGAGATGTCCCCACCACGCTCCCACTCTTTTATTTAAAATACTAATAGTGCGTGATGGCCTGTTGGTTACGGACCAGACGCAGCTGCCTATATGTTCACGGTGGTCGCGGGTTCAAATCCCAGGGCACACCTCTGAATTTTCGGAGTTATGTGTGTATTGATAGTCAATCACCACGCACTTTAACGGTAAAGGAAAACATCGTGAGGAAACCTGCATACCGTAGCGATTTTAAAGAATTTCTACGGTATGTAAGTCCGCCAACCCGCACTAGGCCAGCGTAGTGGACTATATGGCCTAACCACTCTCAATCGATTCTCTCGATTGTAGAGTAGGCCCGTACCCAGCTGTGGGACGTATATGGGCTGATACAAGTATGAACAGTTAGGAACTGGATACACAATAAATGAATAAATGGGCCACACATATAGGCCTGCCTAAGATGCAATTTTGCCGTCTCGCCATTCATTGCAAGAAAAATAAACACCAATAGCCAATTTTTATAAGGCTTTATGTAGGGTTACATTATTAATGTTTTAACATATTTCTTTCACCAGAAAATCATACGCTAAAATCATATGGTCATTCATAGACAGTTTTCAAACCTATTTTATTTATCGAATGTTTTGTCTTCTTCGCTCAAACTGAATTCAAAAGTCGTTCGAAAGGGACTAAACATTTAATATAAAGGGTATATCCAGACTGCGATCGAAAACGAAGCCAGGTGGTAGTATTAGTGACTTCAGACACAATGCAACTAAAAATTTCCCAAAAAAGAGGCGACAATATTTTGTTGTAATTTTTTACTTATCGTATTTGAGTAGTAAATACATCGTTTTCCCAAAATAATAATGTACTTTTTATTTTTAAAGACACAATGGCACGCAAGGGTTTAAATTGTAAGTTTAGCAAAAACTATGAATTTACCATCCTAACAATATGATATTTAAAAAATTGCAAACATCCCATCGCCTTTTTGAGAAATTTTTAGTTGTGTCTGTAATCATTACAAATACCACCTGGCTTCGTTTTCGGTCGCAGTCTTGATAGTTATGCGACCTGCCACCTTATACCCTATATTTAACCCTCATGGTTAATGGGTCAATAAGGAGTTGTATAGCTGCTTCATCTGAACTGACTTAATGTATTCGATGTACCAGTGGCGAATAACAAAAGTATCAAATAGACGGTTTTCACAAGAGAATACTATAAAAGCCATGGACATCGCAACGTCAGTTGACTGCTTCAAACCATCAGAACTAACACAAGTCTTTGTCTTTGTTAGAATTTATCATATGTAAACTTATTGAAATAAATTATTTTTATTTTAAAATACGCTCGAGATAATTTGACTTGATATACCCGACATAACTAAAATAGGTTTTAAAACTATGCATAAGGCTGCAGTGTAGGTACAAAACGCGTCGTATGTCGCCTCTACACTTCAGACACCTGCGAAACGAGTATGCTGTTGCTTTCGAGGTGAAAGCGAGATGTGACCCGCGTCAACGACCCCGCACATGTGTAGCTCCGTCGACAAATCGTCTTTCATATGTGAGAGGCCGCCTGAGTACCACCGCAATGTCTATTTCAACAAACAGCAGTGTTAATGCATTGTTGTGTTCCGGTTTCCGACTGCCTCGGTGGCGTAGTTGTATTACGGTACGGTTACAAAGCTGAGGTCTGGGATTCGACTCCCGGGTCGGGCAAAGTGATATTGGATTTTCTATTCATTATCAGCCCGGAGTCAGGAATTTGTGCCCGATATGGCGATAGGGTCGCCCCCTATCACATCGTGGGACGGAACATACAAGGCGAAATGTGGGTGTCCTGGTGGCGCCTCTGCCTACCCCTTCGGGGATAAAGGCGTGAGTTTATGTATGTATGTGTTCCGGTTTGAATAATTTATTTCCAACTCCTCCTATTAATTTTACCTTTTTGATTGATTTCGTTGCGGGTTAAAGACAAGTTAGACATTCCCGGAGACGCGCTGAGCTTCAATGCTCAGTGTCATTAAAATGCGTGCCACTGTTGATCCTGGCTTACAGGAGTTGCAGTGGCGGGTGTGAGGGCGGGACAGTCTCCGGTTTGAAGGACATTGTAGCTAGAACTACTGCAATGAGACTTAACATCTTGTAACAAGCATAGCAACAAGCATAGCTTTGTAATTCATGGTGTTTGGTTTTGCTACTGTCCATGAGCGGTCGTATTGCTTACGCAGACGAATGGCATGCTCGTCTCGCCATTCAAAGCAATAATAAATATGTAATTAAATAAAACAGACAAAAAACAAATAAAAAGACTGCGACCGAAAACGAAGCCGGGTGGTAGTTTTAGTGGTTACAGACACAACGCAAATAAAAATTTCGCAAAATAAGCGGCAGATATTATTTGCAATTTTTTAAAAATCATATTGTTTGGGTAGTAAATACCTAGTTATTGCGAAAATAGTAATTTAAACCCTAACTTACCATTGCGTCTTAAAAAATAAAAAGGTGTACATCATTATTTTAGGAAAACTATGTATTTATCACACAAATACGACGATAAGTAAAAAATTACCAAAAAAAAGTTGACGATTTTTTAGCGAAATTTTTAGTTGCATTGTGTCTGAAGTCACTAATACTACCACCTGGCTTCGTTTTCGGTCGCAGTCTTAATATACCCTGTATAAATATAAAAATTCTCGAGCAAATCAATTGAAATTTTTGAAATCGAAAAACTCACACGATCTTTACATGCTTTAAAGACATTGACACGAAACTATTTGGCATTGACCACGAAATCTTTTTGGAACACAATTATCTTAAATGTGAAATTTTAACACGCGATTTGGCTGTTTTATACACACGCAACAATGGATATATCAAATTACCTTGATGTACATACCGGGTATATCAAGACTGCGATCGAAAACGAAGCCAGGTGGTAGTATTAGTGACTTCAGACACATTGCAATTAAAAATATCGCAAAAAAATCAACAATTTTTTTTTGTAGTTTTTTACTTATCGTCGTATTTGGGTGATAAATACATAGTTTTCTTAAAATAATGATGTAGACCTCTTTATTTTTAAACACTCAATGGTACGTAAGGGTTTAAATTATTATTTTCGCAAAAACTTGGTATTTACCACCCAAACAAGGCGATTTTCAACAAATTCTATAAACATATCTGTCGCTGTTTTGGTGAAATTTTTATTTGCATCGTGTCTGTAACCACTAAAACTACCACCTGGCTTCGTTTTCGGTCGCAGTCTTGATATACCCGGTATATAGATACATAAACTCACGCCTTTTTTCCAGAAGGGGTAGGCAGTGGTGCTACCAAGACACCCACATTTCCAGCCAGGAGGCAGGAATTTGCGCCCGATATGACGATAGACTCGCCTCCTAATACATCATGAGAAGGAAAATACGAGGCGAAGCTTTGGTATCCTGGTAGCACCTCTGCCCACCCCTGCTGGAAAAAAGGCGTGAGCTGGGAAATCTCATAATATTTCCAAACGCCCCAAAGAAAATATAACTTTTAAAGTAGAATCACGTATTATATATTACTACACATAATAACATTGTATCCATGTCACGTTTTATATAATCGATTTGAATACGTCCTTGACATTGCTACCGATGTAGAATAATAAGAAGGTGTTATGCATTCTGTACTGTAGCATTGCACGTGAGAAAAAACCTCTTACTGTTGTATGGTGCCCTAGTACTTTTATATCAACAACTTCCTGCGAATCCAGGATTGATTTTGATTGAAATAAAACTATTTTATACGGATTTTATCGCGATTTGGTTTAATTTTTACATTTTTTAACTTCCCGACGTTTCGATTGCTTTTCAGCTTTCGTGGTCACGGGGCAGACGGGTCACGGGTCACGGGTCTGCCCCGTGACCACGAAAGCTGAAAAGCAATCGAAACGTCGGGAAGTTAAAAAATGTAAAAATTAAACCAAATCGCGATAAAATCCGTATAAAATAGTTTTATTTCAATGTGTAACATTCGCGTAAATCTAAGAAACCATTATTGATTTTGATTTTCATGTATTTATTACGCACTATATCGGTGAAGGAAAACATCGTGAGGAAACCGCGAAAAGTCAGGGGTTTGGCCTGGGATTTGAACCCGCGACGACCATCTCAGCAAGCACACGCCACCACAATACACACAATACACACTCACAATACACGCCACCACGTATTAAAATGTCGATAATAATATGTCAAATGAACGCCTTTGTGGCGCAGTTGCTAGGAAGCCTGCTGTGAAACGCGAGGCCGCAGGTTCGAACCCCGCACCGAGACAAATGTTTGTGTGCCAAGCATTTGTGTCAGGTCTGGGTATTTGTGAGACCGAAAACTCTCGTAGTTCCTGATACACGACACAAGACTCGATCTTAGTGTGGGGTCAGGACTATGTATGTGACTGTTGGGTGTATTTATTATTATTATTTATTTATTTTTATTGCGAAGAATAGCGAAACGAACATGCCATTCGCCTGTCGGTGAGCGATACGACCGCTCATGGACTGTAGCAAAACCAAACACCATGAATAACAAAGCATTGGCACTCCACTGCACTCGCTATCCTGAGACATAAGATGTTAAGTCTCAATATGTCCAGTAGTTACTCTGGCTACAATGTCCTTCAAACCGGAACACAACAGCAGTGAGTAACCGCAAAAATACGCAAAATTCAGTGGTTAGCTTAAACATACATCACATAATTCAAAAGTTAAGACAACCAGTTAAATAATATTTGTAGAAAGCGCTCAGAACGAAAGCGAGTGGTTGCGCAACAACCTGTTCCTCGGATGAAAGTTACATACGAGATCGATTCACACTTTTAAATGCCGAATTGTAAATTTACGTATGGGCTTCAAGATTAATAAATGTTTAATAATGTTAGTTTGACAGCCTCTGTTTCGCTGTTGGTTAGAAGCCGCCTGTGAAACGAGAGGCCGCGGGTTCGATCCCCGCACCGAGGCAAATGTTTGTGAGGTCCACAGGTATTTGTTTCGGGTCTGGGTATTTGTGAGACCGAAAAGTCTCTCGTAGTTCCTGATACGTCACAAGACTCGATCTTAGTGTGGGGTCAGGACTCAGGACTATGTATGTGACTGTTGGGTTTATTTATTTATTTATTTCGCAATGATCAAATAATTTTTATTTATTGATATTATTACTTATAAAAAATATTAATTTATTATTCTTATACATATTTATTTATCAAAGGGAAATATAGAAAATTGGGAATACTGAGAATTCCATGTATATACATAAATAAGCGAACTGCCTCGGTGGCGTAGTTGTACTACTTTATGATTTCAAAGCTGAGGTCTTGGATTCGTACCCCGGATCGGGCAAAGTGATATTGAATTTTTCTATTCATTATCAGCCCGGAGTCAGGAATTTGTGCCCGATATGGCGATAGGCTCGCCCCCTATCACATCATGGGACGGAACACATAAGGAGAAACGTGGGTGTTTTCGTTGCACCTCTGTCTACCCCTTCTGGGAAAAGATGTGATATTTACGTGTGTATAGAAATAAAATTGGGGCAGCAGCCTTGTTAAAAACCTTGATTTAAGACAATTCTTTTATGTAAACGAAATTGAGTTGTCCGGTCATTCAGTTGTTTAAATAAATAAGGTGTAAAACAATAAATGATGTGTATTAATGATCATACAAAGTTATGAAATGATTATACTATTTCATGTTATTAACTATATACATCTTTGTTGTTGAAATCGTGGACACTTGTGTTATGAATCATAAAAGAAGATTTAATAAATAGATTAAAAAATCGCGCTCGATATGGCGATAGGCTCGCCCCCTATCACATGGGACGGAACATACAAGGCGAAATGTGGGTGTCCTAGTGGCGCCTCTGCCTACCACTTCTGGGATAAAGGCGTGAGTTTATGTATGTATGTAAAAAAATCTCCTAAATTCAACTCAACCAAGAAGTCGCTTGAGTAGGGTTAGGCCATCACGCTGTTCTGGTTAGCTAGTAAAATTAATAAGGTTCCAACTTTTAGGAATTACATATTTGTCTACTTTATTATTTTTTCAAAAAGGTATTTAAAAATTTATTTCATTAAGAAAACTTTGAATAAAATCTGACAAGTAACGGAGACTGTTATGAAATGAGAGCCTAGAGTACGCGGGTTCGATATCCCGCTCACAGACAAATGATTCTGATACGACACAAGACTCGATGTTGTTTTTGAATTTTTTTAAATATCATGGTGTTTGGATGGTAAATACCTATTTTTTGATAAAATAATAATTTAAAACCTTACTTACCATTGCGCCTTTAAAAATAAATAGTTGTACATTATTATTCTAGAAAACTTATGTATTTACCACCCAAATACGAATACATAAATACAAAAAAATGTTGCTTTTTTTTGCGAACATTTTAGTCGCATTGTGTCTGAAGTCACTAATACTACCACCTGGCTTCGTTTTCAGTAGCAGTCTTGATACAGGGTATATTGAATCAAAATAACATATCCATACGTAGAAATCAACATCTCTATGCTTACGAAATGTATGCGTGAATACTAGATAAAAAGAAAGTTGTTGTTTTCTTAACACAAAAACCGCCTAATTAGGAACCTGTTAGTTCATTGTTTTCTTTAACAAATAGGTTTAGAAATTACTGGTTTGTGCACATGAATCAAAATACAGCGCATCTACCATAATCTGGCGAAATTGGGAACTACAAATAAAAGTAAAATAAGATCTCCGGTAACTTCATGCGATCCTGGTCCTTTAAACTTCATCATGTCGCTTTTTGGATGTCGGTGTGCGCGCGCATATTTGAATTTTACTCTCATAATTTTCCAAACCTCCCAAAAGAAGTACCTACATACATAAACTCACGCCTTTTCCAGAAGGGGTAGGCAGAGGTGCTACCAGAACACCTACATTTCGCCTTGTATGTTCCGTCCCATGATGTGATAGGGGGCGAGTCTATCGCCACATCGGGCTTAAATTCCTAGCTCCTGACAATTTAAATAGAAAAATCCAATATCACTGCCCGGGATTCGAACCCGAGACCTCAGCGTTGTAACCTTACCGTAGTACAACTGCGCCACAGAGGCAGTCATTATCATTGATACTTGTAGGTTTCCTAACAGATGTTTTCATTAACTTTTATTAGCTTCGCCTGTATGTAATGAGATATTTGAAGTCGATTTTCGACCACTTCAAAATGTCGGACTAATTTCAAATGCACACTTATAAAGAACCGATGACAATACAATAATTTAAAATGTATTTTTTGTTGTCTTTGCCAGCATCTTCAAAATTATTTTTTTTATATGGGTAAGCATAGCGCGGCTGGCTTCCTTGTATATTACGATATCCGATTTTATACATAAAAAAAAATTATAACTAAATATATATCTTTAGAATCAAACTCATTAACAGTTATTTTACTTTTGAATCGGGTCTTTACTATTTTACTAAAGTGTCTTTTTAGTTTTTTAAACTGTATGGGAACCGAACCCGCGACTTCAATTCCCCCACAGACCCTCCAATGCATAATTCATAACACTCATTACCGCAGCTGTCGGTAAATACATTACACTTTCTAGAATTTACATGTGTTAGCATAAATTGCTTTGTTCGTTCGGTTCCGGGTTGGGAACATCTGTGTACCTAATGTATAAGGTTCCATTCTTAGGTGGGGTTCTTTTACACACACACACACACATACACACAAACTTATGTGTTTTTACTGACACGACAAAATGTCTGCAATCTACAAATAAATAAATAAATACACCCAATAGTCACATACATAGTCCTGACCCCACACTAACATCGAGTCTTGTGTCGTATCAAAAACCAAGAGAGACTTTTCGGTCTCACAAACACCCAGACCCGAAACAAATACCTGTGGATTACACAAATATTTGTCTCGGTGCGGGGATTGAACCCGCAGCCTCGCGGGGCACAGCCGACGTCTAACCAACTGCGCCACGGAGGCTTTCAAAAAATCCCAAAATATATATAAATACACCCAACAGTCACATACATAGTCCTGACCCCACACTAACATCGAGTCTTGTGTCGTGTATCAGAAATTACGTGATTTTTTGGTCTTACAAACACCCAGACCCGAGACAAATGTTTGCGGGCTTCACAAACATTTCTCTCCAATAAATCTTGTATTAAAACAGCATAGGTCATATAGCTAGGTTTCAATACTTAAGTAGCTTAGCTTAATACGCGATTCTCTCGGTGAAATCAACATCCTGCATATGCTTTCTTTACTGCGTGGAGTTATAACTAAGTACTTAGCTATAATCTTAGCCATACATTCAACATGCTTGGTAATTAGTATCTGTCGGTTAATATCACAGCTTCCGTGGCGCAGTTGGTTAGACGCTTGTGAAACGAGAGGCCGTGGCGATCGCGCGCCGAGACAAATGTTTGTGTGAACCACAGGTATTTGTTTCGAGTTTGGGTGTTTGTGAGACCGAAAAGTCTCTCGTAGTTTCTGATACACGACACAAGACTCGATCTTAGCGTGAGGTCAGGACTATGTATGTGACTGTTGGGTGTTTTATATTTATTTATTTAAATGTGTCACGCTCCTAACCCTAACAAGGTAGGCAGAGGTGCTACTAGACAAACAGTTAAGTTTATTTCCGTTGTAACATAACGTTGTAGCGACGAATTGCCATGACACACTCATTCTAATCAATAAGATTTTTAAACTGTCACTGGGAATTGAATTCAAGACTTCATAGTGCCTAACACACTGGCGCTAGACCATTGGGGCGACAAAATATAGATATTTTAAAAAAACATAAGTTCTTGCACTCTACTCAAAATGGATACAATAATATTATTATCTTGACTAAGAAAATTTAAATTAATACTGTGATTTTAAAAAAAAATTGCGCTTTGAAGATATAGAAATACATATTAAAAAACTTGCAATCTCTTGGATTGAACCTACGATCTTTCTTGTCTTAGTTTGAATGGGGTAAGTTAGTCCACAGGTTAGGCATAAGACGATTTGTAAATTTACATTCTTTTAGTTCTTAGAGGATCCTCTCAGGAATACTAATAAATCCATCTTAATTAGCTAAGAATACTCACTTCAATTAGAGGTTAAAAGTTAGAGCTATGTATATGCTTTGTAATCGAACCTATGACCTATCGTTCACTATTGCTCTTTTAAAGAAGGTAAATTATTATATAATTTTCACACGCCATGAAGTAAGTAGATTATATTATGAATGGATTTAATTAAAAATTATTATTTTAGAAATTAAAAATTGAATAAGCGGCAATTCTCACCATTTCAACTTGCAATATCCAAACGCACCGATATGTCCAACGACCACTAATAAAAAAAAACACAGTCACTTCACTCCAGCGCGGTGTTCCAATTTCAAACGGTCCTTCTTCGGCCCTAATATTTTTAATTTAATTTTTTAATCCCACCTGTCAAAGTGACGGTTCATTTTTTTCGCGTCTACAGAGCCCGAGACCGCGGGTCATACTGCCAAGACACTAGATGCTCGCAAGAAAGTGGGATTTTACTTCCCATATGATCCGAGTATGCTGTAGTAGGCCGCTCTCTCGCATTTACAACTTATTTTGCTCTTTATTAGCTTGTTTTAAAGTTTATTTTGCATTGTGTGTAAAGTTGATATTTTCTTCCGAGCCAACAAAAAGTTTTTAAGCGGAAATATGCTTTATTAGAATGATATAAGATTGTTTTTAATTTATTAATAATGATTAAAACAGGATGATTTTGAGATCATTTCTCTTTTATTTTGTAGGTTTAAGATTGTCATATACCGAATGCTAGCTTTCGGTGACTATGTTTCACTATTTGGTTAATGTTTTCAGACTTCATATGTTTCTCAAACTGATGTTTTTTTTAATTTATCAGGCCATTTCATATTAAAAACTTTATGGGAAAAAATCCAAAAAATGTAATTTTCAACTGGTCTCGACTGCCTCGGTGGCGAAGTTGTACTACGGTACGAGTACAAAGCTGAGGTCTCGGGTTCGAATCCCGAGTCGAGCAAAGTGATATTGGATCTACTCATTATCAGCCCGGAGTCAGGAATTTGTGACCGATATGGCGATAGGCTCGCCCCCTATCACATCTTGGGACGGAATATACAAGGCGAAATGTGGGTGTCTTGGCAGCACCTCTGCTTACCCCTGGGAAAAAGGCGTGAGTTTATGTATGTATGTGTACTTTAATACAATTTATATGCTTATCATAAGGCCGATAGCGGATTTACATTTAATAAACATAACTTGTATGATAAGCCGTCAAAATGAGACGTCTTATGTGTATTATTACCGTTAAAAAATGGAATCTACAAGTAATTACAATTTACGCTCTGAATACAATTAATTAAATTAAAAAAGTGTTGACCAAAAATTTTTGAAAGTCAAAATTCAGTAGTTTCTATCGAAGTCTGGTTAAATAATGAGTCGACTACAATATTATGCTATTGTTTTTCAAAAACACGGCACTTTTTAGACTTCATAAGAAGTGAATGAATATTTTGAAAGTCAAAATTCAGACAGTTCTAACGTAGAATAAGAGCGTTTCGGTTCTGCAATAAGCCATTGTTTTTCAAAAACACGGCACTTTTTAGACTTAAAAAAGTGTGAAATGAATATGAATATTTGAAAGCCTCCGCGGCACAGTTGGTTAGACGCCGGCTGTGAATTGATAGGCCGCGGGTTCGATCCCCACACCTAGACAAATGTTTGTGTGAACCACAAGTATTTGTCTCGGGTCTGGGTGTTTGTGGGACCGAAAAGTCTCCCATAGTTTCTGATACCCACGCAGAAGCCTCGATCTTAGTGTGGGGTCAGGACTATGTATGTGACTGTTGGGTGTATTTATTTATATTATTTATAAGTCAAACTTCAGCTTCTGTCGTCAACTATTATTCCTTATAATGTCACAAGTCTACTAGGTATTTATTGTGTCATAAAATAAATTTTTTGGTCTTAAGAAATATTTTTGAAGTATTAATATGCCACGGAACAATTGCGCATAAATTAGATTATGTAAAGTTACGAAATACTTCACGGCGCGTGGTTTTGTAAATATTCATTATTGTATTAATTTTACTGGGAACATTTACTTTAAGTTGTAACATAGAAACAGTATTTTAACAAAAATGTTGAAGAAAACCTGCATATTATCATACATTTGACAGCCTCCGTGGCGCAGTTGGTTAGACGCCGGCTGTGAAACGAGAGGTCGCGGGTTCGATCCCCGCACCGAAACAAATGTTCGTGTGAACCACTAGTATTTGTTTCGGGTCTGGGTGTTTGTGAGACCGAAAAAGTCTCTCGTAGTTTCTGATACGACACAAGACTCGATCCTAGTGTGGGGTCAGGACTATGTATGTGACTGTTGGGTGTATTTATTTATTTATTTATGATATATGACGTCTAACATAAGACCAGCGTTCTTTTTTTATTGTGCTGAATGGCGAGACGAGCATGCCATTCGCCTGATGGCAAGCGATACAACCGCTCATGGACAGTAGCAAAACCAAACACTATGAATAACAAAGCGATGTTTGGCATTCCACTGCGCTCGCCATCCTGAGACATGAGATGTGAAGTCTCATTATGTCCAGTAGTTACTCTGGCTACAATGTCCTTTAAACCGGAACACAACAGTGCATTTACACTGCTGTTTGTTGGAGAAATAGACATTGCGGTGGTACCTACCCGGGCCTCTCACATATGAGAGACCTACCAGCAGTATGAATCTGAAGCTTATCTTGCAGTGTGTAGCGAGCACGGACTCGGCTTATAAGAGGCTGTAGCGTAACTATTTGGCGAATACGATTTGCATAAGACGTATTTCCGAGTTCCGACACTACGACCCAGTTCTAATCGGTTTAGAGTTCCTTTCAAGCCGTACAAAATCTTTTTACAATTCATAATCCTGGGGCCCACAGCCGTAGCGTCAAGCGCCATTACACGGAGAAAGATTCTCGTCTCGAAGATAAATAAAAACGTTCTATTAGAGGTATAAAGAATATAATTATTCGGGTATATATCTTGTATTGGTACACCCAGACCCGAAACAAATACCTGTGGATCACACAAACATTTGTTTCGGTGCGGGGATCGAACCCGCCGCATCTCGTTTCACAGCCGGCGTCTAACCAACTGCGCCACGAAGGCATATAACTTACATATACATACATAATCGTCACGTCTGTATCCCATAGGGGTAGGCAGAGACTATGGATCGCCACTTTGCTTGATCCTGACATATTACTTTCGCTTCATCAACTTTCGTCAATCTTCATGCATTCTCGTCGGTTCAGGGTACTTTTGACTTGACCCTTGTTGAGGGTATCACCGATTTGGATGGTGTAGGTACGGTGAGGTCGACCCCTACCGACTCTCCCATCCACACTCGCCTTGTATATTTGCTTGGTTATACTCGTATAATACTATTAATTCTTATCTATACGGAATCCAAATTCACGAACGACGCGATGTTCCGTTGTTTGGCATTTGCTAACCGACCGGTTGTAAGCTTTATGTAAGATTTCACTCGCTTTCCTTCACACAAGACGTTTAGAGGTCTCACACCGAAACGAGTCTTTACTATTAACTAATTTAAATAAAGCTAAATTTAGGTCATTATTCACAGACAGTTAAAAAACCCATTCTAGTTATCGAATGTTTTGTCCCTTACGTACGACTTTAGAATTCAGTTTGAGCGAAGAAGACGAAACATTCGATAACTAAAATAGGTTTTAAAACTGACAATGAAAAAGGCTGTTAGACCCGAAATACTAAATCACAAACATTATTCTGTGTTTAATCCATAATCATTCGCTACTGAGCCCGTGACTTCTCTAAAACTGAACGATTGAGAGGGCATAGGCCACCACGCTGGCCTATAGCCGACTATATGGAGAAATTCATTTAAATAAATAAATATACCCAACAGTCACATACACAGTCCTGACCCCACATTAAAATCAATTAAGTATTGTGTCGTGGGTATCTACGAGAGACTTTTTAGTCTCACAGACACCCAGACCCGAGACAAATACTTGTGGGCCTCATAAATGTTTGGTGTGAGGATCGAACCCGCGGCCTCTCGTGTCACAGCTGGCGTCTAACCAACTGCGCCACCGAGGTTGTTAAACTTAGCATCTTTTGTCTCAGGATGGCGAGCGCAGTGGAATGCCAGGCAATGCTTTGTAATTCATGGTGTTCGGTTTTTTACTGTCCATGAGCAGTCGTATCGTTTACCATCAGGCGAATGGCATGCTAGTCTCGCCATTCAACGCTATAAAAATATACCGGAGATAAAAGCTTGTGGTAAGATAATAATTTCATTGTTTCATCACCCACTTTGCAGGGAGAAGTGGACAAAAATATTTCCAACTCCTATTAATTTATCTTTGTGATTGATTTCGTTGTTCAAGACAAGATAGACATTCCCGGAGACTCGCTGAGCTTCAATGCTCGGTGTCATTACAATGCGTGCTGTTGATCCTGGCTTACATGAGCTGCGTTGATTCTGAGGGCGGGACAGTCTCCAGAAAAATTACCAAACGTAACGCAATAACATTGCTTCACGTCGATTTTCTGTGACACAATGGCACTTCACCACCACCACCATAACTGCCTCGATGGCGTAGTTGTACTATGATACGACTACAAAGCTGAGGTCTCAGGTTCGAATCCCGGGTCGGGTAAAATGATATTGGGTTTTTCTATTCATTATCAGCCCGGAGTCAAGAATTTGTACCCGATATGGCGATAGGCTCGCCTCTATCACATTATGGGACGGAACATACAAGGTGAAATGTGGGTGTCCTGGTGGCGCCTCTGCCTACCCCTTCTGGGATGAAGGCGTGGGCTTATGTTTGTACCACTATCGGGCCGGGTTCGAAAGGCTTAATTTATTATTATTTGCCATTCCACCGATATCAACGTTATAAATTAATTCATAGCCCATTAGAAAGCAGAAATGCGTGCGCTTTCTCTATAACAAATATTGTGTCGCTATAGGATTTCTAACATACTGGTTTTGGCAAAAATATATTTTTGACACACCTAATGTAGCTTTAATGCAAACAAGGTGTTAGGTTTCAGAAAGCTAATGCTAATAACCCCGCACCCTTAGTATTTATACTGCAGAGGGCAGAAAAGGGACCCTATCGCCATATAATAAATAAATACACCCAACAGTCACATACATAGTCCTGACCCCACACTAAGATCGAGACTTGTGTCGTATCAGGAACTACAAGAGACTTTTCGGTCTCGCAAACACCCAGACCCGACATAAATGCTTGGCACACAAACATTTGTCTCAGTGCGGGGATCGAACCTGCGGCTTCTCGTTTCACAAGCGTTTAACCAACTGCGTCGCGGAGGCTGTCGATATCGGGCACAAGCTACCAAAGCGTGTATTTTAGTTTTTTAAACTATTATTTATCTTACTAAAAACCGTATATATGTTACTGTAAAAGCTCGAACTACGGTTAATCTTAAGATTTACGTGTAAGTCTTAGGATTTACCGACATGAGTTGGTAAATGTAAGTATTTCTGAAAATACGACGATTTTTTCGGGCTTTTACCATTCGAATTCGGTATATGCTAGGTTTTACCACTGTCAGCTGGTAGATGTTGGTTTTAGGAATAAAACAATGAGTAATTCTTAATCTCTTAGAGAAAAATTTAAAGAAATAAATATAATGACAGTGGCATCACAATATATTTTTGAAAATTTAATGTATGTCCATAAATATAAAGAAAACTTCCGAAAGATTAGCGATATTCACAATAAAAATACTAGAAATAAGAACAATCTAGCTACTCATAAGACCAGACTCCACAGGATCAGCAAGTCTTTTAAGGGTTACTGTATACACTTTTATAACAAAGTTCCCACTCATATTAAAGCCTTAAGTATTGAAAAATTCAAAGTTACTATCAAGCAAAAATTATGCAATAAAGCTTATTATAAAATTTCAGAATATCTTGATGATAATAAGGCTTGGGAATAGTATAGTATAAAATTAATTAAATATATAGTATCTTGGAGCGGAGGTATTAGTGTGCTCTGTATAATTTAATTTATGTTAAGTAACTTAAACTATTTTGCTTTGCTTTGTGAGCGATTTGGATAAGTCATGCTCGCTTAAAAGTCTGTGCTTGCGGTGGCGTCGTGTGCCGGGTCGGTCACTTCCCTGTAGCATGGTTGAGGAGGCCGATGGCTGGCACATGCGTCATACTCGTGAACGAGTGCTGCTTGTGTGGACTGGTCTGTCCGATTTGCTTACTTTGTAATTGATAAGTGGATTACTTAACGCTTTTATAATTATTTATTGCGTTGGCTAAACAGAGTATACTGATTCTTCGTTATGGGTTACTTCGTTTCGTTTCTCTCAACCATATTAAATATAAAGTAAACTTATTCGTATTAAAATATATCCTACTTGCAAATCATAACAAGTTATTAATGAACTGCTCTGATTTAAACCAACTTGTAATTTTTGTAATAATCACTACATTGTAAACTGGTTTTGAAAAGAGCAACACTAGAGTTTCTTGCCCGTTCTTCTCTAGTGAAAACCGCTTTCCGAACCGGGTGGTAGTTCAAAAAATGACTGAATCTAAACAATGTTGAACATTTTAATGGATTCAATAAATTATTTTCATTTCATTTTCATTTTCATTTCATTTTCATATTTACTTTAAAAAACTATTAGACAAAACAGGTACATAGTTATAAAGGTATCATATGATAGTAATAAGTACCAACTTATACCAACTTATTTAAATTATTTTGAAAAAACATTAACCTAACCTAACCTAACCTAACCTAATTATCTTTCTTGTTTGACAAATAAATACAATTAGAAATCAAATTATCGTGCAAGTTCAAACGTGTCAAACAAGCGACAGAGGCGAGCGGATCGGCGGATGTTTTGTTTTTCAACATTTACCGTGCCATTAATGTAAATCCTAAGATTTACCAACGGAATGGTGGTAAGAGTTCGAATCGCAAACCTTTTCGGACATTTACCATTAGGAGTTGGTAGATCTTAGGTTTTACTGGAATATCTTAGGATTTACTGCAGTTCGAGCTTTTACAGTAACATATATACGGATATTTTAACAAAGGAAGACAGCTACACGAAAATTACCCTTATTTTTTCAAATAATTAACCTTTTGAAGGTTCTGGTAAAGATAATGTCACATTGTTAAATTATTGTATTGTCATCGGTCCTTGACAAGTATGCAAAATTTAAAGTCAATCTGACGTTTTGAAGTGCTCGAAAATTGACTTCGAAGAATCCGTTATATACATACATACAGACGAAGCTAATAAAAGCGTGCTTAAAAGCGTGAGTTTTTGTATGTTCATTTTGACAGCCTCCGTGGCGCAGTTGGTTAGACGCCGGCTGTGAAACGAGAGGCCGTGGGTTCGATCCCCGCACCGAAACAAATATTTGTGTGAACCACAGGTATTTTTTCCGGGTCTGGGTGTTTGTAAGACCGCAAAGTCACTCGTAGCTTCTGATACCCACGACACAAGACTCGATCTTAGTGTGGGGTCAGGAATATGTATGTGACTGTTGGGTGTATTTATTTATTACATAACATGTGTCATTTAAAGTAAAATTTAAGAGCACAAATAACAGTGACATTATTGACTTGCTATTTGGTGACATTTCGTTGCGTAATTTGACTCGTAACAGGCCCTGTTGAGAGTGGAGAGAAATCTCGTGCGGATGTCCGCGTTGCAAAACACACGCAGGGCCGATGCCTCATCGATGTCGCGCCTACATTTACAATTCTCTCATTTTTTAGCACATTTTTATTACGGATTACAAAACTGAGGTCTCAGATTCCTGGTTAAGAGATATTGGGTTTTTCTATTCATTATCAGCCCGGAGTCAGAAATTTGTGCCCGATATGGCGATAGGCTCGTATATCACATCGTGGGACAGAACATACAAAGCGAAATGTGGGTGTCCTGGTAGCATCTCTATCTACCACCTCTGGAAAAAGGCGTGAGCTTATGTATGTATCATGTGTGTATGTTAGCACATTTTCATGACATAAACCCACGCCTTTATCCCAGAAGGGGCAGGCAGAGGCGCCACCAGGACACCTACATTTCGCCTTGTATGTTCCGTCCCATGATGTGATAGGGGGCGAGCCCATCGCCATATCGGGCACAAATTCCTGACTCCGGGCTGATATTGAATAGAAAAACACAATATCACCTTGCCCCACCCGGGTTTCGAACCCGAGACCTCAGCTTCCGTTTCCGGCTATCTTATCAGAGGAAGGCAGCTGCGCGCAAATTAGCCATATTTTTTTTTTTCAAAGTAAATAAATTTCCAAAAGTTCTGGTTAAGATAATGTCACATACTTTTCAAATTATTATATTGTCATCGGTCCTTGGCTAGTATTCTTTCAAGTCAATTCTTCGTTTTGAAGTGCTCGAAAATGGACTTCAAAGATAACTTTACATACTTACATACATTCATACATACATACATAGTACATACATACATACAGGCGAAGCTAATAAAGTCGTGTTAAAAATTCTAATAAACATATTACGCAGTTGATATTTTCCTCCACGCTATGCAAAAATATGAGAGTAAAGTTGACTTATCTCGCGACGCTCATTCATAGTGTGGTACTTTCACTGCTAGGTGGTGACCAAAGGCAAGGCCAACGGGCGCGGCCGCACTTTCACCTGCGTCGCGAATATGGTCACCATCTGTACGGAGCTACACGGACTTTCCCACTCCGAGATATGATAGTTATGTTAACGCAAATTGATAAAACTTTTTATTGCAATGAATGGCGAGATGGGCATGCCATTCGCCTGATGGCAAGCGATACGACCGCTCGTGACAGTAGCAAAACTAAACAACACCATGAACTACAAAGTAATGCTTGGCATTCGACTGCGCTCGCCATCCTGAGGCATAAGATGTTAAGTCTCATTATGTCCAGTAGTTACTCTGGCTACAATGTCCTTCAAACCGGAACACAACAGTGTATTTACACTGCTGTTTGTTGGAGAAATAGACACTGCAGCGGTACCTACCCAGACGGCCTCTCACATGAGATACCTACCACCAGGACTATGTGTGTCGTGGGTATCAGAAAACGAGAGACATTTCGGTCTCAAATACCCGTGGCTTACACAAATATTTGTCTCGGTACAGGAATCGAATTCCCGGCCTCTCGTTTCAAACTCGTCTAACTAACTGCGCCACGAAGGCTGTCCATTGTTCACAAAACTTTAAAAGAAAAAAAACAGACAGTGTACGCGATTGTAGCGCCCTCTCGTTTTACACACGTCTAACAGCGCCACATAGGTTATGAATATCTCAAAATTTCCAAAATCATGGAGCCCACAGCCACACACAGCTCTGTGGTTACGTAAGCACGCATTCTCTCGACATTCCGACACGATTTTTACTCACAAAACGGATGATGTAATTACATCCTAAAACAATATTACCGAATGCCTTTATATGCCTAAAATATTTATAAAACGTGAATTTCCTTTTTACGCCTAAAATATGGAAGGTTCCTTTACGATTGGAAAATAAATGTGTGTTTATCAGTTGTTATTTGTGTTATTAAAGATTTATTTTGCAATAAAGCTATTTTACGGATTTTATCGCAATTTGATTTATTTTTTAAACTTTTAAGTTCGTGACGTTTCGATTACTTTACAGTGTTCGTGGTCACGGGGCGGACGAAAAAATTAAACCAAACCTAATTAAAAATAGTTTTATTTCAATATGTAACATTCGCGTAAATCTAACAAACTATTTATTTATATCTTTTTTAGTAGTGTGTTCGTTAAAGTTTCGGTGCAAATGGACTGGGATGCTCATGTTTCCTAGAAAAGAAACTTTTTCGTATGGTTATAAGATTAAAGGAGATCCTAAGTAGTAGCCGAAACTTCGGCTCCATTTGGCCGAAGCCAAAAGTATATTTTCGGCCAGGCACACCTATCAAATCTATCAGATATTTAAATTTTGAATCAAAGCGTGTTATAGTTTGAATAGAAAGTTAATTTTGATTTCCATCTATTTATTATTCATTTTTTTTACATTTTTACGTATATATTAAAGAAAACAAAATACATATAAAAAAAAGAAATTCACCCAACAATGGCGAGGCTCGAGACCCAAGCTACCGGTGGTTAGGACCCCAAAGTGAGGAACCTCCTCACTATACGTGCCGTGTCAAGCAATACTGCTTTCTGAATCTGGCTCCTGACCAAACGGGCCATTGAGACCCTCTGGAGATGTTGGTCGAGGCTCTTTGGTATCAATCCGTGTGCAGAAACGACAATCGGGACAATAAGTGTTGAGTCAACATCCCACATGTCGGTAACCTCGTGTGCCAAATCTAAATAATAATAAATAAATAAATAAATTCACCCAACAGTCACATACATAGGACTGACCCCACATTAAGATCGAGTCTTGTGTCGTGGGTATCAGAAACTACGAGAGACTTTCTCGGTCTCACAAACACCCAGACCCGAAACAAATACCTGTGGATCACACAAATATTTGTTTCGGTGCGGGGATCGAACCCGCGGCCTCACGTTTCACAGGCGGCGTTTAACCAACTGCGCCACGGATATTTTGACAATTTATCTTTTTCGGCTTTAGCGAGGTTATCGTCATGCGGAATGGTGACGTCAACAAGTACTGCCCGGCGCGCCAATCGATCGATTATCACAATATCAGGCTTATTGGCAACAATAGTCCTGTCTGTGATAACAGACCGATCCCAATACAGCGTAGCATGACCATTTTCAAGAACTGGTTGGGGAACATACTGGTAATATGGCACTTCAGGAGTCAAAAGTCCATATCGAAGAGCAATTTCCTGATGTATGATCTTGGCTACTAGGTTGTGTCTATGCAAGTACTCGCCGTTAGCAAGATACGAACAACCGGAGATAACATGCCTGATGGACTCGCCAGGACGGTGGCATGTTCGACAGATGTCGACCGTACCGTCCTTCAGGATGTATTACCTGTACCTAGTTGTTCGTGAAATTAATTAATTAAAACATACATACATAAAATCACGCCTTTATCCCAGAAGGGGTAGGCAGAGGCGCCACTAGGACACCCACATTTCGCCTTGTATGTTCCGTCCCATGCTGTGATAGGGGGCGAGCCTATCGCCATATCGGGCACAAATTCCTGACTCCGGGCTGATAATGAATAGAAAAACCCAATATCACTTTGCCCGACCCGGGATTCGAACCCGAGACCTCAGCTTTGTAGTCGTACCGTAATACAACTACGCCACCGAGGCAGTCATAATTAATTTATTAATATTATTAATTGATTAATTAATATTAATATTATTAATTAATTAATTAATATTAATATCACATAAGTTGGTCAAAATATTTCGTTAGTTAATATGTTTTTGAATGAGTTGGATTCCTAAATTGAGCTAACTGTATCAGCCTTATTTATAGGCAGATTTGAAACCTATTTTAGTTATCAAATGTTTTGTCTTCTTCGCTCAAACTGAATTCTAAAGTCGTTCGAAAAGGACTAAACATTCGCTAATTAATAAGTTGTAAATCTGTCTGTGACTAGGGCCGTATGTGTTCTATAATTTGCAATTAAATTCATTGCATTCTTAAATTGTTTCGTGTCTCATAGTTTCTGACACAAAACTTGAGCGATGTTAATGGCAACACACGTTTAAGTGCGTTTGTGCAAACGCAAATTGCACCAGTCTCGAATCGAAAATTGAAAGAAGTTTGTGGAGTTATTTTTTTTTTTATTTTTTTTTATTGCAATGAATGGCGAGACGAGCCTGCCATTCGCCTGATGGTAAGCGATACGACCGCTCATGGACAGTAGCAAAACCAAACAACACCATGAGTTACAAGGCATTGCTTGGCATTCCACTGCGCTCGCCATCCTGAGACATAAGATGTTAAGTCTCGATATGTCCAGTAGTTACTCTGGCTACAATAATAATATCGTTTTATTATCTTTATTATACACTGCCCTTTCTTTATCCTCATAAATCCATCCAATGGTTGTCTGGTAGACATTGCCTTAGCGCGATAAAACCGCCATTTGTACTTTGTTGTTTTGTTGTCTCTATACCTATTGTTATATTTATTGTGTACAATAAAGAATAAATAAATAAATAATATCGTTACGTGTGTACGTAATGTTGGATCCTGTGTGTGACTGTTATATGTGTTGTATTTTGACAGCCTCCGTGGCGCAGTTGGTTAGACGCTTGTGAAACGTGAGGCCGTGACGATCCCGCACCGAGACAAATGTTTGTGTGATCCACAGGTATTTCTTTCGGGTCTGGGTGATTGTGTGAGAAAAATCTAGTTCCTGATACACAAGACTCGATTTTGGTGTGAGGTCAGGACTATGTATGTGACTGTTGGGTGTTTTTTTTTTTTAAAAAAGAAGCATAAAAAGAAGACAGTTTGTGTTGCTGAGGGAGTTTCTTGCGCCGTTTCTTCTTCTTTAAAACACGTTCCGAAGCGGTGGCAGCAGAAATTAACGATTCAAAAGATCTTGTAAAAGAGTATTCGAATATAGAATATTTTGGTTTGATTTGATAATCATTTAGTTCACAAAATACCGAAGATGTATTTTATTTTACTAATGTCTAAATGTTAGCGCAGGGGCAGTGCTTATATACTTCAATGGGCTACAAGTTAGGTTACCGGATGCGGTATATAAATATTTTGCGCGATTACATCATTGGGTCATGTGTAACCGGAGTTAATTTCACTCCAACCTGTTTGAAAGTGAAACGTGTGCGTCACTAGGCTCTTATATAGACATAATATTTTTATCCTACAAATATTTTAGAGGCGAAAGTGTGTGTGTCTGTTGCTTCTTCACGGTCAAAAGGCTCAACCAATTTTGATGAAATTTGGTATAGAGGTAGCTGATACCCTGGATTAACACATAGGATACTTTTTATTTCGATAAAAGGTAGTGTTCCCGTGGGATGATCAAGGAGTCTGCCCGCTTGAACAGCTGGACGAATTTTAATGAAATTTTCTATAGAAATAATTTTCTTCTCTAGGAAATGTGGGATGAGCAAGGAATTCAAATATATATATATGCTAATCTCTCAAACTCCGAGGGATGGTTTGGGATAGAATATAAGGCGAATGAAAGTGGATATTAGAAGATAGGACTACATGCCTTGAGTCATGGAACAGATTGAGACGGGACAGAACGGGATGTTACGGGACGAGGAAAGCAGTATAAAGGACGGCAGTCACATTGAGTTTACATATAAAACAGTATTGAAATAATAATATGTATCTGATGTGGATTGGACTCAAAAACTGTCTCCACCCGGGCGAAGCCGGGTCGGACCGCTAGTTTTTGCATATTTAGTACACGTTTAAACATAAGTACGACCTGCATAATGATGGGAAAAGACTTGATAAAAGGTCGGAAGATAGGTCAATAGCGGAACCTCCGAGGGTGGACAGGCATTGCGAGCGCCGCAGAAGTGTTTCGCCTCGCACGAGACAAAGGACAGCATGCTGAGCTTACTGTCAACCTTCAGTGGAGAGACACTACAAGAAGAAAATCAGCGCTGCGGTACAGCATAGGCTGTAAAAAAGCATTTAGCTGAATGCGAGGTCCATTGTTGGCGCAGTAATAATTATTTTAAGTGCTGGTATTTTTGAAGTGAAACTTCTTTATCGGGGTTGGAAAAATTTTTGCGTTACGCGCCATCTTTATTTCTAAGTCACATTTTTGCGTTACGCGCCATCTTTATTTATTTAGTAAATTAGTAATACTTAGTAGTAATCCTGTGTATTGTAACTGTATTTAGTACGAATCCCACACTAGTGTATCATCCCACATTTGGACATAATACAGTGTATACCATTAGAGCACATTCTGTACCCACTTCAGTAAGCCACACCCCCAACCGTTTCCAAGCCCCACCCAAAATTTTAAGTCCCACCCACTTTTTTGTAATTTGATCCTTACCCCCCCTCTGGCCTTCCCCCATCCTAAATCCAAAACAGTGCCCAATAGCCTCCCCACGAAACCTCCCCCCCCCGCTTACCCCCACCCTAAAAATTTTACCTCACCCCCCCTACTCATATCTCCGGCATTATCCATCGTAGACCCACCGACCTTGGGTTCATTGGAACCGGCTCGGTGAGGGCTACAATCCTGCCCCAACAGAATTCCCGAATTCCCCCTCCCCAATTTTGCCCACCCAAAAATATTTTAAGGTGCCCAATAGCCTCCCCACGAAACCTAAACCCCCCCCCCCGCCCCTACCCCCACCTAAATTTTTTACCTCACCCCCCCTATTCCTATCTCCGCCAATATCCATCGTAGACCCATCGACCCTGGGTTCATTAGAACCGGCTCGGTGAGACCTACAATCCTGCCCCAACAGAATTCCCGAATTCCCCCTCCACAACTTTCCCCACCCAAAAATATTTTAAGGTGCCCAATAGCCCCCCCACGAAACCTAACCCTCCCCCCCCCCCCCGCCCCTACCCCCACCTAAAATTTTTACCTCACCCCCCCCTAAACCTATCTCGGCCAATAAAGGTCGTGGACCCACCGAGCTTGGTATCCTCGGAACCGTCTCGGTGAGGGCTACAAATTGGCCCCGATAGAAATCCCAAATTACCTCAAAAATTTCCCCCCTCCTAAACTTAAACTTTATTTAATTTAGCTTTATTTTACCAATTCTGTAAATTTGTAAATAGTAGATCATTTTTCGAAAAATGATGTCATAAAGAAGTTTCACTTCTTACGTGTGTACACTAATACACACACATTTTTTTTTTGTTTCTTTTTCATGTATAATGCTTTTGTAATTTTATTTTTGTACAATGTATAATGCTTCTTCTTTGTATATTTTTTATTACAATCCAACAACAAATAATTTATTTCTTTCTTTCTTTCTAAGAAGAATATTTTTAACATCTTTATTGGTGGTAGGTCTCTCATATGTGAGAGGCTGCCTTGGTAGCACCGCAATGTCTATTACTTCTGTCAAACAGCAGCGCTTCGGTTTGAAGGATGCTGCAGCCATAGTAACTACTGGACATAATGAGGCTTAACATCTTATGTCTCAGGATTACGAGCGCAGTGGAATGCCAAGCACTGCTTTATAATTCATGGTGGTTTTATTTTACTACTGTCCATGAGCGGTCGTATCGCTTACCATCAGGCGAATGGCATGCTCGCATCGCCATTCATTGCAATAAAATTAAATAAAAACATCTTTTGGCGCAGGAAGTACTCAGTAGGCCTCATACAAGAGTTTTTGTTGTCAGTTCACGTCGATTCCTGTGTGGACGAGCCTGCACATTCATACTGAGTCGTGACTGACAACTTCGTAGCTCTAGCACTTCCCAAAATAAATACTTTATACCGATATTATACATTTTAAGAATATTATATTCAGTAGTGCTAAAGATTATTGAGGACACAGCGCCATCTAGGGAAAATATATGTGCAACATCTGTAGCACCAATTACATACATACATACATAAACTCACGCCTTTATCCCCGAAGGGGTAGGCAGAGGCGCCACCAGGACACCCACATTTCGCCTTGCATGTTCTGTCCCACGATGTGATAGGGGGCGAGCCTATCGCCATATCGGGCACAAATTCCTGACTCCGGGCTGATAGTGAATAGAAAAATCCAATATCACTTTGCCCGACCTGGGATTCGAACCCGAGACCTCAGCTTTGTAACCGTACCGTAATACAACTACGCCACCGAGGCAGTCACCAATTGCTGTGATAACAAACTAACGCCACCTATTGGAAAGTCGAAGACTTAATGAATAAAATGTACACGTGAGTTTCATTTCGCTCCTACTCAGTAATTACAAAGTAGAATTTCCACATATTATATTAAAGAAAATCTTGCAAAGATCTCTATGCGATGCTGGTTTCCTGGCGATGTTTTCCTTTAACAAACTGCGTGGTAATTGACCAATATACACATGACACCGAAAAGTGTATTTTCTAGGATTCGAAGCTGTTACTCACGTCTCCGCAGCCGCAATTGGTTTGTCCCAATGGGCCAGTACGTACATCATAGGTAATATTAACTATGCAGTATGTTTCAGTGCGAAAAAGCGCCTGCTGGAATTATCATCTGATAGTTTCTTTATATTGCGATGAATGGCGAGACGAGCATGCCATTCGCCTGGTGGTAAGCGATACGACCGCTCATGGACAGTAGCAAAACTAAACAGCATGAACAAAGCAATGTTTGGCATTCCACTGCACTCAAACATAAGATGCAATGTCTCATTACGTCCAGTAGTTACTCTAGCTACAATGTCCTTCAAACCGGAACACAACAGTGCAATTACACTGCTGTTTGTTGGAGAAACAGACATTGCAGTGGTACCTACCCAGGCGGCCTCTCACATATGAGAGAAAACCAGTAAAATTACATCTAAAGTTGCAATTGCTATAACAAATTGTAAGGCGTATGTTAAGTTCAAGTTTTTGAGCAAATAAATTAGTAAAAATATTTTAAAAAGAAATAAATAAAATGAATTCCACCAACCAGCACTAGGCCAGAGGTACACTATGACCGAAGCCCTATTCATGGCACTCTCGACTGTCTCGGAGCCCCGTGTCACAGAAGCATAAGATACACTGCAATAAGCGACAAATTTCCTTTAATTAACAATCACTAAACAATTGAACCTTGGCAAATCGTCAATATTCCATTTCGTGATATTTATTTATGAATATGAATGTATCTAGTATTATAAATAATAATAATAACTATAATATACGTCCCACTGCAGGGGCGGGCCTCCTCTACAATCGAGAGTACGATTGAAAGGAGTTAGATATAAACCACCACGCTGGCCTAGTGCGGGCGGACTTTACCTACATACCATAGAAATTATTACAAATCGCTACGGTATGCAGGTTTCCTCACGATGTTTTCCTTCACCATTATTCATACCAGTTGGTTAGACGCTTGTGAAACAAGAGGCCGCGGGTTCGATCCCCGCACCGAGACAAATGTTTGTGTGAACGGATATTAGTTTCGGGTCTGGGTGTTTATGAGACCGAAAAGTCTCTCGTAGTTCCTTATACGACACAAGACTCGATGTTAGTGTGGGGTCAGGACTATGTATGTGACTGTTGGGCGTATTAAAATTAAGCATTTACCCTCACCTTGGCTCACTGCGGACATTAAGGATTTATTGTTAAAAAAATCGTCGGCAAAGTCGAAGTATAATCGTCGTCCGAATGAGTCAAACTGGCTAAAGTATGTAGCCATACGGAATCACTGCAGTAAGGTGTGTAGAAATGCTCAACGCCGATACGTTCACAATTCAGTCGAAAATGGTGACCCAGCGAAAGTCTGGAAATTTCTCAAAACATTGGGAGTGGGTAAATCACGACAAGATTCTATTCCCAAATCCATAGATTTAAACTCCTTAAACATTCATTTCTCTTCATCGTTTTACTTTGATAAAATGACTAAAGATAACACTGTAAAACATCTTTCTACCCTTGAGGCTCCCGTTTGTACTCCATTTGTCTTCAAACAATTCGCCACTTGTGATGTTAAGAAAACTATTAATCTCATGTCATCTAACGCAATGGGTAGTGACTATGTTAGCCGTAACATGATTCTCCCTGTCCTAGACGAAACCCTTCCTATCATCTCCCATATTCTTAACCACTCCATCTCCACAGGGATCTTTCCTACAGCCTGGAAAGAAGCCCACATTATCCCCATTCCCAAGAAATCCAACGCCTCATTACTTACCGAATTTCGTCCCATTTCCATACTTCCTTTCCTCTCCAAAGTCCTTGAACGTTTAATCCATACCCAACTGAATGATTTTCTTTCTAAGAATAACCTTCTAAATCCTCTCCAATCTGGGTTTCGTCCTGGGCATAGTACGGCTTCCACTCTGACCCATATCACAGATGGCATAAGATCTGGCATGGAGGAAGGCAAGCTGACTGTCTTAGCTTTGCTGGACTTCAGCAATGCCTTTAATACCGTCGACTATGATGTTTTACTTTCCATGCTACGTTCTCTTAACATATCTCCAATGGCTGTTGATTGGTTTCGTAGTTACCTGTATGGACGCCGGCAACGCATCCGTGTGGAGGAAAGTTTTTCCTCCTGGTGCCCTGTATCTGCTGGCGTACCTCAGGGCGGCGTGCTGTCTCCTCTTCTCTTCGCTGTATTTATTAACTCAATTACCAATCTCCTACACTCCTCCTACCACCTCTACGCTGATGATCTCCAGGTATATACTCAAGCTCCTTTAGACAGGTTGACCGATGCGATATTTAGAATTAATTCAGACATACAACACATCTGTGATTGGAGTAAAGCTCATGGTTTGAAGATTAACCCATCAAAAACCCAAGTCATTGTTGTCGGCAGTCCCAGGATGATCTCGAAGCTTGATTGGACCCAGCTTCCTAGTGTGTATTGTGATGGTATTACCATCCCGTACAGTGACACCGTCCGTAATCTAGGTCTAATAATAGACAAATCATTTACCTGGGGTCCTCAGCTTCGTGAAATAAGCCGTAAGCTGTTCATATCAGCAAGGTCCTTGCGAAGGTTACGCAATTTTCTGCCCATCGCCACGAAGATTTCGCTTGCGCAAACCCTCCTTCTCCCCATTCTCGATTATGCCGATGTCAGCTATCTAGATCTCACCGAAGACCAACTTAACAAACTTGAGCGTCTTCAAAATTTCTGCATAAGATTCATATTTGGGCTCCGCAAATATGATCATGTTTCTGAGTTTCGTGCTAAGCTCAAGTGGTTACCTATTCGGCTTCGTCGGAATACTCACACTCTTTCTCTTCTTTACAATATTTTGTTCAATCCTCTCACCCCTTCTTATCTTAAAGATAGATTTATCTTTCTTCATGACTCACATTCGAGGTCCCTGAGGTCGTCTGAGAACCTAAAGCTGAGAATGCCCGCACACACCACAATATTTACGGACAACTCATTCACTATCAAAGCAGTTCGATTGTGGAATGCGCTTCCAGTTGTGGTGAGACAATCACAAACACTGTCATCATTTAAAAGGCTGGTTAAAGAACACTACCTTTCTTCTTAAACAGATATTAGTGTTATTTCCTCCGTCTGAATCAATTGGTAATATAGTATAAGTATTTATATATGTACTTGTATATTTATTTATTTATATTTTTATTTATGTATTTATGAGTCATAATATGTATAATATGTTTGTGTTTTTATATGTTAAACTAGTATTATTTAACTTTATATCTACACTGCCCTCTCTTTCTCCTTCTCTTAAATCCATCCTATGGTTGTCTGTAAGACATTGCCTAGAGCGATAAGACCGCCACTTGTACTTTTAATTTTTTTGTTATTTCCGTATATTGTGTTTCATTGTTGTGTACAATAAAGACTAAATAAATAAATAAATAAATAATCCATTTCGTGATATTTATTTATGAATATGAATCTAACTAGTATTAAAAATAATAATAATAACTATAATACACGTCCCACTGCAAGGCACGGGCCTCCTCTACAATCGAGAGTACGATTGAGAGGGGTTAGATATAGTCCACCACGCCGGCCTAGTGCGGGCGGACTTTACATATAAAAATTCTTACTAATCGCTATGGTATGCAGGTTTCCTCACGATGTTTTCCTTCACCGTTATTTAATCTAACTAGTCTTTTCGACAGCCTCTGTGTATTTGGTTAGACGCCGGCTGTGAAACGAGAGCCCGCGGGTTCGATCCCCGCACCAAGACAAATGTTTGTGTGACCGAAAAGTCTCTCGTAGTTCCTTATACGTCACAAGACTCGATGTTAGTGTGGGGTCAGGACTATGTATGTGACTGTTGGGCGTATTTATTCATTTATTGATACATACATAAACTCACGCCTTTTTCCCAGAAGGGGTAGGCAGAGGTGCTACCAGGACACCCACATTTCGCCCTGTATGTTCCGTCCCATGATGTGATAGGGGGCGAGCCTATCGCCATATCCGGCACAAATTCCTGACGCCGCGCCGGGCTGATAATGAATAGAAAAGTCCAATATCACTTCGCCCGACCTGAGAATCGAACCCGAGACCTCAGCTTTGTAGCCGTACCGTAGTACAACTACGCCACCGAGACAGAGCCACCGTATATTTATTGTTACTTTTGCAAAATATCCTACCAAGGAATCGATTGGCAATCAACGGCACTAATATCTCACTTTCCAGTTGCTTCTAAGCCATCAGTCGATGTATTAATAATATTGGCCTTTATACAGCGTATTACGCGCGAATGGGCACCCTGCATCTACCCTTCATTAAAGCTTAGGGTGTGTTACATGAGCGGAGCGGAAAGCGTTTTATATAAAGTAAACATATATAATACTAGCTTCTGCCCGCAAACTTCGTCTGCGTGGTTAACTTTATTTGAAATCTCCCATCCCGTCCCGTTATATCCCGCTCGCCCCGTCTCATTCTCACTAATGGAATGTAATCCAGTCCCATCCCATCCTTTTGAGTATAAAAAAGTAGCAAATATATCGGAATTCCTTCTTCATCCCACGGGAACACTAAACCTTTCGGCATAAAAAGTAGCCTATGTTACATCTAATACCTCCAAGAATATGTGTACAAAGTTTCATAATGATCGGTTGTGTAGTTTTCGCGTAAAAGCGTAACAAACAAACTTACATTCACATTTATAATATTAGTAGGGATTAAATTTTCACTTATCTATACTTATAATAAAATTGTAACCGATCGATGTCTGTACATGGAAGCTAATAAAAACTAGTAAAGGGTCTGTATCAACGTAATAGAACCAAAACAATGATTTTCAGAATCTTTGTCAGTTTGTCTGTGTGGTTGTCCGCGATGTACTCAGAAACGGCTTAACGAAATTGGATGAAATTTGGTAATGGATGTAGCTGACACCCTGAATTAACATTAAAGCTGAGGTCTCGTGAGTTATATTGGAGTTTTATATTCATTATCAATCCGGAGTCAGGATTTTGTGCATAATATGGCGATAAGCTCACCCCCTATCACATCGTGGGACGGAACATACAAGCCGAAGTGTGGGTGTCCTTGTGGCGTCTACCTACCCCTTCTGAGCTAAAGGCGTGAGATTGTGTACGTATTTATGTATCTATAACAGCGATTTAACAAATCAACAATATTTTAAATCGCTCCGCTTACATGCCAGCCCTCTGTCTGCTCCATTCAAGCGTGGCTCTTAACATAATGTCCCTCAGTGTCTCGGAGGACGGGCAGGCGCACACATCCGCAGGTAAGCAATATACACCCAACAATCACATACCGGGTATATCAAAACTGCCACCGAAAACAAAGCCAGCTGGTAGTATTAGTGACTTCAGACACAATGCAAGTAAAAATTTCGCAAAAAAAATCGACAACGTTTTTTTGGTAATTTTTTACTTATCGTCATATTTGGGTGATTTATACATAGTTTTCCTAAAATAAGGATGTAGACCTCTTTAATTTTAAACACGCAATGGTACGTAAGGGTTTTAATTAGTATTTTCGCAAAACCTAGGTATTTACCACCCAAACACGATGATTTTCAAAAAATTCTAAAAAAATATCTGTCACTGTTTTGGCGAAATTTTTATTTGCATCGTGTTTGTAACCACTAAAACTACCACCTGGATTTGTTTTCGGTCGCAGTCTTGATATACCCGGTATACACCCAACAATCACATACCGGGTTTATTAAAACTGCCACCGAAAACAAAGCCAGGTGGTAGTTTTAGTGGTTACAGACACGATGCAACAAAAAATGTCGCAAAAACAGTGACAGATATTTTGTAATTTTTTAAATATCATGTTGAGGTGATAAATACCTTGTTTTTGCGAAAAGAGTAATTTAAATCCTTACGTACCATTGCGTCTTTAAAAATAAAGAGGTGTACATCATTATTTTAGGAAAACTGTGTATTTATCACCCATTTATACGACAATAAGTACAAAATTACCAAATAAAGTTGGCGATTTTTTACGACATTTTTAGTTGCATTGTGTCTGAAGTCACTAATACTACCACCTGGCTTCGTTTTCGGTCGCGGTCTTGATATACCCGGTATATAAGCACTGCCCCTGCGCTATCATTCAGACATTAGTAAAATATTAAATATTATATACACCCAACAGTCACAAACACAGTATTTACTAACATACAACTTTATAACGGTGAAGGAAAACATCGAGAGAAAACCTGCATTCTACAGCGATTTGTAAGAACTATGGTATGCACTGGTAGGTCTCTCATATGTGAGAGGCCGCCTGGGTAGGTACCACCGCAATGTCTATTTTCCAACAAACAGCAGTGTAAATGCACTGTTGTGTTCCGGTTGGAAGGACATTGTAGCCAGAGTAACTACTGGACATATTGAGACGTAACATCTTTTGTCTCAGGATGGCGAGTGCAGTTGAATGCCAAGCATCGCTTTATAATTCATGGTGTTGTTTGTTTTTGTTTGTCCATGAGCGATCGTATCGCTTACGCAGGCGAATGCTCCTCTCGCCACTCACAGCAATAAAAAAATCAAGTCCGCCAACACGCACTAGGCTAGCGCTGTATGTGATCTAACTCTCAATCGTACTCTCGATTGTAGAGGAGGCCCGTGCCCTGCAGTGGGACGTATATGGGCTGATGCAGAAGTCTTGGATATCAGAAACTACGAGAAACTTCGCTCTCATATGCGAAACAAATACTTGTGCACCAAGAATATTCTGTGCAAGATGTACCTCCTCCTTTCATAGACGTCTTTTACTAACAATAGATGTCAAATAACAATAGCAATATATTCTGTATCAGCTCATATATGTCCCACTGCAGGGCGCGGGCCTCTTCTACAATCGAGAGTACGATTGAGAGGGGTTAGTACACTCCACCACGCTGGCCTAGTGCGGGCGGACTTTCCATGCGAGGTTATTTACCTCTTTATAAATTGTTTTGTCACCCGCTTTATTAGGGAGGGAAGTGGACAATAATTTATTTCCAACTCCTCCTATTAATTTAACTATATGATTGATTTCGTTGTTAAAGACAAGTTAGACATTCCCGGAGACTCGCTGAGCTTCAATGCTCAGTGTCATTAAGATGCGTGCTGTTGATCCTGGCTTACAGGAGTTGCAGTGGCGGGTGTGAGGGCGGGACAGTCTTCAATACCGTAGAAATTATTACAGATAACTATGGTATGCAAGTTTCCTCACGATGTTATCCTTGACTATAGTGCCTGATGATGAAGAATACACACATGACTCCGAAAAGCCAGAGATGTGCCCTGGGATTTACTAACAAGCCACCACACACTTAGTAATATTTACTAATATTGATTGTAATAGTGAACAAGTGTTGGCTTATTGATAAAGAACCGAGACGCCTGCCATTACTGTCTTAAGTCCAGCACACTCCTGAATTTAAGAAATGTGTGTATTGATATGTGGGAATAGTTGCCTGAGGTTAAATCAAACAAAGATTAGTTTAGTAATCTACAAAATGTTATAGAATTCTCTATTTCGTCTTTATTTGCGTCGGCATCCGTCGTCCTCAACGTCTTCCATGGTCTTACAAACTGTTCTCTCTAATTTCGTTCTTTCATATTTCACATCTTAATCATTCATCCTCTAACTCTTTTACTCTAAAGTACTTTCATTCGTCATCTCTTTCACACAGCACGTTCCATAATAGTCTACGCATATTAGTCATTCGTATACCGTTTCATTCTACTCATATTTCATGACTAGCTTCTGCCCGCAAACTTCGTCTGCTTGATTAAATTTAATTGAAATTAACTTTATTTGGAATTACCCACCCCTCCCGTCCCGTCCCGTTATATCCCGCCCGTCCCGTCGCATTCTCACTCAAGGCATGCCCAGTCCCATCCCATCCCGTTGAGTAAAAAAAAGTAACAAATATATAGTAATTCCTTCCTCATTCGGTAACACTAAATTTTTCGGGATAAAAAGTAGCCTAAGTGTTAATCCAGGGTATCAGCTACCTCCACATCAAAATCCGTTAAGCCGTTTCTGAGTTCATCGCACACAACTGCACAGACAAACAGACACACAAACAAAAATTCTATAAATCATTGTTTTGTGTTCTATTACGTTAATACAGACCCGCCATATTAGTTTTCCTCATTTATCTTCCATGTAAAGACATCGATTGATTACAAATTTATTTATGTATAGATATAATCTACATCCCCAGTCTTAAAATAACCCTTTGATCGTTTGAGCATTCGTGTGGAATAGATCGTGGAGAATATTACAGGGACGATTGAACTCAAAAGCTTGTGTTTATTGCAATTTCTCTCTTATACGGTGAAGCAAAATATCGTGAGAGAAACTGCATATCTTTTTAATTCATATTTGACATTTAACAGCCTCCGTGGCGCAGTTGGTTAGACGCCAGCTGTGAAACGAGAGGCTGCGGGTTCGATGATCGATCCCCGCACCGAATATTTGTGTGATCCACAGGTATTTGTTTCGGGTCTGGGTGTTTGTGAGACCGAAAAGTCTCTCGTAGTTTCTGATGCTACACAAGACTCAATCTTAGTGTGAGGTCAGGACTATGTATGTGACTGTTCGGTGTATTTATTTATTTTTTATTTATTCCTACTTCTGCTGGTGGGAGGTCTCTCATATGTGAGAGCCCGCCTGGGTAGGTAGTTAAGTATTACAATGTCTATTTCTCCAACAAACAGCAGTATAATGCACTGTTGTATTCCGGTTTGTAAGGACATTGTAGCCAGAACTACTGGACATAATGAGACTTAACATCTTATGTCTCAGGATGGCAAGTGCAGTGGAATGAAAAGCTTTGTAATTCATGGTGTTGTTTGGTTTTGCTACTGTCCATGAGCGGTTGTATCGCTTACCATCAGGCGAATGGCATGCTCGTCTCACCATTCTAAACCTCGGAATTCTAAACGGCACCAAAAAATCTATTTTTTCCAGTCATGCAACGTCAAGACTCCGAAGAAGACAGCCAGAAGTCTCGAGCAGGATCGCGCCGGAGTTCCGCCTCTCTTTCTAGAAGGAATAGTGTGAGAGAGAGGGAAGTAAAGAAGTCTCCATTGAACAATGGACCTAGTTCCGCCAATACAACTCCGAAGAAAGTCGTCAAGCCGCAGAACTTCGAGTTTGTCGTCACTGGGAAGCAGATTTTGAGGAGGTTAGTTTAAAATACTGCCTCGGTGGCGTAGTTGTATTACGGTACGGTTACAAAGCTGAGGTCTCGGGTTCGAGTCCCGGGTCGGGCAAAGTGATATTGGATTTTTCTATTCATTATCAGTCCGGAGTCAGGAATTTGTGCCCGATATGGCGATAGGCTCGCCCCCTATCACATAGTGGGACGGAACATACAAGGCGAAATGTGGGTGTCCTAGTGGCACCTCTGCCTACCCCTTCGGGGATAAAGGCGTGAGTTTATGTATGTATGTATGTAGTTTAAAATACATACATAATTCTTTGTTACACTGCCCTCTCTCAACTTCTTTTAAATCCATCCCATGGTTGTCTGTAAGATATTGCTGTAGAGCGATAAGACCGCCATTTGTACATTTTTTTATTGTTTCTATATTGTGTATTTTTGTTCTTAATTGTGTACAATAAAGATTTAAATTTAATCTATAACGTCACTTACCGGCCTTGCGGAAGACCAGCGTTGGTTTACACCAGCACATGCTGAGCTTGAGCCGTTTTGTTGACAAGCACTGTTATACGAGTATATGTATTAATTACTTAAATCTGCAAACCATTGCTTGTAACAAATAAATAAATAAATAATAAAGAAATAAAATAAATACACCCAACAGTCACATACATAGTCCTGACCCCACACTAAGATCGAGTCTTGTGTCGTGGGTATCAGGAACTACGAGAGACTTTTCGGTCTCACAAACACCCAGACCCGAAACAAATACTTGTGAATCACACAAATATTTGTTTCGGTGCGGGGATCGAACCCGCGGCCTCTCGTTTCACAGGCGGCGTCTAACCAACTGCGCCACGGAGGCTGTCAGATGTTTCTTTCTTTCTTTCTTTCTAAATAAATAAATACATTTTTTATGCATAGACCCAGCAAACCAGCCCAGGACATCTGATGGTAATCGATCACTGCACATGAACATCACAAAGCTTGGATCATGGATGTCGGACCAGCAGGAGAGGAGCAGGAAGGAAAGAGAATGGGACGAGATGGGTTTTGGGCATTTGGGTTTTTTTTTTATTGCAGTGAATGACGAGACGAGCCTGCCATTCGCCTGATGGTAAGCGGTACGACCGCTCATGGACAGTAGCAAAACCAAACAACACCACGAGTTACAAGGCAATGCTTGGCATTCCACTGCGCTCGCCATCCTGAGACATAAGATGTTACGTCTCAATATGTCCAGTAGTTACTCTGGCTACAATGTCCTTCAAACCGGAACACAACACTGCTTTATGAATTATGAATTAAGAATCTTACTCATCGAACGCAACGCGAGTGCACACCCGTCACTTCACGTCGATCTCCTGTGAGACGTTTTGAACTAGTGTTTGGTATTGTATCAGCCTATATACGTCCCACTGCTGGGCACGGGCCTTCCCTACAATCGAGAGTAAGATTGAGAGTAGGGTATTTGACTAATTTTTTTTATTGTATTAATAAAAAAGTATCCATATCCAAAATCTAGCAAACAAAGAATTTTGTAAATCCATTCAGAATTAAACAAGTTAGAAACGTTTTAAATCTTGTAGTGGGGGTAGGAAAGTGATGCAAAACAAAATTAGTGACGTCACTATGCATTATAGTGTGCGGGTGTGAAAGAGACGGTAAGATGTCCCCACTACGTCCCCACTCCTTCATTTAAAATACTAATATTTGCCTCATGTTACAAGCTACTTTAATACTGTTTTCACCATTGACTTATATTCTACCGATAGACGAGACACGTCAAAGAAATAAAGTGTCCCCGTATTTTAAAAGCACACTGCAATATTACATCACTTACCTGGTATTTTATTAAAATATTGTAACTTCAGACGACTTGCTTTCGATTTGACGGCGAAACATTCATTTATTACTTTTATACGTATGCGATAAGGCGTACTGCACTGTCACTGTCACGAAGCAAACTGATTCATGTGCGGTGCATACACCGCAAGTAGGTGGGACATATTTTTTGTACTGAATGTCTTATCTAGTGTAACATTGATATCGATGGTTTTCACAAAAATGTTTTGTTTAGTGGCACTTGTATTTGTCTACAATATAATACAAACATTCGATGATAGTCAAATACCCTGTTGTTATGCCATATAGTCCGACACGCTGTACTAGTGTGATTTCGTTAAATCCTTGGTGTTTTACAGCTGGTTTCGATAAATATAAAAGTCTTTGTATCCGAGGTTTTTACCTACTTCATAGCTTTGCCTTTCGCTTTGCTACGGAAGGAAATGGATGAAGATGTTTCCAACACCTATAAATTCTCCTATGTGATGAATTTCATTCCGGGTTGAAGACAAACGAGAGGACGATCCAAACCCAGACGAGTGTTTATGAAGCGCTAGTATTTGCTTCGGGTCTTGGTGTTTGTGAAAGTGAAAACCCTCTTGAAGTTTGAGCATACATACATAAACTCACGCCTTTTTCCCAGAAGTGGTAGGCAGAGGTGCCACCAGGACACCCACATTTCGCCTTGTATGTTCCGTCCCATGATGTGATAGGGGGCGAGCCTATCGCCATATCGGGCACAAATTCCTGACTCGGGGCTGATAATGCATAGAAAAATCCACTTTGCCCGACCCGGGATTCGAACCCGAGACCTCAGCTTTGTAGTCGTACCGTAGTACAACTACGCCACCGAGGCAAACAAGTTTGAAGTTATATCATACAAGATTTGGATCTTGTCAGGACTGCCTATGTGACTGTAGAGTATAGAGTGTTTATTCATTAAGAATTGAGCAAAACAGAAACATTAAAGTTTTCTTAGATTCTAAATATTGCATATATTTCACAAATTCAGGAATTTGTGCTCGATATGGCGATAGGCTCGCCCCCTATCACATCATGGGACGGAACATACAAGGCGAAATGTGGGTGTCCTGGTGGCGCCTCTGCCTACCCCTTCGGGGATAAAGGCGTGAGTTTATGTATGTATGTAAATATTGCATAAAAATAGTGACGTGATTAAATAACATTTAATTCGATTATTGATGATGTAGGTTATTAAATAGCGCTTATGATATTTACATAACAGTTAGGTGTATATATTTCAGATGCGACAGAGCAAATTCTCTGCCAGGATCTTGCCACAGAAGACCATCAGTAGAATCAGCGAAGACTAAAAGATCTTGCGAGACACCCAAGAAGGTCGCCAATGTCTCCCACTCTTCGAAGAGTCAGGAGACTTCGTTGGAAGATGACATGTCTTTGGATTTGTCTCAGGTAAGGCCTGGAGCTTGTAAGAAGTCGAAGAAATTATAATTTCTTCAAAGTTAGAAAAGAATTTCAACTTCTCTCCAGGTATCAGACTTCGAAGACACAAACTCGAAGTACGGCGTGAAGCATAAATTCCTCGCCACTTCTACTCCGAAGAAGGCGTGGCAGAAGTCCAGAAGCTGTTCATTACAGAACGCGCTTCAAGCCCAGAAGGTTGAAGGGAAACGACACCAGATGTCGCTGGAGAGCAAACAACGAGACAGTTTTCGGAGCAAGGATAGCTTGTACAGAACTTCGGAGAGCGCGAGTCCTTATAGGTAAGAGAACATTTTTGATATTTTTATTTTGTTTTTGAGACCGAAAAGTCTCTCGTAGTTCCTGATACCCGCGACACAAGACATAATTGATCTTAATGTGGGGTCAGGACTATGTATGTGACTGTTGGGTGTAATTATTATAATTATTATTTATTTCTATCTGATTTACGTTAATCTCCCAAAGATTGGGGAGTACACCAAAGTACCGAGCTTTTGGCCAAAGTACTTTAGTATTTTGGTACGGTGCAGTTCCTTTTCAGTCTATAGAGAGGAACTTCCGGACAATTCTGCATGTGTTGAGTATTATAGCTTTCTGTAAGAGTATGTAGGTGAGTGGATGGATGTTTAATGTCTTTAAGCTTGTGTGCAGCGTTTTGGGGATGACCCCTGTGCTGGATATGATGATGGGTATAGTCTTCACCGATTGAACTCTCCACTGAGTTTTGAGTTCAATACTTAGATCTGTGTATTTAGTTAGTTTCGTAGTGTGTGTGGAGGCAAGATTGTGTGTGTTAGGAATGGCGATGTCTATGAGGTATACAGTTTTATTTTGTTTGTCGTGTAGTGTAATGTCAGGTCTGTTATGGTGAATGGTTTTGTCAGTCAATATTGTTCTGTCCCAGTATAGTTTGAAGTCAGACGATTCGAGTATGATTTGGGGTGTATATTTATAGTATGATGTTTTTTTCTGTGATGAGTTTGTGTTTGTGTGCTAGTGTCTGGTGTATAATTGCCGCCACCTGGTCGTGTCTGTGCTTGTAGTCTGTTTGTGTAATGAATGAACATGCTCCTGTGATGTGTTGTATTGTTTCTGGCTGTTTATGGCAATGTCGACAATGGTCGCTGACAAGAGTACTATCACGAATTATATATTTCCTATAATTTTTGGTATCAATAACTTGGTCTTGGATCGCCAACATAAATCCCTCTGTTTCTGGGAACAGCTCGCCTTTTTTCAACCACGCGTTTGACGCTACTTTGTCAACATTAGGGTTGATCAAATCGAGCCGGTGACGGCCATGGAGGGATTTTTTGGACCAAGTGTCAATTCGTTCATGGTTGGTGACTATTTTCAACTGTTTGTTTTGGTCTGTGAGTTTCAGTGGTGTGTATTTGTCTGCTTGAGACACAGCTTTGTGTAGTATGGAATGTTGTGAGTGAGTGTGAAAAAATGTTCTGAGTTTGGAAATCTGTTTGTTGTGTAGATTTGTTATATCCATGAGCCCTCGGCCACCCTCGTGCTTAGGCAAGATTAATCTTTGGATGCACGCTCGCGGATGGTGCTTTCTATGTTTAGTCATTGTAGTATTAATGACTCTTTGTAGGTTTTTTAAGTCTGTTTGTGTCCAGTTTATAATTCCGAATGAATACGTAAGTATGGGTATTGCATATGTGTTAATGGCTTTGATGGTGTTGCGTGCATTTAAGTGAGTGTGCAGTATTTTATGTAATCTATGTTTAAAATTCTGCTGTAGTGTGGTTTTTATTTCTTTATGGTGTATGTGTCGCGACTGATAGTATCCTAGATATTTGTATCCTTCGGTAGGGTCTACAACATCAATTATTTCCTGGTTACCTAATTCGTATGGAGCTGATTCTACTATTCCTTGATTAACTGACTGTATTTTACATTTATTTATACCAAACTCCATGTGAATGTCTTTTGAGAAAGTATGAGTGATATCGGCAAGTGTGTGTATTTCGTTAAGTGTGCTTCCAAAGAGTTTAATATCATCCATGTACATGAGATGTGAGAGTGTAGTTTGCTGTGTATTGTATCTAATGTTAAAACCAATATTATTTTTATTAAGCATATTTGAAAGGGGGTTTAGTGCCAAACAGAACCATAAGGGACTCAAGGCATCACCTTGGAAAATACCTCGTTTTATTGGGATGAATTCTGTTTCAGTAGTTTTGTAATTGTTACATATTTTTAATTTAGTATTCCAGTTTAACATTGTATTTTCCAGAAAAGATGTAATTGTGGGGTGGATCTTGTAGTGTTTTAATATATATATTAACCAAGAGTGTGGTACAGAGTCGAAAGCTTTTTTATAGTCAATGTACATGGTATGAATGTTTCTTTTCTGACTAAACGCTTGGTTGGAAACTACTGCATCTATTATAAGTTGTTCTTTACAACCTTGACTATGCTTTCGACACCCTTTCTGTTCCTTTGCTAGGATGTGGTATTTATGTGTGTAATGGTATATGGACTCGTTTAAGCATGACGTGATAATTTTATAAATGTTCTGGAGGCAGGTAATTGGTCTGTACTTGGCGGGATTCGCGGTGTCACTTAAGTCTTTTGGTATCATGTATGTGATTCCCTGTGTGATGTAGTGCGGCATTGTCTGAGGTGATTGGATGAATGAGTTTATATGTTTAAGTAATAATATGTGTGTGCATGTAAACTTCTTGTACCAGAAGTTGTGGATGTTGTCTGAACCAGTAGCTTTCCAATTATGGGTTTTAGATATAACTGATTTCAAGAGATCTATGTCGATTTGGTCAAACTCCATTTCTGGTATATTTCCCACATGCTGTTTATCTTCCTCAATCCATTTGTTATTGTTATGTTCCACGGGATTAGACCAGATATTAGACCAGAACGTGTGTAATGCCTCAGGGGTAGGTAGCGATGCGGTGTCTATTGTTGAGTTATGTTCTTGTGCAAGTTTTCTGTAGAAAAGATTTTCGTTAGTGTAAAACTGCTTATTTTGTGTCTTCCTCAGAGTTGTCTCTTTATATCTTCTTAGCCTACTAGCAAGAGTGTTCAGTTTTTGCTTTAAAGTGTCTAGGTAGTGTGTTAAATCCGTGTTTTGTGTTTCGTGCTGTGAGTGAATTTTGTACTGTTGTTTTAATTTATCAATGTGTTTTTCTAAAGTTTTTGATCTAACTCCCCTTGCATATTCGGTCATTCTACCTATATTTATTCGAAGGTTATTTATTCTTTCTTCAAGGCGTCTTTGCCACCAGGGTATTTTATGTTTTTTGGGCAGCAGTGAGTTCTTCTCTGAGATTCTGGCGCCATTAAATTTGGCAGCAGTATACGCCCCACAATAAATGATGGTTTGTGTGGTTTTAAAGTCGGTTTCAGAAGATAATAGCCTAGGGAGTAAATTAGAGTTGAGATGAGATATAATTGTAGATAATTTCTTTGAGGGTTTGAGTTTTGGTAGGCTCGGTCGGGATATAGGTGACGTATCTTGGAATGTATTAATCGCATCCAAAAACATAACTTCTAGTTGTTGTTGTAAATCTGTAGTAAGTTCTCGTATATCTTGTGTTACAGGTCTTGAAAGTGAGTTTGGCTGGTCAGTTATGATTTGTCTCGGTTCAGAGGCAGTTGTTATGGGGTTCTCAACTACTGGCAGAGTTGTGTTTACAGTATAATTTATGTCTGCATTACCTATCTCATTCCTAACTTCTTCAAGAATTCTATTCAATTGTTCAGAAGATAAAAGTTTATTATTGACAATAGACCGCCGTTGGTCGGAAATTCGTTGAGCACTAAGATGAGCTAGCGTAGGATATTTAGAAATTATTTCCTGATGTAACTGAGGTCTGTATGATGTTAGATCGGTTTCTAGTTTAGTTAATTTGTAATAGGTTCTCATTATGGCCTCGTTTAGTTCAACAGTCCACCTCATTCTTCGGGACTGGGTTTGTTCTAAGTTTGTAACATCGGAGGGTGGTTGATTTTGGAGTAGATTTCTGACTTCTGCTTTAATTGTATCTATTTCATTTTGGGTAAGGAAACCACGTTGAACTATAGCTCGTCGCTGATCACCGACTCGCTGCTTACCAACTTCCATTTTAGGAAACTGTTCTGTGAATCGTGTATGTAGATGTGTGAGGTACTGTCTTGTATTGGTTTCTAAATCGGTGAGAATGAAATATTGGCGCATAATGGAAATATTCATTTCTTTGGTCCACGTCTTACGTGTGCGCCGGCCTCCCGTGACGGGTGCAGTAACTTCGGCTGAAATAGCCTCCTGCACAACATCATGGTCGGATTGGAATGATGAAGATGATGATGAACGAGATGAATAAGTAGCAAGGAAAGATGGTGGTGATGAAGGGGCTGATGAAAATAGAGATGATTGTGACGAACATGACAAAAACTGGTCATGTGGGACTGCAGCAGTCCGTGACTGGGCAGTTCGATGCGATACGGTGCCCTCCCCAGAATACGTAGGGCAGCCCGAGCCGGAAGGCCCAGGGCGGGGTTCTCCATCGTATTCCACTCCGGTACCCGCCTGGGGTAATGTTCTGTTTCTAAGACGCATCGCATGAATTTCTTTCAATACTAGAGCTCCGTTGGTCACTGGTGAGTATGTAGCAAGAAGCTGCCAGTGTCCGCCCCTCACGTGGCATCGGGTGGTCGTGCCGGACGTGAAGATAGATTTGTAAGGGGCTAATTATTATTATTATTTGAACTTCTAACCCGATCTAATCGGGTAAAAAGGGATGATAATGGTCGATCGATTAAGAATTAAATATGACGTAGGTATTTAAATAAGTAAATATACATAACAGTCACATACATAGTCCTGAATCCACATTAAGATCAATTAAGTCTTGTGTCGTGGGTATGAGAAACTACGAGAGACTTTGGTCTCACAGACACATATTTGTGGGCCTCACAAATATTTGTCTCGGTGTGGGGATCGAACCCGGGGCATCTCGTGGCCGGCGTCTAACCAACTGCGCCACGGAGGCTGTCAATGATGCATGTTTTAAACATCTTTCGTGTATATTTGTAAGATTGCGAGGAATGACGAGCGTGCATGTCATTTGCAAAACCAAACATCATGAATTACAAAGCAATGCTTGGCATTCCACTGCGCTCGCCATCCTGAGACATAAGATGTTAAAACTATTATGTCCAGTAGTTACTCTGGCTACAATGTCCTTCAAACCGGAACACAACAGTGCATTTACACTGCTGTTTGTTGGAGAAATAGACATTGCGGTGGTACCTACCCAGGTCTCTCACATATGAGAGACCACCAGTAACCCAATTACACATCTATATCAGCCCATATACGTCCCACTGCAGGGCACGGGCCTACTCTGCAATCGAGGTTACGATTGAGAGTGGTTAGGCCATATAGTCCACCACGCTGGCCTAGTGCGGGTTGGCGGACTTATTACACATAATCATCATAATCTTTAAAAATCTTTGCAGATACGGCACAGAATTAGACTACTCTTCAGTTTCTCCAGAATACTCCGGGCAGTCGTCAGCAGACCTGTCTCCCAGGGCATCCAGACAGACCGACATGGTCGCCACACCTCTCAGCCAAGACCTGCAGTTATCCAGGTAATATTGCTAGCAGTTGGTTAGATTCTCTAGATTGTAGAGTAGGCCCGTGTCCTGCAGTGGGACGTATATGGGCTGATATTTGATTTTCAGTTGCTGTGTAAGCACATGGCAGGATTGCAGTGAGCTGGACACCACGAAGATCGAAGGTAGGCGGGCGGACGGCGAGTGGACTCACTTCTGGGCCAACTATAATAATTCTATATCCACGGTGCCCATGAAATGTTACTACGACCAGTGCCCCACGCCGTATCGAACCGAGAACATCGAGTTCGGGGATTTTGGTGAGTGAACACGCAATCTTAGTACAGGGTATATCAAGACTGCGACCGAAAACGAAGCCGGGTGGTAGTTTTAGTGGTTACAGACACAATAACTAAAAATCGCAAAAAAGCGACAGTTTTTTTTCCAATGCTTTAAATATCATCGTGTTTGGGTGGTAAATATAGTTTTTACAAAAATAGTAATTTAAACCCTTGCCTAACATTGCGTCTTTAAAAGTAAAAAGATGTACATCTTTATTTTAGGAAAACTATTACATGTATTTATCACCCAAATACTACAATCAGTAAAAAGTTACAAAAAGTTGTGATCTTTTTGCGAAACTTTTAAATGCATTGTCTGAAGTCACTAATAATAAAAACTGGCTTCGTTTTCGGCCGCAGTCTGGATATACCCTGTATAGCTGGGATAATGATTGTTCAATAGTTTCTTAGATTTACGCGAATGTTACTCATTGATATAATAATCTTTACGGATTTTATCGTGGATTCGGTTTCATTTTTACATTTTTTAACTTCGGTCCGCCCCGAGACCACGAAAGCTGTAAAGCAATCGAATCAGGAAGTTAAAAAATTGAAGTAAAACCATTTTATACGGATTTTATCGCGATTTCGTATAAAATAGTTTTATTTCAATGTGTAACATTCGCGTAAATCTAAGAAACCATTAAGTTAAAAAATGTAAAAATTAAACCAAATCTAATATCAATATATAATTATTGTTCTTTGATGATATAAATAATATCTTATATCTATTGTTTTGCAAATAGAGCTTAAGTATTATGTATTGACTTGTGATAAAAGATATTCGGTTGATATCACACATTGACTTATATTCTACCGATAGACGGGACACATCAAAGAAATAAAGTGCCCCCGTATTTTAAAAGCACACTGCAATATTACATCACTTACCTGGTATTTTATTAAAAACAAATTTGTATAACTACCGGCACGGATCTTGAGCGCTGGCCGTTACTAGCGCAGATGTCGATTTTTGGGTCTCTTTAGAGGTAGATGAAGAAGGCGGGCGGGGGCATTATCGCATCGGCCAGTGATTGGTTCACTACGCAACGCCATATTGTTGTTATGCCTAATTCATTCATTGCGTTTGTTCAATTCATTCATTTATTTTGTCCTTAAGTTCACGATGCGCAAAGCTATCCCCACTCTGTCGCCGAGCGCTCAAGATCCGTGCCGGCGGTTATAACTTCAGACGATTTGATTTTGGTTTGACGGTGAAACATTCATTTATTATTTTTAAGCGTATGCGATAAGGCGTACGGCACTGTCACTGTCACGAAGCAAACTGATTCATGTGTGGTGCATGCACCGCAAGTAGTTGGGACACATTTTTTGTACTGAATGTCTTATCTAGTGTAACTATCGACGATTTCACATCAGCCCATAACCGCCCACTGCTGATCACGGCTTTCCTGTAAAACTGAGAGTTCAATTCGAGGGCTTAGGTGGCATTTTAAATTCTTATTATTATCAAAATAGACCACACTTTTCGATTGCCACTAGTAAACAATAGAATGTTGCAGATTTCAAGTGCCTTTTATTTCTCACAGATCTATCAACGGACGGCTCAAGAGTACGATCACCAGACAACATGAAAAATTTAAACCACATCATCAGAAACGAAGGATTACACTTAACTCCACGCGAAACACAAAACATGATAAAATGCGCGCATATTCTAGGCAACGTTTTATCAAAAGCTATCGAAAGACGGTCAAGAGAAAAAGACGATTTGCAAGAACAAAACGTAGAGCCGAAAGAATTAAAAAAGAAGACAATGACATTAGATCTGAGAGAGACAAATATACCGCTGGAGGTGAAAGAGGAAAAGAGATGTGAGACTGTGACGACACAGACTGACATTTCGTTGCCGAATACTAAAAGCGCGCCAAAGATTTTCGAGAATATTCTACGCCAGTTGTCGAAAAGTTCTATAGATGTCCCGGAGGTGAAGAAAGATAAAACGGAAAGTAAGGAAAAGGGAGATAAAGAAGAGGTTAAGAAAGAAAATTAGATCTTTACTTTTTGATTTTTTGTGTTAAGATGTTGATTTGCATTCACGATAATTCAAAAGCCATTGCACAAATCCGTGGAGGAAGAGGGACGATAATATATCACATAGGAGTGACAGAGAAATAGTATAAAATTATATTTATTAAACAAAAATGTTATGTTTATTGTAAATTATAAAATAAATGTATTTTAAATTATGTTCGTATCTTTAATTCTAAAAGTATTTGTCAATACTCGTACTAATGTTATTGTTTTATACTAGGTACATCTATGTATATTATGAAGGGGTAAGATTTGATTGTTTGTTTGCATTAAATAGGCTCCGAAACTACTGAAACGATTTCAAAAATTCTTTCACTGCTAGGAAGCTACACTATCCCCGGGTGACATCGGCTGTATTATATTTTCATAAAAATTAGGGATCCTTACTAAAACTCCAAGGTGTAAAAAATTACCTAAAATATTCTTTACATCGCTTGCGCTGCGAAAACTATACCGGGTATATCAAGACTGCGACCGAAAACGAAGCCAGGTGATAGTTTTAGTGGTTATAAGTACAATGCAACTAAAAATTTCGCAAAAAACGCGACAGTTTTTTTGGATGCTAAATACCTAGTTTTTGCGAAAATAGTAATTTAAACTTTTGCGTACCACTGGCTCTTTAAAAACAAAACGGTGTGCATTACTATTTTCGGAAAACTAATTTCATGAATTTCAACCTTATTTCTAAGAGTTAAAGTTCAAAATGAAGAACACGTGTCAGTCCTTAGGACCACGCAACTGAGGTTTTAAAAGGGATTAAAATATAAGTAATAATCCAAAATATATTTTATCATAATTTATTCAACTTAATATTACAAAATCCGCCATATATCCTAATTTATATATATATATATTAGTTTATTTTGCTAAATGCCGACAATATAATTTTAACCGAAACGAATATAATTTCATTTATACATCGAAAAGTCCGTAAGGACGACATAGACATTTCAAAAGGTTTTATGCAATATCGTACAGCTAAATGATGGTTGAAAAATGAGCTTTAACATTCAGTCATAAAGTTCTTTTTCCATTACCACTGTAAATAATAAAAAAAAAAAGATCATTTTATGCATAGCTCTGTCCCTTTCACACATAGTTAATGTTACTTATATCTATTAATGTAAGATAAAGACAAAGCTATGTATAAATTTCTCTTTTAAAACCTTTTTCATTTTAGAAGTACAATAAAACATAGTTTTGGAACTATACCATATCTAAGTCGAAAAAAATTACGATTCGCAAAAATTTTAATTTAAACTAAATATTTTTGAATTTAATTAAATTTGGGTACAATTTTTATTTTATTTTCCCGTACTTTTGATATGGTATAGATTTTTTAGTTTGAATACCTCAATTTTATAAGAATTTTTATTGTCTATGATAATTTTGTCTAATAGATATAGAGAATGAACTAAGTTTAAAACTGTTTTTTTTTACAATATTAGGGTAGTTGTTAAATTCTGTCTTTAGTCAATCACCACGCTTTTTAACGGTGAAAGAAAACGTCGTGAGGAAACCAGCATACCATAGCGATTTGCAAGGATTTCTATATGTAAAGTCCGCCTGCACTAGGCCAGCGTGGTGGACTATATCTAACCCCTCTCAATCGTACTCTCGATTGTAGAGGAGGCCCGCGCCCTGCAGTGGGACGTATATGAGCTGATACAGACATTTTATATATTTTTTAAATTGTATATTCAGTCCATTCTCTATGTCTACAGAAGTAATATTTTTTTGAATTAACCGAAATATAAATCATAACTAGATATTTTAAGCTTAGACATAATTGTATTCTAGAATATTCTATATTTACACAATTTAATGTTCTAATAAGCGTAATTCCTCATTTTACGTACTGTGGGTTCGAAGTTCGAAACATCTATATATTGTTTGTCTATTAAATCTTGTAGCATGTAGAAGTAATTTAATCTACCCTCATTTTAAAACATATCTTGAGTATCATAAGAAGGGGTAACTCTGTGCCTCAGAGGAAACTTGGAGAACATAATCTGAACGTTGCTAATATGATGGTGTCATAATTGTTCTAAATCATTAGGTTTTACTCTGTATACTAGGCAATTCAGTCTTGAAAGTTAAAAGTTGTGTTTCTAAGGCACCAAGCAGACCCATAAGGTAGTTATTTTTGTACATTGAGCAGGCAAAATGAATGCATTTAATAATAATTGCAGTTCACAGGGATTATAATGTGGTAAAAGATGATCTCTGATGCAGGTAATAAATGATAATTATGGATAAATGAACTGAAGAGATAAAAATAGTTATGTCTGGCAAGCTTTTATTATACGAAATGAGAAAGAAAATTAGAGAAAAGTATAGTAATAAAGATTTTTGATGAGAAATCGATAGTCTTTTATTGCAATGATGGCGAGACGAGCATGCCATGCGCCTGCGTAAGCAATACGACTGCTCATGGAAAGTAGCAAAACCAAACATGACAAAGCAATGCTTGGCATTTATTGGCTATGCTGATGGTAAATGATCACTGCACATGAATATCAGCGCTTGGATCATGTGTGACCATCAGATCGGACTATTAATCAATATAGCTTTCAAACTACGAACCCAATATTTCTTAGTAATATAAACACAATTATTAGGAAATTTGATTTTAAAACATGATTTTCTATATTGGCCAGCCCCCGTGGCGGCTGTGAATGAGGCCGCGGGTTCGAACCCTGCCTTAAGACAAATATATGTGTGATCCACGGTTATTTGTTTCGGTTCTGGGTGTTTGTGAGACCGAAAAGTCTCTCATAGTTTCTGATACGACACAAGACTCGATGTTAGTGTGGGGTCAGGACTATGTATGTGACTGTTGGGTGTATTTATTAGATTTCAAAACATGATTAAATAACGGTGAAGGAATTGAAAAAACCTTATAGACAAAATATTTTATATGTGATGTTAGTTAGTCAACGTGACGGCCTAACCCCGTTCAATAGAACTTTCGGTTTATGAGAAGCCCCATACACAACAATTGTACGATTATTCGCTTCAATTATAGTATGGGGCCTCTAACCAATACTTTGAAAGCCTTACGCCCGAATCAAACGCTACTTAAATATTAAGTTGCACTTAACTACGTTAGACCCGCTTAATTTTTCTGTTTAAGGGACGTGGGTAGTTAAGTACAACTTAATATTTAAATGACAATTAAGTATGATAGCGTTAAATTAATTTTATTTAATAATTCAGTCTCCTGGGCAGACGGCTATGAAACGAAAGTATAGTTTTTGTATCAAGTATTTTTTTCGTGTCTGGGTGTAAGACAAAACGTCTTCATAGTTTTAGGACATATTGACAGCCTCCGTGGCGCAGTTGGTTAGACGCCGGCTGTGAAACGAGAGGCCGCGGGTTCTATCCCCGCACCGAGACAAATGTTTGTGCGGCCCACAAATATTTCTTTCGGGTCTGGGTGTTTGTGAGACCTAAAAGTCTCTCGTAGTTCTGATGCGACACAAGACTTAATTGATCTTAATGTGGGGTCAGGACTATGTATGTGACTGTTGGGTGTATTTATTTATTTATATTTTAACTATCGAATGTTTGTCTTCTTCGCTCAAACTGAATTCAAAAGTCGTTCGAAAGGAACAAAACATTCCATAACCAAAATAGGTTTTAAACTATGAATAATGTAGTCTCGTAGGTTTTGTTTTTTTTCCTATTTGCTATATGTTAATAATACCAAGATAATTAGTACGTAAAATTTAAACGAATACTTAAGGAAAATATATATTTCTTATTCTACAGTCGAAGCGTATGTTAATATTGCAAATTTTAGAAAATTTCCGAAACTATACATTGGACTTCAATGGCGCGGTCTTTTGTGGACTTTTGTTGAAGGCCAAATTCACGAAGATTACGTAAGATTGGACTTTTCATTGATTCTTTTAAAGGGTAATAAACATGCAAAATTTGATTACAACTTGGAAAAGATATGAATTGCCTCGATGGCGTAGTTGTACTACGGTATGACTACAAAGCTGAGGTCTCGGGTCCGAATCCCGGGTCGGGCAAAGTGACATTGGATTTTTCTATTCATTATCAGCCCGGAGTCAGGAATTTGTGCCCGATATGGCGATAGGCTCGCCCCCTATCACATCATGGGACGGCAACCATAAGACGAAACGTAGGTGTCCTGGCAGGATCTCTGCTTACCTCTTGTGAAAAAAGGCGTGAGGGTATGTATGTAAAAGATATTAATTTATATAAGTACAGAATTTTTAGTAATTGTTTTTTAAGTTTAGAAATATCCAAGCAAAAACCGCCATTGAAGTCCTTAAAATTTTTGCCGAAAACAATTTGTTTTAGTATTAATATGCCCAAGTCTTTTAAAATGAAATTTTGTTAATATCGAAACATATATTAGTAGAAAATTGGCAGTGCTTAGAAAAATTGCCAAAAAATGTTGAAAAATTACGTACGAGAATTTTATATTTTTAGAATAAAGGATTAAAATATGTAGTTCCATCTGTCATTTATACCGGGTATATCAAGACTGCGACAGAAAACGAAGCCAGGTGGTAGTATTAGTGACTTCAGACACAATGCAAGTAAAAATTCAGCAAAAAAATTCGACAACTTTTTTTTTGTAATTTTTTACTTATCGTCGTATTAGGGTGATAAATACATAGTTTTCTTAAAATAATCATGTACACCGCTTAATTTTTAAACACTCAATAGTACGTAAGGGTTTAAATTATTATTTTCGCAAAAACTTGGTATTTACCACCCAAACAAGAGGATTTTTTTTTTAATACTAAAAAAATATCTGTCGTTGTTTTGGTGAAATTTTTATTTGCATCATGTCTGTAACCACTAAAACTACCACCCGGCTTCGTTTTCGGTCGCAGTCTTGATATACCCGGTTTTAATTCCTTTATTCTAAAAATTCAAACCTCGTATTTTCTAAATATCCCTAATTTTAGTATAGTTAAATTCTGGCCATAATAAAATCTTAATTTAATGTAATTATACTAATTATATTTACATTTTTGGGAATATAACGGCACGTAGTCACTTTAAAGCTAAAACGAACATGGCTCAACTTTTGAGGCTTTTAGAACATAAGGCTTAAGTGTTTTGAGGCTGTTTTATCATTAAAATATAAGACTTAATATTTTGAGGCATTGAAACCATTAGACAATATTTTTAAGGCTTTGATAGTATTAAAATACTGATCTTAATTTTTGAGGCTTAAAAACCATGAAAATATTAAGTCTTCAATATTTTAAGGCGTTCACACCACTGTATATTTATGGGCTTAATTTTATTTGTATTTACCGAAACCTAATTTAAGATGTGTCTATGTTTTTATAATATTTGTTATGTTTAAAAACTGATATTTTTACTAATCTACCAATTTAAAGTCAACACTTATCTGGCCACTATAATAATGGCACACAATTTCGACTATATTAGCTTCAATATAATGGCCTTTTGGGCTTTAAGGCCTTATACTATGGCATTTAACTTAAAGGTGGGAGCACGTGTAACCTAAAATAACCTTTGTACTAGAATCTTACATCTATATGGCAATTTCTTAACTATATTTACATATATATTTCTCTTTTAATACCGAATATTAGTGTCTTTTGAAGCGACTGTCATGGTCTTCTCAGTAGACCGTGGTCTTTTCAGTAGACCACGACTTCTTTAGGAATTTTTAAGGATAGTCATCGAGTCGCGGCGAGTCTTTTTATAGTAGACCACGGTCTTCTGAGTAGAACAGATGTGACAGTCTCAACTCATCAGATAAAACAGTCAATATAAACCATGATTGACTTGGTCTTTTAAGTAGACCGTGATCAAATCACAGTTTTCACTCACAATTGCAATTTCAATAGATAATCTTTACTCCAACTCATTCTTAAGTCGGTCTACTAAGTAGACCTCCGGTCTTTTCAGTAGACCTACACTTAAAATAGCTTACAAGAGCAGTCTATTCCGTCTGTGATGGGTAGACGAGGGTTGTGAGACAGATCTGTGTTTCCTTAACAGATGTCGATGCTGGGGGTCCAACATGGCGGTATATCCGGCCGGGGAACATAAGTCGGGGAATTTTTGGTAAAATGACCTGTAACCCTCGTGGAGTAGGTAGACTTCAGGGTAGTGAAGAGACGGGTAGTTTTCCTTGTTCTTCTCCCTATCAGACGACCGGAGGAAGCGCGATCTGTGGAAGAAAAGACGGTATTTAGCGTGGGAAGACCAAATAAGGAAAATTGGGAATAGGAATGCGAAGACATCATTGAAAAGTTTCTTTAGTAAAAACTTACAATTACAACTGCGCGCGGAAGCGGGCACGTGCATTAAAGCTAAGTTTCAGCCAGGTATACTGAGTAGACTGTCGTATTTCGGAAAGACCTGCACTTTACCACTTACAACACCATTTAGGGTCATAAAAACCCCAAATCCCCCCCGGTCTTTCCAGTAGACCGCGGTCTTCTCAGTAGACCGTGACCGAAACTCAATCTACGACGTACAGCGACCGCACTTACAGCTTTGGGCCGCGCTCCAGTGAGAATTCGCAGTGGAAGACCAGAATACTCCGCTTGGAGTCTTCTTCTCGAGGTTGTAGCGGCTTGTTGACTAAGGAGAGCACTTGATCTTGGGTATACAGGTTCACTGCGCCGAGGATGTGACCGCCTTCGTACTCGTAGGGGTAGCGGCAGTCTATCACCTGGAAAAAGAAGGGTTGGTTTAGTATTAGCCTTAATATAAAACCTAAAAATCTATTACAAACATACTAACGAGATCAAATAATTAGCGTCTCTAATACATATCTATCTAAAGATCGAAAATATAGCAATCAAAATACGTTAAATGTGGATTTTTCGGTAAATCTTCGATTCGATTTGTCTATATTCGCGATTGATCAGTCATGTAGTAATTTGGGATGTTCGTAAAATAATGCAGAATTTAACTATAATGATTTTATAGCATGTCAACGTTTTGAAGATCAGCTTTCGTGGTCAAACGACGGGGTAATAATCCGCAAAAATATCCGATAAAATACGTTATCTGTATCAGCCCATATACGTCCCACTGCAGGGCACGGACCTCCTCTACAATCGAGAGTACGATTGAGAGGGGTAAAGTTAGTTTTAAGTATCTAAATAAATAAGTAAATACACCTAACAGTCACATACATAGTCCTGACTAAGATCGAGTCTTGTGTCGTATCAGAGACTACGAGAGACTTTTCGGGCTCACAAACACCCAGACCCGAAACAAATATCCGTTCACAAAAACATTAGTCTCGGTGCGGGGATAGAACCCGCGGCTTCTCGTTTCACAGGCGTCCAACCAACGCCACGGAGGCTGTCGAAAATGTACATTATAAAGTATGTTAACCTGAAAATCATTGATAGCCTCTTCATAGTCTCCCCGCAGTAGACCGGCTAGAGTGTCACAAGATATGCTCTTCAGGTCAGAATGGTCACCACTTGTGAGGGGCAATGCGAAGGGGAGGGAGAAATCTCCTATTAAATCTGGCTCGGCTGCAGCTGGAAGGAAAAATATGATTGTTACAAATAATAACAATGAATACACCCAATAGTTATGATTGAATGAATGGTGAGACGAGCAAATTCGCTTGATGGCAAGCGATACCGCTCATGGACAGTAGCAAATACACCATGAATTACAAAGCAATAATAAATAATAATAAATACACCCAACAGTCACATACATAGTCCTGACCCCACACTAACATCGAGTCTTGTGTCGTGTATCAGAAACTACGAGAGACTTTTCGGTCTCACAAACACCCAGACCAGAAACAAATACCTGTGGATCACACAAATATTTGTATCGGTGCGGGGATCGAACCCGCGGCCTCTCGTTTCACAGGCGGCGTCTAACCAACTGCGCCACGGAGGCTGTCAATGCTTGGCATTCCACCGCGCTCGCCTGTCCTGTGTCATAGGTATCAGACTCAGACTACGAGATACTCAGACACTTTTCGGTATCACAAACACCCAGACTCGAATATTTATGAGCCTCATAATAATTTATTTGTGTGCGGATATGAACAGGTGAAAAAAAAGAATACAAAAAAGTATAATAAAAAATGGTTTTGTTACATTTCAAATGATGTTACCATTTATATAAAAAAATGTATCCTATTACACAGAAAACACTAAAGACTAATTCAAAAATTAAGTCTATGCCTTTATATGCTGATCGGTGTTCAAACATATTTAATTGATTACGTAAATAAATAATGGCGATCCATAGTCTCTGCCTACCCCTATGGGAGACAGGCGTGACGATTATGTATGTATAAATAATTATACTTACATCTCGCAAGTGCAGACATGATGGAAGCATTGTTTTCAGAAAAGGCTCTTTGTAACACTGGCCTTTGCAATTTTTCCACACACGGGTTCAAAGTATTCGACTTCCTCCTCTTAGTAGCGACTTCGAACTGTCCATTTTCAGTCCTTTTGATGCACCTTCTCTCTTCCGGACTCTCCTTAATAGAGAATAAGGACACCCGGGCCTTACTCTCCGGGTTAAAGCTTAAACTCCTGTTCAATCCCTTCCGTTTATCCCCTACAATATTATTCTTAATCTGTCCGGAGAGTAAGTCATCAATATTAGCTATCTTCGGTGAGTTTGACTCTTCAATTTCCAGGAACGGTTCCTCCAATTCTGATATGAACCCACTTTCCATTGAAGTCGTTGATTCTGAAGTGAACAGTCTCAATTTTGATGAGGACGGTGACATTGAATTTATAGAAGTCATAGAACCGATGCTTGAGTCACTTCTCTCATGCCTCAGAGGGTTTTTGGTCGGTGTCTCGTTGAATTTGAGTGATTTTTTCACAGATAAGTTTTGTTTCTTGACAGCCGGTGATGTGAATTCAAAATCTTCGTCTTCAAAGTTAAGCATTCTTGTTGCTGCTGTTGTCGGTCGGTTGAATGAAGTGGATGCTTCATTATCAGCCAACGGTGCTCCAAAAATAAAGTCTTTTGAATTAACCTTTCTTGACGTTGAAGACCGTCCCCTGGATATGATGTTGGGACTGTCCGTGGATATAATTTCATATTTGGTGCACGTATCAAAGTTGTCAGCATCAAATTCTTCCTCCAGATCATGCAGGGTTTCAAAATCGTCGATTTGTTCAAGCTCTTTCTCCGGTACGAAGGATTCTTTGATGTCTGATTGTAATGTTGACTGGAGGTCTGAGAAATCCAACTGCAATTAAAGGAGACATTATTATTCTTAGTCAGTTCTTTATAAATAAATAATAAATACACCCAACAGTCACATACATAGTCCTGACCCCACAGTAAGATCGAGTCTTGTGTCGTATCAGAAACTACAAGAAACACGGTCTCACAAACACCCAGACTCAGACAAATACTTGTAGTTCACAAACATGCAGGCTGTTAAAGAGCTATTATTATTAACTTTTAACACAGCTCGTCTCAATTTCTGATATCATTACAATGCTATAAATAAAGTTTATATTTTGTATAGCATTGATATCTCCATGATTCATTGCAATTCAGACACAATCGTGGCATCCTGTTGCATACAAAAGACCTCAATGCAGATAAAATTTGCATCAATATAGCTTTACATGTATATTTGAAAATTGCAGTAGCAATGTCGGTTTGTGATAACATTAATTGGCAAAAAAATGTTTAATTGGTTGTTGCTGTTTTCCTGTCTACATTAAGTATGCCAGTTTAAACAATTTTTGAAATATCATTACAATAAACTGTAATGGACTTGATGTCAACTGCAACCCAATCCAAATATCGTAACCACCTGTGAAAAATGGTATTTTTTTAAAAGCAATACACAGGTTTACCGAATCGCAGCTTACATAGGTCACTACGATGATTCCTTGCCCACAATCTAACGGATAACTTCTCCAATTAGTACGAATTTAAATAATTAATATCTCACCTTAGGAATAGACCATTTCTCGTCCCTCGACGGCCGGAAGGTTTCACCAAACGAACAATCCCGTGCATCCTCCTCCATATCCAATTTGGTAAACGTCTCCGCCATTGGTGGATCACAGTTCTCCTTATTAGACATCTTAAACTTGGTCCTATCCTCGAACATCCGTGTAATCCTGCTGCGGCTGAAAGACCTGCTGGTGAGAGGCGAAGGCCTATCCAGGATGTTCTGAGCTATGCATTCAAGCCGGGTAGTCAATGTGCCAACTTTGGGACTGCTCTTCGGTGTGTTTCTGATCATCGGTGAGTTAAAAGTCAGCGGTGAAGGGGGCAAAGGCCTGATGTCTGATAGCGGTGATTTGAGTCTCTCCAATGGTGAGTTAGGTTTGTATATAGTCTTCAATGGGATGCTGTAGTTGAGGTCTCCGAGTATTCTTCGTTTGTTCTGCGGACTGTGTGGGGATTTATCAAAGTCTAAAGAATGGGGGTTCATTTTAATTCTATAGTTGAGGTTGTGGGCGTCCTCTTGCTTTCGTTTTGTTCCGTTGTTCCCCGAGTTGATCTTGAAGTTTTCCGTGATTAACCTGGAATGAAAGAAAAGTTGAATTAATACTTTGGAATATAAAATCCATCAAAATACATTTCAATATTAATAAAAATATTATGCAGTCACATTTGCTCCAAAAAATAAAAATGGTGTAACATGATCCATATTTGAAACATTTATTCCAAAGTCTTTAATTTGAAATAAATATTACGAATATTTCGGTATAGCATTTGCAGCTGTTAGGATATGTATACTTAAAATCTGGATAATATAAAGTGTTCACGGTGGTTGCGGGTTCAAATCCCAGGGCACACCTCTGACTTTTCGGAGTTATGTGTTTATTGAAAGTCAATCAACACGCACTATTACGGTGAAGGGAAATATCGTGAGGAAACCTGCATACCGTAGCGATTTTAAAGAATTTCTACGACATGTAAAGTCCGCCAACCCGCAATAGGCCAGGATGGTGGACTACATGGCCTAACCCCTCTCAATCGTACTTTCTATGGTAGAGGAGGCCCGTGCCCTGCAGTGGGACGTATTTGGGCTCATAAACCAATTTCAATGAAAGCTGTCCGTTATATTAAATTCAATAGTAGGTAAACATGAGTATGCATAATTATTATTGTTTCATCTTATTCACTATATCTATAACTATCCTTATTTTACAAAAGGATGTATAACAATAACTGTTGATTCAAAACAATGAAAAACCGTTACCGTTATCGTGTGTTCTGATAACAACAGGAAATCATTATAAATATTATTATATTGTGACCAAGATAACCGAATAAACTTTATATGCAATAATGAAAGGGCTTGTGTGAAATTGTGGAATATGGTTATAATATAAACAAAAGATACTTTATTTTGCCACCCTAATGAGAACAGAACAAGAATCATTGTTAAATAACATGTGGAGGGGAGGGAAAAACCTTTAATTATTTCTATTTTTTCAACAAACTTCCAATAATAGGAGATTGTTTTGTCAATTAGGTACTTATAAAACTTAAAGTACCTTATTCTCAGACAGATTTAAAACCTATTTTAGTTATTCAATGTATTGTCTTCTTCGCTCAAACTGATTTCTAGTCGTACAAAAGTGACAGGTTTTGAATCCGTGTATGAATAAGGTCGAAAATATAAAGCTTATAAATTGACAATTGATTAATTTCCATATGAAGATACATGAATATTGCTATGAGTTTTTAAGTAATGTTTATTACAGGACAAATTCTAGTTTTGTATCTATAATATTCCTGCCAAACAACCTTGATTCTATTTATATTGCGAATACTGTTAATTAATATAATAGGAACATTGATAACACATAGAACAAATGCTAACATTTCCTTGTTTATTATGGTATAATTACAAAGCTCTAGTTAAATTATTTTATCTCACTCAAAGGATGTTATGGTCTCTATAGCCAAGCATTAATTAATAGTATTATTGCAGTATATTCCTTTAATTGCGGATCAGAACATACAAAAAATCATTCTATAAAATTATACCACAAAGAATTGTGTGCACAAGGGCAATAATCTTGTGATTAGAAGACATTATGTATTCAATCACAATATATTAAATTTTGTTAAAATGTACCATTAATATTAACGCATAGTACATTAAAATCAAGTTTAATAGGTACTATCAACAATAATATCCAACAAAACTAATATCTTAGCGACAAGGGCCTCAAAAAAAGACCTGTTAATTTTCAAGAAAATACCTCACATTATCAACAACGTACTGCTCTTTTCGGTCACGTAACCCATCAATACCTACCCTTAACTGCTCCTGTTATAAATTTAACCTTTAACAATGGTTTCGTGCGTTAAAAATCGTGTCAATAGTCCGGGAAGCAATGTAATGATCAACCGCCCTTTCGGAAGGGTACCGGGGGTTTTTTAACGCAATATCTTCGGTAAAAACTGGTTTACGTACCTTCATGCCCTTTCTCAGGCCCTGCAACGGGCATTGTCGTCACAATCCGTAGTTATTTCGGCCAAAAAACACCACAATACGTCCAAGTTTTTTTTCTATTACCGAACAACGATATTCACGTGTGAAAGTGTTGGATATGCAACAGGTTAATGTAGGCTGACGCGTAATGCACTAAAAGCCGGTTTAGAATACTCTTTTTTACACTTTCGGGTAGTTTTCTATAATTTACAATTTTAGTTTGACTTTGTTCGCGCGCTTTGTTAGTTGTCGCTGTCAAAGTTTGTGCGGGCGTAGGAAACGTCATTCTGCCAGTATCAGCTGAGCTTTTGAGTGCGTCTTGTTATTGCTCGTGTTCGGAGTGGGGGCGAAATAATATTATTGTCAAAAAAAATCCTTTTGTATTCCTATCAGCCTTTTGATAATGAAACTGAATTGATGTACAAGAAAGGATCTGTAGATTTAATAGCGTAATCAGGCAGGAGACTATCGTAACAAAATTTTAAAACGGAAAATATCCCACGAAACTTGAAATCTTAAATCACTTAAAATCGAATATGTATGAGAATCTATTTTAAAAAATAGATGCATTATTAAATCATCACATAAGTATACATAAAATGGAATAACAAAACGCACAATAGCTAACCAAGGAGGTTTAATATGCACATTTCTTGACAAAGGATAAATAGCCTAAAATCAGTTGGATGATCAATATTCAATGTAAATATAGGGAAGGGCGGTTATTTACGCGTAACCGTTATTTTATCATAACGTTTTTATTAAACAGATAACGACACGTCATTTTTATTTATAAACACACGATTATAACTTAACTAAAATGATTATTTTTTATTAGTAAACAGTACATTGTTTTAACTACTGTACGCATATAAATATTAAATAAGTAATTTTGTTTCATAGATTTAAGTATTTCATGTTTTAGATTTAAAAATAGGATTAGGTTCTCAATTCGTCGGTAACTTTATTATTAAGTATGTTTACCGATTATTCTAAAACGCCTGAAGCGATTAGAAAAATTCTTTTTTTGTTTCAAAGGGATAAAAGGATGTTTTTTTGATTTATTTTATTGGATAGCCGATAGGACTATACTATTAGACACATTGTAGGCATTATATCATACAACAAAATGAGATTAAAAGCATATTAAAACAAGGAAGAAAGAAAATGAAGAAAGGGCAAGGATTAATTATCAATCTTTGTGAAGTGATTAGAGTTAATATTTTACAGGCGCATACCGACAGCTAAAAAAGCGACATGATTAAGTTAGAATTACCAGGAACGCATGAAGTAAATAGCTCCTCCAGCTATTTTTTAAACTGTTTCTTGAAGTATTTTCAAGTGTTTCATATTTCTGGTGGTTCAGATAAGTTTGGTGACGTCATAACGGTTCTTTTGATAAGAAACGTTGCAGATCTTAACGCGGCGGTTATAGTGACGAGCGGGCGAGTATTTATATTTTTGTTTATATTTTTTAGAGGTTAATGGTTATCTTGTAGATAATTGTTACTTGTGAGTGCTTTTCCCGACCAGATAGCCTATTTTGTTAATATTGGAGGTTTCCTTTTCCGACTGCCTCGGTGGCGCAGTTGTACTACAGTATGATTGCAAAGCTGAGGCCCCAATTTCGAATCCCGGGTCGGGCAGTGATATTGGATTTTTCTATTCATTATCAGCCCCGAGTCAGGAATTTGTGCCCGATATGGCGATAGGCTCGCCCCCTATCACATCGTAAGACGGAAGATACAATGCAAAATGTGGGTGTCTTAGTGACCTTTGCCTACCACTTCTGGGAAAAAGGCGTGAGTTTATGTATGTATGAAGGTATTTGTTTGATTTCATGATTAACCAAGGCTGGAATTAGTGTCTAGCATAGCTATTATGGAGAACGGAGGTCGCAGGAAGTCGCTGGATGCAGGCCGCCTTTCTTTAGGAGGAGACTGTCCCGCCCTCACATCCGCCACTGCAACTCCTGTGTCGCAGGATCAACAGTGGCACACATTTTAATGACACTGAGCATTGAAGCTCAGCGAGTCTCCGGGAATGTCTAACTTGTCTTTAACCCGCAACGAAATCAATCAAAAAGTTAAAGTGCAGGCCGCTTCCAACAGGTCCTTGTGGAGATCCATGGGGGTGGCCTATGGACTTCCTGTGGCTGAAGAGAGAGAGAGAAAGAGAAAGATGTTTGTCTCAAGTAACAGTAGGTCAAGTAACTCAACGGTAATGTACAGAAAGTGGTAAGAGTTCCTTAAATCGCTCCCCGCTCCTCTTATAACCGTCCCCTCACGCCGGCTATTGAAAGCTACCCTCGTGCATTCTTATGCACTCGCCTTATCAGGGGTTGAACTTTTGTTAACGGTCTGATTGGGGTGACTGAACGTCTATACCGTTTCTTAGGGGTTGTTTACGAAATTAACTGTATTTGTTGGTTTCAGGGGGTTGTCTGGGAAGAAGACGTCTTGTCAGTTACATTTTTTATGTTACTAGTGGCCCGACCCGGCTGCGCCCATGTGCAGATATTATTTAGCCCACTCCACACCAAAAATCCGCGTATTTGCTATTTCATTGATGCTCCCCTCCTATTGGTCATAGCGTGATGATACATAGCCTATAGCCTTCCTCGATAAGCGGGCTATCCGATACTAAAAGAATTTTCCAATTCGATCCAGTAGTTCCCGAGTTAAGCGCGTACAAACAAATTATTCAACTTGATATATTAGTATAGATAGTCTTACTAATGTAAATGCGAAAGGTAGTTAAGTTTTCACGCCTTTACTAATGATTTTATTGCTGTGAATGGAATGAATATCTGTATTTTCGTTTTATAAGAACACAGTAATAACATTCTAAAATGTCATCTAATTTCACACCATATTTAAGGCATCAGCTTTGCGTAGCTTTCAGCAGGTGTTTCAGCCACAGGAAATTGGATTTCACGTCGAACCGATCGGCAAAAACAGCGGCCACATGGCGGTTATTTTTAGACCATATCGGTGCGTATCCTGTTTGAATACTACGGTAATATTGATCCATGCTGGGACGATTTCAGTAATAACTGTATCAGCCCATATACGTCCCACTGCAGGGCACGGGCCTCCGCTACAATCTAGAGTACGATTGCAAGTTAAAGACACTATTTCCAATGTAAAGACAGCTTTTTTTATTGCGATGACGAGATGAGTATTCCATTCGCCTAATGGTAAGATATACGACCGCTCATGGACAGTAGCAAAACCAAACACCATGAATCAAAGCAATGTTTGGCATTCCACTGCGCTCACCATCCTGAGACAAGATGTTAAGTCTCATTATGTGCAGTAGTTACTTCAGCTACAATGTCCTTCAAACCGGAACAGAACAGTGCATTTATACTGTTTGGTAGAAATAGACATTGCGGTGGTACCTACCCAGGCGGCCTCTCACATATGAGTCTTTCGAAGTCGGTTAAGAACTATCAAATAATTCGTCCCTTTGTGCATACAAACCTGCGACTGGCTTTAAAAAGTCGCTTTAAAGTGTCACTCACTGCACAATAGGTGCAGAAACTGGTCGCAACGAACTTTCTTTATTCAGTCCAAGGTTCGAGTCAAAAGATCATTTGTTGCTATGGGTTCACTTTCTTCTATATATTTGAACGTTATGTAAAATGATGACTCTGTGTATGTATATTTGTATTTATAAGCATATGACGACTGCCTCGGTCACGCAGTGGTCCGACGATTACAACGCTGAGGTCTCGGGTTCTATTCATAATCAGCCCGGAGTCAGGAATTTGTGCCCGTGCTGAGACTGCCGCCGTGGCGCAGTTTGTCGCTGGTTGTGAAACGAGAGGCCGCGGGTTCAACTCCCGAATGTTTGTGTGAACCATGCAATAAATTTAAACCAATAATTTCTGACAAATATTTCACATTTTGAATCTATAAACGAAACTACATAACAAATCAATCAAAATTAAATCAAATCTTGATGTCATAAATAACGTTAAGAATAGCATTAAAAAATAGCATACGTTATTAACCGTTATAAGGGGAGCCGTATCTGCCCCTGCCATGCATTCAATGCACTTTACTCGTAACGGATTTTAATAATGGATGTGATTAGAGACAAAATATTACGTGTAGTATTGTTTATCGTTCAAATATAAAGTTATCTTTGAGGTGTGAAAACCATGCAATGCAATAAAAGTTTTTCGGATTAAGGAGCGTTTTAATTGTAAATGATTTGAGTGTGCCTTAAGACAATTTTTTGGCGATAAATGGCGTGACAAGCATGCCACTCACGCGATAGTTAGCGATACGACCGCTCATGGACCGTAGAAACCAAACAACACCATGAATTACAAAGCCTTGCTTGGCATTCCACTGCGCTCGCCATCCTGAGACATAACATGTTAGATCTCATGATGTCCAGTAGTTACTCTGGCTACAATGTCCTTTAAACCGGAACACAATGCATTTACACTGCTGTTTGATGGAAGATATAGACATTATGATATAATTCATTAGTGAAATGTGAGTTCAAAAGTTTAATATGTGGTTAGGCCAGACAGCATTGAGGTTTTGTACTTTGAAAAATCTCATAATGATTTGACAAAAATCATTATTTGGTGACATAGCGATAATTCTGCGCCTATCTTATTTAAAGCTCAGTTAGACAAATGTATTTTGTGTTGTGTAATAATAAAATATTTTATTATTATGTATTGGCATAACTAATTCGCACTGATCTAGCCCAAATCCCAAAGATCTAAAACTAACGCATATTTTAAAGCTAGCTAAGTTTGTTGTCCAATGAAAAAAATACAAGACACCATGAAATTCACTTAAGAATTATCTTCATACTTCAAATCCTTAGTACAAATTGTTTCCTTCACAAACAGACATGGCACGCGCCACCCACGCCTCAGTTAACGGATGTTCCATCACCGTTACATTAACAATAGTTAAAATACAATAAGATACATCTTCCCCATACCTTAAGGTCAAAGGTAAGAAAAAATCTTGGCGCGTGCGGGAGTACAGCTGCCAACATAACAATAAGCGACAAGTGAACGCAGATGCAACAGCTGCAATGCTACCACCTTTCAAGATTGAACTTTTGAATTAAGAAATCGGACATTTTTTTTTCAGTATCTTGGGTCAAGGGTGGCCGTATGGGAATGCGTTTTGTTATTGCAAATATAATATTAATGTGTATCATTGTAAAATTGGATTTTTTTTCAGTAGCATCTTGGGTGAACGATGGCTGTATGGGAACTCACGATTCGTTTTGTTATTGCAAATTTGATACTGTGTGACATCCTAACGGTGTTTCGGTCATAAGCCCTGGTATCTATATACAAGTAAATCAACTGAAAAAGTGATCATGGTTCCGTGTATTCATTGTTTAATTTTTGTTAATACCTACCTAAGTATCTTAGATTCAAAAATAAAAACTTAGAAAAAAAACAAAACCTTTTTTTAAAGTAAAAGTTTTTTTCAGACATCAAATACAATACACAAAAAGCCGTTTTGTTTTGCTTTTTTTTTGTCAAAACATTACCCATTCACGATATTCATTGATTGAAAGTGAATCGGATGAGTACACCGCGCACGTGCGCTTCCGTATCCGGTGCGACGGTATTCGATTTTTGAAAATGGAATTGTCTTGTAGCTCGTGCTTGGGATGGTAAAAAGTTTTCGTTTTTTTTTATAAGCGAGGGAGTGAAAGCCATGTCTTATATTAGTCTATAAAAACAGTTTTTCAGATATTTTTTCCCGAATTCATCATTAAGTTTACATATTATATTAAACTTCTGTTAATTCATGATATCTTAGTACTTTAAATTATTTTCAAAGTAATAATAACAAAAGCAAATGACTTACATTTTAACCTGATGGGTAAAAGACAGAATAAACGCAGGATTGATAAATCGTAAGATATTGAATATACAGAGAATACATAGACATTAGACATAGCTAATAGAAAATAATCGACAGTAGATGAAGGGAACACGATCGTAAATAGTTTCGTTTACACATAGCAACCAGTGCTAACAATATGAAAATATAATATTTTTTTACTACATTACGCACTTACATAAACTCACGCCTTTAACCCCAAGGGGTAGGCAGAGGCGCCACCAGGACACCCACATTTTGTATGTTCCGTCCCACGATGTGATAGGGGGCGAGCCTATCGCCATATAGGGCACAAATTTCTGACTCCGGGCTGATAATGAATAGAAAAATCCAATATCCTGTGTCCGACCCGGGACTCGAACCCGAGACCTCAGCTTTGTAACCGTACCAATACAACTACATAGAACAAAAAAAATAACCATTCACCTCCCATTGATCTATGATATCCTAGTACCACCAATTTAATCTTCAAACAAATGAACATTTCCAAAAATTGATTTACAACATATCGATTTAAAAACTCAATTTCCAATAAATATGATATGTTATCTAACATCTGCCTCCCCTCGTCCATTCAAGGCCGGCAAAAAAACGCCGATATCAGAATGTCAATATATTTTGACCAAATGTAGCCAATAATACTGCGTGGTGTGTTCTTCTAGTTTTAACCAACAACGATATAAGTGTTATGTACTGTATCAGCCCATATACGTCCCACTGCTGGGCACGGGCCTCCTCTACAATCGAGAGTACGATTAAGAGCTAGGTCATATAGTCCAGTTTTTTATTGCGATGAATGGCGAGCATGCCAGTCGCCTGATGGTAAGCGATACGACCGCTCATGGACAGTAGAAAACCAAACAAAACCATGAATTATTCAGTCGATTTTCCCAACCCGGGAATCGAACTGAAAACCTAAGAATGTCATGCGAAATTTTCGACACAAGCTCATACAATACATCCACCCAATATAAACCACGAAAAACCAAAGTCGATTTCCTAAACTGAGACTCGAATCTAAAACAAAAATCCATAAATAAAACAAAAACATGAAAACCGTTAGCGGTCGATGGCGGATCATTGTTGTTCAAGCGAGGGTGAATGACAATCACTGTCCATGCTTCAATGATTACTTTCACTGAGCCTAATCAGTACCAACATTATTAAATTTTTTGCATACATACATCCAGACTGCGGCCGAAAACGAAGCTAGGTAGTAGTTTTATGGCCGAGATTAATAAACGATCTTCATGTCTATCTAAAGATCGATCGTGAAAATAGACCAATGGGGTCAAGGTATCGTCGACACGCTCACATTTGATGTGTTCTGATTGGTCTATTTTCCGGATCGAACCTTAGATAGGGATTGGGATCGCTTATTAATTTTGTCCGTTAGTGATTACAGACACAAAACAATTAAAAATATCGCAAAAAAATCTTTAATGATTAATTTCCATTCACCACAATAGGTACTAGCATCTTGTTGCATACAAAACCCGCCTCGATGCAGATATTTGAATGAAAATAGCTTTGCATGAATAAGTATGAAAATTGCAGTTACATTGACCGGTAATAATGTTATGCTAGATTACATACATAAACTCACGCCTTCCCAGAAGGGGTAGGCAGAGGCTACCAGGACACCCACGTCTCGCCTTGTGTTTCGTCTCACGATGGGATATACAAGCCTATCGCCATATCGTGCACAAATTCCTGACTCCGGGCTGATAATGAATCTAAAAATCCGATATCACTTTGCCCGACCCGGGATTCAAACTCGAGACCGCAGTCATACCGTAGTACAACTGCGCCACCGAGGCAATATACACAAAATATCATGTTTAAATCAGTGTCCTTAGTTTTCCGTCATCCACTATAGTTCTTCAAGGGTGGCTACCGAAGCACGGTTCCTCGTTCGACTTCCGGCGCGGGACTTACAAGCCCTATAAGTGTCACAAGGACGAACGAGCGAGGAAGGGCGAAACGCTAGCTAATTTATATAAAGAAATTTTTTTTCGTATTCGTAAAACAAATATTTTTTACATACATACATAAACTCACGCCTTTATCCCAGAAGTGGTAGGCAGAGGCGCCACCAGGACACCCACATTTCGCCTTGTATGTTCCGTCCCATGATGTGATAAGGGGCGTGCCTATTGCCATATCGGGCACAAAATCCAGACTCCGTGCTGATAATGAATAGAAAAACCCAATATCATTTTGCCCGACCCGGGATTCGAACCCCAGACCACAGCTTTGTAGTCGTACCGTAGTACAACTACGCCACCGAGGCAGTCAAAATAAAAAAGTATTTCTTAACACGTGGATTTTTAAAAAAGAAATAATTCTAAGGTTAGTTAATTTAATGTCAGTTGGTTGAAGACCATGAAGACCTAAGTTCGATATCCAGGTCCGGAGAGCCAGTTTGCGTAGGCTGTTTTTTTTTTTACTTTGCTATGACATATTAATACCCAATAAACCAAACATTTCGCTTAATTCCATTATCAAATCAGAAAATCCACTTTATTTTTACACTAGCATTTGCCCGCAACTTCGTCTGCGTGTTTAAGATAATGTAGACGTTATATCGCTAAAACTATGCCATTGTAACCTCTACGTAAACTTTTAACAAAAATCAACGTGCAACAATTCTATTTCTAATTCTGACTCTGAGTTTGGATTATCGGATCAATTGATAAACGGCCTTATTCATATACAGTTTTAAAACCTATTTTAGTTATCGAATATTTATTTTCTCGCTCAAACTAAATTGAAAAGTCGTTCGAAAGGGACAAAAGTAAAATTTTCATAGGAATAACTTCAGTAGTTTTGGTTTTCCATACAAACTTTCAACCCTTATTTTACTCATTTAGGGTTAAATTTAAATAAACAGAGTAGGCTCTTATTTTTGGTTTTAGATGAGTAACTAAAGAATCAGGTTTGATATCTGTAACTTCAACGGTTTCGATTTTCCATATAACAATATTTTACCCTTTTCACCCTCTTAGGGGCTGAATTTTCAAAAATCTTTTCTTAGTGCTCCCTTCCCTCACAATAGAAACCTCTGTGTAAAATTTCTAGTTTCTAGCTTCAGTAGTTTCGGCTATGCGTTGATCCGTCGGTTCGGTTCTACAAACCTTGAACCATTATTTTCATCTCTTTAGGGTTAATTATAAGAAAAGCGAGTATGCAGTTATTCTTGTTGCAAAATGAGTAACTAAACAGCCAAGTTTGAAATCTGCAACTTTAACGGTTTCGATTTTCCATACAACAGTATTTTACCCTTTTCACCCCCCTTAGGGGTTGAATTTCCAAAAATCCTTCCTTAGTGCTACCCTACGTCATAACAGAAAATCCTGTGTAAAATTTCAAGTTCCTAACTTCAGTAGTTACGGCTGTGCGTTGATCCGGCAGTTGGGTTTCACAATACTTCAACCCTTATTTTCACCCCTTTAGGGTTAATTATAAGAAAAAAGAGTATGCAGTTGTTCTTGTTTCTAGATGAGTAACTAAAAAGTCAAGTTTGATATCTGCAACTTCAACGGTTTCGGTTTTCCATACAACAGTATTTTACCCTTTTCACCCCCTTCGGGGTCGAATTTCCAAAAATCCTTCCTTAGTGCTACCTTACGTTATAATAGGAACCTTTATGTAAACTTTCACGTTTCTAGCTCCAGTAGTTTAGGCTGTGCGTTGATCGGGTAGGAAGGAAATCACCCAGTTTCTAAACATTTCAACCCTTATTTTAACCCCTTTAGTGTTAATTTTTAGACAAATTAAGTATGCAGTTAATTTTGTTATTGAATGATTTCTTAAACTGCCAAGTTTGACAATTGTAACTTCAATGGTTTAGATTTTCCATACAACAGTTTTTAACCCTTTTCACCCCCTTAGGGGTAGAATTTCCCAAAATCCGTTCTTAGTGCTACCCTATGTCACAATAGGAATCCCTGTGTAAAATTTCAAGTTCCTAGCTCCAGTAGTTTCGGCTGTGCGTTGATAGGTCAGTCAATCAGGTTCCTCTTTTATATATATAGATTTGAAAAATCTCAAAAAGATTATTTTGATTTTATTTACCCTAAATTGTTTGTGTGATCCACAGGTATTTGTTTCGGGTCTGGGTGTTTGTGAGACCGAAAAGTTTCTCGTAGTTTCTGATACGACACAAGACTGGATCTTAGTGTGGGATCAGAACTATGTATGTGACTGTTGGGTGTATTTATTTATTTAAATACGGGTGGTACTACCCTCACACAAGCGTGAACTCCAGTAAGCAGACACTTGAGCTTCACGTCCCACCGAGCACGAGCGCCACATGTCGCGCGCGTGGGAGGGCCAGCCGGGAGGTATACGGTTCGAATTTAGACAATTAATTTATTTTAATATTTTTTTTTAGAACATGGAAAATTACGGCTGATAAAGAAGTAGACAATAGGATAAATAACAAAGCCAATAACAATTAACAAGTTCTCACTTATAGAAATAAATTGAGTTTTTATACAAATATGAGCAAGAAAATGAGCACTTTATTGGCCAAAGAAACTGTGGCTCAAGCGCCTCCTCGCCATACACTCGTAAAAGCATCAAGATCATGCTGTTTACATGGATAATAAAATGTAGAAGATGGTATCTGCTATATACGACATAAATACTCAAGATTATAAGTAAAAAATAGAATAAAGGTGTTGCAGATGTCCATGGGCAGCGGTGTTCACTTACCATCAGGTGAACCGCATGCTCGTTTGCCCCCTATAATATAAAAAAAAAAGAAAAAAAAAAGAATAATAATTGCAATAATGCACTATAACGGTGAAGGAAAACATCGTGAGGAAGCCTGCAAACCGTAGCGATTTGTAATAATTTCTATGGTATGTAAAGTCCGCCCGCACTAGGCCAGCGTGGTGGACTATATCTAACCCCTCTCAATCGTACTCTCGATTGTAGAGGAGGCTCGTGCCCTGCAGTGGGACGTAATTGGCTGATACAGATATATCATTCGCCATTATTATTGCCAAATTTACTTAAAAAATGCTAAATTTGTCTAACTTCAGAATTGAACCCGCGGCCTCTCGTTTCAGATTTAACCAACTGCGTCACAAACGTCATATTCATTATTATTGTGTTACAAAAACCGTTAGCGCTCATTACAGATAGCCTTTGTTCCTATCCTTGACCAATTTACAAAACGGTCGTTTTAATCAATACACCTAATCTGGATTCGACTCTCGGGTCAAGCAATTTTTTTAGCAAGGGACTACTAAACACCTGATTGAAAGTGCAGTACAGATTATGTCTAATCGGTCGACATTATTATGTAGGCCTGTTCAAAACAGAAAAACTGGCTATATCTCACGTGACGCAATTACGCTGGTCTAGACTTTGAACCAACAGTTAATCGAGATTTGAACCCACACATTGCGTGTTTACTCAATAGCAATTAAACCAGACTCAAATTGATTCAAACGAGCCGACAATGCGGCAGGATGTCGGTTAAACTTGAACCCACATTAATAATAACGTCGCTTTAGGAGTTAACTTTTAAAGTAAGTGTTTATAGTTAAGTGTCTCAAGGTTAAATAAGTTTAGATCGCAAATTGTTACACAAGAAATAAAACAAATAGAATCATAGACAATAAAAGATTCATTAAAAACTTTACACATTCAACTAGAATTAATACATTCTGAAATTCAAATATTCAATAAAAGAACATGGCAATATCGGAGATTGAATTCAAATTCCGAATCCCACAAATTAGAAACACACTATTCCAAATTCAAACCTTCGAATATCGAACATCTTCTTAGTCTATATTCAAATTTAGAAATCAGCCATACATTTCAGCAATTTATTTACTCACCAAGGAGGTTTTATACAGCCTATAAAAAAGTAATAACACAAACAAGACCGTATTAGCTCACACATCCCATGTAGAACTCTTTGTTCCAAAACACGAGCGACCTCAATTGGCCACATTGTGATAATTTAAGTGTTAGAACATTAACGTCGACCCAGTTAGATTACGCGGGCCGTGATCCCGTTCAACAAGTATAGACTATAACATCATATTTATGTTTCTATTTTAATGATGACAGCCTCCGTGGCGCAGTTGCTTAGACAGGCGCATATGAAGTTACTCAAATTGAAAAAAAATTGATCTTATGATCATTAGAAAAAATTGCAATGGGAAAACAAATGACAAAAATTACGTTACATAGGAACGGAAACCAGGACCTCACGCAAACCCTGTTACATATTATCCATATTGTACTACTACGCAAATGAAGCGACTTATCATACATGTAAAAACAATATTTCATATTTTTTTCAATAGCTTTAAAGTCTACAGAAAGAGCTAAAACGTGAGCTAATTACGAAAACTGCCGTTTATATAACAACGCCCTTTCAGACCGAACAGTAACAGAATCACCGTGTGTTATGGATTGGTGGCTTCCTGATTTCCTTTCAACGACACCGGACGCTTGCGGTCGACTGATGTCCTTAAAGACCCTTCACAATCGTAGCCATAATGGCAGCAAAGCGGAGGTAATCATTTGCCGCTTGGTGTCTGTTCAGCATTGCACGCATCTCGTGCAGTGTAGTAACACTATTATGGCTTATGCTAACCTAGTACAATATAAGTTTTAGGTTATTGACATGGGTACGTAAACACAAAATGCTATGAGTACATCTTACCAAAAGTATTATTTATCCATACAGAAAAGTAAATACTCATAAAAAGTTTTAGCTTACAAATATTATTTAAACGCCCTAATATTAGATACAGGCAATCTATCGCTCAAATTAGACAATGCAATTTTATTGCAATGTGTTTGAAGCCTGCATACAGCTAGAAGATAATATATTCTAAACCGATTATCATGGTCTATGAGCATCATAACTTTTTACTTAAAACCTCGTTACTAGCGTAAAAAAGTTACGGTTTGAAAAACGAACTCTGTGTTGTGTTTTTGCACGCACGTGTTGGCACCACTGCACAACCGTTAGAGATGACGTCACCCTGAAACCGCCCACAACGGACGCCGAGCGCTATTTGTAAATGGAACGTTTACGTTCAGGAGTTTCAAAAAGGGTGTTCGAATTTTGAAATAGGATTAGCTGTGACGTCTCATATTGGATAGCATACATAACAAAACCTTATCAAAATACATACTTAAATAAATAAATAAATACACCCAACAGTCACATACATAGTCCTGACCCCACATTAAGATCATTTATTCTTGTGTCGCAGGTATCAGAAACTACAAGAGACTTTTCGGTCTCACAAACACCCAGACTCGAGACAAATATTTGTGGGCCTCACAAACATTTGTCTCGGTGCGGGGATCGAACCTACGGCCTCTCATTTCACAGCCGGCGTCTAACCAACTGCGCCACGATTACATCAAGCAGTATTTCTCCATGAGGTCTTTTATGACATTTCTTCAATTCTATTTTAAAATCAGAACATTATTTTGCCTATGGTATGGAGCTAGGTACTTGGAGGTCATGTGTTTAATTCTCAGGTCAATGAATTTTGTTTATTTTAGATTATACAGACTTTGCTCATGACTCTATGTATATTTTCTGACTATAAATATAATTATAAATCAAATTATTCTTCAACATAGATATATTACGCTGTCTTTATGCGAGACAAATCTTGCAATTAAACTACATTAAAATACGTGCATTCCGAATTCAAATTCTCGCGTCAACTATAATTTGCTAATTCTATCCCAAAGAAGTCATAACGGTCGTTTCAAATTTAGAACAGTATTGTCTATGTCGCGGTTTAATAATAGAACGCGCGACCCAACGGATGGCTCGTCACTGAAGATGGCGTGAGATAACGCAAGTTGTCTTTAGAATTTAAATTCTCCTATTTCCTATAAGAATTATTGGTTTGCAGACCTTGGCTTTTTACGTGATGTAAATGAGAGGTAGTTCTATAAAATTGCTATAGGCATAATGCTTACCTGAATTTACTTATAAGTTATAGGTGATGTCCGATGAATTGCTATAGGATGTTTTTGTGTGTTGGTGGTCTAAAAACATATGAAAATGCACCCAACATTAATACATATTCTTGACCCCACACTAACATATAAGTCTTGTCGAATCGCAAACTATGAGACTTTTTGCTCTCCAAACACCCAAACCCGAAACATATCAATTAATTTATTTATTTAATACACGCTGACGGCCAACCTTCAACACTGAAGAGGCACTCAAGAAGGAGAAGAATTTATTAAAATATATAAAAAGTATCCTATGTTACTTCTAATACCTCCAAGAATATGTGTACAAAGTTTCATGATGATCGGTTGAGCAGTTTTCGCGTGAAAGCGTAACAAACAAACTTACATTCACATTTATAATATTAGTAGGGATATATTGCCAAAGCTTAGCACGGGTCTTCTCTATAATCTAGAGTTCTATTGAGTGAGTTTAGGCCACCACACAAACCTATTGCGGATTCCACATATTAATTATACTTCATTTGCCGTATTTGGAAAAACCATAGATGTAGTATAACATAGATCGGCAATGTGAAAGAGATAGAATGATTTATATCATACATTAAAGCGAGATGCATGATGCGACCATGCGTTTACACGGAGAGCTAACTTTAGCGATTTGCGTGAAAATATGTCATTTAAGCGAACGACAAATTTCGCTTATTTTCTTGATTTATTTAATATTTCAGTACTGAGCTACTTTTATTAAATGTAATTTATTATGGTGAGTTGTCCAGTGCCTGGATGTGATTGATTTTAGTGTAAAAACCCGAATAATCATAGTTTTTCATAAGATCGTATCACTTTTTTCAATGTTGTTTAGTGACAATATTGTAGATTTGTAAGACAAACCTTGTATGTATATCGGTAGAACAGAATGTCCTTATTCATTATTTAAATGCATAGAAAGCATCCATTGCCTATAAAAAATGATATCATATACGTGAATTTATAATAATTTCAACCAACATTTGCTAGAGATTGATTGACAGTTTCGATCAATAATATTATGTCGATAAAAATAGTCGATGACCATAGAGGTTTCACTTCATTTTATAATCTCGTAGTATAACATCAATTCTATAATAACAGTTATTACTTCACTTTATTTATTCACTATTGATATTTGCTAAATATTAATTAACATTTCGTGTGCGTAATTTACCATTTCTGAGCCGGTTTCAAATTAACTGTGCCACGGAGGCTGTCATTCTAATAAAACAATAGAACATTAGATATTATTCTAAGGAATGCTTTACAAAACTTGTCAAATAAAATTATTCTCAAATATGACGATTTATCTTTATTTACGTATCTGTGTTGAAATAAACACAATCATTATTTTTCTGTTAAAATACCATGAAATGTCTCATATATATCTATAAAATTTAATTTTATTGGTTGGGCCGTTAGGTATATCGATATGATAGTATCGACAGTGCATGGCGCAGCATTATCTGTCACGCACACATGCAAACTTCACGCATACTATCATATTCTCGTTTTGGTTTCACTCAAAATGATACATTGCCGATCTATGTTATACTACATCTATGGGAAAAACTATGCGGATGTTTTTCAATGCACGCGCACACCGACAGCCAAAAAGCGACATGATGAAGTTAGCTGTCTGTCTTTTCCTTGTTTTATATCAGTGGAGTTAAAATATATATTTATAATCAAACATGTGTATGTGATTGACTGAAAGGCCATTGTAAAAGTGATAGAAGTAACTTTAACACAGCTTTTTTTGGCAACAATATAACATAGGTTTCCCCTGTTTTCCTTCACCGTTATTGTGTATCTTTCAATTGAAAAAGGGCCTTTCTTGTAATAACGGTATCCCACATATATCAAATGCTATGGGAAGGATTTCGTCTTAAGGTCACGACCTCAGCATCCCTTGCCGAAATTGGAGCATTGTTATCTTCCGCGAGGGTGCCAGCTGGACGTATTGTCTGTGCAAGCATTGTCTACGTGGGTATCCGGTTCGATTCCCGTGCGAATTATGCACCCCAAGAATTAGATTAGATTTGGCAATTGTCTCTTGTGCTAATTCTTTGCAAGGCGACGAGAAGGAATTAGTTTTTTTTATCTTAAAAATGGTAATGTAAGGATAAGATAAACATTTTAAGTTGCAGTACATATGTACCTGTAATTTGAACGCCCCTTTTCACACAGAAATATTCAGATTTATTAGCAGTAAAGGAAGACATGAGACAACTTAATAAAACGTCAGCTAATGTGAGATTTGGGTTATGAACCGTGAGGTCCCGATTTCGCTTCCCAGGTATGGAGATGGTAAAAATCATAACTTTATCATATTTTCCTCCACAGTCAAACAAATCGATATTTATTGGGATAAAACTAATTTCTACGGATTTCATCGCGTATTTAAGACAATTAAGGGTAGTAAAATTGTAACAGTCACTGAGCGGATGACTAATACCTCAGTCCGCCCCGTGACCACGAAAGCTGTAAAGCAACCGAAACGTCGGGAAGTTAAAAAATGTAAAAATTAAACCAAATCGTGATAAAATCCGTAAAAAATATTATTTCAATATGTATCATTCGCGTAAATCTAAGAAACCATTATTAAGTCTATAACCTAAAATAACCACCTAAAGAAAAAATTATACGGAGAGTTTCTCGCGTCGAGAATCGTATGCGATTATCGCATGACATAACCGCCATAGATTATTACTTAAGGTGTCCAAGAGCTCATTTCGGGCTCGCTGCCAAAAATTTGATGATGTTGCCCATTATTCTCCAATTTTTCTCCATTGTCAAAAGTTATCTGGCAACACCGGGACACCTGAAGTGTTATCAGTGTTATCGTGTTCTGAAATATTTACACGATGCAACTTTTTAATCCTTACGATAATCGTATCTTTGAAGCGAGAAACACTTTGAAAATTAAGTCTTCTAAAACGTACGTATGTTTGTTGTCCCTTGTGTGATGTTTGTTGTCATTATACATACCAGGATGTTACTAATAAAGGGCGCGGCGTACAGACGGACACAGAAATTGCAGTTAAATAGCTTTAACACGCGATTTAAAAGGAATATGACTTGAATAATAAATGAAACATCGTGAGGAAACCCGCAAGCCTTAAGATTTGGACGTGGAGTAATAGGCCACGCTGGCCTAAGCCCTCCCAATCGAACTCTCGGTTGTAAGTCCCGTGCTCAGTAATCGATGGTTTGATACAATTAAAAAAATACAGCCGAATTTATGACAAAAGTTTAAGGACAAACTTAAATATATATACAAATATTGCTATTTAAACCAATATTGCAGTAAACAATGCTACAATTACATACATAAACTCACGCCTTTTTCCCAGAAGGGCTAGGCAGAGGTGCTATCAGGACATCCACATTTCGCCTTGTATGTTCCGTCCCACGATGTGATAAGGGGTGGACCTATCGACATATCGGGCATAAATTCCTGATAATGAACAGAAAAATACAATACCACTTTACCCGACCCGGGATTCGAACCCGAGACGTCTTGGTATAATGACAATACTATTATTAAGATCAATAAATTATTCTCTATACTATAACATCACAATAATAAACACTTTACGACGCAACAGTCCGAGTTAAATTTATATTGTAGTAACGAGCAGTTACTAAAGTCGCCAGATGTTGGGATCAAGTTATATTTTACTGTAAACAATGCTTTTTGACTGCCTCAGTGGCGCAGTGGTACGGTACGATAACAAAGCTGAGGTCTCGGGTTCGAATCCCGGGCCGGGCAAAGTGATATTGCATTTTTCTATACATTATCGGTCCGGAGTCAGGAATTTGTGCCCGGTATGGCGATAGGTTCGCCCCCTATCACATCGGACGGAACATACAAGGCGAAATGTGGGTGTCCTGGTAGCGTCTCTGCCTAATCCTTCTGGGATAAAGGCGTGAATTTATGTATGTACTTTATCAGATAAATTATGAAACAAAATGACTGCATTACACCTGCCTGTATACAGACTTCGCTGAGCTTCAATGCTCAGTGTCATTACAATGCGTGCTGTCGATCCTGGCTTACAGCAGTTGCAGTGGCGGGGGTGAGGGCGGGACAGTCTCCAATACAGACTTCAGCTAGTTTCCGTGGTTGTTGGTTTAGACGCTGTAAAACAAGAGGCCGCTTTCTACGGAATTTCTATGGTATGTGAAGTCTTAAGCCAGCGTGGCCTTACTCTTTTCAAACGAACTCATAGTCACCTTGTCCTGGAGGAATGTCCGCTTCAGTGGGACGAATATAAGCTGATACAGTGATTTCCACCTCACAGTAGGCCATCGTGTGGCCTAACCCATCTCAATCGAACTCTCCACTGGCTTGCGCCCTGACATATGGGCTAGATTTTTAAGACCCGTCGAATATTCAAACTTGAGTCATAGGGAACTGTGGATGATAAAGGAAGTTTCAATTTACTCGTTAGTTTGTCCCACTTTCATTTCCTAATAATAGATTAAACGTAGGAAGTAATTGTGGTCTCTTAGAAGTCACGCCTGTTCCCAGAAGGGGTAGGCAGAGGTGCTACCAGGACACCCACGATTCGCCTTGCGTATTCCGTCCCATGAGGTAAGGCGAGCCTATCGCCATATCGGACAATTTCTGACTCCAGGCTGATAATAATAAATATATGAATTCAATGGTATGTGAGAGGCTTGGGTAGGTACCACCGCAATGTCTATTTCTCCAAACAGCAGTGTAAATGCACTGTTGTGTTCCGGTTTGAAGGACATTGTAGCCAGAGTAACTACTGGACATAATGAGACTTAGCATCTCAGGATGGTGCAGTGGAATGCCAAGCATTGCTTTGTTATGGTGTTTGGTCTTGCTACTGTCCTTGAGTGGTCGTATCGCTTACCATCAGGCGAATAGCATGCTTTCGCCATTCAATACACTGAAAAATAAGGTTAAAAGAAGGTAAACAAGATTAGAAAACACTGGATTTTTTAATAGAACTGGATGAGGCCCCAAAATATAAGGTCAAAGACCGTCGAATAGATGTAATCCAAAAAGCAGGGACCGAAATCACGGAACAAAAAAACTAACCTGCTCGGGAACCTGATTTAACGGCCGCTTGTGATGCTGTCTCACTCGCACTAGACTATAGCGACCTTGTGGCTTGGCGCGTGAGCTGGTTCGATTCTCTGGCAGGTAACGTGACTTTGTTAATATCATCAAAGGGGTAAGCAACGATGGTAATAGTAGCCAACTATAAATTGAGACGAATAACAAATCGATTTTTTTTTGCCGCGCCTAGGATTCCAAATTTTTGGTAAACTATAATTATCTGACACCCGGAAAAATTATACTTGTGGACCACAAATTAGTCGCGGTGTGGGAATTGAACCCGTAGCTTCTCGTTATATATTGGCTTTCTAAGAAACTGCGCTATGAAGTCTGTAGTAGATAATACAAAAGTTCATCTTTGAAATATATGTATACATCACTAATTTCTATGACAGTTACGTTACGAAATGGTTTATAGCTTTCCATACCTTTATATACGAGTATATGCCCCCAGCAGCAGGATTCCTCAATGAACTTAACACATTCGGCCACCACGTTTTCCAATTACAAAGTCACACTTAAAATTCCCAAGAACTCAAACATGCAGGTTGCCTCACTGGTGTCTTTGCTCTCACAATATTTTCATAAGGCTCAAAGGCCCAACATCCACAGTTTAAAAGTGCAACGACACTTATCTGCGTCGAGTTACCGCCCACGGGCAAACAAACTTTCTATTTGTTGTTACGAAAATCTCGAGTCCCGTTCCATTTTCAAATTTCAATCCCAACGGCCAACGCGTTCGAAATTCAAATCTTAAGTTCGAAATTTGAATCGTACGTTCGATATTTGAAAATCGAACGTTGATCATAGATATACAGGTGCAAGAAGTGATTTGAGTTACAGTAGTAATTTATTTTTATTTGATAACTCTTGATTGAATTAATTAGTTCGGATGCAGCTTTCTCTAAAGTGTAGCTACTATATAGGATGCTTCCATACATATCAACAAATGTTTCTCAATATAAACTCACACATTTGTGTCCTGTTTACCAGTTTGACAGCCTCAGTGGCGCAGTTGGTTAGACGCCGGAATGAAACGAGGAAGCACCGAGACAAATGTTTGTGTGATCCATATTTGTTATGGGTCTGGGTTTTTGTGAGACTGAAAAGTCTCTCGTAGTTTCTGATACGACACAAGACTCGATCTTAGTGTGGGGTCAGGACTATGTAAGCGACTGTTGGGTGTATTTATTATTTATTCTCCTGCTCATCAGCATTGCAAATCCAAGGAATTTCATGTTTAGTGCGCGATTTTTAAGAAGAAACACCTCTCATGTCTAAGCCCAGCCATTTCTAATACTTTCATAATATAAGTTCTGTTACTAGTTACTACCATCTGGATCGTGTGGTGTTAATTCTTTGGCAAACAGTGCAAAGCAATGTAACGAGTTAGAGTTAATTTACACTACTGCTTTACTGTTACTGTAACTGTGATCTAACGTTTCGCTATGTAATGGCACCGATTATATACATACATAAACTCACGCCTTTTTCCCGGAGGGGTAGACAGAGGTGCTACCAGGACACATTTCGCCTTGTATGTTCCATACCACGATGTGATCACGAGCCTATTGCCATATCGGGCACAAATTCCTGACTCCGATGAATAGAAAAATCCAATATCGCTTTGCCCGACCCGGAACTCGAACTCGAGACCTCAGCTTTGCAATCGTGCAAGTACAACTACGCCACTGATTATATTTACTTGCTTAATGTTACGCGTGTCATATAGCTTTATTTATAGACAGTTTTAAAACGTTTAGTTATCGAATGTTTCGTCCCTTTCGAACTTTTGAATTCAGTTTGAGCGAAGAAGACAATGCATTCAATAACTAAAATACGTTTTAAAACTGTCTATAAATAAGGCCTTAAAACTACCAAAAAATAAAGACATATCATTGTCACAATACACACGAAACAAATACTTTGTGGATCATACAAACATTTGTTTACGTTCGGGGAACGAACCCGCAACCTCTCGTTTCATATCCAAGTCTCAACTGTCCCACGGAGGCTGTCAAAGTAACAATATGACTACTACATACAATGAAATAGAATTTACACAAAAGCATGCCTTCACGTAAACAAGGACCCATAGACAATAAACGCTGTGACGTCACTTCCGATTAGATCATAGAGGACGTGAGGAGCTTAATCGTCTAGTCTATGAATTTTAAGTGATCCGCGTGTGTGCCAATGTCATTTAAAGGAATATAGTGGAGAACTTGTAATCCAATTAACCTGTAGCTATTCGCGACTCCAAAATATACTATTAAATATTAATACGTCATGATATTTCAGATTATTGCTCGCGGCTTCGACCGCGTGAAGTGTTTCCGGGATTTCATTCCCGCTATATATTTTTCCCGGGATAAAAAATACCCTATAACATTCCCTGATATACGGACTATCCAGCACTAAAAGAAATTTCCAAATCGAACCAGTAGTACCTGAGATAAGCGCGTTCAAACAAACTCTTCAGTTTTATAATAGATTTCAAATTAACTTCTAGTTAGGTCCCTCGTATGCAAGAGTGTATGTACCACCGCTATATCTATTTCTAACATACATATATAAACTCACGCCTTTTTCCCAGAAGGGGTAGGCAGAGGTGCGACCAGGACACCCTTCGCTTTGTATGATGTCCCATATTGTGATAGCCGAGTCTATCGCCATATCAGGCACATATTGACTCCGGGGTGATATTGAATACAAAAGTATTTCCGTCAAGCAGCAATGTAATGTTTCCAAGGACATTGTAGCCATAAAAAATATCCTATTTCTAACTCAATCTCGACATTACCATAGCCCAATTTCGAAGTGACGCCCACACAACAAGTTTCATTCAACGGTTATCTTTCATCTCTTTCTGTAACTCTCCCTCACGCATTCTTAGTATTACGTCACACGATTGTAAGAGGTGTTGCAAGATATCGTTGAACACTGCTTAGTGCTTACATGGAGTATATACAGCCCATATACGTCCCACTGCAGGACCCGGGCGTCTTCTGCAATTGACTTGGATTAGGTTATCACGCTGGCCAATTGCAGAGCGGACTAGAAATTCTTATAAATCTCAATGCCGTTTTTCTCACGATGTTATTCTTCACCATTCACTACTTTGCTATAAAATCTGTTATACACATGCTATACCTAAGCTATCAAATAGAAAAATATATAAAAAAACCTTACCCGTCCCTAACCGCTGATGGCAGCCATTACGTTCCTTTTTCAAACGCGGGCGTGATTGTCTATGCGTCGTTCTTTTTTTGAAATTACCCGCCTCGCTTGTGGGGTATGTGGTCATTTTAAGTTTTTTTGGTTCTAGCTGCTATGGAGTGCTGTACGGACAGCCTTGACGGGGTCGCGGGTTTGATTCTATGGAGAAATTTGTTAAAAAAGTTTTTAAATTAAAGCTCGTAGCGATAACACATGTGAACTTATTTGCAATTTTCGGTTATTTTTTTCTATATGACGTTCAATAAACTATTGTGTTACTGTATCTATAGACTGAGTTTTAAATGGAGTAGGAAAACACGAATAAATTGTATAAGTTAATAAAATTAAGTCTTAGTACACTCATAAATGACCAACAACAGTATTATTTCAAACTATTTCCTTAAATACCAGTACCAACCCTTAAAAAGTTTCTCTCAATAGCCATAGTCCTGAGTATTTTTTTTCTATTTCTACGTGACTGAACATACGTAGCCTCCGTTTTGTCTTCATTGTGTTGCCCATTGTCTGGTCCTTCGAGCCGGACAAGATGGCGGCGCTCTGTGTAATCACTAATAACCAGATTAATAGCTGTTAGGAATAGCTTTGTTAGGGTAAGTCGTTTCGAACTGCACCTGACTTTTAAAAATATTGTATCCTACCCATCGATATCAATGTTACACTAGATAAGATATTCAGTACAAAAAACGTGTCCGACCTACTTGCAGTGCATGCACCACACATGAATCAGTTTGCTTCGTGACAGTGACAGTGCAGTACGCCTTATCGCATACGTTTATAAGTATTAAATGAATGTTTCGCCGTCAATCCGAAAGCAAATCGTCTGAAGTTACAATATTTTAATAAAATACCAGGTAAGTGATGTAATATTGCAGTGTGCTTTTAAAATACGGGGGCACTTTATTTCTTTGACGTGTCTCGTCTATCGGTAGATTAAAAGCCAATGATCCTACACTATTAACTGCTGTGTTTCGGTTTGAAGGACATTGTAGCCAGAGTAACTACTGGACATATTGAGACTTAGCTTGTGTCTCAGGATGTCGAGCGCAGTGGAATGCCCAACAATGCTATGTATGTGACTGTTGGGTGTATTTATTTTATTTATTCATTGGTTGCCACAATTACGCCATCCTATTCGAAAGTATTACAACTTAGCTGTAATCTCAAAAATCGCCCACCCGGCATCGAAGCCAGGACCGCAGGAACAACTGTACACCGCTAATCATAAAACAGTTATTTCGCCTGTCCATTCGGTTTGATAGCAACTATAAAAGCCACGCATTCGAAGCAGATCGATATTTTCCCCCTATAAATTGACCCTGATAACCAAAACGCATATAATTTTCAACTCTACGTACACGAAATAGAGTTTATATTTGTGTATCACACCATCCCTTGCATTGAGCAGGTGGTATGAGCCCCATAAGGGTTTTCGCGGGACAGAAAAAGTGTCAACTTATTGATTTTTACATTTGTGTGGAATTCAGGAAGTGAAGAGCAATTTATATCAAGATATTTCTATACAAATGTCTCGGTGGCGTAGTTGTAGGACTTGTAGGGTACAATTACAAAGCTGAGATCTCGGGTTCGAATGCCGGGTCGGGCAAAGTGATACTGGATTTTTCTATACATATACGTATACATCCAAAAGTCACTTACATAGTCCTGATCCCACACTAACATCGAGTCTTTCGTCGATCAGAAACTACAAGGGACTTCCCTCTCACAAACACCTAGACCAAACAAATACCTGTGGTTCACACAAATATTTGTTTCGGTGCTGGGATCGAACCCGCGGCCTCTTGTTTCACAGCCGGCGTCTAACTAACCGCGCCACGGAGGCTGTAGTAATGCTTGTCACAGGAATCAAATAATACATACATACATAAACTTGCCCTTTATCCCAGAAGGGGTAGGCAGAGGTGCCACCAGGACACCCACTTTTCGCCTTGTATGTTCCGTCCCACGATGTGATAGGGGGCGAGCCTATCGCCATATCGGGCACAAATTCCTGACTCCGGGCTGATAATGAATAGAAAAACCCAATATCACTTTGCCCGACCCGGGATTCGAACCCGAGACCACAGCTTTGTAGTCGTACCGTAGTACAACTACGCCACCGAGGCAGTGAAGAAGAGGCAGAGCAGAATAAAATAATATTTTCAACAATGGCAGGATAAATGTCTGTTTAAATGCAACATCTTTATTCGAAAGGAAAAATACTTTCGAATACTTTTAAATTGTTTAATATTGACTGCCTCGGTGGTGCAGTTGTAATACGGTACGGTTGCAACGCTCGGATTCGAATCCCGGGCCGGGCAGTGGTATTGGATTTTTCTAATTATCAACCCGGATATATCGCCCCCTATCACATCGTGGGAAGAAACACAGGTGAAACGTGGTCCTGGTTGCTACCTCTGCCTACCCCAACTGGGAAAAAGTCGTGTGTTTATGTCTGTATAAATATAAAAGGAAACATTTCTATACATTTTCTCGCAATTTTCGATTTGTATAACAAAAGTGTTTTAATGTTTCGCTCGTAATCGCGTGTTCGAGAGTAATTTTAACCTCTTTGTTACTATAGAAAAGAAAGTTTCTACAATTGAAGTAATTGCAGTCCATTTGAAAGAAATATTAAAAGGATTTTTGTGAAATTCGGTGAATATGTGGTCTGGGAATTGAGTAATCATGTAGGGTACTTTTCCTTTTTAAAAACCTTTAAAAGAGAAGATTCGGGTGGTTTTTTCACTTATTTGTAGGTTCAATCTTTTTATATTACTATCAATAAATATTTCTTTATGTTATACCAAAATATATAGACCTCCCATTTCCACACTCCACCATATTGATCAGAGATCGACATAAAATTATTTCCTTACTATCACTTATCCAATTGAACATGACCTCTCATTTCCCTACTCCATCATACTCCACACAGCTCTTCCTAGTTAGTTTTTATACTCATAGTAAGATCCAATTTATCCTGACCTCTCCCTCCACCCTTCTCCATACACGCCACAGGTCAACCCTGCTGGTTACACAACGGCTCGTTTCGTGCCGTTGCCCACCCTACAGGGTGCATCTGTTAGGTCAACGTACTGGGGTCGATATCGATTTACTAACGGTTATAGTAATGTGTGATTTTGACATTCTAGTGGTAGGTCTCTCATATGTGAGAGGCCTGGTTAGGTACCACCGCAATGTCTATTTCTCCAAACAGCAGTGTAAATGCACTGTTGTGTTCCGGTTTGAAGGATATTGTAGCCAGAGTAACTACTGGACATTGAAATAAAACTATTTTATACGGATTTTATCGCGATTTGGTTTAATTTTTACATTTTTTAACTTCCCGACGTTTCGATTACTTTACAGCTTTCGTGGTCACGGGGCGGACTGGGGTATTAGTCATCCGCTCAGTGACTGTTACAATTTAACTACCCTTAATTTACAATTATTAAATTAAAAAGTTAATTTAAAAAGTTAACTAGTATTTGCGATCCGATCTACGCAGAAGGAGCTCACTGTGTCTTGAGGTCTGGCAGCTGGTCTTTTGGGATCCGATTTAATTAAATGTAGAATTGGATCCCATGATGGTGCAAGCTTCAAGCCATCTTCTCTATTGAAGTTTGGATGTTTTTTAATTTCAATAGCCTCGCGAAACATCCTGGGCAGGAAACGGTGTTCTTTTAATTCTTTCTTTTAATTCTACATTTAATTAAATCGGATCCCAAAAGACCAGCTGCCAGACCTCAAGACACAGTGAGCTCCTTCTGCGTAGATCGGATCGCAAATTAGTGTTGAGTAGGACATGACTTGAAAAAGAGTTTGTAAGAGTAGCCTCATTTTTGTACTGAGCTAGTACAATGTCCCACTTCAATTGAAGTGAGGCGTACTAGATAGTTTGAAGGTATTAGTACCTCTCGCTCTCATCTTAAAGTTAATGACGTAGTGTAACGAGTATCGGGACACAAAATATGAAGTAGTACATTTCAAAAAGTTGAGCCGCTCTTACATTTTGACGTCATGTACGGGATAAATGTACTACCTCTTGTATGTCCTACTCAACACTATCGCAAATACTAGTTAACTTTTTAAATTAACTTTTTAATTTAATAATTGTAAATTAAGGGTAGTTAAATTGTAACAGTCACTGAGCGGATGACTAATACCCCAGTCCGCCCCGTGACCACGAAAGCTGTAAAGTAATCGAAACGTCGGGAAGTTAAAAAATGTAAAAAATAAACCAAATCGCGATAAAATCCGTATAAAATAGTTTTATTTCAATGTGTAACATTCGCGTAAATCTAAGAAACCATTAAACTACTGGACATATAACATCTTATGTCTCAGGATGGCGAGCGCAGTGGAATACCACGCATTGATTACAATTCATGGTGTTGTTTGGTTTTGCTACTGTCCATGAGCGGTCGTATCGCTTACCATCAGGCGAATGGCATGCTCGTCTCGCGATGAATTGAAATAAAACACCATGAATTACAAAGCAATGCTTAGCATTCCACTGCGCTCGCCATCCTGAGACAGAACAAGTGTTATTAAGTCCAGTATTTACTCTGGCTACAATGTCCTTCAAACCGAAACACAACAGTGCATTTACACTGTTGTTTGTTGGAGAAATAGACATTGCGGTGGTACCTACCCAGGCCTCTTACATATGAGAGACCTACCACCAATAATTGATTTGAAATAGTATGTATCCCACTAATATTATAAAGGCGAAAGTTTTTGTGTTTGTTACTTCTTCACGCCTAAACGACTGAAGCAATGTTGATGAAATTTGGTATGGAGGTCGCTGATATCCTATTTTACCTACTTTGTATTTCGACAAAGTGTAATTTACCTGGGGGATTTTCTGATGCGGACTGGACTCAAAAAGTGTCTGCACCCGGGCAAAGCCGGGTCGGGCCGCTAGTTTAAATACAACCCGCGATATTTTTATTTTATTAATTTGCTTATAGCGTTATAAAGCGCATTATAACCATAGAGTACGTTTACGAGTGCGGTTGTCTATGGCAACAATAAGCCCGTATCGCTATTGTCTGCTTTTTTTTATATTACGACAGAAAAAATATTCTTTTTGGTGTTGCAATGGATTGCCTTACTAGTTTAGTAGTTTACAGGCTGAAATATAGTCTCCGGTTCGAGTCCCATGTCAGGAACTAAATTGTCCATTACAGACGGAGAAATTTTACTATTATAAAACTGAAAGTGAGTTCATTTGTTTAATCAACTGATTATCATGACAGCCTCCGTGGTTTGCATTGGTTAGATGCCGGCTGTGAAACGAGAGGCCGCGGGTTCGATCCTCGCACCGAGACAAATGTTTGTGTGCTCCACAGGTATTTGTGTCGGGTCTTGGCGTTTGTGAGACCGAAGTCTCTCGTAGTTCCTGATACCCACGACACAAGACTCGATCTTAGTGTGGGGTCAGGACTATGTATGTGACTGTTGGGTGTATTTATTTATATTATGAAAACATCTCAAACAATGTGTTAATTATTTTTTTTATTTTATTTGTAGTTCCAAACGCCACACGCTTATATCTGTATAAATGATTTGTAATATCGGTTACTGGCATCTTAAAATTTGAGTTGAAAAAATCTAGTTATTATTTTGAGGTCAGTGACCGATTTAATGCATAGAATATGTCTCAGAGTCTATGAATTTTGTTTTCTTTTTTGGTGTGGTAACTTAGTTCTAAATAATAATCGGGACTGCGCTTGAGTTAGGTATTTTTATGTTATTTTTTTTGTCTCACCTCATCTCTCTCACACCTCATAGTACCCCAATATTGTCGTTTTCATTATATTTCGTTTAGGCCAGCGTGGTGGACTATATGGCCTAACTCTTCTCAATCGTACTATCGATTGTAGAGGAGGCCCGTGCCCCGCAGTGGGACGTATATGGGCTGATACAGAAACTTTAGAGTTTAATATGTAAATGATGGTAGAAAGACATATGTTTGTATGGTCAAGTTACGCTCTATGGTTTCGGGGAAGGGTCGCGACATTTGGGTCGTCCGTTTGATTACTGATAAGGCAAGTTTTTGGGTTGATATTTTTAGTTATGGCACAGTGGGTTCGGTTTCTAAGTTAAGTAATTTTGAGAGACATTGCATTGTATCTTTGACAGATTTTTCCAAGTCGTTTTTAGTATTAAAATATTGTCATTGGTATAGCAGGTTCGATTCTCAGATATAGCAGTTTAGAAAAGAAAATAGTTACCACAAGGCTCAAATCCTACAACATGCATTAGACATACAATCACGTGGGATATTAATCCTTTGTGGTGTTCAAGCATATAGGTAATAGGATAACATGAATTCGTACCAGCTTCAAGTTGGGATAACCTAAATATCTAAATTTAAACATTCAAATTTAGAACATTTAAATTCATAGAAACGGGCTCAATACTTCCTTTCGCGCGGCATTCCATCTCCCTCCAACGGTACACCGCGCGTGGGTGCGAGCGAGAGAGACATACAGGATTTACCCGTCGTAACGGACATTTCGAACTAAGATTAGTAACTCCTTTGTTTTATGTATTCCTGGTGGCTGGTTCTTTCAACGCCTAGTACGTTATGGTCGCGAGATGATTTAAAAAGACCATATTCGTGGTTAACAGACTTCGACAAAGAAGATGTTATCAAATCGCGATATTCTTTTGACATATAATGGTTCCATATTATATCACATTAAGATAATTATACAGGTGATAACTTTACGTATCTCTGCAAAAACGTCGTCACTATCAAATAAAAAAAAACATTTTGCAATCAAAAAATATAAATATTATGTGTATATATTATGTGTATATATTATGTGTATATTCATATATTTTTACATGTATTTATGTTTATATTAATATATATATAGAGTAAAACATTGTAGATTATTATTATTTATTTTACGCTTTAGACTGCCCTTTCTTTCTCCTATTTATATATCCATCCCATGGTTGCCTGTAAGAAATTACCTAGTGTGATAAGGCCGCCACTTGTACTATTATTTGTATTGTATAAGTTTGCATTTGTATATCTCCATCATTTAGTGCAAAAAAGTATTAAATAAATAAATAAATAAATATAAATTATATTTTTTAAAGGTTTATAGCATCAGAAATGTCTAGATTCCAGGATATTTCATCTACGAAACTTAAATGTTAATTACGTAATTCTAGCTTCACAAAAGCATGACACGTGTTTTACGGTCAATGAATCTATTACCAGTTCAATTTGCACAAAAACAATTCATAGTCCCACGGTTCTTTTTATTTTTTCACGATACGAGTGCCAAGGAGGTTCTACTCCGTTGCACTCCTCACAAAAACGTCCCATGGAAATCATAGACAAAGTGATAGCTGTCACTTTCGTTCGAAACACTTTCGCGTCAAGGCGTAGATGGCGGCAAAAAGTTAAGGTCATTCGCCTCGATTTTCAAGGTTAGGTGACGTAATACCGGCGAATTAGGACCATCCTTTTTGACTTTAGCACAGATAAAATGTTTTTTTTTTGTGCGATGTGTAGTTTGAGATTAAATGTATTAATGTTGGCAGGACTATGAGGCTACTTAGAAAGCATTTTTTTTTAATTTAGTGCAGAAGGTAATGACAAAATAGGCGAGCTTCGGTAGCCAAGATCAATGACTGAATCCTGAAGTTAACAGTTTCAATGGTCGATGTTTAGTATATGACTAAAATATTTTAACACTACTGCATTGTTTAGCTTATTCATACTAAGCTTATCGTTGCCGTTTTGACGTACTTACAGGATATTTTAAATTTTTATCCTTGATCTTAATTTAGTAAACGAAAACATATGGTTTTTACACGTGGCTTATTCTTTCATTATTATTTATTACTTAATATATGTACTTTAATACCATCTGCCTAACATCGCGTTATCTAGAGCCAGAATATAACCTTTAGGCTCTAGGTTCAAATCCCGTTTACGTAAGATTTCGGTTAATAAATCGAATTATTTGTCCGGGACCGGCATGGCGATAAGCTCCTACACATAGAGAACCATAAGCTCGCCGATTTGTCACGTCAGTCTACCCTTTTAAAGAATATAAGCGTGAACATACTTGATAAAACTTGCAATGCAGTAAATAGGATCACTTTTATCACTGTTTTGGGCTGGCCGCAAACCATATCACATCTCCTGAGCAGTAACCACAGATACTGATGACCGAATCGCAAAAAATATCGTATCCTGGCACACGGCGTGGGAAATAAAAAATAAACAAGTTACCGACGCTCCCACCGCAAGAAACAACGAATCTACAGTAAATTAGAATAATGTTATATTGTCTATGACGATTCTGAAATATAGATACAAAATCATTACGTCATCATCGGCCATTTTAGTCGAAAAATTGAATTTTTGGCCTAAAATTTACGTATGTACTAGGATGTCAGGAACTCTTAGGAAGTAATCTATGAAAGTATACATACAAGTATACTTAATTGCCCCAATTCGCAAAATATCAGTACTAGGATATCAGCATGGTATAAGAAATAGCATAACAAAAATAAGTTGCGTCATCATTCTCTATATTTAAATATTATTATCAAATGTACTAGGATACCAGGAGGCAGGAACTGTTAAGAAATGATATGGAGAAAAACAATTTTGTATGCATAAATTGACTAGCGATATTTATAGATATTATATCACTAAGGCTTCATAAAGCAAAAAGTTTTAACATAGTCTTGAAAATATATATTTAGGTATATGAACCACGTAATCATAAATGAAAATAACGGCCATTTTATAAACTAACTTCATTTTTTAAACACGTTACGTACTTAATTATAAATAACGGTAAACTTAATCAATACCATATACCTACTTATTTTATCTTTTATATCAATTATGGAATTTGAATTTAGAATAAAACCTGTTTTAATTCTAATTACTTCTTCCTTCCTTCTGTCAGTTACCTCAATTGGCATAAATATCTGTTAAAAATCATTATTTATTAGCATTAAAAACTTAAGGATACAAAAATTGGTACAAATAAATATGAATTATTAAATAAGTTACATTAGTTTATTAACCGAACTGACTCTAATTAATAATTAATTAAAAATTATACGTTATTCAAAACATTACGACTACGACGAATTAAAAAAATAAAACAAATTCAAAACAATTAATGAATTCTTGTAATATTTTAGCAAATAATTAAAATTTTCATTTTTTTTAATTAAACGTATATTTTACACAAAATATACCAAAAATAGATCTAATACTTTGGTCCATATTTTTATACTCGATTTTGGCCTCCCGCAACGAGTATTTCAAATATGCTAATTTCTTCCCTTACTGTTTTTACCGGAAACAATACCTTATTAAAACTTACTTTAACTTTTGAAAAAGCTTTTCATGCTTAAGTTAATTAAACCATGAAAATACCCCCGAAATCTCTAAACTTAAAATATATCGTAATTTATTGTAAAAATACTTCAAAACTTACCCCGAGCATTGGCAGTTAGCTTCGCAATTTTTACTGCTTTCCCCCCACATTTTGGCACAGAATTAGTCTATAGCACAAATATTAATGAAACACTAAAATTCACACGTCCATTTTTTAAATAAAGTCTTATAACACAGCACAGCTGATTTTGATTACGCAGCAAAAGGACATCCACACTCAGCCGAATCCGGCGAGGGACTGTTGAACGGGGCCCGAAAACCTTGCCGACTGAATAGCGGGACCCAATTCTACCATTATGGTAGTTTTTGGTAGATTTTTAGATTGAGGACAGGGTAAACGGACTCTTTTTTAAACATTTCCGTTTGTTTTTAAAATTTTTGAGTGGAATTCTGGTATATTTAACATATAAAAATAAATTGTTTGTGATCATATTATTTAGTTATGTAATTCATTGAAATTTTAGGAATTTTTCAATCCTTTGGTTGTTTAACCATGTAACACTAGGAAAAGATATATTTTACATATATTTGTCAATTTATTTTAAAGAGATTTACAATTATCTATTTATTGAAAGCCTCTACATGTAAAAAGTACTAAAAATTTAAAATATAACATGAATAAATACTTCAAATACCATAGGGAAAAATAAAACTGATCAAATTCGCCAATAATTAAATCTGAAATTCTCTAGCATCAGTTTGTGAAATGGGCCTTAATAACGGACTGAAGAATCTGTACATTATTTTGTATTTTATAATAACCAAAATAATGAACATTTAATTATTGGTCACATAGCATTGTTGACATTTGGTACTCTTTTCAGGTTAGACTGTGTTCTTTTTTCAAATTACTCGCTACTGTCGCCATTTTAAATGCCCTCAGTATAAATAAACACGTGTTTGTGTTATGTTATACAAGAAAAATAAGTAAAACTGGCTTGAAGACATGACAAAATACACGAATTCAACTCATATAACATTTTCCAAAATGAAAACTCACATAAAACGAAGTGCTCAGCCTAGTAATTGAACCTAGAGGTTTCACGGTTCACAACCTATATTTCCCTAAATATGTATAATAAATAATTATAATATAGCTGTACCTTGAGGGTAAAGCGTTCCCAGCTAGAAACATTTATTGTTTTCTGGGTTATAGAAAGTTCATATTCTGATTCAAATCCTGGCTCGGGCAAATTGATATTGGATTTTGCACTTCATTATCAGCCCGGAGTCAGGATTTTGTGCCTGATATAGCGATAGGCTCACCCCCTATTACATCGTGGGTGTCCTGGAAGCACCTCTGCCTTCTGGGAAAAAGGCATACAACAGGTTTACCAGTGGACTTTCTGTACTTGAATGCAATGATAGTGAATCCACTATCCACCGGCTAGAAATGATAATCAATCGCTATACGATACAATTATTTCATCCTTGAGTTCTACAATCTTTAACGTTAGACAATATAATTCTCTCACGTATATTTAAACATATCTCGTGTATTATTTCTCGTAGTTCTGATACCTGCGACACAAGACTTCATTGATCTTAATGTGGGGCAGAACTTTGTATGTGACTGTTGAGTGTATTTATTTATTTATCATAATAATCTTTATACATTTCAAGAAGTACAACAAGCAGATGTTTCGTTTACGAATACTGTAAGTCAATCCCGCGTATCTCCATACTTCAAAACGGTTAACAAAAGAATTGCAACTCAAAATAAACTAATTACAACTGGGCTTATTCTAAATAGAAAAAATTGTATAATTTGAAGAAAGAGTCGTAAATAAAACATCATCCGAAAGGTTTTAAGAAACCTCGTTAAATAATGCCTTATTTTTTGAACAATAGTCAACCCAACTGAACCAGTAACGTTAACTCCGCTAATCCCCAGTCATGTTGTAAATAATAGATTAAAGATATTCCAGAAAGTATAAAGAAATGGTTCATAAAATGCATTGAAGCTCTTTTACCAATTGTTATACAACCCAGTATTTAGCTAATGCTGGAATTGTAAATTAGATTGATACTATAAAGTCGGCGAAATGCAGGTGGTATTGGTATAATCTCTGCCCACTCCTTTAAGGGTAAAGTCGAGAGCTTAAGTATAAATCGAAATATATAAGCAATACCCAAGAATACTAAGCAAGGTACTACGTAGTACTATATTTAATAAACTTGGCCTTCATATGAATTTTTAAAAATAATAACATAACTCTAATTCAGGAATGTATCAAAAATAATCTACATAAAAGAAATAAACAGCGGATATTGCTGCTTTACAATTGAAAAATGGATTTGAAAATATGATAGGCAATCCTAATAATTTGTGTTTCAAATGCATTTATTCTACAATATAACAATAATAACAGAAAAATGAATTAAGCATAACACGAATTTCCGAAGTCGGTTAAAAATGGTAGAAATTTTATTTCACCCTGGCAGGAATTTACCCGCCGATGTCGACCTGACACCGCCCGGCGAGACCTAAGTAGATCGGGTATCCTTTCTCAATCACCAATCTATTTTATACCTTATTTGGTTGTAATATAGTTTACAATCTCTTTGCAAATCCTTCAATGGAATGCTACACAGAAATCATATGAGACCGGAATCCTGTTTCTACGCACACTTGTAAACAAACAACGGTATGGGAATTTAGACTTTGTGTTCAAAACATAAGGTTTAAATAAAGTTGCAAATGACAAAATAAATCCAGTATTTCTCACGCACACGCGCGTCCGATTCAAACTGAAATCATATGATAATGCATGCTTTATTGATATCGACCTTGTGCTGGCTGAAATAAAGTAGGTTTTAAATTAATCGTGGCCTGTTTGACCATATGATCGCATACATAACCGAAACCCATAGACGAAAAAAAGTTTGGAGTATGTCCACATCCGTACTGTGTGGTCGATACTTATTGCAATGTTAGCTGTTTGCGTTCGGAATTCAAATTCTTTATTCAAATCATAGAACGTATGGTCGGCGCCTTACAATATTTTTTTCCAATTGTGTTAGACATTTTACAAGACTTTTTTATGTTATAACCACGAATCTAGATTAGGCCAGCGTTGTTTATGGCCTAAGCCTTCTCTTTGGATCTTTCGATTGTAGAGGACGCATGTGCCCTGCAGCTGGGCGAATATGGGCTGAATTATTCTAGAATTTTTTAATGTAAATTGTGCTCTGTAATTTTTAGACGAAACGAATGCACGGCGAGGCGAGCATGCCATTCGCCTGATGGTAAGCGATACGACGCTCATGGACAGTAGCAAAACCAAACACCAAGAATTACAAAGCAATGCTTGGCATACCATTACACTCGCCATCCTGAGAAATAAGATGTTAAGTCATTATGTCCAATAGTTACTCTGGCTACAATGTCCTTCAAATCGGAACAACAGTGCATTGCTGTTGGAGAAATAGACATTGCGGTGGTACCTACCCAGGCGGCCTCGTATGAGACCAATGATTATATTCTTTAATCATTGTATGAGACCCACACCAGTATATCTTCGGAAGTGGCAAAGAATGTTCTCATCTATTTGTCATTCCAGAAAGGCGTTCACAAATTTTATTAGGTTCGATTCCGTGAACTCATTATATGGTAATGTATTCATTCTTTCGTGAATATATACACGACTCTTGTTAAATCGACAATTGTAATGATTTTTCTTTGTTTCGATCAATTAAGTAAATTGTTTAGTCGTGAGCCGAAGGTAATGCGACATAAAAAGCTTGAAATATTATAGTAATATCCATAAAGTCTTTAAAATTGAACATAAATATATTCTATATACAGGGTATATCAAGACTGCGACCGAAAACGAAGCCAGGTAGTATTAGTGACTTCTATCATTTTGTATAATTTTTCGTTAATGCTTCGCTCCTATTGAAAATAACAGGATGTCATCTATCTTATAGCTTTCCTCGACAAATGCTATCCAACACTAAAACAGACAGCCTCCGTGGCGCAGTTGGTTAGACGCCGCCTGTGAAATGAAAGGCCGCTGGTTCGATCCCCGCACCGAGACAAATGTTTGTGAGATCCACAGGTATTTGTTTCGGGTCTGGGTGTTTGTGAGACCGAAAAGTCTCTCGTAGTTCTGATATGACACAAGACTCGATCTTAGTGTGGGGTCAGGACTATGTATGTGACTGGTGGGTGAATTTATTTATTTATTATTTATTTATGTATGTAGACATTCCCGGAGCCTCAATGCTCTGCGTCACAACAATGCTGTGATGATCCTGCGACTCACGAGTTAATAGGAGTTTGAAATAAATTATTTTCCACGTTTCATAGATGTTGTCGAACCAAGGGGGGAAGGAATGAGATGGGAAGACGAAAGGGGCATTCGGCAATCACACGTCGATTGTGAGGCAAGTTCAATGTATTAAAGTGTAGGTATTTCAGAATAAAATAGGTCATTCCACGGTCACAGGTCGTCGCTAATTGACAATAATTGTTGTAATTTCGCTCGCCGTTCTTAGATCTAGTCACTTACTGTCTGTCACATACGTAACTCACGCCTTTTACCAGAAGAGGTAGGCAGAGGTGCTACCAGGACACTCACGTTTCGCCTTATTCCGTCCCACGAAGTGATTTTTTATTTTTATTTTTATTTTTATTTTATTTTATTGTTTAAGGACAATCAGTGGTAATTACATTACATTAAATTAACGTTACAAATACACCAACAATAAGTTAAATGTATTACCTTTAGTTAGGGGGCATATCGCCATATCGGGCACAAATTCCTCACTCTGGGCTGATGATTACACTGTACAGCAGAACTATAACCTAACCCTCTCAATCGTACTCTCGATTATAGAGGCCCGTGCAGTGAGACGTATAATGGCTGATTATTACTCCGAAACTTCATCCCATATGCTCCCCCTTCACCAAGACAGCACGTGCATCTATTTCCGGGCGGTGTCGTGGGTAAGACCCGTTATCACTGACCGATAAGCTGATAACGCGATAACAGTGACGTCACAGATACGCTAACGGTCTATGAGGCGCCGGCTCAGGATCGGGTTCCCATAAGTATTTTTATTAAGTACGGCTCGTGGTGTATAAACTATAACGTGTAAATGCACTGTTGTTTCGGTTTGAAGGACATTGTAGCCAGAGTAACTACTGGACATAATGACTTAACATCTTATGTCTCAGGATGGCGAGCGCAGTGGAATGCCAAGCATTGCCTTGTAATTCATGGTGTTTGGTTTTGCTACTGTCCATGAGCGTATTGCTTACCACCAGGAAAATGGCATGCACGTCTCGCCATTCTTGGCAATAAATTCCTGACGCCGGGCTGATAATGAATAGAATCCAATACCACATTGCCCGACCCGGGACTCGAACCCGAGACCTCAGCTTTGTAATCGTAGTACAACTACGCCACCGTTGCAGTCAAAATAGTAAAATATGTTTTAGATTAGCACAGGATGTCTACAATATTACGTTATTGTCGGTGTCCATTGAAGGTACAAACAATAGTCAATTATTTCACGGCAATCCGGTATTTTCAATTGATTTTTAACGGCAATTAACACGTGTCTACTTTTTTCTTAAATAAAGGAATAGTGAATATAATGCCTTGTTGTTGTCTTCGAGTTTTTGTGGAGAATCGTATGTCAGGTATTACTAGCTTCTGCCCGCAAACTTCGTCTGCGTGGTTAACTTTATTTGAAATCTTTCATTCCGTCCCGTCCCGTCCCGTTATATCCCGCCCGCCCCGTCTCATTCTCACAAATGGAATGTAATCCAGTCCCATCCCGTCCTTTTGAGGATAAAAAAGTAGCAAATATATCGGAATTCCTTCTTCATCCCACGGGAACACTAAACCTTTGGGGATTAAAAGTAGCCTATCTTACTTCTAATACCTCCAAGAATATGTGTACAAAGTTTCATGATGATCGGTTTTGTAGTTTTCGCGTGAAAGCGTAACAACCAAACTTACATTGACATTTATAATATTAGTAGGGATTATAAATGGGAAAAGATGTTTTATTCGCTTTGACATCTAGTCTTCTTATCACATCATGAAAATTTGCATAATGGTATCTTTTGGCGTGTGGCGAAATTTGGAACAACAAATGGAATGAAATATCTCTTTAATGCATTGCTTGAGATATGTTTTCATATAAACAACAAGCATTTATTGAATTATAACTATTTTTTACGGATTTTATCGCGATTTGGTTTAATTTTTACGTTTTTAAGCTTCCCGACGACGTTGTGAATTGTGATTGCTTCGAATTCGATCGAAATGAAAGCTGTAAAGCTATCGAAACGTCGGGAAGTTAAACAATGTAAAAATAAACCAAATCGCGATAAAATCTGTAAAAATTGGTTTTATTTCAATGTAACATTCGCGTAAATCTAAGAAAGTTTTAAACAAGCATTTATACTCGTTATTTAATACTCTTAACATGTCCAATGTAATACAATATGAAGAGAGAAAAACCGTTATTATTTTGACAACAGCGCTTTCGGCCACAGATTGAAGACGACCTATACATGTTAAATAAAGCATAGAAATTGATATAGAGTATCTATAAAATAAAGGTAAGAAATAAGTGGATTAAGCGCCAGGTTAAAAGTACCCTGAACCGACGAGAATGCATGAAGAGTTTGATGAAAATAGACGAAGCGAAAGCAGTATCGATCGAGCAAAGTGGAGATCCATAGTCTCCGTCTACCCCTATGGGATACAAGCGTAACGTTTATGTATGTTATGTATGTAAGTGGATTATGTGTAACTGACGAATGTATTTATATGTATTTATAGCAGCCCGGCCAAGCGTCGCCCAAGTGCAGATACTTTTTGACGGAGAAACCGTTGCAACATTTCTCATTATACTCCGCTCCTATTGGTCAAAGCGTGATGTTATATAGCCTATAGCCTTCCTCGTTTAATGGGCTATCTAACACTAAAAGTATTTTCGAACCAGCAGTTCTCGAGATAAGTGCGTACAAACAAACAAACTCTTCAGCTTTATAATAATATAGATATAAAACGGCCTTATTCATAGTCAGTTTTAAAACCTATTTTAGTTATCGAATGTCTTGCCTTCTTCTCTCAAACTGAAATCTAAAGGCGTTCGAAAGGGAAAATACATTCGATACCTAACTAAAATAACTTTTAAATCTGTCTATGAATAATCCAGATTTGTGAGAATTTCTATGGTATGTAAGTCCGCCCGCACTAGGCGTGGTGGAGTATATGGCCTAACCACTCCCAATCGTACTCTCGATTGTAGAGGAGGCCCGTGCCCTGCAGTGGGACGTGTATGGGCTGATACAATAAACTACAGTATAAATAAGGCTGGTAAGCGTACCCGGGCGAAGCTTATACTATATCTTCCGTTGAAGCTATTAAAATCGTTAAAAAAACTGTTACAATATACGTTTGAACCACAAAAAATTAACTGACAAACAATTTAATCGATTTTAACACTCCAAATCGAGATTAAACGGATTCTACACAATCGTGCACGCGTTTTTAATCGAAAAGTGTTACTGAAGTAGTTTTTTCACAGTTTAATGTTTAGGGCTGCCTCGGTGGCGCGGTTTTACGATACGGTTACAAAGCTGAGGTCTCGGGTTCGAATCCCGGGTTGGGCAAAGTGATATTGGGTTTTTCTATTCATTATCAGCCCGGAGTCAGGAATTTGTGCCCGATATGGCCATAGGCTCGCCCCTTATCACATCATGGGACGAAACATACAAGGCGAAATGTGGGTGTTGGTGGCGCCTCTGCCTACCCCTTCTGGGATAAAAGCGTGAGTTTATGTATGTATGTATATAAAATAACTTTTTTAATGCGCAGTGCGGATAGAGTATTCACCGACGTGAGATGTTCATCTCTCCACACAATGATGTCTTATATCCGGATATACAGAACCCGAAACGCTTACTTGGGGTCACTATGACGGCTCCATAACCGCTGTGTACGGTTTTTATCCGGCTTTATCCGAAAAAAGAGTTAAATTAACGGAAATACCGTATAATGCCTAACTCAGACTAATTTATTTGTCTGTGGTAAAATAACTGTAGATAGAAACGGCATTCAAACTGATCATAACTACCTAAAATTTAAATGTTCAATCTCAACGGAATTTGATTTCGGTCTGAGATGTCAACTTTCTAATTATTAAATGCCGGATATAAAATATATCGTTTATGCATCCGTTTCGCAGTATTCGCTTAATTACTCCCGAGTCCCGATCATACCATAGACAACCTGTAACGAGAGCACATTGACCATAAACCACGCGCAACCTTCATACTTCAAAAGCGCGCCAATGTCATTCCACAACCGACAATTTGTTATCGATATTAAACCCTTGGCATAAAGTTTCGTTTCCTTTGACTTCGATTTGCGTTTTTTTATATTTTGTCGATCGTGAGAACTAAATAGTTGCATTTGAAAATCAACCTTACACCTTGCTAATAAAACACAATTTAGCATGGGCTGTAGTATCGATACCTGTTTCTTTGACCGCTAATGACCCCTTGAAAAAGCGCGGGAAATGTGTGATACTCAATCATTGCGAAATATACTTTAACCGTGTAGTTTTAAAGTCGAATTCAGCTTACAATTTACCGCCCATGTGATGTAATATTACATAATCAGTGATACCGACAAGCGATATCTGTGTGCTTAGTGCGAGTTTCTTAAAAACGATCGAGTGACTCAACCATCGCGTTAAACGAGCAAACGTCCGTCACGTCGTATTGCGAGCAACTGCGAGTGCGAGTTTCAAACATGGCCATCGACTCGAATGGCGTTTAATCACCGCGAGCAGCGTTTATTTTTTTGCTTATATTGGCAGCACTGGGTTCCTATGTTATAAACCGACAAAATCTAATACGTATTTTGTTTGGCTATCTTATTAGTGTTGCTGATGTACTCTTAAAACGGTCGGATTACGCGTCGCGTCGCTTATCAAAATCATAACAATAACAATCTCTAGCAGCCGGTGTGTCACGAAACCGAATATTATATTTGTTATTAATATTTTTGTGTGTCAGCGCTTTGGTTAACTCAAATGAATAATTTAAATGTGTTCCTTACACAAAAAATAATAGTTATCTCTTAGACAGACGATATCTCTTCCAAAATTTTGAGTTTGTGACATCATTTAACGGGTTATTAGTTATGCGGGATCTTGCAAGATAACAAGTTTTATTACGATCATCTTGTGCCACAAACTCGTATACTCCAAGCAAAAAAAAAAAGCGCCATTTTTTTGTATGTCCACAAGTGCACAAACGCAAAACATACATGTACATTTATAAAGATACGTCCTTTTCCCAGAAGGGGTAGGCAGAAGAGGACAACTTAGATAAGCCATGTGTGTTCCGTCCCATAATGTCAGCCTATCGTCATATCGGGAACATCGGGCTGATAATGAATAGAAAAATCTAATATTACTTTGCCCGATCCGGGATTCGAACCCGAGACCTCGGCTTTACAATCATACCGTAGTACAATTGCGCCACCGGGGCAGGCATAAACACAAAACTTCTAATAAAATACTACTTTACAAACCACTCTCACTCCAAAATCCTTTGTGAATGACTTTACCATCGCGAGAGTGAGTAATCTAACCGTTCGAACTGTCAAACGTGTAAAATTTGCAACTCGCACTCGCAAAATGACCGTTTTCGCGCGTTAACTCGCTCGCTCCGCAAATAATTCGGTCCTCGCAAACGACAACGTAACATAAACAAATCTCGCACTCACAAATTATGATTTAGAATATTGACACTAGATGGCGCTGGTCAAATGCCATACAAATTGAAGTTAACGCTAACGCGATCGAGTCGGTATAAAAACTCGCACTACGGCCACTGGACTTATATGTGTCAAAATATGACGAATTTACAATATCTTTTCGAAATGCGAAGATTTTGGTCTTTCAACCAGCTTATGATGTTAACTGTCATTCATTTCTCGTAATCTGTCTTCGCGACTGCTTATGAATATCAATGGGCGAAATTATCAACGGGAGTTTAGTATAAGACCTATTGTCGCTTTTTTAAGGCAAAGACATATGGTCATACGGCTTAAATGTTATCTAAAGAATCAATGGTATGTTCCTCCACAAAATGGGAAAAGGATGTGAAATACTCCTTGTATTGGGTCTCCGGCAATCTTACTCATCGGAACACAACAGCAAAATCCCTTCGCGTTTGTTTTCTATACGTTATTTTACTGTCTTCTTCTATATTACAAGTCGGCGCAAAATGAAATGAACATAATATTACCCGTCGGAAATATTTGTGGACATGAATAATTGACGTCATTGGAACATAAGTTTAGCAAATTCAAAATATAGGTTAAACAAATTGAATTCGCATCCATCTCAAAACGTTTTTAATGTGAAATAACATAGTAGATAGGGGAACACTTAAAAATGAAATGTGAACCGCATTCCAGCTAGGTTCGCAGATATTTCCGACAGGTTATACATACATACATAAACTCACGCCTTTATCCGCGTAGGGGTAGGCAGAGGTGCAACCACGACATCAATGTTTGCCTTGTATGTTCCATCCCACGATACGATAGGGGGCGAGCCTATCGCCTATACAAATTCATGACTCCGATAATGAATAGAAAAATCTAATATCAATTCGCGCTATAGACTGCCTCGGTGGCGTAGTTGTACTACGGTACGACTACAAAACTGAGGTCTCGGGTTCGAATCCCGGGTCGGGCAAAGTGAAACTGGGTTTTTCTATTCATTATCAGCCCAGAGTCAGGAATTTGTGCCCGATATGGCGATAGGCTCGCCCCTATCAAATGGGACGGAACATACAAGGCGAAATGTGGGTGTCCTGGAGGTGCCTCTGCCTACCCCTTCTGTGATAAAGGCGTGTGTTTATGTATGTATGTAATTCGCCCGGCCCGGGATTCGAACCCGAGAGTCAAGACCTCAGTTTTGCAATCATACAAAGTTTTATATTGTACGAAAAGTCCACCAACCAGCACTAGGCCATCATCATGGCCTAAGTCTTCTCAATCGAACTCGGTTGTAGAAGACACACGTGCTAAACTATGGGATTTTATGGGCTGTTAAAGTACATAGTCAATTTATTTTAAGGTTATGAAGACACATGGCTGTCAGCTGATGGTAAATACGAGTTTTCAAAGATTCATTCAAGTTCTCCTAAAGGACTTATGTGTAATGACTCAATTCAATGTCAAAAGAGGTTTTATGAATAGTATGGTATCATGCATTCGGAATGTCGCTTTTACTAAGAAGAATGTTGGTTTAATTTCTATTGTTTTAATTTTTTTGCTAAAAATAGTGGAAGTAAGTAATCTTGATTCTTGATACAGTAATTACGCAGAATTATGGTTCCTCAGCCTAAATTTATATGTTAAAAATTAAAAAAATATTGATTTATTTTCATAAATTGAATCCATTATTTGTGTGCGAATGTATTAAATACAGTAAATTCTAGTCAATTCCTTTTCAAATATATGTTAGTTATTTTTGGTAACAATAAAACAAAAGAAAGTCTATAATAATGGCGCCAAATGCAAAGACATGACCCAATGGAGTAAAAAAAAACAGAAAACACAATACAAGTAGGACTAGGTGCCGTAAACACGGCATTTTAAAAGAGGAAACGCACTTCAAATTATTCCAAGAAAATTATATGCCGATAATCTGTGTCCATTGAAAAAGTCTTTATCTGTCATTTTTTCTATCCAATCCGACATGCTAATATCACTCTTGAATACTTATGTTAAAGCACAGATTGGTGTAAAAGTGATTGATTGCAGGTTGCAAAAGCGCGCGAAACCACGCGTCGGTTACGGTACCGTTGCGCGCGGGCGTTAACTTTTCAAATCTGGAATGTTTGGTACTTCCAGACGACTCTCCCGCCGAGTTCCGACGTAAGTCTCACTATTATAGAACTAATACATGATCTTAAGTTTGTTAACATAAAGACTATTTTCAATTGGCAATGGCTTGCACAAACGCAAATATAACTTGGTGAGCTTTGAGAGTCAACAAACTTAAAAATGCGGTTGGGAAAGACATTTTTGTATAAAAATATTGTTTTTGAATGGTAAATGTTATATTTGTCGCGTGCACTTGTCTCGATGTGCGTTGGTAATTTTTTTTCCGATTTTATAAATAGAATTTTTGACACGACCGCTTTTGTCTAGCTATCGGATAAAAAATGTTTTTAACATGTGTTTAAAATCAATTTAAAATCAAAATACATGTCTAACCTATTTGTGAAATTATTTCCTTAGACCTATTTACATACCTGCTTAAATGTATAAATTATTTTAGCGCAATATTGATATTATGTAATACTTATAGGTAGTTGAAACTGGGACCTCATTTGCAATAATCCGGTGCGTTTTCAATTTAAACCTTGATTTCAAATTTTATTTCAATACTTTATGTCAATGTAAAATTTAAAAGTTCATCTCTCAATATCGCAGTGGTGTATGCTCCAGGAGGTCCAATACAGTACGAAATAAATAAATACATAAATATATCCAACAGTCACATACATAGTCCTGACTCCACACTAAGATCGAGTCTTGTGTCGTATCAGAAACTACGAGAGACTTACGAGGTCTCAGAAACACCCAGACCCGAGACAAATACTTGTGGATCGCAATTTGTTTCAGTGCGGGGATAGAACCCGCGGCCTCTCATATCACAGCCGGCGTCTAACCCACTGCACCACGGAGGCTGCCGATTTCACTTAAATATAGAAATTCTTGTAAAAGTATGCAGGTTTCCTCACGATATTGTCTTTTAAATTGCGTGCTAATTGGCTACAAATACACATAATCGAAAATTCAGTTTTTCTGATATTCGAACCTACTTACCAACAATTTTTAAGGAGACTGTCCCGCCCTCATACTCGCCACTGCAACTCCTGTAAGCCAGGATCAACAGCACGCATTTTAATGACACTGAGCATTGAATCTCAGCGAGTCTCCGGGAATGTCTAACTTGTCTTACTACTTTCTTGCATTGCTTACCGACTTATCCTAACTAAGCTATTCTTAACAGCGATAAATCTGGTTATTGGTGAGAGTATACAGAGCGCCATCTCGACCGGAACTAACGAACATTGTCTACTTGGGTAGCTCACAATGAAGACAAAACGGAGGCTACGACTGTCCAGTCATGTGGAAATCTCCGTCAACTTCATGTCTTCCTGGTATTCAAAATTTAATCATGTCGTTTTTTTGGATGTCGGTGTGCGCGCGCATCGTAACAATTTTACTCTCATAACTTCCCAAATGTTCCAAAAGAAGCACAACTTCAAAAACCATAGACTGCTTTTTCTACATACATAAACTCACGCCTTTTTCCCAGATAGGGTAGAGGTGCTGCCAGGACAACCACATTTCGCTTTGTATATTCCGTCTCATAATGTTTTGGGGGCGAGCCTATCGCCATGTCGGGCACAAATTCCTGACTCCGGGAATAGTTTCATTTATTTTTTATTGCTTTAAATGGCGAGACGAGCATGCCATTCGCCTGATGATAAGCGGTTCGACCGCTCAAGGACAGTAGCAAAACCAAGCAACACCACGAATTACAAAGCATTGCTTGGCACTCCACTGCGCTCGCCATCCTGAGACATAAGATATTAAGTCTCAATATGTCCAGTAGTTACTCTGGCTACAATGTCCAGAACACAACAGTGAATTTACACTGCTGTTTGTTGGAGAAATAGACATTGCGGTGCTACCTACCCAGGCGGCCTCTAACATATGAGAGACCTACCCCCAGTAATTTGTAAATAAACATTTTCCAATATACTAAACGTGTACAATGTCGATCCAGCTTATTAAAACTGTGTAAATTTCGTACATTTTAGGCAATAATATAACGTAAGCAAAGTTATGCACGGCTAGAACATTGACTTATGCTAATAATGAGATATCGGCCTCAAACGAGTTAGCTTAAATAGGTATGTAGTTTGTAACCTGCACAAATGTATGTTTCGTGTACAAAATTACCCACCCAATATCTCTCAAGGGTGAAATAAGAAGATATCTAAATAAATACACCCAACAGATAAATAAGAAACAAGGCTTTTGTCGTGTGAGGACTTAGTAAGACTTTTCAATCTCAGAAACATCCAGATCCGAAACAAATACTTGTGGATCACATAACATTTGGTGGAGATTGGAGTAGCCGGAGTCCAATCAATTCCGCGAAGGCTGTCAAGAATAGCCAAAGTGTTACTCTGGGGACAAGGAAGAATACAAGAAGCTGACGACCAACCTTCAACACTAAAGAGGCACTCAAAGAAGAAGTCACCTTGGCGATTGGACTATACTAGAATTTAGGAATGTGCTCGACCGGGGAACCTCTGACTCATACAGTAGTACCTACGTAAGACGTCATTGCAGTCGCGTTTGGTTGACTGAGATTATCGAATCAAAATATCTTTCTTCCCTTTACGTTATACTTTGAAGAGGATGCACCTACGATCTAAGTTGTGGATTCATACACGGTAATAACTATATCAGGTTGTTCAAAAATAGCTTAAGGTTTTACTCTATGACATTCAAGGTCACATTATAAATCATATGATACATTATCCCGTAATCTACAAGACTGAAAAAAAAAGTTACAAGGCGGTACCTGTGCCCCCAAAAAGGTTTTTAAAAAAAGTTCGTATTCCCAGAAACATCGCGGCAAGAATGCGAGGACCTGTTTTGTGAAAAAAAAACCGGCGGAGAAAAAAAGTCGGGCTCAGCTGATTGGCCCGCTACCACGATGCGGTTCCCGCCAACGTCACAACGCCACAGACTATGGAGGTTCGCGCCAATTGTGTTCCAGATTTAAAACGATTTATATTTTATAAGGAGGTTTTAATGTTTCATACTACAGCGGCGGTATCTGAATGAGGTTTTAGTGTATTTTATTATTTGCAAGATATAGTGACTGAAGTACACATGATGGTGAAAGCAGTCTAAATAGACACAATACTGGCTTGATTGTATTCAAATATACACGGTACCCGAAACACAGCTTACCTACATGGGCCACCATGCCGTTTTTAACTACGGTGGTCGCTATTCAGGGATATGGGCGTGTATTTATATGTGTATGCATAATTTAAGATCAAGACAGATATCTAAGTACTTCAAATTGTTTGTACACTTTGCAGAACATTTCATTAAGCTTTAAGATTTTATCCTTTTGTAACAAAGAATTAAAATAAATAAATAAGTTTTTTATATTCATGACAAAATGACTACAAAGCGCCTGATTGTGTGCTCATTACAATAGAAAGAGAATATTTAGGAGACTGTCCCGCCCTCAAACTCGCCACTGCAACTCCTGTAAGCCAGGATCAACAGTGACACGCATTTTAATGACACCGAGCATTGAAGCTCAGCGAGTCTCCGGGAATGTCTAACTTGTCTTAAACCCGCAACGAAATCAATCAGAAAGTTAAATTATTAGGAGTTGGAAATATTTTGTCCACTTCCTAGAAATAGAATATCCTAGAAATGGTTTTATTTAATTTGGTAAATTATGCGTGCTGTATTTAGTCGGCTGTGAAATAACACGCCGCAGATTTGACCCCCGTATGAGACTAGTGAGATACAAAATGATTGTTGGGTTTTAGTTGTGTAATGTGTTCGTCATGTTTCGTTTGTGTTACAATGCCAATTAGATATTAAATTGATATAAAAGGCTTGTTTCAGTGCAGTTTTGTAGGTTATATCTCCCAACGACACAAATCGACATCAGTTATCGAAAGCTGTCGTGGTAGAGGGCATCTCAAAACCTGTTTACTCGCTCAGCTGTTTTGCAAAATTGACAATTGAAGTTTGAACTGTACACAATGTCTACCAGTTTACCAAATTCAATATTCCGCAGTGAACAATAGATATTTTACAAGAGTTATTTTAGTTCCCATGATCAGCTGATTAACGCCATATTGGCGAAACGGGTCTTGGTGCTATTCACGCGCGTTCGACATTGTGGCCGTGAATTTGTTTGAATTTCGAACACGTTCCGTGTCATTGTCATGTATGGGAAATTTGGTGATTTTAAAAGAGTTTGAATGTGAGGTAAGAATTGTCTGTGGTTGATGGGAATTTGTGCAGTTATTTTTTTAAAATGAACATGTTTTGTTACTTTTATAATGTTTGCGTATATATATTTTTTTTGTTAAGTGAGCCGAAAAATATGCTGTAGATGCTAGACTATGATCTGAAATGATTGTTGAATATATATACAAAGATATCACTTTAATTATTTATAGGTATTTACTGTATTTTTTTGAACAGGGAAACATCGACCATCTCCTTGGCGCAGTTGGTTAGACGCCGGCTGTGTAACGAGAGGCTGCGGGTTCGATCCCCGCACTGAGATAAATGTTTGTGTGATCGCACTATACAAACTACGAAAGCAGTACACTGGTTGCGTATTTGCGGAACCTATGTAATAAAATGTTAATATGTTAAACACACTCCCTTTGGTCATTATTACTTAGCGCTAAGTGTTTCTTCCCAATGCACATTATTCCTTTGAATCTTTGTGGTTCTAAAAATTCCATGTTATTATAGTATATTTCATAATGATATCGGTAGCACTGTCCTCGAGAAACATACTATGTTTTACTGTAACGCAGAATATAGATAAATACAAATACACCCAACAGTCACATACATAGGCTTGACCCCACACTAAGATCGAGTCTTGTGTTATGGGTATCAGGAACTACGAGAGACTTTTCGGTCTCACAAACACCCAGACCCGAAACAAATATCTGTGGATCACACAAAGATTTGTTTCGGAGCGGGGATCGAACCCGTGGCCTCTCGTTTCACAGGCGGCGTCTAACCAACTGCGCCACGGATGCTGTCAAAAAAATAAATCATATAAAAATTCATTAATAGAGCCGACGTCACAAGCCAATAGACATTTCTCGCCACTACTATCGAACGATACAACAATACGCGCCTGATCATATGGTCCCCATACAGGATTCAAGGCACGTCATCGACGAGACAGCAACACATCCGTCTCTTTCGCACACATAACCTTTAAACCACGTGGTCAGGCCTCATTGGGGCCTCATAGGGGCGGATTTTAAGAATATTCATGCTTTTATTCCGAAAAAAAATTATCTCTTTGACAACAATCTTTGTTCGGAAATTTTGACCATGCCATAGACATAGCGGTCTTAGTTTTTAAATTTGTTGTTAAGCCTCCTCAATGTTATAATGAACAAAATGCGTCTTATATCAAAGAAATATACTTTAACCCGATTTGTTTATGAAACACAAATCAAAAATTGGTCTTGAATACCCTTTCGAAACAATGTATTAATATTTTTAATAAGTACCTAACTACTTACCTAGCTACTTTTATTTAACGAAATCATGGTGGTCATTGGCCATTGCATAAGTACCCAATGTTTTTATTTCGTTTATTTAAGAAGTATATTTACTCTAACGTCCCGAACTCTATAGAGGTTTGTCTATGTGATTTCAACTTTTTCTAAATGCCTTATTTATGCTTAGTGCTGTGTTAGTACTACTCTACGTCTCAATAGGAACTGTGTAAAATTTCAAGTTCCTAGCTTCTGTAGTTTCGGCTGTGCGTTGATCCGGTAGTTCGGTTTTACACTTCAATCCTTATTTTCACTCCTTTAGAGTTAATTACAAGAAAAAGAGTATGCAGTTATTCTTATTTATAGATGAGTAACTAAAGAGTCATGTTTGATATCTGCAACTTCAACGGTTTCGGTTTTCCATACAACAGTATTTTACCCTTTTCACCCCCTTAGTGGTCGAATTTCCAAAAACCCTTCTTTAGTGCTACTCTACGCCACAATAGGAACCTCTATGTACAGTTTTACGTTTCTAGCTCTAGTAGTTTCGGCTGTGCGTTGATCCGGCAGGAAGAAAATCACCCAGTTTCTAAACATTTCAACCATTATTTTAACCCCTTTAATGTTAATTTGTAGAGAAATAAAGGATGCAATTATTTTTGTTTTTCAACGACTTATTAAACTAATGGTTTTTTAGATTAACGCGAATGTTACACATTGAAATAAAACTAATTTTTACTGATTTTATCGCAATTTGGTTTAAGAGTAGTTAAATTGTAACAGACACTGAGCGGATGACTAATACCTCAGTCCGCCCCGTGACCAAGAAAGCTGGAAAGCAATCGAAACGTCGCGAAGTAAAAAAAAGTAAAGATTAAACCAAATTGCGATAAAATCCCTGAAAGTTAGTTTTATTTCAATGACTTATTAAACTGCGAAGTTTGGCAATTGTATCTCAATTTCAACCTTGAAGAAAGCATAAAGATACATTAACGTTTGATCGGTAGTCCATATTAGGTTTCATTGTTTAATCACTTCATTAGTGTGTCTTGGATCCGTTGTAACTTTATCAAGAAGCATCTCCAAGCTCTGGGGCACTTGTGATAAGAATCAATGCATATTCTTAGTGCATATATGTAAATACACCCAACAGTCACATACATAGTCCTGACCCCACACTAAGATCGAGTCTTGTGTCTCGTGTCCCACGAACACCCAGACCCGAAACAAATACTTGTACTCTGTGGACCACACAAATATTTGTCTCAGTGCGGGGATCGAATCCGCGGCCTCTCGTTTCACAGCCAGCGTCTAACAAACTGCGCCACGGAGGCTATCATATAAACAAATAAATATGTATATATCCAATCAAAATAGGTATCTGATGATTTACAGCAAAAGAAAAATACTGCAGAAGTGGATTCTCTATGATTCATCATGCTAGTGCTGCCATCTCTTAATCATAATTATCTGTTTTCCAAGTTACGTCTATAAAGTTTTCAATAATCACCAACAGATGGCACTTTGTTTAAAATTAATTGACAGCCTCCGTGGTTGGTTGGTTAGACGTCGGCGGTGAAACGTGAGTCCGCTACGATCCAAACACAGACAAATGTTTGTGTGATCCGCAGGTATTTGTTTCTGGTCTGGGTATAGTGAGACCGAAAAGTATCTCGTAGTTAGTTACGGCATAAGACCCGATAAATGTGGGGTCAGGACTATGCATGTGACGTGAGCGAAATCGCGTGTAACATACAGTGCAGAAATGTACTGTAGTAGCCCATATACGTCCCACTGCAGGGCGCGAGCCTCCTCTAAAATCTAGAGTACGATTGAGAGGGGTTAGATATAGTCCACCACGCTGGCCTAGTGCGGGCGGACTTACATATAGAAATTCTTACAAATCGCTATGACATGCAGGTTTCCTCACGATGTTTTCCTTCACCGTTATAGTGCGTGGTGATTGACTATCAATGCACACATAACTTCGAGAAGTCAGAGGTGTGTCCTGGGATTTCAACCCGCGACCACAGTAGGTTAATGTTGGCAGTCGCGTCTGGTCCGTTACCAACAGGCCACCACGCACTTGAAGTGCAAAAATACATTGCTAAAATTAAAACCCTTTCTTAGTTCGCAAAATTAGTACATATCTATTTGACTAGCATTTATTAATCCTATTTCTCAGAGCTAGTACTTCATTCATTTAACAGTTTCTCATGGCGAAAGGATGTGAATTTCAGTGTTTATTTAACATATTTAGCTCAAAAGGGAGATAGATTTAATGAAAACTTCAAATATGACCAAGTTGGTGTAACTAAAAACGGATATATTGGGTTGACGCTATGCTAAGCTACATACGTATTATAGTGTAATAATAATTATATAGAGGGAGCGCTGGTACTTCAAGAACACCCCCTTTTCTGCCCTCCTGCTGACATTTGACAGGTTGTCCAACATGAACGAATAATTTGAAAAAAAAATTTAAAAAAATAGTTAAGGTCTATTGAATTCCGCTCAAATTCGTTTTAGACGAATAACAACTTATTATACTTTCGGTTACCAACGGTTTTGTTTTGCTAAGATTTCAGTTGCATTGTGTCTGAAGTCACTAATACTACCATCTGGCTTCGTTTTCTTGGGTCGTTGTCTTTATATGTATAGCCTGTATTTTCTGTTGGGTCATGAAAAATTTCCGAAAATTTTCCAATTGAAATGTTTCAATTTTTCAGAAAAATATGAATAATTTCAGAATATTTTTCCGATGATTTTCCATTTTTAAATTTCGAACGAAACGTAAGTACCTGAAAAACGGGGTGAATTGAAACTCAGGGAGAAATAGATAAAAAAATGATTGTTTTATCGTGTTTTAGGAAACAAATTGATGATTTATTTATAATTAATGGTTTATGATTATGACTCTTTTTTCCAAATGGCAGCCATTACATTTAATTTAAAATAGAAAAGAATAAAATCGATTTTACTACGATTAAAAAGCTACAAATAAGTTAAATCATCGAATTTTTCCATTATTTTTCCATATTGAAATTTTTCCGAAAATTACAAAACACTACCTGTATTATAGTCATGTTTGTAACGGTTTAGAAGTTTATTGTCAATATAAGTGTCTTGTCGTGGTGTGTAGCTAACTTGCCCTTTAACAGTCCCTGTAGGCTCACGGGAATTCGCACCTTCAGTTGTTTCCTTGCAAATATCTGTGCAAATGCGCTTTTCGTTTACTCTTTCAATGCCTAGGGAATTCAGCCGCACAGAAAATGGTTAAATATTGCTGTTAAATAAAGAACAAGTATATTAAAATATATACAGGATATCAAGACCGCGACCGAAAATGAAGCCAGGTGGTAGTATTAGTGGTTACAGACACAATGGAACTAAAAATTTCGCAAAAAGTTTTCGTCAATTTTTTTTGGATTTTTTATTTATCGTCATATTTGGGTGATAAATACATATTTTTCCTAAAATTATGATGTACACTTTTTTATTTTTAAAGACGCAATGGTACTTAAGGGTTTAAATTACTATTTTCGCAAAAACCACTCAAACAAATTGATTTTTAAAAAAATACATAAATATCTGTCGCGTTTTTTACGAAAATTTTAATTGCATCGTGTTTGTAACCACTACTTAAAACGTTTTCAGTCGCGGTCTTGATACACCCGGTATGTATATACAGTTTAAATTATTCATTTTTTTTCAAAATCATCGTGTTCGATGCCCCGCTAGGAATATTGATTTATCAAAAATTCAAGTATCCAGTTTTAGATTTCATCAAAATCGGGCTCGTGACTCTTTTCAGTATTTTTCGCTATTCCTCATAATTTCGGATTTGGCTATCCCCGCCCACTTGAATAAATTCACCCTGTAAATCTAGATACAAAATGCATCCAATGACTGCTTTGGTAGCATAGTTGTACTACCTTATGAAATGAAAATATGAAAATATTTATTGAACCCATAAAATGTCATACATTATTTAGATTCAGTCACTTTTTTCCACTACCACCCGGTTCACAAGGCTGTTTTCGCCAGAGAAGAACGGGCAAGAAACTCTAGCGTTGCTCTTTTGAAACAAGTTTACAAAACAGTATTTATACAGAGGTTGCAGTGTAGTTAAATTCAGAGCAGTTGATAGGTTATTAAGAATAGTAACATTACAAAGCTTACGATTACAAAGCTGAGGTCTCGGGTCCGAATCCCGGCTCGGGCAGAGTGATATTGGATTTTTCTATTCATTATTAGCCCGGTGTCAGTCATTTTTGCCCGATATGGCGATAGGCTCGCTTGATTTCTATGTTATTGTAGAGCTAGGACTATGAATATGTCTGATGAATTATTCATACATACATTCACGCCTTTATCCCAGAAGGGGTAGGCTGAGGTGCTGCCAGGACACCCACATTTCGCCTTGTGTGTTCCGTCACATGTGATAGGGGGCGAGCCTATCGCCATATCGGGCACAAATTCCTGACTCCGACTCCAAATGAATAGAAAAATCCAATGGATAGATGATAGAATAAAACATGCAAAATATACTTCAATTGGTCTTATTAAAAACTTTGTAAATATTATGTTTGAGAACAACTTCCTCGTCGCTATAACTAGATATATAATTAATTTTATTTCTCTTGCGGGGAATGTTTCTGCGATTGTCAAATACAAATCCATTTTCAACCCTTACTCCGTGACGAAATACGTCGTACACTTTCACTTTAAAATCTTTCTCGTCTAAACTGTAGTTATTGTCCGTTATATTGCTTTTAAAAGAGTCTGTTTTACTTTCAAAAGAGGTTGTTTTACTTTTGAGCCTCGTTACTTTAATATTGTCAGAAAGTGGATTTAAGTTGTAAAAAAGTTTTATTGAATTCATTTTCGAATGAAATGTATTCGTTGTTTTTCTTTTATTTAAATGACTTTTGCTCTTTACATAATTATTTGTTAATTTAGATTTGATTTTTAAATTTATATCGCTTTTAAGTTTTATTTTATTATTTTTTAATCTTCTTTCATAATCCAATTTGCTGCTGACCTCAACGTGGTCTTTTTTTGATATCTTTTTATTTATCGTTTTATGTCGATTTCTTTTATCTTTCTTCCTTTCACGTTTCTTTTCTTCCTTTATTTTTCTTTTCTTCATTTTTGATATTCCCATTTTCGTTCTGGATTCGTATGATTTGAAAATTGTATATTTTATCGCTGAAACCAAAACAGACAGGTATTTTTTATAAGTTGTGGAAAGTTGTAGTTACACTGTTGTTGAATTGGCAACATTAAATACGACAATTTGTATTTTTTTGTTTGTAATCTCTATGAATGTTCTATCCCGAAATATCCTTCATAAATTTTTACCTTTATCAAATCCTTTCGAGGCACCTTTCTCTCTCGTTTTCTTTATTTTATCTCTTTCTGCCTCCCTCCTAGCCGATGCGAATCTGTAATTTAGTATTATGTTAATGTGTCATTATACATATACCGGGTATATCAAGACTGCGACCGAAAACGAAGCCGGGTGGTAGTTTTACAGGTTACAGATACAATGCAAATAATTTTTTTGCAAAATAAGCGACAGTTTCTTTTTGCAATTTTTAAAAAATTATTGTTTTTGGGTAGTAAATACTAGGGATGTAACGGAGGTAGTTTTGTCGGAACCGAAATCGGAATCGGAGTTTTCAAATTTGACTTATCGGAATCGGAATCGAAATCGGAATCGGAATCGGAGGCAGGGTCAGTTTGTTTAAGGACAAATAAAACACGATTTATAGTCTTTTAAAACAATTATCTATAACCTAAATGTCGTGAGCGTAACAAATAATAACAACAAGTGAAAAAATAATTGATCATAGAGTGCACGTAGCGGAGGTCGGGGGATTCCCCGCGCGACATGTATGAACCTGTTCGGCACAGGCCGTCGCGCGCCGCTCACTTCGTTTCGTCCAACCTCCGATTAACCTCCGATATAAAAGTATCAGAACCGAAGTCGGAACCGAAAGTGTAATAATAATCGGAAGTTCCGACTTAACGGAACCGGAATCGAAGCTCCGTTACATCTCTAGTAAATACTTAGTTATTGCGAAAATAGTAATTTAAACCCTAACTTACAATTGCGTCTTAAAAAATAAAAAGGTGTACATCGTTATTTTAGGACAACTATGTATTTATCACCCAAATATGACGATAAGTAAAATATTAACAAAAAAAGTTGAAGATTTTTTGTTGCATTGTATCTGAAGTCACTAATACTACCACCTGGCTTCGTTTTCGGTCGCAGTCTTGATATACCCGGTATATATAGCAATGTAAATCAACTACCTCGTTGACGTATATATACGTTGACTTATATAGCATTAGGATAAACCTCAGTGGTTTTTAATGCATATACTAACAATAATTAATGTACCTTTGATAATAATAAATAAATAAAAAAAATAAAAAAAAAACGTAGTTGTACTCCGAGTAAATTACAAAGCTGAGGTCTCAGGCAGAAGCCGAAAAAGAGGTAAATAAATGTAAAACCTGGTTATAATTGCGTGGTTGATGTTATCGAACAACGCTTGGAGTCGGTGCGTGCCTCGCAGCCTTCTGCAGGGCGCCAGGAGAGCGTCTTCAACCATATCTTCTACTACTTGTCGAGCGTTCTTCGTCGTGTTGGGGTAGTTAGCTACAGCTTCCAATGTCTGAAGTAACAATTGTATTGTATTAGCCCATATTCGTCCCACTGCTGGGCACGGGCCTCCTCTACAATCGAGAGTACGATTGAGAGGGGTTAGATATAGACCACCACGCTGGCCTAGTGCCGGCGGACTTTACATACCGTAGAAATTCTTTAAAATCACTACGGTATGCAGGTTTCCTCACGATGTTTTCCTTCACATTCCTTCACTTTCGGTGTATTTATATTTATTGCCTAATTTAAGTGATTTTTACCTTAAAAAGCCTTCGTCCTTCATCTGGGGTGTATAGGGAATCAGCATAGTCGATAATACTGTTTACTTCTATTGAAAACACCTTTCTTCTGTTACTCAAAGCGTGAAATATGGTAGCAGCGGTACCTAAAAGAAATAAATTACTAATTACTCGTAAATAAAAATAAATAAATACACCCAGCAGTCACATACATAGTCTTGACCCCACATTAAGATCAATTAAGACTTGTGTCGTGGATATCAGAAACTACGAGAGACTTTTCGGTCTCACCGACACCCAGACCCGAAACAAATACCTTTGGATTACAAAAATATTCTATTAAGTATTATACTCCAGGGGCAATGTCTTAATTGTGTATGCTAATCTATAAATTATTTACTAGACTATTACAATTATGACAATCATTACAAGAAACCTATAAATTGAAGATAGGAAAGAAAAAATTACTAAAGCGCCTAATAGAAATTTTATAGCAACGGCTACGAAATGAGTCACTGAAACTTTGTTGTATTTTGCTATTTAAATACGACAGGGGCTTGGTAAAGAACATTGATTTCATTATTCATTCATTATATTCATCATTGATATATTTTTTGCGTTATTGTTTTGAGTTTCACACAGTAATTAATACTTTAGGCAGTTCAATACCTCAGAAATTCTCACTCACGACGTTTTCCTACAACGTTATTTATTTAATTTATTTATTCATACAACATTTATATTGTAAACATACTGCGTACCCATGCCAAAATGTTTACGTGAAACTAAGACCATTTTTCAATAATAATCTATCCTTAAAATTAACAGCTAAAATATAAATTAAACAATTACGTATAAAAAAAATAAATAAACATGGCTAAAAAAATCAATAAGAAACACAAATGTAAATTGTTAGAAATAGAACAATTTTATAGTGCATGTTGATTGATATATAGATGTGTTTTGACGTACTCTGGAATTCGTCAACGGGTGCTGCATGCAAGGACCTCGTGATCTCCATGAGTCTGGTGTTGAGAGGCTCGCCAAAGTACCACAGATGGCCGCTGTCGTACAACCTGGCATATTAAAATAAAAAACACCTAATAGTCACACATATAATGTTTTTACTGGTGGTAGGTCTCATATGTGAGAGGCCGCCTGGGTAGGTACCACCGCAATGTCTATTTCTCCAACAAACAGCAGTGTAAATGCACTATTGTGTTCCGGTTTGAAGGACAATGTAGCCAGACTAACATACATACATAAACTCACGCCTTGTTTCTAGAAGGGGTAGGCAGAGGTGATACCAGGACACCCACATTTCGCCTTGTATGTTCCGTCCCACGATGCGGTAGGGGCGAGCTTATCGCCATATCGGGCACAAATTCTTGACTCCGGGCTGATAATGAATAGAAAAATCCAATATCTCTTTGCTCGAGCCGGGATTCGAACCCGAGACCTAAGCTTTGTTATCGTACCGTAGTAGGTACAACTACGCCACCGAGGCAGAGTAACTACTGGACATAATGAAACTTAACATCTTGTCTTATGATGGCGAGCGCAGCGGAATGCCAAGCATTGAAATTGGTGTTGTTTGGTTTTGCTACTGTCCATGAGCGGTCGTATTGCTTACCAAGCGAATAATACTCGTCTCGCCATTCATCGCAATAAGTGTAGTTGAGTCATTGACTACTCTACCGATAGACGAGACACGTCATAGAAATAAAGTGCCCCCATATTTTAAAAGCACACTGCAATATTACATCACTTACAGTCTATCTAAACTAAGAAGTTCCATTTTCACACTTTTAACGTAAATAACTTTGTGCAGACGTAACCCACACAATTTCAATAACACTTTCCGTAAATCCATGGAATTATGAAGCTATTCTTATTTTATCACTAGATATACAAACCATAATCACTAAATTTAAACTAGAATCCTTTAAATAAAGCAAAATAACCATTTTAAACAACATATTTTTTTTCTAGACGTCATTGCAAAGTCACCTCGTTAGGTCTTTTACCGGTAGAGTCGAGACTATTCAAACGCATTTGTGTACGCATAAATCTGTAAAAATATGGTGTCAGCCAAATAAACTCGACATTATACCTGACAATATTAAATGACAACTTTATGAAATCTATTTTATATACGAATATCCTCTTATACTATTATGTGGTTTATTAACCTTAATTCAATAAAATATAATATCTGACGTTTATGTCTACTAACTCATAAAACTTGGATGACACCGACTCCAAAAATAACAATATTTGTACATTATTCTAATAATTTGATTGTCTTTTAAGTAGTGCATACATATATTTCAAATTTTAGCTTAGGTGAACTGTAAATAAATGTTTTTATAATTATTTGTTACTCAAAGGTATGTGTTGAGTTAGATGTAAAGTTTAACTTCTAACCCTACACAAAGAGGTCGGTCGTTCAGACCCCAAGATTGAGGTTTGCAATTGTATTGGCGATCGCTAACCCTAAATTGCAGTGCGGACACCATGATCGCAGGACGATTGTGTACTACTGTTATTTACTTGACGTTCATAGTCTATTTACCCCGTATACTCGTTTTATTGGTATGCCTTCGGGATAAATGTTTTTGGTATTTGAAGTCAAAAGAAGAATTGAATTGAATGTTGAAATTTCCTGCATCTTTTATACTAATTTGCATAAGTTGTATTACAGTTACAACTTTGAGGTCTCGGGTTCGAATTCCGGATCGGGCACAGTGGTGAATTTTCTGTTAATGATAATCAGCTCGGAGTTAGGAATTTGTGCCAGACATAGCAATAGGCTCGCCCTCTATCACATCGTGCGACGGAACACCTAAGGTGAAATGTGGGTGTCCTGGCAACACTACTTTGTCTACCCCTTCTGGGAATAAGATTTAGTCGTAAGTGTGTAAAAACATCCATGGGTCGTTCCGTGATTTCGTGCAAATTTCGTCGTTCCGCGGAAGTTAAAAAAATGACAAAAAATCAAGAATTTTATTCAATAAAACAAATCTAGCACGCTTTTTTAATGGTATTCAATTGAAGGCACTTTTCTATCTTGTGTAGATTTATAGATATAGCGTCTTCAAAATTGCGCTATGGATGGAAATAATTATACATAATTGCGTATTCTAACGTCAATAATGTACAATCTATTCAATGTACATATAGGTACGATCTATGTGTTTTCCTCGCAAGATTGTATTTATATATTATGTATCCAGTTAAACTTTACATATAACTCAACACATACCTTTGAGTAACAAATAATTATAAAAACATTTATTTACAGTTCACCTAAGCTAAAATTTGAAATATATGTATGCACTACTTAAAAGACAATCAAATTATTAGGATAATGTACAATTATTGTTATTTTTGGTGTATATTCGCCAAATAAACTCGACATTATACCTGACAATATTAAATGACAACTTTATGAAATCTATTTTATACGAATATCCTCTTATACTATTATGTGGTTTATTAACCTTAATTCAATAAAATATATCTGACGTTTATGTAGTTACTAACTCATAAAATTTGGATGACACCGACTCCAAAAATAACAATAATTGTACATTATTCTAATAATTCGATTGTCTTTTATGTAGTGCATACATATATTTCAAATTTTAGCTTAGGTGAACTGTAAATAAATGTTTTTATAATTATTTGTTTTGTTCCTAAATAGTAAAGTGACATGCAATTGTTGATGTCTCATTAGAATAAAAATGTTCATGAAAAAATAAACGAAATGATGTAAACTGAAAATATAAACTGTAATCGATTAAGAAATACAAACAAATATTATCGGTATCTCTATATAATCGGATATTGTAAGAACCGATTTATTTGACAGCATCCCTATTTCCCAATGTCAAATGGAACTTCTTAGTTTAGATAGATAGTACCTGGTATTTTAGTAAAATATTGAAACTTCAGAAGATTTGCTTTCAGTTTGACGGCAAATCATTCATTTATTACTTTTAAACGTATGCGATAAGGCGTACTGCACTGTCACTGTCACGAAGCAAACTGATTCATGTGCGGTGCATGCACCGCAAGTAGGTGCGACACATTTTTTGTACTGAATGTCTTATCTAGTGAAACATTGATATCGATGAGTTGAGTTAATTGGTACCTGCCCCAAACAAAGTCTAATGCTCGGAGTAGCGGCCTGGTATCCTCTCTCTTTTTAGTGGCAAGAACTTCACACAGCTTCAGTGTGAAGGTGGTCAGATGACCGTTCCTCTTCGTCGTCATCTCTTGAAGCAGGGTCTCGACAAAACGGTCGGTTGTGGTTGCCATGGCAGGGCGGTTGTCTGTAAAGAAATAAAGCAGGCTGAAAGCTCGTGGGTATCCAATAAATGGGGGGCGGTGTCGGAGTGTTGATTCGATCGGGTTGTTCAGAGATCCTATAGGGTATACAGCCTGTAGCCAGCCAGCCTGTGTACAGGGTATGTAGCCAGCTTGACAGCCTCCGTGGCGCAGTTGGTTAGACGCCGCCTGTGAAACGAGAGGCCGCGGGTTCGATCCCCGCACCGAAACAAATATTTGTGTGATCCACAGGTATTTGTTTCGGGTCTGGGTGTTTGTGAGACCGAAAAGTCTCTCGTAGTTCCTGATACGACACAAGACTCGATCTTAGTGTGGGGTCAGGACTATGTATGTGACTGTTGGGTGTATTTATTTATTTATTTATATACAGACTCCGAAAACGAAGCCAGGTGGTAGTTTAAGTGACTTCAGACACAATGCAACTAAAATACTAATATAACTAATGCCGTGTATCCTTCGTTGGAGGTTCTAAAATAAATAAATAAAAAAAATAAATCTCAAAAATAAGCAACGATTTTATTGGATTTTTTTACTTATCGTTGTTTGGATGGTAAATACGTAGGTTTCCTTAAAATAATAATGTATAACCATTAAATTTTAAAGACGAATTGGTAAGCAAGGTTTTAAATTAGTATTTTAGCAATAACTAGGTATTTACCACCAAAATATGATCATTTCTAAAATTGTAAAAAGTCGATGTTTTTTTTTAAACACTTTAGTTGCATTGTGTCTGTAGTCACTAAAGTTTAAAACTACCACCTGGCTTCGTTCGGTCGCAGTCTAGACACACCTGGTATAACAGTCATATAGAACAGACCACACATGATACAATTATAAATCAGAAACAACGACAGATGGTATCATTACACAAATCCAATCAAAATATTTTTTATTCAAGTAGTCTTTTACAAGATCTTTTGAATCGTTAATTTCTGCTACCACCGCTTCGGAGCGTGTTGTAGCTGTGAAGTCGAAACGGCGCAAGAAACTCCCTCAGCAACACGAACTGTCTTCTTTTTTTGCTTTTCTTTTCTTTCTTTTACTTTTTTTAAGGCCATTTTTAATTACAATGTTTGATTTATATAAATATCACAATAATGTCTCGACACATGAAACCAATTACACCGGGCCCGTGGTCGCCAGACTTGCGTCATTTTATAAAAGCTGAAATTTTGTCTGCGAATGCCTCTTAATTACATACTTATCTAAATATAAAGACTATGGCTTCCTCCTCTCTCCTAAAATCTTTTTTGCCGTGCCCTACAGGGTCCACATTGTACATACAATAAATTGTAACATTTTTTTAACATGTGGAGTGCATAAAAGTATTGAGGATTGAGGCATCACACGACAGCTATTATGGTGTTCTGATCGTGGTGACTTTGAAATTTATCAGCTTCAATGTGTCTGCCAAGAATAAGAAGGCAGCGCAGCAGGCACCGAGGCAGTTTGTATTTATACATACCATAAATTAAGCTTCCAAAAGGTTTGTCAGGGTCATGAGTGGCGCTTGGTGATAAGGATCTAGTCGGTCTTAGTGTTTCTTCAGGTGTTCCGGTCGTTTCAGTCGTCGTAGGCGTTGGCAGCGTGAAAGATGGTGTCACTAGAGGGCCCGCTGGAAATAATAATAGAAAAATATGTTTAGCGGCTTCGTCCTGGTATGTTCTGATAGTAATGGACTAACCGAAAATATTAGAATGGATTTGCCGTTGTGTACCCCTGCCTACCCCTCCTGTAAAAAGTAGCCTAAGTGTTAATCCAGGGTGTCAGCTACCTGCATACCAAATTTCATCGAATCCGTTCGGCCATTTCTGAGTTCATCGCGCACAACCGCACAAACAAACAGACAAAAATTTTAAAAATCATTGTTTTGGGTTCTATTACGTTAATACAGACCCCCCCTATTAGTTTTTCTTATTTATCTTCCATGTACAGACATGGATCGGTTACAAATTTATTATATGTATAGATGTAGGCATACCTTGGGAGAGGGCTATGTCCAGCAGTGGACTGCAACGGGCTGATGATGATGATGATAGATGTAGGATTGATATGTTATGATGAATGATTAAGATGTTGAAATATGAAAGGACGTAATAAGAGAGAATAGTGAGGAAGACAATGGAAGACGTGAATAACGTACGACGGAAAGATGTATTAAAGTTGTACATTATATTGAAGATCTAAGCTATCTTTGTTTGATTTGAACGCAGAACGATTTCCACATAGATATATTTCACCTGGTAATTCAGTTTTAGGTAGCTCAACGTTTGTCTTCGTGGCGTCTTTCTTCGTTACATCGAAATCAAAGTACCAGCCCCCGGTGACATATGGACTTTCAGATGTCGTTGTTGTCTGAGCAGCTTGTCTTCCAAATCCAGGAAATCTATTCTCAGGACCTATGGATAGACCTTGATAATCACATAACAAATAACGTCATTGATGGTAAAACCACAGCGCTGTTGGCTTACGAGCGTTTGATACGATAGCATTAGGAAAGCATCTATAACTTTTGCTACTTATTATTTGCCAGCCTTTGGCGCAGTTGGTTAGACGCCGGCTGTGAAATGAGAGGCCTTGGGTTCGATCCCGCACCGAAAATATTTATGGGATCCACAGGAATTTGTTTCTGAACTGTCTGAAAAATATGCGTGCTTTTCCGTCTCACGATGTGGTAGGGGGCGAGCCTATCGCCATATAGGGCGGAAATTCCTGACTCCTTAATAATGAATAGAAAAATCCAATATCACTTTACCCGACCCGGGATTCGAACCCAGATGGCGCAGTTATACTACGGTATTATTACAAAGCTGAAGTCTCGGGTTTACACCGTGAGACGGAACATACAAGGCTAAATTTGAGGGTACTGGCAGCATCTACCCCTTCTGGGGAAAAGGCGTGAGTTTATGTATGTATGCTATTTTAATATTTGGAAACGTTGCTCCCAAAAAGTTACTGTGGTGTGCACCTTAAAAGGAAAAAAAACAGACCAGCTTGTCTTCCTGAACCGTCGGGAATTCTTTTATCAGGACCTCCAGGACGAGGAGAAAAGTAATACTTATAATGGTTTTTAAATTCTTCTACCATTTGTCTATTCTTTTCCTGATCCATTGGGTTAGCTTCGCTAGGAATTTTCTGTTTCCCAAGCTTAGTTTCGTCATGTCTTCCAGCTGTTTTCGTAGTCCCCTTTTCGTCTAGAATGTTGAGTACTAAATAACTCAATTCATCGATTTTTGGATTGTTGGACAGGAATATGTCTCCTCTGGTTTTGTTCATATAAGTAAGGTACCATATAAGAATAACTTCGTTAGCGTTTTCTCCATCTGTGTACTTTAGATCTTTTTGCAAATCTAATCCTAGTGCTTTTATTGTCCTGTTTGCTGCAGATATGAATACATTTAATGCGTATAAAGATAAATTATGATTTATACTCGTATCCGTAGTATGATTTGTAGCTTTCGTAGTCCCCTGGATTATGATAGGTCTTTGTGTCTCTGACGGTTGTGTGTGTGTGTCGTATTGGGGATGGTCGAAACGGTCGTTGAAGTTTATATCGTACATATAAGAAAGGACTTGGTTCGTCTGATCAGCTGAAAGATAATTGTATTATGTAGCAGTCTATTGAACTAGTTGTTATGAGTCTTATTGTTGATAGGTCTCTCATATGTGAGAGGCCTGGGTAAGTACCACCGCATTGCCTATTTCTCCAACAAACAGCAGTGTAAATGCACTGTTGTGCGGTTTGAAGGACATTGTAGCCAGAACTACTGGACATAATGAGACTTAACATCTTATGTCTTGGATGGTGAGCGCAGTGGAATGCGAAGCATTGCTTTGTTGCATGGTGTGGCTTGGTTTTGCTACTGTCTATGAGCGGTCGCTTATCATTAGGCGAATGGCATGCTCGTCTCGCCATTCATTGTAATCGAGATTTAAAGCATTTCATATAAATAATATTGTAAGCTTACCTGAACACACATACGGTTTAGAAATAGTTATTGCACAAGTGAAAATAACCAAATACATTACGAGCATGAAATATATCGTCAAATGTTATTTATTACCGAACTAACTTATTGCTGTAGCTTTGCTTGAAGTTTTTGTACTAAGAGATTCTCAATTAAAATTTCGATCTATGAGTTTTCTTTTACATAAATTCACGCCATTTTAATAGAAGAGGTAGGCAAAGGTGTTACTAGAACACTCACGTATCGCCTTGTTCCGTCACACGATGTGATAGGCGAGCCTATCGCCATATCGGGCACAAATTCCTGACTCCGGGCTGCTAATGAATACAAAATAGGTCCGGCAGACGAGCAAACAGGTCAGGTGATCACTGCACATGAACATCAGCGCTTGGATCATGGATGTGTCGCCGGACCATCAGATCGGGAGAGCGGGAAGGAAAAAGGTTGAGAAGAGGAAAAGGGCATTGGGCATCCGACAATCTCATTCACCGAACGAAACGAGACAACAAAGCTGCCACTTTACATCGATCTCGTGTGAGACTGTGGTACTGGACGAGCCTGCCCATTCTGGCTGAGCCATGACTGACCACAGCATGGGTCTACCACTTCCTACATACATGATATTTTATGCCTTGCTGTCGTTAATTTGGTAGGTGATTTAACTCTCGAGCAAACATGCAAACAATCTATATATATAAAAGAGGAACCTGATTGACTGACCTATCAACGCACAGCCGAAACTACTGGAGCTAGGAACTTGAAATTTTACACAGGGATTCCTATTGCGACGTAGGGTAGCACTAAGAAGGGATTTTGGGAAATTCTACCCCTAAGGGGGTGAAAAGGGTTAAAAACTGTTGTATGGAAAATCTAAACCATTGAAGTTACAATTGTCAAACTTGGCAGTTTAATAAATCATTCAATAACAAAATTAACTACATACTTAATTTGTCTAAGAATTAACATTAAAGGGGTTAAAATAAGGGTTGAAATGTTAAGAAACTAGGTGATTTCCTTCCTACCCGATCAACGCACAGCCGAAACTACTGGAGCTAGAAACGTGAAATTTTACATAGGGGTTTCTATTGTAACGTAGGGTAGCACTAAGGAAGGATTTTTGGAAATTCGACCCCTAAGGGGGTGAAAAGGGTAAAATACTGGTGTATGGAAAACCGAAACCCTTGAAGTTGCAGATATCAAACTTGACTTTTTAGTTACTCATCTAGAAACAAGAATAACTGCATACTCTTTTTTCTTATAATTAACCCTAAAGGGGTGAAAATAAGGGTTGAAGTATTGTAAAACCGAACTGCCGGATCAACGCACAGCCGAAACTACTAAAGCTAAGAACTTGAAATTTTACACAGGGGTTCTTATTGTGACGTATGGTAGCACTAAGGATGGATTTTTGGATATTCATCCCCTAAAGGGGTATAAAGGGTTAAAAACGGATATAGGGAAAATTTTAACCGTTGAAGTTACAATTGTCAAACTTGGCACTTAAGTTATTCATTCTAAGACAAAAATAATTGCATATTTTGTTTATCTAAAATTAACCCTAAAGGGACGAAAATAAGGGTTGAAATTTTGTAGAACTGAACTGCCGGATCAACGCACAGCTGAAACTACTGAAGCTGGGAACTTGAAATTTTACACAGGTATTTCTTTTATAACGTAGGGTAGCACTAAGGAACGATTTTTGGAAATTCAAACCCTAAGGAGGTGAAAAGGGTAAAAATAATTGTATGGAAAACCGCAACCGTTGAAGTTGCAGATTTCAAACCTGACACTATAATTACTCATCTAAAACCAAAAATAAATGTGTACTCTGTGAGAAAACAAACATTCGATACCTAAAATTGGTTTTAAAACTGTATATGTATGAATAAGGCCATTTAACTACTGATCCGATTGGTCTCAAAATCGTTATCTGAGTTCCAATAATCTAAATTTATATTCAGAATTGAAAATGTTGTCCGTCATTTTGAACTTTTTATTTATTGTTCCGATTGGTCTCTGAATCGATAACTGACGGACCCATTGATCCGATAAACTAAATTCAGAGTCAGAATTATTGGAAATAGAAATGCTGCACGTTGATATTTGTTAAAAGTTTACGTAGAGGTTACAATAGAATAGTTCTATCGATATAGCGTCTATATTATCTTAAACACGCAGACGAAGTTGCGGGCAAATGCTAGTATTTATATATACAATATAAAATAGCGATAAATAATATTTTATAGCAATATTTTATGACCCTTCGTATTTGAAGTGCAACATGGAATGAATAACAAGAATTATGATTTTTTTGTTGTTCTTACTTATTTGGGAGTTGGGTATGTAATTATATGATTAATAGAAATAGGAGTTAAATCTTTAGTATGATAGCTTTAATTAAACGCTTATCGCACGGTGAAAGAAAAAAAAAACAAATGAGATAAAAAATGTGGCCATTTAGACCTGATGGCAAACGATACGACCGCTCATAGACAGTAGCAAAACCAAACAACACCATGAATAATGGTTTCTTAGATTTACGCGAATGTTACACATTGAAATAAAACTATTTTATACGGATTTTTTATTCGGATGAAAACCAAATCGCGATAAAATCCGTATAAAATAGTTTTATTTCAACACCATGAATTACAAAGCTTGGCATTCCACTGCGCTCGCCATCCTGAGACATAAGATGTGTCCAGTAGTTATTCTGGTTACAATGTCCTTCAAACCGGAACACAACAGATTATTTAAACTGCTGTTTGGCGGGAGAAATATACATTGCGGTACCTACCCAGACGGACTCGCTCATATGAGAAACCTACCTAGAGGATGGCGAGCGCAGTGGAATGCCAAGCATTTCCTTGTAATTTATGTTTGGTTTTGTTACTGTCCATGAGCAGTCGTATCGCTTACTATCAGGCGAATCGCTATCTTGCCATACATGGTAATAAAAAATTGTGAATCTAATTTGTTATTCTTTTTTCAGTAAACACAGAATCGATAAAGCCACGAAGCGTAAATCTAGCTTTGGACACAATTCTAGAGTTTAACAACAAAGACAACACGGACATCCAGATAATCGACAATGTCCAAGGATTCCTGAACAAGATAAAACATGTGTTAAGAGACAAAAACGGCAGGAGATCGATGTCTGAAGATCTGACCTTTACAGACTTCCTAATTAAGTTCTTTGAGATTATCAAAAGCTATGAAGACGATGATTTGGAAGACGTTGTGGCTGTTCTGGATGACGAGATACGTAAATACCATTACGTTGGCTGCAAATTCTATGAGCTATTTCAGAACGCAGGAATGAGGAGGTTTGTTGGAAGAAAATTGGATGACACGAAGGATAAAAACGCTAAAATTTTACGCAGTGATTTCAATACTTATATACAGATGATGAAAGACCGTATTGATGCGGAGTTGAATGAATTCTTTGCGTATATCAACAGGCTGTATAGTAAGGAGACTAAGCCAAAAATGAGGAAGTTTCTCAACAATCTAGAGTTGTACAAAAGTAAATCGAAAAGAGCAAATTTAGGATTGATAAAGATCGTTAGAGAAGGAGTAAGGGAGATTATATTCGATCATTATACTAATTTGAATGTAAACGCGCGGAGAGATTTCAAAATAAGGTTAGAAACTTTTTGGAAGAACTTCGTAGACCCTAATAAAGTTGAGCATAAAGTGTGGAACGTGAAATACAATAAAAATCGAAATAGTAGCTCTATGGGGATAAGAAGTGGTATTTCATCTCCTGGTTATAGTATATTCAAAAATAATGTAACTAGCACAGAAAAATCAGCTGACGCGACGATTAAAATGTATAAAGATTTATTCAAAGATAGTAAATATACTACAAAACCATTCTTTCATCTCAAAAGAGATGACATTTATAAAACTAAAGCTTCAACAGATGACGGTATATTTATGAAGGACTTATTTTCTTTATTAAGAAATTCGATGAAACCAGAACCGAAACGTATAGATGATAACTTATTTGGTTCGCTCAGTGATGACGTCACAAACAGAAACATAGTCAAAGAATTCGAGAAGTCTATAGACTTACGCATACCAGACATTCCTAAAATAGTAAATGATAGGTTCGATGCTTCAAAAAAGAAAATATTGAAAACTAAGAATGAGTTATTCAAAAACATCCACCTTGATTTTGAAAAAGATTACTTTGCTACCCAAAAACAGAAAGTTAAAGATAAAATGTTAAAAACTACGCACGAATTCTCGAAAGACCTCCTTGATTTTGAGAAACATGATTATACCACCAAATTAGAGAAAGATAAGGTTAAAAAACATAAAACAAAGTTGCGAGAGAAGAAACATAAAACTCCAAAAAGGTTTTCTATAGTTACTACAGAAGGGACAACAAAGCCATTAATTTACGACTCCTCAGATATTTCTGACGTAATTGAAACTATAACTGAGACATACACTACAAGGAAACACAAACAAAAAACTACAAAAAGGAAAAGGAAAGATACCAAAGCTACAAGATCACGCCTCATGACTCTTTACACAGAGCACTACACCACAAAGGTAAAAAAGACGAATACAGAAAACATAAAGAAGCATAAAGTTCACAAGCCGAAGAAAGATAAGTTGGATAGAGTTGGAGATAAAAAAGATAAAAGTATACAGATAAGAGACGTGACAATTGGAGATTATGAAGAAATTACTGATAAGCCTACAAAAGTTAAGAAATATAGGAAGTAAGTTTTTTTTAGTAATCATCTTGGTTTTGTATGAGCCCGTTCTTTTATTATTGTGAATGGCGAGACGAGCATGCCATTCGCCTGATGATAAGCGATGCGACCTCTCATGGACAGTAGAAAACCAAACAACACCATGAATTACAAGTAATAGCTTGGCACTCCACTGCGCTCGCCATCCTGAGACGTAAGATATAAAGTCTCATTATGTCCAGTAGTTAATCTGGCTACAATGTCCTTCAAACCGGAACACAACAGTACATTAACACTGTTGAGCTCGGGCCTCCTCTACAACCGACAATTTCAATAAGATTGGTCAGTCAACCACGCTGGCTTAGTGCGGCCGGACTTCACATACCATAGAAATTCTAAGAAATCTATGATAAGCAAGATTCCTCACGATGTTTTCTTTTATTAAAATGCTTAATAGTTGACTCTCAATTCACATGTCACTTCGAAAAGTCAGAGGTATGCCACGTGATTCATACCTGTGACCACCACCTTGGCAGTTTATAACCTAAAGGCACGCACTTTTATATACATAAATGGCTAACATAAAAGTTAATTACAGGCATGACAAATCAAAGCATAAAAGACGGAAACACGAAAAGAAGCAAATAAGAAGCGAGACAACAACCAAGAAATCGAGAAAATTGTTGAACCTTCGAACACCAGAGTCTTCGGAAGGAATGTCCATTGAATCTTTCGAACAACGATCTTACAGAAAGAATTTAGACTCTGATGACTTTCAATTAAATGTTACTGCACTCGAGCTAAATGAGAGCACAGTGAAACTTAACTATAATGTTACTACGATACAAGTAACACCGACGGTAGTCACACCTATTGTTACATTTGGAAGATTACACTATTGGTCAGGAACTACTAAGTTATCAAGTGTTGCCACAGAAACTACCATTCTCCCGAATTCTACCATTCACTCAGAAGAAAAAGCGGTTGATTCCGAAGAATTTAATAACACATCTTTAGTGCCAAGAAGTACAGATTTCAACAAAACATTTGAAACAGAAAATAATAATGAAACTATGCGGTTTATTGACGTGAATAATGTAGAATATACAGCCACTGAAGATGTCAAACTACCAAATACTACAAATGCAAAAACAACAAAAGTTTTAGACAAAGAAAAACATACTTTCTCAAAAAAGGTTTTACCAAAAGGCACAACAGCTAAAGCTTCAATAAACCGCCGTACTATTAGTGTATCCCGGACAAAACCTAGAATAACCACAACAGGGACTACAGAACTACCAGAGACTACAAAAACAACGGAGACTACCGAAGTAATGTTCAAAGAGAACACTACAGCCCCTTTTCTAGACGTAATGAGGTTTTTGAATAAATCCGACAGTTTTGAAGAAGATGGCCGAAGACAGATAAGTTTTAAGGACAAAATATTACAAGACATGAAGAATATATTCTTTCCGACGACTACAAGTACTACAACTACACAAAGCACGCAATTATACACAGACCCTTTTGCAGAAATAGAGAATGCTTTGGGTATTTAATAAATTATAGAATTGAATTGTTTTTTGTTTATTTTTACGAATAATTAATTATTTTTTCTGCTTTGGTGGCGTAGTTAACTACGGTACGGCTACAAAGCTGAGGTCTCGGGTTCGAATCCCGAGTCGGGCAAAGTGATATTGGGTTTTTCTATTCATTATCAGCCGCGAGTCAGGAATTTGTGCTCGATATGGCGATAAGCTCGTATATCACATCGTGAGGCGGCACACTCAAGGCAGAACGTGGGTGTCCTGTTAGCACCTCTGCCTACCCCTTTTGGCATAAAGGCGTGAGTTTATATAAGTAATGCATTTTTACGAATACGTGACTCTAATGCGCCTGATAGTAAGCGATTCTGTACAAAAAGACAGTTGATATAACAATAAGAATAACCACAACAGGGACTACAGAACTACCAGAGACTACAAAAACAACGGAGACTACCGAAGTAATGTTCAAAGAGAACACTACAGCCCCTTTTCTAGACGTAATGAGGTTTTTGAATAAATCCGTCAGTTTTGAAGAAGATGGCCGAAGACAGATAAGTTTTAAGGACAAAATATTACAAGACATGAAGAATATATTCTTTCCGACGACTACAAGTACTACAACTACACAAAGCACGCAATTATACACAGACCCTTTTGCAGAAATAGAGAATGCTTTGGGTATTTAATAAATTATAGAATTGAATTGTTTTTTGTTTATTTTTACGAATAATTAATTATTTTTTCTGCTTTGGTGGCGTAGTTAACTACGGTACGGCTACAAAGCTGAGGTCTCGGGTTCGAATCCCGAGTCGGGCAAAGTGATATTGGGTTTTTCTATTCATTATCAGCCGCGAGTCAGGAATTTGTGCTCGATATGGCGATAAGCTCGTATATCACATCGTGAGGCGGCACACTCAAGGCAGAACGTGGGTGTCCTGTTAGCACCTCTGCCTACCCCTTTTGGCATAAAGGCGTGAGTTTATATAAGTAATGCATTTTTACGAATACGTGACTCTAATGCGCCTGATAGTAAGCGATTCTGTACAAAAAGACAGTTGATATAACAATAACGGTTTAATCATATCGGACACAAATTCCTGACTCCGGGCTGATAATGAATAGAAAAATCCAATATCACTTTGCCCGACGCGGGACTTGAACCCGAAACCTCAGCTTTGTAACCGTACCGTAATACAACTACGCCACCGAGGCATTCAGTAAATTAAATCAATTAATTGCAAATGATGTGTAATTGTTACTCCCTGCTTATTAAATTCAAATTGGATTTGATTTATCGAATATATCAGTTAATTTGTGATTTCTAACGGTAATAATGTTTATCGGTTCAAGTTCATCGTGTGAATCGTTTTGTCCTTTCATGAGTTGGTCTTTCCTCCTCCTTGCGTCGTGCTCCTCAATTTTGAGGGTCGTGACATTCCTTAAGCACCGTTTTCATCCTAACGAGCTTTTTCCATCTGGTTCTGTCTACGGCGGTGTGAAGGGCGCTGTGGAGTGTAGAGTGGTGCGGATCTGGTCAGACCAACGCATTGGATTCCGTCCACGAGGTCTTCTCCCGTTTACTTTGCCGGTCACAATCAGCTTTTCGAAGTTGTCACTGTCTTTCCTTGCAATGTGACCGAAGTATTCCAGAATACTGCGTAGACACTCAGATGACAATCGCGATGATATTTTGAGTTCTTGCAATATAGATGCGTTGGTCTTTAGTTAGCAATATGAAAAAATAAAATAAATACACCCAACAGTCACATACATAGTCCTGACCGACTAAGATCGAGTCTTGTGTCGTATCAGAAACTACGAGAGACTTTTCAGTCTCACAAACACCCAGACCCGAAACAAATACCTGTGCATCACACAAACATTTGTCTCGGTGCGGGATCGTCACGGCCTCTCGTTTCACAAGCGTCTAACCAACTGCGCCACGGAGGCTGTCTAACATAAATGAAAATATTAAATATCTTCGACAGCTTTAAACCGATTCTTTATTTCTTTTTTTTACACGACACAAGACTTGATCTTAGTGTGAGGATAGTATGTATTACTGTTGGGTGGTCTTATTTAAATAGCGCTAAACTAATTGCGCCTTGTCAATGTTAGAATAACGGTTAAGCAAAATAATGCTTAATGCTTTCTTAGATTTACGCGAATGTTACACATTGAAATAAAACTAATTTTACGGATTTTATCACGATTTGGTTTAACTTTTACATTGTTTAACTTCCCGACGTTTCGATTGCTTTGCAGCTTTCGTGGTCACGGGACGGACTGAGTTCTAGTCATTCGCTCAGTGAATGTAACGAAAGCTACCTTAATTTTACAATTACGTCGTCAACGTCAGAAAGTTAGAAAATGTAAAAATTGAACCAAATTTGCAACAAAATCTGTAATATTAGTTGAATGTCACTCGTGATAGGTCTCTCATATGTGAGAGGCTGTGTGGGTAGGTACCACCGCAATATCTATTTTTCCAACAAACAGCAGCGTAAACGCACTGTTGTGTTTCGGTTTGAAGAACATTGTAGCCAGAGTAACTACTGGACATAATGAGATTTAACATCTTCTGTCTCAAGATAGCGAACGCAGTGGAATGCCAAGCATAGCTTTGTAATTCATGGTGTTTGGTTTTGCTACTGTCTATGAGCGGTCGTATCGCTTACTATCAGAATGGCAAGCTCGTCTCGCCCTCCCTCCAAAAAAAAAATTATTTCAAAGGAATGCTATTATAAAAATCGCATGAGCCTTCAATCCTCAACCGGAAAGCGGTAATTTCTATAAATAACAGTTCGCGAAGCATTACTCGTCAGTAATGGATCGATTTCTGATCGTTATCTTCACGGCGCGGCTGGCGGGGGGTGTGTACTATGACACCTTCACTGGACACGTCGTGGACAAGGATATTGCAGCGCAGTTGGAAGCTCAGGGGCTAACACCGTGAGTAAAAACTATAATTTCCTACTAAAAATGGAATAAATTCAAAATGGCGGCCAAATTTTTCGATTCTGACTTCTAATTTAGGTAAACAAGTACTTAAATCTCGCGACAAGCTTTTATTAAGTTATTATTTAATTGTATAATGACGTTTTAAGTTGATGGTAAAAGAAAAGTTTATTTTCTTCTTATAACGCACTAAAATAAAAGCTTATTTAAAAAAATATTTTTTTACTCTTAATTATCTTTACAGACACTTCAATTTTATTTAAATGTATGTTTAAGTAAGATCAGAAGTAGCCATCCTCTTGAAAAATACCAAATTGTGCTTGATTCACCCATTTTCTTTTACTCCAATTAAATAATGTGACTTTTTCATAATGGTTTATTTATTCATTTATTTTTATTTATATATTCTTTATTGTACACCAGGGAAAAAAAACAGAACTTATAACAAAATTTGACAATAAGTACAATCGGCGGCCTTAATGCACAAGGCGATCTCTTCCTAGGCAACCTTAGGATGGACATAGAAGAAAGGTCGAGAGAAAGGTGAAGAATGGTTTCTTAGATTTACGCGTATTTTACACATTGATTTGTTTATTACGTTGAATGGCGAATGATTTTCACAATTTTCATTAATTACTAGATTTTCTAGATACTAGATCTTCGCCTGCACGATTTACTTTGATTGAAATTACTTACTTTATAAACAATTTATCTCCTTATACCCACTTAAAATATAAAAATATGAAATTATAATTTGTTATTATTAACCTACGTAAAGTGATGCGATACTGAGTTTCATCATGATAATATACTTTTTTTGAAGTCGATTGTAAAATCGCCTCACACAAAGTTTCAATGTCCGGTTCTTAAGTAAACCACAACGCATCTATTAATATTGATGTATCCAAGAAATTATAAGCACCTTGAAAGATAATAAGTAGCAATTATTAAGATTAGTGAAAATGCATCGAAGGTCGTGTTATTAGCGAATTATCCTGTCTATTATTAACTATTTGTTTAAATTTTAAACGGTTAAATATCCGGCTTCTATATCAGTCCAATTACGTCCCACTGCAGGGCGTGGGCCTCCTCTACAATCGAGAGTACGATTGAGAGGGGTTAGATATAGTCCACCACGCTGGCCTAGTGCGTGTTGGCGGACTTTACATACCGTAGAAAATTTTCAAAATCGCTATGGTATGCAGGTTTCCTCACGATGCTTTCCTTCACCGTTATAGTGCGTGATTGACTATCAATACACACATAACTCCGAAAAGTCAGAGGTATCCGTGTCGTAAACATGTTGGCAATCGCGTCTGGTTACCAACAGGCCACCACGCACTTTGGCTTAATTAATATCCGGCTTAGTTAATTATAAAAAGGGTTTGGTAACAAGTGGTAGAACCATGCTGTCAGCCATGACTCAGCATGATTGGGCAGGCTCGTCCAGTACCACTGTCTCAAAGGAGATCGACGTGAAGCGACATCTTGGCTGTCGCGTTTCGTTCGGTGAGTGAGATTGCAGGATGCCCAATACCTTTTCCTCTTCTCATCTTTATTCCTTCTCGCTTTACCTTCCGATGAGCTTTCATCCATGATCCGTTTTGGATGTTCATGTGCGGTGATCGCTTACCATTAGGTGACCTGCTTGCCGGACTTGCATAAAAAACAAAAACGTGACTTTCAAAACGGTGGCGTCCAGTCCGTTACTGACAGTCCACCACGCATTAATAGAATGACTTCGAATGTATATTTCACAGCTTGGCCAGTTTATTTTATATAATAATAAATAAAATACACCCAACAGTCACGTACATAGTCCTGACCCCACAGTAAAGCCCAATTAATACGGAGAGTTTCCCGCGGCGAGAATCGTATGCGATTATCGCATGACATAACCGCCATAGATTATCGTGTTCTGACAAATGTTTACACGATGCAACTTTTTTGTATTCTTACGATTGTTAGGTTACAGCAATCAAACGCCAGTATATCTTGAAATCACTATATTTGTTATACTTGGTGAGCATTTCAGTACATCTAAATACAAAACGATGAGCGCGTTCTGCAGAGGCGTTCGGTTCCGTCACCGAGTACGGTTCCGTTTTTTGGCGCGAAGCGCGTGTCTTAATTGGCGGTAATTTTGACATGTAGCTTTTTAATATTGAGGTTCTAAGCAAAGGTTTTAGTATTAAGGTTTTATGCAAACACGCTCATTACATAGCATGACATTAATTAATAATTGTTAACACGATAATCGTATCTTCGAGGCGAGAAACTCTCCCCATGTAAATGGGGCTTTAGATCGAGTCTTGTTTCGTATCAGAAACTAAGAGAGACTTTTCTTTCATAAACACCCAGACCCGAAACAAATGTGGATCACATAAACATTTGTTTCGGCACGGGGGGACCTATGGAATTCACACAATTCTATGGCTATTTCCAGATGGTGCGCAATCCAGCTCGCGCCGTGCGACGCTCACGAGCCTCGTCGCATGGATGGTTCTTGCAACAACCTCCACCATCCACCACGGGGCGCCACCATGACTCCTTACTCCAGGATGCTGCCTGCAATGTACGGCGCTGATGGCGGGATCAGAAGAGCCCAGTCGGGGAGAGAGCTGCCGAATGTCAGAGCACTGAGGGTGGCGATTATGTCTGATGGGAGAGCTGGTAAGATTTATAAATAAATAAAAGATAAAGATATTTATTTTGTAAAACATGAGTGACAATAGATTTGTACAAGATGTTCAGTTTAAAAAAAAGTTGCTACATGTTTTAATAAATAAATAATAAATCTATACATATAATAAAAATGTAAATGGTCGATGTCTGTACATGGAAGATATTTGAGAAATTTTAACGCGAGGGGTCTTTATAACAGCAACAGAAGCCAAAACAATTTTTTTTAGAATTTTTGTCTGTCTGTCTGTCTGTCTGTCTGTATGTTTGCTTGCGCATCACGCAAAAACTACTGCACCAAATGAGATGCGGTTTTCACTGTTGTATTACTGCAGGCTCAACTTAAAAACTGGTATATGTTGCATTTACATACAGGGTGTTTCTTTTTGTTTGCTTGCACATTACTCAAAAACTACCGCACGAAATGTAATGCAATTTTCACAGTTATATAGGTGCAAGTCTAACTTGAAAACTGGTATATATTTCATTTACATATAGGGTGTTTCTTTTTATTTACATGCGCATCACGCAAAAACTACTGCATCAAATAAGATGCGGTTTTCTGATATGTATTGCTGCACGTTCAACCTAAAAACTGGTATATAGTGTATTTACATACAGGGTGTTTCTTTTTGTTTGCTTGCACATTACTCAAAAACTACCGCACGAAATGAGATGCAGTTTTCACAGTTATATTGGTGCAGATCCAACTTGAAAACTGGTATATATTTCATTGACATACAGGTTGTTTCTTTTTGTTTGCTTGCGCATAACGCAAAAAATACAAGACGAAATGATATGCGGTTTTCTGATATGTATTGCTGCAGGTTCAACCTAAAAACTGGTATATGTTGCATTTACATACAGGGTGTTTATTTTGGTTTTGCGCGAAAAACTCAAAACCACGTGACGGATTTCGATGAAATTTGGTATGGAACTAGCTAACTGAACACCTAGCCTACCCCATCTGGGAAAATAATAAATAAATAAATACACCCAACAGTTACATACATAGTCCTGACCCCACACTAAGATCGAGTCTTGTGTCGTGGGTATCAGGAACTACGAGAGACTTTTCGGTCTCACAAACACTCAGACCCGAAACAAATACTTGTGGATCACACAAATATTTCATAAATATTTATATATATTTTTTATATATTTTTATATTTACTTTTTTTATTTATTTATTGTACACATGAGTATAAATTCGAGCCTGTACAAGGTGTATCAAGACTGCGACCGAAAACGAAGCCAGGTGGTAGTATTAGTGACGTCAGACACAAGTAAAAAATTACAAAAAAAGCGGTTTTTTTGTAAGTTTTTACTTATCGTCGTATTTGAGTGGTATATGGGCTCATGCAGTACGGAACAGTATAATCTTTTATAATATTGAAGGTTATCATTGATGCACGGCTCATAATTGCGGTTTCGATCCCCGCACCGAGACAAATGTTTGTGTGACCCACAGGTATTTGTTTCGTGTCTGGGTGTTTGTGAGAGCGAAAAGTCTCTCGTAGTTTCTGATACGACACAAGACTCGATCTTAGTGTGAGGTCAGGACTATGTATGTGACTGTTGGGTGTATTTATCACCAGAATGTCAGATTTCCTGTTCAAACCGTCGTTTTGTCCGCAGCAAGCCCCCGCTTCACAAACATGGTGCCCAACTACAATGTCTACATCACCGGAGACATCACCTCTGTCCACGACACTGCCAACTACGTCGCTGTCACCACCACATGCTGTCAACCTGGTAACAACATTTAGATATCCCCTTTCTCTTTATTTCTAATTCATACATACATAAACTCACGACTTTATCACACAAACATTACTTATTACTGGTGGTAGGTCTCTCATATGTGAGAGGCCGCCTGGGTAGGTACCACCGCAATGTCTATTTCAACAAACAGCAGTGTAAATGCGCTGTTGTGTTCCGGTTTGAAGGACATTGTAGCCAGAGTAACTACTGGACATATCGAGACTTAACATCTTATGTCTCAGGATGGCGAGCGCAGTGGAATGTCAAGCATTGCCTTGTAACTCATGGTGCATGGTTTTGCTACTGTCCATGAGCGGTCGTATCGCTTACCATCAGGCGAATGGCAGGCTCATCTCGTCATTCATTGCCATAAAAAAAAATACATATGTCTCAGGGCGGGGATCGAACCCGCAGCCTCTCCTTTTACGAACGGGATGAGACGGGACGGGAAAAGTAATACTGAGGACGGCTTTGAGTTTGAATATAAAACAGTACGGGAAATAATATGTGGCTGATGTGAACTGGACTCTACAAATACTAGCATCCGGGTGGAGCCGGGCCCATACTTATGCCATAAATGTGTGCATTTTGTATGTTAGCAAATAACACTGGTAAATTAGTTTGCTAGGACTATTATCAACTATAGGATGTGTCAAAAACTTCCAGGAGGAACAGAAGATCCGCGTTGCAACCCGATATTTGTGTCTCCGACGGACGTGCATCTCCGCAGATCTGACATCCGCTGCCTCAACCTCACACGAGCCATCACTTATCAACGACTTGGATGTGTGTCGTCTTCCGTGCCTCCGGAGAGGGTAAGTAGACATATTTCTAGTTTCCTACCGCTTTTTTCCTACTGCTTTGCTATGATGGGAACTGGACAAAACATATTTCCAACTCCTATTAATTTAACTTTATGATTGATTTCGTTGCGGGTTAAAGACAAGCTAGATCTCTCATATGTGAGAGGTCATCTGGGTAGGTACCACTGCAATGTCAATTTGTCCAACAAACAGCAGTGTAAATACACTGTTTTGTTCCGGCTTGAAGGAAATTGTAGCCAGAGTAACTACTGGACATAATGAGACTTAATATCTTTTGTCTCGGGATGGCGAGCGCAGTGGAATGCCTTTGGAGTTGTTTGGTTTTGCTACTGTTCATGAGCGGTCGTATGGCTTACCATCAGGCGAATGGCATGCTCGTCTCGCCATTCACCGCGATAAAAAAAAGCTAGACATTCCCGGAGACTCGCTGAGCTTCAATGCTCAGTGTCATTAAAATGCGTGCTGTTGATCCTAACAGGAGTAGCAGTGGCGGGTGTGAGGGCGGGACAGTCTTATATTTTGAGGTACTTTATCAGCTCATAAGCGCAGCCCAAAACGATTAGCAAGTTGATGAGGCATTGGAGACTGTCCCGCCCTCACACCCGCCACTGCAACTCCTGTAAGCCAGGATTAACAGCACGCATTTTAATGACACTGAGCATTGAAGCTCAGCGAGTCTCCGGGAATGTCTAACTTGTCTTTAACCCACAACGAAATCAATCAAAAAGTTAAATTAATAGGAGGAGTTGGAAATAAATTATTGAAAAGTTGATGAGGCAGTGGGCCGGGCACATAGCGCGAAGAACTGACGGCCGGGAAGGTTTTGGAGTGGAGGCCACGTACAGGCAAGCGAGGTATTAATCTCTTACCTACAAGGCGGACGGACGACCTGGTGAAGGTTGCAGGAAGTTGCTGAATGCATTCTTCCAACAGGTCGATGTGAAGATCCATGGGGAAGGCCTATGTTCAGCACTGGACTTCCTATGCCTGAAGAGAGAGAGAGAGAGGGCGAAAAGAATGATTTATATCAACAGCCTCCGTGGCGCAGTTGGTTAGACGCTTGTGAAACGAGAGGCCACGGGTTCGATCCCCGCAACCCCAAGTTCACACAATTTACGAGCTGGGTGTTTGTGAGACCGAAAAGTCTCTCGTAGTTCCTGATACACGACACGAGACTCGATCTTAGTGTGGGGTCAGGACTATGTATGTGACTGTTGGGTGTATTTATATTGTAGGTAAACACAGCAGCCCCCATGCTGGAGATGTCGATCCTCTACGGGCACGACGGGCGCGGCGCCGCACAGGGCAGGGAGTACTCTGGAGGCAGGATGAGAGCCGAGAAGTTGCGGGGCAGGGAGTGGCCTCCGAGCGGGGGCCGCGTGTGTGTCGACAACGAACCTCCTCTGGAGACCAGGTGTCATGATTCCCGTAAATACACGTTTGAGTAGCTTTATTTGGGTTGTGGTACTTCTTTGGCTAACCAGTCGTGTTATTTTAGTTGAAACATTGTAGTTAGTGGCTACTGGGTATGAACTGCTCACCTCAAAGACAGTTCAGAGCTTCAACAGTTACTTTGTTTATAGTTTCTTTTTTTTATGATAAGGGACTACCGATTTACGTGTTACTAACCAGGTATTACGTGTCTCGTGTGTTGTAAGTGGCTAACACCATATGTCTTGAGACGAATATATGCTCGGAAGTTCGAAGTCTATAGGTGATAATAGTCTTACCTCTGCCTACCCATTTTGGGCAATTTAATAAGAAGCCTGTTAATTAAACTCACCCCTGTTTTTTCATTGAAAATTGTAATTTACAAATGTGTACTAGTGCTGCCATCTCTTATTCGTGGCTGTATATTCTGTAAGTAACGTTTAAGAAAGTTTTCAGTTATAACCGATAGATGGCAGTTTATTAAATTAATTGATGTAGAAGAAATGCAACTGTTTACTGTACAACTTTAATAAAACACTATACCTTCTATCAATTATCAATATTTTCTTAAACATTAAATTATGCATTAAGCTAAAACCGCCATTTCTAAATATCAAAATGTTTCCACATCATACCAACAGATGTCGCTATTTCTTTCAGCCACGACCGGAGCTAACTCCATCCTTGGTCTGAACGTGCTATTCCTATGGCTATACCGGAACCACAATGCCATAGCCAGGAAGCTTCAAGCAATGAACCCATGTTGGGACGACAATCAGCTGTTCTATACCGCTAAGGAGATAAATATCGCTTATTATTTGCAGATCATGTACTATGAATTGATGCCTCTTCTGTTGGGTAAGTTGTTTATGCTCAATATTTATCATAGCTTAATCTGAGGTCTCGAGTTCGAATCCCGGGTCGGGCAACGTGATATTGAATTTTTCTATTCATTATCAGCCCGGAGTGAGGAAGGACGGAACGCACAAAGCGAAATGTGGGTGTCCTGGTAGCACTTCTGCCTACCCCTTCTGGGAAAAAAGGCGTGAGTTTGTGTATGTATGTATGTTTATCATAGCGCATTTATGGAAGGTGGTAAGACGTTTTTTACAAACCAAAAAAAGCTACATCAAAATCGGTTTATCCGTTTAGGAGCTATGTATGGTACATAGATGAAAATAAAAAGAAATAAAAATTTAAATAATTAGATACACATGTCAAACTTATAAATCACTTGCTTTGCGTCGAGGGTTAAATATTTTGATTGAAAGCACAGTATAAAGCATAGATGTATAAAGGGTTTTATGTTATTCAAATAAGGATTGTATTTGGTTGACTGTGAACCTTGATGACCGACGACCTGCTTCACGTGGCGGGAATGAGCTGGATGAGGACTGCCCAGGACACAACAACCTGGCGTCCATTAGAATAGGTCTACACTCAGCATTGGGCAGAAGAAGAACCCAGATATTTGAGTGCACTTTACCCTCTTAAATTTCGCAGGTAAAGAGTTCCTCTTGAAGAACAAGGTAATCTACGACACGTTAGGCCACGTGGACGACTACGATGAGAAGCTGGAGCCGAGGGTCAGCATCGAATACGTCATCGGGAGTAGATGGTTCCATACCATGCAGGAGGGGCGGTTGAAGTGAGTCTCTATGTAGCATATTGGTGCATCTTAGTAGAATTATTATAAAGTATGTGGTGGCCTGTTGTTTCCGGACCTGTCGCGGCTGTTCAGAGCGTGGTAGCGGGTTCAAATACACTCCTGTTACTTTTTGGAGTCATGTGTGTATTGTTGTTTAATTGCCACGCACTTTAAAGGCGAAATAAAATATGGTAAGAAAATAACTCTCTTAACAAGATTTTCTATGGTATGTGAAGTCCGCTAACCCGCATTAAGCCAGCGTGGTGGACTATGACTTAGCCTTCTTAATCTAATTCTCGGTTATAGAAGCTATTCTCGGCGCTCTGCCAAGGGATATATTCGGACTGGTACATATCCATCCATCCATCCATTAGCCAAAGGACGTCCACTGCTGAACATAGGCCTCTCCCAATGATTTCCACAGTGACCTGTTGGAGGCAGCCTGCATCCAGCGACATCCCGCGACCCATACCATGTCATCTGACCACCTTGTGGGTGGACGTCCTGCGCTGCGCTTTCCGCTTTCTTTCATATACATATAGAAGACGCGAATGTTTGACAGCGCGGTATCTAGGTCATAAATAATCTAAGAATTTTACCCTTATCTTCTCAGCCTCTACACCCACGACGGCCGCCTCTACAACCAGCTGGCAGTAGTGGACTTCACTTTACGTACGGGAGCGCTACCAGTCAATAGAACCTTGGAAGGAGTCACTCAAGGGACGTTCAGGCAGCCCTGTGCTGCTGTTGATGGAGTTGTTGATCCGGATGTGAGTGTTTTGACTTAACTTGTAAATCAGGTTTTAGATAGGTTTTCTTCAACCTATATACGGGGGGTTTATCGGTTCAAAATCGAACCGATGTTCGCTATCTGGTTGGACGTAAATATTTTTAAATACCAATTAGATAATCACATGCGATAGCGCATCATTTTTGCGCTAAGCGTTTCTAAGACAGATTCTTAGTTTCACCTCTATGTATAACTTTAGCATAGTTTTTAAGCTAAGTTCTTATAATAATAACGTTAGTAGTACAGTTAGTAAAAATAAAGATAAACTATATTGTATACTATACTGCCTCGGTGGCGCAATTCTATCACGGTATGATTGCAAAGTTGAGGTTTTGGGTTCGAATCCCGGGTCGGGCAAAGTGATATTGGATTTTTCTATTCATTATCAGCCCGGAGTCAGGAATTTGTGCCCGATATGGCGATGGGCTCGCCCCCTATCACATCGTGGGACGGATTAGACAAGGTGAAACGTGGGTGTCCTGGTAGCACCTCTGCCTATCCCTTCTGGGAAAAAGGCGTGCGTTTATGTATGTATGTATGTATATATGTATGTATGTATGGATGTATGTATGTATGTATATTGTATTTCTGTAACTTCCAGTTACTGTAGTGATACTATAGCTCGTAACTGCTACCCACTCCAAGAACTTTATACTCCACAGATGGGGGAGCGAGTCCTAGGTCGTCTGCAACGAGCCTCGGACGTGCTAGCCAGCGATATAATGAAAGGGCGCGACGCTGGCCTGCCTCCATACAACCAGTATAGAGAGCTGTGCGGACTCCCGCGCATCAAGAAGTTCAAGGATCTGCTGCAGTGGATGGATAAGGAGGTAATTTTAAGAACCATTTACTAAAGTATTTGGAGTAAAGAAGGGAAAACGCGAGAGTTTATGTATGTATGTAACCTATAGATACAGATACACAAAGCTATATTGATAACCACAAGGTACAGAAACAACAAAACATAGAAAACTTACAAATAAGTTTACAATTGGCGGTCTTATCGCTATATAAGCGTGAAAGACAACCTATATTTGTCTGTGACTAATAAGTCGTTTTTCTACAGCAAGTAGAAGCCTTCGCCCTAACCTACGAGTCACCAGACGACATAGAGCTCTACCCGGCAATACTGGCCGAGCGTCCCATGCCGGGAGCGGCGATAGGACCCGCGCTGGGATGTGTCATGGCCAGCCAGATGTTGAGATGGCGGCGGGCTGACAGGTTCTGGTACGAGAATACTGTGCATCCTGGGGCTTTTAGTAGAGGTCAGAAAAGTTATTAAAAAAACGTTTAATTAACTACAAGTAATATGGATTGTAAAATGGAGCATGTAATGTAGATGGCGCCACTAAATAGACTAAATTAAGGGACAGAGAAATGTCGAATACTAATTTAAATAGATGACGCTACTGTGCCTATTTTTGTGGGATACCAGCGTAACAAGGATTTTTGTTCCATATTTGATATTGTACAGATTGTCCCGCCTTCACAACCGTTACATCAATTCTTTTAGTTGAGTATTTTGGTTGGACATACTTCGTAAGAGACTGTCTCGCCCTCATACCACGGCAATTCTTGTAAGTCAGGGTCAATTGCTTGCATTTTAATAACACCAAGCATTGAAGCTTAGAGTGTATCTGTGTATGTTTATTTATGTAATTTGAAACATATAGTAAATTTAACAAGAATGTTTATATATAAAATATTTATTTTCCACTTCCCTCCATAACAAAATCAGCTCATTCACCGCGCCAGCGATAGATTAAGCTTATAGTCTGGTATGTCCTTTAAACGAGTGATAAAAATATTTATTTGTTTCAGAACAACTATTGGAGATCAGAAAGATAACACTGTCCAGAGTCATGTGTGATCACGCTGAAGAAGTCGACATGATACAACCCAACGCCTTCCTTCTGGCAGGACATGGGTAAACTATAAATTTCTAGAAGTACCCACGAGACTTTTAAACCCAATAAAGTATTTTAGCAGCGATCTCCACATTATGTACGAGGCTAATGTCGATGATGTCAATGATGTCAATGCTTGATGTCGTCAAGGAAGATATGAGAGTCAATGGCCTTACTATTGAGGATGCCGAAGACCGGGCGAAATGGAGGAGACTCAGCCGGAAGGCGGACCCTGGCACCGGCCGGGATAATGCCTAAGTAGAAGAAGAAGACAGATCTAGAGTTACTGTATTCTATATCAGCCTATATACGTCTCTTTACAGGGCAAGGGCCTCCTCTACAATCGAGAGTACGATTGAGAGGGGTTAGACCATATAGTTGTAACGTACTACATTAGTTTTTAATCTCCTATTGTTCGGCATGAGACACCCTATAAAAAAAGTGTGATTACGAGGGCTGGGCTGGGCCATTACGCTAGCCTAGAGTGTGAAAGAAAATATTGTTTGTTACAGAAACGAGATGGTTAAATGCGAGACTTTAACGTCACCCAACCTCGAAGCATGGAGAGACCCTACTTGTGACACACGCGCACATAAACCTTCTGTCCGTAAGCCACAGAAGAAGCCTGAAAAAACATATGAAGACTATTTCTCCTGGCTGTCTATTTAAAAAGGAGTTAATACAGGATGCTGTGGAAATAATTGTAAATTATTGTAATTTTGAAGATATTTTTAACAATAAACAGTTATATCATAATTAACCCGATTATTTTAGTACTATTCTTAGAACTTGTAGAAATTTGGTAAATGAATAATACATCGTACACAGGTAAAACTGACACAATGCCACCGTTCCAACGTGGGTTATAAAAAAATATAAATTCTTAAATTACGCCTGTAATTGTGACATGATGCCACAATTACAGGACAGTCAATTTAATGACAGCCTCCGTGGCGCAGTTGGTTAGACGCCGCCTGTGAAACGAGAGGCCGCGGGTTCGATCCCCGCACCGAAACAAATATTTGTGTGATCCACAGGTATTTGTTTCGGGTCTGGGTGTTTGTGAGACCGAAAAGTCTCTCGTAGCTTCTGATACCCACGACACAAGACTCGATCTTAGTGTGGGGTCAGGACTATGTATGTGACTGTAGGGTGTATTTATTTTATTTATTTATTTAATTAATTTTGACTTGCCGCTTACATGTACTACTGGTATTCGTATTAATACATTATTGATTAAAGATGTTTTATTTTTAATTCCTTTCATAATACATACATACATACTTTATCGTTATGGCTGATCTAATATGATCTAATATTACTTTCGGTTCATCCACTTTCATCAATCTCTTCATGCATTCACGTCGGTTCAGGGTATTTTTGACTTGACCCTTATTGAGGGTTTCACCAATTTGGATGATATAGGTACGGTGAGGTTGACCCCTACCGACTCTTCCATCCATAATAAGTATTAAATAAGTAGGTACCCCATAGGCCGTTGGTCCATCAATCAATAAGAAATATAAGTTTGTAACACAGATTACTTAGATCACTGTTTGTAATATAGGTGTCAACGTTTTGATATTTTAAAAGAGCTTAGGTTCTTACCCCTTCCATCCTTGTATTACAGTGTTAACCCAACGCACTATATTCTGATTGAAATGTTGTCATAAATTCATCAAATCTTTGGGAAATATGGTTAAAGGTGGGTAAATCTTAAGTATCTTGCACAGATTACATAGTGTATCTTGAATTAAATAACGTAGATTTTAACAAAAGGAACACCAAGCTAAAGCTTGGCAAGAAAGTGTAAAAATGGAACTAATCCTTTATTTCACCTGGCTACATTGTAACATCTTTGACATTTGTGAATTTTCATTGGACCGCGCTGAAGTTTTCGTTTTTAGTCAAATACTTGCAGTGAGAACCTTTAATTGAAGCGAATAGTGATACAAAATGAATAAAACTATTAGAAGTTCCGCAAGGGAAATTATTTATAAAGTTTACCCACGCTGTCTTGCAGAATATTAAGCAAAAACAAGTTTATCGGACCTCGATGATGTTTACCAAAGAACCGCCGATATGACTGGTAAGTGGAAGTTTATTTTGTTATATTTCAGTCAATCTTATATTATTCTATGGATATAGAGTGGTTTTTAATTCTTGTTCTACGTATTCTTTCATAATTAGCAATATTATTAACAAGCCTTTAGGTTATGTTTACATTCAAGTGATAGAATCAGTTTAGAGATTGACTACCACAACTTGATACTTTTTTGCTTGATTCACCAATAATTAGTTATATCTTTGAACACTATTTCTGATTTTAAAAGTGGAGGTTTTTATCTCAATAATAGTAAATACACCCAACAGTCACATACATAGAAATCTTTTATATGCATTTGGTTTTTATAATCTTAGTTTTTTAAAATATAAAAATATGTAAAAAACTAAGATTTAAAATAAAGAGGAATAATAACTTTGTATTAAATTGCTATGTTGTTGGATACATATAAATATTTTCTATAACTAAGTATTTACTTTATTTTCAGGTTCTAAGATTGCGATTTTTTTCCGGTGGCAAGGGATAAACTGAATTTCAATGGAAGTCGAAAACTTATTCTGAGAAAAGTTCTGAATCGATCTGTTCGGATATCGAATATTTAGGAGAGTTGCTCAGACTAAAAGACACACTGAGAAATGTTTTATCTTGAAATTACAATGTTTTTACTAAAGTTCTAAATAAACTAACAAAATGAATAAATTTTGGTTTAATTTTTTATAAGACAAACACACCTTTATCATAACTCGTATGACAAACTGTAAACATAACACCCAAATAATTAAAGTAATATTTTATATAATCATTTTATATAAACCTACCAATATTCAGTCATAAATTAAAATCAAGAGTCGATTTTCGATCGAGTTCGATCTTTATACGTTTTTATAGTGACTATTCAAGTTAACATTTTAGTTCATTATCCGCTATTAAATAATGTAATTTGATTGAATTATATTTAATTGAATGTTTTTATCTTATTTTAAACTTAGTATCAAAACTAAAAACTGAACTATACAGGGATGCCATATAAACAGCTCAGTGGCGCCTCCATTTATTTTTACATTTTTTTGCCAATCTGTATATTATTTATTTCGTTTAAAAAAGCGTTAATTGTCCTTAAACTACGTAACCCTTGAAGTGTTTTTCACCTTTAGCCGATTTCTTATTAAATATTTTGATAATAATAAACTAGCCGATATTTTAAAGATATAATTTGCAAAATAGTAAAATAAAATTGTTGAATTCTAACTGCAATTTACATTTGTTTCTGCAACGGCCATAATATTTTTTGCAATGGCAACTCAGTTCGGTTTATTTGACACGCCTTGTTGAGTGTGTTCTCGATTTTTATTCATTTGAAGTGCATTTTCAAGTGATTTTGTGCCGTGAATTATTGAAATTGACTTTAGTAATTGTTAATTTACGTGAAAAACATATAATTCACTCACTAAACCCGAAAGGAAGCCGTAAAAATCAGGTAAAAGTGCATCTTTGTATGTTGACAATGTATTGGTCTCCAAAATTAAGTAGCATTCATTGATGAATGAATTGCAGTGTTTTGTGCATCATTTTAATTTAGCCGAATTATAGTTAAAACCAATATGGTGTATGTTTATTATTTTTCGCGATAGTAAAGTTTATATGTTGTCTGAAGTCCTAATTTAGACAGAAACTTAATTATTAACACATTCATAATAATATTTCTTTATCGAATGACACAGATTTCTTGTAAATACTTGAAGAGTGAGTCATCTTTATAGGAAAGGTGTGTTAGGTCCTAGCCAGTTAAAGATAAATACAAATTGTATATCATTACACTATACCATCTAGGTAGGTAGACAAAGTAAAGAACTTTTGTGTGCAATTCCTCCGAAAATATTAAAGGTTTGTTTTTAATGACGCAACGTAGACATATTAGAATGTATTAAAATATGTCGTGGATATACCTATTCGTAAATTAACCATAATTATCAGTCATTATTCTACGCTAAATGAATAATAAATACACCCAATAGTGATACATACGGTTCGGTCCCCGCTGCGAAACAAATCTTTGTGTGAACCACAAGTATTTGTGTCGGGTCTGGGTGTTTTGAGACCGAAAAGTCTCTCGTAGTTCCTGATACGACACAAGGCTCGATCTTAGTGTGGGGTCAGGACTATGTATGTGACTGTTGGGTGTATTTATTTATTTATTGAACAACCTCTGTCCACTATGGTCTAGTTGGTCATGGAAATGGTTGTGATATGAGAGCCAAACAGGTTCAATTTTGCAATAAGACAAACAGGTTTTTACTCCAAAAGTGTTTCATAGTTTCTGATGAAAATGAAAATGATTTATTGAATCCATTAAAATTTTCAACATTGTTTAGATTCAGTCATTTTTTGAACTACCACCCGGTTCGGAAAGCGGTTTTCACTAGAGAAGAACGGGCAAGAAACTCTAGTGTTGCTCTTTTCAAAACCAGTTTACAATGTAGTGATTATTACAAAAATTACAAGTTGGTTTAAATCAGAGCAGTTCATTAATAACTTGTTATGATTTGCAAGTAGGATATATTTTAATACGAATAAGTTTACTTTATATTTAATATGGCTGAGAGAATGAGATATGACAAGACTTGTACATATGTGGGGTCACTACTATGTACAACTGTTGGGCACTGGGCTATTTTTTTCAAGTAAGGAACTGAGTATGATTCTTGACTTTTGTCAGTGTATAAATGGTATAAGCACACTGTGTATGAAATTGTTGCATATGATATTGAACTTGTGAAATTGTTATGATAATAGTAGATTATTTAACCACTTGAAGTTCATTTTATTGTTAGCATTCTACTTCATGTCTTAAGTATATTACTTTATGAAAATATAAGAATCATAATAATCGATCTATATCAGCCCATATACGTCCCACTGCAGGGCACGGGCCTACTCTACAATCGAGGGAATCTATTGGGAGTGGTTAGGCCATATAGTCCACCACGCTGGCCTAGTGCGGGTTGTGGGACTTACATACCGTAAAAATTCTTTAAAATCACTATGGAATGCAGGTTTCCTCATGATGTTTTCCTTCACTGTTAAAGTGTTAATAATAATCTATGTTTATTTCAATTGACACATTCCAGACAAAAAAAAACATAATTGGTCCATTTGTTTAGGAACCTCCATGCCCGAATGGACATACAGTCATATCTGGCTCTTAAATCCTCTTTTTGCGTTGAGGGTTAGGATCACACAATAAATGACTATTACATTTGAAAGGAGAATGCCCATTCATGGTATTGGTAAAAAATATTGTTGATCCCGATACCAATATTGCTTAAAATTCATTAATGTATATTTTATGGTTTGTCCTTAAACATTTTCCTGTTTTATCCCGAGCTACAGATTTTTATAAAATAAAGTAATTATCTTCACATTTTACGATACGTCATACTATTATTACAAATGGGGCTACCAGAGTGACTGGACTTCATTTCTCCAAGAACCCGGGGCCTGGGTCGCAGTTATGTTTATTTTTATTGAGTATGTATATTTTTCCATACACAAAAAAGTAGGTTTCATAGAGGGACAAAAATCTTCGCATTGTTACCAAGTTTAATAGTAAAATGGGCATTCTCCTTTAGCCCCTCCTGATCACTAAAGTCTTTTGATTTGTCTTGCTTTATTCCACAAACATATAGAAATAGAAAATTATATATATTCTATTACAAAACAAAATATTTGCATGTCAAAATTTGACAAAAGTTGTGCTCTGCCAATTTGTACTAATTTAAGATCCATCCTGTACCAACTTTTAAGCAAATAAAGATTCTTATTCTTATTCTTATTCTATTATTTCTACTTAATTTCTTGCTTAATTATGAATAGCAAAGGATCATGCCTTATTGACTCTGTGAACCACATTTGTGACACTGGTTATCTGTTTCAGATAATGGATGCCGTGGAACTCGAAAATCTCACTTATAAAACCACTTTATATTCGTTTCAGCCACCATGGCGACGCTGACCGACCAGTACGGTACCACAGGCACCCTGACGCTGAAGTGGGACCCGCGCAACCTGGAGATACGGACCATGTCGGTGGAGAGGACCTTGGAGCCCCTCGTGCTACAGGTGACGACGCTGGTCAATAACAAGGACAGAGATGCTAAGAAGAAACGACGTGAGTGCTTTTCTCTCTTTCTTTTTTTATTAGTCCAGCAAACAAGCAAACTGGACACCTGATGGTAAGTAATCACTGCATATATCCATAATGCTGGATCGTAGATGTGTTGCTGGATAGTCAAATAGGGAGGGGAGCTAGAAGGAAAAATGATGGGATGAGAAAAGGTGTATTGAGCATCCGGCATTCTCACCTAACGTAACGCGAAAGCTAAAGTTGTGACTTCACGTCGTTCTCCTGTGACAGTGGTACCGGACAAGATTACCCATTCATACTGAGTCATGACTGACAACAGCGTGGCTCTTTTTTTGTTACAATAATCTAAATAAATTTACTGGTGGTAGGTCTCTCATATGTGAGAGGTCGCCTGGGTAGGTACCACCGCAATGTCTATTTCTCCAACAGCAGTGTAAATGCACTGTTGTGTTCCGGTTTGAAGGACATTGTGGCCAGAGTAACTACTGGACATAATGAGACTTAACATCTTATAGGATGGCGAGCGCAGTGGAATGCCAAGCGTTGCTTTGTAATTCATGGTGTTTGGTTTGCTAATGTCCATGAGCGGTCGTATCGCTTACCATCAGGCGAATGGCATGCACGTCTCGCCATTCACTGCAATAAAAAAATAAAAACATACTATTTACATTGGCTATTTCTTCCCAGCCGGCAAGTCGAAGCGCGCCAGTGCCCTGGTCGCGACGGTGGAGCGAGCCACCGAGATCTTCATCGAGAGGGGACAGACCATCGCGTATGAGAACCCGGAGATCACGCAGCAGATGCTGACTGCTGTGGAGGAGGTGCGAAAGGCTGGTGAGTAAGATACGGCTCAGGAAAAAAAAAGAGTTTTTCCTAAAAGACATGGGACTCTTAAAAAAACTTAAAAGGTTTACAGGGTCGGTAACTCGCGAGGTTAGAGAGAAAATTAAAAACAAAATGATGTCACTTTTTTTAAGATTATTTTCATTCGAAATGTTCAATGAGTTAAAAAAAGTTACTATGCATTTTGGCAAGTGAGATCAAAAGTTGGCTCGTTTGGTCCAAATTAAAAAGTGACTTTTATTTTTTTGACTGCATAAAAACAACTTTTTAATGAAAATAATTGTAACAGTGCCTAGGCATAGGCATAACATTATTCTGTTGGATTAATTATTAATTTAAGTTACATTACTGTCTCAGTTCACACCACATTCCTCCCTCTATATACATAAGCAGCAATGAGTGTAGCAGCGCGCGAGTCATGCAGTTAAATCACTATCGTCATTTTTAACCCGTATCCATCCACTTCTGGATGCAGGCATTACACTACTCTTACAATCAATTTAAGTTACATTGCTGTCTCAGTATATAAAACCTCCTGCTGTTTATACCCAGCAGCGGTTATTCCATTGTATTAAATATTAGTTTAAGTTACATTGCTGCCTCAGTGTATACAACCTCCTGCTGTTTATACCCAGCAGCGGTTGTTCCATTGTATTAATTATTAGTTTAAGTTACATTGCTGCCTCAGTATATAAAACCTCCTGCTGTTTATACCCAGGAGCGGTTATTCCATTGTATTAAATATTAGTTTAAGTTACATTGCTGCCTCAGTATATAAAACCTCCTGCTGTTTATACCCAGGAGCGGTTATTCCATTGTATTAATTATTAGTTCAAGTTACATTGCTGCCTCAGTATATAAAACCTCCTGCTGTTTATACCCAGCAGCGGTTGTTCCATTGTGTTAATGATTAGTTTAAGTTACATTGCTGCATCAGTTCACACCACATTCTTCCCTGTGCATCCAGGAGCAGCAATGAGTGTGGCAGCGCGCGAGTTCTCGGAAGAGCCTTGCGCGTCCTCCTCCCGCGGTGGCATGGTGCGCGCCGCGCGGGCGCTGCTGTCTGCTGTGACGAGGCTGCTCATCCTCGCTGACATGGTGGACGTGCACCTGCTGCTGTCGAAACTCAACACGGTATGTGTATGATATACAGGGTGTATCCAGACTGCGACCGAAAACGAAGCCAGGTTGTAGTATTAGTGACTTCAGACAAAGTACAAATAGAATATTGCAAAAAAAAAAAACGAGTTTGGGTGGTAAATACCTAGTTTTTGCGAAAATAGTAATTTAAATCCTTGCGTACCATTGCGATAAAAATGAAAAGGTGTACATTATTATTATTACTTTCGCCCCCTATTACATCGTGGGACGGAACATACAAGGCAAAATGTGGGTGTCCTGGTGGCACCTCTGCCTACCCCTTCTGGGATACAGGCGTGAGTTTATGTATGTATGTACTTATGTATAAATAAATATCAGGTGGAGAGTGACCTGGACAAGTTGAAGTGTGCGTCCTCTCAGTCCGAAGTGATGGAGCTGGCGAGACAGTTCGGAGTCTCTGCCAATGAGCTGTCTGCTGCGGCAGGGAAGAGACAGAAGGAGCTCAAGGTAATGTTTAATATATTTGTTATAAGTACTCATGGCCTAACCCACCTCAATGGTACTTTTGATTGTAAAGGAAGCCTGTGCTCAGCAGTATATGTGCTGATACAGATAACAAATTGTAACGGCGAATGACTGATTTTAAGACAATTTTCACTAGGTGAACTGTTCACTTTTTGTCCCCTATTCTATCGAAAGAATAATAAATCTTTTGTATAAATTTTTGGTTTGTAAGAATTACAAATTAAAATATTCCTTAAAAAATAATAAGGTAATTTCTTTAATTCTTAATTTTTCTTTTGTTAGAATTACAAATTAAAATATTTCTTATTTTTTTCTGCATTATTATTTTGTACTCATTTTTTCTGCTTTTTTTTCCCTTTACATATTTGATTATTTATATATTTGTATTATCTATATTGTATTTGTAGTGTATAATATTGTATTTTGTTTAGTATATGTAGTATGTTTAATTATATATGTATAATATACTATATAGCATTTACTTATATTTATTTATTTGTTGTACATGGTAACAAGTGCGTGGTGGCCTGTTGGTAACGGACCAGACGCGGCTGCCTACATGTTCACGGCGGTCGCGGGTTCAAATCCCAGGGCACACCTCTGACTTTTCGGAGTTATGTGTGTATTGATAGTCAATCACCACGCACTTTAACGGTGAAGGAAAACATCGTGAGGAAACCTGCATACCGTAGCGATTTTAAAAGAATATCTACGGTATGTAAGTCCGCCAACCCGCACTAGGCCAGCGTGGTGGACTATATGGCCTAACCACTCTCAATCGATTCCCTCGATTGTAGAGTAGGCCCGTGCCCTGCAGTGGGACGTATATGGGCTGATATGATATGGTATGATATATGATACATGGTACTCGTTCATTCCTTTTTATTATACTACCTTCGGTTTCCTTCTCCTGTTCATTCCAGTCCATCCAAAGGTTGTCTGGAAGAGATCGCCGTGAGCGATAAGACCGCCGTTTGTACTCATATTTAGATTTAAGTTCCATATATATGTTTTTCCTATGTTTTGTGTACAATAAAGAATTATAAAATAAAAAAAAAATTAAATATTACTACGGTATGTAGTCCGCCAACCCGCACTAGGCCAGCGTGGTGGACTATATGGCCTAACCACTCTCAATCGATTCTCTCGATTGTAGAGTAGGCCCGTGCCCTGCAGTGGGACGTATATGGGCTGATATAAATATAGATAGATAAATTTTTAACTTTAATCCATGTTCTTATAGTTAATTTGTTAATGATTTGGTTCACAGGAGCCCCGTATGAAGGACGAGTTGGCAGCTGCAAGGGCAGTGCTCAAGAAACATTCCACCATGCTGCTTACCGCTTCTAAGGTATGTATAATATGGCCTTAGACCTGTCATACATACATAAAATCACGCCTTTTTACCAGAAGGGGTAGGCAGAGGTGCTACCGGTCACCCATGTTTCGCCTTGTTTGTTCCCACGATGATCTGTCATGGTCACCGTATTACCACTTTTTAATACGCTTTATATTAGCTTCAGATGTATGTATGTAACGGAATTTTTGAACATGATTTTGACCCCCTTCAAAACGTCGGATTAACTCGAAATTTGGCATTCATATTAAGGACCGATGACAATTCAATATTTTAAACAGTTTGTTAATGTGTAACGGTTAATAGCAAAATATGTAAGAGTAGCTTTTTAATTGCAACAGTTATTTATGTAAAAAAATTTTTTTTGTTTCTTTTTGTACCCTTTGTTTGTTTTATTGCTTTTTATAAGTTCTTTTTTTTAAATGCCTTGTTGTATTTTGTCATATGCCAGCCTCCGTGGCGCAGTTGGTTAGACGCTGCCTGTGAAACGAGAGGCCGCGGGTTCGATTCCCGCACCGAAACAAATATTTGTGTAATCCACAGGTATTTGTTTCGGGTCTGGGTGAGACCGAAAAGTCTCTCGTAGTTTCTGATACGACACAAGACTCGATCTTATTGTCGTCAGGACTATGTATATGACTGTTGGGTGTATTTATTTATTTATTTATATAATGTGTATGTTGTATATGTAAGGATAACTTTCCAAAATAATGAAACTCTTCATTTCAACTTTCTATTACATTTTATTGAAGTATTTTAGAACATGCTACTCACTTTCCAATATTACTTTTGTCACCCGTGACATACATCGTCTTTTAAAAAAACATATAATTACAACCAACCAGCATCAATACATTTAAAAAGGTTCTTCATAATAAACACATCACATCGCCTCCTATCACATCGTGGGACGGAACATTCAAGGCAAAATGTGGGTGTCCTAGTGGCACCTCTGCCTTCCCCTCCGGGGATAAAGGCGTGAGTTTATGTATGTATGTATGTACTTCATAATAAACTGCAAAACCAGCAAACTGCAGCCAGTATTATATTGAATATAACATACCGGGTATATCAAGACTGCGACCGAAAACGAAGCCGGGTGGTAGTTATAGTGGTTACAGACACGATGCAAATAAAAATTTCACCAAAACAGCGACAGATATTTTTTAGAATTTTTTTAAATCATCTTTTTTGGGTGGTAAATACCTAGTTTTTGCGAAAATACTAATTTAAACCCTTACATGCCATTGAGTGTTTAAAAAGAAAGAGGTGTACATCATTATTTTAGGAAAACTATGTATTTGTCACCCAAATACGACGATAAGTAAAAAATTACAAAAAAAAGTTGTCGATTATTTTTGCGAAATTTTTACTTGCATTGTGTCTGAAGTCACTAATACTACCACCTGGCTTCGTTTTTTCGTTCAGTCTTGATACGCCCTGTATAATGTATATGTTGTATATATGTGCAGGTGTATGTTCGTCACCCGGAGCTAGCCGCAGCTAAAGCCAACAGGGACTATGTGCTGCGAGCTGTGTGTACTGCAGTGGATGCTATCGCCGGCGTAGCCAGGGGCAGACCTGCCAGCAACGGTCAGTGATGTTCAACCAGCTGTTAGTCTGTATCTATCTATATCAGCCCATATAGTCCCACTGCAGGGCACGGGCCTACTCTACAATCGAAAGAATCGATTCAGAGTGGTTAGGCCATATCTAGGGATTGCAATCCCGCAAAACGGGATCCCGCAATCCCGCGGGATCCCGCTGCATTTATTGGTCTGCCGGATCCCGCACCTTCAAAACGCGGATCCCGCAAATATTTGAAAATTGGCGCTAAAACTTTCGTGAAGTTTCGCGTAAAATCGCGAGTGGCGCGCGCGTGACTTTGCCGCTCCTCGCAAAGGAGCGACGACTAGAGGGCGCCTCAAGCACACATGTAGCTAGTTTTCAGCATTTTGAGCATCAGGATATATTTGCAGTTCACTCAGAAGGCTCGGAGATGAGACTATGCCATTTGTTTTTTACGAGCGTATTTTCATAAGTTATCACCATAGGTTACTCATAGTAGTAATAGCATCTAGATTGTGATTGTATTATTAGTCATTATACAGGGTATATCAAGACCGCGACCGAAAACGAAGCCAGGTGGTAGTATAAGTGACTTCAGACACAATGCAAGTAAAAATTTCGCAAAAAAAAATCGACTACTATTTTTTGTAATTTTTTACTTTTCGTCGTATTTGGGTGATAAATACATAGTTTTCCTAAAATAATGATGTAGACCTCTTTATTTTTAAACACTCGATGGTACGTAAGGGTTTAAATTATTATTTTCGCAAAAACTAGGTATTTACCACCCAAACAAGACGATTTAAAAAAAAAATCTAAAAAAATATCTGTCGATGTTTTGGTGAAATTTTTATTTGCATCGTGTTTGTAACCACTAAAACTACCACCTGGCTTCGTTTTCGGTCGCAGTCTTGATATACCCGGTATAAATGAGACTGAATTAAAAATATTATAAAACTGTTATTAGAATGGAAATAAGGGCAAATTTAAGTTTTTAATGGTTGATTGAAGACTGATTTCTTGAAATTAATTATTTTTATTTTATTAGGAAATAAATTATTTCATGTTGCATAATGTAAGACATTTTGAATTTTTTTTTAAAGAAAACCTAGTTTCATTTAATTCGGTTTTAAAATATAATACCAATAATGCGGGATCCCGCGGGATCCGCGCGGGATCGATCGATCCAGCATATCGATCCCGCGGGATTGAAAGAGCTGCGGGATTGCAATCCCTAGCCATATCGCTCATCCAATGGAACAACGACGTAATTACAAAAAGTCGAAAATGACTTTTGAATGTCTTATTGAAAAGTTTTCTTGAGTTTCTCATGAAGTTATTGTAAATTATCATTGATAGTACAGTTACTTACATTAATATTAAAATAATTTCATCAGAATGATTGGAAATACATTATATTTTAAATCTCAAACGTTTAAAAAGTTCTCCTGAAAAATAGCTAAGACGTAATTACGTCATTGTTCTATTGGATGAGCGATATAGTCCACCACGCTGGCCTAGTGCGGGTTGGCGGACTTACATACCGTAGAAATTCTTTAAAATCGCTACGGTATGCAGGTTTCCTCACGATGTTTTATATCGAAATAAAATTCAATTTTAAGGGATTTTATCGATAAAATCCTTAAAAATTTGTTTTACTTCAATGTGTAACTTTCGCGTCTAAGAAACCATTATGTCTGTATACCGGGTATATCAAGACCGCGACCGAAAACGAAGCCAGGTGGTAGTATTAGTGACTTCAGAAACAATGCAATTGAAAATTTCGCAAAAAGAATCATATTTTTTTTGTCATTTTGTACTAATCGTCGTATTTGGGTGATAAATACATAGTTTTCCTAAAATAATGATGTACACCTTTTTATTTTTAAATACACAATGGTACGCGAGGGTGTAAATTACTTATGTCGCATAAACTTAGCAACTATAAACTTAACTTAGCATTTAGCACCCAAAAAAGTTAAGTTTTAAAAAATGCAAATACAAATCTGTCGCTTTTTTCGCGAAATTTTAAGATGCATTGTGTTTGTAATCACTAAAGCTACCACCTGGCTTCGTTTTCGGTCGCGGTCTTGATATACCCGGTATATGTTATGATGCTATAACACGGCAGTTACATTTTTTATTGCGATGAATGGCGAGAAGAGCATTCACCTGCGTATGCCAAACACCATGAATTACAAAACAATGTTTGGAATTCCACTGCGCTCGCCATCCTGAGACATAAGATAAGTCTCATTATGTCCAGTAGTTCTGGCTACAATGTCCTTCAAACCGGAACACAACAGTGCATTTACACTGCTGTTTGTTGGAGAAATAGACATTGCGGTGGTACCTACCCAGGCGGCCTCTCACATATGAGAGACCTACCACCAGTACAATACACATTGCAAATAAAGACCGTGTAGTGTCGTGGGACACCGGATAGGAACGTAGTTCCTTATTATAAAAAAAAATTAATTTTAAGTTCTATTCGAGGTATAAAGAAAATAATTATTCGGGTATACATTTTTTATTATGATTTTTTTATTGATAAAAGTAAAAATAATAATAACAGTCATCACGTAGACTAAATAGACATAAATAATAAAAAACCCAACGAATTGATTGACCTCCTTTGAAGTCGGTTAAAAATATAAAATAATAAGCAAATAATTAAAAACAAAAAACAAGTTCCTAAATTTTTAAATTTAGAATGTCAAACTCAAACGTGGAATAAAAGTGTCGGTACAACTTTTGGTCTTAATTTTTTCCGTCTAGCCCACTTTCGCAACGCGCGATAAGGAACTTCGTGCCAATATGACTTGTAATTTTACCACCACTTATCTGACATCATCTTTAAAACCTGATTAAATTACCTAACAAGTATTCCAATATTTAATACAAAGCTAAAACATAATATAATTGTTGGCAGGATCTAACAGACCGGTGGAAGGACCCGGGGAGTTGGCTCAAGCTCTCGACGATTTTGATGTAAGTTAAATAAATAAATACACCCAACAGTCACATATGTAGTCCTGACCCCACACTAAGATCGAGTCTTGTGTCGTATCAGGAACTACGAGAGACTTTTCGGTCTCACAAACACCCAGACCCGAAACAAATACCTGTGGTACACACAAACACTTGTGCGGGATCGAACCCGCGGCCTCACTTTCGCAGCCGGCGTCCAACCAACTGCGCCACGGACGCTGCCTAAAATTATTTTATTGCTTTAATCATGTTTTCTTGCTCTGGACTATGGGTGCTTTGGAAGATCCATCCCTCATGACCAAGCACACGACCGTTAATGATGTATAGAATATGTTTGTGACTTCTGGAAGTACCAAGTCTTGAAATATCCTCAATTCCTGTTGTCTCTCCCCAGGAGCGCATGGTGATGGAGCCGCTGGCCTATTCTGAGCTTCGAACCCGGCCCTCACTGGAGGAGCGCCTCGAGTCCATCATCTCGGGCGCCGCGCTCATGGCGGATAGCTCTTGTACCAGGTATACTGATCAATAATAACCCTCACTTATCATTACCATCGTCATACTCGTCATCATACCCATCGTTATACTCGGTAATCATACTCATCGTCACACTCATAATCATACTCGTCATACTCGAAATGCTGATCATGCTCGTCACAATCAGCTTGAAGCAGCCTACTGCTGGGAAAACACTATCATGTGCGACATTTTACCCTATCTTCGGTTTGATTTCTGCCTCCTTACTCCATTCACCATCCTATTTTATCCAATCTCACTCCCATTCGTCGCTCCATATTTTCCAAAAAAACAGGGTAGGAGGTTGTTATTACCCCTGCGCCCTTCACCCTTAATACATAAATAAATACTTGCATAAATACATAAATACACCCAACAGTCACATACATACATAGTCCTGACCCCACACTAAGATTGAGTCTTGTGTCGTGGGTATCAGAAACCACGAGAGACTTTTCGGTCTCACAAACACCCAGACTCGAAACAAATGCCTGTGGATCACACAAACATTTGTCTCGGTGCGGGGATTGAACCCACGGCCTCTCGTTTCAAAGCCGGCGTTCAACCAACTGCGCCACGGAGGCTGTCAAATATGTTGTATGTTAATGTATGTAATATATGTTATGTTGTTTCAGGGACGAGCGTCGCGAGCGCATAGTGTCGGAGTGTAACGCCGTGAGACAAGCTTTGCAAGATCTTCTCCACGAATACATAAATAACGTATGTACATACACTTGTTTACTATGCAGTGACGTCATAGCATATGACACTCCGTACCATTACACTTGCTGTACTATGCTGTGACGTCATAGTATATTATATCTCTTTATCGCAATGTTTTTAACCGTTATGTGTATAAAAGCATAGTTGGAGCCTTGCAAGATCTACTGCACGATTTTATAAACAATGTATACTTGTTTACTAACTTGTGACGTCATAGCACTTGATATTCCTTCATGGTAATGTGTCAGAGATTTTTATGAAGAGAAAATTTTTATACAACGGTACTGTATTGTTTATATATTTTTATTATAAACCTACTAAATTAATAAAAAAACTGATATATTTAATTTCGATTGAATGTACGTTTACTATATTTATTGTAAGTATAGTAACCGCACTCGTACTTTCATTGCACATCTTTTATTTGTTACCTTTACCTAGGTTTGAAATATTATTAACTTAATTCTGGATGGGGCTTATAAAATTCGAACATAAAGTAACGTTGCCTTTTGATATCGGTGAAGGTAAATATCGGGAGGAAATCTGAAACTGCATACCATAGTGATTTGCAAGAATTTCTATGGTATGTAAAGTATACTAACTCGCATTAGCCAGCGTGGTTGACTGTATCTAACTTCTCCCAATCATACTCGATTGTAGAGGAGGCCCGTGCCCTGCAGTGGGATGGATATAGGCTGATACAGGACGTTTTGGTAAAAAAAAACTAATTAAATAGAAACGTCTAAAAAGGCAGCTTCACCCCTAAAAATCGTTCTTTTTTATATATTTTTTTATTTGTACATTTTATACCGGTATTTCAAGACTGCGACCGAAAACGAAGCCGGATGGTAGTTTTAGTGGTTACAAACATAATGCAAATAAAAAATTCGCAACATAAGCGACAGTTTTTTTTGCACTTTTTTAAAATCATTGTGTTTGGGTAGTAAATATCTAGTTATTGCGAAAATAGTAATATAAACCCTAACGTACCATTACTTCTTAAAAAATAAAAAGGTGTACATCATTATTCTAGGATTCTATGTATTTATCACCCAAATACGACGATAAATAAAAATTATCAAAAAAGTTGACGATTTTTTTTTACGAAATTTTAGTTGCTTTGTGTCTGAAGTCACTAATACTACCACCTGGCTTCGTTTTCGGTCGAGGTCTTGATATACCCTGTATGATCCACCAACAGATGATACAATAAGTAACTTATACCCTGAAATCGAATCAGAGATCAAAAATGTTAACAAAAGTGTTACCAATACAATAAAATAAATTGCCATGGTACTTTGTCAACAACCGTTAAAATTATAGGTTAGAATTATTCTCACCTGTTATCTATATATATAAAAGAGGAACCTGATTGACTGACCTATCAACGCACAGCCGAAACTACTGGACCTAGGAACTTGAAATTTTATACAGGTATTCCTATTGTGACGGAGGGTAGCACTAAGAAGGGATTTTGGGAAATTCTACCCCTAAGGGGGTGAAAAGGGTTAAAAACTGTTGTATGGAAAATCTAAACCATTGAAGTTACAATTCTCAAACTTGGTAGTTTAATAACTCATTTAATAACAAAAATAATTGCATACTTTATTTGTCTGAAAATTAACATTAAAGGGGTTAAAATAAGGGTTGAAATGTTTAGAAACTGGGTGATTTCCTTCCTACCCGATCAACGCACAGCCGAATCTACTGGAGCTAGAAACGTGAAATTTTACATAGGGGTTCCTATTGTGACGTAGGGTAGCACTAAGGAAGGATTTTTGGAAATTCGAACCCTAAGGGGGTGAAAAGGGTAAAATACTGGTGTATGGAAAACCGAAACCCTTGAAGTTGCAGATATCAAACTTAACTTTTAAGTTACTCATCTAGAAACAAGAAGAAGTGCATACTCTCTTTTCTTATAATTAACCCTAAAGGGGTGAAAATAAGGGTTGAAGTATAGTAAAACCGAACTGCCGGATCAACGCACAGCCGAAACTACTGAAGCTAGGAACTTGAAATTTTACACAGGGGTTCCTACTGTGACGTAGGGTAGCACTAAGGATAGATTTTTGGATATTCATCCCCTAAAGGGGTCTAAAGGGTTAAAAACGGATATAGGGAAAATGCAAACCGTTGAAGTTACAATTGTCAAACTTGGCACTTAAGTTATTCATTCTAAGACAAAAATAATTGCATATTTTGTTTATCTAAAATTAACCCTAAAGGGACGAAAATAAGGGTTGAAATTTTGTAGAACTGAACTGCTGGGTCAACGCACAGCTGAAACTACTGAAGCTAGGAACTTTAACACAGGGATTTCTTTTATAACGTAGGGTAGCACTAAGGAACGATTTTTGGAAATTCAACCCTAAGGAGGTGAAAAGGGTAAAAAAAATTGTATGGGAAACCGCAACCGTTGAAGTTGCAGATTTCAAACCTGACACTTTAATTACTCATCTAAAACCAAAAATAAATGTGTACTCTGTTTACTTACATTTAACCGTAAAGGAGTAAAAATAAGGGTTGAAAAGTTTGTATGAAAATCAAAACTACTGAAGTTATTCGTATGAAAATGTAACTATTGTCCCTTTCGAACGACTTTTCAATTTAGTTTGAGCGAGAAAACAAACATTCGATACCTGAAATAGGTTTTAAAACTGTATATGAATAATGCCATTTACACACAAGGTCACTAATAATCCGATTGGTCTCAAAATCGATATCTGAGTTCCGATAATATAAATTTGTATTCATAATTGAAAATGTTGGCCGTCATTTTGAACTTTTTATTTATTGTTCCGATGGGTCTCTGAATCAATAACTGACGGACCCATAGATCCGATAATCCAAATTCAGAGTCAAAATTGTAAATAGAAATGCTGCACGTTGATTTTAGTTAAAAGTTTACGTAGAGGTTACAATGGAATAGTTCTATCGATATAACGTCTATATTATCTTAAACACGCAGACGAAGTTGCGGGCAAATGCTAGTATAAGTATAAAACATATTCCAAAGAAAATTCTTTGGTATAATATTTACATAAACTACAATTTCAATTTTTTTTTAATTATGTGATAAAGATGGTACGAAATTATTTTATGCTGTTGGCAATAAGCAGAAATTCGTAACATTTGGCTCACTGAAATAAAACTTTATTATATTTAGCCTCTACAGTTACGAAACAATATTTGTTATGAAGAAAGCATGATTAATGAAGATGGTTTACAAGAATTGACACCGCGGTGGTGGAATGGATGTGTTAAACATGTAATAAAGGAAGAAAAATGTGAAAATTAAACCACCTGATTGATAATTAGTGCCAGATCAATTTATAATAAATGTTATGATTCCGACATCAACGAGTTCGTCTGATTCAAATGATATTGCAGGCTTGTGAACTGATAAGTGTGTGATGATAAAATACTTTTTAGATAACAAACTAAATATATTTCGTTTTTGTTGGTGCTTTTCATTTTTACCATTTTAATATAAAGGAAGTTAGAAAACATAGTACTCGCAACATTTGAATCTATTTATTTATAAGATTATACCTAATATTTTTTATTAGAAAATGTTTCATAGCCCAGATATGTCACTTTCACAATGACAATTGTTTGTTTACATTTTTGATCTCGGATTCGATTTCAGAGTATAAATATATATATACAATAAACTTTAGATCTTCTTATATTGTTCACCTAGTTACAGGTGGAGCCATCTACATTAAACATCATCTAAAAGCAGACAGAAAAATAAGGAATGATATGTAGTGCAGTGAGATTTTTTTTATACAGGGTATATCAAGACTGCGACCGAAAACGAAGCCAGGTTTAGGCATTTAGTGACAATGCAACAAGGAATTTGGCAAAAAAAATCGTTAACCTTTTTTGGTAGTTTTTTACTCATTTTCGTATTTGGGTGATAAATACATAGTTTTCCTAAAATAATGATGTAAACTTTTTTATTTTTTAAGACGCAATGGTCCGTTAGGCTTTAAATTATTATTTTCGCAATAACTAGGTATTTATGACCCAAAAACAACGATTTTTTAAAAATTGCCAAAAAAATCTGTCGCCTATTTTGCGAAATTTTTATTTGCATTGTGTCTGTAACCACTAAAACTACCACCCGGCTTCGTTTTCGGTCGCAGTCTTGATATACCCGGTATATTTCGCATCCTTCTCAAAATGTTTTAATGCATACATACATACATAAACTCACGCCTTTATCCCCGAAGGGGTAGGCAGAGGCGCCACCAGGGACACCCACATTTCGCCTTGTATGTTCGACACAATATGATAGGGGGCGAGCCTATCGCCATATCGGGCACAAAACATAGCAAAAACAGAAGCAGCCTCAGATTATAATAATAAATATCTGTGTGAAGAAGTTTTTTTTTTTATCAGTCCATATACGTCCTACTGCAGGGCACGTGCCTACTCTACAATCGAGGGAATCGGTTGAGAGTGGTTAGGACATATAGTCCACCACGCTGGCCTAGTGCGGGTTGGCGGACTTACATACATGAAGTAGTTTGGCTTTTGTTAATTATGAATTCTCACCCAGGGAGCCAAGTACTGCGTTAGTTCTGCGTATGTGCTTATAATTCTGGCTGTACCGATATTGATGTCCCCCCGCAGGCGGGCAAGTCGGAGCAGTCTGCGGGCCTGGAGCGCGCCATCGAGAACATGTGCCGCAAGACGCGCGACCTGCGCCGCCAGCTGCGCAAGGCCGTCGTCGACCACGTGTCCGACAGGTACCATACATACATACATACATACATACATACATCAAGAACATGTGCCGCAAGACGCGCGACCTGCGCCGCCAGCTGCGCAAGGCCGTCGTCGACCACGTGTCCGACAGGTACCATACATACATACATACATACATACATACATCAAGAACATGTGCCGCAAGACGCGCGACCTGCGCCGCCAGCTGCGCAAGGCCGTCGTCGACCACGTGTCCGACAGGTACCATACATACATACATACATACATACATCAAGAACATGTGCCGCAAGACGCGCGACCTGCGCCGCCAGCTGCGCAAGGCCGTCGTCGACCACGTGTCCGACAGGTACCATACATACATACATACATACATACATACATCAAGAACATGTGCCGCAAGACGCGCGACCTGCGCCGCCAGCTGCGCAAGGCCGTCGTCGACCACGTGTCCGACAGGTACCATACATACATACATACATACATACATCAAGAACATGTGCCGCAAGACGCGCGACCTGCGCCGCCAGCTGCGCAAGGCCGTCGTCGACCACGTGTCCGACAGGTACCATACATACATACATACATACATACATACATCAAGAACATGTGCCGCAAGACGCGCGACCTGCGCCGCCAGCTGCGCAAGGCCGTCGTCGACCACGTGTCCGACAGGTACCATACATACATACATACATACATACATCAAGAACATGTGCCGCAAGACGCGCGACCTGCGCCGCCAGCTGCGCAAGGCCGTCGTCGACCACGTGTCCGACAGGTACCATACATACATACATACATACATACATACATCAAGAACATGTGCCGCAAGACGCGCGACCTGCGCCGCCAGCTGCGCAAGGCCGTCGTCGACCACGTGTCCGACAGGTACCATACATACATACATACATACATACATACATACATACATCGAGAACATGTGCCGCAAGACGCGCGACCTGCGCCGCCAGCTGCGCAAGGCCGTCGTCGACCACGTGTCCGACAGGTACCATACATACATACATACATACATACATACATACATACATACATCGAGAACATGTGCCGCAAGACGCGCGACCTGCGCCGCCAGCTGCGCAAGGCCGTCGTCGACCACGTGTCCGACAGGTACCATACATACATACATACATACATACATACATCAAGAACATGTGCCGCAAGACGCGCGACCTGCGCCGCCAGCTGCGCAAGGCCGTCGTCGACCACGTGTCCGACAGGTACCATACATACATACATACATACATACATACATACATACATCGAGAACATGTGCCGCAAGACGCGCGACCTGCGCCGCCAGCTGCGCAAGGCCGTCGTCGACCACGTGTCCGACAGGTACCATACATACATACATACATACATGCATACATACATACATCGAGAACATGTGCCGCAAGACGCGCGACCTGCGCCGCCAGCTGCGCAAGGCCGTCGTCGACCACGTGTCCGACAGGTACCATACATACATACATACATACATACATACATCAAGAACATGTGCCGCAAGACGCGCGACCTGCGCCGCCAGCTGCGCAAGGCCGTCGTCGACCACGTGTCCGACAGGTACCATACATACATACATACATACATACATACATACATACATCGAGAACATGTGCCGCAAGACGCGCGACCTGCGCCGCCAGCTGCGCAAGGCCGTCGTCGACCACGTGTCCGACAGGTACCATACATACATACATACATACATGCATACATACATACATACATACATCGAGAACATGTGCCGCAAGACGCGCGACCTGCGCCGCCAGCTGCGCAAGGCCGTCGTCGACCACGTGTCCGACAGGTACCATACATACATACATACATACATACATACATACATACATCGAGAACATGTGCCGCAAGACGCGCGACCTGCGCCGCCAGCTGCGCAAGGCCGTCGTCGACCACGTGTCCGACAGGTACCATACATACATACATACATACATGCATACATACATACATCGAGAACATGTGCCGCAAGACGCGCGACCTGCGCCGCCAGCTGCGCAAGGCCGTCGTCGACCACGTGTCCGACAGGTACCATACATACATACATACATACATACATACATCAAGAACATGTGCCGCAAGACGCGCGACCTGCGCCGCCAGCTGCGCAAGGCCGTCGTCGACCACGTGTCCGACAGGTACCATACATACATACATACATACATACATACATACATACATCGAGAACATGTGCCGCAAGACGCGCGACCTGCGCCGCCAGCTGCGCAAGGCCGTCGTCGACCACGTGTCCGACAGGTACCATACATACATACATACATACATACATACATACATACATCGAGAACATGTGCCGCAAGACGCGCGACCTGCGCCGCCAGCTGCGCAAGGCCGTCGTCGACCACGTGTCCGACAGGTACCATACATACATACATACATACATACATACATACATACATCGAGAACATGTGCCGCAAGACGCGCGACCTGCGCCGCCAGCTGCGCAAGGCCGTCGTCGACCACGTGTCCGACAGGTACCATACATACATACATACATACATGCATACATACATACATCGAGAACATGTGCCGCAAGACGCGCGACCTGCGCCGCCAGCTGCGCAAGGCCGTCGTCGACCACGTGTCCGACAGGTACCATACATACATACATACATACATACATACATACATACATACATACATACATACATACATACATACATCGAGAACATGTGCCGCAAGACGCGCGACCTGCGCCGCCAGCTGCGCAAGGCCGTCGTCGACCACGTGTCCGACAGGTACCATACATACATACATACATACATGCATACATACATACATGCATACATGCATACATGCATACACGCATACACGCATACACGCATACACGCATACACGCATACACGCATACACGCATACACGCATACACGCATACACGCATACATGCATACATGCATACGCACACATGCATACGCATACATGCATACATGCATACACGCAAACACGCATACATGCATACATGCATACATGCCTTTATCCCCGATGGCAGGCAGAGGCGCCACCAGAACACCCACATTTCGCCTTGTATGTTCCGTACCGCGATGTGATTCTCCTTTCTAAAAAAATACAATTTGGTTTTGTATTTTTTTTAGTTAGTCGTATTTGGGTGATAAATAATTTGTTTTCCCAAAATAATATTACGCCTTTTTATTTTTCAAGACGCAATGGTGCGTAAGGCTTAAATTACTATTTCCGCAAAAGTTATTTACCACCCAAACGCAATGGTTAAAAACATGCAAAAAAAAATGTTCCATTTTTGGCGAAATTTTTAGCGGCATTGTGTCTGTAATCACTAATACTACCACCTGGCTTCGTTTTCGGTCGCAGTCTTGATATACCCTGTATGTACGCATACGTATACGCACGCGTACGCAGAAACACGTGCGAACGAACGCATGCTAACGTAAAACGTACGCGAACACACATACACTTATACACGCGTTTAGGAATAGATGCGACTGCCTCGGTGGCGTAGTTGTATTACGGTACCGTTACAAAGCTGAGGTCTCGGGTTCGAATCCCGGGTCGGGCAAAGGGATATTGGATTTTTCTATTGATTATCAGCCCGGAGGCAGGAATTTGTGCCCGATATGGCGATAGGCTCGCCCCCTATCACATTGTGGGATGGAACCATACAAGGCGAAATGTGGGTGTCCTGGTGGCGCCTTTGCCTACCCCTTCGGGGATAAAGGCGTGTGTTTATGTATGTAGGAATAGACGTGTACTGAAAAGAAAATCTCGCAAAAAATGTATTATTTTTTTATTACGATGAATGGCGAGACGTGCATGCCATTGGCCTGATGGTAAGCGATACGACCGCTCATGGACAGTAGAAAAACCAAACACTATGAATAACAAAGCGATGCTTGGCATTCCACTGCGCTCGCCATCCGGAGACATAATATGTTAAGTCTCATGTCCAGTAGTTCTAGCTACAATGTCCTTCAAACCGGAACACAACAGTGCATTTACACTGTTTGTTGGAGAAATAGACATTGCGGTGGTACCTACCAGCGGTAACCTTTATATGGATATAAATTGATTTTACTGTTCATTTGGCTCAGTTTCCTGGAAACCAACGTCCCGCTCTTAGTCCTGATGGAGGCGGCTCGCAACGGCAACGAGAAGGAAGTGGAAGAATATGCGGTGGTCTTTACTGAGCACGCTAATAAACTTGTCGAGGTTAGTACTTATCTCTCTATTTAGAAAGAAAGAGCAGTTTATTACTAGCACAGTACATTACAATCACAAAAAATATTAAAAAAAATACAAGAACAAATACTGCGCCAGCAAAGGTACAACAAAGGTAACGAAAACAGTTTGAAAACCCCAGCTTGATTGTTGTGAATAGGTAAATGTGTGTATGTATTTCTGACCGCCTCCGTGGCGCAGTTGGTTAGACGCCTGTGAAACAAGAGGCCGCGGGTTCGATCCCCGCACCGAAACAAATGTGTGACACAGGTATTTGTGTCTGGGTGCTTGTGAGACCGAAAAGTCTCTCGTAGTTTCTGATACGACACAAGACTGGATGTTAGTGTGGGGTCAGGGCTATGTATGTGACTTGGGTGTATTTATTTATTTAGGCACTGGAAAGCCACTGAACGTATGCTCCCCCTAAGTATAACGATAGCGACCTAAGTCGAACTTAGGTAGCAAACTCAAATCTTCGTTACATCGTCTATTTATAACATTTTGTAGTACATGCTGTATGCAAACTGGATGCCTAATAACATCCCCTCTTTCTCATTTCATCCCTCTTGCTACTCTGCCTCTCGCCTTGTTATCCATCCTTCATGGTTTCACCTGCACCCCCCTTTCTAGTGTTCCTTAATAAACTTCTTTCCCTTTCTTACTCTTCTTTCTACTTTTCCCTCCCACTTTCGCCACTCTCAAGCTTTATATTGTAAGCCGTAATATTTTTAAAAATATTACTACTTTTCAACAAGGAAAACGTAACATTTTATAAAAAAAAATCACTTCTTTCGTCACTTTCACAATTATACCTATACGCCAGTTAAGTGCACTCTTATTTAGTCGTTTTAAAAGATAATTTATGTCATTTAACGAGGAAAGAACGAAAACATGATAATTTAAAATTGTCGTTTATGTTATTCTAGGGAAAGCACGAACACCCATGAATACATTTCAAATGTATTAATAAATGTATTTCTATCCCACAGGTGGCCAACTTAGTATGCTCTATGTCGAACAATGAGGACGGAGTAAAAATGGTGCGTCACGCCGCCGAACAGATCGAAGCGCTGTGTCCTCAGGTATGTTGTCGTATGTGCTTGCCGTAGTACAAAGTCGTATGTGTTTGCCGTAGTATAATGTCGTATTTTGAACGTTGATATAAGATTAGGTGTGGTTGCCAGTGAGATAATGATTCTCCAAGTAAAACGTCGTATATGGATATGGGATTAGGTCGGACAATACGAGTTTTTCTATGCAAAACGTCGTAAAACGTTAAAAAGTTAGGTGAAATTAATTATGAGTCATTTCCGTAGGAATGTCATAAGTTGATATAGAATTAGGTGAGATTGTCTTACAATGTGTGGTTTCCGTAGTGAAACTTCCTTAAGTGATATACCTGATGATAAATAAGTGGATATATAAGCGTAGGTAACTGGTAAGCACCACTTAGCATTTAACACACATCTACTTTTCTGTAAGTTTGAACTTTGTATATGACTATTGAGTGTATTTATTTAAGTGGTGGCATATCATGCAGGTAATAAACGCAGCGCGCGTGGTGGCGGCGCGTCCCCGCTCGCGCGTGGCTCAGGAGAATCTCGCCGCCTTCGGTCGCGCCTGGGAGGCCGCCGTGCGACTGTTGACGGATGCCGTCGACGACATCACCACTATCGACGACTTCCTGGCCGTCAGCGGTATGTGTACACCTCTCTCTCTCACTTCATCTGTCTCTGTGCATGTCTGTCTCTTTCTCAACAAACCTCGCGGCCTTCGGACGCCCCTGGAAGACGGAAATGGTATATATGCACTTACGATAGTATACGGGGTTATGTGTGTACACACATACGACAGTATACGAGGTAATTGGGTATTTGACTCATTTTTTTTATTGTATTTGTCAAAAAGTATCCATATCCCAAATCTATCAAACAAAGAATTTTGTAAATCCACTCAGAATTTAAAATGTTAGAAACGTTTTAAATCTTGTAGTGGCGGTAAAAGAAAAGGGATGCGAAACAATATTAGTGACGTCACTATTCTTAATATGCATTATAGTGTGCGGGTGTGAAAGAGACGGTAAGATGTCCCCACTACGTCCCCACTCTTTCATTTAAAATACTAATATTACTGTTTTCACAAAAATATTTTGTTTTCATGGCAATTCTGTTTGTCTGCAAAATAATACAATGATAGTCAAATACCTTATTATACAAAGTTCAGTTGTTTGTCACACTCAATATGTGACAGCCTCCGTGGCTTGTCAGTTAGTCGCCAGCTGTAAAACGAGAAACCACAGGTTCTATCTCCGCAAATGTTAATACCGTACACGGACTAATATTTCTGATACACAATAAAATGTTTCTGGTCTGGTTGTCAAAGACATCGAAAAGTGTAGCGTAGTTTCTAATACGACAAAACTCTATCTGAGTGTGGTTAGGACTATGTATGTGACAGTTGCGGGTATTTATTTACTGCCAAATTGCAGTAAATATGCAATGCCAATTACTAATGTTAACTTTTTGTCCACAGAGAACCATATCTTAGAAGATGTGAACAAGTGCGTAGTGGCTTTGCAAGAGGGAGACGCTGATTCCCTAGAGAGGACCGCAGGGGCTATCAGAGGACGGGCCAAGAGGTAACAGGTTCAAATTCTATAGTTTAATTATGCTCGGGTTTTATAAAAATTGAGTTTGTCGAAATCAGCTTGTTAAGGCCAGTTTCTGTAAGCAATCTTTCTACCTATACATCTTTAACAAGAAGTTAAAAAGCTACTTATTACATATCGATGATTTTAGTGTTTCAATAAACAAAGATTGTATATAAAGGCAAATGAAATACGGTATGCTTCTGTCGTGAGATTCGAACTAAAATACATCTATTTTAAAAATATTACGGTATACCTCCACATCTTCAAGTTTCGATAGGAATCCAATGAAGATTATTATAAAAATATTCTTTCACTAAGTTTATTATTATTCTCAAAATATATTTTCACCCCCTAAAACTTATAGTCCTTCCTCTATACAGGGAATGTTATAGACATTTTCATTCGTAAATTCATCCCCTTAAATTTATTCTATTCCTCCCCTCACAGGGTGTGTTCGGTGGTGACCCAAGAGATGGACAACTACGAGCCGTGCATCTACACCAAGCGAGTGTTGGAAGCTGTCACTGTGCTGCGAGATCAGGGTGAGTACATTACTATTTATAAAATAAATACACCCAACAGTCACATACATAGTCCTGACCCCACACTAACATCGAGTCTTGTGTCGTATCAGGAACTACGAGAGACTTTTCGATCTCTCAAACACCCAGACCCGAAACAAATACCTGTGCACACAAACATTTGTCTCGGTGCGGCGATCGAACCCGCGGCCTCTCGTTTCACAGCCGGCGTCTAACCAACTGCGCCACGGAGGCTGTCGATGTCGATGCTGAGATGTTTATGAGACAGAAAAGTCTCGATCTTAGTGTGGGGTCAGGACTATGTATGTGGCTAATTTTAAATACCATCGTATTTCTGTGGTAAATACCTATTTTGCGCGAATAAAGTAATTTAAACCCTTACGTACCATTGCGTCTACAAAAATAAAAACGTGTACGTTACTATTTGAGGCAAACTATGTATTTGTCACTCAAATATGACGATAAGTAAGAAATATAAAAAATGTACGATTTTTTTAGCGAATTTTTCTGTTGCATTATGTCTGAAGTATATATTACGTGGCTTCGTTTTCGGTCGCGGTCTAGACCCTGTATAACATTGTTTAAAACAGCTTTAGTAAATAAAACAATTAATATTTACAGCAGTTTATTATACATAAAATATATTACACATAGTTTTGGTGGTTAGGTTAGAATCACTTCCTTTCCGGTGGTGGGGGGTGCGCGCGGATGTACTCCAAGGCGTCGAGGATCGCCTTGGGGATCGGAGGGGGGGTGGGCAGGTGGGTACCCTGGAAAAAAATGATTTGTAGTCTTTGTAGGGTAGTGACTACAAAGTAGTCTAATGACTACAGTGTAGTCTAGTGCCTATAATGTAGTCGAGTGAATACAGTAATGTTTGTTTTTTTTGTTTTTGTATCACATTGCAGCACTTTTCGATTAAATTGACGGATACTAAGAACAAGATGGTATCTGAAATTCGATTTATAATAATTACTAAAGTAGATTCGTTGTTTACTAAATTTAAAGATAATAAAGTATAATAAAAAAATCGGTGGCGTAGTTGTACTACGGTACGACTACAAATCTGAAGTCTCGGCTTCGAATCCCGAGTCGGGCAAAGTGATATTGGATTTTTCTATTCATTATCAGATGGAGTCAGGAATTTGTGCCCGATATGGCGATAGGCTCGCCCCCTATCACATCATGGGACGGAAAATACAAGGCGAAATGTGTGCCTTGGTGACGCCTCTGCTTCCCCTTCTGGGATAAAGGCGTAAGTTTATGTATGTATGTATGTTATACCGGGTATATCAAGACTGCGACCGAAAACGAAGTCAGGTGGTAGTTTTAGTGGTTACATACACGATGCAAATAAAAATTTTGCCAAAAATAGATATTTTTTTAGAATTTTTTAAAAATCATCGTCTTTGGGTGGTAAATACCTAGTTTTTAGGAAAATACTAATTTAAACCCTTACGTACCATTGCGTGTTAAAAAATAAAGAGGTGTACATCTTTATTTTAGGAAAACTATGTATTATCGCACAAATACGACGATAAGTAAAAAATTCCAAAAAAACAGTTGTCGTTTTTTTTTTTGCGAATTTTTTTCTTGCATTGTGTCTCAAGTCACTAATACTACCACCCGGCTTCGTTTTCGGTCGCGGTCTTGATATACCCGGTATATCAGTATATGAGCTACAAATAATATTTGATTATATTTACCTGTGGTTGGTATCCGTTCTCGTCGGCAATGTACGATAATTGTACCACTTCACCGTTAGGGGCGGTCCATTGCGCATCCCCTTGGACCACTTGCGAGGCGGTGTCCTATAACAAAATCGTTATATACAGATATTATTCTCTGTATCAGCCCATACACGTCCCACTGCAGGGCACGGGCCTCCTCTACAATCGAGAGTATGATTGAGAGGGGTTAGATATAGTCCACCACGCTGGCCTAGTGCGGGCGGACTTTAATGGTAGAAATTGGTAGAAATTATTTTAAAAAAAATCGCTACGGTATGCAGGTTGCCTCACGATGTTTTCCTTCACCGTTATAGTGCGTGGTGATTGACTATCAATACACACATTACTGGGAAAAGTCAAAGATATGCCCTGGGATTTGAAGCCGCGACCACCGTGTTGGCAGTCGCGTCTGGTCCGTTTACCAACAGGCCACCACGCACTTCAATATATTATTACTTTTGGATATTTTGGGGATATAAGCTATAGCCTTTCTCGATAAATAAAAATATATTTTGAATTCGGAGCAGCAGTAAGAGATAAGGAGACTTACTATCTTATGTGTCAGATTTGCGAGCGCAGTGGAATGCTAAGCATAGCCTTGTTATTGTGTTGTTTGGTTTTGCTACTGTCCATGAGCGGTCGTCCTTACCATCAGGCGAATGGCATGCTCATTTCCCCATTTATCGGTATAAAAAAAGTTCTTTAGATTAGCACGTTGAAACAAAGTCCTTAGGTTTTTAAAACACTATTAATATTTCTGGAATATAGAAGTATATACACGTATGTTTTTACTTTGTAATATTTCAGTTACACGTTTATTTATTTTGGTTTCCATGCACCCCGCTTAACAGTAGTTAAATAAAATATATTAGCCTCCGTGGCGCAGTTAGTTAGACGCCTGCTGTGAAACGAGAGGCGGGTTCAATCCCCGCACCGAGAAAAATGTGAGGTCCACAAGTATTTGTCTCGGGTCTGGGTGTTTGTGAGACCGAAAAGTCTCTCGTAGCTTTTGATACAACCCAAGACTTAATTGATCTTAATGTGGGATCATGACTATGTATGTGACTGTTGGGTGTATTTATTATATTTAAATAAATAAATAAATAAATACACCCAACAGTCATATACATAGTCCTGACCCCACACTAAGATTGAGTCTTGTGTCGTGGGTATCAGAAACTACGAGAGACTTTTCGGTCTCACAAACACCCAGACCCGAAACAAATACTTGTGGTTCTCACAAATATTTGTCCCGGTGCGGGGATCGAACCCGCGGCCTTTCGTTTCACAGGCGGCGTCTAACCAACTGCGCCACGCATTTGTCATCTTACGCTCTGTGGGTTGTTCAAACCGCCACTGGCCCTCCCAGAGATGCCGTTATCGGTCTCGTAAGCCCATTGAAATGTTCCGTCCGGCCCGATGTCTGCGCTTTGACTCTTGATCAGGGCAGCTTGATCCTTGCCCAACACGTGTGATACATCCGCTGCAGCTACACCCAGAAGGGCTGTTAGGAGTAGGAATTTCTGTGGGATAATAAAAATTATTTCAAATTGTTATAATACGTGTCACACAAAATGTACATTGTAAGTCAAAAGACTAAGTAAGACTGCCCCGGTGGTATAGTTGTATTACGGTGTGATGGCAAAGCTGAGGTCCCGGGTTCAAATACCGGGTCGGGCAAAGTGATATTAGACTTTTCTATTCATTATCAGCTCGGAGCCAGGAATTTGTGCCCGATATGTCGATAGGCTCGTATATCACATCGTGTGACGGAATATGGAAGGCGAAACGTGGGTGTCCTGTTAGCATCTCTGCTTGCCCCTTCTGGGATAAAAGCGTAAGTTTATGTATGTGAGACAAATTTATTATTGAACGTACTATACCCTATCTAAACTAAGAAGTTCCATTTGACATTGGGAAATAGGGATGCTGTCAAATAAATCGGTTCTTACAATATCCGATTGTATAGAGATATCGATAATATTTGTTTGTATTTCTTAATCGATTACAGTTTATATTCTCAGTTTACATCATTTCGTTTATTTCTTCATGAACATTTTTATTCTAATGAGACATCAACAATTGCATAAGTCACTTTACTATTTAGGAACAAAAGGAGTGATTTATCTATTACTAGCGGCCCGTCCCGGCTTCACCCGGGTGCAGACACTTTTTGAGTCCAGTCCACATCACGCACATGCTTATGAACACATGATACATACATACAATACAATAGATATACTCCAAAGTGAGGAACCTCCTCACTATGTGTGCCGTATCCTACAATACTGCCTTCATTTCCATTGTAAATCCAAATCTATTATTTAATAATGAATTAATTTATATTAATATTATTATTTCATTATTTATTGATGTATGTTCGTTGACAGCATACCTATTATTAGCTGCAACTTCAGTATTTTTAAAAATTAAAACACAACTGTTTTATATCTGCTCGATTATTTAAATATTTTTACCGATTATGCGTATACGAATGCGTTTGAATAGTCTCGACTCTACCGGTAAAAGACCTAACGAGGTGACTTTGTAATGACGTCTAGAAAAAAAATATGTTGTTTAAAATGGTTATTTTGCTTTATTTAAAGGATTCTAGTTTAAATTTAGTGATTATGGATTGTAAGTCAAGTGATAAAATAAGAATAGCTTCATAATTCCATGGATTTACGGAAAGTGTTATTGAAATTGTGTGGGTTACGTCTGCACAAAGTTATTTACGTTAAAAGTATGAAACGTCAAATGGAACCTGTTAGTTTAGATAGACTATAATTATATTTTATTAAGTTAAAATAAATTAGATAGAATACTATTCTCTTACACCTCTCTCTCTTCTCAGCGTGGTGGACTATATGGCCTAACCACTCTCAATCGATTCTCTCGATTGTAGAGGAGGCCCGTGCCCTGCAGTGGGATGTATATGGGTTCATACAATACACTATTCTCTTACAGGCGAAGCTAGGTTAGATGATTAGTGAATAAGTGAATACGATAGTATAATGAACTTGGTAATAAGTTTCGTAATTGAACAATGTCTTGTGTTCATGAATAGTATGACTCGTCACTTGTTGTTTGAGAAAGCGGGTAAATTCATACGCAGTGGCGTTTTGGAAACAAAATATTTGACTTTTAGTGGCATGTCAGTGTTTGACAACCTCCGTGGCGCAGTTGGTTAGACGCTGGCTGTGAAACGAGCTGCAGGTTCGATTCCCGCACTGATAAAAGTGTTTGTGTGAACCACAAGTATTTGTCTCGGGTCTGGGTGTTTGTGAGACCGATAAGTCTCTCGTAGCATCTGATACCCACGACACGAGGCTTGATCTTAATGTGGGGTCAGGACTATGTATGTGAATGTTGGGTGTTACTATTTATTTAACTACTACATAGAATTTGTAATAAAACAATGTTATAACTATAATTTAATTAAGTTAAATCGCTGTACGCTCCGCTCGTCATTAAACTCCAGTAACAATCTATTAATGTTTTCGCAATTTACCAACAGAATTAACCGATGAACTTTACACATAGTAAATGTCAATGAGTACTAATTTAGTAGTGGACAATTATTTATTTCCAACTCCTATTTGTTTTTTCTTTGTGATTAATTCCGATGCGGGTTAAAGATAAGCTAATGTCCCTAAGAGACACGCCGAGCCCCGGAGCAGTCTTTTGACTCTATTTATTTTATTGGATTTTTCAAAATGAATTCGTATCCAAAATCTAGCGAACTAACAATTTTGTAAATCTATTTAAAATTATACAAGTTAGAAACTTTTTAAATTTTGAAGTGGGAGTAACAGAAAAGGGATGCAAACATCGATATCAATGGTACACTAGATAAGATATTCAGTACAAAAAAATGTGTACTACCTACTTGCGGTGCATGCACCGCACATGAATCAGTTTGCTTCGTGACAGTGACAGTGCAGTACGCCTTATCGCATACGTTTAAAAGTAATAAATGAATGTATCGCCGTCAAACCGAAAGCAAATCGTCTGAAGTTACAATATTTTAATAAAATACCAGGTAAGTGATGTAATATTGCAGTGTGCTTTTAAAATACGAGGACACTTTATTTCTTTGACGTGTCTCGTCTATCGGTAGAATATAAGTCATTGGATGCAAAACAAAAATAGTGACGTCACTAGTCTTAATATGCATTACAGTGTGCGCGTGTGAAAGAGACGGTAAGATGTCCGCACGACGCTGCCACTTTTAATTAAATGAAACCAGAGGCTGCGGGTTCGATTTCCGCACACCGACTAAATTTTTTCATCCATTATTATTAGTTTCGGGTCTAGATATTTTTAACGTTGTAAAATATTTTTTCTCATACACTACACTTTAATGTTACTATGCTAGGAACTATGTGTGATGGGTGTTTATACATTGTATTGTATCAACCTATATACGTCCCACTGCTGAGCACGGGCCTACTCTACAATCGAGAGAATCGATAGAGAGTAGTTAGGCCATATAGTCCACCACGCTGGCCTAGTGCGGGTTGGCGGACTTACATACCGTAGAAATTCTTTAAAATCGCTACGGTATGCAGGTTTCCTCACGATGTTTTCCTTCACCGTTAAAGTGCGTGGTGATTGACTATCAATATACACATAACTCCGAAAAGTCAGAGGTGTGCCTTGGGATTTGAACCCGCGACCACCGTGAACATGTGGGCAGCCGCGTCTGGTCCGTTACCAACAGGCCCAGAATAGAAAGGGCGTATGATGCAAGCGATGTACATATTACATACGACCTTTAAACTATTGTATGAGAATGTCATAGTAAAATATCGTATGTGATGTAAGTCCGGTATGGAGATACGACATTTTGTATATGTTTGGAAATCTATTCGTTATTATATTGTTTTGTAAGTTAGGAGTTGTGTTATGGGTTTTGTGTAGGTTGTGAATCGCAATGTAGTGGGTTCGATTCGGAAAGTATTATTTGAGTGAAAAATTTCTAATGAGTTCAATTAATATGTCGAAAAATTATAATTTGGCACTAGTTCCACACGAATGTTTAATTTAAAATTAAATTATTTTCATCGCGGACTTCTCCTATCTTGTTTTTTTCATATTCCGACATTTCAGAGATACATCTTTGCCCAACCCGGGATTCGAACCCGAGACCTCAGCTTTGTAGTCGTACCGTAATACAACTACGGCACCGAGGCAGTCATGCAACTAAAATTCTCTAAAAAAATTGACAATTATTTATTGTAATTTTTTACTGATCGTCATATTTGGGTTATAAATACATAGTTTTACTAAAATAATGTACTCCGGTTTATTTTTAAAGACGCAATGGTACCTAAGGGTTTAAAGTACTATTTTCGCAAAAACTAGGTATTTACCACCCAAACAGGATGATACTTCAAAATTCAAAAAATATTCTGTCGCTTTTTTTTTGCGAAATTTTTATTTTCATTGTGTCTGTAACCACTAAAACTACCACCTGGCTTCGTTTTCGGTCGCAGTCTTGATATACCCGGTATATCCTACGGCAGGGCACGGGCCTATTCTACAATCGAGAGTACGATTGAGAGGGGTTAGATATAGTCCACCACGCTGGCCTAGTGCGGGCGGACTTTACATACCGTAGAAATTATTACAAATCGCTATGGTATGCAGGTTTCCTCCCGATGTTTTCCTGGGATACGAATATCTCTCACCAATTACGATTGCGATACCCAAGTCACCAATATACACATGACGTCACTACAATTACGTCACTCACCATGTCTGCTTGTGGTCGGTCACAACACTGTTGCGTTCCCGGCGCGGGCAGCGCTTATATGCGCGACGAGCGGTCGACGCAAGGTCAAGTTAATACAACCAACAGTCGCATACATAGTCCTGACCCGAAATATTCAAGTCTTGCAGAATCAGAACGTATGGGACTTTTCGTTCTCAAAAACACCCAACAACTTAAAATCGGGAATCGAACCCGCAGCATCTTGTTTTGCAGGCGGCTAACCAACTAGCCACAACTGCCTAATGCAATAAAAATTAAAAAGTAATCCTGAAAAGTACCTTTTTAAAACAAGCATGAATGATATGCGTGGTGGCCTGTTGGTAACGGACCAGACGCGGCTGCCTACATGTTCACGGTGGTCGCGGGTTCAAATCCCAGGGCACACCTCTGACTTCTCGGAGTCATGTGTGTATTAGTCAACCACCACGCACTATAACCGTGAAGGAAAACATCGTGAGGAAACCTGCATACCATAGCAATTTGTAATATATTCTATGGTATGTAAAATTCGCCCGCACTAGGCCAGCGTGGTGGACTATATCTAACCTCTCTCAATCGTACTCTCGATTGTAGAGGAGGCCCGCGCCCTGCAGTGGGACGTATATGGGCTGATATAGATATAGATAGATAGAGGTGTATTTATTTTAAAAAAATCGCAGTCTTTAGTAATTTCTGATACATGTGACAAGACTTGGGTCTTTGGGAGGGGTCAGGACTATGTAACTGTTGCGTGTATTTATTAATAATCTACGTAACAAAAGCGAAAAACTTCCAAAACAGAGCGGGGATCGAACCCGCGACCCCTCGTTCCACTACCAGCTTCTTAGCCAACTTAGCCAACAACGTCACGTAAGTCAGTTATGAACTCGTGATCCTTATTTCGTCAATCCGTCTCCTCAACCAAGCCATATGATATTACCAAAAATATAATGATGTACATGCTCAGAATTTTAAATGTATGTCTAAATTTTATCTGGAATTTTAACTTAGGTATGTAGTATTAGTATTCTGTAGATGTAATGTTGTATCATCATTTCATTCCACATATACCGGGTATATCAAGACTGCGACCGAAAACGAAGCCGGGTGGTAGTTTTAGTGGTTACAGACACAATGCAAATAAAAATTTCACCAAAACAGCAACAGATATTTTTTTAGATTTTTTTTAAAATCGTCGTGTTTGGGTAGTAAATACCTAGTTATTGCGAAAATATTATTTTAAACCCTTACATATCATTGCGTCTTCAAAAATAAAAAGGTGTACATCATTATTTTAGAAAAGCTATGTATTTATCACCCAAATACGACGATAAGTAAAAAATTACCAAAAAAAATGACGATTTTTTTTTGCGTAATTTTTCGTTGTGTTGTGTCTGAAGTCACTAATACTACCACCTGGCTTCGTTTTCGGTCGCAGTCTTTATATACCCTGTATATTTACATGGCTAGGCTCATGGATAGGCTCGCCCCTTATCACATCATGGGACGGAACATACAAGGCGAAATGTCCTGGTGGCGCCTCTGCCTACCCCTTCTGGGTAAAAACCGTGAGTTTATGTATGTATGTACAAATTCAAAACATCGAGCCCATTACAATAGCACTATAATTTGTAGGAGGATAATTTTGCAGACTTGTGTTATGGGTTCAAATAGTAGTGAAGGAGGATGCCCGTTAAATAAATAAATACACCCAACAGTCACATACATAGTCCTGACCCCACACTAAGATCGAGTCTTGTGTCGTATCAGAAACTACGAGAGACTTTTCGTTCTCACAAACAACCAGACCCGAAACAAATACCTGTGGTTCACACAAAAATTTGTTTCGGTGCGGGGATCGAACCCGCGGCCTCTCGTTTCACAGCCGGCGTCTAACCAACTGCGCCACGGAGGCTGTCATTCACAGTATCAGTAAAAAATATCGTTGATACAGATACTGCTTAAAATTCATTATAGCATTTTTATGGTTTGTCCTTAAACGTTCACTGTTCTATCCCGGGCGACAGATTTTTATAAAATAAAGTAATTATCATCACATTTTTCGATACGTCAGCCATTACCTCAAAAGGGGCTACCAAAGTGACTAGACTATGATAAGAATGGGGTATTTTACTATAAGAAAGAAAAAATCTAAAAACTATAAATGTATATAGTGGAGCATTAAGCAATAAGTATATGTTAATTTTAGTTTATATTTCCAAGGAATAAATTTTATAATTCGTTTTGAAAATTTCAATTTTTTTATCTGTCCTAAAAAGATGTAAAGCGGCTGCCGCAATGATGGATAACGATTCTACGTCATTCCGCGAGTAGAATACCCCCTCCGGTGTCCAAGAGCTCATATTATCACAGGTTGTTTACTGGTTGAGTGACGTATCATTTTAAAGGAACATGGCGCCTAGCGTTTTCACATATTTGCGCGCATAAATTTAAAATTTAAATTTGAAATGGATTTTTATTGGACTTGCCGAGCGAATAAAAATTTGTTATTTTTTTTACATAGTTTGTCTTAATCTTAGGAACAACTTAAAAGACTTTTTGAAAATGGGTAGAATACCCCATTGCTAATTTTGTTATGTCTTATAATTATCGTTTTGTTTTAGTATTTTTGATTTGCAGAGGTTTTTTTTTATTGCCATGAACGGCGAGACGAGCAAGCCATTCGTGTGATGGCAAGCGATACGACCGCTCATGGACAGTAGCAAAACCAAACACCATGAATTACAAAGCAATGCTTGGTATTCCACTGCGCTCGCCATCCTGAGAAATAAGATGTTAGGTCTCAATAAGTCCAGTAGTTCTAGCTACAATGTCCTTCAAACCGGAACACAGTGCATTTACACTGCTGTTTGTTGGAAAATAGACATTGCGGTGGTACCTACCCAGGCGGCCTCTCACATGTGAGAGACCAGTGAATAATATGACTTAAATAAAACAGTTAATCGTCCTTCACGTAATATATTAAAAGTGTTTAAAATAATTCGAGGTCGCATTGAGTTTATTTAGTTTTCCGTACGGTTATTGCGTATTACTATTTGAATCTTCTAAATGCTATAAAGGTGAAGGACTTTGTAGACCTATAAAATGTACAGACTCGGCACAAAAAAAACGATAAAAAAATACTTAATAATTATGTTTTTCTCACAAATACTTGAATCATATCTACATAAGCTCATGCCTTTTTCCCAAAAGGGGTAGGCAGAGGTGCTACCAGGGAACATGTTCCGCGTTGTATGTTCCGTCCTTTGATGTGATAGAAGGCGAACCTATCGCCATATCGGGCATAAATTCCTGACTCCAGGCTGATAATTATTAATAGAAAAATCCAAGTTAACTTTGGCCGACCCGGGAATCGAACCCAAGGCGTCATTTTTGTAATCGTACCAAGTACAACTACGCCAACGCGTCGATAAAAAAATAAAAATCATTTAATAAAATTGAACAATTATTATTGTTTTGCAATAACAAAGTAATAATTTTGTAAATTACTAATTATTTTCTGATGTATACCGGATATATCAAGACCGCTACCGCAAACGAAGCCAGGTGGTAGTTTTAGTGGTTACAAAGACGATGCAAATAAAAAATTCGCCAAAACTGACAGATATTTTTGTTTTTTTTTTAAATCATCGTGTTTGGGTGGTAAATACCTTGTTTTTGCAAAAATATTAATTTAACCCTTACGTACCATTGCGTTTTTAAAAATAAAGAGGTGTACATCATTATTTTAGGAAAATTATGTAATATATCACCTACATACGACGATAAGTGAAAAATTAAAAAATAAATGTTTTAAATTTTTTTTCCGAAATTTTCATTGCACTGCATCTGAAGTCACTAATACTACCTGACTTCGTTTTCGGTCGCAGTCTTGATATACCGTGTATTTTAGTAAAGATTTGTACATAAACATTGCATTATTCACCTCGCACTAAACTTGGGTGGACTATATCTAACCCCTCTCAATCGTACTCTCGATTGTAGAGGAGGCCCGTGCTCTGCAGTGGGACGTATATGCGCTGATACCATAATATTTTTCGTGGCAAGTCTGAACGTTTCTATAGTCCACTGAGGTCACAAAGTCACAGATCAAGGCAGTTTGTTTCGACCGACATTGAATAAATCAAAAACAATAATAACTGGAATTGTGTTATTGTAAGAGGAATTCGCTTCTTCCTTGTTAGAACTAGGCTTTTAACCGACTGCGGCACAAGGAAGGATAGTTTTAGTGTTTGTATGTTTCGCTGTATTGCTTAAAATACATACATATATAAACTCACGCCTTTATCCCCGGAGGGGTGGGCAGAAGCGCCACCAGGACACCCACATTTCGCCTTGTATGTTCCGTCCGACGATGTGATAGGGGGCGAGCCTATCGCCATATCGGGCACAAATTCCTGACCCCGGACTGATAATTAATAGAAAAACCCAATATCACTTTGCCCGACCCGGGACTCGAACTCGAGACCTCAGTTTCGTTACCGTACCGTAATACAACTACGCCACCGAGGCAGTCTTAAAAAACTTAAAATACCTAACCGATTATAATGATTACGATGATCAATTCTATAGTTTATTCTGCGTGTCAAGCGGCCGAGTACTTAAACGCCATTTAAATATTAAGTTGCGCTTAACTACCCAAGTCCCACTTAACCAGTACATTTAAGTGTGACTTACGTAGTTAAGTGCAACTTAATTTTTAAGTAGCGTTTGATTATTCAGGTGTCGGACTACATTTTTAACCGACTGCGGCAAAGGAAAGGTTATTTTAGCAGTTTGTGTTTGTATGTCCCACTGTAACTTTTCAACTACTTGACAGATTTTAATGATTGAGGTGCCAATCGCTCCGTTATTAAATTGAGAATGTCACACGCTAAAGATTAAACCGACTATGGCAAAAGGAAGGATCATTTTAGAGTGTGTTTGTATGTCCCGCTGTAACATTTAAACTACTTGACACATTTTAATGATTGAATAATCGATTTGTTATTGTATTGAGAATGTCATAGGCTACAGTTTTACCGACTGCGGCAAAAGGAAGGGTAATATTAGCAGTGTGTTTGTATGTTACACTGTAGTGACATATAGCACAGCCCCCGTGGCGCAGTTGGTTAGACACCGGCTGTAAAACGAGAGGCCGCGGGTTCGATCCCGCGCCGAAACAAATGTTTGTGTGATCCACAGGTATTTGTTTCGGGTCTGGGTGTATGTGAGACCGAAAGTCTCTCGTAGTTTCTGATACGACACAAGACTCGATCTTAGTGTGGGGTCAGGACTATGTATGTGACTGTTGGGTGTATTTATTATTTATTTATTTATACATACATACAGGCAAAGGTAATATAAGCGTGTTAATGAAGTTAGATGATGCCGCCATCCCGTCGGATATATTCAAAATGGCGCTTTCACAACTGTTTGTTTTTGTATCAATTAACCTTTGAATAGGATGGTGTTTCTTCACACGTGTGATTTATTATGCATTGACGGTATTGAAATACCATACATTATGAATTAAAACTGTTTTTTACGCATCTTGTCCGCCCCGTGACCACGAAAGCTGGAAAGCAATCGAAACGTCGGGAAGTGAAAAATGTAAAGTTAATAAATTAATTGGTTTTATTTCAATGTGCCATACATTTATGATACATATGTAAACTCGCGCCATTGTCCCAGAAAGGGGTAGGCAGAGGTGCTACCAGATACCCACGTTTCGGCCTTGTGTGTTCCGTCCCACAATGTGATAAAGGGCGAGTCTTTCGCCGTATTGAGCACAAATTGCTGATAATTATAACAAATCGAAATCAGTTTGCCCGACTCGGGATTCGAACCTGAGACCTCAGCGTTGTAATCGTACGGTACGACTTCGCCACCTCTTACAATATTAAATAAAACTGTCACTTATTATATATTTTCCTTATGTATGTATTATCGAGGCTTCTAACCTGGCACTCATAGCGACCATATTGGGACAAATCTCTTCATTACCCATACAAACATCACAGTTTCAAAACACTATAATCTATATGTATTTACATAACGACACACAAAACTAATGTTTATATAAAATTAATTGTGTGTCCGTGAACCCATTATTATTTATTTATTTATTTAAACTATGCATCTAATAAAAATACCTGCATATAATAAATAAATTGCCAGAGTAACTACTGGACATAATGAGACTGCTCGAGTTAACGGAGAAATTAATGTAATAAATACACCCACTGGTTGTAGGTCTCTCATATGTGAGAGGCCGCCTGGGTAGGTACCACCGCTATGTCTTTCTCCAACAAACAGCAGTGTAAATGCACTGTTGTGTTCCGGTTTGAAGGACATTGTAGCCAGAGTAACTACTGAACATAATGAGACTTCACATCTTATGTCTCATGATGGGGAGCGCAGTGGAATGCAAAGCATTGCCTTGTTATTCATGGTGTTTGGTTTTGCTACTGTCCATGAGCGGTCGTATCGCTTCCCATCAGGCGAGTAGCTCGTCTCGCTAGTCATTGAAATAATTTAAATAAATTAGATAAATCTCAACAGTCAAGTACACACAGTCTTGTATCATGTATGTGGATCTACGAGAGACTTTTCGGTCTCACAAACAGCCAGACCCGAAACAAATACCTGTGGAAGTTATCTAAGCCTTTTGCAGACTTTACATTATATAAAAATCTTAACAGTAAGCAGGTTTCCGCACAATATTATCTATATCTATACATATAATGAATTTGTAACCGATCGATGTCTGTACATGGAAGATAAATGAGTAAAACTATTATGGGGAGGGGGGGGGGGGTCTGTATTAACGTAACTGAACCCAAAACAATGATTTTTAGAATTTTTGTCTTAACGGCTTAACGGATTGCGATGAAATTTGGTATGTAGGAAGCTGACACCCTGAATTAACAATTAGGGTACTTATCATCCCGAAAAATTTAGTGTTCCTGTGGGATGAGGAAGGAATTCCGATATGTTTGTTACTTTCATATACTCAAAGTGGGATAGGACTGGATTACATGCCATTAGTGACAATGAGACGGGACGGTTGGGGTTTAACGGGACGGGATGGGAAATTCCAAATAAAGTTAGTCACGGAGACGAAGCTTGCGGGCAAAAGCTAGTCCTTTATAAATATGCGTGGTAATTGATCAATACACATATCCCAAAAAGTCAGAGGTGTGCTCTGGGATTCGACATCGCTTTTAGGAAGTGTCAGAGCTACGCTGTTGTCAATTAGGGCTCAGCATGAATGTGCAGGCTAGTCCGGAACACTGTCTCACACGAGATCGATGTAACAGCTTTGCTGTCGTGTTGACCTGTTTGCTCGTTGCCCAACCTATTGGATAAAACATCAAATGTTTGTCCATCAAAACATTGGACGGTAATTCTTTTGAATTAATCTCAATACAATATCAATAATTAATGTCGTAATGTGACCTTGACAAGGCTTAGTCTACGCGTTCTTGACCTCTGAACTTTGGTAGTAAATGTCAAGTTGTGAAGATGAACTGTCTTGGAATTTTAATAAACTGTAATTATAATGAGCGGACGGCGTAAACAAAATTACGTATTACGTATCGGCAGCCTCCATGGCGCAGTTGGCTAAACGCCGGCTGTGAAACGAGAGGCCGCGGGTTCGATCCCCGCACCGAGACAAATATTTGTGAGGCCCACAAGTATTTGTCTCGGGTCAGGGCGTTTGCGACCGAAAAGTCTCTCGTAGTTCCTGATATACGACAAAAAACTTCATTGATATTAATGTGGGGTGAGGTCTATGTATGTGAATGCTCGGTGTATTTATTTATAATTAAGACTGATCCCCTGATGACCCTTCTTTTAGCCTAAACAAATAAATGTTTCTAACATATCCCCTCTCTCCCCAGTGATTGGACATCGCATCGACATGGAGTCGCTTGTACTACTTTTTTTTTAATTTCACCCAGCAAACCTTGAAAGAGACCTGTTTTTTTTTATTGCTGTGAATGACGAGCCTGCCATTCGCCTGATGGTAAGCGATACGACCGCTCATGGACAGTAGCAAAACCAAACAACACCATGAGTTACAAGGCATTGCTTGGCATTCCACTGCGCTGGCCATCCTGAGACATAAGATGTTAAGTCTCGATATGTCCAGTAGTTACTCTGGCTACAATGTCCTTCAAACCGGAACACAGAAAGGCGGCGGGAGAAATAGACATTGCGGTGGTACCTACCCAGGCGGCCTCTCACATATGAGAGACCTACCACCAGTAACCTAAAGCTAAGTAAAGTACCACCTGTGCTCACCATTGGGTGATAAAACCTGATGCAGTGCAATAATTTTAATAAATACCCTCTTTCCCCTGTAATGGTTATTTTCGTCAAAGTATTGTCCATTATAATCCTTTTTTCATCTAAAGAAATAATGTATATGTATTTCTTAGTGTTAATCCCCTTTCTCCCCAGTGATGTCGAAGTTCGCGGTGCGCGTGGACGCGGCCGTGTCCGCGCTGGGAGGAGGCGCGGGAGCAGGACTCGACGAGAACGACTTCATCGACGCCTCCCGCCTCGTGTACGACGCAGTGAGGGAGATCCGACGCGCCGTGCTTATGAATAGGGTGAGTTGGGGAACAATGGAAAAGGGAAAACGGGTTGGGTGCAAATACTGTTATTGTCACTTGTGTCATTTCATAAACAGTACATGTACAAGATCAAAAAGATTAAATGGTAATGACCTTGATTCCTTTTAAGTGTAATAAAGACTTTTAAAAACAAACTATCAAGTATCAATCGATTCAAAATGAAAACAAAAAATTGGAGATGTCAAACATATGTTCCAGGTTTTTCTGTGCCTTTTATTTTTAACGGGTGTCATTGAACACTATTCTTGTTTCAATATCTAATGTCTTCTGATAATAAAATTGGCGAAAATCTAAAAAAAATGGGGTCATTCCCAATTTTTTTCGTTAAATGACCTATTTCTACACGCCATCGTCAAACATTGAAAAAATATATTACCAACCACACCAAATAAAAAAACTAAAAGAAAAAAATCTGTATCAATGATCTGGAACTTTATAGGATGCTTTTGTTAATGACCTTGACCTTTAGGACGAGGAGGAGCTCGACCCCGAGGACGTGGAGCTCGACGAGCACTACACCCTGGAGACCAGGAGCAAATGTGAGCGCGTGACGTCACTAAAACATACGTCGTGAAAGACGTCATGACTTTGTGTCGAGCTTGAGTGTGCTGTTCGGGCTGTTGAATTGTTTGTGTTTGTGTCTTGATCTCGGTTTATTGGAGTTTGGACTTTATTGTGTAGAAGGTAGGGTTGAAAATAGTAAGTGAGATGGTAAAGTTTTTCTATTTAAGCAAAAGGGAGATGTTTCGATTCTGTAACAAAGTATTTTATTTATATTTTAGTTTAATTTTTCTTTAAAATACAGAAAAACTAATGTATACTGTATAAAAGTTAAACATATTTAGTATTTGCAGTTCCTGATACCCACGACACAAGACTCGATCTTAGTGTGGGGTCAGGACTATTTATGTGACTGTTGGGTGTATTTATTTATTTATAAATATTTTTTATAACTTCACAAACCTCTGAATTAATTCTAAATACACAGTACACGAACAGAAACTATAATATCCATAAATATCGTAGTTACTAAGTAGATTCTAAAGCAAATAATAGGATTTATTTAAATTAAATTGAGTGTATAGAAATATCAGTGGGGTGAATAGAAATGAAAATTTGACAGCCTCCGTGGCGCAGTTGGTTAGACGCCGGCTGTGAAACGAGAGGCCGCGGGCTCGATCCCCGCACCAAGAGAATAGGGTATTTGACTATGATGAAAATATAAAACGTATTGTTATTAGACTACCTGTTAATATATTTTTAAACCAAATTAACTTATACAGTATTTAAAAAAATGTTAGATTTTCATAAGAAATCATTTTAAAAATAAATAAATTTTCGAGCTTGACCACGTGACTAAAAACGCACGCCATTGGTTGCATTTAGAGTGACGTCACTTTCTTGTTGTCAGTCGATGTTTAGAACATTTCATGAGCGTTTTCCTTTGTTTTCTCAGTAATTTCTGAAATATTGATCCTTATTGAACTTTATTTGTGATAATTGTACGATGGAAACCAACTTTGTAAAAGCTGACAGTGGAAACCTCCCACAAATAGACGCGATTATGGCCGGACTATTTTTTAAAAACAACCCTGATTTCTACGCTGCTGAATTAAATGAATGAATTTATACTATAGCTAACAATGTATGACAAATATAATAAATTATTGTATTCCGATTAGTAACAGTTTATTCCATACAAAATCAGCACTGAAATTTACAACAGTTTAGTGACACTGACCTCAAATACATTGTAATTTAAAGAATCATAATTACGAAAATATAAAATAAAGTCGTTAATTGGGTAGGATAATATATCATAAACAAAATGTTTACTTATGTTAAAGTGATCTTCACACAAGAAAGCATAAGTTCTTGCTACAATTTCTTTCGGGTTTCTACGAGCGAGCTTTAACCACTTTACCCGAATCTTGGTGTTCTTTGGAATGCTCATGAACATTTTATCCGGTGTTTTAATAGATGTATTCGTGCATTTTGGGACTACACACCATTTATAAGGCATTTTAGCTGTAACCCTATTAAAAGTTATTCTTGATAGTGAATATTATATGTATTTCGATTTGACAGCTAAATCAAAATGTTTGTTTTGCAAGCAAGTGACGTAACAACATCACGTGATCCACTTATATGGCGTCTGTAGCGTTTTGGCGGTCTTATTTATCATTCAAACTTTAATTTTGTTTTTATTGAAATTATAGCAGTTCACAAAGAAATATTCATATTACAAGTGTATATTGGTATAAAGAACAATATGAGATATTTTCCAAAAAAGTGTCAAATACCCTATTGTGCGGCCCACAAATATTTCTTTCGGGTCTGGGTGTTTGTGGGACCGAAAAGTCTCGAAGTTCTGATACGACACAAGACTCGATCTTAGTGTGGGGTCAGGACTATGTATGTGACTGTTGGGTGTATTTATTTATTTAATGGGGTTCCAATAAGCCGAGGCCAACGCATGTTCTAGGTGTCGCCATTGCCGCTCACATCGTGTTATGTGCATGTCGTGTTAATGTTTCAATCATACTGTCCATGTTGTCCCCATTGACCCCGTCATATTGTCCCAATGCTGGCAGACTATGGTAGAATGTGTTGGGTGATTATTTAAATAATAGTTAAATATATACAGCCTTATTCATAGTTTCAAAACCTATTATAGTTATCGAATGTTTAGTCTCTATCGACTTGAATTCAGTTTAAGCGAAGAAAAACATTCGATATATAAATAGGTTTTAAAAAGATTTATTAGATAAATAATAACTAAATAATTTTATGAATTAAGATATTGTGATTTAGATTCAGTATTTTTTTTGTACAACCTGGTTCGGAGGCAGATTTTACCAGAGAATAACGAAGAAGAGCAACACTAGCTCTTTTGAAAACCAGTTTACAATTATTTTGAAACCAGTTAAATTGATACAAATCGTTGTTTGATTTATTTTAGATATTGAAAATAATATGTAGTTCGTCTTTTGTATTACTTTTTACAATAATCTCGACTTGCATACACACAATAAAAGAGTGTCGCAATTTTTTTTTGCGTTTTTGGGTAACTTTACCCCCCAATATGCATACTATTCTATCTTACTTCAGTTTTTTTTGGGTAACTTTGGCCCACACCTCGATACAAATTCTACCATGGCCTCTCAGTTCTGTACATAGTTGGTACATCGCATGTATATGTCGTGCATGTTTTGTAGACGAGCGACGATCTGGATACCGACACGGAGTTCGAACCCGTTGAAGACATGACCATGGAGACCAGGAGTCGATGTAAGTAACCAATACGCTGGGGGTTGGTCAAACTCGATGCCTGAAAGTTTGGGGTCAGTTTCGGCAAAAATATTTTTGGCCGAATTTTCGGACAATGACCTGACCTTCGGCTTTGGCTAAAATTGGCCGAGGATGTGAAAATTTATTGAGATAAATGATATTTTATAGAATTTTAAACGAGTAAATACTATTGCCATCTAGAAGTGTCTTTACTGAATTTTAATAACTTTCAAGATAACTTATATCGTCTCGTTATGATTTTATATACCTAAAATAAAAGCAAAAGCTGCTGTATTCGAAAAATCGGAAAGTTTAAAAGTGTGAAACTAAAATAAATTAACGATAAAATACGTAAAAAATATTGAATTTCATGGTACAAGTACAGTTTGACCAATCCCTCAAATGGCGAAGCTTTTCATTGTGGCTAATCGTGGCATGGATGTAACTTTGTGCTAAACTCTTTGTATTTTTGTGGTAAATGTTGGAATAATGTTACATTGATTATACTACTTGATATCATTGCATGATAGATAACTCACACCAGAAGGGGTAGGCAGAGGTGCTACCAGGACACTTAAATTTAGCCTTGTATATTCCGTCCCACAACGTGATAGGGAGAGCCTATCGCCATATCGGGCACAAATTCCTGACTCCGGGCTGATAATGAATAGAAAAATCCAATATCAATTTGCCTGACACCTCAGCTTTGCAATCGAAACGTAGTATAACTGCGCCACCGAAGCACTGTAATAAAAATGATTGTTTAAATGAAAAAATGAAAATTCTTAAGAGAATGGCGTGGCGCAGTTGGTTAGACACCAGCTGTGAAACGAGAGGCCGCGGGTTCGATCCCCGCACCGAAACAAATATTTGTGTGCTCCACCGGTATTTGTTTCTGGTCTGGGTGTTTGTGAGACCGAAAAAGTCTCTCGTAGTTTATGATACAACACAAGACTCGATCTTAGTGTGGGGTCTGAACTATGCATGTGACTGTTGGGTGTATTTATTTTATTATTTATCTATAGATATCTAATATGAAAATGATTTAAGAAAGAATTTAAATTCATAGATATGTGTTTCCTTACAGCCAGCGCTCATACGGGCGAGCATGGAGTGGACGAATACCCTGACATCAGCGGAATTACCAATGCCAGGGTGAGTTGGAGGAGTAATATAAAAATTAGAATGCTTGTGTATTAGTAGGACTATGACTGTAAAATAAATAACGGTATATGTATTGTAGGTTTTGACGAGCATGCCATTCGCCTGATGGTAAGCGATACGACCGCTCATAGACAGTAGCAAAACCAAACACCATGAACTACAAAGCAATGGCGTTCCACTGCACTCGCTATCCTGAGACATTATGTCCAGTAGTTACTCTGGCTACAATGTCCTTCAAACTGGAACACAACAGTGCATTTACACTGCTGTTAGGAGAAAGACATTGCGGTGGTACCTACCCAGGCGGCCTCTCACATATGAGAGACCTACCAATAAACAAGAACACCACATCAATCAAAGAATCATTCCACCCACAGGAAGCGATGCGCAAGATGACGGAGGAGGACAAGCGCAAGATCCTGCAGCAGGTGGAACTGTTCCGCCGGGAGAAGATGACGTTCGACAACGAGGTGGCCAAGTGGGATGACGCGGGCAATGACATCATCATGCTCGCGAAGCACATGTGCATGATCATGCTGGAAATGACGGACTTTACAAGGTGAGTCTAGATTAAGATCCTGCAGCAGGAGGAACTGTTCCGCCGGGAGAAGGTGACGTTTGACAACGAGGTGGCCAAGTGGGATGACGTGGGCAACGACATCATCATGCTCGCGAAGCACATGTGCATGATCATACTGGAAATGACGGACTTCACAAGGTGAGTATAGATTAAGATCCTGCAACAGGTGGAACTGTTCCGCCGGGAGAAGATGACATTCGACAACGAGGTGGTCAAGTGGGATGACGCGGGCAATGACATCATCATGTTCGCGAAGCACATGTGCATGATCATGCTGGAAATGACGGACTTCACAAGGTGAGTCTAGATTAAGATCCTGCAGCAGGTGGAACTGTTTCGCCGGGAGAAGATGACGTTCGACAACGAGGTGGCCAAGTGGGATGACGCGGGCAATGACATCATCATGCTCGCGAAGCACATGTGCATGATCATGCTGGAAATGACGGACTTTACAAGGTGAGTCTAGATTAAGATCCTGCAGCAGGAGGAACTGTTTCGCCGGGAGAAGGTGACGTTTGACAACGAGGTGGCCAAGTGGGATGACGTGGGCAACGACATCATCATGCTCGCGAAGCACATGTGCATGATCATACTGGAAATGACGGACTTCACAAGGTGAGTATAGATTAAGATCCTGCAACAGGTGGAACTGTTCCGCCGGGAGAAGATGACGTTCGACAACGAGGTGGCAAAGTGGGATGACGCGGGCAACGACATCATCATGCTCGCGAAGCACATGTGCATGATCATGCTGGAAATGACGGACTTTACGAGGTCTGTCGAGATTAAGAAGTTTTATTTCCTGTGAACTTTTAAGTTTTAAGTTCGATTTCTAGATTCCAATTCTTGTACTTTTGTTACAGAGGTCGTGGACCATTGAAGACTACGATGGATGTCATCAACGCAGCGAAAAAAATCTCTGAAGCGGGAACTAAATTGGACAAACTTACCAGAGAGATTGCTGAACAGGTGAACTATAATGCGACGGAAAACGAAGCCGGGTAGTAGTTTTAGTGGTTACAGACATCATGCAACTAAAAAAATGCGATATAATATTTATTTTTAATTTAAGAAACCTCGTGTTTGGGCGATACATACCTGGTGTTGACTTAAATAATAATTTAGACCCCTGCGTACCATTCCGTCTTTAAAAATAAAAAGGTTTAAATTATTATTTTAGGAAAACTATGTATATACCACCCAAATACGACAACTAAAATATTAAAAAAAAGTGACGATTAGTTTTGCGAAATTGTTAGTTGCATTGTGTCTGAAGTCACTAATAATACTACCTGGCTTCGTTTTCGGTCGCAGACTTGATATACCCTGTATCCGTCCCACTGCATGGCATGGCCTTCTTCTACAATCGAGAGTACGATTGAGAGTACAATTAATTAATTATTATAAGAATACAATAGAATACAATAATAATAAAATACAATAGTTACTTCATCGTGCCAATGTAATATAACCCTTATTCCTATGCCCACAGTGTCCAGAATCGTCCACAAAGCAGGATCTCCTGGCATACCTCCAGCGCATTGCTCTGTACTGCCATCAGATCCAAATTACTAGCAAAGTGAAGGCCGACGTGCAGAATATTTCAGGAGAACTTATTGTAAGCGGGGTGAGTGGTCCTTCGAGCCGGATATCTTATTTAATTATTTATGTAGGGTTTTTTATTGCTTATTTGGGAAAACAAATAGTTACACATTTTTAATAAAAAAGGGTTCTTATTAAATGCACAACTAACTACGTTATCCACAGATGATTAAATCTAGCGTTAGGTATTTTTATATTTAAACCATTATTACATTAGGGTTTTGTGCAAATAAATACGATTGAACACTGTAACTAGAAATTCGATTGACTTTTTAATATTATGCCCTCGTGACCTCCTTAGGTAATGCGCTATCTTTATTTATTTTTTTATTTGATTCAATAGATTTGTCAAAAAATGCTTACCCTATCTTACTGGACACCCTGTATATAAATATGATAAGTAAATATGTGTTGTTTCAGTTGGACAGCGCCACGTCTCTCATCCAAGCTGCCAAGAACCTGATGAATGCTGTCGTGCTCACTGTCAAAGCTTCATACGTCGCCTCAACTAAATATACGAGACAAGGAACCATCGCTGTAAGTGTTAAATAATACTATATGTACATAGATAGAGATTATTATACTGGGTAGTCAGAAAGGGTATAAGGGAGATGCTATACTGATCATAATGAACAACTTTTGCTATTTCTCCAATCCTGAAATCGAGAAAAAAATCAGCTCTTCTATACATTTTAATAAATACTAATTAAAACACCCAAAAGTCACATATATAGTCCTGACCCCACACTAAGATCGAGTCTTGTGTCGTGGGTGTCAGAAGCTACGAGAGACTTTTCGGGCTCACAAACACCCAGACCCGAAACAAATACTTGTGGTTCTCACAAACATTTGTCTCGGTGCGGGGATCGAACCCGCGGCCTCTCGTTTCACAGGCGGCGTCTAACCAACTACGCCACGGAGGCTGTGAATCGTTTGAATTTTGGAAATTCAAACTATAGTTTTTGTATCGAACAGCTGATATTTTTTTCTCAATTTCAGAGTTCATTAAGATGAGTGTAGCATATCCTTTTCGGCTTTATATATCCTTTATGTTTAACCATGTATATGGCATGTCCTCAGTACGACAAAATGGGACAGTTACCCCAATATAAATTGAAGAAAAATGGCATATACAGGGTGTCCCGTAAATCAACATCGAGCATAAACCGGGTGAATGAACTTTGTCACGTATTTTTAACATGACATTTAAAAAGTATATTAAATTGTAAAATTACGATACGATATTACAAATGTGCCCAAATTCCAAAATATAACTAATTTTTATGCATACATAAAAATGCTTTTTTAATTAGAAAGAATACGTGAGCTCATTTTTTTATTTGTGGGCAAGTACCTATCAGCCGACTTCGGCCTGACGTTAAATTATGGGATATTCTGTATATGGAACTGTATTTTCGAGTGGAAATAAACATGAATAATTATACAGATAGGTTTTAAAATTATATTGCTAATTTATGTAAATGAAAAACATTATAAAAGAAATTAGTTACTTTCTGACGTTATATGTAACGATATTTAAATTTAAATGAAAGTAAATGAAAAGCTTTAGAAACAATTTTTACTTTACAATTTTTTTATAAATATTATTTTCTATAGGCTTGAAAAGAACAAAATATTTAAGTGAAAGCAAATATCTGATCTTAAATGTAACTATAACTAAATGTTACTAAAAGTATATGCAAAGCTTTCAGAAGCTTATTATATAGAAAGCTTGTAATGCTGATGACAGAATCGTATGAAAATATAAGCAATAAGTAAGCTTAAGTAATATTAATACTATAACACCCCGACTTATTTTTCTATATAGTCAAGGGAAAATCTTGATAGCAATATGTGAGTTATGCTGTAGATATAAGGGTTAATTTGCAACAACTCTTGAATCTGAACGGACATAATATGTATTATGTGCCACATAACGCAGAATCATTAAAGAAATATGTGCTTTATACCGGGTATATCAAGACTGCGACCGAAAACGAAGCCAGGTGGTAGTTTTGGTGGTTACAAACACGATGCAAATAAAAATTTCGCCAAAACAATGACAGATATTTTTTTAGATTTTTTAAAAATCATCGTGTTTGGGTGCTAAATACGTAGTTTTTGCGAAAATACTAATTTTTACCCTTACATACCATTAGTGTTTAAAAATACAGAGGTGTACATCTTTATTTTAGGAAAATTATGTATATTTCACCCAAATACGACGATAAGTAAAAAATTACAACAAAAAAGTTGACGTTTTTTTTTGCGAAATTTTTACTAGCGTTGTGTCTGAAGTCACTAATACTACCATCTGGCTTCGTTTTCGGTCGCGGTCTTGATATACCCTGTATTGTATAAATAAAGATAAATTCGCTTTGACGCGTGACCACGAAAGCTGTAAAGCAATCGAAACGTCGGGAAGTTAAAAAATGTAAAAATTAAACAAAATCGCGATAAAATCCGTAAAAATTATTTATTTCAATGTGTAACATTCGCGTAAATCTAAGAAACCATTATGCTTGAGTATGAGTTAGTATAAATGATCTGAAAATATCAAAGTAATAATAGTACCATAGGACATAAATCAATATTTGATTGCTCTATAGTTATTATACTTATTTTTTTTTAACGCGCAATGTAAAGCGTACAAGGCATTGTGGCTTTGGGTCGTTGACCTTTTGTCTCAGCTGTTTAAAAACATTACGAAGATATAATATTTATCCCAGTATAGGAAAGTATGTCGGAGACGTTATAGTATTTAAGTATGGCTTTAACATAAAGCTTGGTTCTGGCTTATAATACAAAATTATATTATAAATATCAAGTGAAAACCCTGGATGGTTCTAAAGAGTAAGATATAACCGTGGTTGGTTAGTTAGACGCTTGTGAAATGAGAGACCGCTACGATCCCGCACCGAGACAAATATTTGTGTGAACCACAAGGATTTGTTTCGTGTGTGTTTGTGAACGAAGTCTCTCGTTGTTTCTGATAAGACACAAGACTCGATCTTAGTGTGGGATCAGGACTATGTATGTGACTGTTGGGGTGAGTTGTATAAAAATTTCATTATGGAATGCAAGCCGTTGCTAGGTAATATATTAATTTAAATAAATACACCCATCAGTCACATACATAGTCCCGACCCCACACTAAGATCGAGTTTTGTGTCGTATCAGACACTACAAGAGACTTTTCGGTCTCAAAAACACCTAGACCCGAAACAAATACCTGTGGATCACACAAATATTTGTTTCGGTGCGGAGATCGAACCCGCGGCCTCTTGTTTCACAGGCAGCGTCTAACCAACTGCGCCACGGAGGCTATCAATATTATAAGTAGATGTAATATAAGATTTTAATAAAGTTCTATTGTCGCTCGCTGGCTGGAAAAGAATTATGTAAGTGGTAGATTTTTAGTGATAATAGTCAATGTTAGCTTTATTCTTGCATGTTTTATTCAGCTTAATACAGAATTTAAAAAAGGCACTAAATTACAGCCTCTTTCTATGTATGTATTCATTATTTTTTATACATATTTTTAAAGTCAATATTAATATGGTAGTTGATTATTTATGTAAATATTTATATCGCTTATGTAATGCAAAATCATAAACAGGAAGAACTTATCAAATCATTTTATTATTAAACAAGTTACAAATATTTTAAATTTGGTGGTAGGAGTAACAGAAAAGGATGCAATTACCGTGCTTTGGCGTCATTACGCTTATGTGCGTGCGTGCGAACGAGAAAGCGAATGTCCACACTACTTAAAATAATATCTGAGTCATTTTACAATTAATGTTGATTTGAAATTAATGTTTGCTGTAAAATATATTTTACAGAGTTCATTAAATATTGTTCAAAATTAAACATTGGTAACATCTCTTATAAACGATTCATGAACTAATCAAAATAAGTGAAAATGGGCGTGCCAATAGATCTATCTTCAGATACTGATCAAATTCGTTGATGTTAAAACGGACGGATGTCAATTTTATAATCTTTTTTTCTTATATGAATAGTTATTATAACTGTTTTTTTATACCACCTAAAACACTGATTTAGTATCAATTTAGTTTAATTTTATATGTCTTGCAATATTTTGTCTGTTTATTAATCACTTCTTTTATTAGTCGTAATCACGAAATAGACATGAATTCACATTTAATATTTTTGATGTTATAGTTTTCAGCCATAATCACTGGCATGCATAGTCATTTAGGAGTGGATTTTAATACAATTTACGTAATTTAGATTGTTTTTAAACGTTATAAAGAATGATTTGACTATTCCTTATTGGTTATATACATTATTCTTTAGTTTCCTTACAAGATCTTTAGAATCGTTAAATAATACTGTAATTGCTTTAAAAAAAAATACATTCGACACGGTTCAGTACACGTAAACTAAAATATAAAAGTTTTCACCCACGATAGTCGCTTCCACTACACAACTAGTCGTTTTCACTTATACTTGTAAAGTAGTGTGGGTGTTAGGAGACAAAAAAGTCTTTTTTATTTTTTTCGGTCACGACTGACAAGTATTTACATTATGTTTGACTTTCGACTTTCACAGCTATATGTTCTGAATTATACACCTACCGCCTTTTCACTCAAGACTATCATTATATCGATGTATTAATTTTGTCATTTTCGATTTCGATGTATGACCGTTATCATTTTCGACAAAATCTACCTTTTTGATATATTTCTCACCGATTCTTTTTTCTTTGCTAACAACTCATTACATATCTCTATCCACCCCCAGTCCCCGATAGTGGTGTGGCGCATGAAGGCCCCGGAGAAGAAGCCCCTGATCCGGCCCGAGAAGCCCGAGGAGGTCCGCGCGAAGGTCCGGCGCGGCAGCCAGAAAAAGCAGCCGAGCCCCGTGCACGCGCTCGCAGAGTTCCAGAGCCCCGCTGAGAGCGTTTAGACGTGAGTACGGTGCAGTTTACATCGCCGAGGTGCAGTTTACGTCATCCGGGTGCAGTCTGCGCTAGCGGGGTGCAGATTTACGCCACATGGGTGCAGTTTACGCTAGCGGGGTGTAGTTTACGTCAGCCGGGTGTAGTTTACGTCAGCCTGGTGCAGTTTTGCGCCTGCCGGGTGCAGTTTTGGTTTTTGGAAACTGTAATAGGTAGGGTGTAAATTATGCAGATAGAGAGTGGAGTTAGAGTGTAAATTTTGCAATTTTAAACGGTTTTTGTATAGAAAACCTGTTATTTTCTGATTTCAGAGTTGGCTTCATAGTAAAAGTTGTTCATTATGAAGAGTACAGTATCCTCCTTCTAATTTTATTTACCATTTTATGTGTCAAGAGGCAAGCTGGCAAGCTCCCCTTTACCTTTACGGTACCCCGAACGAGGCCGAAAGGGTTATGTTAGTGTCACTGGCTGAGCATCCCCCTTACAGCTTCATATACCCTTTATTACTACCCTTGTATTAATATTAAATAGTAAGTAGTATTGTCTTTTTGTTCCAGATGCCGGAGCGAAACTATTTATTCCGCGTAATCATTAGATTTAATTATTGTATCCCTTAGTTCACGGGGTTATATCTTCCCATAAAGACTTGTATTAATCATTATGTATTATTATCAAAATTATATTTGAAATGAAACTAATTTTTAAGGATTTTATAGCGATTTGGTTTATTTTTAATTTTTTTAACTTCCCCACGTTTCGATTGCTTTACAGCTTTCGTGGTCACGGGGCGGACTGTCCGCGGGAAGTTAAAAATGTAAAAATTAAACCAAATCGCGATAAAATCCGTAAAAATTAGTTTTATTTCAATGTGTAACATTCGCGTAAATCTAAGGAACCAAAATTATCTTTGTTTTATGATAGTGCTAGGACCGTAACAGGCATTTTAACGCGTCAATTTGAGGAAAAAAAATCGTTCAATGTCACTTTTTTATACTATTGTGTCGTTCAATCGTAATTTTTGCAAAGTTGGCCTAACCTTGAGGAATCCTTTAAGGTTAGGCCACTTTTGACTGTCTGTTGCAAAACAATCCATCTGAATAAAAGTGGTGAAAAATTCTCAATGAAATAATATAAGACAGTGTTCTATATTAAATAGAATATTTCTTGCCTGAAACGGTCATGGCACTGTCATAATTACATTCCAATGCGCATGAAAATTCTCCACGTTTTAGTATAAGTAAGCCAATATGCTTATTTAATTTTATAGTACGTAAAATATATAAAAGTGATTACGTCATTGTAGTGGAAAATCATAATTTATGCGTAAAAACATATTTATATACCCCATGGTATTATGGAATGTTAGGTAATGATAACTTAATTGAAAATTTAAAACTTATAACATAAGGGTACAAATTGTACTGCCCACCCCGCGGGAGGATTGTAACAACGACTAACAATTAGTAATAAAAACCAATGATAGTGTAATATAGGGTTATAAATAAATAAATAAATACACCCAACAGTCACATACATAGACCTGACCCCACTCTCGTTTCACAGGCGGCGTCTAATCAACTGCGCCACGGAGGCTGTTATTTTCCTTACTGTATCAGCTCATACACGTCCCACTGCAGGCACGGGCCTCCTCTACAATCGAGAGTACGATTGAGAGGGGTTAGATATAGTCCACGCTGGCCTAGTGCGGGCGAACTTTACATATAGAAATTCTTACAAATCACTACGGTTTGCAGGTTTCCTCACGATGTTTTCCTTCACCGTTATAGTTATTTTCCTTACACTATTCACAACTTTAACAGTAGATTTGAAATCATGAATAAAATTCATTAATAATTTAACCAATAGCGCCAAAAAAGCTGTAGAATTAGAGCAAAATAGGCAATACTAAGACCTAATTTCTCAATGTAAGTCTCAGTTTTAGAGAGCTCACATGCTCAGCAATGAATGTTATGGGCTGCTACAACTTGGTAATAATATATTGCACTATCAATGATTTAAAATGAAATATGGAATTTATTTCATGTCTTATTAAAAGAGAATTTATATGACACTCAATTATTCTATGCCTTATTATATTTTTTTAATTGCCTTCCTGGTACTCGAAAGGTGAAAAACGTACTAATTTTAAAATGAGGAGTTTTCTAATATCGCCAATAGAAAGTTACCTGCATAGAGCAAAAATATCTCCACTAACTCCATGCGTTCCTGGTACTTCAAACTTCATCATGTCGCTTTTTGGATGTCGTTGTGCGCGCGCATCGTCAAAATTTTACTCATAATTTTTCCAAACGCGCCAAAAGTAAGACTTGGAAAGGCAAAGATCGGTTATAATTGAATAATACTTGAAACAAATTCCGTATTTTCATATAGTATTTAAGATCTTTTTATTATTATAATCGGCAGCCAAAATTGTGTACGGGTGAAAATGAATACAGAATATAAACCCATGCGTACCATTGCATCTATAAAAATAAATTAATAATCAATGTATTTACCACCCAAACACGACGATAGGTAGAAAATTACAAAAAAAATGTCGCCTTTTCCGAAATGTTAAGTTGCATTGCGTTTTAATTCACTAAAACTACCACCTGGCTTCGTTTTCGGACGCAGTCTTGCTACAGCCTGTATATCTGTATTCATTTTCACCCGATATTAAAAAAATGTGATGTAATCTGCCCCAATTGGGAGGTAGTTAGATAACTCTAATATAATCAAGTATTATTTTATATTTAGATATTATTTAGACTCGTTCGTAGTATGGGACATATTACTGCTAACTAATGAATAAATACACCCAACAGTCACATTCATAGTCCTGACCCCACACTAAGATTGAGTCTTGTGTCGTGGGTACCTACGAGAGACTTTTCGGTCTCACAAACACCCAGACCCGAAACAAATACCTGTGGATCACACAAATATTTGTTTCGGTGCTGGGATCGAACCCGCGACCTCTCGTTTCACAGGCGGCGTCTAACCAACTGCGCTACGGAGGCTGTCAAATAAATAGTAACTTTATTAAAATAGTACAATAATGCATTTAATATTTTTTTAACGTGCAATGTATATCATTCAAGTTACAAAACCATATGGCGAGATGACAATGACCTTAAGTATCAGCTGATCTATTAGCTTTACATTGCGTTATTTAATATTATGTCGATAAACAATTATTTCAAAAAAATATGTAATTATTACCTATCCTAAACATACTTTTGTGAGAAATATGGCTATATATAGAATGGCTATGTATTTTAAATTCCTGCATTCGATTCCCTGTTCGGGCAATTCTTTACATGAGAAGGTTTGAGTAATATGTCTCAAACTATTAAAAATATTTAGAATGTTTAGCATAAGCATTATGAAATTCAATTATAGTACTTAGTTATTACTTATAGACTTGTCAGATGTCGTGGTGATTCAAATTTATTTTATACTAATTTACAAAGAGTTTGTTTGTTTGAACGCTGTAATCTCAGAAACTACTGGTTCGAGTTGGAAATTTCTTTTTTTATTAGGTAGCCTATGTATCGGAGAATGCTATAAGCAATATAACATCACGCTATGACCAATAGGAGCCGAGCATTAATGAAAAATTTACCATCAGGCTCTTTATAGTCACGTCGTCTTGCCAGTATGTAAAATATTTTATTTTCTTGACTTCCACGAAATATATAAAGATATGTTTTTCATTTACTGCAATAATATGTCTGAAGACATTTTTTAAATCAAAACTTACGACCACGGCATCTAAAAAGTATTTTTAAATATAGAAATTAGTGTCAATGACTTTTGCATTTGGACCCAACATGCATACATAGTCCTGACCCCATTGACATAGAAGTCAAATATTAGAAAGTACGACAATTTTCGGTCTCAAAAAGACCCCAAAACAATACCCGTGCATCACAAACACTCGTCTGTTCGGATTGTAGCGGACTCTTTCAAACACATGCAAAAGTCATTATACCGGGTATATCAAGACTGCGACCGAAAACGAAGCCAGGTGGTAGATATAGTGGTTACAAACATGATGCAAATAAAAATTCCGCCAAAACAGTGACAGGCATTTTTTTAATATTTTTTTTAAATCATCGTGTTTCGGTGGTAAATACCTAGTTTTTGCGAAAATACTAATTTAAACCCTTACGTACCATCACGCGTTTAAAAATAAAGAGGTGTGCATCATTATTTTAGGAAAACTATGTAAATATCACCCAAATACGACGATAAGTAAAAAAATACAAAAAAAAATTGTCGATTTTTTTGCGAAAAGTGTACTCGCATTGTGTCTGAACTCTGAAGTCACTAATACTACCACCTGGCTTCGTTTTCGGTCGCAGTCTTGATATACCCGGTATGAAATTATATTGTGATTATTTATTTGGAAAAAAAAATAGTGTTTTGCTAAAATATTTTCATTTTTCTACAAGTAATTAGATTCTTGAGGTATCCTGGAGCAGACATACCAAACTAAACATATACAGCTATCTCTGTCGCTCCCGTACACTCCAGTATGCTCCGTCTCGCTCTGGTCTACGATCTTGTCGTCAAAAGCGCTGTTGTCAAAATAATAACAGTTTCTCTCTTTACATTTTATCACATTGGACATGTTATATTAAATTACGAGCATATATGCGTTTATATTATGGAAACAAGTCTCAAACAATGCGTTAAATAGTTTAGTTTATAGTCGTTTTTTAAATTTTATTTGTAGTTCCAAATTTCGCCACACGCCAATATATGATGGATGCGCTGTACCGTTATAGCTGTCTCTTTCACTCGCAAGCGAAATGTTGCCTCTCGCTCTGTTCCGCGTGCCTGGTAGGTTTAGTTTATAATGTCTGCTCCAGTGTAATTCAGATTGTATTACAATAAACAATTATAAAGATACTTTCGTTTTATTTAAACATCAATAAATTTATTATTGACTAATCAAAATATTAAACAAAACCTATGCTGAAGAGGTATACCCTGGGATTTGAACCCGCGACCACCGTGAACATGTAGGCAGCCGCGTCTGGTCCGTTACCAACAGACCACCACGCACTTTTGGAGTCATGTGAGTATTGATACTCAATCACCACGCACTATAACGGTGAAGGAAAGTGAACGACGCAAGTTTAAAAAAATTGGAAGGTACAGTATAACCGATTATCCGAATCAATTGGGACGGGGGCGATTCGGATAGTGGTTTCTTTTTTTTATTGCAATGAATGACGAGACGAGCATGCCATTCGCCTGATGGTAAGCGATACGACCGCTCATGGACAGTAGTAAAACCAAACACCATGAGTTACAAGGCAATGCTTGGCATTCCACTGCGCTCGCCATCCTGAGACATAAGATGTTAAGTCTCGATATGTCCAGTAGTTCTGGCTACAATGTCCTTCAAACCGGAACACAACAGTGCATTTACACTGCTGTTTGGAGAAATAGACATTGCGGTGGTACCTACCCAGGCGGCCTCTCACATATGAGAGACCTACCACCAGTAATTCGGATAATGGGACATAGACTTGTAATAAAGAAAACCGCATATAATCGTAGAATAAAGTTTATTTTTAACAACCTTTACTAAGCTTTCAATCACAACAGTTGAAATGTATTATCTGGACTTCAGCGGATTCCAACTTGTTAAAACAAAACAAAAATTACTTGGTTTTCATTTTTTATATGACACTTAGAACCGATTCGGATAATTGGCGATTCGTTTAATCGGCGTTTTACTGGATTACATATTACATTATACAGGGTATATCAAGACCGCGACCGAAAACGAAGCCAGGTGGTAGTATTAGTGACTTCAGACACAATGCAAGTAAAAATCGTCAACTTTTTTTTGGTAATTTTTTACATATCGTCGTATAATGGTGATAAATACATAATTTTCTTAAATAATGATGTAGACCTCTTTATTTTTAAACACTCAATGGTACGTAAGGGTTGAAATTATTATTTCCGCAACAACTACGTATTTACAATCTAAAAAAGATGATTTTTAAAAAATTCTAAAAAAATATCTTTAGCTGTTTTGGTGAATTTTTAGTTGCATCGTGTCTGTAACCATTGACACTACCACCTGGCTTCGTTTTCGGTCGCGGTCTTGATATACCCTGTATTTATTGAATAGCTACGACAAACCAGCAAGCAGGTGACCTGATGGTAAGTAATCACTGGACATGATCATCCAAAACGCTGGATCATGCATATGCTTCCGGACCCCGTGTAAAACTACATACATACACTCACGCCCCCCCCAGAAGGGGTAGGCAGAGGCGCCACCAGGACACCCACATTTCGCCTTGTATGTTCCATCCCATGATGTGATAGGGGGCGAGCCTATCGCCATATCGGGCACAAATTCCTGACTCCGGGCTGATAATATAGAAAAACCCAATATCACTTTGCCCGACCCGGAATTCGAACCCGAGACCTCGGCTTTGTAGTACCGTAGTACAACTATGCCACCGAGGCAGTCGCCGTGAAAAGTAATGTAATCCTGATGGTTCGTAAAATATTATTTGAAATGTGATTTACAACTATTATAATTCTGTGTATGTAAAGATTGTTTGTAAATATGTACGTTAAATTATTTTAAAAACACAAAATGTTTCTTGGACACGTGACAGTATTTCACATTTTATTAGTTTCTAGTAATAAATTATGAGACTTCTTTAGTTTTATTCGTATCTACTTGAATAATAAATAAATACACCCAACAGTCACATACATAGTCCTGACCCCACACTAAGATCCAGTTTTTTCTCGGTGCGGGGATTGAACCTGCGGCCTCTCGTTTAACAGCCAGCTCGGCGCTTAACCAACTGCGCCACGGAGGCTGTCTATTGATCAAATCGATTGATAAGATCGAATTTAAGAATCTATTTTCTAAGTTTATTGTAAAAACTTCAAAGAAACCAAAAGTATTAAGTTAGTTCAATAATAAATAACATTTGACGATATATTTCATTCTTGTAATGTATTTTTTTATTTTCACTTGTGCAATAACTATTTCTAAACCGTATATGTGTACAGGTATGCTTACAATTTAATAGCATTTTGCCTTTATTCGTCTTGTCTTTATCTCACGCATCCATCCATCAGGCAAAGGAAGTCCACTGCTAAACATTGGCCTCCCAATGATTTCCACAGTGACCTGATGGAGGCAGCCTGCATCCAGCGACGTCCCGCGACCTTTACCAGGTCGTCTGACCATCTTGCGGGTGGACGTCCTACGCTGCGCTTTCCGCTGCGTGGCCTCCATTCGAGAACTTTTAGGCTCCATCGGCCATCGGTGCCGTATGTCATCACTGGCTACACAACTATCGAAGACTTTCGATTTAACAAGATCTCACTCATAAATGGGACGAAATATGACTATCCATGCTGCAGATTAAGGCGACAAGGCTTTTATTCATTGAATTATGGTTCTCCAACAGCAGACACATTATCACAATTAATACCATTCTTTACTAGTTACATTCTGATGCATAGACCACTTAAGGGAGTACAAAACACTTTTAAATTACACACACATAAACAAAAACAAGGAAAGCTTAGTAATACTTAAAGAAGTAAACGAAAACAAATCAAGAACTTACTAATATTAGGACTAATTTATGTCCCGACTTTCAATAAAAAGCCAGCAGTATAAGATTCCGAGTATAAGTGTATATACTCGCTTTTAAATTTATATAACTAATAAATATTTTAGCAAGTAAAATAACGAAAAATATGGATTTATATGGATTATAGAGGTTTTTTTTAAAATTCCCAATATGTGTTGGTGTTGAATAAAGTACATACATACATAAACTCACGCCTTTTTCCCAGAAGGGGTAGGCAGAGGCGCCACCAGGATACCCACATTTCGCCTTGTATGTTTCCTCCCATGATGTGATATCCTATCTCCATATCGGGCACAAATTTCTGACTCCGGGCTGATAATGAATGGAAAAATCCAATATCTCTTTGCCCGATCTGGGATTCGAACCCGGGACCTCAGCTTAGCAATCATACCGTAGCACAACTACGCCACCGAGGCAGAAAGTTGAATAAAGTAGTGAGTTAAAATTCACTAACTTATTCTGAACATAGTACAAAGTTGACTTTTGTACCCATATTACACGTCGTAAAACTCGCAATTCTTATCGATAGTCCCGTAGTCACCTTTAATTTTACATTATTTCAGCTGACGTATCTTCGAAGCAAATATACCAGCCATTCATGTACAGCGATTGGAATTTCAACGATAACTTCGACCACCCACAATATGACGCCGATACAACGAAAGAACCATCTACAGTTACTTTTAAACCTAATATCCACACAACACCTTCTGTTAATTATTTGAACAAAACTATGGATCAAGACTCAATCAGGGCAACATTGACCACATACGCTGTAAAACTTTTCAAATCATTAGCCAACAGGACCTTCATAGACTCAAAATTGGACTTAAAAAAAGACCTAAACTACACCACGGATCAAAATGTAAATGAGGTTATTCTAAGATGGTATATATCACATATAAATAAAAGTAGGGGAGATATAAAACTGCCTAGAGATGTAAACGATATCAAGGATTTAAATGGAAGAGATTTGAATGATCTCGTAGTTAAAATATTAAATGAAAGGCTTACAGGGACGACTAAGAAAGATACACTTAGACAAACTACACCTATTGAAATGAAATTGAACGACCACGAGTCATACCATTCTGATAAATTAGTAAGAAAGGACCCGACGCAATTCAAAATACCTGGAGGAAGGATTTACGACTATCAAACGGGTCAGGAATTTAATAATTACAAGTATCAGATGCCTTATCAAGGGCAGGATCCAAGGGTTCCTAAATACTCAGAAAGGTTATCACCTAATTTTCAAGGACAGAATCAATACCCACCCCAGTACCCAGGTAGGCTGCCTCCCCGTGGTTATCCACCCCAATACCCAGGAGCATTACCTCCCCATGGAAATCCACCCCAATACCCAGGAGCATTACCTCCCCATGGTAATTCACCCCAATATCCAGGAAGGCTGCCTCCCCGTGGTAATCCACCTCAATATCCAGGAAGGTTTCCTCCCCATCTCCCGATGAATCCAGAGTCTATTGGTGGGGGTCCCAGGTCTCCGCTTGAAGCTCCTCCAGACTATCCTTGGGACTACCCTGAGGGGCACGGGCTGGCTCTCGATCTGCCAGCATATCAGCAATACCAAGGACCTCCGGGAATGCCAGGTGAAGCGTTTACTTATTTAATCATACATACATAAACTCACTCCTTTATCCCAGAAGGCATTTATGAAATGAAATGAAAATAATTTATTGAATCCATTAAAATGTTCAACATTGTTTAGATTCAGTCGTTTTTTGAACTACCACCCGGTTCGGAAAGCGGTTTTCACTAGAGAAGAACGGGCAAGAAACTCTAGTGTTGCTCTTTTCAAAACCAGTTTACAATGTGTAGTGATTATTACAAAAATTACAAGTTGGATTTGCAAGATATATTTTAATACGAATAAGTTTACTTTATAATATTTAATATGGCTGAGAGAAACGAAACGAAGAATCAGTATACTCTGTTTTGCCAACGCAATAAATAATTAGAAAAGCGTTAAGTAATCTATTTATCAATTACAAAGTAAGCAAATCAGACAGACCAGTCCACACAAGCAGAATCCGTTCACGAGTATGACGCATGTGCCAGCCATCGGCCTCCTCAACCATGCTACAGGGAAGTGACCGCCCCGGCACACGACGCCACCGCATATAGGCAGGCTATAGGCAGAGGCGCCACCAGGACACCCACATTTCGCCTTGTGTGATTCATCCCACTGCCTCGACTGCCTTGGCGGCGTAGTTGTACTACGGTACGGTTACAAAGCTGAAGTCTCGGGTTCGAGTCCCGGGTCGGTCAAAGTGATATTGGATTTTTCTATTCATTATCAGCCCGGAGTCGGGAATTTGTGCCCGATATGGCGATAGGTACGCCCCCTATCACATCGCGGGACGGAAAATATAAGGCGAAATGTGGATGTCCTGGTAGCGCCTCTGCCTAACCCTTCGGGGATAAAGGCGTGAGTTTAAGTATGTATGTATGTCGTATGTCCCACGATGTTATTTCAAATGAACGAATGTATGAATGAACAAATGAATGAAAGAATAATCAAATTTGTTTCCAGGAGAACCTCTTGTCACTCCATCATTCACAATTCCTACTAACTACGTGGGGAGCACTGGGAGCAATAATACGTCCCAGCCTAGTCCACCCTGGCTATTTCTTACCACAACGCCTCCATCTACATTACCCTACGTTACTGAGAAACCGTTGGAAAGCGTGCCTCGTAAGAATCATATTTATTAATCAGAATAGATAAATAAATAAATACACCCAACAGTCACATACATAGTCCTGACCCACATTAACATCGAGTTTGTGTCGTATCAGGAACTACGAGAGACTTTTCGGTCTCACAAACACCCAGACCCGAAACAAATATGTGGATCACACAAATATTTGTTTCGGTGCGCGGATCGAACCCGCGGCCTCTCGTTTCACAGCCGGCGTGTAACCAACTGCGCCACGGAGGCTAAATCACTTTATGCACTTCATTTCTGTACTGTATCAGCCCATATACGTCCCACTGCAGGGCGCGCGCCTCCTCTACAATCGAGAGTACGATTGAGAGGGGTTAGATATAGTCCACCACGCTGGCCTAGTGCGGGCGGAATTTACATACCGTAGAAATTGTTTCAAATCGCCGTTATAGTGCGTGGTGATTGACTATCAATACACACATGACTCCGAAAAGTCAGAGGATGGGATTTGAAGTAGCGACCACCGTAAACATGTAGACAGCCGCGTCTGGTCCGTTACCAACAGACACCTACATCAAAGTAAAATAGTTAATGTAGTTAGCTACATAACGTTTAATTTGAATTGACTGTGGCATATACGAAACAAGTTATTACTCCATTTTACATTTATTTTAAGTCGATTGAAGGAGAATGACCATTTTACTATGAAACTTGGTATCCGTGTGAAGATTTTTGTCCCTCGATGAAACCTACTTTTTTGTATAGGGAAAAATATACATTTTCAATAAAAATAAACATAATTGCGAGCCAGGCCCGGAGTTCTTGGAGAAATGAACTTGAAGTCATGTCACTCTGGTAGCCTCATTTGTAGTAATGGCTGACGTATCGTAAAATTGTGATGATAATTACTTTATTTCAGAAAAATCGCACGGGATAAAACAGGAAAACATTTAAAGGCAAACCATAAAAAATGCTATTAAGAATTTTAAGCAGTATCGGTATTTCGGTCAACGAAATTTTTTACCGATACCACGAATGGGCATTCCGCTTTTGCGGTCACGGGGCGACTCTGTCAGTCCCCATTTTATTTCAATTTAATTTCATAAAATGCGTTAGTTATTATTTACATACATACATAAACTCACGCCTTTATCCCAGAAGGAGATCGCAGAGGTGCTACTAGGACACCCACATTTCGCCTTGTATATTCCGTCCCACGATGTGATAGGGGGCGAGCCTATCGCCATATCGGACACAAATTCCTGACTTTGGGCTGATTATGAACAGACAAATCCAATATCACTTTGGACGACCCGGGATTGGAACCCGAGACCTCAGCTTTGTAATTGTACCGTAGTACAACTACACCACCGAGGCAGTATAATTTAATATCCTGTTTTTAGAAACAACAACTGTGGAGACGACGACAGACCCATTCGTGCAAGAACTAGTCAAGGATATGGCGAGCAGGAAGAATGGCTACCTCACGACATTCGGCATCAAGCTCTGTGAGATATTCGCGACTACGAAGAGAAGGGACGCTGGGGTGCTTGTTGCTGCTTTAAACGAGAATGTTAACGGGTATTCATAAATTGGCACGATAAACCATTTTACATATGAGAGTTTCTCGCCTCAAAGATACGATTATCGTAAGGATATAAAAAGTTGCATCGTGTAAACATTCGTCAGAACACGATAATCTATGGCGGTTATGTCATGCGATAATCGCATACGATTCTCGCCGCGAGAAACTCTCTCCGTGTAAAGGCGCTTTTATGCGCCTGATCTTTTTAATTTTATTAAGAGCAAAAAGTAGTGTAAATGCAATGTTGTGTTCCGGTTTGAAAGACATTGAAGAAAGAGTAACTACTTGATAAAATGAGACTTGATAACATCCTATGTCTCGTGATAGCAAACGCCAGCAATGGTTTATAATTCATGGTGTTGTTTGCTATGAGCGGTCGTATCGCTTACCATCAGGCGAATGGCATGTCAGTCTCACAAACACCCAGACCCGGGACAAATATTTGCGGGCCTCACTAACATTTGTCTCGGTGCGGGGATCGAGCCCGCGGCCTCTCGTTTCATAGCCGGCGTCTAACCAACTGCGCGACGGAGTCTGTCAAATAATGATGATCTTTCTTTCAGACTAATCGATCGCAAAGTCATGACAGTGTTCGGAGAACCACTCACCAGCGTTATTATAAAGTTCGTTCAAAAGATGGCTAATTCACCACCGGATCTTGTGCAAAGTAAGAGATCATTATTACAGCCGTTACAAATTCATTAGATCATTTACAGCCTCCGTGGCGCAGTTGGTTAGACGCCGGCTGTGAAACGAGAGGCCGCGGGTTCGATCCCCGCACCGAGACAAATATTTGTGTGAACCACAAGTATTTGTTTCGGGTCTAGGTGTTTGTGAGACCGAAAAGTGTTTTGTAGTTCCTGATACCCACGACACAAGACTCGATCTTAGTGTGGGGTCAGGACTATGTATGTGACTGTTGGGTGTATTTATTATATTTCTCTTTAGCTCGGGCAGTGGGTCTCCACTACATGCTCACCCATAGAAGACAGCAGTTATCTGAAAATACTAACAGACTTATTGACTACGCCGACTCCCTTTACACGGATGAAGAAGGAAGGAAACTTTTAAAGGTAATTTCAAAATAACGTTTTATTCACCGTACATCACGCCTTTTTCCCATAAGGGGTAGGCAGAGGTGCAACCAGGACGCCCACGTTTCAAAGTTCCGTCCCACGATGTGATCCTTATTCCTTCCCGCTCACCGATTTAATGAAACACATCCATGATCCAAGCGCTGTGGATATTCATGTTCAGTGATTACTTACCATCAGGAGACCTGTTTGTTCGTCTGCCGGACCTATTCAATAAAATAACAAGAAATAAAAGGAAGAACCACTAAAAGGAGAATGCTCATTTTACTATGAAACTTGGTATCGGTGCGAAGATTTTTGACCCTCGATGAAACCTACTTTTTTGTGTGGGTAAAAATATATATTTTCAATAAAAATAAATATAATTGCGACTCAGGCCCGGAGTTCTTGGAGAAATGAACTTGAAGTCCAATAAAAAGGTGTAGTAATGGGTGAAGTATCGTAAAATGTAATAATAATTACATTATTTTATAAAAATCTGTCGCCCGGGATAAAACGGAAAAACGTTTAAGGACAAACCATAAAAAATGCTATAATGAATTTTAAGCTGTATCGGATCGGGGTCAACGATATTTTTACCGAAACCATGAACGGACATTCTCCTAATGGTTTCTTAGATTTACGCGAATGTTACACATTGAAATAAAACTATTTTTACGGATTTTATCGCGATTTGGTTTAATTTTTAAAGTGATATTTTGGTGTAATTTTTGAAGTTAAAAAATGTAAAAATTAAAACAAATCGCGAAAAAAATCCGTAAAAATAGTTTTATTTCAATGGACATTCTCCTTTTTAAAACATGCGACGTTCCTCAACATCCCTCTTTTCTGATTTGTAGAAACTAGAAGAAGTGAAAGCCTACCCCAACATATCATCCCCTGTTTGGGTTCTGACTAAAGGACTCATTGAAGATAACCTCCTTGCTCCAATCACGAGGCTGAACGGGACTGAGGCGCTACAAGTGTTGATCGACAACACCAACAATGCTTTGAAGAGTAACATGTTGCCAAGTAGGAGGGGGAAAGAAATTGGTGGGGGAGAAGGGAGAGATGTTAATGGTATGTATATTGATAGAAATCTGCAATCAAACGCCGGTATATCTTGAAATTACTATATATGTTATAATATCCATTCCAAAACATCCAAATATAAACAATGAGCGCGTTCTGCACAGGCGTTGTTTCCTGTTTGGCGGGAAGTACGTCTCAATGGCGGGAGTTTTCACATGTAGCTTTTTAATATTAAGGTTCTATGCAAAGGTTTTATTAAGGTTTTATGCAACATTTCATTACATTAATTAATAATTATAAATAATATTTTGACAGTAAATTAAGATACATACAGTAACTATTTGCGTCGTAATAATAATTAATTAAGTAACTTTAACGGTGAAGGAAAACATCGTGAGGAAACCTGCATACCGTAGCGATTTTAAAGAATTTCTACGATATGTAAGTCCGCCAACCCGCACTAGGCCAGCGTGGTGGACTATATGGACTAACCACTCTCAATCGATTCTCTCGATTGTAGAGTAGGCCCGTGCCCTGCAGTGGGACGTATATGGGCTGATATAGATAGATAGATAGATAGAATAATTAATTAATTAATGTTAACAATATTAACATACATTCATAATTCAAGTTCAGGGTCGACCACTTTTAAGTATCCTGACTGACCACTGGTTTGAATCCGTTCCTTGACTGCTCAGTGTTTTTTAAGTATAGTAATATTCTATTCATGTCAAATCTAATTACTTTGTGAACCAACAAGCATTTTTGTAACTTAAACGCGAAAACTTATAAATGGTTCGAAGATTACTAAAGTGTATTGTATATAGACATAAGAAACTGTTTTCCAAATAAAATATAATCACGCCTTTTTCCCAGAATAGCAGGCAGACGTGCTACCAGGACACCCACATTTCACCTTGTATATTCCTTTCCACGATGTGATTGCAAGCCTAAGCCATGTTGGGCACAAATTCTCAACTCCGAGCTGTTATTTATGAGTTGAATAGAGAAATCCAATAACGCTGGATAATCGATAAGTTGGAGACTGTCCCGCCCTCACACACTGCAACTCCTGTAAGCCAGGATCAACAGCACGCATTTTAATGACACCGAGCATTGAAGCTCAGCGAGTCTCCGGGAATGTCCAACTTGTCTTTAACCCGCAACGAAATCAATCATAAAGTTAAATTAATAGTAGGAGTTGGAAATAAATTATTGTCCACTTCCCTCCCTAATAAATGATCAATAGGATAATAGGATCATGGATGAGTTGCGGGCCCAAGGAATTGGGAGGAGTGCGGGAAGGATAAAGGATGGGAAGTGGAAAGTGGTATTCGGCAATCTCACACACCGATCGAAACGCGACAGCCAAGCTGAGGCTTCACGTCAATCTCCTGTGAGACAGTAATACCACCCCGGACGAGCCTGCCCGTACATGCTGCGTCATTACTAACAACACTGTGACTCCAACTGTGAAACCACTTCAAAAACACAACCATTAAACTGTATTTAGTACTAACTTACACAAAAATTAAACATTTTAATTTTGTTTCAGCGAAAATCTATGCACATTCTAGAACAGACCGTCCCAGCTCAATGAAAAAATATTTAACAACAAGTAAAAATCAAAGCAAATTAGAACAACGAAAAAGGCATGCAAGAAAGAAAAACAAAAAACGGGAATTTATAAAAGATTACATTAGACTTGACAAGAATTTGGATCATTACGAAAAAATATTAAGAAATAATACATTACATAAAAGTAAAATGAATATTAGAAAAAGTAAATTCAATAAAATGTTAACAACGAAAATAGTTGAAAATACGTTAAATCCTAAAAAATATTTTAATAAAACAAAAACAACAAGTAGATTTAGTTTCAAAATGAAAACAATAAGACATTTTTATGGAATAAATTCTATTTCGAGAAAAAGAAAAGAAAAGCGACTGAACAAAATTAAAGGAACCACTTTTGAAAGTAAAACAGACTCTTTTATAAGCAATATAACGGACAATAACTACAGTTTCGACGAGAAAGATTTTAAAGTGAAAGTGTACGACGTGTTTCGTCACGGAGTAAGGGTTGAAAATGGATTGGTTTTTGATAATCGCAGAAACATTCCCCGCAAGAGAAATAAAGTTAATTATATATCTAGTTATAGCGACGAGGAAGTTGTTCTCAAACAAAATATTTATAAAGTTTTTAATAAGACCAACTGAAAAATATTTTGTATTATTTTAAAATGTTTACCAACATTATCTCGCCACAGGAAATTTACTGCTGAAATTCAGTCATTCCCGCAGATTTCCATAGCAACCTAACCTAATAATTTTGTCCTAATAATTATTGAAGTGAAACTTCTTTATCGGGGTTGGAAAATTTTTTGCGTTACGCGCCATCTTTATTTCTAAGTCACATTTTTGCGTTAGGCGCCATCTTTATTTATTTAGTAAATTAGTGCCCACTTCAGTAAGCCACACCCCCAACCGTTTCCAAGCCCCACCCAAAATTTTAAGTCCCACCCACTTTTTTGTAATTTGATCCTTACCCCCCCTCTGGCCTTCCCCCACCCTAAATCCAAAACAGTGCCCAATAGCCTCCCCACGAAACCTCCCCCCGCCCGCTTACCCTCACCCTAAAAATTTTACCTCACCCCCCCTACTCATATCTTCGGCATTATCCATCGTAGACCCACCGACCTTGGGTTCATTGGAACCGGCTCGGTGAGGGCTACAATCCTACCCCAACAGAATTCCCGAATTCCCCCTCCACAACTTTCCCCACCCAAAAATATTTTAAGGTGCCCAATAGCCTCCCCACGAAACCTAACCCCCCCCCCGCCCCTACCCCCACCTAAAATTTTTACCTCACCCCCCCTATTCCTATCTCCGCCAATATCCATCGTAGACCCATCGACCCTGGGTTCATTAGAACCGGCTTGGTGAGGCCTACAATCCTGCCCCAACAGAATTCCCGAATTCCCCCTCCACAACTTTCCCCACCCTAAAATATTTTAAGGTGCCCAATAGCCCCCCCACGAATCCTAAACCCCCCCCCCGCCGCCCCTACCCGCACCTAAAATTTTTACCTCACCCCCCCTAAACCTATCTCGGCCAATAAAGGTCGTGGACCCACCGAGCTTGGTATCCTCGGAACCGTCTCGGTGAGGGCTACAAATTGGCCCCGATAGAAATCCCAAATTCCCTCAAAATTTTACCCCCTCCTAAACTTAAACTTTATTTAATTTAGCTTTATTTTACCAATTCTGTAAATTTGTAAATAGATCATTTTTCGAAAAATGATGTCATAAAGAAGTTTCACTTCTTACGTGTGTACACTAATACACACACACATTTTTTTTTTTATAAACATGAGTCATAGGATTTTTTTGTCTATAGTGGTTTTAACCGGCAAAAATTAAATGTCAATTTCATCAAGATTACTCGTTGTTTGTACTTTTGTACTTGAGTCCGTATGTCCATCCACACTGTAGCTCAGGTTCCTTTCACAGACTAACCCACTGGTTCCTTTTGTGGAGCATTGAGCAACATTGTACGATACGGTGACATTGTGTAACATACTGTAAATTTTTTGTCGCTACTTGTTACTATGTGACTGTTACTCATCGCGTCCATACCGCCAATAACAGAAATTAACTTAATGGCTATAACATAATGCTATTGATTGTTAAAATTTCGACTGTTTTTCAAAAGGTAGGCAACATTGACAGCCTCCGTGGCGCAGTTGGTTGGACGCTGGCTGTGAAAAGAGAGGCCGCGGGTTCGATCCCCGCACCGAGACAAATGTTTGTGAAGCCCACAAGTATTTGTCTCGGGTCTGGGTGTTTGTGAGACCGAAAAGTCTCTCGTAGCTTCTGATACCCACGACACAAGACTTAATTGATCTTAACGTGGGGTCATATCAGGACTATGTATGTGACCGTTGGGTGTATTTATTATTATTATTATTTATTTATTACTTAACAATATACTATCACGGAAACATGTACTAACTATAAAATATAATATTTTGTTATCAGATGTTGCTGAGTAACATTTGGAAACGTTGCTTCACAAAAAACAACTGCGGTGTGGATTCACCATAAATCATAATATAACGTCAACAGCTAATCGATTTATCATCGATTACTAGGCTGAATGACTACGTACTTTGCATTTGTAAACAAAGATATTTAAAAAATAAATGTCATCTGTCAAAGTTACGCGGCGTTTTGGCGCATTTTTTTCGTAAACGTATGATAATAAGTTGGAAACAATAGATTAATAGCCTTATTGTTGGGTTTTTAGTCGTTAATGATCGTAGTTTGTGGATTTAACTCCTAATATGGCGAGAACGAAGGCTTCTGTCGGTGCAAAAGGTAAAAATATCGTTTTTTTATTCCGACCGTTTCAACTAGTTTTTAACCCAATAAAACTCAATAAATCCTTACAATATGTACTTAATAACGGTACGTACCTTATATCTTACTTTAAATTAGTAGATGGCCAACTCGAAGTCGGTTAAAAAACAAAGAAAATAAAAATACCGACTATAGAAAGTTAAAATCATTTACATCTTTGGAATTCAACAAACTATATTTACATATTGAAACCGAAAAATTGATAAAAATATACGCGCATTCTTAAGCTTTTTCATACACATTCCCTCATATTCCTAACAAAATATCCAAATAGCTATACAATGAGATTTGTTAAAATCAAATATACAGAACTTAGAACTACTTTACTACTAATTCTGATGTTTCATAATTTTCATCTAGCTCTCAATCGCTTCATATCCCATAGCTCATGTATTTACAAAGATTTTCCATGCAATCTACATCTGTATAATAATGTTATTTAAAAGAAGACAGTTCGTGTTGCTGTCTCTTGCCGTTTATTCGTTACAACACGTTCGGAAGCAGTGGTAGCAGTCATTAAAGATTCAGAAGATCTTGTGACCATTGGAATAAAGAATATTTTGATTTGATTTGCAGTGGCTGCAGTGAAGAGCAGTAAAGCCAGATGCAGTGCTGCGCCACCACCCACACCGGGGACTTCTGGTAATTATTTATTTATTTATTAATCCTTGATTGCACAAAAAGAAACATTTACAGTAAATAAATGGCATAATATATGGGGTGGCTGGTAGCGGTTGGCGACGAAGGGCTGAAGATCGAGCCCAGTGGCGAGCTATGGGAGAGGCCTATGTCCAGCAGTGGACGCAGAAGGGCTGATGATGAATGAATGAAATGGCATAATAGTAGTACAAGAGGCGGCCTTATCACACGAGGCAATTTCTTACACGCAACCTTTGGTTGGATATGTAAATAGGAAAATAAGAGGACAGTCTAAGGTGTATATTAAAAAAAAAAAATCAAAAATAATTATATACATATATAAATAAATATGATATACAAATAATTATTACATTTATAAAAAAATATATTGTCGGACAAACGTTTATCTCTCTGAGGTAACATACATTAGTATTAACGGTGCACAAAGCTTGGGATCCATAACTTGTATATCCTAAAGATGATCAGTAGGGACCAGAGTTTGAGTCCCAAGTAAGACTCCAATTGTACGAGATTTTTAATTAGGAAGTTCTTTAATGTATTGTCTGAGACGGACCCCATGTCTTATCTTGGGTCTGTAATAAGCATACCAAACATTACAGGTGGCACAAACAATGCCTAGCTGTTTGATAAAAGTGTAACTTATACGAGGTATATCAAGACTGCGACCGAAAACGAAGCCAGGAGGTAGGTTTAGTGGGTACACACAAAATGCAATTAAAGCTTGTCAAAAACAGTGACTGATTTTTTTTGCAATTTTTTTAATACCACCATGTGTTTTGGTGGTAAATACCTAGATAACTAAATACGTAAAAAAATTACAAAAACAATATTGACTATTTCTTTTGTGAATTTTAGTTGCTTTGTGTCTGAAGTCACTAATACTACCGCCTGGCTTCGTTTTCGGTCGCACTGTGAATATACCCTGTAAAAATAGTTATGTATGCATTATGAGTATTATAGAAAATTCCTCAGAGCATAATGCAGATGGTAGAAAACTATGTTCAGATACAATACTAAGCATTATTTATTTCTTGCTTTGTTGAAGTTATCAATTTCTAGATGACTCCGTATCTAAATGAATTACAAACATAATTATTTTTATCTCCATACATACCTACATATACTCACGCCTTTTTCCCGAAAGTGGCAGGCAGAGGTGCTACTAGGAAACCCACATTTCGCCTTGTATGTTCAGTACAGTTCATTATCCTATCGCCATATCGGACACAAATTCCTGACTCCGGGCTGATAATGAATAGAAAAATCCAATTCCACTTATGTCCGACTCGGGATTCGAACCCGAGACCTCAGCTTATAATCTATATTTTTTTTATCCCCACCAGTGACATTATCCTTGTTGTTTTTATTCAAAAAGATCTGTTGATTATTTACTTAAGTCTTTGATACAATGTTTTGCAGGTACCAGTGATAGATCTTCTCGCAGCTACTCCGGTGGCAACTCCGTATGTCCCAGAGAGACTCCCAAGTGGCAGAAGCCCATCACTCGGTTCTTCATCTCCAAAGACAACGGCAGCAAGGATTCAGACTATGATAGCGATGGCTCAGGTAAATATGTTTTGAATGTATCTTATTATTATAACACGTAGCGGAAAGCGCAGCGTAGGACGTCCACCCACAAGATGGTCAGACGACCTGGTAAAGGTGGCGGGACGTCGCTGGATGCAGGCTGCCTCCAATAGGTCACTGTGGAAATCATTGGGAGAGGCCTATGTTCAGCAGTGGACTTCCTTTGGCTGATGGATGGATGACTTATTGGTCTTAAACCGTGCGGTACTGGAATCATCATCAATGCATTTTGTTCACAGAAAGCAACACAAAACAGAAGCCCAAACGCAACGTAATCCACTCAGACGATGAAGATACCGAACCACCAAAAAACAAAGAACTCGACGAAACAATCGAACTGGAACCTTTGACAGGAGAAAACAGCCACAAAATACACGAATACTACAAACACGATGAGGAGAACAACAACGCAGACAAAAACATTGAAGAGAAAGTTACTAAAGGTAAAGGTATAGGAAAAAAGACAAAAGGCAAAGAAAACGTAAGTGATAATGTTGATAGAAAGAGAGAAAGAGAAGATGTAGATTTAGAAGAACAAAGCAATAAGAGGGTTAAAGTAGATGCATAAGTATTAAATAAAACCGAAATTAGGGTTATTTTGATCCGAAATGAAGTTCGAATTTTCGAACGTACGTAAAACTAAGAAAGAACTCTAAAATGTTCGAATCCTCTATGGTACGTCGTAACCATAGACTAAGTTCGGAGTGGATGATAAGTGTCATAGAGAATAAAATTGCTACTTAGAAGTGGAAAACTTATAACTATGGACGTAGAAAGTTCGAACTTCTTTTCGGATCATAGAATAACCCCCTAAACTAAACCCTTTCAGACTTTTTATATGTTACAATCGACAGTTTCATTGAGAAGGGCAAGGCCATGATCACACTGGCCTGAAAGATGTTTCTGAAATATATGTATTTTGAGGTAAAATTCTAACAGAATTAAAACCAGACAAAAAAACAGACGTAAATTTTTCCTCTTTTTCAGTCGCAGGTATGCATATTGTGACTCAAAATGAAATATCTTTAGTCTGAGTATTGAAAACTTGTAATTTTTGTATAATTGAATGCTATAATAGTATACAATATTTCTCTATTTTACTCATGTTATATTACATCTATAATATTACATGATTGCGGCATTTCACATAAATTATAGAAGAAGTTGAATTGTAAAAAACAGTTTTTCAATCTGTGGGTTGCGAAGCCTTAAATCGTCTTAAATCTTAATAATAAATATAAGTACCAAAATGATGAAAATCATAAACAGTCTTCTAAATTCTTTGTCTATGGCGCAAGGTTCGTCGGAAGTTCTATTAATAATTTTTTATACAAAACCGACTTCAAAATTTTAATAAAAAGAGACAAATAAAATTAATCAATAATTTTATATTAATCAATAAGTAATATTATCTCAATGAGAATTTGCTAAAAAGTCTGAAAGGGTCAAATAAGGTTAAGTTAAAAAGTACTAATAAAAAAGTGCCTTCATACGTATTGTTAGATTTTTCCTTCGCTAATGAATAGGGATCTAGATAATCTGAGAATGACTAGCAGCTATAAATACTTTAACATTTGATAGACGGATGCTAACGCGACAAAAAATATTTAGTTGTATTTTAAATAATGCATTGTATCAAAAATCAACATTGGGGTAACACCACAATAGAGATAAGAACGTTAACTATACCGGGTATATCAAGACTGCGACCGAAAACGAAGCCAGGTGGTAGTTTTAGAGGTTACAGAGACAATGCAACTAAAAATTTCGCAAAAGAGCGACCGTTTCACTTTGCAATTTTTTTAATATCACCATGTTTGGGTGCTAAATGCCTAGTTTTTGCGAAAATTGTAATTTTAACCCTTACGCACCATTGCGTCTTTAAAAATAAAAAAGTGTACATTATTATTTTAGGAAAGCTTTGTATTTATCATCATAATACAAAGATACTAAAAAAATATACCAAAAAAGGTTATTTTTTTGCAAAATGTTTAATTTCATTGTGTCTGAAGTCACTAACACTTGATATACCCGGTATATTACTCCAAAGCACCTTACCATATCTACTTCAAGATCTCTCACACATTGAAACCATTTAAGTTAAAATTCTTTAGTTTATGACGGTAGTAATATTAGTATTAAAGACGCATCTCATTGCATCTCATTAAAGGATTTACTCTAAAATGGGGTCGATCGAAACTAAAGAGTTAATAGAAACAAAACTGGCCTACAGCGCGGTTATTTTTGCGTGTGGCGAAATTAGGAACTACAAATGAATTTAAAATAAATCTATAACTGCTTGTTTGATATGGTTTCATAAAATAAACTAAGCATTTATACTCGTCATCTAATAATAACATAATATATAATGTAATAAAATATGAAGAGAGAAAAACTATTATTATTTTGCATAACAGCGCTTTCGGCGACAGAATTTAGACAACCTGTAGAATATTTTGTATCTGTATCAGCCCGTACACGTCCCACTGCAGGCACGGGCCTCCTCTACAATCGAGAGTACGATTGAGTGGGGTTAGGCCGTATAGTCCACCACGCTGGCCTAGTGCGGGTTGTGCGGACTTACATTAATTAAACAAGACTAGTTTATTTCTATTCACCTTGAGTTTCTATCCACCCCGTTTTATATAGTTTGACAATTTTGAAAATGTATTTTGTAATAATTGTGATATAATAATTATAAGTTATTTTTGTGGACCAAAAATAACCAAATAGATTCTTGAGTTTTCTTTTTATTTAAATCCATTTAAATACCTTTTACACGGGGAGTTTCTCGCCTCCAAGATACGATTACTATGATAACCATTATCTCCAGTAATTATCCATATCTATATAATATTATAAATGTGAATGTCCGTTTGTTTGTTACGGTTTCACGCGAAAACTACTGAGCCGATTCTCATGAAACTTTGTACACATATTCTTGGAGGTATTAGAAGTAACATAGGCTACTTTTTATCCCGAAAAGTTTAGTGTTCCCGTGGCATGAAGTAATTTCGATATATTTGCTACTTTTTTATACTCAAAAGGATGGGATGGGACTGGATTACGTTCCATTAGTGAGAATGAGACGGGGTGGGCGGGATATAACGGGACGGGACGGGATGGGAGATTTCAAATAAAGTTAACGACGCAAACGAAGTTTGCTGGCAGAAGCTAGTTAGCTAAAAATAGGTTAAAAAAATAATACACATTTCTAGATACCATTTATTATTTAAAATTACCTCATCATGAGATCCACATGATAAAAATTAGATTCCATACAGATTAGATACAAAATACTTTATTAAAAGTGCGTGGTGGCTTGGTAACACAAAATACGAAAGCCTCCGTGTGGTTAGCCGCTGTCTGTGAACCGAGAGGTCGCGGGTTCGATCCCCGCGACAATCCACCAGTATTTATTTCGTGTTAGAAAAATGTCTCGTAGTTACAACACTTGTATGTCGGGACAGTGGTCACGGGTTCGAGTCCCAAGACTAAATTTTAAGTCACTTAAATGATGAAGGAAAACATGACGAAACCTGCATACCATAGAGATTTCAAATGTATTCATTAGTATAGTAAGGACTTAAAAACCTATAATTATATGTAGGCGGTCATAAAATTTAAATGGCCTTATCATACGCAGTTTTAAAACCTATTTTAGGTATCGAACGTTTTGTCTTCTTCGCTCAAACTGAATTCTCAAGTCGTTCGAAAGGGACAAAACACTCCATAACTAAAATAGATTTTAAAACTGTAAATAAGGCCGATTTTTAAGGAAAATAGATATGTACATTGTACGTAAAGGTCATTGACTCAATGTAAAATAAGATAGGTCAAGCAAGGACATCCACACGTAACGATTTGCGCATAGTTTAAACTTATTTAACTACAATATGTAGTATTGAAGACTTGTTATTTTAATAAATAAATATTCTTAACTTATCATTAGTAAACTTCTGTTAAAACACATTTTGATACTTTTTATCCCACAAATTGTAGGATTCACAATTAGAAATATAATTTATATTCGTCATACACGTTTTTGAATCCTACATCACTTTTCATGATACAATTTAAAATCATAAAATATCTCAATTAATATTTATTTATTATTTTAAATTTAAATAATTCACGCTTGTTGAAACCTTGAATCCCACGTAAAGGATTGGAATTAGCTCACAATTTCATAAAGCGTTAAAATACACTATTCTATAGGCTTACAACCATTTTCTATCCCACATCATTATACCACTGGTGGGATTGGAACATTATTTGCAAAAATAAAGCTTCAGATGAATTACACGAAATGTCCATAATCCCACATAAAATGTGATTAAATAATTGTTTGAAAATACAGTGTACCCTCACCGAATATACCAATCACACAATACGTTAGTTTTTCAACTAAACTACATTATGTGGGATTCGAATAAAACCTAATTAAGCATTGACTAGACCGAAATAGTCTGTTATATGCAGTGCTGTCATCAATATAAAACATTTAAATAAGTTACATCGGTAATACGCGTATAATGAAATATAGACCTTATCGCCTTACATTAAGGTATTAAATAAAACAGTAGATCAATGATTTTTGGTAATAATTTAGTACGTTGCACAAAAAAACAAATCCGCTTAATAGTAAAAGGCAATGAAAAATGGACTTAATAACCTTGAGTTTAGGTTTGAAATACAATAGATAATTCCCTGTTGAAAATAAGCAGAGAAAACTAAACCTACCCAGTTAAAGTCAATTAAATATAAGCTTTATATCGTCGCATTTAGGTTTGAAATACAAGAATTATAATATTAATGTAACAATAACGGGTATTGCATGAAGAATCATGAAAGTGGATGAAGCGAAAGTAATATGTCAGGATCGAGCAAAGTGGAGATCCATAGTCTCTGCCTACCCATATGAGATACAGGTGTGACGATTATGTATGTATAGAATTGTTAGACAGAAAGGTCTTGTGGTTTTTGATACACCAAACTTGTATGTAAGAGTGGTCAGGACCATGTATGACTGTTTGGAGTATATATTATATTTTAGATATTCATTCGCCCATGTTCACATACATACATACACTCACGCCTTTATCCCAGAAGGGGTAGGCAGAGGCGCCACCAGGACACCCACATTTCGCCTTGTATGTTCCGTCCCACGATGTGATAGGGGGCGAGCCTATCGCCATATCGGGCACAAATTCCTGACTCCGCGCTGATAATGAATAGAAAAACCCAATATCACTTTGCCCGCCCCGGGATGTTCACCAATGTAACTCATTTAAATCATTTGTTAAATCTAGTGCTTATTACAAAGAACAATAAAAAAGCGTTTTCACAAAACAGTTTAAAAATACATTAAAACTACCTCTCGAATAGAGAGCGTTTTGATATACTAAACTACCATTGGTAGAAATTTATATCTGCTACCATGGTATAAATTTTGCTACCTATGTAGAAATTTTAGCAACCATGTTATTTTTACTACCACCAATAATATCAATTTTTAAAAATAAGATTGTGTATATTTTTGCTACCATGGTCGCACGTGTCAAAATTCCGAAAATTACACATTTAAAATGTAATATTTTTGCTACCATAAGCAAATATATTTTGCTACCATCACAAAAACAACTATGATATAATAAACACGAAAATATACCATATATTACCACAGTTAAAACATTAAGTTTTTGCTACCATGGTTGGCATTTTATTTTACTACCATATTGGTATATGTACTTATACATTTGTAATTTAAAATCCTCGTTTCCTGATGTTGGTTCAAGGTATATGGGGAAATGTTTGAGTAATCCGTCCCACTGCCCTGAAATAGGAAAAAATCATTATTAAAATTACAACTTTAAATTAGCCAAATGAATAAAATGTATAGATATTTTTTGTAAAATACTGTGTTTTCAAGGTTTTTTAAACTAGGCAAAACCTGGCTAGAGGAGGCTAGAATTATGAATTATATTTAATGTTGTAATTTGTGAGTTGTCAGTAACTTGCGAGTGAGATGCTAGTGAGTACCAAGTGAGAATCTAGTGAGTATTAATCGAGGACGTAGTGAGTACAAAGTGACTCATGAGTGAGTAGCTAGTGAGTACCAAGTGACTCACGAGTGAGTAGCTAGTGAGTATCTGGTAAGTAGCGAGTGTCTATTGAATGACTCGAGAGTGACTATCTAGTGAGTAATCTGTGAGTATTGATCGAGTATGTAGTGACTAGCGGGTGAGTATTGATCGAGTAGCTAGTGAGTATGTAGTGACTAGCGGGTGAGTATTGACTGAGTTGCTAGTGAGTATGTGCGCGCACCTGGTGCCGAGCCCCGCGGTGAAGAGCAGGCGGCGGCCGGGCACGAGGTACTCCGGGCAGCGCACGAAGCGGAACACCACCGACGCGCTCTCGCCCGCGCGCACCACGCCGTTGCGACACATGATGCCCTGCACAATGTATTTATTTCTTTTTTGTACACTAAATAAATCTTAACAACTAAACGTATGTTTAATACTAAAGTACAAATGGCGGTAGTATCGCTCTAGGCAATCTCTAACCGACTACCGTGGGATGGACATAAGAGAAGGAAAAAAGAGCTCAATATTAAACAAACGGAGCTCGAAAGTAGAATTAAAAGATTCCGTTGCATATAGGCAAAAGTAATAAATATACCCAACAGTCACATACATAATCCTGATCCCACATTAACATCAATTAAGTCTTTTGTCGTGGGTATCAGAAGTTACGACATTTCGGTCTCACAAACACTCATACCCGAGACAAATACATGTGGATCACACAAACATTAGTCTCGGTGAAGGGATGGAATCCACAGCCTCTCGTTTCACAGCCGGCGTCTAACCAATTGCGCCACTGTCCTATAATAAAAGCATGATAAAGATAAGGTACCTCTATAATGGCCGTCTGCCTGACATTGCCGACGTGGACGACGCACTGGAAGCCGGGGTAGATGGCGGTCGAGTGGCGCAGTAGATGCACGGAGGCCTGAGGACGAAATAATAGATTTAATTAACTTTTATACCCTATTATAATAATCCCACCAATTATTTTAGAGAATAATAATCCCACCAATTATTTTAGAGAATTATAATCCCACCAATTATTTTAGAGAATAATAATCCCACCAATTATTTTAGAGAATAATAATCCCACCAATTAGTTTAGAGAATAATAATCCCACCAAATATTTTAGAGAATAATAATCCCACCAATTATTTTAAAAATAATAATCCCACCAAATATTTTAGAGAATAATAAACCCACCAATTATTTTAGAGAATAATAATCCCACCAATTATTTAATTTATTTTAATTATAAATAATTTATGAACTGGAGATAATAATGCTTTTGTTTTTGTATTTTTGTATACGAATTGGAGACTGTCCCGCCCTCATCCCCGCCCCTGCAACTCCTGTAAGCCAGGATCAACAGCACGCATTGTAATGACATATTTATCTCAGAACATGTGTTTTTTAGGTTTTTCTCTCCCTTTACAGCCATACGTAGTGAAAACTCACCCCTCCACCCTTATATATCTATTCCATATCTATCCTAATCCCTACATTCAGCGCCGTGTCTGAAACCTTCTTATATTTTGAATATCCCACCAAAAAAAAAAATAAGAATCCTTATTTAAAGGCACGCATTTTTTTTTCTTTCTTTTTCATGAAAAAATCTAAAAGTCTACGCGACAATTTTTTTCTTCTAAAAAATGTTTTTTTTTTTCAATATGTTTTTTTTGACTGCCTCGTTGGCGTAGTTGTATTACGGTACGGTTACAAAGCTAAGGTTTCGGGTTCGAATCCCGGGTCGGGCAAAGTGATATTGGATTTTTCTATTCATTATCAGCCCGGAGTCAGGAATTTGTGCCCGATATGGCGATAGGCTCGCCCCCTATCACATCGTGGGACGGAACATACAAGGCGAAATGTGGGTGTCCTGGTGGCGCCTCTGCCTACCCCTTCGGGGATAAAGGCGTGAGTTTATGTATGTATGTATGTTTTTTTTTGTTTTGTCGCCTACCTGGAAGAACAGACATCCCCTGGGATCGCTGGGGTCCGCCAGGAACACCCTGTCGACACACACACACTGCCGCTCGTCCCTCCCCCGGTCAGACACGTTCAGCGTCTTGTCCGACAGTTTGTCTGCTGTTTCAATGTTCTCGTTGATTTTCTGCAGGTTCAGGGCTTCTTGTTTCTGTGAAATTTTATTAAGACTTTGTTACAATTGGTGTATTTAGAATTTTTTTTAATCGGAGATTCATTTCTAATTAGAAAAGTGTAATGATACTAATTAAATTAAGATTAGTAAAACTACGTTTTTAATACTTTGTGTTAGTTATTTATAAAACTTTACGATGTGATTAGAATTACCCTTCAATTTGTCAAAAATATTAACATTTTTAAATAATCTGTATCAGCTCATATACGCCCCACTGCAGGGCACGGGCCTTCTTTACAATCGAGAGTTCAATTGAGAGGGGTTAGGTCATATAGTCCACCACGCTAGCGTAATAATATGAATTATAAAATGCTCTGAAAGATCACTTATTGGTGGAATAATTAATAAATAATAATAACAAATATGATAAATAATTTGACAGCCTCCGTGGCGCAGTTGTTTAGACGCCGGCTGTGACCCGAGGGGTCGGGGGTTTGACCCTCGTAACGAAACAAATATTTGTGTGACCCACAGGTATTTCTAGTTTGGGTGTTAGTGAGACCGAAAAGTCTCGTAGTCGACTAGACACGATGTTAGTGTGGGGTCAGTGCCCCTAGCCGGAACATTTTGCAGTATCGTAATAGAATAGTAATAGTAAAATTTTGTATGGGAATTTAAACAGCGCCATTGTGAGCGTATTTGGAACTAAAATTTCACAGCGGGAAACGTTTACTTTACTATACGAGAATTACTATACGATACTTCAAAATGTTCCGGCTAGGGGCACTGGAGTGTGCTTGTGTGTATATCGTCACCTGTCGGCTGACGCAGTGCCCGGGCGCGCAGGCCCCGAAGGCGGGGGGCTGCGCGGCGGGGGCGGCGGCGGGGGGGCGGCGCGCCAGTAGCACCATGCCGGGGCGCGGCGCCCCCGCGCGCAGCCCCACGGAGCAGCAGCGCCCCGCGCGCGCCGCGCCGCACGCCGCGCGGTTGCGGTGCACGCTGCGCACGCGCGTCGCCTGGAACGACCCGTCCTCCAGCGGACCTGCGACACATCAGGAGCGGATTCAATGCTGAGAGCGCACTAGGCAAGCATCTCACAGGCGCCCCTCTAGCAGCCATATTTACAAAAATATATACATTACATGAATGTATAGTTCATTAAGCGAATACGATTCGTATGTAACATAATTATAACATCAGATGGTTTTGCATAGAAACGAAGATATCCGAAATCATCGCGCGCCCCTAGGCACGTGCCTAATTTGCCTTAGGGATCCGCCACCGACCACAATCATTATTTATTTATTTAAAACTTTTGTAACTGGAGATTTTTATAAACGATGAGTAAAGCAACCTATTCTAGATGACGATGGTGCTGGCAGTTATACCGGGTATATCAAGACTGCGACCGAAAACGAAGCCGGGTGGTAGTTTTAATTGTTACAGACACAATGCAAATAAAAATTTCGCAAAAGCGACAGTTTTTTTTTGGCAATTTTTAAAATTTCATTGTTTTTGGGTAGTAAATACCTAGTTATTGCGAAAATAGTAATTAAAACCCTAACATACCCTTGCGTCTTAGAAATAAAAAGGTGTACATACTTATTTTAGGAAAACTCTGTATATATCACCCAAATACGACGATAATTAAAAAATCACCAAAAAAAAGTTGACGATTTATTTTTTGCGAAATCTTTAGTCTCATCGTGCCTGAAGTCACTAATACTACCACCTGGCTTCGTTTTCGGTCGCGGTCTTGATATACCCTGTATTAAGGAGAATAGAATAAGGATTTGAATATAACACGGAGCTGTCAACGGCTGATGTGAAGGATGGCCGAGTCGGGGATTACGCTGTGATTGCTCAAGAGAACGTTGTAGACATTTCAATATGCGAGTTGTATATTGTTGAAGTGCGTGGTGACCTGTTGGTAACGGACCAGACGCGGCTACCTACATGTTCACGGAGGTCACGGGTTGAAATCCCAGGGCACACCTCTGACTTTCCGGAGTTATGTGTGTATTGATAGTCAAATACACATCAACATCAAAGTCAACATCGTGAGGATACCTGCATACCGTAGCGATTTTAAAGAATTTCAACGGTATGTAAGTCCGCCAACCCGCACTAGGCCAGCGTGGTGGACTATATGGCCTAACCACTCTCAATCGATTCTCTCGATTGTAGAGTAGGCCCGTGCCCTGCAGTGGGCCGTATATGAGCAAAAAAATGTTGTAGTGAGCCCTTGTATAATGCCCTTATATATAGCCTATATATATAGCCCTTGAACATAATGTTGGAAAATAATACAGGAATTATGATTGCACAATCGTCGTATTATTTGGAGTTTAATACTTTATTGTAGACCTGTTATGTACAAAATTACAAAGTAGAAAAGAAAATAACATAAACGTACAAAAGGCGGTCTTATCGCTCAAGACGATCTCTTACAGACAACCAACCATAGGATGAATAAAGAGAAACAACAGTTTTGGGGTACCATGAAGTGTACGAAAAATGAAATGCAACAATACACATATACAGGGTGTCCCAGAACTAGACGATAAACCGGTAACCAGAGATAGACCAAGCGATGAGGGCACAGCAACAAAAAGAAATATAATCCTATCTCCGATAGTTTTCAAGATACAGCCTTTCTAGTACAAAATAAAAAAATCCACGTTGAGCAACACTTTGTAACAGTGTGACAAGTAGTTTGTATTATTTATTATTTGGATTCACGTTTTGCGATGATCAATAGCTAAGCTTTAGAACTACATACCAAACATTAGCCTCCGTGGCGCAGTTGGTTAGACGCCGCCTGTGAAACGTGAGGCCGCGGGTTCGATCCCCGCACCGAAACAAATATAGGTGTGATCCACAGGTATTTGTTTCGGGTCTGGGTGTTTGTGAGACCGAAAAGTCTCTCGTAGTTTCTGATACACGACACAAGACTCGATCTTAGTGTGGGGTCAGGACTATGTATGTGACTGTTGGGTGTATTTATTATTATTATTATGAAAACAAGTCCATTTTTCAAGAAAATTGACCGAATTCCTCACGGAAGGAATTTTAAATTAATTATTGGTCAACTTTGAAACCTCACACTGTAAAAAAAATGTACTATACCACCCGTGGCAACTTTTATCAAAGTTGGCGCATTTAATCAAGATTATAAAATGCTACTGCACTAGGTATTTCTTTTGAGGATTTCCTATCTAGGGTGTTAATCCAGCGTGTCAGCTACCTCAATACCAAATTTCATCGAAATCCGTTAAGCCGTTTCTGAGTTCATCGCGCACAACCGCACAGACAAACAGACAAAAATTCTAAAAATTATTGTTTTAGGTTCTATTACGATAATACAGACCCCCATATTAGTTTTCATTTATCTTCCATGTAGACATCGATCGGTTACAAATTTATTATATGTATAGATATTTTTTTATTTTTTTTTATTGCAATGAATGTCGAGACGAGCATGCCATTCGCCTGATGGTAAGCGATACGACCGCTCATGGACAGTAGCAAAACCAAACAACACCATGAATTACAAGGCAATGCTTGGAATTCCACTGCGCTCGCCATCCTGAGACATAAGATGTTAAGTCTCGATGTGTCCAGTAGTTACTCTGGCTACAATGTCCTTCAAACCGGAACACAACAGCGCATTTACACTGCTGTTTGGCGGGATAGAAGATATAAAACTATTACTTACCCATAATAAGGTTATCGCCCTCCCTGATCTGTCCCTTGACCACCAACCCGCCCACCACTGGACCATCAGACTCGCCCACGTGGAATATCTCGTCTATTTGAAACTCGCACGTCTCCTGAAAACGAAGGTAGTTGTGAAAATCTTGTGATTTAAGATTTAAAATGTATGATTTTATGTATGATGGGATGTCACGCTATGTCGGACTAATTAAATACCATTTTACAAGTTTACAACTTAAAAATATTATACATACATAAACTCACGCCGTTTTTCCCAGAAGGGGTAGGCAGAGGTGCTACCAGGACACCCACATTTCGCCTTGTATGTTCCGTCCCATGTGATAGGGGCGAGACTATCGTCATATCGGGCACAAATTCCTGACTCCGCGTTCAAAATAGAAAAATCCAGTATCACCTTGCCTGACCCCGGCATCGAACCTGAGACCTTAGCTTCATAATCGTACCGTAGTATAACTACCCACGGGAGCTATCAAAATATAACAGTTGGGTGTATTCTCCCCCTACCTCCTCAAGTTTGGGGGTGACTTCCTCCTCCGGGGGAGGGATGGCGAGCAGGTACGCGTGCAGGACGTTGAGACCGTTCCCCCGGACACAGCTCACGGGGAACACGGGGATCTGCGCCATTTTTATACTGGAACAAAGTTATATTATTCAGGCCTTATTCATAGACAGTTTTAAAACCTATTTTAGTTATCATATGTTTTGTCACATACATAAACTCACGCCTTTTTCACAGAAAGGGTAGGCAGAGGGGCTACCAGGATACCCACATTTCGCTTTGTATGTTTCCCACGATCTGATAGGGGCGAGCCTATCGCCATATCGGGCACAAATTCCTGACTCCGGGCTGATAATGAATAGAAAAATCCAATATCACTTTACCCGACCCGGGATTCGAACCCGAGACCTCAGCTTTGTAGTCGTACCGTAGTACAACTACGCCACCGAGGCCAGGCAGCGTTTTGTCTTCTTCGCTCAAAATGAATTTGAAAGCCATTCGAAAGGGACAAAACATTCGATAACTAAAATAGGTTTCAAAACTGTCTATGAATAAAGCCTTAAGCATATTGGACTAATTAAGAGGATGTAACAGCTGAGCAAAGTATAAAAATATAATAAATTTGGAGCATGATAATATTGGTTTTCAAAAAGTGTCAAAAAATTTTCTTTAATTTGCAAGATCTTAAATAAAATCAAATATTTCTTATAAAAGAAGTAACATTTAACACATTAAAATTATAATCTATTTAAAAATAGCTTTGACTTACTTCTCCGATCCTTTGCCTTGGTCCAGCGAGTCCAGGATGAGGGTCTGCGGCGCCACGCAGTTCCTGGCTGCATTCTCGTCCGTTATCAGGGTTGGTTTCTGGATCGAAACCAGGTTTCAGCTTAAGGTCTTATCATAAGTTCCCAAAAGGTTCCCATTCATTCGGTAAAATATCGTGGACCCCGATACTGCTTAAAATTCATTATAATTTTTTATGGTTTGTCCTTAAACGTTGTCCTTTTTATCCCGGGCGACAGATTTTTATAAAATAAAATAGCAGACAATTTACTAATGCCTCATTGGTATTTTGGCCGAGATTAATAAACGATCTTCATGTCTATCTAAAGATCGATCGTGAAAATAGACCAATGGGGTCAAGGTATTGTCGACACGCTCACATTTGATGTGTTCTGATTGGTCTATTTTCCGGATCGATCCTTAGATAGGGATTGGGGTCGCTTATTAATTTTGTCCGAAACCAAATCCCGCGTATCAGCCACGCGGGAAATTAGAAAGAGAGGGAACGTCGTGTACTGTACGAGCGACAGAGACAACAATACAAGTTGGCGCTGGTTATTGATACGATTTGTTCGCATCGAGAACCCACTAGAGCGAGAGACAAGATACCGACTACGTAGGAGTGATAGAGAACGAAATACAGTACCATACTGTAGGACTGACAAAGACAGCAATAGCATATACTGTAGGAGTGACAAAAACAGCAATAGCATATACTGTAGGAGTGACAAAGACAGCAATAGAGTGTTCTTAAGAGTGATAAAGACAGCAATGGAGTGTGCTGTAGGAGTGACAAGGACAGCAATAGCATGTTCTCTAGGAGTGACAAAGACAGCAATGGAGTGTGCTGTAGGAGTGACAAAGACAGCAATAGCATGTTCTTTAGGAGTCACAAAGACAGCAATAGCATGTACTGCAGGAGTACCAAGGGCAGCAATAGTATGTACTGCAGGAGTGACAAAGACAGCAATAGAGTGTGCTGTAGGAGTGACAAGGACAGAAATAGCATGTACTACAGGAATGACAAGGACAGCAATAGCCTGTTCTGTAGGAGTGACAAGGACAGTAATAGCATATACTGCAGGAGTGACAAAGACAGCAATAGCATAATACTGCAGGAGTGACAAAGACAGCAATAGCACTTATTTCCTCTCAATGCGGTTTACCTTGTTAGCCGGCTCCAGTAACTCCGCCAGTCTGTTCACCAGACCCTGGACTGCTGCAGCGGCCAGCTCGCACTTGGTGATGACGGTGAAGAACGGCATGTCCAAGGCTAGGAGTAGGCCGATGTGCTCTTCTGTTATCCTGGTCACTCCTGCTGTAGCTGATATCTGTGGGAGATACATACATACATAAACTTACGCCTTTGTCCCAGAAGGCGTAGGCAGAGGTGCAACCAGGATAACCTTTCACCTTGTATTTACCGTCCCATGTGTTAAGGGGCGAAAACATCGAATTATTTTTTTTATGTATAAAATCGATTTATTTGCGATTAAAAGAGATATAGGCGGAAGAAACGAGTAATCGGTACGTAGAATAATATAAAAAAAAAGATAAATTGTCGGTATATTATAAAAGTTAGAAAAAATCATTGATCCATTTGTAGGAACCGTTCAACAATTATCGATTAATAAAATTACTAAAAAAAAATTATCACACCAAACCACTTCAAAAATCGATTCTATTATCGATTCTCGCACTTACCACGACCATGGCGTAGACATACAACACATCTACAGACAAATACAACGTAACGAACTCTTCCCATAATCGATTCCTTTTTAAATCGGTTCCCCTACTTACCGCGAGAATCTAGTACAACATTTCATCAACACTAAGATCACTCCACAACCGATTGATCTTAAAATCAATTACACTTATATTCGATTTCATTTAAAATCTTTTCAACATAAAATCGATTCTTTACCAAAGCAATTCTTTCGCAAATCAATTCCATTTAAAATCCGATTACACATATAGTCGATTTCGCTTAAAATCGATTTCACCCTAAACCGATTCAACTTAAAATCGTTTCCTCAATAAATTGATTCCACTTAAAATCGATTCTTAACTACTCACGCGCCCACGTCACTGTCACTTATATCTTCCGATTCCCCGCGTTTTTTCATTTTTATTTTATCATTATTCCAATGCTTTATTATGTCCTACACTCAAAATAATTGAAAAAACTTTATGAAAAAAATAATAATGCTTTGAAATAACGACAAAATAAACATGAAAAAACGCGGGGAATCGGAAGACTAAATGACACATGTCAAATTCAGAGGTCGGGACGTGTGAGTGCTTAACCCCTCAGGTGTCTATACATATAGACAATAGACTTTTGACAGATCTACACAATAGTCTACTTAATAGAGAATAATGGAAACCTGTCACATAAATCTTGTCAGGGAGCCTAGTATGAGCTCCATGGACACCGGAGGGGTAAACCAAAATGGAGTATTAGAATCGCTACTCACGACGAGCATGGCGTGGTGCGGCGAGTAGCCGGAGAGTCCGTGCAGCGTGGTGCGCTGGTACTTGGTGTGTCCGGCGAGGTCCAGGAACGACACGAGCTTGGCGCTGCGCTCGCCGATGCGCTCCGCCGTCATCAGCTCCGAGCAGCCGTAGTTCACCACGTTGCCCTGCGGAGCATGGGGAACAACAGTAGCAGACAGCCTCCGTGGCGCAGTTGGTTACACGCCGCCTGTGAAACGAGAGGCCGCGGGCTCGATACCCGCACCGAAACAAATATTTGTATGATCCATGGGTATTTGTTTCGGGTCTGGGTGTTTGTGAGACCGAAAAGTCTCTCGTAGTTTCTGATACGACACAAGACTCCATCTTAGTGTGGGGTCAGGACTATGTATGTGACTGTTGGGTGTATTTATTATTTATTTATTTAGTTATGAACACGCTGTAGAGCCAGGCTGCAGCTAACACTGCAATATGAAAGTGTCGGCTTGTCTGAGGTACAGTCTCATGCAAAATCATAGCGAGGGAACGTTTGGTGGGTTTTAATGTATATATATTTATAACGGTCTCTTAGATTTACGCGAATGCTACACATTGATTAGAAACTATTTTTTTGGATTTTCATGCGTTCCTGGCATTTGAATAAAAAAATGATATTTTTTTAATGAATTTACAAATATCGTCAATAGTAAGTTGCTTAGAACAAAAATAAATAACAACTAACTTCATCATTTCGCATTTTCCTGTCGGTGTGCGCGCGCACCGTCAAAATTTAACTCTGATATTTTTTCCAGACGCACTAAAAGAAGTATAACTTCACCAAAGTTCCACACTATATCGACTAATTCTTGTGTGGGGTCAGGACTATGTATGTGACTGTTGGGTGTATTTACCTGTGCATCGAACCCCAGTATCTCGTGGCTGAGTGAGGATGTTCTCCCACTCTTCACCTCGTGCAGGTGACGGAACATGTTGAGACGAGCGCTCCCCCTGCCGTTGTCCAGCTCACCTGCAATATAGGACAAATGAAGACCAAGAGAAGTTGTATTAGGTTTAAAGGACATTGTAGCCAGAGTAACTAATGGACATAATGAGACTTAACTTATGTCTCAGGATGGCGAGCGCAGTGGAATGCCAAGCATTGCTTTGTGATTCATGGTGTCTGGTTTTGCTACTGTCCATGAGCGGTCGTATCGCTTACCATCAGGCAGGCATGCACGTCTCGCCATTCACTGCAATATCATATATGGACAATATCACATATGCACAGAAAATAATATGGTCAAGTTACGTTAGTACGCTATGCTTTGCTGTGCTGTGTTGAAAGTAAGGGGGATACTCAAGAAGGGACAAGGCGGAAGTTACTTATAGAGGGGCAAAGATGGAAGAGAAGAACGACTGAAAAAGGATGTGATCATAGGGGGAGGGGGACCATAAGGGGATAAAATATAATACATTTTAAATCGACACTATACAATACAATCACCCTGTTTCTACCTTGAGTTAGTACTCCTATAAGGGTAGATTTTCCAGCCTCGTTCGCTCCCATTACTGCTACCCTCAGCTCGACGCTTTGCTGAGGATCTGCCAACTGCAACAAATATTATTATTATTATTTTTTATTGCAATTAATGGCGAGACGAGCATGCCATTCGCCTGATGGTAAGCGATACGACCGCTCGTGGACAGTAGCAAAACAAAACAATACCATGAATTAGAAGGCAATGCTTGGAATTCCACTGCGCTCGCTATCCTGAGACATAAGATGTTAAGTCTCATTATGTCCAGTAGTTACTCTGGCTACAATATCCTTCAAACCGGAACACAACAGTGCAGTTATACTGCTGTTTGTTGGAGAAATAGACATTGCGGTGGTACCTACCCAGGCCTCTCACATATGAGAGACCTACCACCAGTAAAGTATTAGTTTAATACCATTTGTGTGTTTGTAAGGTTGAAAATTGTTTTGTGTAGGTCAATGAAGCACATTTGATAATGAACCTTACAGTGTCGACAAGAAGGTAAATAATAATAATAATAAATACACCCAACAGTCACATACATAGTCCTGACCCCACACTAACATCGAGTCTTGTGTCGTATCAGAAACTACGAGAGACTTTTCGGTCTCACAAACACCCAGACCCGAAATACTTGTGGATCGCACAAATATTTGTTTCGGTGCGGGGATCGACCCCGCGGCTTCTCGTTTCACAGGTGGCGTCTAACCAACTGCGCCACGGAGGCTGTCAATGTTGCCTACCTTTTGAAAAACAGTCGACATTTTAACAATCAATAACATTATGTTATAGCCATTAAGTTAATTTCTGTTATTGGCGGTATGGACGCGATGAGTAACAGTCACATAGTAACAAGTAGCAACAAAAAATGTACAGTATGTTACATAATGTCACCGTATCGTACAATCTTGCTCAATGCTCCACAAAAGGAGTACAGTGTGGATGGACATACGGACTCAAGTACAAACAACGAATTTTTGAAATAGACATTAAATTTTTGGCAGCAGTCACCTTGCGTATGTAGACCTCTGCGACGGCGCGCGTGGCGGACAGGCGGCGCGCGGCGACGTGCGCCACGTGCGCGGACAGCGCGCGCGCCATGCCCCGCAGCGCACGCAGCGACGCCCGCAGCGCGCGCGCGCGCAGCCCCACCAGCGCGCCGCAGTCGCGCACGCCCACCACGTACACGCAGCGCCCGCCGCCCGACGTTAGGCGCCATTTTAGCTATAAAAAAAAAAACAAAAATTTTCTTTTTTGGTGAAAAAAAAAACAAAAAAGAAAACACATTAAATAGTAGAGAAAAAAATAGAAAAAAAAAAGAAAAACATATGAGTAAAAACCGTTACAAAAAAAAACATTCAAAAATAAAAAAAAATAGATAAAAGGATAAAAGTAATTAAAAAGGAAAACTAATTTAAAAAAATCATAGAAAAGAAAGTTAAAAAAAAGAATAATATAGGAAAAAGGTAAAAAAATAACATTAACAAAAAAACTTTAAAAAGGGGGAGAAATTTACAACAGAATAAAACCAAAACTAAATTAACTAAGAACTGTTTTTATTTTCTTTCTCTTTTAATATCCTCACTTGAGTGACTAGATGCTGGAACCTCCTCTCGCACAGAGGCACGAGCTGCAACTTATACTCCACGTTGCCGAACCTTGGCTCCGGAGGCAGGCTGCCGTAGGACTCATCGCCTGAGTCATCTTCAGGCTCTGATGTGCTGGAGACAGGAGACAGAGACTTGGTGAATGGACGGCAAAATACAAAGGGTGTAGGTGTTATTGTAAAAACCGGGGATTTGAAAGACTTTTTCCATAAGCATGTTATGTAGTCAAATAATAGGAAGTGATTTAGTATCAGCCCATATACGTCCCTCTGCTGGGCCTCGTGCCCACATTGGCCTATTGCTAACCCCTATTAGCGTGAAGGACTATATGGCCTATCCCCTCCCAATCGTACTCTCGATTTTAGAGGAGGCCCATGCCCTGCAGTGGGACGTATACGGGCTGATACAGTACAATACTAGGTGTTTGTAAAAGCAAATAGTTACTTACTCGTAGTTTCTGATACGACAAAAGATCTATATATATCTATATCAGCCCATATACGTCCCACTGCAGGGCACGGGCCTCCTCTACAATCGAGAGAATCGATTGAGAGTGGTTAGGCCATATAGTCCACCACGCTGGCCTAGTGCGGGTTGGCGGACTTACATACCGTAGAAATTCTTTAAAATCGCTACGGTATGCAGGTTTCCTCACGATGTTTTCCTTCACCGTTAATAAGAAGTAATTAGGGTTATTCCATTTTTTTTACTTTTTTAAGTGTATACAATTACAATGTTTGAAAACAGACTTATAGGACATAGGCATAAATGGCAAAAAATAAGGTTTTTGGTCCGCAATCGAATATTACATAGGAGCAATTTTAATTTTACAATCAACATTTTAGATTTTTACAAAAAAATTGCATCAACTGTACTGTATTTGGCATGGCAAAAAAGGATATTTTAAACCCAAATTTTAAGCTAGCTACAGACAATATTATAATTAACGTGCTGGATAAAGCCAGCCAAAAAAATAACAAAAATCACTCACGAATAGTCCATGAACTCCTCACTATCAGAACAATAGAAGAAATCATTCTCCAAATCTTCGATATTGAAATCTCCAGCCAAGAATCTATCATCTTTCAGGCTTACTTTCTCAAAATTATCAATAATGTTGTACATAGAATCCTTGTATCCTTCATCTATTTGTCTTTTTGTTTTTAGATCATTGACGTTCTTCCCTATATTGTCATCTGGTATTCTTTTTGTAGCTTTCTGATTGTTGAGGTCTCCTGGTACTGGTGTGGATTCTTTCGAGTTTTTATACTTTTTTCTACGTGTTTTGCGCGCTGCGCTGCGGCGTTTTGATTTTTTGTCGTCTGTTTTTTGATCTGCGTGAAAAATTGTAACAAGGATGTTTTAATTAAAATAATCAAAATTCCAACAGGTCGATATGGAGATACTTGAGGCCTGTGTTCAGTAGTGGACTGCAATGGGCTGATGATGATGACGATGATGAAACTTCCAGAACCGAAAGCAGGGGCGGATTAAATGTTGAGAGCGCCCTAGGCAAGCACCTCAAAGGCGCCCCTCTAGCAGCCATATTAAAAAAATACATACATTACATGAATGTATAGTTCATTTAGCGAACGAATGCGATTCGTATGTAGCATAATTATAACATCAGACGGTTTTGCATAGAAACGAAGATATCCGAAATCACGCGCGCCCCTTCGTAACCTCGCGCTCCTAGGCACGTGCCTACTTTCCCTTATGGATAATCCGTCACTGCCCGAAAGATACACTCGTGTATCACAAACACTCGTCTGTGTTTGGATGGTAGAGGCCTTGTTTCACAGCCGTCTAGCCAACCAACCACGGTGACTGTCTTTCTTTCTGTGAGTATTCTCAAAGTCTCTCATAGATCCTGATACTATACCGGGTATATCCAGACTGCGACCGAAAACGAAGCCAGGAGGTATTATTAGCGTCTTCAGACACAATGCAACTATAATTTCGCAAAAAAAATTACAAAATTGTTTATGTAATTTTTACTGATCGTCGTATTTTAATGATAAATACATATTTTTCCTAAAATAATGATGTACACCTTTTTATTTTTAAAGACGCAATGAGTTTAAATTACTATTTTCGCAAAAACTTAAATTAGTGGTAAATTAGCCACCCAAACACGATGATATTTAAAAACATGCAATAAAAAAGGACTGTCGCTTTTTTGTGAAATGTTTAGTTGCATTGTGTCTATAACGACTAAACTACCACCTGGCTTCGCTTTTGGTCGCAGTCTTGATATACCCGGTATAAGACTCGATCTTAGCGACAGGCTCGCCCCCTATCACATCATGGGACGGAATATACAAGGCGAAATGTGGGTGTCCTGGTGGCCACCTCTACTTACCCCTTCTGGGAAAAAGGCGTGAGTTTATGTTTGTTAGTGTGGGGTCAGGACCATGTGACTGTTGGGTGTATTTATTATTAATTTGCTTCTACTTACCCTCATCTTTCTTGTTAATTTCGATGTAGTTCTCAATGTAGCTGGCGTCTTTGACGAGCAGTTCGGTGCTCAACTCAGGCTCGCAGAGGAAAGAAGATTCCTCCGGCAATGTTTCATTCTTATTGTTTGATTTGCGTCCTCTTCTTCTACCTGTAACAACATCTTCTTAAATATCATCATTAAGAGATCCAAAATAAGTTTCCGCTCTTACAATAATTATTTTGTATATTCCTGTTATTAAATCATAAACTTTACTAAAAATCTGTTTTCTATTAAGGTTATGAAAGATCAATATTTGGAATTTCCCATTCCGACTCGCTAAATCCCGCCCGTCCCGTCTCATTCTCACTCAAAGCATGTAATCCAGTCCCATCCCATCCCTTTGAGTAAAAATAGCAACAAATATATCTGAATTACCCTCATCCTACGGGGACACTATTTTTTCCGCATAAAACTAGCCTTAGTGTTAATAGACGATGTCGGCTACCTTCAACGAAATTGTATCGAAAAACGCACAGACAAAAATTCTAAATTAAGGGTGGGTTGCAGAAAATAACTTTAACATGAACTAAGGGCTAATCAGCCATCAAATCGACGGTTAAGCAATTTTCGGGTTGCATAAAATTAACAATTTTTAAAATGACGTCTCGTATAACATTAACATTAACCGTTCAATTTCGGGCGGTTATTGTTAAAGTCACGGTTATCTTTCGTTATTTGTGTGTGTTCTCTGTATTGATAATTGTCATTTGTGTATCGATTTGAATTATAACCTGTACTTTAAAACAATATACAAAAATACGCTGATAAATTCCGACGTAAAATCGCATCGCATCATTTCACTGGTCACTCTTTTAACTTTAACTATAACAATTATGACAATGGTGCAACAAAAGAATTTTCTATCCCGTGGTCATTGTTATTGTCACCGCTAAAGTTAACTTTACCGTTAACAATAACGTCAGGTTTTCTGCAACTCACCCTAATTGTTTTGGGTTCTATTACGTTAATACAGACCCCCATATTCGTTTTTCTCGTTCATTTTCCATGTACAGTCATCGATCGGTTACAAATGAAAATGCCCATTCATGGTATCGGTAAAAAATATCGTTGACCCCAATACCGATGCTGCTTAGAATTAATTATAGCATGTTTTATGGTTTGTCCTTAAACGTTTTCCTATTTTATCCCGGTCGACAGATTTTTTTTAAACAAAGTAATTGTGTGAAGTGTGTGAAGTGCGTAGTGGCCTGTTGGTAACAGACCAGAAGCGGCTGCCTAAATGTTCACGGTGGTCGCGGGTTCAAATCCCAGGGCACACCCCTGACTTTTCGAAGTTATATGTGTATTGATAGTCAATCACCACGCACTTTAACGGTGAAGGAAAACATCGTGAGGAAACCTGCATACCGTAGCGATTTTAAAGAATTTCTACGGTATGTAAGTCCGCCAACCCGCATTAGGCCAGCGTGGTGGACTATGTAGCCTAACCACTCTCAATCGATTCTCTCGATTGAAGAGTAGGCCCGCGCCCAGCAGTGGGACGTATATGGGCTGATATAAAGTAATTATAAATTATCTCACCCTTAGCAGGCTCAGTTTTCTTCTTGACAGTATCTTGGTCTGTTTTGTGCCTCTTCTTGTTCGCTGGCTTGCTCTGACCCTCGTTCGGGTCGAACAGACTGAAGAATGAATCCATTACTGCGAAAAAAATACATTTATTTAGCTAAGATGATAATTACTGTTTGCTATTTATTGAGGTATATATTTATCAAAGTGATATTGGGTTTTTCTATTCAATATCAAACCGGAGTCAGGAATTTGTGCCAGATATGGCGATACTCTCGCCCCCTATCACATCATGGGACGGAACATACAAGGCGAAATGTGGGTGTCCTGGTGGCGCCTCTGCCTGCCCCTTCTGGGATAAAGGCGTGAGTTTATGTATGTATTTTTTTATCATAAAGTCCGGCAAACGAGCAAACAATTCACCTGAAGATAAGTTGCTGGACCATCGCATCGAGAGGGGAGCGGGAAGGAAAAAGGATGGGAAGAACGGGCTATTGGGCATCCGGCAATTATACTGCTCGAGAAGATAGCGACAACAAAATCTGTGCGTTGCGCATGCACCAACCAGGAGCGCGAAAACCCAGTGAAGCGAAAGGTTTTTTTTTATATTATAGGGGGCAAACGAGCATGCGGTTCACCTGATGGTAAGTGAACACCGCTGCTCATGGTATGTACACTATTTCCCTCTAGCTTACTCTGGTTTCAAATAGTATGTGTAGAAGTGAGAGAGCAAACAGGAATACCTCACGTGTTCCGCCCTTTTTTGTTACTAACATTTTGACTGTGGCTGGTTAGACGCTTATGAAACGAGAGGTCGTTACGATCCCGCGCCGAGACAAATGCTTGTGAGCTACAAAATTGTTTCGGGTCTGGGTGTTTGTGAGACCGAAGTCATAGTTTCTGATACGACACAAGACTCGATCTTAGTATGTGAAGAGGACTATGTATGTGACTGTTGGGTGTATTTATTATTTAATACCTCAATTATGTATTCTATGGAAAACAGTACAATTGAGCTGAATTAATATAGATGCCTTTGAAAGATATCTTTTCTATCACATTCAAATTTATTTATTATTCATATTTAATTATCTTTTAAACAATATGACCAAAACCGGATGTACAATGTCATTCCGAGAAAGTTATAAATTCTTCACTATCTAAAAACCATTGACCTTGACTATCTCAATCAGTGTTTCTCAAAGAGAGTGACAACGCCCCTTTGAGGGCGCTGCAAGGTTTTACGGCCGTACTCAGAGACGTTTTATGTCAATTTAATAAGGTTTAAGACATTTATTTCTCCATAAGAATAATTTAATGGTTCCTAGTATAGATTCTCTTTGTAAAATATACACTAAGTAATGATTTAACGGGGTTGCACCCGGACTACAATTTAAACCCCGCCCAGACGCTCCCCGGACGTCTTCCAAACTAGGACAAATCCGGGGAAACCGATGGCAGCCCTACTTTTAGCTAGTGTTTCTCGATAATTACTTAACTCCAGAGTATTGCTGAATAGTGTATGATGTAATTTCATTTCGCAACTTTTTGTATTTCACTTTTTATTTATACATACACTGAGCATCCGGACGTCACTTGGACCTCGCATTGAAAATCAGCGCTGCGGTAGCAATAGGCTGTACAAAAGCATTTAGCTGAATGCGAGATCCATTGTTGGCGCAGTAATCATTATTTTAAGTGCTGGTATTTTTGTTTTCATATATAATGCTTTTTTATTTAATGTATCTTTTTTGTATATTTTTTATTACTGTCCAACAATAAATTATTTCTTTCTTTCTTTCTAATTGTATGAGTTTTAACAAGGAAGCAAGGTTTCGCTATTTGATACGATAAAACCGGAATAAAGTTTGAGAACGTCTGACGTTGATACTAAGACGTCCTTCGGTTCATTTCAAAACAAGCTTAGCTATCAACAATCGAATTATCGTGCCAAATTTTATCTATAAACGTCATTGTATATAAATATTTGAGCCGGGTCGTTCACACGGAGCTTGTAAACAAAATAATTTGATAATAATAGAACAGTCAGGTGTTTACGAACAAAACTGTAACTGAAAACTAACTATTTCTGACTCTTTCGATCCAAGGTATTTATGCTATGTTCCCTCTCACTCTAATGTTTTCCCGCGTATGAAGTATGCGTGCTTTGAGATCACCAGACCGGACAAAACGAACGAAATGTTGGTATAGGAAAATAGCGATACAGTATCTTCGTCTCTGTCACTCCTACGCAGTTATTACTATCTTCTCTCTCGCTCCACTGGAAATGGTTTGGGAAGCTATTGAAACTGTTCAGCCATTTTGAAAGCGTCTATGGTACAGTTGGTTACACACCGGCTGTGAAACGAGAGGCTGTGTGTTTGTTCCCCGCACCAAGACAAATATTTGTGTAATCCACAGGTATTCGTTTCGGGTCTAGGTGTTTGTGAGACCGAAAAGTCTCTTGTATTTCTTAAAACCCACTACACAAGATTCGGTTTTAGTGTGGGAGGACTATGTATGTAACTGTTGGGTGTATTTATTTATTTCAAATCAAATCAAAGTATTCTTTATTCAAATAGTCTTTTACAAGATCTTTTGAATTGTTAATTTCTGCTACCACCGGTTCAGAAGGTGTTGTAATGAAGAAGAAACCAAGCAAGAAACTCCCTCAGAAACACAAACTGACTTCTTTTGTTTTTATTTACCTATTAATTAACATGACTGCCTCGGTGGCGTAGTTGTATTACGGTACGGTTACAAAGCTGAGGTCACGGGTTCGAGTCCCGGGTCGGGCAAAGTGATATTGGATTTTTCTATTCATTATAAGCCCGGAGTCAGGAATTTGTGCCCGATATGGCGATAGGCTCGCCCCCTATCACATCGTGGGACTGAACATACAAGGCGAAAATGTGGGTGTCCTAGTGGCACCTCTGCTTACCCCTTCGGGGATAAAGGCGTGAGTTTATGTATGTATGTATGTATGTAATTAACATTAATTTTCTGTGAGATAGTATGGTAGCAGTACCATCATGGTAATTTAAGTACTAGCTTTATACACCTAATTCAAGTTGTTTTGTATACTTTTTATAGGTGAAATGGAGAGAACTGAATTTAATTTGTTACATATTGTATAAAAACACCTGAATTTACTAAAAAAATAATTTGATTTGATATTAATCTGCTGGACCTAACATAGCATAGGATTCTCTGCTTTTAATTATCTTTCAATGCCTCTTTGGGATAGTTATTTTAAGTCAGCTGTAAAATGAGAGGTTACAGTTTTATCCAGGCAGTTGTACTACGATATGAATGCAAAGTTGAGGTCTCGGGTTGGATATCCCGGATCGGGAAAAGTAATATTGGAATTTTCTATTCCTTATCAGTCTGGAGTCAGGAATTTGTATCTGATATAGCGATAGGCTCACCCCCATCACATCGTGGAATGGAACATACAAGGTGAAATGTGGGTGTACTTGTTACACCTCTGCCTACCCCTTCTACGGGAAAGGTGTGAGTTTATGTATATATGAGTTTACCTACAAATATTTCATATGGGTGTGTTGTGTGCGTAAATATATCATAATTTGTATCTTTATGTTACATGTTACAATAATTACATAACTACCTATAATATTAATTAAAATCATATAAAGGGTATTAGAACATTACTTTGTATGTAAGTAATTAAATTATATTTGGTGGTACGGCCATTGAATAATATCTTCTAGATAGATTATTAATTCTATAATTTATTTTTTAGTTTCTTCATCAAATAATGGTCTATGATTTTTGATTTTACACTTAATAGGTATACATTTTTATATTTTTAAATCATAAAGCAAGAGACCGGGCTCTGTGGCATATCTTGGGAGAAGCCTATGTCCAGCAGTGGATTGCAACACGCTGATGATGATGATGGAGTATTTTTCTAAGGGTTTCAATATAGCTTTGTTTCAATAATCAAAATAGTCTTGTTAAATAAAAGAATAATATTAGAACCAATAAGAATCTTATACTTTTATACTATGTATATTAACTGGATAATTTAGTTTCACCATAACTGCAAAGTTGCATCATTGATCGTCAGAGCAATTTTAATTTTAATTAAAATATTTCCTTGTTTTTGGAATTTTTCCTTCAAATGTTATATATTTAGTGATTAAATACTGATGAGTATTAGTCATGGAGGTTTACATACCTAGATTGAGTAATTAAAAAAAATTACATAGTGTTAATTATTTTATAATTTAATTTATTTCAAGTAACTAAATGAAAAACACAACTATAATCAACACAAGCATTTTTACAAAAATTGAATAATAAAATACTTTATATGCTGATATTTATAAGTTTAAAAATAGTTATCAATAATGAATACCTATTCTTATTATGATTTCATCACTATTTTTAGGCGCGAAAAATTTTGATCTCCCGAATTTGTTTTCACAAGGCATTGCCTACTGGAACATTATGATTAGCCAACAATAAGTAAAAGTCCTTTCTAATATTTCACAATCTCTCGTAAGCGTATGAATAAACGAAATCAAAAGATTTTTACGATAAGTTTCGCGGCAATTTAAAAACTTAAATTAAAAAATAAGTGTTATTTAATGTTTTTTTTTTATTTATAAAAAGCAACGGTACTCACCGTAACAGCTGTTTATTTATCCAAGGTCACATTAGATGCTTGCTGCCAACATCAAGTCTCCCACTATTGTGAGTCAACAAACGCAAACAAACAAGGGAAGCAAGCCAAATTATTTAATATGACGTAAAACACAGAGATTTCGTGCAACTGTACAAATAAAACCGTTTTTCACTGAGCGAAAGTCAATTGTCATTACACAGCACTTACGTTGAAAAATATTGTAATTATTAAATCGTGCGTAACTGAAAAGCGAAATTATGCCATTTCAGATAAGATTATTTCGTAATGGCTGTTCAAAATTTCGTCACGAATTCCCCGACAAAATATTTACGAATTTGACGTTTAGGATTTATTGATAACTGGGGATTTTGGAGGTGATTGACATTTTCCTTTTTTTTATTATAGTAACAATTTTATACAATAAATTTGTGTTAAAATTAGCATATTGTTAATTTAATTCATTTTGAAGTGTGTATTATCAATCTTAGTTTATCTTTACTAAGGATAATACAAAATATTCATGCATATAAATTATAAAATCAAAATCATATTTTCAAAATATTCTTGTGTTGCCATTACAATAAATGATAACAATGAATCACAAAAATTAAATCATTATTTTTTTTGTCAATGGGATTTCCCAAATTCCCAACAAAGAATCAATAATAAGCAGAGAATAGAGATTATGTACAGAGATACACGTAAATGTATGTACATAAAATAACTTTTCAGCACAAAGAAGCCGTTTGGGCTTCTTCATCACCAATCCACAAACTAAGGAGTAAATCACCAATCATTGGCATATTTCTTACTCTAAAAACTGGACCTCATTGTTCTGTGCTAAAAACATCTATTTATTTTTTACAAATCATGATATTTTACGCTTTCACTACTTTATTACTAGGCGATGAATTGCTTATTAGGCCGTATATTTTGATTAGCTGATGAAACTCGAAAGTACTGTATGTCGCTATTTCTATAAATATAATATTAAAGTAAGTACCAATAAAACAAAAAATACAATTTTATTTTATCCTAGGAAGTATTCCTAATATTTTTTTTGAACACACCGTATATCACTGGTGGAATTGGTTCTGGCGGGAAAATATGACAACTTGACATTTGACAAAAAACTGGCTGTGTATAATGTTTTGTAAAATGTCTATTATAGTTGAAAACAATTTAAAAAAGACCGACAACAAGGACATATTTGAGCAGAGAGCGCACTACATCCCTTGTAAAATCGAAGACGACGGGCCGGCAAACGTGCAGAAGTACTTTGAACCTTACGTTTTGGAAAGTAGTGACGGAGGTAACTATTACGCTTTGTTCTGCCGGGTTTAAGTTAAACGCCCTAATTATAATCTTAATATGGACCGGAAAACTTAATAAAGGTAGTAACGAAGGAAAGCTCAAAAGTCAAAATGCTTCATAAATTTTTTTTTTTTTTTTTTTTTTTATTATATTTTAATCGGCAATCAGTCTCTCGACTATAAGCTGATGATTTGATAAGTATCGGACTTAAAGACGATGAGACCAGCGTATCATCTGTCTTATCACCACACATCTTTCCTTTTTAACCTTTTAGGAGTAGGAGATGGGTTCAGAAGTTGAGTTGCCAGGGGATTGGGATGAGCTGACAAGCGTTTCGCATATTTTATTTGATATCTTTCAATTTCTGATTGGACTGTTGGTACGTTCAGATATTCATGGATTTCGTCTGTTCTAGAGAACCATGGGGCATTTGTGATAGTGCGAAGGATGTTATTTTGAGCTCTTTGTAAGCTCATGATGTTACTTTTGCTAGCGGAACCCCATAGTGGAATGCCGTAGAGCCAAACGGGTTTTAGAACTGCGTTGTAAATTAGGAGTTTGTTGTCTACAGACAAAGTAGAGTTTCTGCCCATTAGCCAATACAAGTTCCTGAATTTGTGATTAATTTCATCTCTTTTCTTCCGTATGTGATGACACCAGGTTAGCCTTCGATCCAGATTGAATCCTAGGTACTTTACAACCTCGGCATCTGGTAGTGGGTCAGCTCCAAGTTTCACAGGTGGGCAGAATTCCTTCCGTAGAGTAAACGTAATGTGATGAGACTTTTGAGCGCTTGCTCGAATACGCCACTTTTTTAGCCATGCATGGGTTTTGTCTAGTATACTTTGGAGCTTATTGCTAGCCACATGGGGATCTTTATCACTAGCAAGGTATGCAACGTCATCAGCATATGTAGCAACAGTGACATTATTGCATGTTGGAAGGTCAAATGTGTAGATGTTGTATAGAATTGGGCCAAGTACGGATCCCTGTGGTACACCAGCCTCAATTTTATGTAGTGGAGATCTTGCATCTCTCTGTTTCACCTGGAAATATCTGTCTTCAAGATATGACTTGATGATAGGGTATAGTGAGTGGGGCAATATAGTTTTTACTTTGCATAGTAGCCCTGTGTGCCAGACTCTGTCAAATGCCTGCTGGACATCGAGGAACGCCGCCGAGCAGTACAATTTCTTTTCAAAGCAACGTCTGATTTCGTAGTGAATGCGGTGCATTTGCTCAACAGTTGAGTGCCTTAGACGGAAACCAAATTGGTGCTCGGGGATGACATCGTAGCAATCCATGAGTTCTTGTAGTCGTATTGCAAAGATTTTCTCCCAAAGTTTCGATAAAACAGGAGTGAGGCTGATTGGACGGTACGATGAAGCTTCATGGGGTGGTTTTGCTGGTTTGTGAATCATAAGGATTTGTGAAATTTTCCATAGCTTTGGGAAGTACGACAATCTTAGTATTGCGTTGAAAAGAGAGGCCAGAAAAGTTACGCCTTTTCTTGGGAGATTCTTCAAGACTGTGGGATTAATGAGGTCAAAACCGGGGGCCTTTTTGTGATCCAGTCCTCTGATTACTTTGGCTATTTCTTTTGGCGAAGTAGGTTTAATTGGTAGTGATAGCTGGAAGTCTTGTCTCAGTATTTCATCTACCTCAGTTTCGTGTCCACCAGCATCATTTGGCCGGAAAACTTTCTCCAAGTGGTCCGCAAATACCACTGCTTTCTCATCATCTGTTCTCGCCCATGAGGATGAGGCTCTAAGAGGGTGGAAATGTTGTTGCGGTTTACCAGAAGCTTTCGTAGCCTTCCAAAGTGAGGTTTCACCCTTTCCCATTGGCGACAAGCTTTCCAAGGTTTTTCGAAAGTTTGAGTTTTTGGAGTCTAATAGAAGTAACTTTAATTGTTTGGCAGCTAGGTTAAACGCGGTTTTGTCTGCCGGGTGCTGAGATTGGTGCCATATTCTTCTAAGGCGCCGTTTTTCCATTAGTTTTCCTCTAATATCGTTTGATTGTGGCGATGTCGCAGGCGGGCGAAGTAAGAAAGGAGTGTTTTTCCATGCGGATACCTGGATTAGGTTGGTTATATATTTGCAAGCATTATCAATATCTTCCTTACTTTTCAAGGGAATATTTAACTGAACAGTCCTGTCCAAATAATTTCTGAATCCAGCCCAGTCAGTTTTATAGTTTGATAAGGACTCCAGTGGATCTACATTGGTAACTGTGGAATTTAAGGTGAGGATGACTGGAGTATGATCCAAGGATCCATCAAAATTTGACTCAATGGTGGAATAGATTTGACAAATGCCTTTGGTTATAAAAAAGTCCAACAAGTCAGGTAGTTTATTCTGGTCTGTTGGCCAACTGGTTGGTTCGCCAGCGGAAATAGGCATCAGATGATGTGCATCTATGCAGCTTTTCAATGAACGGCCTCTTGGCAATGTAATGCGAGAACCCCAGTGTGTATGCTTAGCATTCCAATCTCCTCCAGATATAAATTTATTTCCTAAGTGAGAAAAGTAGTTTTCAAACAAATGGGGGGTGATTTTATGTTTAGGCGGGCAGTAAACAGCTGACAATGCAATTGATTCCGCGCGATCATTTAACTTAACTGTTGTGGCCTGGATGTGTTCTGTGGCGTAGTTTTCCATTAAAGTATGTTTGAGATTGGATCTGATCACTATTGCAGTACCTCCATGAGCTTTGCCAATTCCGGGATGAGGGGTAAAGTAAATATTATACCCTTTCATTCGGTAGCAACTGTTGTTTGTGGCATGAGACTCAGAAATCAAGACAATATCCAGTTTGTTACTTTTGATTATTTCTTCAAGTTCTAGTATGTTCGCCGATAGGCCATTGATGTTCCAGGTTGCAATTCGTATTGGGATTAAGAATGTAATTTGGAGAGGACAGTAGTCAATAGGTTCAGGAGTGTGCCTATTTGTTGTATGAGTTGGTCTAACTTTTCAGATTGCTTTATAATAATTTGTTCTATGCAGGTGCTTTGGTGAGGGTTGTTTTTGGGCTCAGAGCTTATATTTGCATCTCGCCGGTTTTCTGTGATGGCAGCGTACGATCCCCTGTCCTGGCGTTGAGTAAGATTTGATACAGGTGGAGGTTCGCTGCTGTAATGTTGTGGTTTAGACAATGGAATTTGATTTTTGTCGTTCTGTTTCATTGGTCTAAGGGGGTTCTGATTTGTCGGGTTTCCTTTTCTGGCTAGAATTTCCTTGTAGACTTCACAGCCTTTATAGTTAGCAGGGTGATCGCAGGAGCATAAGGCACATTTGGCAGGTGAGTTGCGGTCCTTTTTTGAGCAATCTGCTGTTTTGTGCCCTTCCCCGCATTTCACGCATCTATAGGGTCTCATACAATTGTTTTTTGAATGACCATATTGTTGACAGCGGTGGCACTGGACAATAGTTGTGGATTTGCGTGGATCTTCTATTTTGACCTGCTGGTGGTATATAAACTTGATATCTTTGACTGCCTTGTTATTTTCATTTGGTTCCAGGTTGACAAAGAATGTGAAGGTTGGTGTTTTGTCCGGACCAAATCGGGCATTGATGATCTCGCCTCGGACTTTATTCCCGGTGGCTTCTATCGCCTCGATTATTTCGCTATGAGGTGTGGAATGGTGCAGTTTCTTTATAACTATCCGAAATGGTTTCATATCTTTTGGAGTGAACGTATGGGCTATCAGACCCTTGTTTCTCATAATCGATATCACCTTTTTATAGTTTTCTGAGCAATCCACTAAGACTCGTAGTAGGTTTTTATTGACTATTTTCATTTTAAACTGGTTATGATCGCATACAGTTTCTATCAGTTTGGAGAGTTCATTGACGTCATCTATTCCATATAAGACAATAGGAGGAGGTTTACTTATCTTGGGTGTTGGGTTGTCAATATTAGAATTATCAGATTGATCCACAGGTAGGGTCGTATACCTGTTTGTTAATGCTTCATAAATGTCGCCAACTTTCATTTGCGTCGCAGTACTATGTTGTTGAACATTTTCCCGACTCATGTGCTCCTTTCTATAATCCCGAGTCGTTCAGCTGCACTCGACAGCGTGAATAAACATTAAAGTATGCCTCATCATTCATTAAAGTAGACCAGGTGAATTTAAGAAGCAAAAATAATATCATGACTGACTAGAAATATGTGAACATTGATAGGCCTATTATCTTTCGCTGACTCAGACCCGTTGCAGGTTGTCGTAGACCAGGGCTGATATAAACCACTTGGTAACCGTTACCCTTATTTATAGGCAAAACATGCAATAATTTTATGTAAACTTATTACTATGAATGTTGTAAGTAATATTATTTCTTATCAATCCAGCTATTGGTACACTATTGACTGCCCTCTCTTTTATCCTTCTCTTATTTCCATCCCAAGGTCGGTAAGAGATTGCTTCGAGCGATACGACCGCCTTTAGTACTGCTATCTAATTTAATGTTGTTGCTTTTTTTTTCTTTGTTAAGTGTATGTAGTGTACAATAAAGGATATAAATAAAAAAAAAGGATATTCTTCTAAAGCTGCAGGAAGTTGTCTGTGTACATAAGCCTAACCCAAGGATTACCATGGCCACCTGTTAGAAACATGCATCCAATATTGTATAAGTTGCAACTAACATATTTTATGATTTTCAGAACTGACGGGTACGTTCCGAGGACACTCTCTAGATGGCACAAAGATGGCTTTCCCAGAAGGATACAGAGCTGTTGTAGTGACAGAAGCAAAGAGGCCACTCAACGAGGATGCAGACAGAAGGTTTCAGGTTATTATTTATTTAAAGGTTTTTGATTTTTTTTTCTTTTTAAATAATAAATACACCCATTAGTCACATACATAGACCTGAATGAATGAATTAGTTAATGGAATTTAATATCTAATTTCAGGTCGCCGGAGGCTTTAAGGAGTTCATAAATTGGAATTGGGATAAGAAGCCTTCAAAAAACGATAATGTAGTTAAGGCTATGGATTGGATACATATTGCGGAAGCGGTAAGAATGAAATAGCTTTTTACTGTTTAATTCGTCTTCAATCTTATGTCTCAGAATGGCGAGCGCAGTGGAATCCCAAGCATTGCTTTGTAATTCATGGTATTTGGTTTTGTTACTGTCCATAAGCGGTAGTTTCGCTTACCATCAGGCGAATGGCATGCTCGTCTCGCCATTCTTTAGATGAGAGCTAGATTATTTTACATTTTTAATATAAAAGTACATTTAAGGACTTTTCATGCATAATCCAAGATTTATGTTTCATTTAAATTACTTTTGTAATAACATTCTATATGTTTTCAGATACATGGGGATTGAAGAGCTGAAACTAAAAAATAAATGATATATTCTTTAAAATATTTATTCATTCTGCAAGCTGTAAAGAGAAGATGGTGGCATATACAAATAAAATGTTAATTTTAAAATAAAATTGTTTTATTCATACAAATGTAATAAAGTTGAGAATTTTATTTGAACATGCTTTGTAATCCTGGATTTGATTCACAGGGTGGGCATTTTATATTAAATACATATTTCAACGTTAACAAATCTCTTCCTAGAGGTATAGTTTGTACTAAAAACGACAATAGACCTGACAGCCTCCGTGGCGCAGTTGGTTAGACGCCGGCTGCGAAACGAGAGGCCGCGGGTTCGATCCCCGCACCGAAACAAATGTTTGTGTGATCCACAGGTATTTGTTTCGGGTCTGGGTGTTGGTGAGACCGAAAAGTCTCTCGTAGTTTCTGATACGACACAAGACTCGATGTTAGTGTGGGGTCAGGACTATGTATGTGACTGTTGGGTGTATCACATTAGGGACGAAAATAATAAGCTTAATAAAAATATTAAAATACCACATCTACCTTTTAGAGGAATTAGTGTAAGTTTTAATAAATGGGTTTCACAACTTCAGAACATGCATACAAACATAAAACGTCTTTTTTGCAGAAGGGGTAGGCAGAGGCGCCACCAGGACACCCACATTTCGCCTTGTATGTTCCGTCCCACGATGTGTTAGGGGGCGAGCCTATCGCCATATCGGGCACAAATTCCTGTCTCTGATAATGAATAGGAAAATCCAATATCAATGCCCGACCCGGGATTCGAACCCGAGACTTACGCTTTCTAACCGTACCGTAGTACAACTACGCCGCCGAGGCACATTTAAAATATGGCTGTAAATTAAACAAATAATTGCAAAATATTCAATTATCAATGTTTGTATGTAAATTACTTCGTTTCGAATTTTTAACATTCAATGTAATTGACGTTTACACGCGCAATTAACTTCATTAACATGTTAAATAAAGTGCTTTTCAAATTGCCCATTTACTAACCATTATGAAGATTGTATTGTGTGTTGTGTTGTTCAGAATTTACATTGTCGGTAAGGAAAAATAAACCAAATCTTAATAAAGGCGGAGATAGCTGCTTCTTTCTCTTTCCATATATGAATTGACTTATTTATGTATCGATACCCCCTCATGGATTCATTTAATTGTTGTAACACCCTCTCCCCAAATTGTTTGTGGCTTTTTGTATAATACCTACTTAGGGTGGGTTGCAGAAAATCTAACTTTATTGTTAAAAGTAAAGTTAACTTTAGCAGTGACAATAACAATGACCACGGGATAGAACATTCTTTTGTTGCACCATTGTCATAATTGTTATAGTTAAAGTTAAAAGAGTGACCAGTGAAATGATGCGATGCGATTTTACGTCGGAATTTATCAGCGTATTTTTGTAAATTGATTTAAAGTACAGGTTATAATTCAAATCGATACACAAATGACAATTATCAATACAGAGAACACACACAAATAACGAAAGATAACCGTGACTTTAACAATAACCGCCCGAAATTGAACGGTTAATGTTATACGTGACGTCATTTTAACAATTGTTAATTTTATGCAACCCGAAAATTGCTTAGCCGTCGATTTGACGGCTGATTAGCCCTTAGTTAATGTTAAAGTTATTTTCTGCAACCCACCCTTACATGATCAACTAATCTCATAATTATAGAGGGTATATCAAGACTGTGACCGAAAACGAAGCCAGGGGTAGTATTAGTGACTTCAGCCACAATGCAATGTAATTTTTTACTTATCGTCGTATTTGGGTGATAAATACATAGTTTTCCTAAAGTAATAATGTGCACCATTTTATTTTTTTAGACGCAATGGTACGATAGGGTTTAAATTACTATTATCGCAATATCTAGGTATTTACTACCCAAACACAATGATTATAAAAAAATTACAAACAAAAACTGTCGCTTATTTTGCGAAAATGTTATTTGCATTGTGTCTGTAACCACCACCCGGCTTCGTTTTCGGTCGCAGTCTTGATATACCCGGTATGGTCAGACCCTTATTCTTTTTTTTTAATTTCGTACAAGATATGACATCCATCTATTAGTTTAACTTCTCTACTTGACAATATAATTAATATCACCACAACAAAGACATTGGCAAAATCTCCGATACATCGGCGGAGCCATTCTTTAATTAAAAGAAGAAGAAGATAGGACTGCTTTAGTGGCATAGTTGTACTATCGATTACAGAGCTGAGACAACTATGTGCCGCGTTATCGTTATTTCTCTGGACCTGGAGGACACTTTATATTCAGAAATAAGAAGGCAGGCTTAATTGCATCGACTAGCGAGGGTTCTATCTCACGTTGGAGACTTTATCTGCACTGCGCTTACCATCAGGCGCATTGAAGGCACTTCAAATCAAACACACAAATCAAATTATAATTTATTGCGGAAAATTCTACTAAATAAGCTACGTATAACTCTATTAATAGTTACAAAATACTATTTTATTATGCCAATAACTCATTCCACCGCCATCTGTAGAGGACTTTACGCAATCATTTGCAGAATACTGTTAGTTAAAAAAAAACTAATAATTTGGCCTTGATGTTTTACTTGTAGAAGCCCGGGTATTCTGCCAGGACAGCTACGCTTCTGAATGGATGGCTTTAGGGTATTCATGCCCAATAAACTGTGCTAATGTTGTCACTGCTGTGACGAGGTAAGTCTTTACTGACAATAACTAAATAGAAACTACAAAATGCCATAAGTACAGGATATATCTAGATTGCGAATGCGTAAGTACCTAATTTTTGCTAGAACAACAATTTTAACCCTTGCGACCATTGCGTGTTTAAAAATAAAAAGGTGTACATTATTATTTTAGGAAAACTATGTATTTACCACCCAAATACGACAATAAGTAGAAAATTACATAAAAAATCGACAATTTTTTGAGAAATTTTTAGTTTCTTTGTCTCTGAAGTTCTACCACCTGGCCTCGTTTTTGGTCGCAGTCTGGATATGCACTGTTGGTCAATTATTTTCAGATTAAAGACAATAGACTACAAGATAATGTTCATGAAAAAACTGAGACACCTGCGCAACGCGTCTAATTCCAGAACCAACCCCGAAATATTTCTAAAATCCTACAATTTCCATCCCCCAAGAAGAAAATTCAACTTCATTCCTAATAAAGCTTTGAGAAACGTCGACAAATTGATGGCAGATAAAACGCTAATATCTCATTTGAAAATCGCATTCAATATGGCGGCGAATGAGAGTCGTTTAAAATGCCCGCCAAAAGCGTCAGATGGCGGGAAAACGAGAAATATATCGAATTGCAGAAGGATGTATGACCATGACGAGTTTTTGAAGAAATTCACTAATTTGTTAAATAAATACACGCATTCGGAGTATCAGTTTACAGAAGAAATGACTAGAGTGAGTCTTTTTTAAAGTTGTAACGCAACCGTATTTATTACCTACTTTTTTCTGTTATGATGGTTTCATTACCTAAGGTAGGTTCCTAAACATTATTCTTCTAGCTTCCTAGATATTTCTTCATCATCAGCCCGTTGCAGTCCACTGCTGTTCATAGGCCTCTCCCAAGGTTACAATATATTTTCTCATGAAACAAGGCAATGTTACAAAAAAGTGGATTTATCTTGCTATCACGCACATCCGGACTATAACGGTGACGTCACAATTCTTTTCATTCCTTTTTCAATTACTTGAAACAATATATAGTAAATGAAGTGTCGTTGGTGAGTGTGGTAGGTGATCAGATGAAGAATGAAGCAAAGAAAAGGTCCAAAGTCCAGATCACAGAATTTAATTGAACACGACACAGTTACATCACATACATATAAGAAAAGAAGGAGAAAGAGCAAGTAGAAAGTCACGGCACAGATATAAAGTCTTAAGCGCGAAACACAAAATTAACACATACAATATGCTAGCAACTAGCGATACAGGCGTAAGTAACTTATGCAAATTAGGCGGTAGTGGTATTGCGTCCAGTGGTTAGATCACAACTGACGATCAGCTGTGGAGGTGTGCACTACCTGCTCGTCGATACAAAAGGCGACCCAAATTGACGTCACATAACCGACAGCTGGTTTGAAACAAAAGCGGACGGACCGCTAGTGACATAAAAAATTAGGTCAGCGCATCTATATAAAAATAATGTTTTTAACATCAACTTGTTTGTCCGTGTGTTGAAGAATTTATTTTTATGTACATAAATAATTATATGTTGTGTATGCAATGTGTTTATATATTTTGTGGTGTGTGTATATGTATGTATTTATGTTTGTGTGTAATGTGTAATGATATATAGTGGTGGTTTAAGTCACCCACATCACTCCCCTCCGGAGACCGTAGGTACTACGGGCGGAAGTAGTCCGGGAATCGAACTACACGTCCCGATCGGGTAGTTTTTATGTCCTGTTGTGGTGTGGAGGAGTGCTGTTGTATGTCCTGTTGTGGTGTGGAGGTGTTGCTGTCTGACAGTATGTAGGCCGGTTTAAGTCGATCTACCGATACTGTGACAGCCTTGCCCTTCACACGTATTTTAAATACTTTGGCCTCCCTTTCGATAACTTCGTGGGGACCAGTGTATGCTGGTTGGAGTGCGCCCCTTATGGAGTCGTCTCGTAAAAATACGTGTGAACTGGATTTTAAGTCCTTGTAAATGAATATTTTGTTCTTTGTGTGATGCGAGGTTGGAACTGGTTGCAGGTGGTTGGCAAATGTTCTGACACGGGATGTAAAGTCCGTTACATCAGGAAGGCATCTGTCAACATTTCGGTCAAAGAATTGACCGGGGAGTCGTAACGGTTCTCCGTAAACCAACTCAGCGGAAGAACATTGAAGGTCTTCTTTAAAGGCGCTTCGTATGCCAAGCAGGATAAATGGTAAGGATTCGGACCATCGGCTGTCTGCGTGACACATGATGGCTGCTTTTAATTGTCGGTGGAATCTCTCGACTAGTCCGTTGCACTGAGGGTGGTAGGCAGTTGTCTTTCGGTGCTTAAAACCGATGGTTTTCGAAAGCTGCTGAAACAGCGCAGATTCGAACTGCCTGCCACGGTCGGTTACGATGTCGGTAGGGCAACCGAATCGAGAGACCCATCCAGACAAAAAAGCTTTGGCCACCGTTTCTGCCGTAATATCGGTGATAGGCACAACTTCTGCCCATCGAGTGAAGCGATCGACTGCTGTGAGGCAGTACCGATACTCGGAGGATGGTGGTAATGGGCCAATGAGGTCTAGGTGGACGAATCTAAATCTTGCGGTGGGTAAATCGAAAGTGGCCAAGGGTGAGGACACGTGTCGATTTACCTTAGCTCGCTGACCCGCCAAACATGCCCTGGACCATTCGCGACAGTCCTTCCTCATTTGTGGCCACACGTAACGTTGTGCCACGAGTTTAGCGCTGGTGTTTGCACCAGGGTGGCTTAGAGAGTGCAAGCTGTTGAAGATTTGCTTGCGCAAACATTGGGGGATGAAAGGCCTAGGAGTCGATGTGCTGACATCGCAGTACAATTGTGTACGACTACCAGGGATTGTCATCTTCTTAATTCGCAAAGATGAGCCATCTGCGAGGTAATGTTGCAGCTCAGGGTCAGTTTGCTGGGCTTTGGCTAGGGTATCTGGATCTACTGATATCTGCAATTCTTCGACTCGGGATAATGTGTCTGCAACTACGTTGTCTTTTCCCGCAATGTGCCTGATGTCAGTCGAGAATTGAGCGATGAAGTCTAGATATCTATACTGACGTGGAGAACAGGTGGATTTGCGTTCTCTGAATGCGTGACACAAAGGTTTATGGTCAGTATAAATGGTAAAGATCGCCGTTTCCAGCCAGTGACGAAAGTACTTGATATTTTCATAAATGGCAAGGAGCTCCCTATCATAAGGTGAGTATTTCCTCTGTGATGGGCTCAACTTGCGTGAGAAAAATGCCAGCGGTTGCCAATTGCCATCCTTGAACTGCTGCAATACTCCACCGATAGCAATATCTGACGCATCCGTGACCACGCTTAGTATGGAATCTGAGTCGGGGTGTGCCAGCATAGCTGAGTTGCACAAGCTATCCTTGCACTCCTCAAAGGCTCTCAATGAGTCTCCGCATATGTCTACCGGTTGCGAGGCTTTTATGGAACCGGTCAATAGGGCGTTCAAGGGCGCTTGCATCTGGGCGGCTCGCGGTATGTATCGCCTGTAAAAGTTAATCATGCCCAGAAATCTCCTAAGCTGCCTTGCTGTTTTTGGAACCGGAAAGCTTTTTATGGCCTCCACTTTGCTTTCCAGAGGTTTACTTCCGTATTGAGAGATTTGGTAGCCTAGAAACGTCACTGATGTTTCTCCAAATTTGCACTTGTTGACGTTGATGACTATCCCATAATCTCTGAACCGGGCGAACAGTTGTCGTAGATGGTTCTCGTGTTCCGCTTCGTCCTTCGAAAAAATTAGAATGTCATCTAAGTACGGAAAACAAAAATCGAGACCACGCGTTGCTTCGTCAATAAACCTCTGGAAAGTTTGAGCGGCGTTCCGTAGGCCAAAAGTCATGTATGGGAATTCAAACAGACCAAAGGGTGTGGTAATAGCTGTTTTGGGAATATCTTCCTCAGATACTGGCAACTGGTTATAGGCTTTAACCAGGTCAATGGTGGAGAAAATCTTGCAACCAGATAGGCTATGGGCAAAATCCTGTATATGCCTGATTGGGTATTTGTCCGGGATTGTTCTGGCGTTCAGCATCCTGTAGTCACCGCAAGGACGCCAGCCGTTGTCCTTCTTGGGGGCTAGGTGCAGTGGTGACGACCAGGGGCTCTCTGATGGACGAGCCGTGCCGTTTGCCAGCATGGATTCGAACTCGGACTTGGCAATCTTGAGCCTGTCTGGGGCTAGACGCCGAGGTGAACAAGAGACAGGAGGGCCTGGAGTAGTGCGAATGTGGTGTGTAGTGTTGTGCTTCATAGTGCGTATAATTCCAGCTGGTCGAGTTATTTCCTGGAATTGAGACAGTATATGATTGTATTTAGTATTTCCAGTTAAGATCTTAACACTAGACACTAAATTATTTATTTGAGCAAGTGAAGCCACAGCAAATACACTAGTGCTACTATCTATAAGGCGTTTTTGTCGGATATCTACAATTAAATTATAATGTGACAAAAAATCCACGCCAATTATTGGTTTCGATACATCTGCAACTACAAATCGCCATACAAAGTCTCTACGTAAGCCTAGGTTTAATTTTAAATTAATATACCCGTAGGTGTAAATTACAGTACCGTTAGCCGCACACAATTCATAATCAGTCTTTTCACGTCGTTGTCGAAGCGCAGTTCGAGGAAAAACACTTAAATCGCTTCCCGTGTCTATGAGGAATTGTACTCTGGAACTGCGATCGGTAACGAAGAGGCGACCGGTAGTAGTGCTGGAGGGGCAGTCGTCAGCCGCCATTACCGACTGCCCGTGGCGTTTCCCGAAGCGTAGTCACAGGGTAGGATGCACTTCTTCGCCTGGCTCCCAAACTTGTGATGGTACCAGCATACCGGGAATTTGCGGTAATTGGACTGTGACCTTCTGGATGTCGAACCATGACGCTGGCGTGAAGATGTTTGATGCCGGGAACGTGGACGAGAACGGTCTTGGTTGCTCGCAGTCAGTGCGCTCACTTGCTTAGTCAGGTGTGCAATCTGACGAGCCATCATCTCCATCGTTGCTTCTAACCTTGTATGGTTTGACGCTTCCGCTACTTGGGGTGATGCTGGTGCAATATCATGCACCCTATCAGCTAACTCTGCCAAATCTTGAAGAGCCATGTTGGACTGGGATGCGATGACTGTCTGGAGACCGTGGGGTAAACGGCTGGTCCAGATGTCGAGAATGAAGTCGTCCGGCATATTTGGCCCAGCCAATTGCTGTAGGTGTCGCAAAAATTGTGAAGGTTTGCGGTCACCTAACTCTTCGGCTCGAAGAAGTTGTTTTACCTTCGTTTGTCTGGATATGGAAAGGCGTTTGATCAGCTCGGTCTTCAGCTTGTCATATTTTCCCTGTGCGGGTGGGTCGTCTATGATGTCCTCCACTGTAGTTACGTACTGTGCGTCGAGGTGTCCCAGGATGTAATAGTACTTCGTGCTGTCGTCCGTAATTCTTGCTAGATGGAACTGAGCTTCCATCTGGGCGAACCAGTTCTTTGGTTTTTCGGCCCAAAACGGCGGGACTCTAACTCCAACACGAAACAATTCCGTCGGCGTGTCTCGATCTGCCGATATGCGTTCGCACTTTTTTGTACGTTGGCGGGTACGTACGCTTTTGGGCGAATTCCCTGAGGCTGGGGTCTCACTGCCGTCGCTGCTGTGGGGAGACCCCCACTATACATAACACACGCACACACTCATACATACAACACACACACCACATAATATACACGCAGTCATACATCAAATTTACACTCCATATAAAATAAATAAATTTACAAACACTCGGACAGCAGACACACTATATATACACACGCAATAACGGTCAACCAGCTGAGCACCGGCCGGCTCAGGTAGATATGACGTCACCGGCCTGCGCCCGCGCAGCCGGCCGTCGCACCGCCGCGCCAGTTGCCCTTTGCTCGCTGTGCGCGACACTCGGTACATCGCTCCTGTTAACGCTTTGCGCCACGTACCGCTTACCCGCTAGCTTATCGTACGCTCTGACCGCTTTCGTGTTTTATAATATCTTCTTTCTGCTCTTCTATCTCTCGCTTTATATAGACTGTCGCTCTTCTATCCTTCTGTAGTGTGTAGTGTAAAGACAATAAACTCTAGTAGATAATAAGTGTAGTATTAAGAACTGGTATCCTAACTGTTTATTGTGACTGTTCATTATATGTGTTGTGCTGTGTAATAAACGCTGTGAACTTTGGTGTAGAACTTTAATTACGCCCTTACATTGCACCTGACACCACTACACGCGACCGTGTCGACGGCGCACTACTACTAGTAATCGCTGCCTATACCTCATAGGCAACCTACATTAACCCGCTACATAATTGGTGACCCCGACAAAGAAGACATCATGAGCGACAGCAGCGAGTCGGATATAACCGTGAAACCGCGTCATGGAGACGATAAGGTAACCCGCCGGATTAAAAAAGTGTGCACGCCCGTTAAACCAGAGACAATAACGGCCGAAGTATTCAAACCAAATTTTAAAATGCCAACGTTTTCTCCGGACGAGCCCGAACTCTGGTTCGCACTTTTGGAAGGCCAATTCAATTTGTTAGGCATCACTGATGACGCTGCAAGGTACACTACCGTCATCATGAATTTAGATATGGTGCATGCCAAGACGATAAAGGATATTATCGTCAGCCCTCCGAAAACTAATAAGTACGAGCGCATAAAGGGCGAACTTATCAAGCGGCTTACGGCTTCGCACGAGAACAAAGTGCGCCAGCTTCTAACACATGAACAGCTGGGAGACAGGAAGCCATCCCAGTTCCTGCGCCACCTCCAAGATCTGGCTGGACCACGAGTTCCAGAAGATTTCCTTAGGACCATATGGTGTGACCGGCTACCAAGGGAGATACAAACCCTGCTGGCGTCTCAAACGACCCACTCTCTCCAACAGTTGGCTGACCTTGCCGACCGCGTGCAAGATCTAACAGCGCCCGTTAATGTCGCATCTACCTCCACTTCCCATGTGTGTTCCTGCGGCAGTTCATCTGGGGAGATAGAAGAGCTGAGAAGAATGGTGAAGCGACTGGAGGCAAAACTCGACGACCAAGCTCGAGAACATAGGCCTAAGGACAGAGCCCCTTGGCGTTCCAGACCACAACGCCGACGATCTTCTTCGGGAAGCAGAACCCGTACAAGCTCCAACTACCGACGACACCCGATATGTTGGTACCATGTCAAGTTCGGGACCAACGCGCGGAGATGCTTGAAGCCATGTGACTACAGCGTGGCGGGAAACGCCACGGGCAATCTGTAATGGCGACGGACGATTGCCCACCCTCTGCTGGTCGCCTTTTCATTACCGACCGATCTTCGGGGACGCAGTTCTTGGTCGACACTGGGAGCGACCTCTGTGTCTTTCCTCGGTCGGCGCTGCGTGAACGTCGTGCTTCAACGGATTTCCAGCTGCGCGCCGCTAACGGATCTAGCATAAAAACATACGGTTATGTTCACCTGAATCTCAACTTTGGGTTACGTAGAGATTTTGCTTGGAGTTTTGTAGTAGCTGACGTTACAAAACCCATCATAGGCGTAGATTTTTTAAATTTTTACAATATTATAGTAGATTGTAGAGGTAAACGCCTTATTGATGGTACTACTTCCGTAACGTCCGTAGCTAGCCTAGCTAATAACAGTAGTTTATTGTACTCCGTAAAAGTTGTTACTGGCGATACAAAATTTCATAAAATTTTATATGAATTTCCAGAAGTTACCCGACCAGCTGGCACGCACCGCACCGTCAAACACAATACAGTACACCACATACGCACGACACCAGGGCCACCAGTATCATCCACTCCCCGACGTCTAGCTCCAGACAAACTGAAAATAGCCCGGGAAGAATTCCAGTCCATGCTCGCCAATGGAACAGCAAGACCATCAGAGAGTTCCTGGTCCTCGCCGCTGCACCTCGCCGCGAAAAAGGACAACGGATGGCGTCCGTGCGGTGATTACCGCAGGCTTAACGCCCGCACCGTGCCTGACAGGTACCCAATTAGGCATATTCAGGACTTTGCCCACTCTTTGACAGGTTGCAAAATCTTCAGCACAATAGACCTAGTGAAGGCCTACCACCAGATACCTGTCAGCGCGGAGGACGTGCCTAAAACGGCCATTACCACACCGTTCGGGATGTTTGAATTCCCGTTCATGACGTTCGGTCTACGTAATGCGGGCCAAACGTTCCAACGTTTCGTGGACGAGTTAACGCGCGGACTCGACTTCATTTATTGCTACCTCGATGATTTTCTCGTCTTCAGCAAAAACGAAGTCGAACACGAAAACCACCTGCGCCAAATATTTTCCAGGCTACGGGATTACGGCATGGTTGTAAACACGTCCAAGTGTGTTTTTGGAGCTCCTGAAGTAACCTTTCTTGGATACCGTATTTCGGCGAGCGGAACGAAACCTCTGGATGAAAAAGTGCAGGCCATTCGTGACTTTCCCCCGCCAAAGAACGTAAGGTCGTTAAGACGATTCTTGGGCATGGCAAATTTTTATAGGCGTTTCTTGCCCAATGCCGCCAAAACCCAAGCACCTCTCAACGCTCTCCTTACGGGGGCAGTCAAGGGTTCTGCGCCAATAACCCTGACAGACGATGCTCTGAAGGCTTTTACAGAGACTAAAGATAGTCTGTCCAATGCAGCATTACTTGCGCACCCCGACTGTCGGGCCCAAATTGCATTGGTCACTGATGCATCAGATGTTGCCATTGGAGCTGTCCTCCAGCAACTCCAGAATAATGCGTGGCGACCGCTAGCATTCTTTTCCCAGAAGCTAAGCCCGTCGCAACAAAAATATTCCCCGTATGACCGTGAGCTTCTCGCGATCTACGAGGCTATTAAGCACTTTAGGTATATGGTCGAGGCGCGAGACTTCATCATTTTTACCGACCATAAGCCTATTACCTATGCTTTTGCTGAGCGAAAACTTACCTGTTCTCCGAGACAGTTTCGCCAACTGGATTATATCTCCCAGTTCACAACCGATATAAGGCATATTTCCGGCAAAGACAACGTCGTGGCCGACACCTTATCTCGTGTTGACGAACTGGGAGCTCCTGTAGACTTGGCCAAGCTGGCCGAATCTCAGGAGAACGATCCGGAGCTGTCTCAGTACCTGAAAGACGGTTTATCGCTGCGTCTAACAAAACGAGAATTACCTGGGAGTCGTGTTTCCCTGTATTGCGATGTCAGTACGCCGACCCCCAGGCCATTCGTACCTAAAGTATTCCGCAAGCAAGTTTTCGACAGCCTCCACTCCCTTAGCCATCCCGGCGCTGCTGCGACAGTAAAGCTGGTGGCAGAGCGGTTTGTCTGGCCAGGAGTCCGTAAAGACTGTCGGGAATGGGCTCAAACTTGCTTGCCATGTCAACGCGCAAAGGTGACCAAACATGTTTCGGCACCGTTGGGCACTTACAATCTGCCCCGCGCACGGTTTAAGCAGGTCCATATAGACCTTATAGGACCTCTTCCAGTTTCACAAGGTCATCGCTACTGTCTCACAGCTATCGACCGGTTTACTCGGTGGCCCGAAGTGACCCCGATACCGGATATCATGGCAGAGACAGTAGCCAAGGCCTTAATATCCAGTTGGATATCGAGGTTTGGGTGCCCGGAGCATATTGTAACAGACCGCGGACGACAATTTGAGTCCGCACTGTTCCAATATGTCTCCAGAATCACCGGCTTCCAACATCGTCGTACGACTGCGTACCACCCAGCCTGCAACGGGTTGGTGGAGCGCTTTCATCGGCAGCTCAAAGCCTCCATCACCTGCCATGCCAATGAGAACTGGACCGAAGTTTTGCCGTTGGTATTATTAGGCATTCGCAGCGCCTTCAAAGAGGACCTAAAATCCTCTTCGGCGGAGCTGGTTTACGGCGAACCACTGAGACTTCCCGGCGAATTTTTCAACCCGAGCACCGCATGTACAACCGACACATCGGATTTTACAGCGCGTCTGCGCCTTTTCGCCGAGAAGCTAAAGCCGGTAGCAGCGTCACGCCACAATAAAAATAAAATCTTTGTTTTCAAAGACTTGGCCACAGCGAACCATGTCTTCCTCCGAGAAGACGCTTCACGTGCCCCTCTTCAGCCGGCTTACACAGGCCCTTACGAGGTAGTGGCACGTACAGACAAGGTGTACAAGCTACTTGTCCACGGCAAAGTAGTCACCGTTACCGTGGATCGCCTCAAACCGGCATACGTGTTGAGTGACGCTAACGATCTGCCACCCAGATCACCGTCACCGCAAACACCTTCGCCTATTAGTCAGGACAAGGACCCAACACCACATGACAGGGTACCCATGACTACTCGGTCTGGACGACGAGTCAGGTTTCCTGATTCTTATCGCCCCTAACCAGGTCTCTGGGGGGGAGTGATGTGGGGAGACCCCCACTATACATAACACACGCACACACTCATACATACAACACACACACCACATAATATACACGCAGTCATACATCAAATTTACACTCCATATAAAATAAATAAATTTACAAACACTCGGACAGCAGACACACTATATATACACACGCAATAACGGTCAACCAGCTGAGCACCGGCCGGCTCAGGTAGATATGACGTCACCGGCCTGCGCCCGCGCAGCCGGCCGTCGCACCGCCGCGCCAGTTGCCCTTTGCTCGCTGTGCGCGACACTCGGTACATCGCTCCTGTTAACGCTTTGCGCCACGTACCGCTTACCCGCTAGCTTATCGTACGCTCTGACCGCTTTCGTGTTTTATAATATCTTCTTTCTGCTCTTCTATCTCTCGCTTTATATAGACTGTCGCTCTTCTATCCTTCTGTAGTGTGTAGTGTAAAGACAATAAACTCTAGTAGATAATAAGTGTAGTATTAAGAACTGGTATCCTAACTGTTTATTGTGACTGTTCATTATATGTGTTGTGCTGTGTAATAAACGCTGTGAACTTTGGTGTAGAACTTTAATTACGCCCTTACATTGCACCTGACACCACTACACGCGACCGTGTCGACGGCGCACTACTACTAGTAATCGCTGCCTATACCTCATAGGCAACCTACATTAACCCGCTACACTGCTCATCGTAGGTGCTCTTGATCGGGGTCACCAGTTATGGTAAATGAAGTGTCGTTGGTGAGTGTGGTAGGTGATCAGATGAAGAATGAAGCAAAGAAAAGGTCCAAAGTCCAGATCACAGAATTTAATTGAACACGACACAGTTACATCACATACATATAAGAAAAGAAGGAGAAAGAGCAAGTAGAAAGTCACGGCACAGATATAAAGTCTTAAGCGCGAAACACAAAATTAACACATACAATATGCTAGCAACTAGCGATACAGGCGTAAGTAACTTATGCAAATTAGGCGGTAGTGGTATTGCGTCCAGTGGTTAGATCACAACTGACGATCAGCTGTGGAGGTGTGCACTACCTGCTCGTCGATACAAAAGGCGACCCAAATTGACGTCACATAACCGACAGCTGGTTTGAAACAAAAGCGGACGGACCGCTAGTGACATAAAAAATTAGGTCAGCGCATCTATATAAAAATAATGTTTTTAACATCAACTTGTTTGTCCGTGTGTTGAAGAATTTATTTTTATGTACATAAATAATTATATGTTGTGTATGCAATGTGTTTATATATTTTGTGGTGTGTGTATATGTATGTATTTATGTTTGTGTGTAATGTGTAATGATATATAGTGGTGGTTTAAGTCACCCACAAATATCTGCCCTAGGTACTATGTTTAATTTGTTTTTAAAGAAAATAATAAAACTAGGAAGCCAAGGACGATTTACAAAAAACTCCTTAATTACAGATAATTTTAGAAAAAATCCTAGGCACTAACATGGACCTCCGTCACGGGATATTCGACATCAAAAGAATGCTGATGTATTTGAGCAAGGCTATTCGGCACCACAGAGGCCATTCGAAGCGGGACTTAGTTATTAAGCTGAAGTCCAAGCATTGCTTGACTGTTTCTATACCTGGGTGTTATTGTAGATCTGGGTATGTATGCTGTTCATACTTAGTATTCTGTGGTTCATACATACAGGGTATATCCAGACTGCGACCGAAAACGAAGCCAGGTGGCATTGTTAGCGATTTCAGACATAATGCAACCAAAAATATTGCAAAAAAATTTATAATTATTTTTTTTTAAATTTTACTTATCGTCGTATTTGGGTGACAAATGCATAGTTTTCCTTAAATAATAATGTACACCTTTTTATTTTTAAAGACTCAATGGTATGCAACGGTTTAAATTACCATTTCGCAAAACTTGGTATTTACCACACAAACACGATGATATTTAAAAAAATTGCAAAAAAAGTTGTCGCTTTTTTTGCGAATCTTTTTGTTGCATCTTGTTTGTAGTCACAAAAACTAACACCTGGCTTCGTTTTGAGCCGCAGTCTTGCTATACCCAGTATACATACATAAACGTCACGCCTGTATCCCATAGTGGTAGGCTGCGATGGATCTCCACTTTGCTCGATCTTAACTTATTACTTTCGCTTCGTTTACTTTCATCAATCTCTTCATGCATTCTCGTCGGTTCAGGGTTCTCTTAACCTGGCCCTTGCTTAAGGTGCCATTGCTCTGGTATGTTATGCTGTTCAGGGGTATAATTACGGGGCAGGATGGATTAATAGCGCCAAGCGATGTTCTGGTCGGGCATGTTCTTACTGAACGATATTTCTTGGTGTTGCCGAACCAATTAAAGAAGAACAGCAGAAAAACGCCCGCGAAATCCTTTCCAATGCTATTGAAATTGAATCAGGCATAAAGTATTGTTGTGTCCACTCCACGTAAATGACAGCCTCCGTGGCGCAGTTGGTTAGACGCTACCTGTGAAACGAGAGGCCGCGGGTTCGATCCCCGCACCGGAACAAATATTTGTGTGAACCACAGGTATTTGTTTCGGGTCTGGGTGTTTGTGAGATCGAAAAGTCTCTCGTAGGTACCCACGATACAAGACTCGATCTTAGTGTGGGGTCAGGACTATGTATGTGACTGTTGGTTGTAATTATTTATTTAAATGTAGGATAATTATGTGCAAGGTTTATAATTATATTATTGCAGTATTTCACTTATAAACATAAATTAGAGATAATAATTAATAAATATAATCTGTCAAAATTCCCGCCAAACCACTGTTCATTTTATTTTATTTTTAGGTTTGTGGAAAGCTCAGGACAATGCGTGCAGCCTTCTGACTGTCTAGGAAATCAGGACAAGGAATATTTAGCACGGATCATTGTATACTGAACACAGGCTCCCAATAAATAAATACTTATTTATGACAAAAATATAACTTAAAAAATATAATTACTAAAATATAATGTTTAATTTAATGTAATTTGCCAGTGTTAATTTTTTACCTAATAAATGTGTTCATTAGAGCTGTAATTTTTCGTGGTTCTTATTTCATTTATTGCCCCTATGAACTAAAAAAAAGTTTTTATGTTTTTAATTCTTTTCTCGTTGTTATAATGTGTCAAAATTATTTTTTGGTAACACCATCAACAGGTGTTTGATTCGTTCTGAAACAAACGTCTGTTCTTTACTAAATAATGACGAAACCAATAATTAATATCTTATTAGATTTTATTTTCCTGTTATGTTACTTCAGAAAAATGCAATAGTTGTTCTAATTAAATTATAATAATTTATATAAAGTACGAAAGATCAGTAAATATTATTGAGTATTGACTCATGTCATGTTACGGGCGGTATGTTCAAGTTGAAATGCGTATACTTTACTAAGTTAATAAATAAACTATTAGTACTAGTAATTAATGCGCAAAAAGTGTAATTAATTTCCAATATTTATTTTCAACGTAATATTACATTCGGAGTGGCAGTGCGTTCATGTTTCGTCTGATAACCTTCGACGAGGGAATGTAATTTTAAAAGTGGTTTCAAGTGTAATATCAAGGATTTAACTTAAAGTTTACTCAGAAGCTTATCCAGGTTAAGGTAAATAAGATATTTTATATATATTTTATTGTATTCATCGACTTTTGAGGTTATTATTATGTCATATGGGAACCAAAATATATACATTTTGTTATTAAATCAAAGGTCATTGGGACTATTTATATTCATATTATTTTATTTGTATTATATATTTATACGACAGGCTTATCTTCTAAAATTTTTTAAATAATATTTGGTGACAAAACCCTAAAAGAAACACAAATTATATTTTGTTTTGCTTAAAGCAACAGAATATTCAAACAACCTTGTATTTTTTGCTAGGCATTACAACTATTAAGTACCTTCGACAATCACCGACTAATAAAAAACATTGTATTTATTGTATGCATACTTTAGTCACTGCACATAAAATTTGTTTCCGCTTCCTTGTGTAAATAATATGACTACTTATAAGTATTAAAAACCTTAATTATATACGTACAATATTAATTATTCAGCTCTACATCATAGCTAAGTTTATCATTATAGATACATACATATGTATGTGCATTGCGGGAAAACAACATTTTTGGTTTCTCTCATTCGTTTTTTTTTGTGTACAGAAAATAATATTCACTTTTAATAGCTATAATGTGAGCCAGTTTCTTATAAACAATGATTTTCTCATGATTGGGAACTGCACCAAATATCTCATCTTTTACAGCACATAGAAACAGCAAATAGACAAATGAGAATCATAGATATCTTTAACCTTCCTATACCCGCGCATTGGTCTCTGAGACCGACGAAACACATTTTCGTAATTATTTTTATGCACGATAATCCTGAGAAGTCGAGTTCTGTGCTAGCTGCCGGATTTGTGGCTTACTTCATTTTAGTGCACGCCGTGCGTTCGTGCGAAGCGTACGTCTGATGGCATTTGGCACCAATCGGTCCGTGAGACCGACGCGAGCATAGGTGCAAGATTTAGTGTAAGTATTAATGTTATATATTTATTGAATTTATATATTTTTTAAACTTTATTACTTATGTATAGTAAAATTTATGCATGTATGTTGCTCTATATGATATATTTAATCAACTTTGTTATTGTTTTTAGATTATATGTATATCATATCAAAATGGACGATGACGGAATCAGATTGTTGCTGGAGGAGGAATTAAGTTCTGGCTCTAGCTATGAAGACGAAAATGACAGTGAGGTGGAAGACCATGAGGAGGTACAAGAAGAGACATACGTCGTTGTGGATACTGCTCGTCAAAAAAAAAACCGCAAGACGAAGAAGAAGAAGTTACAACTATGCCACCTGCAAAAAAGACTTTTGTTTGGAACATTACAGCTGTATGCCCTGATTGTCATGGTGAAGCTTCAAACTAAGCCAAACATAGATAAATATAGCCTTTGATATGTTTTTTATTGTTATTTAGAAGTTCATTTTATTTTTAAGAAGAAGTTCAGATTTTATTTGCGTTTTCCTATTACTTAAGAAAAATATCTCAAATTTGAAGACTGATTTGTAATAGACTGAAAGTCTATAAAATAATTAATAAATTAAGTACTATCCATACTATTTTGTTTCATTATATCCTAAACTTTAAAGTAATGGTAATGTTTAAAAAATATATATTGTAGGGGTATGAATCTATCGGTCTGTGACACCGTGCGCGAGTATAGGTGTAACAAAAATTGGCGCGAGTATAGGAAGGTTAAAGGACAAAATACAACACACAATCAATTGTTCTAATTTATAAATTCAAAGAATAGTTCTTTGAAAGTTATACTACAAAAGTGTGTTTTATTATTAGTTCCAAATGACCTTGTTATACAACCTTTGCCCCTTATGCCATTACGGTTACAAGGAAAATTATGCACATGTTTATTCTAAGTTATTTCAATTACAACCAGTAGATAATATAATATTATATTTAGAGTATATAATATTTTTCCAATTGATAGGGGCGTAAGGCAAGGTGACCCACTCTCACCAAAGCTGTTTATAGCAGTGCTTGAACAAATGTTCAGAAAATTGGACTGGGAGCATCTTGGACTAAACATAAACGGAGCACGATTGAGTCATCTAAGATTTGCAGACGACCTAGTTATATTAGAAGAAGACCCACAAAAACTGAAAGCCATGACACAGGCCTTAGTAGACAAAAGCAAAGAAGTAGGTCTAGAAATCAACACAAGCAAAACTAAAATGATGACCAATGCAATACCAATAGACATTATCATCAATGGACAGAAACTTGAATATGTAGAGCAGTAGTTCCCAAACTTATTTTTCTCGTGGACCACTTTCAAAATTTTACTGGTTTTGGTGGACCCCCTGCTGCTACATTTCTACCACATTCTTAAAGTCGCCAAAAAATAAAAATTGTGTCGCTTCTGAGTTCTGTCCCTATATTCCGATAGGTAAAATAAAAACGAAAAATGGTACATTTTATAACACTTTATTTATTAAAAGAATAGAATTACAAGAAAAAAATAATAAGGTAATATAGGTTCAGGTCATAATTTTAATTAATGGGAAGGATGTATTTGATGGAGTGTCAGCAAACGATCAATGTTTGGCTTTATTTTTGTGAGCAATAACCCTATATTCTATAATCATTGCAATAACCGCAAATCCCCCCGCTCTGTGATGTTTAATTTGCTCCTTTTTTTTGTTAAGAGATTTGTAACGGCACTAAAACTCCTTTCGACAAGGTATGACGAGGGAAAAGCTATTAAAAATTTCCTTGCGATTTCCCACAGTCCAGGATATTTTTCGGGTATTTCTGCTTGCAGCCAAAATGTTTGGTAGCCTTTTCTAAATTTCACCTTCAGCTCCTCATTGGTGCTTAGCTCGAGCAGCTCCTCTTGTAATACAACATTGGCCACTTCCGTTTCATCAAATGGATTTATGATCCATGGTGGTATATCCATCGTCAGGATATCTTCAAACCTGGTTTTGAAGTCATCATGCAGGGCATTTAAATGTTGACTGTAGGTATGGATATCCTCATCAATACATTCTACCTGCGACAAGTTTGGAAATTGAGAGAATTCGCGCCGACTAATGTTTTGCTTCATAAATTTCAATTTCCCAAGAAAAGCCGAAATTATCCCCTTTGTTTTTATTAAATTCAGGCTGTCCCCTTGTAACTGCAAGTTAATATCATTAAATTTTTTAAACAAATCTGTCAAATACGCAATGTCTGCTTTGAGTTTGATCAAGTTTTCTTTTAAATCTGGATCTCTACTTTCTAGGAACTCTAATACGGAATCGAAAACAGAGTAAAATCTCGTTAAGCATGCACCTTTCGACAACCAGCGTACTTCAGTATGTAAGAGCAGTCGTTGGAAGTCTTCATCATTTTCGTCGCACAATTGAGCAAATAAACGCGTATTCAATGCATTGCTTCTGATTTTGTTGACAGCTTTTATTACAAAATGAAGAGATTGGTTCAACCTGTCACTTAAATGTTTTGCCACAAGATGTTGTCGGTGGATTACGCAATGAATAGCTGTAAGTCCTGGTATAATTCTTTTGAGATGACTTATAAACCCACGATATCGCCCGACCATTGCAGGAGCTCCGTCTGTTGCCACTGAAATAATGTTTGTAAATGGAATCGATTTTTCCGTGAAAAAATTACTCAGGACATTAAATATTGATTCGCCTTTAGTATCAGTCTCCAAAGTTCTGGCAAATAGCAATTCTTCGTGAATTTCTTCCTCCATAATAAATCGGACATATGCCAATAATAATGCTTCATTACCGGGTAACGTTGACTCGTCCAGTTGTATAGAAAAATGTTTTTTTTGCAGATGATTGCACAAAAAACTTTCGATATCAGAGCTCATTTCATCAATGCGTCTTTGTACAGTATTGTTACTTAATGGAATTCTTTTTAGTACGTCAAACGGAGATTTGTGCAAAACAGTTTTTAAAACCTCTTCAACAGCGGGTAAAATTAATTGTTCTCCGATAGTGTGTGGTTTTCCAGATTTTGCTATAAGTAATGAGATATTGTAAGATGCCCGCAAGCCATCATCGTTACTTTGAGATGTTGAAGCGAACATACTGTGCATGGTGGGTCTCTTTTCATATTTTTCCTTCAATGTTTGAAAATATTTTAAATCTTTACCTATTTTATCAGTATGACACCTTTTTAGATGATCTTCGAGCTTTGATGGTTTCATAGAGTCATTGCTCAAAACTTTGTTGCATAATAGGCACATGGGCAACTGTTTGTCTGCCTCTGATGGAACAAAACCATATTTCAAATAATCGACACTATATTGTCGACATTTTTTCTTTGCTGTAGCCATGTTTCGTGTCAGTTACCTTACCTGTAAAAAAAAATGTTTTAGTAACCAAGTTTTTTTCTGAATATAGGTATCACACCGCAGCCTTTGTCAGCACGCGGAAATAGAATTACGGCTTGTAAAGGGACCAACTAATAAACCGCTAAGACAAATACAGACGTTTTCACAAAACGGTATCAATTTTAAAGTACCTAATTTACCACTAATTTGTAATAGTACAAATAAAAATTGGTGTACTCAGTATCGAATACTGATCATATTTGTGTAGGAAAAAATAAAAGTCGAAATCTCAAAATTCCATAAAAACGATAACTAACATTTCATCAAATCAATGAGTTCACGCGCTCCGTGTATTTGCGTATTTTTTGTCTGCGGCTTCATTGTTAAAACGCACATTAAAACGTGACAAACTGGCATCGAAGCCCAAGCCCCGCCCTTTTCCCGTCGCCCGCGCACCGCTCGCTTTTTCCGAAAAGGAATAATTTTGATAAAATATGTAGTTACTTCAAAATCAATTAGCCTCAATTAGTCAGCCTCCGTGGCGCAGTTGGTTAGACGCCGCCTGTGAAACGAGAGGGCGCGGGTTCGATCCCCGCACCGAAACAAATATTTGTGTGATCCACAGGTATTTGTTTCGGGTCTGGGTGTTTGTGAGACCGAAAAGTCTCTCGTAGTTCCTGATACCCACGACACAAGACTCGATCTTAGTGTGGGGTCAGGACTATGTATGTGACTGTTGGGTGTATTTATTTATTTAATATAAAATGATTGTGAAATTACTGTTTTATAAAACTAGTAGTTATTTGCAAGAAAAATTACAATATTAATTGCTCTGCAATATTGCTTATTCGGCCTTTTTAGAGAGGCAGTGCTTCTCTCGTGAAAAAACAATGGAATAAAACGTGCTGTGTTTGTCTTCAAATCGAAAGAGGACAATTAAAATATCTGTAAGTTACTAAGTTACCTATCTTAGATTATATACACGTCTAATCTACCTTACCTATCTATACAAGCAGTTGTGATCAACCGACTAGTACACGGAAACAAAATACTTAAGTACTATAACAAAAAAAAGGTAGGTACTTACTTTTCTCCGGCACTAGCAAACACTGATATAAATTTTCTCACACTTTTTTTCGAAATTCCGGAAACAAATGAATGAGTTTGCCTTTGGCATCAAGTATTTATAGTGGTGATCAAGTTCATGTCTGAACAAGCATTAAGCATTGTCGGGCGGATAGCGCTTTGCAAGTCTGTACACGAAATTGTACGTAATATCGAATACGCAAGTTTGGACAAGTAACAATCGCTTGCCTTATTAAAATATTATCTGCTTAGTTAGGTACTTAAAACAATGTAGGTAGGCCCTTATAAAAACTATGCTTACATTTATTTTTGCTTTTACTATCAAAAGCAGATAAATTTTCGTGGACCCCCATTAACATCTTATGGACCCCCATATTTTGTTCACGCTTACGTAGACCCCCAGCAAGTCTCCCGTGGACCCCTGGGGGTCCACCTGGACCACTTTGGGAATCACTGATGTAGAGGAATATGTGTATCTTGGTCAGATAATATCGCCAAACGACCAAATGTCCAAAGAAATAGACAAAAGAATCGCGACTGGATGGAAGAAGTATTGGACCCTGAAAGAAATCATGAAAAGCAAGGAACTAAGTATGAAGATCAAGATGAAGACTTTCAATACCTGCATCCTACCCTGCATTACATATGGCAGCGAAAGCTGGGCTTTGACAAAACACCATAGGGACAAGCTAACAAGATGCCAGAGAGGCATGGAAAGAAGCATGCTAGGTCTGAAACTAAGAAACAAAGTCAGAAGTATAGACATCAGGCGCAAAACAAAATTAACAGACATATTGTTACGTATTGATCAACTTAAATGGAGATGGGCTGGGCATATGCTGCGATGCAAAAAGGAAAAGTGGAGTAAACAGGTGACAGTTTGGTATCCAAGGGACAGCACCAGGAGCCAAGGTCGTAAAGCAAGAAGATGGGAGGATGACCTAAAATTGACTTTGGGACCTCTTTGGTTGAGAGTGGCAGCGGACAGGGAGCAATGGAAGGTGTTGGAGGAGGCTTTTGTCGCAAGGCACGCCGAAGTGAGAGATATATTGTAATGTGTAGTTTTAGTTCATATATTGTTTTAATTCTTTCTGTAAATTGCATCTATCATTTCGGAAATAAAGGCTATATTATTATTATTATTATATAATATTTAAAAGTAGCGCTCAAACTTCAAGAACGAAGATAAAATGGTGGTGCCGGCCCACCTTTTTCTGCTCTCCTATCAGCTGATACATGCTAATGACATTGCTGAAATAGGAGAGAATTATTTGAAAGAGAAACATAACAAATATGTAGTTAAGCGCTTTTGACTTCCATCGCTTAGGGTGGATAATAATTAAATATACTTTTGGTTACCAACAGAATTTATATAAATTTGTTGTTAAATAATTTGTTCAATTTTCTCTAATATGGCAGTGCTACCAACATAACGAACATATCTACGTTTTTGAAGGCACAAATGTATGACAGTGCTCCCTCTATAATATAAATAATCTAAGATTGACTTCAATGCGTCTGATGTTAAGCACAGGGCAGATAGAGTACCCACCGATGTGAAATATTCATCTCTCGACACAATGATGCCTGATTGTATAGAGATCCAGACAGCCTCCGTGGCGCAGTTGGTTGGACGCTTGTGAAACGAGAGGCCGCGGGTTCGATCCCCGCACCGAGACAAATGTTTGCGTGAGCCACAAGTATTTGTTTCTGGTCTGGGTTTTTGTGAGACCGAAAACTCTCGTAGTGCCCGATACCCACGATACAAGACTCGATCTTAGTGTGGGGTCAGGACTATGTATGTGACTGTTCGGTGTATTTATGTAGATATACACAGAACCCGAAACGCGACACCAGTGGCTCAGTATGACGGCTCCTTAATCACTGTGTGTATAATATAATTATGATTTATGAACTACCCTCAAATTCTTACAATAACAATTATCTGTTTCAGGTTCCAAACCACCCACCGAAAATGCTGAAATCAAACCAAATATCATTAATAAAGAATTTATTATTACGAAATTTGAAACTACCCTCGCATACAAGGGTTATACAATGCTCTTGCAATCACAGAGATAATATATATTTACAAACAAGGGTACATTCGACACACAGCGACCAGCATAGACAAAAAGTTGTCATAGAGACGACGACGCCAAAGATTGTCATAGACAAGATAACCATAGACAAGGATGTCGAGCAGCGAGCGTGGCGGGATAGAATTATGCCTTATTTGAAACTGGCTAGATGGGATAAACCTGTGGGTAGGTATATATTTAATCCTTTATATTAATTTACATACATAAACTCACGCCTTTATCCCAGAAGAAGTAGGCAGAGGCGCCACCAGGACACCCACATTTCGCCTTGTACGTTCCGTCCCACAATATGATACGGGGCGAGCCTATCGCTATATCGGGCACAAATTACTGACTCCGGGCTGATAATGAATAGAAAAATTCAAATCACTTTGCTCGACCCGGTACTCGAACCCAAGACGTCAGCTTTGTTATCGTATCGTACTACAACTACGCCACTGAGGCAGTATATTAATTTCTATTTTTTTATAGCCTATGTTGTGTACCCCTGCTGGGCAAGGCCTCCGTTATTCCTCCACTTAATCCAGTCTTTAGCAAGCTCTTGCAATTTTGCCTCGCATCCAACTCGTCTTTCCACCGCATCTTCGGTCTTCCGCGTTTTCTCTGGCCATTCAAAATCCAGCTTGTAGCTAACCTGACCCAACGGTTTGGATGTATTTGGGACAATTTCTAATGGATCTTTTAATATAATTCAGCATTTAACACTATTTAGCGATGTGGGGTGAATGACCTACTCGTACTATGTGGTGTAGCGAGACGAGCATGCCATTCGCCTGATGGTAAGCGATACGACCGCTCATGGACAGTAGCAAATACACCATGAATTACAAAACAATGCTTGGCATTCCACTGCGCTCGCCATCCTGAGACATAAGTTAAGTCTCCTTATGTCCAGTAGTTCTAGCTACAATGTCCTTCAAGCCGGAACACAACAGCGCATTCAGACTGCTGTTTGTTGGAGAAATAGACATTGCGGTGGTACCTATCCAGGCCTCTCACATATGAGAGACCTACCAGTAAAAGTTTATCTTTTGTTTTCAGGAGTCTACCTCCTCTACTGGCCCTGCTCATGGTCGATTGCCCTAGGCACAGTGCCTGGGAACGTACCCCTACAAACTTCATTAGAAACAGCTGCTCTATTCCTAGTAGGGGCGGGGCTGATGAGGGGTGCAGGGTGCACTATTAACGATATGTGGGACCGAGATGTTGATGCCCAGGTAATTTTTGCCACTTAACTGTCTCCATGATTGAAATAAAACTATTTTATACGGATTTTATCGCGATTAGGTTTAATTTTTACATTTTTTAACTTCCCGACGTTTCGATTGCTTTTCAGCTTTCGTGGTCTGCGTAGATCGGAACGCAACAACTAGTTAACTTTTTAAATTAGCTTTTTAATTTAATAATTGAAAATTAAGGGTAGTTTAATTGTAACAGTCACAGAGCGGATGACTAATACCTCAGTCCGCCCCGTGACCACGAAAGCTGAAAAGCAATCGAAACGTCGGGAAGTTAAAAAATGTAAAAATTAAATCAAATCGCGATAAAATCCGTATAAAATAGTTTTATTTCAATGTGTAACATTCGCGTAAATCTAAGAAACCATTATGTCTCCATGATTGTTTTTTTTTTTATTTTTTTATTGCTATGTTTGACGAGACGAGCCTGCCATTCGCTGATGGTAAGCGATACGACCGCTCATGGACAGTAGCAAAACCAAACACCATGAGTTACAAGGCAATGCTTGGCATTCCACTGCCCTCGCCATCCTGAGACAGATGTTAAGTCTCTTTATGTCCAGTAGTTCTAGCTACAATGACCTTCAAATCGGAACACAAGAGTGCATTTACACTGTTGTTTGGCGGGAGAAATAGACATTGCGGTGGTACCTACCCAGGCAGCCTCTCACATATGAGAAACCTACCACCAGTAGTGGTTGGTTAGACGGGTATGAAAAGTGAGGCCGTTACGATCCGGCACCGAAACAAATGTTTGTGTGAACCACAAGTATTTTCGTGTGTTTGTGAGACCGAAAAGTCTCTCGTAGTTTCTGAATTCTGATATGATTCGATCTTATGTGGAAATTAAAATTTGAATAACATGTAATATATTTTATTAGGGATGACCTGCTTAATTGGAATTTAGATATCAATAGCATCGTATAAGATTTATTTTCCACTAAAGATGCATCCGATGGATTTTTAATTTTTATTTCAAACTAGCTTGTCAGTTGCCATTATGTACAATGCCAAATTATGCCTCTTTTTCAAGGTACCATTTTATGGTAACAATTTTTGAGTATATAAATTTCTTAACACTCAATATCTACACCTATGAACATTTCTTGTTGTGATTAATTTTTTGATTTTATATGCGTCTATTTTTCACACCGAAGTGTGTAGACGCCAGCAAAAATAACCTATTGGAGGCCTATGTCCAGTAGTTTTTAATTGACTTTCCATAACTACCTCGGCCTATATATACATTTCTTTGTAACGAAACGATACCGCGATGCAGCTTTGGTGACACTAATTTTGCTGTATCTCCCGATCCTGGTGTCCGAAACCGCTAGATTGTATTGAAATAGGAAAATAAATATTTAATACTATTTATTCAGTTTTTATTTTATTTTTAAACGCGTTTTTTCGCGAAATAAGAGGAAAAAACGAAAATTTTCCGCGTAAGTGGCGCCATCTCTTGACGACTTTCGGGAATGACGTTTTGCGAATCCATAATTAAGTTAAGTAATTTTATGTTATAAGGTTAAATGATGAAATATGTTTAAATAATTTAATTGTAAAATTAGTTGATTTTATAACGACTTTCCAAGTTTTTCTATATTAATATATTGTTTCCGTTAAAATGTTTTTTATCGTCCTACAAGAGATCTTGGCAGTCGGCGCACAAGCTTGCTTAGTTAGGGAAAAACTTTCATAAATAATTTTATATATTTTTTTATTTATAAATAATTTTTAATTCAAAATTATGTAATCTGTAATTACTGTTTTAAAATGACAGTGTTTTCTAAAATCCTGTACAATTTTTTTTATTCAAAAATGTTGCAATGCGTTTGATGGACACAAATCCTTAAATTATAGTCTCGGCTAATTTATACCGGTATATCAAGACTGCGACCGAAAACGAAGCCAGGTGGTAGTATTAGTGACTTCAGACACAAAGCAAGTAAAAATTTCGCAAAAAAATTGTCACCTTTTTATTCGTAATTTTTTACTTATTGCCGTATTTGGGTGATAAATACTTTACATAGTTTTCCTAAAATAATGATGTAGATCTCTTTATTTTTAAACACTCAATGGTACGTAAGGGCTTAAAGTATATTTTCGCAAAAAACCCAAACAAAACGATTTTTTAAAAATTCTAAAAAAATATCTGTTGCTGTTTTGGTGAAATTTTTATTTGCATCGTGTTTGTAACCACTAAAACTACCACCTGGCCTCGTTTTCGGTCGCAGTCTTGATATACCCGGTATATTTTTTTCTTATCGAAGTACAGAAAGTAAAAGGTAGGGGCCGCAGGTTCAATCTTTGCACTGAGACATATTAAATGTTGGTGAACTTACAAGTATTGTCTGGGGTCTGGGTGTTAGTGAGCCCGAAGAATCTCTCGTAGTTGATACACAAGACTCGATCTTACTGTGGGGTCAGGACTATGTATGTGGCTGTTGGGTGTATTTATTTATTATTCAATATTATTTTTCTATTCATTATCAGCCCGGAGTCAGGAATTTGTGCCCGATATGGCGATAGGCTCGCCTCCTATAACATCGTGGGACGGAACATACAAGGCGATGTGGGTGTCCTGGTGGCGCCTCTGCCTACCCCTTCGGGGATAAAGGCGTGAGATTATGTATGTATTTTGTTCCAGGTAGAGAGAACGAAAGACCGTCCTTTAGTGACAGGCGAAGTGTCCATGACTGGAGCCACCGTATTCCTAGCTGGACAATTGTCTCTAGCCCTCTCAGTGTTACTCCAGCTGAATTGCTACAGCGTTGTGCTCGGAGCCAGCAGTATGCGTGAGTATTACTGTTCTTCTCCTATTGATAGCGTGATGTTATACCGGGTATATCAAGACTGCGACCGATAACGAAGCCGGGTGGTAGTTTTAGTAGTTACTAGACCTGTGTCGATCGTGATTGATCGAATCTTTATGATTCGATCGCAACTTAAACACGAGTAATCGAATCATGGTTCTAGAAAAGATTCGATCTTATTTCACCCAATTATCAAGTGACAAACTAAACCAATTTGGACTCTATTTCAATGCTCGTACCGTAACTAATTGCTTGCTCAAACAAACAATCGAGTTGTGCATTCGATCGCACAACGACGTATTAAACAAAACATCTTCTATCTCTTTCGTTTATATACAACATCGGACATAAATTCACCTCATCTCACTCTTTCTCTCGTTGTTTTGATTCTTAATCGGAAAGAAAACGAATTGCGCGGGATCGCTTGCGCACCGGCGTCTATCGTATCAATTTATATTATAAATACGAATCGACGCGTGATTGAATGTTATTTGAAATCTATTCAGTTGCACTTGCGAATTATTAATATTAAAAGTAAAAAGTTAGTAATATTTATTATCATGCTTACATGAAATTTAAAAAAATAGGTAAGTTTTAAGTAAAGCAATAAGAAAATGAATAGTATTGTTATCAATAACGTTAATCTAGCCATCAACTGTTCAGTAGGTACCCGTTTTTCGGGCATACAAAGAAATTGCGAGTTGCGACACACATGATTGAAATGATCGAATCTTTTTAACTCGATCACCATACGAGTGGGTCATGATCGACCCGGGTCACGACGAATGATCGATCGACTCAGGTCTAGTAGTTACAGACAATGCAACTAAAAATTTTAATATACCTCTTATACCGCATAATAGGTGTATTATATTAAATCTTTATTAAGTTTATACTTTTTAGTGTTTGTAGTCGGTTTTTTTAAACGTAGTTTTTTTTTGTTTTAGTTCTAGTGGTGACCTACCCCTTAGCGAAGAGGTTCTCCAACTACCCCCAGATACTGCTAGGGGCGACGTTCAATTGGGGCGCGTTGCTCGGCTACAGCGCGGTGCAAGGTCACATAGACCCACATGTCTGCCTGCCCCTCTACATCGGGTCGTTAATGTGGACCGTCGTGTATGACACTATATACGCGCATCAGGTGAGTAATTTTCTATGAATGGTCGAGCGCTCGCTTAGTATGCGAGAGGTACCGGGTTCGATACCCGGCGCCTCCAAATTTTAATCTAATTGGAACGTTTTTTTGTGTATTTTTATTTATTTCAGTGTGAAAATTGAAATAAAAACAAATAAAAAATATTGACGCATCATATTTCTTAGTTATTCTACCAGGTATATCAAGACTGCGATCGAAAACGAAGCCAGTGTCCCTAGCCGGAACATTTTGAAGTATCGTATAGTAATTCTCGTATAGTAAAGTGAACGTTTCCCGCTGTAAATTTTAGTTCCAAATACGCTCACAATGACGCTGTTTAAATTCCCATACAAAATTTTACTATTACTATTCTATTACGATACTGCAAAATGTTTGGGCTAGGGGCACAGGTCGTAGTTTTAGTGGTAACAGACACAATGCAACAAAAAAATTCACAAAAAAAAGCTTATTTTGCAAGTTTTTAAATATCGTCGTGTTTGGGTGGTAAATACCAATTTTTTTACGAAATTAGTAATTTAGACAGTAACGTATATTTGCGTCTTCAATAATAAAACAGTGTACATTATTATTTCAGGAAAACTATGTATTTTATACCCAAATACGAAGATCAGTAAAAAGTACAAAAAAAAAAAAACAATTTTTAGCAAATTTTTTAGTTGCTTATGTGAAGTCTGGATATACCCTGTATATTAATATTATAAAGAGGAAAGTTTTATTGTTTGTTTGTTTTGAATAGGCTCCGTAACTACAGAACCGATTTGAAAAATTCTTTCACTGTTGCGAATCTTCACTATCCCCGGGTGACATAGGCTATATTATATTTTCAAAAAAATAGGGATCCTTACTAAAACACCAATAATGTAACACAAGGGGCAAAAAATAACCTTAAATATTCTTAACATCGCGTGCGTTGCGAAAACTATATTATGTTGTTGAAGTGAACTGGACTCAAAAACTATCTGCACCCGGGCGAAATACTAATTTAGTTTTACATAATTTTTAACTATTCGTATACTTAGAAATGATTACCTTGATTGGATGATAATAATTTAAAATAATAAATAAACAAATACACCCAACAGTCACATACATAGTCCTGACCCCACACTAAGATCGAGTCTTGTGTCGTATCAGAAACTACGAGAGACTTTTCTGTCTCACAAACGCCCAGACCCGAAACAAATACCTGTGGTTCACATAAACATTTGTCTCGGTGCGGGATCTTAGCGGCCTCTCGTTTCACAAGCGTCTAAGCAACTGCGCCACGGAGGCTGTCAAAATTAAGAAATTTCAATTAAGCATTTTCATATTTTTTATACCCATAAAAATACATTTTATAGTTAAGTTATAAGATCATTCTTGGTAGCATTGGCTTATAATATAGTTCTGAATTACCCATAAGTATTTATAATAAATTTAAACAACTCACATAACAAAATCATTCAATCAGAAAAATAAAACTTGAATTACTTAACGTCGCAGGCTTGCTTCCACAAAATCACCAAGAGATGGCGCCACTTACGCGTAAAATTTTAGTTTTTCGCCCAAAACTCGTGTAAAAACGCATTTAAAAATAAAATAAAAGCGGTATAAATAGTATTATATGTTTGTTCTTCTATCTAGATACAGTCTTGCAGTGTCAGACACCGGTGTCTCGAGATATAAAGCTATTTGTGTCAATAAAGCTGCATCGCGGTATGGTTTTGTTACAGACTCAAGTATATATAGCCGGGGTACAGGGGTGCGACATGTATAAAAACTGCTGGGCTTAGGCCTTTTATATTTTTTCAAGCGCCTACACACGCCTCTGTGTGAGAATAGGCGTTATATAATTATTGAAAAATAATTGTAGAACTAATATTGTTGCGGAATCGTCGATAAATAAATATTAAATTTGTAATTTAAAATTATAAATTCTGAGACTGCCTCGGTGGCGTAGTTGTACTAAGGTACGATTACAATATTGAGGTCTCGGGTTCGAATTCCATGTCGGGCAAAGTGTTAAAGGATTTTTATATTCACTATTATCTCGAAGTCAGGAATTCGTGCCCGATATGGCGATAGGTTCGCCCCCTATCACATCGTGGGACGGAACATACAAGGCGAAATGTGGGTGTCCTGGTGGTGCCTCTGCCTACCCCTTCTGGGAAAATAATAAATAAATAAATACACCCAACAGTCACATACATAGTCCTGACCCACACTAAGATCGAGTCTTGTGTCGTGTATCAGAAGCTACGAGAGACTTTTCGGTCTCACAAACAACCAGACCCGAAACAAATGTGTGGATCACACAAATATTTCTTTCGGGAATCGAACCCGCGGCCTCTCGTTTCACAACCGGCGTCTAAAATGGCGTGAAATTAAGGACTATGTATAAATATAAATCCGCCAACCCGCACTAGGCCAGCGTGGTGGACTATATCTAACCACTCTCAATCGATTCTCTCGATTGTAGAGTAGGCCCGTGCCCAGCAGTGGGACGTATATGGGCTGATACAGATAAATATAATGTACTTAACGTCATATAACACGCGGGGGTGTTGACGTTTTCATAAATATGTTAAAATTTGGATACCATCAAACTATTCGTCACCGTTCCCCATCTTATATCCTTGCTTCGGTAACCAAACCATAGTGCGATGTAGTCTCGGCGACACTAAAAATGCTATATCTGCCGACACTAATGTCTGACACTGCTTGGGAGTGTCTTGATAGAGAGATAAACGTATTACGGTATTTTTAGTTATAATTATAATGTTGTAATAATGTGTTGTAAAAAGATATTAAGAAATAAAGAAAATTTTAGACGCATGTGCGGCCATCTTTTGGTGTTTTGTGGAGTTGATGTCGGGGATGTCTTTACATATTTTTGGAATATGAAGACAATAATTCCAAATACATTGTTCATGTACTGGTAGGTCTCTCATATGTGAGAGGCCGCCTGGGCAGGTACCACCGCAATGTCTATTTATCCAACAAACAGCAGTGTAAATGCACTGTTGTGTTCCGGTTTGAAGGACATTGTAGCTAGAGTAACTACTGGACATATTGAGACTTAACTTATGTCTCAGGATGTCGAGTGCAGTGGAATGCCAAGCATTGCCTTGTAATTCATGGTGTTGTTCAGCTTTGCTACTGTCCAGCAGCCTTCACAGCCTCCGTGGCGTAGTTGGTTAGACGCTGGCTGTGAAACGAGAGGCCGCGGGTTCGATCCCCGCACCAAGAGAAATGTTTGTGCGGCCCACAAATATTTCTTTCGGGTCTGGGTGTTTGTGAGACCGAAAAGTCTCTCGTAGTTATGATACCCACGACACAAGACTCGATCTTAGTGTGGGGTCAGGACTATGTATGTGACTTTTGGGTGTATTTATTATTATATTTATTTATGAGCGGTCGTATCGCTTACCATCAGGCGAACGGCATGCTCGTCTCGCCATGACAATAAAAACACCAAGCCATAATTTCAAATACTTTGTTGCAGGATAAAGCGGACGACGCACGAATAGGGATGAAGTCCACAGCCCTTACGTTCGGGGAGCACACGCGCCCCGCCCTCATGGCCACGTTGGCAGCGGGCGCCGCGTGTCTGGCCTACTCCGGACAAGCGGCCGGCCTAACCCACATGTACTCGGTTGCGTTGGCTGCGTTCACTGCTACTTTGGGCCATCAGGTGGGTATTCAAGATGAATAATAGCATACACTAACACTGCCTCGGTGGCGTAGTTGTACCTTACGGTTACAAAGCTGAGGTCTCGAGTTCGAATCCCGGGTCGGACAAAGTGATATTGGGTTTTTCTATTCATTATCAGCCCAGTCAGGAATATGCCCGATATGGCGATAGGCTCGCCCCCTATCACATGGGACGGAACATACAAGGCGAAATGTGGGTGTCCTAGTGGCGCCTCTGCCTACCCCTTCTGGAATAAAGGCGTGAGTTTATGTATGTAATACTAGCATACAAATTTCAGCCATCAAGTAAGATAAGCTGAAGGAAAGACATTGAAATAAAACTAATTAAATAAGTCCGCCCCGTGACCACGAAAGCTGTAAAGCAATCGAAACATCGAGAAGTTAGAAATGTAAAAGTTAAACCAAACCGCGATAAAATCCTTAAAAAGTAGTTTTATTTCAATGTTACATTCGCGTAAATCTAAGAAACCAGTATGAAAAACGTTTGGTGTAAGTTGAGGCTGTCATTGATAAGGCTCTGGATTCGATCCCAGGTCGGATAATTTATTTTTTGTATTTAAAAAATGTGTTACAAGGTTTCCGGGACTATAATTAAATTTTTCAGCGAGTTACAATATATTTTTAACAGTTCATGATCTAAAACTGTTTGATGTCTGTTCCTCAACCATTTAAAAAAAATATTTAATAAGAAATAAAGTCTTTTAAATAATTAATAGTATGATTACAGTAGTTTAAATACCGGGTATATTAAGACTGCGACCGAAAACGAAGCCAGGTGGTAGTTTTAGTGGTTACAGAAACAATGCAACAAAAAATGTCGCAAAAGAAGCCGGATTCTTTGCATTTTTTTAAATATCATGTTTGGGTGGTAAATACCTAGTTTTTGTGAAAATATGTCTATAAAAATAAAAAGGTGTAAATTATTGTTTAGGAAAACTATGAATTTACCACCCAAATTCGTCGATAAGAAAAAATTACAAAAACAAAAATTACGATTATTTTACGAAATTTTGAGTCGCATTGTGTCTGAAGTCACTAATACTACCACCTGGCTTCGTTTTCGGTCGCAGTCTTGATATACCCGGTATAATTGTAGACCTATTGTTTTTTTTATAATTTTCTTTTTTCTCCACAGATATACACACTAAACACAGAGGATGCTCAGGAATGTGCGAGCAAGTTCAAATCCAACTCGTTGTTAGGAGGTCTTATATTATTAGGTATTCTGGGGGGAGGGTACCAACAGTACACCCAAAAGAGGAGGGAGAGGGAGGGGAAAGAGGATGCGGATGCTGCAAAAAGCTGTTTTTTTAGTTAAACTTACATCTAGCAACATTGGTGACATATTTTATTAAACAGAGCTTTTTTTGGAGGTAATAATAGTATGAACTATTCTCCTGAGGCAAAAATGCTATTAATACGTTAGAGAATTTGTCAATTATTATACCTATTGAATGGGGTTCGTTAGAAATGTTTTTTTGTATTATAAATATGATTTTTTAAGTTTTTTCTTTAGGTTTTTATACTAATTGTGGAATTCGTGAATTGTTTATATATTGTTAAAATGTTCTCATTCTACAATTTGTTAATTGTGAAAATATTTAACACCGATAATTTTTGCAAATATATTTTGCTTTTTTTCGTTTTTCCTACCGTTACTTATATTTATATGGGATTGGCATATTGACACATAACATACCGGGTATATCAAGACTGCGACCGAAAACGAAGCCAGGTGGTCGTTTTAGTGGTTACAGACACAATGCAAATAAAAATTCGTTAAAACAGCGACAGATTTTTTTTTATAAGTAGTCTATATTTTGCGAAAATAATAATTTAAACCCTTACGTACCATTGAGTGTTTAAACATAAAGAGGTATACATAATTATTTTAGGAAAACTATGCATTTATCACCCAAATACGACGATAAGTAAAAAATTACAAAAAAAAAGTTGTCGATTTTTTTTGCGAAAATTTTACTTGCATTGTGTCTGAAGTCATTAATACTACCACCTGGCTTCGTTTTCGGTCGCAGTCTGGATATACCCTGTTTAATGAGCCACACAAGTGTCGTATTCCGGGATCACTATGCCAGCATAATTTTCACCAAAACACTATTCTTACAATCAAGTGTACAGAACCACCTTGGTACAAATATTATAAATTAATTAGTCAAAACAGCATTTATTATTTATTTAATTATTTAGGTGCTGTGATTAGATGTAAAGGGTTTATAAAATGGTTTATTATAATATTCTAATATAAAGAATATACCAGAGCGGACATGGACTAAATCTATTCGTACCAACCATGCGGGATGAAACGATATGGAATGTATTCTTAGTGTACGAGTGAGAGAGATAAACGATCAAACACGCGGGACAGAATGAGAGGGAACATATGGGTAGTGTAGGAGTGAAAGAGACAAACGATCAGACACGCGGGGCACTAGAGCTGGACGGAACATATTGGTAGTGTAGGAGTGACAGGGACAATCTATCAGTTACGCGGGACAGAACGAGAGGGAACATGTTCTTAGTGTACGAGTGACAGGGATAGAAACAAGAACCACTGCAAACTACAGGTCGTCTACCATCTTCTGTCGCCGAAAGCGCTGTTGTCAAAATAATAACCGTTTTTCTCTCTTCATATTTTATTACATCGGACGTGTTAGTTATTATAATACGAGTACAAATGCTCGATGAATGATATATGAAAACATATCTCAAACAAGGCGTTAAATAGATTTAAAACGATATATTTTTAGTTCCAAAGTCCCACGCCAATAGATGACTTACATTGTTGTTATAAAGCGAGACGGAACATAATAGAGCGTACGAGTGAGAACGAGAGAGCAGTACATGTACCGCAGCTTTTTACAAACATTTTGTTCAATATGTCCGCTCTGGTATATTTTAATGAAACTAGCTAAGGTCCACGACTTTGCTGTAGTCTACATTACAATGTTTTTATTTTACAAACAATTTATACCAGTTATCCATGCAGGAATTATTTATTCTATAATGTAAACAAAAGATATTAGCACAGAAATAATATAATAGGTACAAATGGCGGTCTTATCGCTCTCGGCAACCTCTTACAGACAACCATGGGATGAATTTATGAGAAGGAAAAAATGGCAGTGTAAAAATTAAAATAAAACAATTTTTTTACGGATTTTATCGCGATTTGGTTTACATTTTTTAACTTCCCGACGTTTCGATTGCTTTACGGCTTTCGTGGTCACGGGGCGGACTGTCTGACTGCGGAACACGAAAGCTGTAAAGCAATCGAAACGTCGGGAAGTTAAAAAATGTAAAAATTAAACAAAATCGCGATAAAATCCGTAAATCGAAGAAAGCATAGCGTAAAAATTATAGAAAAAAAGATACAATTAATAAAATTATCTAAATAGGCAATTGATTATTTGATACCCGGAAAATTGTTTGTGAAATACCGGGTATATCCAGACTACGACCGAAAGTCTAGGTGGTAGATTTAGTAATTACAGGCAATATATCTAAAAAAATGCAAAAATATGTTTTTTCTTTTTGCGAAAATGTTTAGTTGCATTGTGTCTGAAGTCACTAATACTACCACCTGGCTTCGTTTTCGCTTGCAGTCTTGATATACCCTTTAGATATTCAGATATTTATAACATGAGCGAAGTCGCGGGCAAACGCTGTTCAATTCAAGCTGAGGTCTCGGGTCCGAATCCCGGGTCGGGCAAAGTGATATTGAGTTTTTCTATTCATTATCAGCACGGAGTCGGGAATTTGTGCCCGATATGGTGATAGGCTCGCCCCCTATTACATGGGACGGAACATACAAGGCGAAATGTGGGTGTCCTGGTGGCGCCTCTGCCTACCCCTTCTGGGATAAAGGCGTGAGTTTATGTATGTATGTAATTAAGTCATTTTCACTGTTTTTAAAACATTTGATAGTTACCAAAGAGCTTGTCGTCAGAAAGTTTGGAAGATCATTATGCAAAATTATTGTCCTGTATGTTGACAGCCTCCGTGGCGCAGTTGGTTAGACGCTTGTGAATCGGGAGACCGCCACGATCCACCGAGACAAATGTTTGTGTGATCCACAGGTATTTGTTTCGGGTATTTGTTTGTGAGACCGAAAAGTCTCTCGTAGTTTCTGATACGACACAAGACTCGATCTTAGTGTGGGGTCAGGACTATGTGGCTGTTGGATATGTCTATTTATTTGTTTGTATAGTTTGCAACCAGGAATTCTATTGTGATGGTTTAGGCCACTTATGTAAATAAGATAATAACTTTCTGACGATATACTATAAGACAGTGTGAGATCTTAAGATTGATTTTGAATAACATCAAATAACTATGAACTGCCTCGGTGGCGCAGTTGTACTACGGTACCGTTACATAGAGGTCTCGGGTTCGAATCCTGTCGGGCAAAGTGATATTGGGATTATCGGGATTTTGGATATGGATACATTTTGAAAAATACGATAAAAAATTGAATCAAATACCCTTTGTCGATATCTTTGAGAAATATATATTGTGAATTTCTGTATCTGCACTGCGCTTACCACCGAGTGTATTTTAAACAATATCTTAAGTTCTTGCACTGTATTTTGTAAATAGTTTAACGAATTTCGTAGTGAAGTTGTTGTAAATATTAAAGTTATTCTTGCCAACTTGTTTTTATAATAATATCCCTCTGCCCTTACCATTGCAATTTTTTATAGCCATGAGTGGCGAGACGAGCATGCCTGCCTGATGGTAGCCATACGACCGCTCATGGACAGTAGCAAAACCAAACTACATAAATTACAAAGCAATGCTTGACATTCCACTGCGCTCGCTATCCTGAGACATAAGTTAAGTATGTCCAGTAGTTACTCTACAATGTCCTTCAAACCGGAACACAACAGTGCATTTACACTGCTGTTTGTTGGAGAAATAGACATTGCGGTGGTACCTACCCAGGCGGCCTCTCACATGAGAGACCTAACACCAGAGAAACAGTAATAGTAATTTCTATTTATGAAAAAAATAGCTTTACTTTGTCCAATAGTTTGTTTATAAACGGTTTGAATTTAATATTTCTTTATCGGAACACATAACCTATAAAGTTTTACTACTGTGAATATAACAAGCGCATTATGATTTTTTGCATACTGCTTTATTTGGGTATGGTATTTTTGTATTCTTACATACTCCTAAGTGCGTGGTGGCCTGTTGGTAACGGACCAGACGCCTAAATGTTCACAGAGGTCGCGGGCTCAAATCCACACACACCTCTGACTTTTCGGAGTCATGTGCGTATTAGTCAATCACCACGCAGTAACGGTGAAGAAAACATCGTGAGGAAACCTGCATACCGTAGCGATTTGTAAGAATTTGTGTGATGTAAAGTCCGCCCGCACTAGGCCAGCGTGGTGGACTATATCTAACCCCACTCAATCGCACTGTAGCTAAAATTGAATTTCCCTGCTCAGCAGTGGGTGTATACAGCCTAATATTTATTTTACAATCAAAAAACAAAGTTACAATTAAAGTTCTTTTTGTAGTTTTACAAACAGCTTTCTGCAATGGAAGAACAGAAAAGATGGCCTTTACTACAATCGCGCCTAAAATGGACAGAAGTATTTATAAGAAGACAGCTGAATTGATCCATTTAATTAACGGCATCCATAATGAAAAAGATTATGAAAATAAAGAGCAAAATGTTCAAGGCAAGTGTTTTTATATTTTTTTATTACAGTTATTGGCGAGACGGGCATGCCATTCGCCTGATGGTAAGCGATACGACCGCTCATGGAAAGTAGTAAACCAAACACCGTGAATTACAACGCAATGCTTAGGATTCCGCTGCGCTCGCCATCCTGAGACATAAGATGTTAAGTCTCATTATCTCCAGTAGTTACTCTGGCTACAATGTCCTTCAAACCGGAACACAACGGTGCATTTACACTGCTGTTTGTTGGAGAAATAGATATTGCGGTGGTACCTACCCAGGCAGCCTCTAACATATGAGAGACCTACCGCCAGTAAAGTATACCATGTTAAGTATTAACATCCTATGAACATTAATAGTTTGTCAGTCTCCGTAGCGCAGTTGGTTAGACGCTTGTGAAACGAGAGACCGCAACGATCCCGCACCGAGACAAATGTTTGCTGATCCACAGGTATTTGTTTCGGGTCTGGGTGTTTGATACAGCGCAGTCTTTTTTTTATATTATAGGGGGCAAACCATTGTCTTATATTCTACCGAAAGACGAGACACGTCAAAGAAATAAAGTGTCCTCGTATTTTAAAAGCACACTGCAATATTACATCACTTACCTGGTATTTTATTAAAATATTGTAACTTCAGATGATTTGCTTTCGGTTTGACGGCGAAATATTCATTTATTACTTTTAAACGTACGCGATAAGGCGAACTGCACTGTCACTGTCACGAAGCAAACTGATTCATGTGTGGTGCATGCGCCGCAAGTAGGTGGGACACATTTTTTGTACTGAATGTCTTATCTAGTGTAACATTGATATCGATGGGGCAAACAAACACACGGCTCACTGATGGTAAGTGAACACCGCCCATGACCATCTTCAACACCATAGGGCATGGAGATGCGTTGCAATAAAAATAATGTCTCCTGTAGTTTCTGATACTAAAAGACTTGAATAGTAGTCCATGGTCTTTTTTTTATATAAGAGGGCCGGTAAACGAGCAAACAGGCCACCTGAGGCCGTAGTGCGAGTTTTTATACCGACTCGATCGCGTTAAAGTAAGCTTCGTTTTGTATGGCATTTGATCAGCGCCATCTAGTATTAATATTGTGAATCTTATTTCTGAGTGCGAGATTTGTTTATGTTATATACAAAACGAAGCTTACTTTAACGCGATCGAGTCGGTATAAAAACTCGCACTACGGCCACTAATGGTAAGTGATCACTGCACATGAATATTAACGCTTGGATCATGGATGTTACCGGCCTGTCAGATCGGAAGGGCAGCGGGGAGGAAAAACGATGAGAAGAGGAAAGGGTATTCGGCAATCTTTAACAGCTTTATTTATAGATTTAAAGCGTATATTAGTTATCGAATGTTTTGTCTTCTTCGCCCAAACGGATTCAAAAGTCGTTCGAAAGGGACAAAACATTCGATAACTAAAATAGGTTTTAAATCTGTCTACGAATATGACCGTAATTAAGACAGTTGTGTGTATATTTTGACAGGTGTAGAGACAGACTACTTTAGTATGCGATTCAATAAAGAGATGGCGCTAAATCAAATATTGAAATTGGTTCAGAAAAACTACGACGCCGGCAAGCAATACAAGGATTTGCCGAAGATCAGGCTTCATTACATCAGCAATCCTGAGGTTTTGGAACAATTTAAGGCTATCATGAAGCAGAAAGAGTAAGTATCTGTATCAGCCCATATACGTCCCACTGCAGGGAACGGGCCTCCTCTACAATCGAGAGTACGATTAAGAATTTGCTAAAGGCCTCCACGCTGGCCTAGTGCGGTTTGGCTGTAATAAATTGGTGATATTCGTAATTGTATTCGGAAAGAGACCGTACACAGCGGTTGAGGAGCCGTCATAGTGAGCCAGGTGATTCGCGTTTCGGGTTATGTGTATATCCGGATACAATCAAGGTGGTATAATTGAATTGTCACGCAAGAGACTTTTCGGAGTCAACAAAACATCATTAGGCATTCTACCTACTATTAAAATCATAAGAATTTGTATGGTATGGGAATTCGCTCAACGAGTTATGGCGCGGGCTATGCTCGGTGTTTCTCTGAAGGATAGAATCGGAAATGAGCTTATCCGACAGAGAACCATGGTTATCGACATAGCCCAAAATTAGCAAGTTGAAGTGGCAGTGGGCCGGTCACATTTTTCGGAGAACCGACAACCGTTGGGTAGACGTGTTCTCGAGTGGAGACCGCGCCTTGACAAACGTAGTTTAAGACGCCAATCAGGTGGACCGACGATATTCGTAAGGTGGCTGGTAGCGGTTGGACAATAGGCTAAAGATCGAGCCCATTGGCGTGCAATAGGAGAGGCCTATGTCCAGCAGTGGACGCAGAAGAGCTGATGATGATGATGGTATGGGAATCCGCCAACTCGCACTGGGTCAGCGTGCTGGATTACTTAATAATTGTAAAGGAGGCACGTGCCCTGCACTGGGACTTACTAGGCCTAGATTATTGTTAGATAATTATTTATATTTTACAGCAATTCGATATCATACGAAGAATACTCAGAAAGTGATCCCAATAGGAAACTCAAAGAGATACTCAAAAGCTTGAGACGACAAGCCGTTTTCCGAATCGACGATTGTAAGTATTATGATATGGTCTTTTACTATTTCAATCAATAGCCAACAATTTTCGGTAAACTAACTGATGCTTAAACGCCATTTACATGGAGAGAGTTTCTCGCGGCGAGAATCGTATGCGATTATCGCATGCCATAACCGCCATAGATTAACGTGTTTGCAGAAATGTTTACACGATGCAACTTTTTTGTATCCTTGCGATAATCGTATTTTCGAGGCGAGAAACTCTCCCGTGTTAATGAGGCTTAAGTTATTATCGTACATATCTATCTATCTATATCAGCCGATATACGTCTCACTGCTAGGCACGTGCTTACTCTACAATCGAGAGAATCGATTGAGAGTGGTTAGGCCATATAGTCCACCACGTTGGCCTAGTGTTGGTTGGCGGACTTACATACCGTAGAAATTCTTTAAAATCGCTACGGTATGCAGGTTTCCTCTCGACGTTTCCCTTCACCGTTAAAGTGCGTGGTGATTGACTATCAATACACACATAACTCCGAAAAGTCGGAGGTGTGCCCTGGGATTTGAACCCGCGACCACCGTGAATATGTTGGCAGTCGCGTCTAGTCCGTTACCAACAGGCCACCTCACACTACATCATACATCGTACATATACAAGTCCTTCAAATGCACTCCTTTGAAAACTGTATCTCCAAAGTGCAGACCTTCGCAACCAGCAAGGTTGTTTTTGTACCAGCGCATGTGACTGCCTCGGTGGCGTAGTTGTACTACGGTACGACTACAAAGCTGAGGTCTCGGGTTCGAATCTCAGGTCGGGCAAAGTGATATTGGGTTTTTCTATTTATTATCAGCCCGGAGTCAGGAATTTGTGCACGATATGGCGATAGGCCTATCACATCATGGGACGGAACATACAAGGCGATGTGTGGGGTGCCCTGGTGGCGCCTCTGCCTACCTCTTCTGGGATAAAGGCGTGAGTTTATGTATGCATGTAGAGATACTGTATTATCGTCTTTTGTTCAGGTCCATTTTCTCTGGACCTCTGCGTGATTTTCTCCCAGCAAAGCCAGATCATCTGCGTAACCTATTACCTTATACTTCTTATCGATTTACAAGGTTACTATAGTGTACGAGTTGCTTTAGTATTTTGACAGTTTCCGTGGCGCAGTTGGTTAGACGCTTGCTGTGAAACGGGAGGTCGCGGGCTCGATTTCCGCACCGAGACAAATATTTTTGTGCTCCACAGGTATTTGTTTCGGGTCTGGGTGTTTGTGAGACCGATAAGTCTGTCGTAGTTTCTGATACGACACGAGACTCGATATTAGTGTGGGGTCAGGACTATGTATGTGATTGATGTATTATTTAGAGTGTACTCGTATCTTTATCCTTTTTTTAGCTGCATCAGCAGAGAAGGCAGTGTCAGATACACAACAAGTTAGGGACGCAATTCAACAAAGCCGAGAGGACAAAAATACCCAAAAATCTGACAAGCAACAATATTTTGAAGACTTAGCACGAGACAGCAGAAAAAAAGAGAAGGAAAGCAAAGAAAAAAATAACGCCTGGGACATAATTACTACGAAATACAACTGGGATGAGAAAGATAAAAAAGATTGGGGAGGCAAAGATATCAATATATCTGAAGGCGATCAAAAGAAAAGCAATAAAAAAGCCGATAACTGGGACGATTGGGGCGATAAGAAAGTAAAAAAAGACAAGTACGATAGTGGCAAAGATAAAAAGATAGATATTTGGGATGACTGGGAGCAGAAAAACGATAGAAAAGAAGAAAAATGGGACGATTTGGGACAGGATACAAAGAAAAATGATTGGGACGATAAAGGACTGGACAAGAAGAAAGATGATTGGGATGACTGGGGTAAAAATAAAAATAAGAAGGATAACAAATGGGATGACATGGGACAGGATAAAAAGATTGACGCTTGGGACGCTCCAGTTAAAAAGAAAGACAAGAATAAAAAGATAGACAAACTTGACGAATGGGGGCAGAATGATAAAAAAGATTCATGGGACGACGGTGGACAAAAGAAAAAGAAAGTTACTTATGATGACTGGGCACAAAAAAAAGATACATTGGACACATGGGGCGATGAAGCCAAACTAAAACCTCAAAAGGAAAAAGTCGATATTTGGGACAAACCTAACAAAAGAAAAGGTTATAATTCGAAAAAGAAAGAAAAAGATCGGGACGACCAAAACAGCTGGGATAATTGGGAAATGACAACTAAACAAAAAAGAAAAACAACTAAAAGAAACAGTCAGATAACGTATAAAAAGATAAATGAGTGGGACCATTATGTGCCAAAAGTAAGTAAGTCTAAAAGATATGAGTATGAGAGAAACATCCCAGCCGGGGCATTTGGTAGAACTTCAATACCTTTTGTGGGAAAGAAAGGGATTTATGAAGATATATAAAGAATAAAAGAGTAGTTTTACTTGTGTATTCTATTCTTTTTTTAACTTTCCCCACTTCCTTGTCCTATTAGCAAGAATGACCAGACGAGCAGGTCGCCTGGTAGTGCGCGTCCCGCCCGCACATAAACAGCAACACGAGCTACTTATTAAGCACTGCCAGCCACAGCACTCACAGATATTATTTAAGTCTCTTATCCCGTTATCTAGCTGTCCTGGATCTAGCTACAATGGTCTTTAAACCAGAACACAACAATAACATACAGCTGAATATCTCTTATCTACCCAAGAGGCATTTTGCATACAAAATACCTCCTTCACTTAAGGGGCATTTTCAATTCATAAAGTGGATGAAGCGAAAGTAATAATATGTCAGGATCGAGCAAAGTGGTGATCCATAGTATCTGCCTACCCCTATGGTATACAGGCGTGACGATTATGTATGTGTGTATGTAAATTTAGGGATTTTGTACATTCTTTGACGAATACTATAGGGTGCTCTATAGGCTGGGAAAATATATAGCGGAACTTTTATCCCGAAAAATCTTTTTCATTGGGGAAACTACGAGCAATATTAGTGCCTATAAAACCTATAGCATTGTGCCTTTCGCTTCATCACGCTGGCCTAATCCAGGTTGGTAGAATTCACATATGGAATCGTGAAAACGATATTCTTCAAAATTTGTTTCTTTTGTTTTTATTACTTTAATAGGTCCTATGAAACGAAAGAACGCTGGTTCAATCGCCGCGCGAAGACAAACATCTGTATGATCCGTAGTTATTTGTTTCGGGTCTGGGTGTTTGTGAGACCGAAAAGTCTCTCGTAGTTTCTGATACACAAGACTCGATCTTATGGGATCAGGACTATGCATGTGTAAAAATCTACTTATTTTTTTAAATAAAATAATAAATAGCAGACCAATGGATTGTTCCAAAAGTTTATTACTAAAACAATAAAACAAGGTTTTATTATTTATTTAATGTTCAACCATGAAGAAAATTATATACACACATGTTTTATATTTACTTTGTAAGTATTCTGTATATATTATTTTCAAAATATTTTCATATTATAGAAGGAAAAGGCAATAATTATTAACAAAAAGAAATACAGAACTTTAAAAAATGAAGGAATTCATGAGGATCCCTTACAATAGAAATATTAACCAAACTGTACTAAGCCACTGTGTATGGCCTAACCCCTCTCAATCTAACCATTGATTGGAGTTGTTAATTGTAGTAAAAAGTTACCTAATTTTGAAATGTAATATTCAGACTGTCTCAGTGGAGTAGTTTTTTTACGGTACGAATACAAAGCTGAAGTCTCGGGTTCGAATCCCGGGTCGGGCAAAGTGATATATATTATATACCTTGTTATTTGCAGTAATCGAAGTGACGTGCAGAAAATATGATTTGGAATCGGAGGCTATGAAGCTCCACGGAGAAGATTTTGACACAGTTCTGAAGAGGTTCAGGAAAACATCTGATTATCTAATTATTTTGGAAGACAAGGTAATTTTGATATGTAATCGGCGTTCTGGGAGACTTCACTTGACTCAGCCGTGCAAAACTAGACCAATATTATTATTAATCAATTATTATTCTAAATTATTTATAAACTGCTCTGAATTCAACTGCGCTGCGACTCCTGTATCACTGTATTGTAAACTTGTTTTGAAAAGAGCAACGCTAGAGTTTCTTGCCCGTTCTCTGGCGAAAACAGCCTTGTGAACCGGCTGGTAGTAGAAAAAAGTGACTGAATCTAAATAATGTATGACATTTCATGGGTTCCATAAATATTTTCATTTCGTTTCATAAAAGAACGTAGTGGTGGCCTGTTGGTGACGGACCAGACGCGGCTGCCAATATGTTTACGGTGGTTGCGGGTTCAAATGACGTACACCTCTACCTTGCAGAGTCATGTGTATATTTATAGTCAATCACCACGCACTATAACTGTGAAGGAAAACATCCTGAGGAAACCTGCATACCTTAGCAATTTGGAAGAATTTCTATGGTATGTAAAGTCCGCCCGCACTAGGCCGGCGTGGTGGACTATATCTAACCCCTCTCAATCGTACTATGGATTGTAGAGGAGGCCGGTGCCCTGCAGTGGGATGTATATGGCATGATACAGATACTGATAAGCAAAGTGAAATCCGAAGTGCGTGAACGTAAACGAATGGAAGATAAAGCGATAGGCTCGCCCCCTCATCATGGGACGGAACACATCAGGCAAAACATGGGTGTTCTGGTAGCACCTCCGCCAACCCCTTCTGGGAAGAAGGCGTGAGTATGAATATATAAATACACCCAACAGTCATATACATAGTCCTGACACCACAATAAGGCCGAGTCTTGTGTCGTATCAGAAACTACGAGAGACTTTTCGGTCTCACAAACACCCAGACCCGAAACAAATACCTGTGGATCACACAAACATTTGTCTCGGTGCGGGGATCAAACCCGCGGCCTCACGTGTCACAGCATTCAACCAACTGCACACGGAGGCTGCCATATGAATATATTTTGTTATGTTTACAGATGCAAGAACTCATTGAACACAAAGACGACATAAAAATTATGACAATGCACCACTACATTGAGCAATTGAAGAAAAAGATAACCGATATCATAGGGATAAATAGGGGCAGAACAGAATCTTCGACTCCTACTCTTGATGCGGCGACGAGGTAACCTCAAGATATTAATTCTAACCATATACAGCGCGTCTACGATAATTTTACCAATACTAGGGGTATTGGGCAGCCGAAAAATTATCAAATATTGCCGGTGCAATATATTTCAGCGCCATCTCTTTGTTGAATCGCATACTAAAGTAGTCCGTGTCTATTTCTGTCAAAATAAATACACCCAACTGTCACATACTACATGGACCTTGTGGAGACTATGAAGAATTTCCGTGCTTTCCGGCGATTTTGCCATACCTATTATTGGAATCAAGTATAACAGCTTACATAATAGGTCCCATTTAAATGTAATAATGACTAATCCGTGGTGCTTTACAGCTGGCTTATCTGGCTGTAAATGTCTTTATGCGAGGTTATTTACCTCTTTAGTTCATTGTTTTGTCACCCGCTTTATTAGGGAGGGAAGTGGACATTAATTTATTTCCAACTCCTCCTATTAATTTAACTTTTTGATTGATTTCGTTGCGGGTTAAAGACAAGTTAGACATTCCCGGAGACTCGCTGAGCTTCAATGCTCAGTGTCATTAAAATGCGTGCCACTGTTGATCCTGGCTTACAGGAGTTGCAGTGGCGGGTGTGAGGGCGGGACAGTCTCCTATGTCACATGCTTTAAGATTGCTTTTACCCAATGCCCCTTTGCTCTTCCCCTCCTTTTCCTTCGCGCTCCCCTCCCGATCTGATGGGGAACACATCTAGGATCCAAGAGTTGTGGATGTTCATGTGCCATCGCTTATCATCAGCCGACCTGTTTGTTCATTCCGGACCTTTTGTATAAAAATTCTGTTTAAATTCATGTCTGCGTTCCATTTATGATATAATTGACAGCCTCCGTGGCGCAGTTGGTTAGACGCTTGTGAAACTAGAGTCCGCTACGATCCAACGAGACAAATGTTTGTGTGATCCACGGGTATTTGTTTCGGGTCTGTGTTGAGACCGAAAAGTCTCTCGTAGTTTCTGATACCACTCAAGACTCGACCTTAGTGTGGGGTCAGGACTATGTATTTGTTGGGTATATATATTTTATTGCAATGAAAGGCGTGACGAGTAGGTATACCATTCGCCTGATGGTAAGCGATACGACCGCTCATAGACAGTAGCAAAACCAAACACCATGAATTATAAAGTTATGCTCGGCATTCCACTACGCTCGCCATTCTGAGACATAAGGTGGTAAGTCTCATTATGTCCAGTAGTTACTCTGGCTACAATGTCCTTCAAACCGGAACACAACAGTGCATTTACACTGCTGTTTGTTGGAGAAATAGACATTACAGTGGTAACCCAGGCGGCCTCTCACATATGAGCGACTTACCACCAGTATTTGTTTCGGATCTGGGTGTTGACAACGAAAAGCATCTCGTAGTTTCTGTTACAAGACTCGATGTTGGAGTCAGGACTATGTATGTGATGGATGTATTTGTTTATTATTGCAGTTATTTGCGAGGTCACTTCACGTACCGTCGTCAAGAGCATACAGAGAGTGATGAATCCCTGACTCCGGTGCAGCAGCTGGACTCGTACCCTCGTCTGTCCTCCCCGCTCAGTGTGGCTGAACGGAACTCCTTTGTGGACCTTGGGTTTGAATATGCTGGGTAAGGCTTTGCTTGTATGATAATTTACGTAGTACGTAGAAAATTTAAATTGCTGTAGCGTGAAGATGCATCTCAGCGGGCCGGCATGATTGTGTCGGTATGAGACTACCGTCTGATACCATTCGATACTCTATCTGGACGGCATTAGCACTTATCACCAGTTGCAATGCAGTCACTATGCCGTGCCAGAATAAAATAAGAGGTATACGGGTGATTTTTTCAAATGAACGTGAATGGCAAAATCTACTTAAGCGCAAAAACACGGGGAGTTTCTCGCGGCGAGAATCGTATGCCATTATCGCATGACATAACCGCCATAGATTATTGTGTTCTTCAAACGTTTACACGATGCAACTTTTTTGTATCCTAACGATAATCGTATCTTAATGTAAACTCTCTTCGTGTAAATGGGCCTGAAGAGACGGAAAAAGAATTGATTATTCATTTTCAATTGATTCTCTGTCTATATTGATGCAATTTATCGGAATTTATCGGTATTCGAAGGATCTAATAACGGAATACATCGGTTTAAGACTATTATTCACTTAAACATATTAATAGTACATTCCACAGCCATTTCCACAGCCTCCGTGGCGCAGTTGGTTAGACGCCGGCTGTGAAACGAGCTGCGGGTTCGATCCCCGCACCAAGAGAAATGTTTTGCGGCCCACAAATATTTCTTTCGGGTCTGGGTGTTTGTGAGACCGAAAGGTCTCTCGTAGTTCTGATACCTGCGACACAAGACTTAATTGATCTTAGTGTGGGGTCAGGACTATGTATGTGACTGTTGAGTGTATTTATTATTTTATTCGTTCAGTTATCTCCGCATCGAGACAAATGTATATATACATATGAACCACAAGTATTTGTTTCGGGTCTGGGTGTTTGTGAGAGTGAAAAGTCTCTCGTAGTTTCTAATACATAAGACGCGATCTTAGTGTGGGATCAAGACTGTTATGTGACCGTTGTGTGTACTTATTATTTTTCAGCCACATAATCCACGCCATGATCAAAAGTCTGGGTCCTGAGGACGGGCCGGCGAAGTCCACACTACTGCCGTACGGTGGTGATCATTACCACCATCATAAGCTCACCACTACCACTGAACACGTGCATGTACATGAGGTATGTATCTGTGGTTACCACTTACCATTAAACGCCATTTACACGGGGAGTTTCTCGCGGCGAGAATCGTATGCGATTATCGCATGACATAACCGCCATAGATTATCGTGTTCTGACAAATGTTTACACGATGCTACTTTTTTATATCCTTACGATAATCGTATCTTTGAGGCGAGAAACTCCACGTGTAAATGAGGCTTTATAGTGGTATAACCACGGATATGAACCTAAGAGATCTGATGCAAGTCTTTCAAGTATGAAAACAAGTTTTTAATATCTACTGTAGTGTTACTGGTGGTTTCTCATATGTGGGAGGCCGCCTGGGTAGGTACCACCGCAATGTCTATTTCTCCAACAAACAGCAGTGTGAATGCACTGTTGTGTTCCGGTTTTAAGGACATTGTAGCCAGAGTAACTACTGCACATAATGAGACTTAACTTATGTCTTAGGATGGCAAGCGCAGTGGAATGCATTGCTTCGTAATTCATAGTGTTGGGTTTTGCTACTGTCCATGAGCGATGGTATCGCTTACCATCATGCGAATGGCCATATTTAATACGATAAATACGGCTGCAGATAATTTTGTGTCTAGTCCTCATCTACAACATACCGGGTATATCAAGACCGCGACCGAAAACGAAGCCGGGTGGTAGTTTTAGTGGTTATAGACACAATGCAACTAAAAATTTCGCAAAAAAAGCGACAGATTATTTTTGGCAATATTTTAAAAATCATCGTTTTTCGGGGGTAAATCCTTAGTTTTTGCGAAAATAGTTATTTAAATCCTTATGTACCATTGCGTCTTTAAAAATAAAAAGGTGTACATCATTATTTTGGAAAAATCATGTATTTTTCACTCAAATACGACGATAAGAAAAAAAAAACAAAAAAAAAATCGATTTTTTATTGCGAAATTTTTAATTGCATTGTGTCTGAAGTCACTAATACTACCACCTGGCTTCGTTTTCGGTCGCGGTCTTGAGATACCCTGTATAGTTTTCGCAGCGCATGCGATGTAAAGAATATTTTAGGTAATTTTTTTATACCTTGGGTTACATTATGGGAGTTTTAATGAGGATCCCTTATTATTTGAAAATATAATATAGCCTATGTCACCCGGGGATAGTGTAGCTTCCCAACAGCGAAAGAATTTTTCAAATAAGTTCAGTAGTTTCCGAGCCTATTCAGTGCAAACAAACAAATCTTTCCTCTTTATAATATTAGTATGGAAAATGATTTGTTCCAGGTGAAACCGACAGATGGGGCGACGGATACGACGGTCGGTATCGAGTCCACCACCTCGCCGATATTCAAATACCGATACAAACCACAGCGACCTCAATAAATATAATGAAATGAAATGAAAATGTTTATTGAACCCATTAAATGTCATACATTGTTTAGATTCAGTCACTTTTTTCCACTACCACCCGGTTCACAAGGCTGTTGTCGCCAGAGAAGAACGGGCAAGAAACTCTAGCGTTGCTCTTTTCAAAACAAGTTTACAATACAGTAACAGAGGTTGCAGCGCAGTTCAATTCAGAGCAGCTCATAAATAATCTTAATATCTTGTTTTATCTATTCTTCACCCATAATAAAACATTTACATGGGGAGTTTCTCGCCTCAAAGATACGATTATCGTAAGGATATATAAAAGTTGCATCGTGTAAACGTTTGTCAGAACACTATAATCTATGGCGGTTATGTCATGTGATAATCGCATACGATTCTCGCCGCGAGAAGCTCTCCCCGTGTTAATGTGATTACGGGCATATGAGGCGATGCCAACATAACAAACACAATTGACAGTCTTCATGGCTGGTCGGTTAAACGCTTGTGAATCGAGAGACCGCTACGATCCACCGAGACAAATGTTTGTGTGATCCACAGGTATTTGTTTCGGGTCTGGGTGTTTGTGAGACCGAAAAGTCTCTCGTAGTTTCTGATACGACACAAGACTCGATCTTAGTGTGGGGTCAGGACTATGTATGCGACTGGTGGGTGTATTTGTTTATATTATTTTATTTTATTAGAAACCACCTGATTAAACTTATTTATTCGTTTAATAAACTGACTGCTACGTCAATGTATGGCATACATATAAAGTTTTAAACAATTTTTCTTTATTGCCGCGAATAGCGAGACGAGCATGACATTCGCCTGATGGTAAGCGATACGACCGCTCATGGACAGTAGCAAAACCAAACAACGCCATAAATTACAAAGCGTTGTCATTCCAATGCGTTCGCCATCCTGAGACATGTTATGAAATGAAATGAAAATTTTATTTATTCAAGCCATTAAAATGTTCAACATTATTCATTCTTTTTTTGTTCTACCAACCGGTTCAGAAGCGGTTTTCACTAGAGAAGAACGGGCAAGAAACTCTAGTGTTGCTCTTTTCAAAACCAGTTTACATGTAGTGATTATTACAAAAGTTACAAGTTGGCTTAAATCAGAGCAGTTCATTAATAATTTGCTATAATTTGCAAGTATGATTTTTTTAATACAAATATGTTCACGTTATTTTGGAGACTGTCTCGCCCTCACACCCGCCACTGCAACTCCTGTAAGCCAGGATCAACAGTGGCACGCATTTTAATGACACTGAGCATTGAAGCTCAGCGCGTCTCCGGGAATGTCTAACTTGTCTTTAACCCGCAACGAAATCAATCAAAAAGTTAAATTAATAGGAGGAGTTGGAAATAAATTATTGTCCACTTCCCTCCCTAATAAAGCGGGTGACAAAACAATGAACTAAAGAGGTAAATATCTTCGCATAAAGACACGTTATATTTAATATGGCTGAGAGAAGCGAAGTAGCCCATAACGAAGAATCAGTATACTCTGTTTCGCCAACGCAGTAAATAATTGTAAAAGCGTTAAGTAATCTATTCATCATTTACAATGGAAGCAAATCGGACAGACCAGTCCACACAAGCAGCACCCGTTCACGAGTATGACGCATGTGCCAGCCATCGGCCTCCTCAACCATGCTACAGGGAAGTGACCGCCCCGGCACACGACGCCATCGCAAGCACAGACTTTTGAGCGAGCATGACACACCCAATTTACAAAGCAAAATAAAATGGTTGAAGTTAGTTAATATAAATGATTTTATACAGAGCACACTAATACCTCCGCTCTGAGATACTATATATTTAATTAATTTTATACTATTCCCAAGCCTTATTATCATCTAGATATTCTGAAATTTTATAATAAGCTTTATTGTATAATTTTTGCTCTATAGTAGCTTTGAATTTTTCAATACTTAAGACTTTAATAAGAGTGAGAACTTTGTTATAAAAGTGTATACAGTAACCTTAAAAGATTTGCTGATTCTGTCTGTTCTGAAATCTTATGAGTAGCTAGATTGTTCTTATTCCACTATTAAAAATACTAATTTTTGTTGTGAATGTCGCTAACCTTTCGAAAGTGTCCTTTATTTTTATGAAGATACATTAATTTCTTATGTCAATATGTCCAGTAGTTACTTTCGCTATAAATGTCATTTAAACCGGAACACAACAGTGCATTTACACTGCTGTTTGTAGGGAAAATGGACATTGCGGTGGTACCTACCCAGGCGGCCTCTCACATATGAGAAACCTACTACCAGATTGCTACAATACCTCCCCTTTATTTTTGGTCTTTTATCAAAATCTTCTCCACGTGGGAGAAGCTAAAGTCTTTTCTGAATTCTAAAGTCGTTCGAAAGGGACAATCATTTGATAACTAAAATTTGCTTTAACACTGTCTATGAATAAGGCCTTAAGTCTATTGTAAGGGACTTATCCATAGACAGATTTTAAACCTATTTTAGTTATAGAATGTATTGTCTTCTTCGCTCAAACTGAATTCCAAAGTCGTTCGGAAATGACAAGACATTCGATAACTAAAATAGGTATTAAAACTGTCTATGAATAACGCTGCAAAAATCTGTTATTACGTATTACCCGTAGGAAATATCTGTGGACCTGAATAATTGACGTCAATGGAACATAAGTTCAGCAAATTCAAAATATAGGTTATACAAATTAAATTAAAATAGAAAAAAGAATACAAAAAAGAATTCGCATCCATCTCAAAACGTTTTTAATGTAAAATAACATAGTAGATAGGCGAAGACAAAAAAAATGAAATGTGAACCGCATTCCGGCAAGGTTCACAGATATTTCCGACCGGGTTTACCAATGTTTTTGCACCTTTGTATTAAATTGGCACAGACTAACCAAACAAAAATTTAACGAGCCGAACCGTTTACACAATTGTCGTGTATTTTTGTTTTAATTAAACGGTTAATAAATCAAATGATAACAGCTGAGCAATCTTGAAAATTCAAATATTATCTATACATATAATAAATTTGTAACCAATCGATGTCTGTACATGGAAGATAAATGAGAAAAACTAATATGGGATTTTTAGAATTTTTGTCTGTTTGTCTGTACGGTTGTGCGCAATGAACTCCGAAACGGCTTAACTGATTTCGATGAAATTTGTTATGAAGGAAGCTGTCACCCTGGATTAACACTTAGGCTACTTTTATCCCGAAAACAATATTTAGTGTTCCCGTGAGGAAGGAATTCCGATATATTTGGACATTTATATACTCAAAGGGATGGGATGGGACTGGATTACATGCCTTGAGTGAGAATGAGACGGGACGGGCGGAATATAACGGGTTGGGACGGGACGGGATAGGAAATTCCAAAGTTAATTTCAAATAAAGTTAATCACGCAGACGAAGTTTGCGGGCAGAAGCTAGTGTTTGAATATTATTTCTATAAATTCGTGGTTTGGTTTTGATGAATCACAGTCGGGAATCGAGTTGGCAATGGCGGACCTTAAGCTAGTCGTTTTGGCTTTACTGGTAAGAATTTTGATTATTTGGAAATTATAAACACAAAATAAGGAATAAAAGGAGAATGCCCATGCATGGTATCGGTAAAAAACATCGTTGACCCCGATACCGATACTGCTTAAAATTCATCATAGCATTTTTTATGGTTTGTCCTTAAACGTTTTCCTGTTTAATTCCGTGCGACAGATTTTTATAAAATAAAGTAATTATCACATTTTACAATACGTCAGCCATTATTACAAATGGGACTACCAGAGTGACTGGACTTCAAGTTCATTTCTCCAAGAACTCCGGGCCTGGATCGCAGTTATGTTTATTTTTATTGAAAATTTATATTTATATCTACACATAAAAGAAAGTTTCATCGAGGGACAAAACCGCATCGATACCAACCATAGTAAAATGGTCGTTCTCCTTTGACGGCCTCCGTGGCGCAGTTAGTTAGACACTTCCTGTGAAACGAGAGGTCGCTAGTTCGAAGCACCGAAACAAATGTTTGAGTGAACCACAGGTATTTGTTTCGGGTCTGAGTGTAAGACAAAATTTTTAGTTTCTAATACGACACAAGACTCGATCTTAGTGTGGGGTCAAGACTATGTGATTGTTGGGTGTACTTATTATTTTCCAGCCACATAATCCACTTCTGTGCTTCTGCATCAGCCCATATACGTCCCTCTGCAGGGCACGGGCCTCCTCTACAATCGAGAGTACGATTGAGAGGGGTTAGATATAGTCCACCACGCTGGCCTAGTGCGGGCGGATTTTACATACCATAGAAATTCCAATCGCCACGGTATGCAGGTTTGCTCACGATGTTTTCCTTCACCGATATCACATAATCCACGAGATGATCCAAACCGTGGCTCCTGAGGTCGGACGAGTATGTATTTATTAATAATTTTGTTTCCAGCTGACTGTAGCCTCTGCCCACGTGTATCCGTGGCACAAACACCACAAAAAGGGCCGGGGTCATGGCGGTTCTCAAGTTGTCGTAAGCTATACCAAATTCTATTTGTTTTCTTTGCAAAATTATCTTAAAGTTAGTATTTACGAGAGAAATCACAACGTTGATAAAGTAATGTGGCGACGTCTGGTAAGCGATAAGGGTAGGCAGAAGTATTTTCAAAACGTTTCAAAAACGTTTGTGAAAGAAAACTGCAGTATCGATCTTCTGTTTCTCTTTTACTCGTACGCTACGCTATGTTCTTTCTCGCTCTGGTGTCCCGCGTGGCTGGTACGCGCGCTTATTACTGTCCCTGTCATTCTTACGCTACGCTATGTTCTTTCTCGCTCTAGCGTCCAGCATGACTGGTACGCGCGCTTATTGCTGTCCTTGTCACTCGTTAGCTAAACTATGTTCCCTCTCGCTCTGGTGTCCCGCGTTGATGGTACGAGCCTATTACTATCCTTGTCATTCGTATGCTACATTGTTCTGTCTCGCTCTGCGCATATCTATGTGTGATTTTGTTCGCAATGCCAGCTCTGTTTTAACACCTCAATGGCTACCTCTTTTATATTGAAGAAAAATATTAGTACTAATGATGTGATTATCTTTTTAATTGCAGGTATCCGGACCACTGATTTGTTTGGGTAAATAATTATATTTTAACACTAAATAATATTTTTATGAATATAAAATAAATTGCGTCATAATCATGGAGGGTTACCGTAGCCGAAATTAATAAAAGATCTTTATCTAAGCATTGATCCCCAAAATAGACAAATCGGGTCAAAAATATATTTAGATCGGCTTATTTTTATTTCCGCCTCTCATCGAGGAAGAAAGACAGCTTATAATTATGAAAAGCAGAGTTAAATGGAATATAAAAAAAAACATAAAAAAATTAAATGCTCGTCACAAAAACATCTATATTTTATGACAGCCTCGGTGGCGCAGTTGGTTAAACGCCGTCTGTGAAACTAGAAGCCGCGGGTTCGATCCCCGCACCGAAACAAATATTTGTGTGATCCACAGGTATTTGTTTCGGGTCTGGGTGTTTGTGAGACCGAAAAGTCTCTCGTAGTTTCTGATACCCACGATACAAGACTCGATCTTAGTGTGGGGTCAGGACTATGTATGTGACTGTTACTTTTAAGCTATAAATCTAGTATACTTATTGTATAAAAAAATATTTTTAAAAGCATGTGTTTCAAATATTTCCAGACTTCCTGGCGAAAGGAGTAAATCACAGTAAGTTGTCTTATTATGTTACACTAGCATAAAAGGGCAAAAGCCTCCCCTAAGTTATTCCATAAACAATTGGAGAGTAACTACTGGACATATCGAGACTTAACATCTTATGTCTCAGGATGGCGAGCGCAGTGTAATCCCAAGCATTGCCTTGTAATTCATGGTGTTTGGTTTTGCTACTGTCCATGAGCGGTCGTATCGCTTACCATCAGGCGAATGGCAGACACGTCTCACCATTCATTGCAATAAAAAAAAACTTGGGAAATTTTAATCGTTAATTGTTAAATCTACTGAGGTCGTTATCGCTTTCGGGTAACGGTTTCATCATAGACAGTTTTAAAACCTATTTTAGTATTTTAGTTACAATAGTGCATTTACACTGGTGTTTGTTTGAGAAACACATTGCGGTGGTATCCAGGCGGCCTCTCACATATGACAACCTACCACTAATTCGTGTGTACATAATATATGAAATAAATAATGTATTTGTGTCTTTTACAGAGAAATGTGGTCAGTCCGGAGGAATATTTGCCGAAATAGCGCAACACAGTAAGTAAAACCAACATAATATAACCTGTCGGAAATAGCTGAGGTCTCGGGTTCGAATCCCGGGTCGGGCAAAGTGATATTGGATTTTTCTATTCATTATCAGCCCGGAGTCAGGAATTTGTGCCCGATATGGCGATAGGCTCGCCCCCTATCACATCGTGGGACGGAACATACAAGGCGAAATGTGGGTGTCCCTGGTGGCGCCTCTGCCTACCCCTTCGGGGATAAAGGCGTGAGTTTATGTATGTATGTATGCATTAAAACATTTTGAGAAGGATGCGAAATATACCGGGTATATCAAGACTGCGACCGAAAACGAAGCTAGGTGGTAGTTTTAGTGGTTACACACACAATGCAAATATAAATGTCGCAAAATAAGGGACAGATTTTTTTTGCATTTTTTTAAAAATCGTTTTGTTTGGGTAGTAAATACCTAGTTATTGCGAAAATAGTAATTTAAACTCTATCGTCCCATCGCGTCTTAAAAAAAAAGGTGTACATCGTTATTTTAGAAAAACTGTGTATTTATCATACAAATACGACGATAAGTAAAAAATTACCAAAAAAAGGTGACGATTTTTATGGGAAATTTTTAGTTGCATTGTGTCTGAAGTCACTAATACTACCACCTGGCTTCGTTTTCGGTCGCGGTCTAGATATACACGGTATTTTTGGTATCAATATTTTTCCTATTTTAATTCAGTTTTTTTAACCTCTATAGTCTATATTTTGAATTTGCTGATTATGCTCCAATGACGTCAATTAGCCAGCTGCACAGATATTTCCGACGGGTAATTTATCAATATTTTAACCTGTACATAGACAAAACAAAGCCAAGAAATTCAAAAAACACTTGAGAAAATTCATAGACAGTTTAAAAGCATATTTTAGTTATCGAATGTTTTGTTCTCTTCACTCAAACTGAATTCAAAAGTCATTCGAAAGGGACAAAACATTCGATAAATACGTTTTAAAACTGTTTATGAACAAGACGGTTGAAGTAGTAAAAAACCATAAACAATTCGAACATACAATTCATTGTTAATATGAGAATTTAATTTTAATTGTTTAGTAAGTTGTCAGTCTCCGAGGCGCAGTTGGTTAGACGCTTGTGAAACGAGAGGCCGCGGGTTCGTACCCCGCACCGAGACAAATATTTATTTACATTTTTTATTGTAGACCACAATAAAAGAGAGTAACACAATAACAGTTAAATAACTTAAAACTCAAGTCATGGCTACAATACGCGGCCTTATCGCTACCTGTGATCTCTTCCAGGCAACCTTTGGATGGAAAAAAACATTTTTATATAGAATTATGGGGTAGTAGGTACAAATGATTACAAAAAAAAGGAATACAAATATTTGTGTGATCCACAAACATTTGTCTCGGGTCTGGGTGTTTGTGAGACCGAAAAGTCTGTCGTAGTTTCTGATACGACACAAGACTCGATCTTAGTGTGGGTCAGAACAATAATGTATATGTTGGGTGTATTTATTTATTTTAAGTGGTATTTAAATATACATATACTATATCAAGACTGCGACCGAAAACGAAGCCAGGTGGTAGTATTAGTGACTTCAGATACAACGCAACAAAATATTTCGCAAAATATAGACAGATATTTGGAAATTATTCTTTATTTTAATGTTAATATGTTTTCTTCAGAACACGCTGAAACTTGGGATGAAGGACTTAACGCAATTATTGGAAGTAAGTATTGAAAGCAGGTTTTAATTTGTTTATACATAATATATGCTAAAAAAGGACCATTTTTGAAGCTATATTTCATTTGGGGCGTTTGGAAATTTAATTGAATTCTTCTTTACAGGTGGAAAAGCAGCTGGATTGGTTATTAATGGGTGGTTACCGGGACGTAAGTAATAATTATCCTTTTACATCATCATAATCATCATCATGACAGCCTCCGTGGCGCAGTTGGTTAGACGCCGCCTGTGAAACGAGAGGCCGCGGGTTCGATCCCCGCACCGAAGCAAATATTTGTGTGATCCACAGGTATTTGTTTCGGGTCTGGGTGTTTGTGAGACCGAAAAGTCTCTCGTTGTTCCTGATACCCACGACACAAGACTCGATCTTAGTATGGGGTCAGGACTATGTATGTGACTGTTGGGTGTATTTTTTTTTTATTTATTTATTTATCAGCCCGTTGCAGTCCACTGCTGGACATAGGCCTCTCTCAAGGTAAGCCACAGAGCCCGGTCTGCTGCTTTACGCATCTAGTCGCTGCTTCCTCTTGTACAATTCGTCCCGCCATCCTTTTACATCTATATCTATCTATATCAGCCCATATACGTCCCACTGCAGGGCACGGGCCTACTCTACAATCGAGAGAATCGATTGAGAGTGGTTAGGTCTTATAGTCCACCACGCTGGCCTAGTGCGGGTTGGCGGACTTACATACCGTAGTTTTTTTTAATCGCTACGGTATGCAGGTTTCGCCATGTTTTCCTTCACCGTTAAAGTGCGTGGTGACCGACTATCAATACACACATAACTCCGAAAAGTCAGAGGTGTGCCCTGGGATTTGAACCCGCGACCACCGTGAACATGTAGGCAGCCGCGTCTGGTCCGTTACCAACAGGCCACCACGCACTTTACATACTAATTTAAAATTGATATTCATCTGAGGGAACCAGTTTTATCGAAACTGTCCAATGACTAGAGATGATTATCTTTTTATATCATTCATTACGTCTGGCAAATGAACAGGTCAGCTGATGGTAAGTAATCACAGATGAACATCCTCAACGCTTGGATCATGTTGGTACCAACGTCGCCCTTCTACCATCGCACCACCCGTCACCGCAGCAGAGTTCATTCCTACCACCTGGAAGCGTACCGCTCCCGAACGGTACGTTTCCAGCGTTCTTTCTTACCACGTACGTTCAAACTCTGGAATGAACTCCCTGCATCGGTGTTCCCTGAGCGCTATGACCTGTCCTTCTTCAAACGAGGCTTAAAGAGTCTATCCTTAAGGTAGGCAGCGACTTTGTTGTGCTGGACCCCTGGCATTGCGAAGGTCTATGGGCAGCGGTAGCCGCTTACCATCAGGCGGGCCGCTAGCTCGTCTGCCTATACGGCAATAAAAAAAATTGTTGTTGCCGGACCAATTGGGAGGGGAGAGGGAAGCAAAAAGGATGGGAAGACCGCGAGAGGTAAGGGCTATCGGCAATCTCACTGAACGAAACAATTGCTACTTACTTCTCGTCGGTTTTCTGAGATAGAGCTACCTCAGTACATTCGTATTGTAGCAACGATTTACCACTTAAAAGTGTGTTACAAAAATATTTCACGTTTATTTTCGTTTCAATGGACGCTAATTCATTTGTTTTTGTTACAGTGGGGACTGACTTTTACCGCAGTAAGTATTTTACAATATTTTCTTATTAAATCTCTATAATACAGTGCCTTTTCATTTGTAATTCACAATCATTATCATCATGAGTTGAAGTTGCAGTCCACTGCTAGACAAAGGTCTCTCCCAAAGTACGCCACAGAGCCCGGTCTGCTGCTTTACGCATCCAGTCGCTGCTTTCTCTTTTGCAAGTCTTCCGCCATCTGGCCGGAGCCCCACGCTACGTTTTCCAAGACGCGGTGTCCACTCCAGAGCTTACTCCAGCGGTTATCCGTTCTGCGACATATGTGGCCAGCCCATTGCCACTTCAACCTACTAACTTTCAAAGCTATTTTGGTCACCATGGTTTTCTGGCGGATTACTTCCGAATGTTGTCTTTCCTCCGACATATACACTAGACTAGATACTAAATCTATCTATCTATCTGTCTATATCAGCCCATATACGTCCCATTGCAGGCGATTCTCTCGATTGTAGAGATAGTAAATAAATAAGACTAAATAACATCTTTGTTTCAGTGCTCATGGGAATATGCAGAATTGAATCATGCGTCGCTACGAGTCACTACGGAAAGCTTTTTAAAGGTATCTATCTATATCATCATCATCATCATCATCATCACCATAATCATAATCATCATCATCATCATCATCATCATCAGCCCGTTGTAGTCCACTGTAGGACATAGGCCTCTCCCAAGGTACGCCACAGAGCCCGGTCTGCTGCTTTACGCATCCAGTCACTGCTTTCTCTTGTGCAAGTCGTCCCGCTATCTGGCCAGAGGACGTTCTACGCTACGTTTTCCAAGACTATATAATGTTTAATATAATCTATATAAACGTATGGGGAATGTGGGAATAATTACGTGTCGGGTCAAAATCAAACGAAGGTTATTGAGATGTTTATTTTATTTTTTATTTTTATTTTATTTGGAACACCAACAGCACAGTATACATAATAGTATTATAAAAAATGTAACAATTGTTCTGTACAAGTACACGTGCCAATAATAGGCGAACACAACATTTGTATGAACATTAATTATACTCTACAAAATAAACATTTAAAAAACCCAAGAAACTAAAAGTATGTCAATAGAGAAAATGTTCTTCAGTATTATCTATTCTTTTAATTCGTCTTTCCGTCGTTCACTTCTTCCATCGTCTTCCCAAACTGTTTTATCTACTATTCTGTCCTTTCATATTTCAACATCTTAATCATTCATCCTCTAACTCCTTTACTCTTTAGTACTTCCATTCGTTATCTCTTTCACATAAACTACGTTCCATGTGTCATTCTACTCATCTTTCATCTCAACATTCAAATCCTACATTGATACGTGAAGGATTTTTTTTTATTAACAGTCGGATATATCTGTGGACCTGAATAATTAACGTCATTGGAATATAAATTCAGCAAATTCAAAATATAGCTTAAACAAATTGAATTAAAATATAAAAACGATTATAAGATAGAATTCGCAACCATCTCAAAACGTTTTAATGTAAAATAACATAGTAGAAAGGGGAACACAAAAAAAAAGAAATGTGAACCGAATTTCAGCTATGTTCACAGATATTTCCGCCAGTTTATATGCTATTTTACGAAATTTGCGCGGACGGAAGACATGAAAAAAAGAAGTGGAGAATTCTAATATTGAATTAAAATATGTGCTGAAAATTAATTAAATTCAATTAATTAAGCAGATCAAGTATGATGACCGACCAGTATAGGATGGTCTGTCTGGTTGACATGAGACATAATAATAACACAATCGGACACTGCTGAGCACATAGCTCATTTACAACAGAGAGTAACGTGGTTGGCTAACGCCTCTCAAGGGTTAGCCAAGCAAGCTGATGTATTGGTTGGCGGACTTCTAAATTATTTATTTCTGCCTCCAAAAACGAATATGTAAGCACTATAGTGAAAAGTGCGTGGTTGCCTGTTGGTAACGGACCAGACGCGGCTGCTAAAAGTAGCAAAACCAAACATCTTCTAAAGACTTTGTGTTTATTATAATGTAAACTCTTTTGAGTTTGCGTGACAGAGTGCGGAATAGCGTGGTGATGAAAACTTGTGGAATGAAAGAGGATGCAGTGACAAGAATAGACAAAGGCATGTTACTATGGTTTCGTCATGTAGAGAGGATGGATGAAAGGAGAATAACCAAGCAAATATACAAGGCGAGTGTGGATGGAAGAGTCGGTAGGGGTCGACTTCACCGTACCTACACCATCCAAATCGGTGATACCCTCAACAAGGGTCAGGTCAAAAGTACCCTGAACCGACGAGAATGCATGAAGAGATTGATGAAAGTTGATGAAGCAAAAGTAATATGGCAGGATCGAGCAAAGTGGCAATCCATAGTCTCTGCCTACCCCTCTTGGATACAGGCGTGACGATTATGTATGTATGTAATATACTCTTTGCGACATTTTAGCACTGTTTATCAATAAAAATCAGTGGAAACCAAGGCTCTAGATTCTAGGAGTCGGATTTGAAACGCATAAATCGAACATCGTTATTTAGAGAATTCTACCACTTCTGAACTTAATTTTGTTTCCAGGAAGACAGCCAGCCATATGCAAGCACGATTACGGACAGAAATGGGGCTGCAAGAAATATTCGGGCGCCTACGTGAATGCCAAAGAAGTGATCAACTTCTACAGCTTGGAGAAGATATGGGAGCATTTGGAAGAAGTTTTAAAGAACAATAACTTCGGGCATTGGAGAACTTTAAAAGGTATTTTTATTATTAACATCATCAGCTCGTTGCAGTCCATTTATAATAATAATAAATTGTATTCATATCAAATAGAAATTGAATACAATCACTAACGGCCCAGGACCAATTATACTTATTTTAGTTATCGCATATTTTGTCCCTTTCAAACGACTTTTGAATTCAGTTTGAGCGAAGAAGACAAAATATTCGATAGCTCAGTATGTTTTAAAACTGTCGATGAATACGGCTGTATGAGTTTGAGTGTATTTATTAATATAGTTTGTATCTACTTTCAGGGTCGCCTTACATTATAATATCGACGATATTCGAGCTCTCTGAAATATTTAAACGTAAGTTCATTTCAGATATTTTTTATTTTATTTATACAGGGTATATCAAAACTGCGACCGAAAACGAAGCCAGGTGGTAGTATTAGTGACTTCAGGGACAATGAAAGTAAAAAAATCGTCAACTTTTTTTTGGTAATTTTTTACTTATCGTCGTATTTGGGTGATAAATACATAGTTTTCCTAAAATAATAATGTACACCTTTATATATTTTAAGACGCAATGGTACGTTAGGGTTTAAATTACTATTTTCGCAATAACTACGTATTAACTACCGAAACACAATGATTTAAAAAATTCAAAAACAAATCTGTCGCTTATTTTGCGAAATTTTTATTTGCATTGTGTCTGTAACCACGAAATCTACCACCCGGCTTCGTTTTCGGTCGCAGTCTTGATATACCCGGTATAACTGCCTCGGTAACGTAATTGTACTACGGTACGGCTACAATCTCACTAAAGACGCCAGTTGTGGTTATAATACCATCGTGAAAGAAAATTGAAGAACCGTAGTTAACAAGGCGTAACACCCCCCAAGAACGCGACATCAGCACCGATAGCAACCAATATCGCTGACTATGAAATACCCATAATGGTTTCTTAGATTTACGCGAATGTTACACATTGAAATAAAACTATTTTAACATTTTTTAACTTCCCGACGTTGACCACGAAAGCTGAAAAGCAATCGAAACGTCGGGAAGTTAAAAAATGTAAAAATGAAACCAAATCGCGATAAAATCCGTAAAAATAGTTTTATTTCAATATGAAATACCCATCATTTTGTCGATAAATTTTATATTCGTTAACCGACTTCAGAGGAGATTATTTAATTTTAGTCTTATACCAACCTTTAATAATAAACACTGTATTATTATTATAAATAATTTATTTCTTTATAAAAACCTAATTCCCGATCGCCGTTACGTAACTCCGTTCTATTTTTATTTATGTAACCTATATTTTTCAGAGGACGCGTCTTCGTGGGATCAAGAAGTCGTCGAAATAATGATTGAAAAACGTAAGTAAAATGAATAATACATTTAAAAACAATCTTTAACCATTAAGCAAAGGTGAATAGTTTCAAAGTTTTAGACTACGTGGCGCAAGTTAGCCACCTGTGAAACATGAGGCCGTGGGTTCGATCCCCGTACTAAGACAATTATTTGTGTGATCCACAAGTGTTTCGAGTCTGGGTGTTTGTGAGACCGAAATGTCTCTCGTAGTTTCTGATACGACACAAGACTGGATCTTAGTGTGGGGTCAGGACTATATATGTGACTGTTGGGTGTATTTATATTTATTTATATTTTATTTATATTTTACTAGTGGATTATACTCTTAGCTTCTTTCAGATAATAAAAATATCTTCGAAATATTCATGTCATTTTTTTTACAGTAGCTATAATCCTCGGCACTTTGGGCAAATGCTACCATCCAGAATGTAAGTATTTTATAATATTCACAATAATAACAACTAGGTTTTTTTATTCAGGCACGATATAATGACAGATTATAATGTTTACGCACAAAAAAATTACTGGTGGTAGGTCTCTCATGTGAGAGGCGGCCTGGGTAGGTACCACCGCAATGTCTATTTCTCCAACAAACAGCAGTGTAAATGCACTGTTGTGTTCCGGTTTGAAGGACATTGTAGCCAGAGTAACTTTACTCAACCCTTCCAGTGTCCAAAACGCTCATATGAGGCTCGCGATCAAAAATTTTATGACGTTCTCCATTGTTCTTCAATTGTTCTCCATTGTGAAGCATGTGTCAAAAGTCTATTGTCTACACATGGACACCTTAAGGGTTTATGAGACTTAACATCTTATGTCTCAGGATGGCGAGCGCAGTAGAATGCTGAGCATTGCTTTGTAATTCATGGTGTTTTGTTTTGCTACTGTCCATGAGCGATCGTATCGCTTGCCATCAGACGAATGGCATGCTCGTCGCGCTATTTTTTTAACGTTTTCGATCACACTGTAGTTACACCTGTTTAGGAACGCATAGATATATATAAATAAATAGCTCATTTACATATCGCTCATCCAATGGAACAACGACGTAATTACAAAAAAGTCGAAAATGACTTTTGAATGTCTTATTGAAAAGTTTTCTTGAGTTTCTCATGAAGTTATTGTAAATTATCATTGATAGTACAGTTACTTACATTAATATTAAAAATAAAATAATTTTTAATAAAAAAATAAAAACCGACTTCAAAGTGCCACTACAAAGTAACAAATAATATATATTTCACCGTACTAGTACCCAATGATTAATGTTCTTATTGACTTGACTAGCTAACAAATCTTAAATACGTAATATTTTGAAGGCGGGTCGCTAAGTGCCGAACATGTACGCCTTACGCTTAACATTAATTTGTGTAAGTAGTTATAGCGAAAAACACGCAAGATTTACACGGAATATTAATTTGTCTTAATAATATATCAGGCCGTAATCGTCCACTGTTGAGCATGGGACACAACATACCCTTTCTTGTACTTAAAGGCCTTTATGTCATGCAGGTTTCCTGACTATGATTGAAATATATCAGTGTTAAAGAGTTTGGTAATTGAATATCATCAACACACAAGTGACTCCGATAATTCCGGAGGTGTATACCCTGGAATTATAACCGAGACGGTGGTCAACCGTCTCGTGGATTATATCTAGATAATTATCAACAGGCTACCACACACATGTAAGGCACATAGAAATTCTATCAAAACTTCAATAAATTTACACGTAGGATTAGCACATTATATTCATTTGTGTTTAATTTACTTATGTGCCTTTCTGAGCCAACATTGCAGGATCTACATGTAATATCAAATGGTGTAATATTTGCTTAAATTTATACGTGTTTGATATTTAGCGACCCGCCTTCAAAATATAACGTATTTAAGATTTGTTAGCTAGTCAAGTCAATAAGAACATTAATCATTGGGTACTAGTACGGTGAAATATATATTATTTGTTACTTTGTAGTGGCACTTTGAAGTCGGTTTTTATTTTTTTATTAAAAATTATTTTATTTGTCCCTTTTTAGTTTTGATAGGCATCGTAATGATGAGAAAGGTGATCATGATATAATCAAAACGATGTCTTTAAAATTTACGAATTCTTCAGTCCAAACATGATATTGCTGTGAAGTTATGAGAAGATTGTAAGTCATTATAATCATGATATCCGCTATTGTTAGACACTGACCAGGTCGGATTCTCTTAGTTTACGTCGGTAATTTACGTATCTATTTCTCTCACTCTCCCTCTTCTTCACCTACTGTTTATAGTAAAACTTTTATATTGAAAACTGAAATTAATTGTATCTATTATCTACCCCCCCCCCCCCTATACGCCTTTCTCCTTTTAACCCCCCCCCCCTTTGTAGTAACACACTTATACCGAACCAGGTGCAAAAAGAATTATTGCTGTACCGTTCAATTTTGAGGAGTTCTGCTCTTCAAGTCCGAAGATATTCATCAGGTCTTCACCATTATTTAATGACACCAATCTAACATATCATACTTGTCGACAAAATAGTTTATTTTTAATCGTTTAAGTACTGCCAGAGATATTGAGTATTTACATTAGTATCTATTTTCACCCCCCCCCCCCTACACCCTTTCCCCTTTTTAAGCCCCCCTTTGTAGTAATACACTTATACTGAACCAGGTGCAAAAAGAATTATTGCTGTACCGTTCTATTTTGAGGAGTTATGTTCTTCAGGACCGAAGATATTCATCAGGTCTTCACCAATTTTTTATGGTACCAACCTAGTATATCATGCTTTTCGACAAAAAAGAAATTTTTGAAATCCGTTCCCTAATACCAGCGTAATCGAGTAACAAACATACACAAAAAAAAAAAAATTCAGTCGAATTGATTACCTCCTCTTTTGAAGTCGGTCAAAAATAATTTTAAATAAAAAAATAATAACCGACTTCAAAGTGCCACTCCAAAGTAACAAATAATATATATTTCATCGTACTAGTACCCAATGATTAATGTTCTTATTGACTTGACTAGCTAACAAATCTTAAATACGTAATATTTTGAAGGCGGGTCGCTAAGTGCCGAACATGTACGCCTTACGCTTAACATTAATTTGTGTAAGTAATTATAGCGTAATACACGCAAGATTTACACGGAATTTTAATTTGTCTTAATATATCAGGCCGTAATCGTCCACTGTTGAGCATGGGACACAACATACCTTTTCTTGTACTTAAAGGCCTTTATGTCATGCAGGTTTCCTGACTATGATTGAAATATATCACTGTTAAAGAGTTTGGTAATTGAATATCATCAACACACAAGTGACTCCGATAATTCCGGAGGTGTATACCCTGGATTTATAACCGAGACGGTGGTCAACCGTCTCATGGATCATATCTAGATAATTATCAACATGCTACCACACACATGTAAGACACATAGAAATTCTATCAAAACTTCAATAAATTTACACGTAGGATTAGCACATTATATTCATTTGTGTTTAATTTACTTATGTGCCTTTCTGAGCCAACATTGCAGGATCTACATGTAATATCAAATGGTGTAACATTTGCTTAAATTTATACCTGTTTGATATTTAGCGACCCGCCTTCAAAATATTACGTATTTAAGATTTGTTAGCTAGTCAAGTCAATAAGAACATTAATCATTGGGTACTAGTACGATGAAATATATATTATTTGTTACTTTGGAGTGGCACTTTGAAGTCGGTTATTATTTTTTTATTTAAAATTATTTTATTTGTCCCTTTTTAGTTTTGATAGGTATCGTAATGATGAGAAAGGTGATCATGATATAATCAAAACGATGTCTTTAAAATTTACGAATTCTTCAGACCAAACATGATATTATTGCTGTGAAATTATGAGAAGATTGTAAGTCATTATAATCATGATATCCGCTATTGTTAGACACTGACCAGATCGGATTCTCTTAGTTTACGTCGGTAATTTACGTATCTATTTCTCTCACTCTCCCTCTTCTTCACCTACTGTTTATAGTAAAACTTTTATATTGAAAACTGAAATTAATTGTATATATTATCTACCCCCCCCCCCCTACACGCCTTTCTCCTTTTAACCCCCCCCCTTTGTAGTAACACACTTATACCGAACCAGGTGCAAAAAGAATTATCGCTGTACCGTTCAATTTTGAGGAGTTCTGCTCTTTAAGTCCGAAGATATTCATCAGGTCTTCACCATTATTTAATGACACCAATCTAACATATCATACTTGTTGACAAAATAGTTTATTTTTAATCGTTTAAGTACTGCCAGAGATATTGAGTATTTACATTAGTATCTATTTTCCCCCCCCCCCCCCCTACACCCTTTCCCCCTTTTAAGCCCCCCTTTGTAGTAATACGTTTATACTGAACCAGGTGCAAAAAGAATTATTGCTGTACCGTTCTATTTTGAAGAGTTCTGTTCTTCAGGACCGAAGATATTCATCAGGTCTTCACCAATTTTTTATGGGACCAACCTAGTATATCATGCTTTTTGACAAAAAAGAAATTTTTGAAATCGGTTCCCTAATACCAGCGTAATCGAGTAACAAACATACATAAAAAAAAAAAAAAAAATTCAGTCGAATTGATTACCTCCTCTTTTGAAGTCGGTCAAAAAACATCAGAATGATTGGAAATACTACATTATATTTTAAATCTCAAACTTTTAAAAAGTTCTCCTGAAAAATAGCTAAGACGTAATTACGTCATTGTTCTATTGGATGAGCGATATGTACGTGTAGCTATTATAGTAAAATATGATTAAATTTGACACCCTCCGTGGCGCAGTTGGTTAGACGCCGGCTGTGAAACGAGAGGCCGCGGGTTCGATCCCCGCACCGAGACAAATGTTTGTGTGAACCACAGGTATATGTTTCGGGTCTGGGTGTTTGTGAGACCGACAGGTCTCTCGTAGTTCTGATACACGACACAAGACTCGATCTTAGTGTGGGGTCAGGACTATGTATGTGACTGTTGGGTGTATTTAATTCAATTTATTAACAATATTATTCTTCTTTCAGTGGGCCCGTATGTTTCTGAAGGTATGTATGTGTAATGTATCGATAATATTATTATCATTAATAAAGATTGCCTCGGTGGTGTAGTAGTACTGAGGTACGAACAAAGGTCTCGGGTTCGAATCCCGGATCGGACAAAGTGATATTGGATTTTTCTATTCATTATCAGCCCGGAATCAGGAATTTGTACCCGTAATGGCGATAGACTTACGCCTCTCATATCGTGGGATGGAACATACAAGGCGAAATGTGGGTGTCCTTGTAGCACCTCTGTCTACCCATTCTGGGAATACGGCGTGAGTTTATGTATGTATAAAGCTTTAAAGAAATTTTAGGTGATAGAATCGATGACTTAAATAACATAATATATTATTCGTGAAACTATTCAAATTAAAATTGGGAAAAAATGTCGGATCGCATAACTGCATCTCCGTGCAACGTTGGAGAAAAAATCTTTATTTTCTTACTTCTTTACAATCGAAATAACGATGTGGAATGCTGATTATAATAATATAACAAACCCTTTTTGATTCCAGGATTCATCGAATTCTTCAAGAACTTGGAAAAGAAACATAGCTTAAGTGAGTTTAATATTTTATACAATATGTTTTGTACCATCCCATATACGTCCCACTGCAGGGCACGGGCCTCCTCTACAATCGAGAGTGCGATTGAGAGGGGTTAGTACAGTCCACCACGCTGGCCTAGTGCAAGGACTTTACATACCATAGAAGTTATTTCGAAATTCAATGCCGAGCATTAGTCAATCACCACGCACTTTAACGGTGAAGGAAAACATCGTGAGGAAACCTGCATACCGTAGCGATTTTAAAGAATTTCTACGGTATGTAAGTCCGCCAACCCGCACTAGGCCAGCGTGGTGGACTATATCTAACCACTCTCAATCGTACTCTCGATTGTAGAGTAGGCCCGTGCCCTGCAGTGGGACGTATATGGGCTGATATAGATTGCTTTGTAATTCACGGTGTTTGGTTTTGCTACTGTCCATTAGCGGTCGTATCGCTTACCATCAGGCATGCTCGCCTCGCCATTCACCGCAATAAAAAAAACTAAATGTCTCTCGTAATTTCTAATACACGACCTATATCTGAATATACTGTCAGAAATATTATTGACTTTATGTTAATGTATTTATCCCTTGCAGGAATATCAGCCCGTCTTGATTCTATAAAGAAGAAAATCTCCGTAGCCGAAAGATTCAGACTAAACGATGCTATTTACCAGTGTGACGACGAACAATTTTACAAGGATGATGAAGATTCCAGTCAAGAATCTAACAATGGTAATAATAGCCCAAATAAAGACAGACAAGGCAAAACTGACGGTAATGAAGAAAAAACTAACACTGAGAAAAGCAAAAATCAAGATAAAGACACTAACAGACACGGTGAAGATGATAAAGGGGGCAAAGGCACTAAGAACGGTAAAACGGAACATGACAGAGATAACAAAGACGATAAAAAGTCCGACAAAGATGTATCCAGCAAAGGTAAACATGAAACTGGTAAACACGACACAGATAGAACTAGAAGTGACAAACATGGTTCTGTGAACGAGCATAGTGGTAAAGATAAGTCCGGTGAAGGTAATAACCATGATAAAGATAACGATTCTAGTGAAGAGGGTGAAGAAAGAAAAAATACTAGAGGTGATAAACACGGCTCTGGCAAAGGTGTGAAAAAAGGATATGGCAAAGATGACAGAGATAAAATCGGCAAAGACAACGATACTAATAGAGACTCTGACAAAGGTACAAAAACTGGACACGACAAACACGAAGATAAAGGTAAAACCGGTAAAAATGGCAAAGATGATATCAACAAAGATGTTGACAAAGGTTCTAGTAAAGGCACTAAAACTGGGCATGACAAAGACCAGGGTGACAATGATAAAACCGGCAAAGGTGGAAAAAACACTGACAAAGACGATGGCAAAGGCACTAAAACTGGAAATGACAAAGACCAACACGACAAAGTTAAAACCAGTAACGGTGGCAAAGATACCGACAAAGGTGATGACAAGGGTATTAAAAACGGACAAGAGCAACATGGTAAGGAAAAAAGTAGTAAAGGTAGCAAAGATACCAAAAAAGGTGTTGAAAAGGGTACCAAAAACGGTCAAGACCAATATGACAAGGACAAAGGTAAAGGTAGCAAAGATACTGACAAAGTTGTTGACAAAGCTTCAGGTAAAGGTACCAACAACGAGCAAGACAAGGATGGAAAAAATAAAGGCGGAAAAGGCCGAAAGGATACTGACAAAGAAGTTGATAAAGGTACTGGGAAAGGTACTAAAACTGAACAAGACCAAAATGGCAAAGAAAAAACCTGGACGGATGGCAAAGACACCGACAAAAACTCTGGAAAAGGTACTAAAAATGAACAACACCAAAATGGTAAAGACAATAGCGGCAAAGGTAAGACAGGGTCTGGTGGTAGATGCAACAGAAATAACAAACCAAAAGATGGCAATGAAACAATAAAAACTGAAAAGGAGACGTCTGAAAGTGAAAAAACTAAAGAACAGAAAACCGAAAATGAAAATACTGAAAATGTGACATCTGAAACTGAAAAAACTAAAGAACAGAAAACCAAAAATGAAAATACTGAAAATGTGACATCTGAAAGTGAAAAAACTAAAGAACAGAAAACCAAAAATGAAAATACTGAAAAGGAGACATCTCAAAGAGAAAAAACTAAAGAACTGAAAACGAAAAATGAAAATATCGAAAATGTGACATTTGAAAGTGAAAAAAGTAAAGAATTGAAAACCAAAAATGAAAATATTGAAATTGTGACATCTGAAACTGAAAAAACTAAAGAACAGAAAACGAAAAATGAAAATACTAAAAAGGAGACGTCGGAAAGTGAAAAAACTAAAAAACAGAAAACCAAAGATGAAAATACTGAAAAAGAAACATCTGAATTTGAAAAATCTAGAAATCAGAAAACCAAAAATGGAAATACTGAAAATGTGACATATGAAACTGAAAAAACTAAAAACCGGAAAACCAAAAATGAAAATACTGATAATGATACATCTGAAACTGAAAAAACTCAAAAACAAAAATTAAGTAATGAAAGTACTGAAAAGGGGACATACGAAGGTGAAACGACTCAAAAACAAAAAACTAGTAAAGACAATAGCGAAGACGAGACATCTGAAACTAAAAGGGCAAAGAAACAAAAATACAATAATGGCAACACAGAAATTGATACAACGGAGACAGAAATAACTAAAAAACAAAACACTGATAATGGATACCCTGAAAATGATACGTCTGAAAGTGAAGCGACTATAAAACAAAAAACTAATCAAGGAAATACCGAAAAAGAGACATACGAAGGTCAAAAAACTCAAAGCCAAAAATCTTATAAAGAAAATACTGAAGATGAGCCATCTGAAATTGATAAGTCTACAAAACAAAAACCCATTAATGGAAACACCGAAACTGATACAACTGAAAGTGAAGTATATAAAAAACAAAAAACCAATAATGGCAACACGGAAATTGATACAACGGAGACTGAAATAATTAAAAAACAAAACACTGATAATGGACACACCGAAAATGATACGTCTGAAAGTGAAACGGCTATAAAACAAAAAACCAAACAAGGAAATACTGAAGATGAGACATTTGATACTGAGAAAATTAAAAAACAAAATACAAACAATGAAAATACTCAATCTGAAAACACTAAAACACAACATTCAAGGGGGCAGACAGAATCTGAAGATTATGAAAGCGAAGATTACGAGAGCTACAGAAGGGGATCAAATGCCTACGACAGTAAGAGTACTAAGCAACAATCTCGCACCGAGATGAGCGAATATGAAACATCTAGGAGTGAACATTCACAATACAGCAAAACTTCCGAATCCGACGATTCTGAAAGCGGACAAAACAAAGAACAAAGCTTGAAATACAATTCAGAATCAGAATCACACTACCAATCATCGAAGTACGAAAGTGAGAATCAAGATTCGTCTAACGAGGACGAATTAAAATCGTATTTGTATAGCAAAGTCGTGTCGAATAGTCCTCTGAGTGTAAGCGAAACCGAGCGTGATGATAATGGTCGTAGACAAACAGAATATGCTCAAAACGAAGAGCAAAAATCTAGTAGTGCGAACCAGAAATATGTAAGCTCTTCTAACGGAGAGTCTTTTGGCGAAAGCGAAAGTTCTATGTCTAAATCTCAGTCAAACAGTCAGTACAACGAAGAGGAAACTCAGAATTGAAGACGAAGCTTAGAATAAAACAAAAAAATTAGTTTGTGTAATATCCCTTATAAAATATTGGGATACTTATGTCATATTTATATGTCATATTCATAACTTTTTCAATTCTTGTCAAGATTGAGTAAAAACGAATATTGAAGCTCGTTGAAACTTTGATACAAACTTTATTTAAATAAAATCATCAGAAAATCTAATCAATTTTAATTTAATGACGAGCTGAGGTGGACGGATTCGAAGTAAGGAAAGGCTAGGGGGGCGGAACAACGCAATGTTGAAGAACCTCTTCAACTAAAACTTACTGTCCACGAAAATGATAACGTTTTTTCAGGACAAAAGTTGACTGCTTGTCAAATGTATTTAAAGGAAGAAGATAAGCATACAACAACAGTTTTATAGGCTATATTATAATTTAATGGTACCAAAATCGATTTTAATCCAAATAATAAATGTAACTGCAGGGGAAGATATTTTACAGTTGCAATTGCGTTCAGGACAGGTCACCGTGATGATAAAATGCCACTTAGTAATTTTTGAAGTGAAACTTCTTTATCGACGTATGGGAGAAATTTTATGTCCAAAATTGTAACGTTTTTGTGTTACGCGCCATCTTTATTTCTAAGTCACATTTTTCCGATACGTGCCATATTTATTTATTTAAAGCTTCATATTTGAAAGTATAACGATAACAATAATAGTAATAATTCTATTATAATTAATGAAAAGCTATCATAATCTAAGTAGCAATAAGGTGAAATAATTGTATTATTTGTATCCTTGTCTATGATAATAAAAGCCTTTTGCTTAAACTTTATTTAATTTAGCTTTATTTTACCAATTCTGTAAATTTGTAAATAGTAGATCATTTTTCGAAAAATGATGTCATAAAGAAGTTTCACTTCTTACGTGTGTACACTAATACACACACACATTTTTTTTATGTTGTAGAGGTCAATACTCAATTTTTTTTGCCAAGGTAGAGAAGTACCTTCTTTACTACTACAAAAAAATTAAAATCATCTACTTACGTGCACATTGCACTACCGAAACCACTGTAGCCGTGTATTTTTTTTGCTTTTGCTTTTCACCCTAATATGTATTTTCTGGAATAAAGATTGTAATTGGAAAAGCCATTTGTAAAGCACCACGGATGCTTAGGTTGATCAATTCGAAATTATGTATTTTGTGATCCAAATCTTGGTATAATGTTTTACTTAGTTTTACTATAAGAAAATTATACAGTGATTTGTAAAATATCAACAACCTCGCAGGACTCGGTAGCTAACATCGTAAACAACACCGTTTGCTCAATGAGTTTTCGTAATATTTTAGATATATTTTTCACACATAAATAAATATTAATTTAATTTTTCGTTTAAAAATTCTGAACTGTACGCGCTTCGCAAAGATTAGGTAGTCAAAATCATGCGAATCTCGGGATGGGCAGACGTACAAATGTCACTAAATTACCATAAAACTGACAGGTTCTATGGCGCAGTTGGTTAGATGCCGGCTGGTAAACGTGAGGCCGCAGGTTCGATCCTCGCACCGAGACAAATGTTTGTGCGAACGATAGGTATTTGTTTCGGGTATGGTTGTTTGTGAGACCGAAAAGTCTAGTATTTTCTGATACCCACGACACAAGACTCGATCGTAATGTGGAGTCGGGACTTTGTATGTGACTGTTGGGTGTATTTATATTTTAATTTATACTAAAAAATTTGAAAAATAGTTTTCATATAATGTGTTGAGTTATGGTACAAGTCTTAAGACAAACGTTGTTACTTTTGATGTTAGCTATCTCGTTCTGCGTGGTTGCTGATGTTTCAAAAATAGCCCTGTATATCAGCTCATATTAACTAACTGCTAATCGCAAAACTCCTCTACAATCAAGAGTTCAATTGAGAAGGCTTAGGCCATGAACCAAGCCGGCCTAGTGCGGGTTGACGGATATCATATGTCATAATCTCAAAAGTACCAGCCTTATTCATAGACAGATTGAAAACATATTTTAGTTATCGAATGTTTTGTCCTTTTCGAACGACATTAGAATTCAGTTTGAGCGAAAAAGACAAAACATTTGATAACTAGGCATTGATTTATTTTCTACCGATAGACGAGACACGTCAAAGAAATAAAGTGCCCCCGTATTTTAAAAGCACACTGCAATATTACATCACTCACCTGGTATTTTATTAAATTATAGTACCTAATTTCAGACGATTTGCTTTCGGTTTGACGGCGAAACATTCATTTATATCTTATAAACGTATGCGATAAGGCGTGCTGCACTGTCTCTGTCAGGAAGCAAACTGATTCATGTGTGGTGCATGCACCGCAAGTGGGTGGGACACATTTTTTGTGCTGAATGTCTTATCTAGTGTAACATTGATATCGATGTAACTAGGATTGATTTTCAATCTGTATAAGAAGAAGCGTGCAATGTTTTAAGTTAAATGTATGATTTTATAAAGATATTAATAAAGTTAATTAAGCATAAAGGAGTTATTTTTATTTAGTGGATTATATTTGGTTACTATGGATTAATAAACATCCTATATTATCATATACATATATGTACCGTGTTAAAAGATAATTTACATCAGCGATTTCAATAATTTATACTCAGAAAACAATTTTATCGACAAACCATTACAAAAGCAAATTAAATGTACGAATTATAACTTCATGAAATGTCTACAAGGTATACTAAAGTAAGAAGAAACCAAACAACACCATGAATTACAAAGCTTGGCATTCCACTGCGTTCGCCATCCTGAGACAAGATGTTAAGTCTCATTATGTCCAGTAGTTACTCTGGCTTCAATGTCCTTCAAACCGGAACACAACAGTGCATTTACACTGCTGTTTGTTGGAGAAATAGACATTGCGGTGGTACCTGCGCAGGCGGCCTCTCAAAAATAGGACTATTTTATCACGTCTACTACCAAAAGACTTTTCACAACTTGAAAACTCTTATTTATGCAGATGTCCTGACGATATTTTCCTTCACTGCCTCGTTGGCGTAGTTGTACTACGGTACGACTACAAAGCTGAGGTCTCGGGTTCGAATCCCGGGTCGAGCAAAATGATATTGGATTTTTCTATTCATTATCAGACTCTTCATTGACTCCGGAGTCAGGAATTTGTGACCGATATGGCGATAGGCTCGCCCCCTACTACATCGTGCGACGGAACATACCTACAAGGCGAAATGTGGGTGTCCTGGTGGCGCCTCTGCCTACCCCTTCTGGGATCAAGGCGTGAGTTTATGCTATGTTGTATGTTATGTATTTTTCTTCACCCCTGAAACAGAATGCTCATCGTTTTCGCTACAGGAGGTCCACAACTGATCTAAAGACTTCCTCAAGGACTTCTACAGCATCTTCTCCTGAATCCAGCGATTTGCTGAAACCTCTCTTGATCAGTGGACTTTGTGGGCAGACCTCCAATCTGCGCGTGCCGATGCGTTACCTCCCTCGAGAACCTTATAGCTCGTAAACTTATCAAAAAGACCATGAATTACGTGTATTTGTAATATAAATGTATTAACAATTTATTAGTTGTTTAATTTTAAATTTATAAAACATCGATAATGCTATTTTATTAGTAGCAACGTCGAGATGAGGATGTCGCTGGCCTGATGGCGCGGCATCCAACATGTTAACGGTGATCGCGAGTTCAAATCCCAGGGCACACCTCTGACATTTCGGAGTCATGTGTGTATTGATAGTCAATCACCACCCACTATTACGGTGAAGGAAAACATCGTGAGGAAACCTACATACCATAGCGATTTGTGAGAATTTCTACGGTGTGTAAAGTCCGCCTGCACTAGGCCAGCGTGGTGGACTATATCTAACCCCTCTCAATCGTAATCTCGATAGTAGAGGAGGCGCGTGCCCAGCAGTGGGACGTATATGGGCTGATACAGTAGGTACAGAATATTTGAGAATATATTACCGACCACGATCTGAATGGTAATGATGAATTAACAGCCTCTGTGGCGCAGTTGGTTAGACGCCGGCTTTGAAACGAGTGGTAGCAGTTTCGATCCCCGCACTGAGACAAATGTTTGTGTGATCCAAAGGTATTTGTTTCGGGTCTGGGTGTTTGTAACGAAAAGTATCTTGTAGTTTCTGATACCTACGATACAACAATTCTTAGTGTGGGGTCAGGACTATGTATGTGACTGTTGGGTGTTTGATTTATTTATTTATTTATTTAAGGCTTTATTGTACACCGGATATACAAAAAAAGAAGGTAGATAATATACACGAAAAAAAAAGTAGTACAATTGGCGGTCTTATCGCACAAGGCAATTTCTTACAGACAACCATGGGATGGATATAAGAGAAAAGAACGAAAGTTGGGGCAGTGTCAGGTGTACGAATAATAATTAATATACCATATTCATATACTTACATAAAATACACATACATAATCATATATATACTATATATATATATATATACACACATACATACATACATACATACATACATACATACATACATACAAAAAACAATATATAATTAAATATCAATACACAGAGAAAAACGTATACAACTATAATGTCCTCATTCAGCCTGAGAATAATGCTCTTTGACCATCCTTTTAAAGATGGGCAGAGATTTGGCCTTTCTTATCGCAACTGGTAAAGCATTCCACAACCGAGCAGCTTGTACGGTGAAAGATTTATCAACAAAGGAAGTAGAATGCACGGGGATTTTCAATCTTAAGTTCTCTGATGATCTTAGAGACTTCGAATGTGAATCATGAAGGAATTCAAACCGATTTTTGAGATAGGGGGGAGAGAGAGGATTAAAGAGTATGTTAAAAAGAAGAGAAAGAATGTGTGTATTCCGGCGAAGCCGTATAGGTAGCCACTTGAGCTTGTTGCGAAACTCTGAAACATGATCATATTTGCGTAATCCAAATATAAATCTGATGCAGAAATTTTGAAGACGCTCAAGTTTATTAAGTTGCTCCTCAGTGATATCAAGATAACTGGCATCCGCATAATCAAGGATGGGGAGAAGAAGGGATTGAGCAAGCGATATTCTCGTGACAAAGGGTAGTTTAGATTAGATTAGATAGATTAGATAGATTTAGTATTTATAAACGACGGTGATGAAAAAATATCCGTGAGGGAGGCCTATGTTTGGAAGTGTATATTGTACTCCCTGTATCTGAAGAGAGAGAGAGATAAATACGTATGTTAAGTAGGTTACGAAGACTGACAATATTACAACGCTAGTCTGTCAAAAAGGTATTAGGCCTCATGAAAAACCTAGCTCCAACGTCCAAACCTTATGGCAGCCATACACGTAACGATATAGCCGTGCAAGTCTAAGTTTGCACCTGTATACAGTGGGCCTTTTTGGGCTTTACAATCATAATTTTCAATTATGTTTTTTTTCCAAATGAAATTAGGTACACATGGATAGCCCAACCTAAGACTCAAAACCGATACCTTATGTATATTCTGTCACGGAACTAATTAGGTCTCCTGATATTTACACATAAATGTCCGCGTTTTTGAATAGTCGAAAACATAATGAAGAATGTTAACTAATTTTGATTATTAGCACTCCATATTCTCTGGCAAAAATAAAAAATACTAGTGAAAGAATTACTTCGATATGTCAATTAGTTTCCGATTTACGGACAAAATTAATAAGCGATCCCAATCCTTATCTAAGGATCGATCCGGAAAATAGACCAATCAGAACACATCAAATGTGAGCGTGTCGACAATATCTTGAGCCCATTGGTCTATTTTCACGATCGATCTTTAGATAGACATGAAGATCGTTTATTAATCTCGGCCATTAGAAGTAAAACAAGTTGTAACCGTACGACCCGGGCTGCCGGTTATGGTGTGACGTCATGGCACAACACAATTTATTGAGGACCGATGACAATACACTAATTTGATAAAATTATTCCATTTTTCAATTTGCAAAATATGATAAATATAATAAATAATCCAAACTAAAAAGTAGAAAATAAATAATAGTTTAAAAAAACTAAAAAACACGCTTTTTATAGAAAACCGAACAAAAAATAGAAAATAAATTTTAATGAATTTAAATTAAGAAAATTGTGTTAAAAATTTCAATGAATATAAATTAATAATAGTTTGAATTAAAAAAAATTATTTTATTTAAAAAAAAGCGTGGGTTGGTTTTTAAGATATTATCGAAATGATAATCACTCTACTCATATCTGTCAATAAAATATTTATAACTATTGACACCATGCACCCCACGCTTTTTTTTTTTATTCACACTATTATTAATTTATATTCATTGAAATTTTTAACACTATTTTCTTAATTTAAATTCATTAAAATTTATTTTCTATTTTTTAGTTCGGTTTTCTATAAAAAGCGTGTTTTTTAGTTTTTTTAAACTATTATTATTCCTCGCATTTCGGCGGCAACGAAATCACTATTTGTTGATAAGTAATGCGCAACCATTAATCCATCTATTTTAGGTAGATTAACCGATTGCCCTTTTTCGAATCCTTCATCCATTTTATTAATCGAATAATATCTACTATTATTAAACTATTAACTTAATACGCGAACGAAAACCAACAACAAAACACTGCGCAAGCTTTTACAACTACTATAATCGCTGGCGATTTGATACGAAGCGAGTCGTTGCCCGTGCGGCGCTTTGCGAAATGACGTCACAAGCGATCACGCGACTGTAGCGGGACTCGATATTTTTCAAAACTTTGAATACCTATAAAATCAAAACTACTAGGTATTTTTGACTACAACAAAAACTAGTGTGTTTGTATACATAAAGGCTTTACTGAGACAACATTTCAAGCAATTTGGCATACCTAGTAACATTGTCCATTCTGATTAAAACATCTGTCTTTACGCAGACTGAAACCTTATGACACATTGTTTGCTCAAATTATTTACGCTATTCGTTAAGTCAATATATTATAGCAGGTGTAGAATAATAATAATAAATACACCCAACAGTCACATACATAGTCCTGACGCCACACTAAGATCGAGTCTTGTGTCGTGGGTATCAGAAACCACGACTTTTCGGTCTTACAAACACCCAGACCCGAAACAAATACCTGTGGATCACACAAATATTTGTTTCGGTGCGGGGTTCGAACCCGCGGCCTCTCGTTTCACAGGCGGCGTCTCACCTACTGCGCCACGGAGGCTGTCAATATATTTATACTGGCATGAAAAGGACTACAATACACTTGATGATAAGCGCAGTACTATCCAGTGTATTTTTTAGGGAACGTAGTTCCTTATCGCGCGTTGCGAAAGGGGGCTAGACGGAAAAAATTAAAACATAAGTTGTAACGACACTTTTTTCTATATTTGTCGACTGGTCGACTGATGGAGCGCGTTACGCCTTCGGTTTGTCCAAGAAGAAAAGCTATACAGCTCCCCATTCGGTACCCCGGGGGAGGCCGAAAGGGGTATGTCAGTGACGCTGGCCTTCCAGCCCGGTACGCCGCGGATTGTGGCCCGGCTAGCTCCCTAATAGAACCTATGCCATCATACTGACTAAAAACCCGTCGGTAACCGCCACACGCATTATGGGCGGCCCCGGACATCCCAGAGCGAGAGGCGCCCCGATTCATGTCCGTAACCGCCCGGCGCAAAACCATTGCTGGTGCTTCTTTGGCGTTAATGCCCCAAATTTAGCGCTGTTTTTGGAAGCCCGTTGGAGATGTTGTGGGCGTCCACGACAGAGAATGGCCCATGCGCTCTATCGTACATCTCGGAGTCGTTATAAGAGGGCGCACTGCCCCCGCAGTTGAAATGAAATGAAATGAAATTCGTTAATTGGTCACGTAGGCAATTAAATAGCTCTTATGACAAGTCAATACACAAAGTACTTATTTTCTATTTACAAGATATTCGTTGTAATACTTATTAATTTTATTATATTAAGTATTATAGTAGGTACTTATTAGTATTTTATGGTATTTTTTTCCTTAGGAAATACATTATTTACGTTAATCGATGTCTAAGTGGACCAAAAGTATTATTAAAGCGGTGCGTAGCGGTTTAATGTTACCACCGGATCTAACGCGGCCCTGGCTGAGAAGACCCGGCGAAACAAACTCAGTGGGCTTCCATTACCACTGGAAACTACGCGACGCGACCCAATTCTGAGTATATCCAGCGAATAGTACTCAGTGGGCTTGTTTTGGGTCCAGTTGATTAAATAAAGACCATGAGTATTTCATTTATTTGTTTGCCCGACGACCCCGATGACCCCATTAGGTCGCCCTTTTACGACGGGCAGGGATACCGTGGCGGAATTCTTGCACCCCCGGACCACAGGGCAAAGGCGCTGGTTTAGCCGATTATCACCCAGCGACGCCATCTTTGGAGGCGACGGCGAGCGGGATCGTTCCGCTTACGATTCCGGTCCGCTCTCTCTTCTCTTCGAGATCACGATCTCGCAGGAGAGACACAAATTGACAAAGCGGTGACACTCTCGCATACGAGGTACCTTTCATACATAAACTCACGCCTTTATCCCGGAAGGGGTAGGCAGAGGCGCTACCAAGACACCCACATTTCGCCTTTTATGTTCCGTCCCATGATGTGATAGGGGGCGAGCCTATCACCATTTCGGGCACAAATTCCTGAATTTGGGCTGATAATGAATAGAAAGACCCAATATCACTTTGCCCGACCCTGGATTTGAACCCGAGACCTCGGCTTTGTAGTCGTATCGTACAAGTACGCCACCGAGGCAGTCTATGAGGTATCATTAGTAAAAATATACAAATAATTATGATAAATATATTGTTTCTCGTCTCTCGATCCTTTTTATAAAACTTATAACATATTTTACAAACACCATGTACAATGCCCAAAACCTGATTGCAAATTAATACGTAAAATATTTGAAAGACACCTGAAGAAACACGAACTTGGGTGTAAACACTAAAGTCAATATAAAAACGAAAAATCAATCGAATTAGTCACATACTGAACTCACAATGAAGAACATTGTTATGTCTGTTTTTGCTTTGGTAAGTCATATTTTAGATATATATATATATATTTTTTAAGTATTTTCTAGTGTTAGGTCTCTCATATGTGAGAGGCCGCCTGGGTAACACTGTAATGTCTATTTCTCCAACAAACAGCAGTGTAAATGCGCTGTTGTGTTCCGGTTTGAAGGACATTGTAGCCAGAGTAACTACTGGACATAATGACACTTAACATCTTATGTCTCAGGAAGCCGAGCGCAGTGGAATGTCAAGCATTGCTTTGTATCCATGGTGTTGCTTGGTTTTGCTACCCTCCATGAGCGGTCGTATCGCTGACCATCAGGCGAATGGCATGCTCGTCTCGCCATTCACTACAATAAAAAAAATATGACCACATTTAAAACTTTGTAATTTTTGTTTCAGATGTGCATTATCAGTTTAGCAAAATGCAGACGTATAGGTAAATAGAAAATAATATATTTACTTGATTAGACACCGAATTATTTATGAATATTATCCCTTTTATTACTACCTAGAATAATAGTTATAAAGTATAAACGAAGGGTGTGAAACGAGAGGACGCAAATGCAACGAGACTAATATTTGTGTAATCCATAATACTTTGTTTTATATAATTTGTGTTAACGAAATGTCGAAACGCTGGCGTGACAACATGGATGCTTTCGAGCTTATGTGGCTTAAAGTGCTTGGAACCGCGACTTGTGGAAAAAGATTAGGGAGACCTTTGCCTAGTAGTGGGATGATAAAGGCTAATAAAAAAACTAAATGTAACTACATTTAATTACAATCTAACAGTAACTACTGGTACATATTAATTGTATTTTACTGCTATACTACCATTGGTTGCAATAATTATTGTTATAATAATTTGACAGCCTCCGTGACGCAGTTGGTTAGCCGCCGGCTGTGAAACGAGAGGCCGCGGGTTCGATCCCCGCATCGAGACAAATGTATGTGTGAACCACAAATATTTGTTTCGAGCCTGGGTGTTTGTGAGACCGAAAAGTCTCTCGTTGTTTCTGATACGCACGACACAAAACTCGATCTTAGTGTGGGGTCAGGACTATGTATGTGACTGTTGGGTGTATTTATTATTAATTCTAAATTTATTTTTCAGATTTCAACCTAACAATTGACGGATTCAACGAAAATTTTCATATAATACTGCCAATAATCAACGTTGATTTCGATACTACTTCTCCAGTCCCGATCTCAACTGGAGACAAAGACAAGAACTCAACAAGCCCAGTAGAGCAAACTACCTCAACAGTACCAACAACTTTATGCCCCTACACAACAACTCCAGCGAATTCTACTATTTCTTCTGAAAGTACAGCAACTGCGGCCGCGAGCAGTGTAGCTACAGCTGTAAATACTGCTGGAAACAGCACTACTAACTCTGTCAGTGCTGCTACAGCTAACAGTACAGCTGCCAGTAATTCTACCACTGCTGGATACATTTTAAAATAAAAAAATAGTTAGTAGAATTGATGATTTCACTTTGTTATACTAGATGGCGCTGTATTAAAATAATTTGGATTTGTTTTATGTTGACAACCATAGTAACTAGATGGCGCTATATAACAATTATTATTTAGAATAAATTATAATTGAAATACATTTATTTAATTATTATGTCTTTTTTACCTTTTTAAAATGTTGTTTAGTGTTCATATATAAGTCATAACTAGTTTAGTTTTAAGGGACTTGTATCCAGAGCTGATAATAATTGTTTAAAAAAAACGCTAGCTCCTCAGTCGCGCTCATAGATGGCGCTAAACGAAACAGCGTGACATTCAACTTGTTAAGTTGCAATTGGCAACACCGACTTTAGCATTTCAGATATGTCAATTACATATTACTAAATAATTATATTTTAGTTCTTTTTTGCTGATGTTTGCGTATTGTTATGATAATTTGTTATAAATCATGTTTCGGAATCACACGGATACTGTACGGACGAAAGCCGAAGAGGCTATAGGTAGCTGTTGTGGTAAAAAGGGCTATCCTTGCGATATGTGTGACACACAATGGCTTACCGAAACCGATGTGGAAATTCATCGGAAGAAAGTCCATCTTCGTCAATTATTGGAGATGATTGAGAGCAAGAAGTACAATGTGTGCTTGGTAAGTAAAACGGAGAAGGTCCCGCCCTTGCACTGCCTTGTAAAACCCTTTTTGATACAATCGTTAACACGTTCCCGAAGTAAGCACTAGAGGGCAGGATATAGGTTTCCTTACTAAGTCTAGCACTTTTAAGAAATAATTACCTATTATAATTAATGGACAGCCTCCGTGGCGCAATTGGTAAGACTCCGGCTGTGAAACGAGGCCGCGGGCTCGACCCCGAATCGAAACAAATGTTTGTGTGAACCACAGGTATTAGTTTCGGGTCTGGGTGTTTGTGAGGCCGAAAGGTCTCTCGTAGTTTCTCATACACCAAACAAGACTCGATCTTGGTGTGGGGTCAGGATTATGTGACTGTTGGGTGTATTTATTTATTAAGATTTACCTATGTTTCAATTGGTGGTATCTTGCATACAAGAGGTTGTTTTAGGTTGTAAAATGGCACCACACTGTACCAATTTGGACAACTGTAGCAATGGGTCAGCTGTTCAGGCACTACTGTCTCAAAATATTAAGCTGAGATGGAAAATGGAAAAGTTTTTGTTTGTTATGGGGGCGACATGTTCAGTTTTAAACAAACCTTCTTTAATAAATCAAGATAAAAATAATAATATTTGTAATTGTACCCACACTTACACACAAATACCTATTTACATGCAGACACAATAGAATAATTAACTACTAAGTAATTTTGATATTTTTGTGTTGTTTTCTTTCTATTCATAATGTTACTGAATATCTGATATTGTTATAAACAAATGCTATGTACAATTTGAATCACTGATGCCCGTACCACAAGGTAAATATTTATTCAACCATCAGCATTCAGTCGATAATTTTACACAAATAAATCAACATATATTTCATATTAAACCATGAAACTTGGATTGATGTAATACATGTATGATCCTTGCTTTATAGATGTTGATGGCTGACAATAATCCTTTATTCAAAGTAAAATGCAAGTAACAGTAATTCTATGACCAAAACACTTACATTCTAAGTAATAAACATTGAAATAATAAAATCTAAATAAATGTTATTCTAAAATGTATTACATAACAAAAAAACACATATTTATTAGTATTAAAAAAGGATTAAGGTTATCTGATTTGCTTTTTACAGAGATGCAATAAAAACATTTGTAAATAAAGTTAAATTTAACCTAATGGATACGGAAAAATAATAAAATTGTTATAAATATAATGACAAATATCTTGTAAATAGAGAATAAGTACTATGTGCATTGATTTGTCATAAGAGCTATTTAATTACCTACGTGACCAATAAACGAATTACATTTCATTATAATTTTCAGATCTGTGTACGAGACCAAGGCTCACGGGAAGCCCTACTAAGTCACATAAAGGAAAGACATTTACTCAGCAGTCCAAACGCCCACCGAATAGAACGGGAAATATTTATTTGTGACCACTGCGACCGCATATTCTTCAACAAGCAGATGTTAGCTGCCCATATATTCTATTCTCATGGAAAAAAAGAGGAACGGGAGTGTTTCATTGAGTGTCCTAAATGTAACAAATACATTAGCGTCAAAAAACTGTGGTTTCACTTCTGTGTGCACCACATCAATATTTTATCGACGTGTCAAATCTGTTTCGCTGACTGCAAAAGCTTAAGCCACTTGAAAGAACACCTAAAGACCCATCTCGGACATTATTACTGTGAAATATGTGACTATGTTACTCATAGGGATAAGTTTTATGAAGACCACATACGGTCACACAAACGGAGACCGGTTCACCTAAGGAAACTTGAAGTAAGGAAGTATTTCGTTCCAGGCCCGTTTCTGGGTGCTTGGAAATATAAACATGAGACCGGGATGAAAGGACTACAAGTGTATGATATTTTCATATGTGTGATGTGCAGAGAGATTTGTTCTACAAAGGCTGAAATGAGGATGCATATATTTATAGACCATGCTCCAGAGAAAGAGGTTAAAAGGAAGCCGATGTGTTCATGTGGTGAAGAGTTTTTTAATACGGTGCTTTTGAAGCATCATGTTTTTAAAATGAAAGGCGAACACAGAGTTTTAGGTGAGGTTTTAAGATAGAGTGTTAATAGATACTTTTGACTGCCTGAGTGGAGCAGTTGTACTACGGTTTGATTGCAAAGCTGAGGTCTCGGGTTCGAATCCCGGATCGGGCAAAGTGATATTGGGATTTTCTATTCATTATCAGCCTGGGATCATTAATTTGTGCCCGATGTGGCGATAAGCTCGCCCATTATCACATCGTGGGACGGAATATACAAGGCGAAATGTGGGTGTCCTGGTGGCGCCTCTGCCTACCCCTTCTGGGATAAAGGCGTGTGTTTATTATGTATGTATGTATGCAATTAATAATCATTAAAAAATATGTCGCTTTAAAAATAGGTGTTTTCCACTCAAACACGATGATTTTTAAAAAATATCATAGAAGCAAACAACTGGCACTTTTTTGCGAAATTCTTAGTTGCATTGTGTCTGTTACCACTAAAGCATCCACCTGCTTTCGTTTGCGGTCGCGGTCTTGATATACCCAGTACTGACTGTCAGGTGTATTTATTTTTTTAACTTAAAACATTGCTATTTTAATTTCAGATGGTGAGGAAATAAAAGCGATTTCAGAAAACGTTGGTTGTGCTATAGAAATCAAAGGCGAATATAGTAAGTTTTTAAATTATAGCAAGTTTTTTTTTTATTGTAGTCAGAACAACAAGTCGATATGGAAATCCTTGAGGCCTCCCCCAATTTTGGTAATAATGTATTATTTTTATATTTTACAGTTGATTACGAAGTCGTAATAGACAATTCTAAAGAGATTATTGGTGAGTCAAGTTTTATTTATTTCAGTAAAAATAAGTTGGTTTTTAATTATCCCAAAATAGTACTATTTCACTGAGTAGGTATATCTGTTTGAGTCCATATACAGGGCATATCAAGACTGCTACCGAAAACGAAGCCAGGTGGTAGTATTAGTGACTTCCGACACAATGCAATTAAATTTTCGCAAAAAAAAATATGTCAATTATTTTTGTAATTTTTTACTTATCGTTGTATTTGGGTGATTTCAAAGTTTTCCTATAATGTTAATGTACACCTTTTTATTTTTTAAATGCTATGGTACGTAGGTTACTATTTTCGCCAAAACTAGGTATTTACTACCCAAACACGATGATATTTAAAATAATTGCAAAAAAATCTGCTTTTTTTGGCGAAATTTTTAGTTGCATTGTGGTTGTAACCACTAAAACTACCAAGTAGCTGCGTTTTCGGTCGCAGTCTTGATATACCCTGTATGTCCACTGCAGGGCACGGGCCTCCTCTACAATCGAGAGTACGATTGAGAGGAGTTAGATATAGTCATCGCGCTGGCCTAGTGCGGGTTGGCGACCTTTGACCTTACACAATCAATTTTTAAATGTAATATAACATAAATGTATACTTAAATATATGTATATTTATATATATTTAGATTATTTCTAGATATTTTTTCTTCTTATGTTTAAATTAAGTATTCATACACCTACTTTAGTTATATCTACGTCACTTAAAGGTTAATTGGGAGATAATACCACTGGCATTAAGTCCGCCTTGTATACTTTTGTATTTCTATTCTATATCAGCTCATATACGTCCCACTGCAGGGCACGGGCCTACTCTACAATCGAGAGAATCGATTGAGAGTGGTTAGGCCATATAGTCCACCACGCTGGCCACTTTTGTATATGAAGCATAATACATAAATAAAATATAACCTTTTCTTTTCAGATGTGTATCCGATTGAAGACAAACAAGTGACTCAAGACGAAATAGAAATTGATATTGAATAGAATATTATATCAGACTGCAACCGAAAACGAAGCCAGGTGGTAGTTTTAGTGACTACAGACAATGCAACTAAAAGTGACATTTCGCAAAAAAAGTGACAGTTTTTAACGATTTTTCAAGTATTATTTTTTGGTGGTAAATGCATAGCTTTTGCTAAAATAATAATTTAATGCAATTCCAACCATTGCGTCTTTAAAAATAAAATGATGTAAGGGTGTACATTATTATTAGGAAACACTACGTATTTATCTCCCAAACGCGATAGATAAAATGTGCAAAAATATAGTCGCCTTATCGAAATTTTCAATGGGGTATTTTACTATAAGAAAGAAAAAATCTAAAAACTATAAATGTATATAGTGGAGCATTAAGCAATAAGTATATGTTAATTTCAGTTTATATTTCCATGGAATAAATTTTATAATTCGTTTTGAAAATTTCAATTTTTTTCTCTGTCCTAAAAAGATGTGAAACGGCTGCCGCCATGATGGATAACGATTCTACGTCATTCCGCGAGTAGAATACCCCCTCCGGTGTCCAAGAGCTCATAATATCACAGGTTGTTTACTGGTTGAGTGACGTATCATTTTAAAGGAACATGGCGCCTAGCGTTTTCACATATTTGCGCGCATAAATTTAAAATGTATATTTTAAATAGATTTTTATTGGACTTGCCGAGCGAATAAAAATTTGATATTTTTTTAAATAGTTTGTCTTAATCTTAGGAGCAACTTAAAAGACTTTTTGAAAAAGGGTAGAATACCCCATTGCATTGTGTTTGAAGTCACTAAAACTACCACCTGGCTTCGTTTTCGGTCGCAGTCTAGATAAACTCTATATAAAGCAAGCCTTGTATTCCACTGCCTTGATAAATATTAAGTACACGAATACACAAAGGGGTAGGCAGGGATACCAATAGTGCCAATAGCAGATAGAATTTCCGTCCCAAAAGATAGGGGGCGTCCTCGGACATATGGATAACCGGAATTAAAAAACTGTTAATAATTATGGTATTATTATGAAAAAAAAATAATTTAAAATACACTAGTGAGAACCGCTGTAATAATTATTAGACTTTTTACAATGGTCTCTTAGATTTACGCGAATATTACACATTGAAATATTTTTTTTTGCGTACCGCGAATTTGGTTAAATTTTTACATTTTTAACTTCGCGGCGTTTCGATTGCCTTACAGCTTTCGTGGTCACGGGGCGGCATTTGAATCCGCGATATAAAAATAGTTTTATTTAATACATTTTTCATGTTTATTCAGTTGTCCATATCTCGGTGTTTGGTTCCTAGGTGGGGAATTAAAGAATTATGTACTCCGTTCCATTTCTGGGAATGGATTTAACAAAAAAATATATAATTGGCAGACATAAGATAATAAGGCAATGTTATTGAGGCATATTACAACACAATCAACGAAGAAACGGTGTCCGCTTTATCAATATACCGGGTATATCAAGACTGCGACCGAAAACGAAGCCAGGTGGTAGTTTTAGTGGTTACAGACAATGCAACAAAAAATTGGCAAAAATACACAAGATTTTTTTTGCAATTTTTTAAATATATTGTTTTTGCGTGGTAAGTACCTAGATTTTGCGAAAATGGTAATTTAAATCCTTGTGTACCATTGCGTCTTAAAAAAAGGTGTACATTATTATTTTAGGAAAACTGTGTATAATATATCACCCAAATACGATAAGTAAAAAATTCAAAAAAAATAGTTTTTTTCTATAGTCTATCTAAACTTAGAAGTTCCATTTGACATTGGGAAATAGGGATGCTGTCAAATAAATCGGTTCTTACAATATTCGATTATTTAGAGATATCGATAATATTTGTTTGTATTTCTTAATCGATTACAGTTTATATTTTCAGTTTACATCATTTCGTTAATTTTTTCATGAACATTTTTTTTCTAATGAGACATCAACAATTGCATGTCACTTTACTATTTAGGAACAAAAGGAGTGATTTATCTATTACTAGCGGCCCGTCCCGGCTTCACCCGGGTGCAGACACTTTTTCGAGTCCAGTCCACATCACGCACATGCTTATGAACACATGATACATACATACAATACAATACATATACTCCAAAGTGAGGAACCTCCTCACTATGTGTGGCGTATCCTACAATACTACCTTCATTTCCATTGTAATACCCAAATCTATTAATTAATGATAAATTAATTCATATTAATATTATTATTTCACTATTTATTGATGTATGTTCGTTGACAGTATACCTATTATTAGCTGAAAGTTCAGTATATTTAAAAATTAAAAAAACAACTGTTTTATATCTGCTCGATTATTTAAATATTTTTACCGATTATGCGTATACAAATGCATTTGAATAGTCTCGACTCTACCGGTAAAAGACCTAACGAGGTGACTTTGTAATGACGTCTAGAAAAAAAATATGTTGTTTAAAATGGTTATTTTGCTTTATTTAAAGAATTCTAGTTTAAATTTAAGGATTATGGTTTGTATATCTAGTGATAAAATAAGAATAGCTTCATAATTCCATGGATTAGCGGAAAGTGTTATTGAAATTGTGTGGGTTACGTCTGCACAAAGTTATTTACGTTAAAAGTATGAAACGTCAAATGGAACCTGTTAGTTTAGATAGACTATAGTTACATTGTGTCTCAAGTCACTAATACTACCACCTGACTCCGTTTTCGGTCGCAGTCTGAATATGGTATAATGTTAGTAAAATCGTATTACGCTAATGTAAGTTAATAAGGGCAGAAAAATTTCCACTAGTTAGCTTTTATAATTGTTATACGAAATCTTGTTATATGCAGCATTGAATCATAGATAATTCAGTTTGTATATTATTTGGACTCTTTTGGACGTCCGTAACAGACATTAAGTTTTGAGTCGCCGCCCACTAAAGACCTGTTTCTATACATGGGCGGATCCAGCTTTCAAGTCAGGGGGGTCAAATAGTTCTAGTCAGAACACTGGACGTACTCGAATTCGATAACAATTACACATTCAAATGTGATTATTTAAAAGTTTGTTACACCTGTGATACGTGAATATGTTTTCGATTTATTTAAGTAAAAATCAACGATATATTTTAAAACATCTGTCAACCTAGAGTCAGCCCAGGGTGAGGGGGTTATGACCCTCATGACCTCCCCCCTGGATCCGCCTTTGTTTCTATAACCTATCTTTGACAAGAAGTAAAGATAGCAACTAATTTATTATTGGTAGATTTTCACGTATTTTTGATAATATACAAAGATAAGTCTGGATGACCAAACATAACAGCGATTGGATGCGTAAAGCAGCAGACCAGGCTCTGTGGCGAATCTTGAGAGAGGCCTACGTCCAGCAGTGGACTGCAACGGGCTGATGATGAAACAAAGATAGATATATTTATCTATAAATATGCACCTTACACATACATATATCTCAAATCAAAATATTCTTTATTCAAGTAGTCTTACAAGATGTTTTGAATCGTTAATTTCTGCTACCACCGCTTCGGAACGTGTTGTAGTGAAGAAGAAACGGCGCAAGAAACTCCCTCAGCAACACGAACTGCCTATTTACCTATCTTGGTTTATTTGTCTTTATTTCTTGTTAAAGATATTTAGGTAATAGAGACCTGTAATAAGACTATAGGTCGATTTCATTCATAGAGTTTGAAAACCCATTTTAGTTATCGTATGTTTTGTCTTCTTCGCTCCAACTGAATTGGGTATTTTACTATAAGAAAGAAAAAATCTAAAAACTATAAATGTATATAGTAGAGCATTAAGCAATAAGTATATGTTAATTTAAGTTTTTATTTCCAAGGAATAAATTTTATAATTCGTTTTGAAAATTTCAATTTTTTTATCTGTCCTAAAAATATGTGAAACGGCTACCGCCATGATGGATAACGATTCTACGTCATTCCGTAAGTAGAATACCCCCTCCGGTGTCCAAGAGCTCATACAAACACAGGTTGTTTACTGGTTGAGTGACGTATCATTTTAAAGGAACATGGCGCCTAGCGTTTTCACATATTTGCGCGCATAAATTTAAAATTTAAATTTTAACTGGTTTTTTATTGGACTTGCCGAGCGAATAAAAATTTGATATTTTTTTAAATAGTTTGTCTTAATCTTAGGAACAACTTAAAATACTTTTTGAAAATGGGTAGAATACCTAATTCAAAAGTAGTTCAAAACATTCGATAACTAAAATAGGTTTTAAAACTGTCTTATGAATAAGGCTGTTTTTCGAAAATGTAAATATTGTATGTAATTAAAATATACATTGTAATATGTAATATTTGTGAAATTAAATGCTGCATATGATCAGGTATTTAGTTTTTGTTCTTTTTAAATATAATTTATATTCCTAAATATTGTTTTATTTTGAAAATCCCAGTTATAATAAGTGCGTGGTGGACTAACGGACAAAATTAATAAGCGATCCCAATCCCTATCCAAGGATCGATCCGGAAAATAGACCAATCAGAACACATCAAATGTGAGCGTGTCGACAATACCTTGAGCCCATTGGTCTATTTTCAAGATCGATCTTTAGATAGACATGAAGATCGTATATTAATCTTGGCCATATATGGCCTAACTCTCAATCGTACTCTCGATTGTAGAGGAGGCCCGTGCCCAGCAGTGGGACGTGTATGGGCTGATACAAATACAGAATGTCACACAAACATTGAGAAATTAAATAAAAAAAAAACAATGTATTACAATATATATTTAATATAATCTACTTATAACAATAAATCAACGTAATAATAGAAATCAGGTATAAATAAAACAGTACATTGAAGACTTCGCTCTATTATGGGCGTATATCTATTTTTAAAAAGCAATTATCCATATTACATAGATTTAAATATATACATAAACTCACGCAACTTTTGAAGCTCGCTAACATTAGGCCAGTATAGAAAATGGCCTAAACCATCTCAGTGGAACCCTTGAAAGGAGTCCCGTATATATCGTTATCACTGTCCTTGCAGCTCGTCACGCTGCGGATTGCGGTCAAGCCGGGTTCCTAACAAATCCTACGCCAGCATACCGACTAAAACCCCTCGGCGACAGTCACACGCATTATGGGCGGTACTGGACATCCCAGGGCGAGAAGTGCCCCGATTTACTTCCAAATATCTCTTTTCTTTCAGCCATAGGAAGTCCACTACTGAAGCTAGGGCTTCCCCAAGGATTTTCACATTGACTCCTGCATTCAGACTTCTTGTAACATTATCCAGGTCATCCTACCTTGTAGCCCAGTCCAGAACCTTTCGGGCCCAACGCCATCAGTTCTTCGCGCTATGTGCCCGGTCCTCTGCCACTTCAACTTGCTCATCCTTTGGGCTATGTCGGTAACCGTTGTTCTCCTACGGATCTACTCATAACACTTCTCCAAATAACTGCCCGGAGCGAAACCCATGCTGGTTCGTGTAAGTTCGTGTGTCCACGACAGATATGAGGCTACGCGCTCTGTCGCACATCTTAGAAAGTACAATATCCTAAGTAACGGATTCTTTTTCGATATAACTATGTATTATTGAAAAAGTTATTTTCAATTTAATTTTGCAGTATTTCCATCTTGTGATTCATCAGTAGTCGATGTTACTGTAGCATCGGCAGCTTGTTTCCTTTTCTTCGCCTCATTTCGTTTTTTCCGTAAATTTGTGGGCGTTTTAGCTTTCTCTAAAGCTTTAGTAAGCAGATTCTCAACATCCTGAGATGTTTTGGGCTTATAATACCTCTTTTTCTGCGGCTGCAGAATGTCATCCACATTTTTGTCCCCTAGGAGATGAGCTAACGGGTTGACTGTTATTAATCGAGTACCATCCGGCAACCGGATCAAATCTTTGCTTATAACTTGGTCTGTTTTGTCCGGTTCCGCTGGGATTTCAGTTATTTTTACTATTTTGTAGTACGGTGCTTTGGATTGTAAATGCCCTATGGATATGTCTTCGTGGGACTTAAATAAGCTTTGCACAGGTACGTGCGAAGTTTTAGGTTCTTCGGAGCCGTCCAACATCACTTCTTGAGCCACATCCGGTATGCTCTCACTTCTGTCCGCAGTATTAAAATCATCATCATCAAACAGATCATTCACACAGTTATTCTGCACTAGTTTAACTTTAATGTTAATTTCTTCACCAGGAACAGGTTTAAACTTAACAGGATACTTCAGTTTTGGGTTTTCATCAATAGGTTTCGGATCAAACTTGGTCAGCTTTATAAATGGTTGTCTTTGGATGACATCCTGAACTTTTTTAATAGAAATACTGTCTTCTATTATAATATTAGCTATTGGTTTCACAGTATCCCCTTCTGGAGTGAAGGTTTCCAGGTATTTTTGAACGGACAATCCGTTACTTAACTGGATTAAGCTTGCTGCCGGGGTTAGAGTATCTGGTAAGGACTTTTTGATAGTCAGTTGAAATCTTTCTGTTTGCGTCAGCTCTGAATTTTCCGCCGCCAAACTCTTCTTTCGTTTCTCCAACAAGCTTTTAAGTGTTTCAGTGAGTTTCGAAGATGAATGTTCAGTTTCAATATGCTTATGTAACTCTTTCTTGCTTTTAAAATCCTTGGAGCATTTAATACACACTTTGACATCATTCTTACGGTGCAATGACATGTGATGTTGGAAATTCTGGAAAGTATAACAGTATTTTTTGCAAATACTACATGTTAGCTGCTTTTTGTTGTCCTTCATCGTTTTCTTCCTCCGGTCCCAGACAGCTCGGAACGGTGTCTTCTCTTGTTTAGGTTTACGTTTCTTTAAAGACACTAAAGGTACATCTTCATCATCTATATCCGTGGAGTCAACTGATATTACGTCCAGTATCTCTGGAGCTTTCACTTTAGGGATTTCTTTTGGTTTGGTTGTGTTTCTCTTCCGTTTCCCTTTTTTGGTGTCTTTATTTTCTCCTTTTTTCTCCGTTTCTTGTTTTGAATCTGGTTTCTCTTCTTTTTTAATGGTTGCTGTTTCTTCTTTTTTCATCTCACCTTCAGGGTCCATGAACATTCGTAGCTCGTCTAATGGCAACACACAAGTGGGTATAAAAGGCTTCGGTGACTTCTTATCATCAAAGAACACACGGTACTTCTCGTCAAATTCAACGAAGCCAATGCTTTTGTGGTCCAATTTTATATGAATTGTGAATCTTCTCCGTATCCTGAACTTCTTGTCACATATCTTACAAGTGTACGGTTCAAGAGTCTTGTGCTTGAAGAAGTAATGTGCAAATAACTTCTGTGGATGCTTAAACGGTGTATCACACTCAATACATTTGTACTTGTAAAGATGTATTTCGTGTTTGTGGGCTCGGACCATGTGCCGTATAAGCGAATAAGCACCAACACACTGACGGCTGCAGAACTTGCAGAATTTAACTTCTACCGATACAGGGTGTTCTTTCGTTTGATGATCGGATAATTGTTCCATTGTAATAAACACTATATTGCACAGACCACATTTAATAGGCTTGCAGTGCTTCGTATGATTGTAGTAGAAACGTGATGGGATATTCTCATAACATTCTGAGCACTTTCGTGTCTTCTCCTTTGAAGCAAAGTTGAAACACTCGTTATGTCTCAACAAATGACGGAGCATATCCCTTTTAGACTTGTAAGGTGTCGAACAGTTATCACAAGCATATGATAGACATTTTTTCCTCCGTAAATGTTGTATATAAGAATCAACGTTGCTGGACTTGAACCCACATTTGCGACATTCGCAAGGGCACCCAGTATTCATTGCTTGTATGAATGCGACAGCTTTCATGTTCAAAACAGAGGAGAGGACGGGAAAGAAGTCCAACATCATGAAACCATCCAATTCGTTGTTATGATCTTCGTATTCATGTCGTTCTAATTCTGAAGTTTCCTCGAACGTGCAAACGCACTGCGAGCACGAAAATCTGTCCTTCTTTGCGCTGTAATGCCGCCGCTCGTGTTTCCGATGTTGGTCGTAATCGAGGAAAATTTTGGTGCAATAATAGCACGATTTTAAGCTTTTTAAATGCTCGTTTGCTACGTGAATCGCGTATTGGAAGTTGTCTGTTACGCTGGAGTTGCAGAACTTACAGTAAATTAAGCCTTTGTGGATTTGTGTGAGGTGTTCCTGCAAATCTTGCGGGTCTAGAAACTCAGCGTTGCATATATTACATACGGTTTCTCTATCTTGGCTGTAGAACGAATCGTCGGCCGCTGTTTCTAGCTCGTCACAATCTTCCATAGAAGCCATTTTCGTGTTTTTCTTTCCAATTTCCAATGTTTTCTTTTCGCAAGTGATTATTTCATATTTTTGACAGTAGGGAATAGAGATGAGGTGTAGTTTGTTACGTAGTCGATTTTGTTATCGATTTGAAAGACTATTAGTCGATTTTCTAATATTAATTTTATTAGAAAAATGTTTTATATTGATTAATATGTATAAATCTACAGCTGTGTGAGTAACGGATAGCTGTAATATCTGAGTCATAATTTGTATTTGTAATTATTCGCACGCAAATACAAGTTTTTATTACCAGTTACCACTCAGTATGGTCTCTTACCTGTAAAATATTATTATAAGAGGCATTGGATTGTTTAATTTAAATAGGAAATCAACAATTTTTCGTAGCCATAATTATAAAAAAAGGTCCCTTCCCTGTTACGTGTTTTGTTGTTTTCTTTTCCTGTTGAATATTATTTTAGAAATCGGTATTAGGGATCCAAGTCAGATAATTTAGGTAGTAAACCATTAGTTATTAAATATTTTACATACATACATAAACTCACACCTTTATCCCCGAAGGGGTAGGCAGAGGCGCCACCAGGACACCCACATTTCGCCTTATATGTTCCGTCCCATGATGTGATAGGGGGCGAGTCTATCGCCATATCGGGCACAAATTCCTGACTCCGGACTGATAATGAATAGAAAAATCCAATATCACTTTGCCCGACCCGGGACTCGAACCCGAGACCTCAGCTTTATAACCGTACCGTAATACAACTACGCCACCGAGGCAGGCAGGCATTAAATATTTTATGGAGCAATATTGGAATTTACGCGGGTGAAATTGCGGTAAAAGGTTTTCATTAAATAAATAAGAATACAATATAGGCTTAACTCTAAAATATAATTATCTAAATGCATTTTTATCAGGCTAAGGTTGCAAGAAGTCGCTGGAATGTCGCTGGATGCAGGCCGCGTCCAACAGGTCGATGTCGAGATTCTTGGGGGAGGCTTATGTTCAGCAGTGGCCTTGCTAGTTCCTGTGGCTGAATCATGGACGTACTAAACTAATTCGCCCATGGGCTGAATAAAAGATAGATATAGATCCTAATCAGTTATTTAAAAAAAAAAACACAATGCGAAGGTCACAAAGCCACAGTCCCTAATTTACATCATAATATTTTATTTATGTATATTTAAAACACAATATATAATTTGTGAGTCATTTGTAAATAATAAACAGCTGTTCTATCACGTTAAGGTCACCCTTAAATATAAATGCAAATCATATGCGAACAATGCTGAATTAAAAATGTTTTTCCATAATGTGACACGTTGTGCTTACGTAGGCAGTTTAGTCTGTGGTTAAGAATGTTGACGGGAGATTTTATTTTTCACACAGCAACACTGTTCTTGGCGTGGCATTTTCATTTTCCGTAGCTATTTAATATTAATTAATTATTTATTCTTAAATAAATACGTACATAATTATTTAAAATATAACTGATCACTGTCTGTACATGGAAGACAAATATGATAAGTAATAAGTTTTCCTAAAATAAAATAATAAATAAAAAAATTGGGGCTTTTATTAAGCTGCACCCAAAATAATAATACAGAATTTTTGTCTATTTTTCCTTGCGTTTGTCCACGCTAACCTTAGAAACGGCTTTACCGATTTCGGTCACATTTAGTATGGAGGTAGCTGAAACCCTGGATAAATATATACATACCTAGTCTACATTTCATCCTCAAAAATGTAGGTAGTATTCCCATAGGATGAATAATTAGTAATTCAAATAGATTTGTAACTCTTTGAAACCCAAAGGATTGAATGGGACAAGCGAGGATAGGATTTCATGCCTTGACTCATGGGACAGAATGAAACGCGATAGGATAGGAAAGGATTTCACGAGACGGGAAAAGCAGTAAAGAGGATGACAGTCACATTGGGTTTAAATATAAATAAAGCAGTTAGTAAGCGTATTACTATGTTGCTTATATGGACTGAAGTGAAAAAGTATCTGCTCTCGGGTGAAGCCGTGCCGGGCCGCTAGTTTATAAATAAGTATGATATTAAATAGACATCCAATAAAACATTATGATTAGTAACTCTGTTATAATTTCTAATTAAGTTATGAAAATGCGATTATTTAAAGAAGTATATTACACTAGCGGCCCGACCTTGCTTCGCCCAGGTGAAGCCATTTTTGAGTCTAGTCCACATCAGACACATGTGGCTACCGTCCTTTATACTGCTTTTCCCGTCTCGTCCCTTTACTTTCCGTCCTGTCTCGTCTCATTTTGTTTCATGACTTAAGGCATTTAATCCTGTCCTGTTTGATCGGGAAGATTCCTTGCTCAACACACGAGAACACTACATTTTTCGGGATAAAAAGTAGCCTTCGTGTTAATTTAGGGTGTTGGCTATCTCCATTCCAAATATCAACAAAATTGGACCAGTCGTTTCAATGTGAAAAAGTAACAAACATACTTTGCGAAAGTTATAATATTAGTAGGTTAGTAGGATTGCGGATATCATTTTGATGGAGAAAACGACAATAAGTTACTGTAAGACCTATTAAAATAAGGCATAAATTATTACATCTGCATTCAATTTATATTGATTCCCACCCAAATTCGAACCTGTGTAACTGAAAGTATTAGACAAAATACTTCTGTATTACCCTAATAATCGGGTAATTTTATAACCAAAAGCTCCCTGATTTGAACATGAGATCACATTGTGAATTGTCAAAACTGGTCGTCTGTCATGATACCCAGACTGTCACTGTAGGCCCGTACAAATATATAGCAATATTAAGCTAAAATGAACAAAATCAAGACATACAGGTGTGTATTAACCATTTCCTAACATTTTTATCCATATACTATACTTTAAGCACATTATCTTTAATTTCGCTACATCACCCTAACCTTCTCTACGTTTTATTGTTACCCAGCCTTTATAACTGTTTATCTAGTGTCGAAATGACCTAAAAACGAATATTTAGTGTTTGTTTGTCAATTCAAACGCATACGGAAGATTTTAAAACGAAAAATGTGGTTACTACGCTTTTTTTTTAATGGCAGTAGGTATCATAAACAAAGACAACAGCGTAGTTTTTTTAAACTTTGTTTTTTTTTAAACGCAAAGGAATTATTGTAAATGTGTTGATTATATTATTTATATTAGTTTTAATATGATTTGAATGTGGTTTGATGTGGTGTGTTTATAGATATGCGAAACAGGAAGAGATAAAATTAAGATTATTAAGTGTGGTCTGATAGGGCCCAATGCGTTATTGTCGCCACCAATTAGACCAATAAGTCTACAATACACATTGAAAAATGTGATGTTGGTACCAAACTTTATAGGCATTTTAGATGAACTTATTATTTTAAAAATTGGCCAATGTGAACTAGACTTGCTCCTGAGGTCTCATAATTTACAAATCTAACTGTTACTTTGTAATTAAAAAAATATATGACAACTATTCAGTTCTTTTTGGATTTATTTCTATACTGAGTTATTTTTGCCAAGTTTCATGATTCTAGACCAAATAGAAGTACTCTAGATTGTTGAAGGCCTAATAATTTTGTCACCTTTGCAATCTTTTAATATGATTATTATCTAAATTATATTGCATTGCAAAATATTTACATCATACCAATAAAACTTTTACTTAGATAGATACTATAATGTTGTACTATGTCAGCTCATAATCACTAACTGCCAAGCACAGGAATCCTTTACAACTGGGAATTTAATTGAGAAGGGTTAGGCCATACACAACACTGACCTAGTGCAGTTTGGCCACTTTAATACTTTTTTTTCTTTTCTTTATTAGCCCATATACGTCCCACTGCTGGGCATGGACCTCCTCTACAATCGAGAGAATCGATTGAGAGTGGTTAGGCCATATAGTTCACCACGCTGGCCTAGTGCGGGTTGGCGGACTTACTTACTGTAGAAATTCTTAATACTTTAATACTAAGCATCTTAATTATTATGAAAAATAAATATTCAGGTCTTATATTTTTAGACACGCCCATATTTTGCTAATCTTGATTGGTTTGAAAATGAAAATTATTTATTGTATCCATTAAAATCATCAACATTATTTAGATTCTGTCAGTTTTTGATCTACCGCCCGGTTCGGAAACCAGTTTTCACTAGAGAAGAATGGGCAAGTAACTCTAATGTTGCTCTCTTCATAACCAGATCACAATAGTCATTGTTACAAAAGTTACAAGTTGATTTAAATCAGAGCAGTTCATTAATAAATTGTTATAATTTGCTTTGAGTTTCATGAAATTTCCCATTTCTTTATGTTTGGGATCGGTTTTTAGATAAGGATTGAGCTGGTTTATTAAGTTGTATCACCACTCACTATAACAGTGAAGGAGTGTAAGAAATTCTATGGTATGTAAAGTCCTGGCACTTGGCCTATGCCCTATGCCCTAACCCCTCTCAGTCGTACTCTCGATTGTAGAGGAGGCCCGTGCCCTGCAGTGGGACGTATATGGGCTGATACAGTACACTTCAGTATTAATATTAGCCATGGTAGATTTATTCCTGTATAGACTTTAATATAAGGGTGAAGTTATATTTTCTTTGTTTCTCAGATGTCGAATAATCTTTAATTAGATACATAGTGTTGTGTGTTATGTGCAAAGATAAACAAATAGACTGTTCACCTTGTAAAGACAGAATCTTTCGAATTTTTATTTACCATTCTTATTATCAATGCTGAACGAGTTTTGTCCCTGTTGCTAATTTTATAATTTAACAAGCCATCTACTTAGTATTAAAGCTGTAAATAAGTTAATAAATATGCCCAATGTTCACATACATAGTCCCACCACATCATTAGATGCAAGTCTTGTGTTGTGTATCAGAAACTATAAGAGTCATTGGATCTCAACTCCCAGACTCGGAACAAATATTTGTGGACCACAAAGACATAATCTTTGAGATAAGACTGTCAATTGTACAATTGTTTTATATTTCATTGTATTTTATTGTTTTGGCTGCAAAAAGAGCTATCTCTTAATATTAAATTATCAGCCTATGTGGTGTAGTTGGTTTAACGCCGGCTGTGAAACAAGGGGCTGTGGGTTCGATCCCCGCACCGAGACTAATGTTTGTGAGACCCACAAGTATTGTCTCAGGTCTGGGTGTTTGTGAGACCGAAAAGACTCTCGTAGTTTATTAATTGATCTTAATGTGGTGTCAGAACTAAGTTTGTGACTGTTGGGTGTATTTAATTATTTCTCATAAAGTATTGTGTTTTTTTTATTGCGATGAATGGGGAGACGAGCATGCCATTCAGTTGATGATAATAGGAGCGCTGATGGACAGTGGCAAACCCAAACACCATGAATCGCAAAGCAATGCTTGGCATTGCTGCGCTCGCCATCCTGAGACATAAGATGTTAAGTCTCATTACGTCCAGTAGTTCTAGCTACAATGTCCTTCAAACCAGAACACAACAGTGCATTTACACTGCTGTTTGTTGGAGATAGACATTGCGGTGCTACCTACCCAGGCGGCCTCACATATGAGACCTACCACCAGTATTTGAAGTTTTCTTAGTTTGTTATAATACTAAGTTTGTATGGTTATTTGTAGGCAGTTCTGTGTGTGAATTATCTGTGTTTATTTATTAACTAAATTGCCTGGGTTTGAGTGTAAACAAAGCAGTAATTTCCTTGTCCATTAGTACGTTTTCCTCAAGTATCTACTGTCTATAATGGGTATTTAATATTTATTTAAATGAATCGAGAGTATTGTGAGGGGTTGCCATATAGTCCGCCACGCTGGCCTAGTGCTGGCAGACTTTTACATACCATAGAAATTATTACAAGTCGCTGTGGTATGGTTTTTCTAACGATTTTTTCCTTTAATATAGTGCTTGGTGATTGACTTACACACAGTGAAATGTCAGTGGTGTGCCCTGGGATTTGAACCCGCGACCACCAAAACAAACTTATGCAATAATAAAAACTATTTTAAAACTCCAAATAATACGACGATTGTGTAATCATCTATATATCTATATCAGCCCATATACGTCTCAATGCAGGGCACGGACCTACTCTACAATCGAGAGTACGATTGAGAGTGGTTAGGCCATATAGTCCACCACGCTGGCCTAGTGCGGGTTGGCGGACTTACATACCGTAGAAATTCTTTAAAATCGCTACGGTATGCAGGTTTCCTCACGATGTTTTTCTTCACCGTTTATGTGCGTGGTTATTGACTCTCAATACACACATAACTCCGAAAAGTCAAAGTGTAATCATAATTCCTCTATTCTTTTCCAAAATTATGTTTATTATTGCTCTGTACAACATACAACTCGCATATTGAAATGCCTACAACGTTTTCTCTTGAACAATCATAGCGTAATCCCCGACTCGGCCATCCTTCACATCAGCCGTTGACAACTCCGTTTTATATTCAAATCCTTATTCTATTCTTGTTAATATAACTGCCAGCACCATCGTCATACTAGAATAGGTTGCTTTACTCACCTATAAATACGGGGTATATCACGACTGCGACCGAAAACGAAGCCGGGTGGTAGTTTTAGTGGTTACAAACACGATGCAAATAAAAATTTCGCCAAAACAGTGAAGATATTTTTTTGTAATTTTTTTACTTATCGTCGTATTTGGGTGATAAATACATAGTTTTCCTAAAATAATTATATAAACCTCTTTATTTTTAAGCACTCAATGGTACGTAAGGGTTTAAATTATTATTTTCGTAAAATCTAGGTATTTACCACCCAAACAAGATGATTTTTAAAAAATTCTAAAAAAATATCTGTCGCTGCTTTGGTGAAATTTTTATATGCATCGTGTCTGTGACCACTAAAACTACCACCTGGTTTCGTTTTCGGTCGCAGTCTTGATATACCCGGTATAAATAAATAAATCTAATAGTATTTACATGCCCAATGTTATAAAATGTGAAGAGAGAAAAACTATATTTTGACAACATGACAACAACGCATTCGGATGCCGAAAGAACGCAGACATAAACACTCAGATATTGTCGCGATGTGTGATCCACTAAGGCCCCGTTTACACGGGGAGAGATTCTCGTCTCGAAGATAGGATTATCGTGAGGATATAAAAAAGTTGCATCGTGTAAACATTTGTCAGAACACGATAAGGGGCCGTCCATTAATCACGTGATGTATTTTTTTCTTATTACCCCCCTCCCCCCTTCCCCCTTGGTGATACGTGGTGAGTTTTAAGACTACACTACCAAAAATCAAGTAATTTTTAAAGAATCTTAATTTTTTTTAGAATATTATTAAAGGTATAAAATATAATCTAGGACTTCGTTCGTTGCCTGCCAACGGTGAGTCAAGTTCACACAACATCCCGCTTTTCGGTTTAGAAATAGCGCATTTGACGAAAAAAATAAAAACACGTGATATCTTACTACACCTCCCTCCCCCTTGTGATAATTCGTGATTTTTGCTAAACCCCCTCCCCCCATTTCGAGCTTCACGTGATTAAAAGGACGGCCCCCAATCTATAGCGGTTATGTCATGCGATAATCGCATATTTGATATTACCCGTCGGAAATATCTGTGGACCTGAATAATTGACGTCATTGGAACATAAGTTCAGCAAATTCAAAATATAGGTTAAACAAATTGAATTAAAATAGAAAAAAGAATAAACAATAGAATTCGCATCCATCTCAAAACGTTTTTAATGTAAAATAACATAGTAGATAGGGGAACACAAAAATATGAAATATGAACCGCATTCCAGCTAGGTTCACAGATATTTCCGACGGGTTACACGATTCTCGCCGCGAGAAACTCCCCGTGTAAATGTCGTTTAAAAGATGTTAATTTTAAACAACAATCGAGTGTCAGATGTTTAGAAAACGCCATAAATAATTCAATATGGATTTCAAAACGTATACATTATGCATGTTGTAGTTTTCCTCGTATAAGTTATTTATAAACGTAACTCGGATGATAAATTATTTACATAATAAAAAGGTAATATTTCTGAAAACGAAAGTTCTCGAGTTTATCTAAGTTATATGAATAGTATTTGTTGTTTTTTGCCATGTAACGGCGAAGGAAAACACCGTGAAGAAACCTGCATACCAAAGTGATTTGTAAGAATTTCTATGGTATGTAAAGTCCGCCCGCACTAGGCCAGCGTGGTGGACTATATCTAACCCCTCTCAATCGTACTCTCGATTGTAGAGGAGGCCCGTGCCTTGCAGTGGGACGTGTACAATTTAAACAGAAGTACCTAACACATCCTTCCAAATATAATCTGAAAGTGTATGTTTGTTTCGTTTCAACAGTTTAGTTTCTGTACCGATTATCGTTAAATTTTGTCTATGGTTTTTCAAGGCTTTGTCAAGGGTACAGGAAATGACATAAAGTACCTTCCATCCAGATAAATAGGTTCCCGAGAGATAGAGTATAACTTCGTATATTTTACTAGTGATTCATGTTTCGACTGACGATTTGAATTGATTACCTATTCTGAAATATACATATATGGATGTTTCTCAGTAAACTGGGCAACTCGCCTCATGCAAATATAAAAAAATATGATAATATTTTATATGCATCGTAGCACATAGGTAACTTTAAAATATAACAACGTAATCTACTTTAAAACTAAATAAGTCAACGAAATAAGTCACTGAGCGGATGACTAATACCTCAGTCCGCCCCGTGACCACGAAAGCTGGAAAGCAATCGAACCGTCGAAAAGTAAAAAATGTATAATTAATCCAAATCCGCGATATATCCGTAAAAAATAGTTTTATTTTAAATATTAAAACATTTTTTATTGTATCAAAATCATATTTAAAGTCCTTGAATAACAGTCCCCCGGCGCGTCGTTTCACTAAAGCAATATCTGACATTTCCAACTCAATTAAATATAAATACACCCAACAGTCACATACATAGTCCTGACCCCACACTAAGATCGAGTCTTGTGTTGTGGGTATCAGGAACTATAAGACGCTTTTCGGTCTCACAAACACCCAGACCCGTGGCGCAGTTGGTTAGACGCCGGCTGTGAAACGAGAGACCGCGGGTTCTATCCCCGCACGGAAACAAATATTTGTGTTAACCACATGTGTTTGTTTCGGGTCTGGGTGTTTGTGAGACCGAAAAATGTCTTGTAGTTTCTGATACCCACGACACAAGACTAGATCTTAGGGTGGGTTGCAGAAAATAACTTTAACATTAACCAAGGGCTAATCAGCCGTCAAATCGACGGTTAGGCAATTTTCGATTTGCATAAAATTAACAATTGTTAAAATGACGTCACGTATAACATTAACATTAACCGTTCAATTTCGGGCGGTTATTGTTAAAGTCACGGTTATCTTTCGTTATTTGTGTGTGTTCTCTGTATTGATAATTGTCATTTGTGTATCGATTTGAATTATAACCTGTACTTTAAAACAATTTACAAAAATACGCTGATAAATTCCGACGTAAAATCGCATCGCATCATTTCACTGGTCACTCTTTTAAGTTTTACTATAACAATTATGACAATGGTGCAACAAAAGAATTTTCTATCCCGTGGTCATTGTTATTGTCACTGCTAAAGTTAACTTTACCGTTAACAATAACGTCAGATTTTCTGCAACCCACCCTTAGTGTGGGGTCAGGACTATGTATGTGACTGTTGGGTGTATTTATTTATTATAAAAATTAGCTTCAACAGTTTCCTTTTGAAATGTTTGAGGCACACCTATTTTCACCCGTTTTCTTTAACGGTGAAGGAAAACATCATGAGGAAACCTGCATACCGTAGCGATTTTAAAATAAATTCTACGGTATGTAAGTCTGCCAACCCGCACTAGGCCAGCGTGGTGGAATATATGGCCTAACCACTCTTAATCGATTCTCTCGATTGTAGAATAGGCTCGTGCCCAGCAGTGGGACGTACATGGGCTGATACATGTATTTTCAGCGGTGGACACAATGTGACAGTAATGATATTAATGTAACATTTTTCTCTCATTCCAGATCTTGAAATGCAGTGATAGTCTGAACCGGAAAATCAAAATCTTTATTATTTCACACATTATTCCAAAAAAAACAAAATATTTTTTTCGGTGTAATTTTTTCGGACGAAATTTCTACATCTACGTACGGGCATCAACAAGCCTCTTAACTTTATAAGTTCGGGGCAAGATCCGTTAGTTTGACAAGAAGTCGACCGGGTCATTATTATTTTTATCATGGCAGACGTTGACGAAATAGCAAGGGGCATGTCGGAACTCACTGTACTGTCTTTCCGCAAGGTGGACGACGTGAAGCGACTGGCTAATCATTTCAAAAAGGTCATAAGCCACCCCCTGACTGGCCAAAAGAAAACGGTCCTTAACTACCTGACCAGTCTAAACCAGACGCACAAGAAAATCTTCGTTCAAAAACGAGAATGCGTTGAAGTTGAATATATTTTTACCACTGAGAAAAAAAGCAATTTGCAACGGCAGAGGTTCAACAGTCTGCCCGTTAGTGAGGTGCCTGAGTTGTTAAAAACTGAGTTTCTTACATGTGATAATGCAAAGCAAGTCCATATATGTACTGATTGTAACGTTGAAATTGAGTTGAATGACGAGGAACCTTTGATGGAGTCCCTTCAGAAGCATTTCAATTTGGAAATCCACTTACCCAAGTTGAAAAGAGAGAGCATTGACGTGGCCGAACCAGTGATTTTACCCAAAATGTCGAGGAGACTGTCGGCAATGGAATGTGGGGAGACACCAGCCCAGAGTATTGAGATTATCATGAAACCGATGGAGAAGTCGGACCGTGGTTTTGTAGCCAAACTTAGTGCTGCCTTGATGAAAGTGCTTCCTGACAATTCTGAAGCCAGCATTGGAGCGGCTGTGAAGTTCTACCAAGTAGCATACGATAAGTTGTGTCAAGAAGTCTCTAATATTGACTTTTCGACGCAAACGAGCTCCGTAGCTCCCATAATCATGAGCATAAGAGACAACGTGTATCAAAACTTTGCAGCTGACGCGAATAAGAATAATGATAATGATGAGAATGATCAGACTTCAGAAAAACCCAAAACCCAAGCTAAGAAGTACAGATATTACGGTCCCATAGAGTCGCTGATTGTGAAGTTGCTCGTCAATCATAAATTGTTGTCGTTGGTCGATGACAGAACAGGGAAATTAGCTTTCTTTTGCATTGCCTGTGAATACTACACCCTAAGATTCCATTACGACAGTGTTCTGAACCACGTTTTCAGTGACACACACATTCATAACTTATCCTGCATCCTGCAATCGGATAAGCACATCCCGTTTTCCAAGACTGAAGCTAGTGTTGACAAAATCAAGGAGATCAATGAGAAATTCCTTTTAAGCCAAGATGTAGTGTATACTTCCAATGGAATGAATTGCCGTCTGTGCAATATTAATATAGAGGGCACTGATGCAATGATCCTTCATATTCTGGACGATAGACACCTCGCCAAGCTTTCTGATGATATGTTTGTACGCATGAAGGCTTCGAGCCAAGACGGGCAGATCCCCGAAGACTGGGGACCGAAGGATTTGAACTGGACCAAATATCTGGCCAGCGTTGGCAAACCTGTCTACTCCCGGGATCATGTCATCATCGAGAACTTCATTAAACCCTCTGGCAAGGTTGGGAACTTCTGTACTTGCTGTGACATGACCCTGAAAGGCCCTAGACAGGTTCTCTTCAACCACATTCGCCAGAAGAAGCATCTAAGAAACGCTGCTCCGAGGAAACTGGCAATGCTGTACAAAAACCACTGCCGGCCATCTGAATACTATGCGTCCTTCGGTAACTACTATGTCTGCTCCATCTGCCCGCAATATGTGGCATTACCATCCTTTTCAGCCATCGTGGAGCACTTTGAGAACGCAGAGCACATTGGAACCATATGCAAATTGATTCGTTCCGCTCTGTATGATGTGGATGATGAGCTTCTGAAGCTGAACAACATAAACATCGACCAACTGAAGTGTGAATTCTGTGATTTGACATTCCCAAACGTGGCTGATGTTATGAAGCATATTCTATCATCTGTTGAGCACCAGAACGCTGTCACTGAAGCCAAAATCCAGGAAAATAGAGGAGATATTATTAGTGTTTATATGAAAGGGAATTACATACTGCATAGTGAAGGAGCAACGTTTACTTGTGTTGGTTGCGGTGAGGTTTTCAATTCTATTAGGTCTTTGCTGATGCATTTGACCTTTGCAGAGCATTATGCCTCAAAGCCTGCTACTGAGAGTGTGTTCCGATTCTATCTGGAGCTGAAGCACAATATAAATATGTTGGGGAGGAACAAATATGTGTACTATCAGTTTGGGAAGCTGAAGTGTGGGGTCTGTGACAGTGATCTGGAGGCGGGGGAGAATGCTAAGAGGCACGTGTTGTCGTCCACACATAGGGAGAACATGGGGGCCAGCTATATAAGTGTGAATTTGGATGCGTCTGCCAATGAGTGAGGTGAGATATTTACTTTTTATAACACATTTCTTATAAATGAGGAATCACATAGGTTCCATATACATACAGCTTTCGTGGCGTAGTTAGATAGTTAAGTTAGACTGCAGTGAAATTATAGGCTGCGGGTTCGATGCCCGCAGAGAAAAATATTTGTGTGCTCCACAAGTATTTGTTTCGGGTTCGGGCCTTACTGAGAGCGAAGAGTGTCTCATAGTTTTCAATCTATTTACTTATTTGGTATATAATTGATATAAGCTAATGTCATAATTTTCAAGGATTAAAATATGTATTTTCGTTGTGCTTTGCAGTTGGTCTCTCCGACTGCAAAACTCTTTATCAAACTATTTACTGTCTATTTTAAAATCTGAGTTTGCTGCCGATGAAATTGGATAATAATTAATTACCAACTATTATTTTTTATTGCTATGAATGGCGAGAAGCGCATGCCATTCGCCTGATGGTAAGCGATACGACCGCTCATGGACAGTAGCAAAACCAAACACCATGAATTTCAAAGCAATGCTTGGCAGTCCACTGCGCTCGCCATCGTGAGACATAAGATGTTAAGTTATCATGTCCATGGCTACAATGTCCTATAAATATTTCTTAATGCCCTTATTTCTTATGAATAAGGAATCACATAGCTTCAATATAGATTTAAGACAGTCTCCATGGCGCAGTTGGTTAGATTGCTGTGAAACGAGAGTTCGCTACGATCCTCGCATCGAGAAATATTTGTATCGGTTCTGGGTGTTTCTGGGAGCGAAAAGTGTCTTGTAGTTTCCGATCAACTTACTTCTTTGCTATATTATGACATACATACATAAACTCATAAGACTGCCTCGGTGGCGTAGTTGTTCTATGGTACGACTACAAAGCTGAGGTCTCGGGTTCGAATCCCGGGTCGGGCAAAGTGATATTGGATTTTTCTATTCATTATCAGCCCGGAGTCAGTAGTTTGTGCCCGATATGGCGAAAGGCTCGCCCCCTATCACATCATGGGACCGAACATACAAGGCGAAATGTGGGTGTCCTAGTAGCACCTCTGCCTACCTCTTCTGGGATAAAGGCATGAGTTTATGTATGCATACCATACATACATAAACTCACGCCTTTTTTCCACAAGGACACCCACTTTTCGCCTTGTATGTTCCGTCCCACGAGCCTATCGCAACGCAAATTCCTGACCCCGGGCTATTTATGAATAGAAAAATCCAAAATCGACCCGGGATTCGAACCCGATTTGGGTTCGAATCGCAGTTGGTTCGACGCCGGCTGTGAAACTGTTACAATCCTAACACTGAGACTAATGTTAGGCGACCTACAAGTATTTATTTCGGGTCTGGGTGTGAGACCGAAAAGTCGTGTAGTTTCTGATACACGACACAAGACTCGATCTTAGTGTGGAGTTAGGACTATGTATATGACCAGAGGTGTCTTTACCGGGTGTTGCGGTGCACACGGGTGCAGCGTTCTAGGGAGCGCTGGCCGAGCTGACGATGGCATTGTTAAAGCTATGTGCAAAGTTAGTTTGGGCAATTGCGCCTAAAAAAATCGATAAAAATGACCCATCAGCTAATAGTATTATAGAAGTAGTTGTGTCTTACAATTTTTAGTTTTTGACATCTTTCATAAACACATGTTATTTTAGGTGTATTCCATTTTGATCGCGCACTTACTAGAGTATAACCGCCGGCACGGATCTTGAGCGCTCGGCGACAGAGTGGGGATAGCTTTGCGCATCGTGAACTTAAGGACAAAATAAATGAATGAATTGAACAAACGCAATGAATGAATTAGGCATAACAACAATATGGCGTTGCGTAGTGAACCAATCACTGGCCGATGCGATAATGCCCCCGCCCGCCTTCTTCATCTACCTCTAAAGAGACCCAAAAATCGACATCTGCGCAAGTAACGGCCAGCGCTCAAGATCTGTGCCGGTAGTTATAATAATGATTGCACACGGGCGCTACATAGGCTAGAAACGCCTATGTATATGACTGTTGGGTATATTTATTTATTTGTTGTTGCAGGTGAGCAAGTGGTGCCTGCGCCTCGAGCGCCAAGTAATTCCGTTAAATATAGTACGTGAACTGAGCTGACGATAGTTTTACAATGAAATTTAATAAATGAAATAATTTTTTAAAGTATACCCGTGTTTCTTTTACCCTGTTTATGTACTAGAAGTGTCTTCGTGATAAAATGCTAGTAATGATGGGCGGTGGTACAGCTATTACTCTTTCTCACTCCTATGTTATACTACGGCACATTATGTTTCTTCTGGAAATAAATAAAAATTGTTTTAATAGTCACAAACAATGAAACTGACGAACAAATACAGGTTATTAAAAAATAGTAATGAACAAATACACCCAAAAAAGCATACGATAACAATTTAAAGCTGTTCGCGTAAGAATTTCAGCCAAAATAGTAGGCTGTATTGCAATTTCAGGTTACTATTATAAACGTCAGCGCCATCTACTACTAGTTTAATTTGTCGTCAACAGATGCCGTGTTAGTAAAAGTGTTATTGTTGGCTACTTGCCAATAGATGGCGCCAACAAGTAACGATTGATTGCCTTATAATTTCAGTAAAATAATTCTATTAATAGAATTTCTCCTATGAATTTTATGTACTTAACTGAGATAAGCTGCCGATGAAATAGACTGAGCGAGTGTTGTGATGTGCTGTGACGTCTTCGCGTCGAGCGCCGCTTGATGGAATCCCGAATTCGCTCTTATTTTGAAATTAAAAATCTCGGAAACTACACGACACGTCTTGTAATAATTATTTCACTAATTTTTTTTTTCATTGAAATTTGAACATTCCTTATTGCGCCATCTGTTAACCCCATGTTAATCCGCAGTTCACTTAAAATGGCTAAATCAGAAATATTGATCGGAGCAACGATAAGAGATGTCGCTAGTGTTTATAATAATTATAAAATTTTAAAACGGTTAAACATTGCACAACGCTGCACTGGCGGGAATTGTAATCATGTAGATCATTTTAATACATAAATTTCTAAATCATAATGGATTTACGTAAATGGTATATAAATTGTTGTGAAATAGTTATAAATGTGATGTAAAGCTTATGAAAACATCGAAGTGAATATAACATGGCTATTGTCGACATGAAGATCCGGCGTACATTATATTGGGGTACATCGCGTCGTACGATATATGAGCACTTATCAAGAACGAATTATGCGTAATAACCAGGATTTAGCGTACTAATACATCGATATTGTCCAACTATCCTCGTAAGTAATTATCATAGATGTGTGCAATGTATCATTTTGAGTGAAACCAAAACGAGATTAATTATTTACAACTCTTTATTGCTAAGCTGTATATGATATTAATTTTTATAGGCAATGGATGCTGTCTGCGCGTTTAAATAATGAATGAGGACATTCTTTTGTACCGATATACATGCAAGGTTTGTCGTACAATTCTACAATATTGCCACTAAACAACATTGAAAAAAAGTAATACGTACTTATGAAAAGTATAATTATTTAGGTTTTAACACTCAAATGAATCACATCCAGGCACTGCATAACTCGACATAAGTAGCTTAGTACTGAAATATTAAATAAATCAAGAAAATAAGCGAAATTTTTCGTTCGTTTAAATTACATATTTTTACACAGTCGTTAAAGTGCGCCTTGCGTGTAAACGTGTGGTCGCATCTTGTATCTCGTTTTAATGTATGGTTAAAATCATTCTATCTCTTTCACATTGCCGATCTTGTGTTTTATACTGCATCTATGGTCACAAACAATGAAAACGACGAACAAATACAGGTGTAAAAAGTTTAAAAAAACAAACAAAGCATACGATTACAATTTATAGCTGATCGCGTAAGAATTTCAACCAAAATAGTCGCTACATTGCAATTTCAGGTTACTAATGAAACGTCAGCGCCATCTACTACTAGTTTCGTTAGTCGTCAACATCTCACTTAGAAGCGTTAGAAATCAGCAATCAAACGCCGGTATGTCTTGAATATTCATTTCATAAAAATCTAGATACACTATATTTTCTTCTTTATAGAGCATTTATATACAAGTTTCTTTTGCTCTTTTTTTATTTTTTTGTTATCGCTGGCTAGGTTTCTTTGTCCATTCATCTCATTCAACGCATCATTGTTGCAAAGTCGATTGTCGGTTAATTTCGAACTAAAAAACTTCAAAAGTCCGCCATATTGGATTAAGAGTGATGTCAGAATATTTTTCTAATAATTATTATCGTCAAGCCCTTTCATTTGATACCCATATTGCAGAAGTGCATAAAATGTAACTATTCGGCCATCTTGGATTTTCCGCCATATTGGATTTAGAATGACGTCACACATCTTATGGTGTATTGTTTTCCAAACTATGAATGCATGGCATGTTCGTCTCGTCATCGCAATAAACCTAATAAAAATAAAACAAAAAATCACACACACAAAAAAAAGCTTTATTGAAAAAAAGACGTGGCCGCACAAAGTTGCTGTCTAGATGTTGGAACAGGTGCAGAAGCAGTCGCCTTCCGTACCATTGGTCATCACCATCACCTTGAATTTGGAGTTTGATTCTATGGACTGCAATATTTCTGAAAAAGTAATAAAAAAATAAACCTGTGGCATTTCTAAACGAAAAACTTTCTAGAAGGATTTTGACATTTTGTCTGGTTGTCATATCTCTGGTTGTCGCGAGAGTGTTTGAATAGAAAATAGCTTTGTAAAGCCTAACGGTAGTCAGTAATTATTGAGAAATACTATATTGTATTGTACAACTGGAACGGCGTTTTATTATTAACCAGTAAAAACATTCCGAAAAACCCAACAGTCACATACATAGTCCTGACCCCACACTAAGATCGGGTCTTGTGTCGTACCATTATGAGACTTTTTGGTCTCACAAACACCCAGACACAGTAAATAAAAAATAATGAAAGCGCCATTGACACGGGGAGAGTTTCTCGCTGCGAGAATCGTATGCGATTATCGCATGACATAACCGCCATAGATTATCGTGTCCTGACAAACGTTTACACGATGCAACTTTTTTATATCCTTACGATAATCGTATCTTCGGGGCGAGAATCTCTCCCCGTATAAATGAGGCTTAATTCACATTTTTAGAATAAGATAACTCGTCTCAACTAAATAATTGAATTTACTTTTGACGAGAAATTAAACAAGTTGATTAGCTTAATAAAATACAGGGTATATCAAGACCACGACCGAAAACGAAGCCAGGTGGTAGTATTGGTGACTTCAGACACAAGGCAAGCAAAAATTTCGCAAAAATAATCGACAACTTTTTTTTGTTATTTTTTTCTTATCGTCATATTTGGGTGATATATATACATAGGTTTCCTAAAATAAAGATGAAAACCTCTTTATTTTTAAACACGCAATGGTACGTATGGGTTTAAATTAGTATTTTCGCAAAAACTAGGTATTTACCACCCAAACACGATGATTAAAAAAAAAAAAATATCTGTCACTGTTTTAGCGAAATTTTTAGTTGCATCGTGTTTGTAACCACTAATACTACCACCTGGCTTCGTTTTCGGTCGCAGTCTTGATATACCCTGTATACTAATTATATTAACTCTGCCGTTGCCGGTCCCAAGCCCGGATGAGAAAAGAGGAGGGTTTGCTGAGAACGGCGAAAGCCCACCTGCAAATACCTTGGAGGAAGTCAGTTGTAAAAATCGCCAACGCCGAGCCATGGGCGGCGGTAAATAACCCATACGGCTCGCCAATGACACGTGACTAAATATCCTCAAAAATATTGGTTGTATGGGAAACGTGTACTACTTTCCCACCCCCCTTTTTATGAAAATGAATGCGATTTGACCTGCGATGCGGCTAACCCCCGGCGCCACGAGGTACCCAGGCCTCGTGGTGTGAAATCTGCTACCAAAGACTGCGCAGACGTGGATAACCAGGCCTCTGCTCCAGTGAATACTACTGGAAAACCTATTTTTGTCCAACCAAGCGTTTTCACGAGATCTAAAAGTTCCTCATTGGGATGTATCTCCCAAATAGAACCCCCAACACAGACAATACTAGTCAATAATCTAGAAATAATTACTCCGAAACCGGCTGACTGGCAGAGTCCCTGTACCTAGACACTACAAACGCAAATAAAATATCACAGACACCATCCCCAGGACGCGTAAAACCCAGAACCGATTTAAAATATTCTGCGGATGAGACAGATGTTTCTAGTGAACCAAAAGAAGAACAGCCTGGCAAACCGCCACTTATCCTGTATGGCATTGAGGACGTAAACAGACTCACGGAACTTTTGGAATCAGCAGCTGATCCAGACCTCTTAACTCGCAAAATAGTAAATAGGAATCAATTAAGGGTTTCTTGCAAAGATATTACAACTAACAAAAATACCCACACAATAGAGATAATGGACTCAATGGACTTTTAACCTTAAGGACCAACGCTGCTTTAGAGTGGTCATAAGAAATCTACACCACTACAGTCCACTCAGTGCTATCGTGCAGGAAATAGAAAAACCTGGAAACAAAGTCTATGGTGAGATTATCAATGCCAAGTATGGGCCAGACATAAAACCAATGTCATTCTTTGTAAATATTGCCCCTGGACCAAACAATAAGGTAGTAAAAGACATTAAACACATATACCACCAATCGGTTGTAATCGAAGACCCCAAAAAGAGGACAACACTTCCACAGTGCCAGAGGTGCCAAAAATATGGTCACTCAAAAAACTATTGCATACGACCGTATAGCCACGTAAAAAATTCTGACCGCCAAAAAAAAGATCGCAATACACCAGCCCAATGCGCTCTCTGTGAAGGGGCACACCCTGCAAACTATAAAGGCTCCTTGGTATACAGGGAGATCCTTGCTAGAAGAATGCCACAGAGGACAACTCACAAAAACACCAACGGACCGCCAGAGTCGAAAAACACTACGCAAGAAAAACCCGAATCCCCGGAGGAAGTAAACCCAAAGACACCTAGGCCGAAAGTTTGAGGAAGAACACCAAAGAACCTCTACCTAAAACAAGAACATATAATAAATTAGAAGAACTAATATTAAAACAATAAGAAAAATTCGACCTTATCTTACAACAAATGAGCACTCTCTTGAGACTCATAACAACACTACTAGACAAGACTCCAAAATGACTACTCTCAGGAAAGCCACGTGGAACCTTAATGGTAACACCAAACAAGTCCGAGCTAGAGGTACTAATAACAATAAACTCGACGTTGTGCTCATATCTGAAGCGCACTGCACAGGAAAAAGGAACATAAAAATCAAAGGTACACTTATACTACTTGTCACCCTGATGGTACTGGCTACGCTGGAACTGCCATAGCCCTTAGAATGTCCATTAAGCACCACGTCTTGCCCGAGTCAAAACAAGCCATGTCCAGGCAATGTCTATTGCAATTGTAAGTAAGGACGACCCCTCAATATATCAGCGGTATACTGCCCACCAACGTATATAATAGATAGTGCAAAGTTCTCCGAATTCTTCCACACACTCGGAAACTGATTCATTGCTGGTGGCGAGCGGAACGCTAAGCACACATACTGGGGTTTCAGGCTAATAACAACAAGAGGCAGGCTTAAGGGATGAATTGATGGGAATAACTTTAACTCGATCTCACCCGGTGAACCGACCTACAGACCTAAAGAAAAAGCCTAACCTGCTAGACTTCTTCATCATTGGACTTTCGAGACACTATCTCAAGACATACTGGCATACAGACCCAAAGAAAAAGCCTGACCTGCTAGACTTCTTCATCATTGGACTTTCGAGACATTATCTCAAGACATACTGGCATACAGACCCAAAGAAAAAGCCTGACCTGCTAGACTTCTTCATCATTGGACTTTCGAGACATTATCTCAAGACATACTGGCATACAGACCCAAAGAAAAAGCCTGACCTGCTAGACTTCTTCATCATTGGACTTTCGAGACACTATCTCAAGACATACTGGCATACAGACCTAAAGAAAAAGCCTGACCTGCTAGACTTCTTCATCATTGGACTTTCGAGACATTATCTCAAGACATACTGGCATACAGACCCAAAGAAAAAGCCTGACCTGCTAGACTTCTTCATCATTGGACTTTCGAGACACTATCTCAAGACATACTGGCATACAGACCTAAAGAAAAAGCCTGACCTGCTAGACTTCTTCATCATTGGACTTTCGAGACACTATCTCAAGACATACTGGCATACAGACCCAAAGAAAAAGCCTGACCTGCTAGACTTCTTCATCATTGGACTTTCGAGACACTATCTAAAAGCCGAGTCTTGCCACGATAGTAACTCTAATCATACCCCTGAAATTCTGACCGTAAGCACGACTTTAATATGCTACGAAGAACCCGAAACCTTGTTCAATAAATTTACCGACTTGGCAGGATTCAGGGAATAAATAGAGGAAACTATACATTCATGTATCCTTAAAAATACCAGAGGAGGTAGAAGATGCCACAAGCTACATTACAAGCGTAATACAGATGCTGGATACACATACCTACTATAATTTGATGAATTCCTACTTGTCAAATCGCAGATTTTGCCATACCTATTATTGGAATCAAGTATAACAGCTTACATAATAGGTCCCATTTAAATGTAATAATGACTAATCCGTGGTGCTTTACAGCTGGCTTATCTGGCTGTAAATGTCTTTATGCGAGGTTATTTACCTCTTTAGTTCATTGTTTTGTCACCCGCTTTATTAGGGAGGGAAGTGGACAATAATTTATTTCCAACTCCTCCTAATAATTTAACTTTTTGATTGATTTCGTTGCGGGTTAAAGATAAGTTAGACATTCCCGGAGACTCGCTGAGCTTCAATGCTCAGTGTCATTAAAATGCGTGCCACTGTTGATACTGGCTTACAGGAGTTGCAGTGGCGGGTGTGAGGGTGGGACAGTCTCCTTGTCAAATCGCAGGTTCCGATACGAGAAGGATCAAAAATCTATAAGATCTCGGCCGGAGTGCCTCAGGGTTCCGTTCTTGGCCCAATCTTGGACACCCTGTACACTGCAGACCTCCCTCAGTCATCACAAGTGATGAATGCTACATTTGCCGATGACACTGCACCATTAGCAAGAAGCGCAGATCCACAAGCTGCTTCAAAGATCTTACAAGAAGGCCTCTATAAAGTAGATGACTGGCTGCACAAGTGGCGCATCAAAGCAAGTGCATCTAGATCGATCCACATAGCTTTCACGTTTAGGAAAGGAAACTGTTCAGCTGTGCAATTGGGAAACAACACTCTTCATCAAAGTGAGTCAATAAGGTTTCTTGGAATACACCTAGACAGAAGGCTGACTAAGAAAATGCATATTAAAATGAAAGTTGAACCTGCAGCAATACAACTGTAAAAACCGCATTTGGTGCAGTAGTTTTTGCGTGATGCGCAAGCAAATATACAGACAGACAGACAAAAATTCTACAAAAAAAATTATTTGGCTTCTGTTGCTGTTTTATACACCCCTCGTGTTAAATTTTCTTATACATATATTTTCCATGTACAGACATCGACCATTAACATTTTTATTATATGTATAGATTAACTTTTTTTTGGAAATCCCATCCCGTCCTTTCCCACCCCGTTATATCCCGCCCGGGCCATTTCATTCTTACTCAAGGCATGTAATCCGGTCCCACCCCATCCCTTTGAGTTTAAAAAAGTAAGATGTCCTTCCTCATCCCACGGGAACACTAAATTTTTCAGGATATAAAGTATCCTAAGTGTTAATCCAGGGTGTCAGCTGCCTCCATACCAAATTTCATCGAAATCCGTTAAGCCGTTTCGGAGTTCATCGCGCACAACCGCACAAACAGACAAAAATTCTAAAAACCATTTTTTATGTTCTATTACGTTAATATAGTCCCCCCATTGTTTTTCCCATATATCTTCCATGTACAGACATCGATCGGTTACAAATTTTATATATGTATAGATGCCTCATCACACCTTTATCGATCGGACAGAATTTTTTTGTCACCCTGTAAAATTGATTTGTATTTTAAAGGTCTGATAGGATTAACATATCCCGACGGATAAAAATAAGATACATAAACTCACGCCATTTTCCCAGAACGGGTAGGCAGAGACGCCACAAGGACACCCACGTTTCGCCTTAAAAATATCGGTTAAAAATAAAGAGAAAGATAAAATGACATACCCTTTTTAGCTTGGCTTAAGGACAATTTTCCACCACGACCTGTAGTATCCTCTTCCGAACTAGCGAAGTAACTACCAGGTGGCGACGGTGGAGCAGCTTGATCGTTGACTACCGTAGTAGTGTCAGACGAAGTCCTCTCCGTAGTATCCATTGTAGTCTTTTCCGTATTTGATTCAGTTTCATCTTTATTAAATTCTACCGCATGCTCTGACGTATTTTGTTCAGTTGCCGAATGAGATGATTGTTGTTCAGTTGCAGACTTAGACGACTGTTGTTCGCTTGATGAGTGAGACGACTGATGTTCAGATGCCGAATGAGATGATTGTTGTTCAGTTGCCGAATGAGATGATTGTTGTTCAGTTGCAGACTTAGACGACTGTTGTTCGCTTGATGAATAAGAGGATTGTTGTTCAGTTGCCGAATGAGATGATTGTTGTTCAGTTTCGGACTTAGAAGAATGTTGTTCAGTTGCAGATTTAGACGACTGTTGTTCAAATGCGAACTTAGATGACTGTTGTTCAGATGTTGAATAGGACGACTGTTGTTCAGTTGCGGAATGAGATGATTGATGTCCAGAACTATGTTTTGAGGCATGTTCTTCAGTTGTGTGATCAGATGAATGTGCTTCACTAATATGTTGTTCTGAGGCGTTTTCTTCAGTTGTGTGCTCAGATGAATTTTCATCAGCAGCATATTGTTCTGAGGCGTTTTCTTCAGTTGTGTGCTCAGATGAATGTTTCTCAGTTGCATATTGTTCCGAGGCGTTTTCTTCAGTTGTGTGCTCAGATGAATGTTCCTCAGTAGCATGTTCTTCAGAGGCGTTTTCGTCAGTTGTGTGCTCAGATGAATGTTCCTCAGTAGCATGTTGTTCAGAGGCATTTTCTTCAGTTATGTGCTCAGATGAATGTTCCTCAGTAGAATGTTGTTCTGAGGCGTTTTCTTCAGTTGTGTGCTCAGATGAATGTGCTTCACTAGCATGTTCTGAGGCGTTTTCTTCAGTTGTGTGCTCAGATGAATGTTCCTCAGTAGCATGTTGTTCAGAGGCGTTTTCTTCAGTTGTGTGCTCAGATGAATTTTCCTCAGAAGCATGTTGTTCTGAGGCGTTTTCTTCAGTTGTGTGCTCAGATGAATGTTTCTCAGTAGCATATTGTTCTGAGGCGTTTTCTTCAGTTGTGTGCTCAGATGAATGTGCTTCACTAGCATGTTGTTCTGAGGCGTTTTCTTCAGTTGTGTGCTCAGATGAATGTTCCTCAGTAGCATATTGTTCTGAGGCGTTTTCTTCACTTGTGTGCTCAGATGAATGTTCCTCAGTAGCATGTTGTTCAGAGGCGTTTTCGTCAGTTGTGTGCTCAGATGAATGTTCCTCAGAAGCATGTTGTTCAGAGGCGTTTTCTTCAGTTGTGTGCTCAGATGAATGTTCCTCAGTAGCATGTTGTTCAGAGGCGTTTTCTTCAGTTGTGTGCTCAGATGAATTTTCCTCAGAAGCATGTTGTTCTGAGGCGTTTTCTTCAGTTGTGTGCTCAGATGAATGTTTCTCAGTAGCATATTGTTCTGAGGCGTTTTCTTCAGTTGTGTGCTCAGATGAATGTGCTTCACTAGCATGTTGTTCTGAGGCGTTTTCTTCAGTTGTGTGCTCAGATGAATGTTCCTCAGTAGCATATTGTTCTGAGGCGTTTCCTTCACTTGTGTGCTCAGATGAATGTTCCTCAGTAGCATGTTGTTCAGAGGCGTTTTCGTCAGTTGTGTGCTCAGATGAATGTTCCTCAGAAGCATGTTGTTCAGAGGCGTTTTCTTCAGTTGTGTGCTCAGATGAATGTTCCTCAGTAGCATGTTCTTCAGAGGCGTTTTCGTCAGTTGTGTGCTCAGATGAATGTTCCTCAGTAGCATGTTGTTCAGAGGCGTTTTCTTCAGTTGTGTGCTCAGATGAATGTTCCTCAGTAGCATGTTCTTCAGAGGCGTTTTCGTCAGTTGTGTGCTCAGATGAATGTTCCTCAGTAGCATGTTGTTCAGAGGCGTTTTCGTCAGTTGTGTGCTCAGATGAATGTTCCTCAGTTGCATATTGTTCTGAGGCGTTTTCTTCAGTTGTGTGCTCAGATGAATGTTCCTCAGTTGCATATTGTTCAGAGGCGTTTTCGTCAGTTGTGTGCTCAGATGAATGTTCCTCAGTAGCATGTTGTTCAGAGGCGTTTTCTTCAGTTGTGTGCTCAGATGAATGTTCCTCAGTAGCATGTTGTTCAGAGGCGTTTTCTTCAGTTGTGTGCTCAGATGAATGTTCCTCAGTAGCATGTTGTTCAGAGGCGTTTTCTTCAGTTGTGTGATCAGATGAATGTGCTTCACTAATATGTTGTTCTGAGGCGTTTTCTTCAGTTGTGTGCTCAGATGAATTTTCATCAGCAGCATATTGTTCTGAGGCGTTTTCTTCAGTTGTGTGCTCAGATGAATGTTTCTCAGTTGCATATTGTTCCGAGGCGTTTTCTTCAGTTGTGTGCTCAGATGAATGTTCCTCAGTAGCATGTTCTTCAGAGGCGTTTTCGTCAGTTGTGTGGTCAGATGAATGTTCCTCAGTAGCATATTGTTCTGAGGCGTTTTCTTCAGTTGTGTGCTCAGACGAATGTGCTTCACTAGCATGTTGTTCTGAGGCGTTTTCTTCAGTTGTGTGCTCAGATGAATGTTCCTCAGTTGCATATTGTTCTGAGGCGTTTTCTTCAGTTGTGTGCTCAGATGAATGTTCCTCAGTAGCATGTTGTTCTGAGGCGTTTTCTTCAGTTGTGTGCTCAGATAAATGCGATTCACTTGTATGTTGTTCTGAGGTGTTTTCTTCAGTTGTGTGCTCAGATGAATGTTCCTCAGTAGCATATTGTTCTGAGGCGTTTTCTTCAGTTGTGTGCTCAGATGAATGTGTTTCACTAGCATGTTGTTCTGAGGCGATTTCTTCAGTTGTGTGCTCAGATGAATGTGTTTCACTAGCATGTTGTTCTGAGGTGTTTTCTTCAGTTGTGTGCACAGATGAATGTTCCTCAGAAGCATGTTGTTCTGAGGCGTTTTCTTCAGTTGTGTGCTCAGATGAATGTGCTTCACTAGCATGTTGTTCTGAGGCATTTTCTTCAGTTGTGTGCTCAGATAAATGTGATTCACTTGTATGTTGTTCTGAGGTGTTTTCTTCAGTTGTGTGCTCAGATGAATGTTTCTCAGTAGCATATTGTTCTGAGGCGTTTTCTTCAGTTGTGTGCTCAGATGAATTTGCTTCACTAGCATGTTGTTCTGAGGCGTTTTCTTCAGTTGTGTGCTCAGATGAATGTTCCTCAGTAGCATATTGTTCTGAGGCGTTTTCTTCAGTTGTGTGCTCAGATGAATGTGCTTCACTAGCATGTTGTTCTGAGGCGTTTTCTTCAGTTGTGTGCTCAGATGAATGTTCCTCAGTAGAATGTTGTTCTGAGGCGTTTTCTTCAGTTGTGTGCTCAGATGAATGTTCCTCAGTAGAATGTTGTTCTGAGGCGTTTTCTTCAGTTGTGTGCTCAGATGAATGTTCCTCAGTAGCATGTTGTTCTGAGGCGTTTTCTTCAGTTGTGTGCTCAGATGAATGTGCTTCACTAGTGTGTTGTTCTGAGGCATTTTCTTTAGTTGTGTGCTCAGATGAATGTTCCTCAGTAGCATGTTGTTCTGAGGCATTTTCTTCAGTTGTGTGCTCAGATGAATGTGCTTCACTAGCATGTTGTTCTGAGGCGTTTTCTTCAGTTGTGTGCTCAGATGAATGTTCCTCAGTAGAATGTTGTTCTGAGGCGTTTTCTTCAGTTGTGTGCTCAGATGAATGTGCTTCACTAGCATGTTGTTCAGAGAAGTTTTCTTCAGTTGTGTGCTCAGATGAATGTTCCTCAGTTGCATATTGTTCTGAGGCGTTTTCTTCAGTTGTGTGCTCAGATGAATGTTCCTCAGTTGCATATTGTTCTGAGGCGTTTTCTTCAGTTGTGTGCACAGATGAATGTTCCTCAGAAGCATGTTGTTCTGAAGCGTTTTCTTCAGTTGTGTGCTCAGATGAATGTGCTTCACTAGCATGTTGTTCTGAGGCATTTTCTTCAGTTGTGTGCTCAGATAAATGTGATTCACTTGTATGTTGTTCTGAGGTGTTTTCTTCAGTTGTGTGCTCAGATGAATGTTTCTCAGTAGCATATTGTTCTGAGGCGTTTTCTTCAGTTGTGTGCTCAGATGAATTTGCTTCACTAGCATGTTGTTCTGAGGCGTTTTCTTCAGTTGTGTGCTCAGATGAATGTTCCTCAGTAGCATATTGTTCTGAGGCGTTTTCTTCAGTTGTGTGCTCAGATGAATGTGCTTCACTAGCATGTTGTTCTGAGGCGTTTTCTTCAGTTGTGTGCTCAGATGAATGTTCCTCAGTAGAATGTTGTTCTGAGGCGTTTTCTTCAGTTGTGTGCTCAGATGAATGTTCCTCAGTAGAATGTTGTTCTGAGGCGTTTTCTTCAGTTGTGTGCTCAGATGAATGTTCCTCAGTAGCATGTTGTTCTGAGGCGTTTTCTTCAGTTGTGTGCTCAGATGAATGTGCTTCACTAGCATGTTGTTCTGAGGCATTTTCTTTAGTTGTGTGCTCAGATGAATGTTCCTCAGTAGCATGTTGTTCTGAGGCATTTTCTTCAGTTGTGTGCTCAGATGAATGTGCTTCACTAGCATGTTGTTCTGAGGCGTTTTCTTCAGTTGTGTGCTCAGATGAATGTTCCTCAGTAGAATGTTGTTCTGAGGCGTTTTCTTCAGTTGTGTGCTCAGATGAATGTGCTTCACTAGCATGTTGTTCAGAGAAGTTTTCTTCAGTTGTGTGCTCAGATGAATGTTCCTCAGTTGCATATTGTTCTGAGGCGTTTTCTTCAGTTGTGTGCTCAGATGAATGTTCCTCAGTTGCATATTGTTCTGAGGCGTTTTCTTCAGTTGTGTGCTCAGATGAATGTTTCTCAGTAGCATATTGTTCAGAGGCGTTTTCTTCAGTTGTGTGCTCAGATGAATGTGCTTCACTAGCATGTTGTTCTGAGGCGTTTTCTTCAGTTGTGTGCTCAGATGAATGTTCCTCAGTAGCATATTGTTCTGAGGCGTTTTCTTCAGTTGTGTGCTCAGATGAATGTGTTTCACTAGCATGTTGTTCTGAGGTGTTTTCTTCAGTTGTGTGCTCAGATGAATGTTCCTCAATTGCATATTGTTCTGAGGCGTTTTCTTCAGTTGTATGCTCAGATGAATGTGTTTCACTAGCATGTTGTTCTGAGGTGTTTTCTTCAGTTGTGTGCACAGATGAATGTTCCTCAGTTGCATATTGTTCTGAGGCGTTTTCTTCAGTTGTGTGCTCAGATGAATGTTCCTCAGTTGCATATTGTTCTGAGGCGTTTTCTTCAGTTGTGTGCTCAGATGAATGTGCTTCACTAGCATGTTGTTCTGAGGTGTTTTCTTCGGTTGTGTGCTCAGATGAATGTTCCTCAGTTGCATGTTGTTCAGAGGCGTTTTCTTCAGTTGTGTGCTCAGATGAATGTTCCTCAGTAGCATGTTGTTCTGAGGCGTTTTCTTCAGTCGTGTGCACAGATGAATGTTCCTCAGTTGCATATTGTTCTGAGGCGTTTTCTTCAGTTGTGTGCACAGATGAATGTTCCTCAGAAGCATGTTGTTCTGAGGCGTTTTCTTCAGTTGTGTGCTCAGATGAATGTGCTTCACTAGCATGTTGTTCTGAGGCATTTTCTTCAGTTGTGTGCTCAGATAAATGTGATTCACTTGTATGTTGTTCTGAGGTGTTTTCTTCAGTTGTGTGCTCAGATGAATGTTTCTCAGTAGCATATTGTTCTGAGGCGTTTTCTTCAGTTGTGTGCTCAGATGAATTTGCTTCACTAGCATGTTGTTCTGAGGCGTTTTCTTCAGTTGTGTGCTCAGATGAATGTTCCTCAGTAGCATATTGTTCTGAGGCGTTTTCTTCAGTTGTGTGCTCAGATGAATGTGCTTCACTAGCATGTTGTTCTGAGGCGTTTTCTTCAGTTGTGTGCTCAGATGAATGTTCCTCAGTAGAATGTTGTTCTGAGGCGTTTTCTTCAGTTGTGTGCTCAGATGAATGTTCCTCAGTAGAATGTTGTTCTGAGGCGTTTTCTTCAGTTGTGTGCTCAGATGAATGTTCCTCAGTAGCATGTTGTTCTGAGGCGTTTTCTTCAGTTGTGTGCTCAGATGAATGTGCTTCACTAGCATGTTGTTCTGAGGCATTTTCTTTAGTTGTGTGCTCAGATGAATGTTCCTCAGTAGCATGTTGTTCTGAGGCATTTTCTTCAGTTGTGTGCTCAGATGAATGTGCTTCACTAGCATGTTGTTCTGAGGCGTTTTCTTCAGTTGTGTGCTCAGATGAATGTTCCTCAGTAGAATGTTGTTCTGAGGCGTTTTCTTCAGTTGTGTGCTCAGATGAATGTGCTTCACTAGCATGTTGTTCAGAGAAGTTTTCTTCAGTTGTGTGCTCAGATGAATGTTCCTCAGTTGCATATTGTTCTGAGGCGTTTTCTTCAGTTGTGTGCTCAGATGAATGTTCCTCAGTTGCATATTGTTCTGAGGCGTTTTCTTCAGTTGTGTGCTCAGATGAATGTTTCTCAGTAGCATATTGTTCAGAGGCGTTTTCTTCAGTTGTGTGCTCAGATGAATGTGCTTCACTAGCATGTTGTTCTGAGGCGTTTTCTTCAGTTGTGTGCTCAGATGAATGTTCCTCAGTAGCATATTGTTCTGAGGCGTTTTCTTCAGTTGTGTGCTCAGATGAATGTGTTTCACTAGCATGTTGTTCTGAGGTGTTTTCTTCAGTTGTGTGCTCAGATGAATGTTCCTCAATTGCATATTGTTCTGAGGCGTTTTCTTCAGTTGTATGCTCAGATGAATGTGTTTCACTAGCATGTTGTTCTGAGGTGTTTTCTTCAGTTGTGTGCACAGATGAATGTTCCTCAGTTGCATATTGTTCTGAGGCGTTTTCTTCAGTTGTGTGCTCAGATGAATGTTCCTCAGTTGCATATTGTTCTGAGGCGTTTTCTTCAGTTGTGTGCTCAGATGAATGTGCTTCACTAGCATGTTGTTCTGAGGTGTTTTCTTCGGTTGTGTGCTCAGATGAATGTTCCTCAGTTGCATGTTGTTCAGAGGCGTTTTCTTCAGTTGTGTGCTCAGATGAGTGTTCCTCAGTAGCATGTTGTTCTGAGGCGTTTTCTTCAGTCGTGTGCACAGATGAATGTTCCTCAGTTGCATGTTGTTCAGAGGCGTTTTCTTCAGTTGTGTGCTCAGATGAATGTTCCTCAGTAGAATGTTGTTCTGAGGCGTTTTCTTCAGTTGTGTGCTCAGATGAATGTTCTTCAGTAGCATGTTGTTCAGAAGCGTTTTCTTCAGTTGTGTGCTCAGATGAATGTGCTTCACTAGCATGTTGTTCTGAGGCATTTTCTTCAGTTGTGTGCTCAGATGAATGTTCCTCAGTAGCATGTTGTTCTGAGGCGTTTTCTTCAGTTGTGTGCTCAGATGAATGTTCCTCAGTTGCATGTTGTTCAGAGGCGTTTTCTTCAGTTGTGTGCTCAGATGAATGTTCTTCAGTAGCATGTTGTTCAGAAGCGTTTTCTTCAGTTGTGTGCTCAGATGAATGCTCCTCAGTAGCATGTTGTTCTGAGGCGTTTTCTTCAGTTGTGTGCTCAGATGAATGTGCTTCACTAGCATGTTGTTCTGAGGCATTTTCTTTAGTTGTGTGCTCAGATGAATGTTCCTCAGTAGCATGTTGTTCTGAGGCATTTTCTTCAGTTGTGTGCTCAGATGAATGTGCTTCACTAGCATGTTGTTCTGAGGCGTTTTCTTCAGTTGTGTGCTCAGATGAATGTTCCTCAGTAGAATGTTGTTCTGAGGCGTTTTCTTCAGTTGTGTGCTCAGATGAATGTGCTTCACTAGCATGTTGTTCAGAGAAGTTTTCTTCAGTTGTGTGCTCAGATGAATGTTCCTCAGTTGCATATTGTTCTGAGGCGTTTTCTTCAGTTGTGTGCTCAGATGAATGTTCCTCAGTTGCATATTGTTCTGAGGCGTTTTCTTCAGTTGTGTGCTCAGATGAATGTGCTTCACTAGCATGTTGTTCTGAGGCGTTTTCTTCAGTGGTGTGCTCAGATGAATGTTCCTCAGTAGAATGTTGTTCTGAGGCGTTTTCTTCAGTTGTGTGCTCAGATGAATGTGCTTCACTAGCATGTTGTTCAGAGAAGTTTTCTTCAGTTGTGTGCTCAGATGAATGTTCCTCAGTTGCATATTGTTCTGAGGCGTTTTCTTCAGTTGTGTGCTCAGATGAATGTTCCTCAGTTGCATATTGTTCTGAGGCGTTTTCTTCAGTTGTGTGCTCAGATGAATGTGCTTCACTAGCATGTTGTTCAGAGGCGTTTTCTTCAGTTGTGTGCTCAGATGAATGTGCTTCACTAGCATGTTGTTCTGAGGCGTTTCCTTCAGTTGTGTGCTCAGATGAATGTTCCTCAGTAGCATGTTGTTCAGAGGCATTTTCTTTAGTTGTGTGCTCAGATGAATGTTCCTCAGTAGCATGTTGTTCTGAGGCATTTTCTTCAGTTGTGTGCTCAGATGAATGTGCTTCACTAGCATGTTGTTCTGAGGCGTTTTCTTCAGTTGTGTGCTCAGATGAATGTTCCTCAGTAGCATGTTGTTCTGAGGCGTTTACTTCAGTTGTGTGCTCAGATGAATGTTCCTCAGTTGCATGTTGTTCAGAGGCGTTTTCTTCAGTTGTGTGCTCAGATGAATGTTCTTCAGTAGCATGTTGTTCAGAAGCGTTTTCTTCAGTTGTGTGCTCAGATGAATGCTCCTCAGTAGCATGTTGTTCTGAGGCGTTTTCTTCAGTTGTGTGCTCAGATGAATGTGGTTCACTAGCATGTTGTTCTGAGGCATTTTCTTTAGTTGTGTGCTCAGATGAATGTTCCTCAGTAGCATGTTGTTCTAAGGCATTTTCTTCAGTTGTGTGCTCAGATGAATGTGCTTCACTAGCATGTTGTTCTGAGGCGTTTTCTTCAGTTGTGTGCTCAGATGAATGTTCCTCAGTAGAATGTTGTTCTGAGGCGTTTTCTTCAGTTGTGTGCTCAGATGAATGTGCTTCACTAGCATGTTGTTCAGAGAAGTTTTCTTCAGTTGTGTGCTCAGATGAATGTTCCTCAGTTGCATATTGTTCTGAGGCGTTTTCTTCAGTTGTGTGCTCAGATGAATGTTCCTCAGTTGCATATTGTTCTGAGGCGTTTTCTTCAGTTGTGTGCTCAGATGAATGTGCTTCACTAGCATGTTGTTCTGAGGCGTTTTCTTCAGTTGTGTGCTCAGATGAATGTTCCTCAGTAGAATGTTGTTCTGAGGCGTTTTCTTCAGTTGTGTGCTCAGATGAATGTGCTTCACTAGCATGTTGTTCAGAGAAGTTTTCTTCAGTTGTGTGCTCAGATGAATGTTCCTCAGTTGCATATTGTTCTGAGGCGTTTTCTTCAGTTGTGTGCTCAGATGAATGTTCCTCAGTTGCATATTGTTCTGAGGCGTTTTCTTCAGTTGTGTGCTCAGATGAATGTGCTTCACTAGCATGTTGTTCAGAGGCGTTTTCTTCAGTTGTGTGCTCAGATGAATGTGCTTCACTAGCATGTTGTTCTGAGGCGTTTCCTTCAGTTGTGTGCTCAGATGAATGTTCCTCAGTAGCATGTTGTTCAGAGGCATTTTCTTTAGTTGTGTGCTCAGATGAATGTTCCTCAGTAGCATGTTGTTCTGAGGCATTTTCTTCAGTTGTGTGCTCAGATGAATGTGCTTCACTAGCATGTTGTTCTGAGGCGTTTTCTTCAGTTGTGTGCTCAGATGAATGTTCCTCAGTAGCATATTGTTCTGAGGCGTTTTCTTCAGTTGTGTGCTCAGATGAATGTGTTTCACTAGCATGTTGTTCTGAGGTGTTTTCTTCAGTTGTGTGCTCAGATGAATGTTCCTCAATTGCATATTGTTCTGAGGCGTTTTCTTCAGTTGTGTGCTCAGATGAATGTTCCTCAGTTGCATATTGTTCTGAGGCGTTTTCTTCAGTTGTGTGCTCAGATGAATGTGCTTCACTAGCATGTTGTTCTGAGGCGTATCCTTCAGTTGTGTGCTCAGATGAATGTGCTTCACTAGCATGTTGTTCTGAGGCATTTTCTTCAGTTGTGTGCTCAGATAAATGTGATTCACTTGTATGTTGTTCTGAGGTGTTTTCTTCAGTTGTGTGCTCAGATGAATGTTTCTCAGTAGCATATTGTTCTGAGGCGTTTTCTTCAGTTGTGTGCTCAGATGAATTTGCTTCACTAGCATGTTGTTCTGAGGCGTTTTTTTCAGTTGTGTGCTCAGATGAATGTTCCTCAGTAGCATATTGTTCTGAGGCGTTTTCTTCAGTTGTGTGCTCAGATGAATGTGCTTCACTAGCATGTTGTTCTGAGGCGATTTCTTCAGTTGTGTGCTCAGATGAATGTTCCTCAGTAGAATGTTGTTCTGAGGCGTTTTCTTCAGTTGTGTGCTCAGATGAATGTTCCTCAGTAGAATGTTGTTCTGAGGCGTTTTCTTCAGTTGTGTGCTCAGATGAATGTTCCTCAGTTGCATATTGTTCTGAGGCGTTTTCTTCAGTTGTATGCTCAGATGAATGTGTTTCACTAGCATGTTGTTCTGAGGTGTTTTCTTCAGTTGTGTGCACTGATGAATGTTCCTCAGTTGCATATTGTTCTGAGGCGTTTTCTTCAGTTGTGTGCTCAGATGAATGTTCCTCAGTTGCATATTGTTCTGAGGCGTTTTCTTCAGTTGTGTGCTCAGATGAATGTGCTTCACTAGCATGTTGTTCTGAGGTGTTTTCTTCGGTTGTGTGCTCAGATGAATGTTCCTCAGTTGCATGTTGTTCAGAGGCGTTTTCTTCAGTTGTGTGCTCAGATGAATGTTCTTTAGTAGCATGTTGTTCAGAAGCGTTTCCTTCAGTTGTGTGCTCAGATGAATGTTCCTCAGTAGCATGTTGTTCTGAGGCGTTTTCTTCAGTTGTGTGCTCAGATGAATGTTCCTCAGTTGCATGTTGTTCAGAGGCGTTTTCTTCAGTTGTGTGCTCAGATGAATGTGTTTCACTAGCATTTTGTTCTGAGGTGTTTTCTTCAGTTGTGTGCTCAGATGAATGTTCCTCAATTGCATATTGTTCTGAGGCGTTTTCTTCAGTTGTATGCTCAGATGAATGTGTTTCACTAGCATGTTGTTCTGAGGTGTTTTCTTCAGTTGTGTGCACTGATGAATGTTCCTCAGTTGCATATTGTTCTGAGGCGTTTTCTTCAGTTGTGTGCTCAGATGAATGTTCTTCAGTAGCATGTTGTTCAGAAGCGTTTTCTTCAGTTGTGTGCTCAGATGAATGTGCTTCACTAGCATGTTGTTCTGAGGCATTTTCTTCAGTTGTGTGCTCAGATGAATGTTCCTCAGTAGCATGTTGTTCTGAGGCGTTTTCTTCAGTTGTGTGCTCAGATGAATGTTCCTCAGTTGCATGTTGTTCAGAGGCGTTTTCTTCAGTTGTGTGCTCAGATGAATGTTCTTCAGTAGCATGTTGTTCAGAAGCGTTTTCTTCAGTTGTGTGCTCAGATGAATGTTCCTCAGTAGCATGTTGTTCTGAGGCGTTTTCTTCAGTTGTGTGCTCAGATGAATGTGCTTCACTAGCATGTTGTTCTGAGGCATTTTCTTTAGTTGTGTGCTCAGATGAATGTTCCTCAGTAGCATGTTGTTCTGAGGCATTTTCTTCAGTTGTATGCTCAGATGAATGTTCTTCACTAGTATATTGTTCTGAGGTGTTTTCTTCAGTTGTGTGCTCAGATGCATGTTCTTCACTAGTATGTTGTTCTGAGGCGTTTTCTTCAGTCGTGTGCTCAGATGCATGTTCTTCATTGTACTCTTCTGAGGCATGTTTTGTAGTTGTAGATGTAGACGATTTTGTTTTGTCTCTTGTTTCATGTGATTGTTTCTTGTTCACATTACTTTCAGTTTTGGTTGTTTCTGATGTATCATGGTTTCTGCTGTGTTTAGAATAGAATGCATCGTACCTATGATGACTGTTTTCAGATTCAGTAGTTGATGTTGTTTCGTCGGTTGTTGAACTGTCATTCGTTTTAGTGCTCGATGTTTCTTGCCTGATGTGTTCTATTGCTTCAAGTATGCCTGAAATAGTGTATTTGGTTTAATAAAGGTTATTTACACAGACATTACTTTATGTGAATGACGTTAGTTGCTTCAAATGTATCAAAACTATGTGTTTAAGTTTGCGGTCTATCGTGGCGTCACAACAGTGGTTTGGTAATGAAATTCATTGTTTCCAAACTGTATCGAAGTTTATCGCATGGCTATTGATTGAAAAATTTAAGAAAATTAGTGCGTAATTTTTTGTCGCAATTAATGGCGAGACAAGCATGTCATTCGCCTGATGGTAAGCGATATGACCGCTCACGGACAGTAGAAAACCAAACGACACCATGAATTAAAAAGTATTGCTAGGCATTCCACTGCGCTCGCCATTCTGAGTCTCAATATGTCCAGTAGTTACACTGGCTACAATGTCCTTCAAACCGGAACACAACAGTGCATTTACACTGCTGTTTTGCGGGAGAAATATATTTTGGTGGTACCTACCCAAGCGGCACCCATCACATAACTACTGGATATAATGAGACTTAATATCGTATGTCTCAGGATGGCGAGCGAAGTGGAATGCCAAACATTGCATTGTAACTCATGGTGATGTTTGGTTTTGCTGCTGTTCATAAGCGGTCGTATCGCTTACCATCAGGCGAATGCCATGCTCGTCTCGTGATTTATAGCAATAAACAAACGAATCCTTAGTAAATATGAATCTATAAGCACCATACTTTTATTACTTACTTGTTTTTCCTGTTGCGCGTTTCAAGCCTCTGATGGCGTCGATGAAATCTGAAAAATGAAATCGTATTAGATATTTTGGTAGGATTCTATACAGCCATCGTATCTTTCTTTCTTCTTTCTCTCTCTTCGGCTTTGGGAAGTTCACAGCAGCAAGCTAAACACAAGCCTCCCACAAGGATTTCCACATCGAGCTGGTGAAGAAATCCAGCAATGCATGCTACCTTTACTATACCGTCGGTCCTTCTAGACGGACTTCCGACGCTTCGCTTACAACTTGACCTCCACTCGAGAACGTTTCATCCTTACGCGATGGCGCAAAATCATAATTAAGCGCCATTTACATAGGTAAATCTCGCGGCGAGAATCGTACGCGATTGTCGCATGACATAACCGCCAGATTCCGCGAGCAGTCAAGCTAAGCAAGTGAAATAAAATATAACATTTCACAAAGGAGATGGTCCAGAAATGTATGGACCTTGGGCCATAGTGCTGTACAGTACATGAAATATAGTTCGTGAAATTGGCTTTCGATTTCCGTATTAATTACTGTTATGCGTTGCTTAATAACTTTATACAAAAATAAATATCAAGCCAAGAACAGCAACACTACAAGCAATATGGCGACAATAACGGCCATATTGTTTTGGAATTGCAGCATGTCAAACACTTTCGTTCTTTAACTGAAATCATGAAATATAAATATAATAATAAAAGTGACGCTTTTAACAACGTATATCATCTTTTGACAACTTATGGACTATAGTATCAACAGATAAATATATAGAAAACAATTATAATTAGTAGCGGGTTTTTAAAAATAAGACATATATTCAAGTTAAAGATAATTGGGTTTGCGCATTTTTGAACGAAATGACAATTAGGCATCATGGAGGACAGATTATCGAAGAAAATATTGCTTCTGTACTAAAACAATCACATTTTTGTATAAAGCCCCCCGTTGTCCAAGAAATCTACATGTATTTTATTTGAATTCCACATTTTTTTCTAATATTTGTACTAGACGTACACAATACGGCCCAAAATGAAACATCTCCTTTATAAAATCGCTAAAGTTTGCTATCTGCTAAATAAATCGCGTAAACCGTTTGGTTATAATATTTCGTGAAGCACGATGCATAGTACGCGGCACGCGCCGGCCGGCTAATATTTTTATGCTATCTCGTGTGTTCTATGACAGAGTGAGTGAAATAGATAGCGCAAGGACAGGTGTTAAGCAATTATAGTATTTGATTTTACGGAGACTGTAGACGTTTAGAGCGATTGTTGCATAAACGCTTATTTGTTAATTTGGGCGGCACGCGTAGGTACTTGGGTTTTGCCGCGGATGTCGTGTTAGCAATAGCTGCTATGTATAACTTGCTACGACTTGCAAATTCACAAGTTGATGAAGTTATTTTGAAATGCAATAATTGCCATTACTATCGTGTTCTGACGAATGTTTACACGATGCAACTTTTTTATATCCTTACGATAATCGTATCTTGGAGGCGAGAAACTCTACCCGTGTATTTATTCATGAACTGCTCTGAATTCTACTGCGTCGGACTCCTGTATAATCACTGTGTAAACTTGTTTTGAAAAGAGCAACGCTTGTTTCTTGCCCGTTCTTCTCTGGCGAAACAGTCTTGTGAACCGGGTGGTAGTGGAAAAAGTGACTGAATCTAAATAATGTATGACATTTCATGGGTTCAATATTTTTTTTTCATTTCATTTCATGTAAATGGGGCCTTAGGTATGTTGCGTTCTTTGTAGTCTGCCTCGGCGGCGTAGTTGTACTACGGTACCATTACAAAGCTGAGGTCTAGGTTTCGAATCCCGCGCCTGGCAAAGAGATATTGGATTTTTCTATTCATTATCAGCCCGGAGTCAGGAATTTGTGCCCGATATGACGATAGGCTCGCCCCCTGTCACATCATGGGACGGAAGATACAAGACGAAAAGGTGTCTTGGTAGCGCCTCTGCCTACCCCTTCTAGGGTAAAGGCGTGAGTTTATGTCTGTAATTTCGACGCCACGCTGCCTGGTTCCAGTGAGATTCTTGTTCATATCTCCTCCAACCTTCGTCTTTACCTCTCATTAGAGGCATCTTCGATCCAAGTGTTTCAGATGTCCATGCAACCATTTACCACCAGGTCTTCCATTTGCTGGATTTAAATAAACCTTGTCTTGGCAAAGCGTGGGACTCTGGCCAGATGGCGGGACGAATTGCACAAGAGGGCAGCGACTTCATGCGTGAAGCAGCAGACCGGGCTCTGTGGCGTACTTTGGGAGAGGCCTATGTCCAGCAGTGGCTGATGATGATGATGATCACACGTGTTCCCTCCTTCCTATAATCCTGGGTCCTTAGCGTGAAGAGGCATCTCAGCGGGCCGGCATGATTGTGTCGGTATGAGACTACCGTCTGATACCATTCGATTCTCTAGACGGCATTAGCACTTACCATCAGATGCAATGCAGTCACTGTGCCGGACAGATTAAAAAAAATTAAATAAAAATTACTTACTAGTTGTATCGGTATACTCCTCCAACACGGAGACGACTTCTTCGAAATCTGTGAAAAAAGTTATAGCGGTTCATGACAAGTTTGAGGGTGTTGGATGCTCAATCCCCATTGAAATAAAACTATTTTTACGGATTTTATCGCGATTTGGTTTAATTTTTACATTTTTTAACATCCCGACGTTTCGATTGCTTTTCAGCTTTCGTGGTCACGGGGCGGACTGAAAATATATACGGATAAAATCCGTAAAAATAGTTTTATTTCAATGTGTAACATTCGCGTAAATCTAAGAAACCATTATGCTCAACCATTATGGCTTTTCTCTTCCCATCATTTTTACTTCCCCTCTTGATTTGATGGTTTTATACCATTATAGGCAGACGAGCTAGCGCCTAATGGTAAGCTACCGCTGCCCAGAGACCTTCGCAGGGCCAGGGGTCCAGCAAGTCGCTGCCTATCTTAAGGAGAGTACTCTTTAAACCTCGTTTGAAGGGCATAGCGCTCAGGAAACATGATGCAGGGAGTTCATACCAGAGCTTGCACGAGCAAATGGTGCGGATTTGATGGTCAGGCTTTCTATGATCCAAATTGTGGATGTTCATATGCATCAGTTACCATCAGATGACGTTGCCAGAGTTATTGAATAACAAAATTGCTATAAATATATTGAATTGTATATTGTAAACAAATAAATACACCCAACAGTCGCATACATAGTCCTGACCCACACTAAGCTCGAGTCTTGTGTCGTATCAGGAACTACTATTGCATGTGTTTGTTATTAGTTCAAACGATAATAGCCAAGTGTGTTTTTTTTAGCTTTGGCACACATTGCTTCATCAGGTGCATTAAATAAATAAATACACCCAACAGTCACATACATAGTCCTGACCCCACACTAAGATCGAGTCTTGTGTCGTGGGTATCAGAAGCTACGAGAGACTTTTCAGTCTCACAAACACCCAGACCCGAAACAAATACTTGTGGATCACACGTATGTTTCGGTGCGGGGATCGAACCCGCGGCCTCACGGTTCACAGCCGGCGTGTAACCAACTACACCACGGAAGCTGTCAATTTGTTAAAAAATATGAAATACTTACAGAAATTATTGCTAACAGTCATAATGAGCTCGAAGAACTCCACGATATCTGAAAAATTGAATTAAAATAAGAAAACAAATCATTGTAACATTATTTATATCTCGGGGTGGCTTCTATTTGCGATTTAAATATACTCCTAACTACTGCAGTTAGAATAAATCTATTTTTTTACGGATTTTATCGCGATTTGGTTTAATTTTTACATTTTTTAACTTCCCGACGTTTCGATTACTTTATTGCTCCGTAACCACAAAAGCTGTAAAGCAATCGAAACGTCGGGAAGTTAAAAAATGTAAAAATTAAACTAAATCGCGATAAAATCCTTAAAAAAATAGTTTTATTTCATTCGCGTAAATCTAAGAAAAGATTAAACTGCAGTTAAGTTTTGCTCAAATGCTCACTGTAAAGTTTTTGTTCAAAATATTAAAATATGTATACTCAAATACCTATAATATTGTATGCCAATGTAGCGTATGAATTTTTTTTTACAAAAGAGTTTATTATAACTAATTTTTCAAACAAATACACTGAAACTCTATCTATCTACCTGATATAAATGTACTTAATAAAACAACCGTTCACTTATGAAGCTTATTTATTACTCACACAGATTACACATTACGTCAACTTTTTAATTGCCCAAATTGGCGGAAAAGTGTCATAGAGCACGGGTGACCATAGACACATCACTACCACAATAAAGATATCCACTCACGCGCCCACGTCACTCGCTTTTTCACACCGATTCCCCGCATTTATTCATGCTTATTTTGCCATTATTTCAATGCTTTATTATAATAATAATAATAAATTTCTTTATTCAGATAACAAAGATCCAAATATAATTGTGTTAGTACTTACAAAAGATTTATTTATACTATATTAGTAGAATACATTCACAAGCTATAAAAATTCTTCCTGATTAAGGTATGCATTGAATGTTTAACAAAAGGAGCATCAAAGCTGTCTGCTATCATTTTCAGGATGTCATTGTCACTTGTCCTTATTCTGCCTAATAGAGAGGCAGTTCTTTTGCGGATAATAGCGTAAAAGTCATCCGTGTGTGCTAGCGCAAACATATTAGAGGCACTACAGAACCGAGACAAGCCCAATAACATCCTGAACCCGTTATTATATTGGACACGTATAACATCGAGCACCCTTTTTGCACAGCTACTCCACAGACTGCACGTGTAGAAGGATTGGCAAAAAGCTTTGAAAAGCGTTACCTTCACCTCTTCACTACAACGCGCAAACCTGCGAGCCAGCATGTTACATCTGACTGCCAATGCCCTACGTTCTCTTTCTACATCTATATTGTCCTTAAGGTCGTCGGTAACATAATGTCCCAAATATTTAAAATTGTGGACTCTTTTAAGAAGAGCTCCATTTAATTTTATCGGAGGGATCGATTCCGGACATGCCCCTTGAGCCTTAAAGACCATATATTCGCTTTTATTTACATTATATACCAACCCATGGCTGGCCGTGTACTTTTCACATAAACAAATAAGCTGCCTAAGCGCTCCCACTGACGGTGCCAGCAACACCATGTCATCTGCATAGCTGATGTTGTTTACAGAAACACCGTCAACGTAGCATCCGACATGGCTATTACTGAGTCCTACTATCAGATCATTCATGTATAGGTTGAAAAGCATAGGCGAGGTTAACCCTCCCTGTCTTACTCCGCACTCCAAGCCATACTCATCTGATAGCACTTCTCCCCAACGTACATAGTTGACTTGGTTGTTGTACCAGCACTGAAAAACACGTAACAGTTCAGTGGGGAGGCCCACATCCTTTAACTTCTTCCAAAGTTTCTCATATGACACAAGGTCAAACGCCTTGGAGAGATCAAGGAAACACGCATATACAGGTGTTTGTCTGCTCGTATAGTATTGAACTGTATGCTTGAGTCCCAATATTGCTGTTTCTGTGGACAGTCCAGGACGGAACCCAAACTGGGCGTAATGCAAATTAATATGTTTCTTGAGTTGGGACTCAAGCAGGCTGTCCAGCACCTTTGCTACTGTTGTTGCCAACGAAATAGGTCGGTAGTTTGTTGGGTCCGCAATATCCCCAGTCTTATTTTTCACTACTGGTACAACAACAGTCTTCATTAAATCAGGCGGTAAATATGCATGACTTAGACATAAGGAATAAAATAAGGACAAAACTCTTGGCAAATGAGCTCCAGCATATTTTAGATGCTCAATGCTGAGACCGTCATGCCCCGGCGACTTGCCCCCATTCATACTTCGTATTACATCTGTAACTTGTTTTGTAGAGAAGCGCATAGGTGCAGTTTCATGATGTGTCTCAGAATTGAGCATCATGCGCAGGGGACCCTGCGGAGACTTGACCCTAAACTGCTTCTTAAACAAATTTGCAATATCTTTCGGGTCTGTTTTATTCGATACGCTCACGGGTCGACCAGGTTTAATGTTTAAGCTATTGGTTGACTTCCAAAATTGTCTAAAATCGTTTTTCGAATGGTGGGTTGCCAGTATGTCCAAACGCACCTGATCTTGGTGGTTTAGGCACCATTTAAGTCTACTTTTAAATATTTTACGTGACTCAACCATTTCATCATATATCTTACCAGTTTGTGGTTTATTATAAAAACTCCATACTGAGTACTTTTGCCTAGCCTCCCAGTGAGCATTACGTACATGTTTATTCCAACCAGTTATACATCGCTGTGGTCCCTTACGCAAGTGCTGTTTAGAGTTGCTTTGAACAGCTGCATCTGTTAAAATGTCAATAATATTTTTATACATATTTTTAATAATATTACAATGGCTTTTATTATCACAATAATGTGTATCACAACAATTAGAACACTCATAAGGAAAATCAATCATTCTTAGTCTTTTGTTACAGGCCTCTGAATATTTGTTTATCTGAACCGAGTCTCTAGTGCCCCAAAGAACTCGATTATTCATTCTTTGAATGGGCGCATACTTACATCTAACATAGCTTAAATCACATTCCATAACAATCGGGTAGTGGTCAGACCAAAAAATATCATATTCAATGTAAATATTTGTAATTGTATCCCAAGCTGATTGAGATACCACACAATGGTCTAACCATCTCCTAGAGCCATGTGCTTCACTAATATAAGTATGAACACTAGAGTCTGAACCTAATATATTTAGGTCTGCGCACAACAAATTTTGCTCACGACAATAGTCAAGCAATTCAATTGCAAAAGGCTCATTGGGATGAGCGTTAAAATCACCTAATATATAAATCGATTCCACTTCAATATTTTTACAATGGCACTAATCTCACTTAAGCAATTAGTAAAATCAGGCAAATTTTCTGGACAATCAATAGGCATGTATACACAAAAAACTAATATTGAACGTTCGTTTAGTGTGAGCTTAATGGCAGTTAGTCTTTTATTTAAACAGTCCACATTCATTACCATCCGAAACGCACTTTTCCGCCACATGATTGCTACACCACCATATGGTCTTCCTTGTAAAAGCCCGGTAGATAGATCCACTGCTGATTTACCTGTATACTCAAAATCCTTGTGGATAGTACCCAACATCGGAATATCATATGGGAGTAGCCAAGTCTCTTGTAGTGCTATTATATCACAAGTTGTACACAATCTTCTAATATCTTCTTTGGATCTCTTAGCAGATCTGCAGTTAAAACTCACAAATTTATATTTCGTACTCATAATTATTGTAATATAGATTATACTTTCAAAAACTATATTAACATACAGTTGCAGCTGGCTCAATAGATTCAGATTTTTCTGTTTTGTTTTTAAAATTAACAAAACGTCTAAAAGATATCCCATTTGGCCAAAATGACTCCTTGAGATATAATCCTAAATTAAACTTAGAAACGTATAATTTATAAGAATTATAACTTTTCTCAATCTTCATATTTAATTTCACTACATGTACATTTTCATTTGTTTTACTTTTAACATAAGTAATAATATCTTCCATCTTCGTTTCTTTAGATACATTTGAAATGTAGATTGGCACTTTAATTTCAACTGCCCTAAAATTATCTTCAGTCTCACTCTTGGCTTTACCTCTTTGACCAATATATCTATACTTAGAACATTTCTTTCTCTGTACTTTGGTCCATTCATCGACCCCTACTCGAGGTTGCCACTCTTTAGTCGCCTTCATTTTTTCAGCTAGTGTTTATGTATATTATGTCCTACACTCAAAATAATTGAAAAAACGTAATGAAAAAAATAATAATGCTTTGAAATAATGACAAAATAAACATGAAAAAATGCGGGGAATCGGAAGAATAAGTGACTTATGTCAAATTCGGAGGTCGGGACGTGGGAGTGGATATAATAATTTCAATTTGAAAAATAAAATATCCCAAAAATTTACAGTAAAATGGTCCCACTATAAACGTAAGGTAGTTATAAATTGTTTCTGTTATGATAAAAATTCAGATGGCGCCACATGTACTCACCCATTTCAGTGATCTCCCAAATCTCTTCAATCACCTGAGCGACACCTGAAATAGAATTTAATTTACAATTTGGAAATAGTGTATTTGAATCTTTTTTTTTACTGTAATCGTCAAAAAGTATCCATGTCCAAAAATCTAGCAAACAAAGAATTTTGTAAATCCATTCGGAATTAAAAAAGTTAGAAACGTTTTAAATCTTGTAGTGGGGGTAAAAGAAAAGGGATGCAAAACAAAATTAGTGACGTCACTAATCTTAATATGCATTATAGTGTGCGGGTGTGAAAGAGACGGTATGATGTCCCCACTACGTCCCCACTCTTTCATTCAAGATACTAATATTTGCCTCATGTTACAAGCTACTTTATCACTGTTTTCACAAAAATGTTTTGTTTTATTGGCACTTGTGTTTGTCTGCTCAATAATACAAAAATTCTGATAGTCAAATACCCAATTACAATCACACATACGCACTTCCGTGCTGATTACACACATTTCCTGAAAGATAACATAATTTGAGTTGAAATGTTAGAAGTTTTTTATTTATTTTTACTTTCAATTCTGAATTGTATTTTAAATATTGTTTAATTTCATTCTTTTTCTTATTTTAAACATTAACGGTTTTATTCACAGACAGTTTTAAAACGTATTTTAGGTATCGAATGTTTTGTCCCTTTCGAACAAAAGAATTCAGTTCGAGCGAAAAAAGGGTTTAAAACTATCTATGAAGGCCGTTAAAATTGTATGTCTCCATTTTTTATGAATAAGTCCTAAACGGGAAAAGAGCCTGGTGACCTGCACCACACGTTACAGCCTATAGCAGGTCAGCTTCTCACAAATACAATAAGTAAAAATAGTTAAAATAGTTACTGTTTCTTCTTCACAGCTACACAACACAGTTGTCTGTAAGACATTGCCTAGAGCGATAAGACCGCCACTTGTACTATTATTATTTTTATAATTTCTGTATATTGTGTTTCATTGTTGTGTACAATAAAGACTTAATAAATAAATAAAATAAATAAAACATAACACGTTCTGAAGCGGTGGTAGCAGACATTAACGATTCAAAAGATCTTGTAAAAGACTACTTGAATGAAGAATATTTAGATTTTGAACTAAGTATTACTCACTGTCTCTGTCAGACACTTTGCTGAGGAGGGTAGACGCCACGTAGATGTTAGGGCTAGTTGTGACTCTCAATATGGTCTCCATGAACATAGTCACGTCCGATTTCGTATACTTCTTCACCTTGCTGAAGAGCACGAAGATATCTGCAAGGATAATAAAATATATAAGACGGGGTGAATAGGAACGCAGTTAATAGGGACAACGCTACGCCAAGAGTTCGATTGAGAGAGCTTAGGCCATCCACGCTGACCTATGGACTTACATACCATAAAATCTCTTGAATAGAAATTGCTATGGTGGGTTTGGTTTTGACATGATTTTTATTGGTTACTTATGTACATAAACTCACGCCTTTTTCACAGAAGGGTAGACAGAGGTGCTACCAGAACACCCACATTACACCTTGTATGTTCCGTCCCAAGATAGGGGGCGAGCCCATCACCATATCGGGCACAACTGACTCCGGGCTGATAATGAATAGAAAACTCTAATATCACTTTGCCCGACCCGGGATTCGAAACCGAGACCTCAGCTTTGTAATTGTACCGTAGTAAAACTACGCCACCGAGGCAGTTATTGTTAATTGTTACATTTAAATGGAACCTATTATGTGAGTTAAATTAGATTACTTAACGCTTTTATAATTATTTAATGCGTTGGCAAAACAGAGTATACTGATTCTTCGTTTCGTTTCTCTCAGCCATATTAAATATAAAGTAAACTTATTCGTATTAAAATATATCTTGCAAATCATAACAAGTTATTAATGAACTGCTCTGATTTAAACCAACTTGTAATTTTTGTAATAATCACTACATTGTAAACTGGTTTTGAAAAGAGCAACACTAGAGTTTCTTGCCCGTTCTTCGCTAGTGAAAACCGCTTCCGAACCGAGTGATAGAACAAAAAATGACTGAATCTAAACAATGTTGAACATTTTAATGGATTCAATAAATTATTTTCATTTTCATTTCATTTAACTTTGCATATTTCATTTCCTTTTAAGGCTAAGAGGTGAGTTCCGTATTTGGCAAGTTTTGTTAGGTCGTAGCCCAGCCATGTTTGGAAACCATTACAAAAAACACCCAACAGTCACATACATAGTCCTGACCCCACACTAACATCGAGTCTTGTGTCGTATCAGAAACTACGAGAGACTTTTCGGTCTCACAAACACCCAGACCCGAAATACCTGTGGATCACACAAATATTTGTTTCGGTGCGGGGATCGATTCCGCGGCCTCACGTTTCACAGGCGGCTGGCATTGCTATGATGGGTTCGTTTGTGATATAATTTTTATTCTTTAATAAGATAATTTTACTCACCGTCCATGTTTGTGATAATTTTCATCATTTTCCAAGCGTCTTGGACATCTGAAACAAGGTTAATGTTATTATCCCGCTAAAGGACTGAAGTTTAAAAGGTTAGTATAGGGTATTTGACTATTTTTTTTTATTGTATTCTTTCATGGATACTTTTTGTATCCATATCCAAAATCTAGCAAACAAAGAGTTTTGTAAATCTATTCAGAATGAAACAAGTTAGAAACGTTTTAAATCTTGTAGTAGGGGTAAAAGAAAAGGGATGCAAAACAAAATTAGTGACGTCACTAATCTTAATATGCATTATAGTGTGCGCGTGTGAACGAGACGGTAAGATGTCCCCACTACGTTCCCACTCTTTCATTTAAAACACTAATATTTGCCTCGTGTTACAAGCTACTTTAATACTGTTTTCACATGTTTTGTTTTAATGGCACTTGTGTTTGTCTGCAAAATAATACAAACATTCGATGATTGTCAAATACCCTATTGGAATCACATGCAAGTGAAGCCACGCTGTTGTCAGCCATGATTCTTCATGAATGCGCAGGCTTGTTCGGTACCACCTCACAGGAGATTTTTGTTAATTTATACATTTTCTAGGATCCACCAACAAATGATACAATAAGTAACTTAAATATATACCGGGTATCTCAAGACCGCGACCGAAAACGAAGCCAGGTGGTAGTTTTAGCGGTTACACACACAATGCAACCAAAAATTTCGCAAAATAAGTGATAGACTTTTTTTTAGCAATTTTTCAAAAATCATCGTGTTTGGGTGCTAAATTCTTAGTTTTAGTGAAAAAAGGAATTTAAACCCTTTCGTACCATTGCGTCTTTAAAAATAAAAAGGTGTACATCATTATTTTGGGGAAACTATGTATTATATAATCACCCAAATACGACGCTAAGTAAAAAATGCCAAAAAATAATTGACAATTTTCGAAATTTTAAGTTGCATTGTGTTTGAAGTCAATAATAATACCACCTGGCTTCGTTTTCGGTCGCGGTCTTGAGATACCCTGTATACAATAAACTTTAGATCTTCTTATATTGTTCACCTAGATACAGGTGGAGCCATCTACATTATACAACATCTAAAAAGCAGACAATAAAAATAAGGAATGACAAGTAGTGCAGTGAGATTTTTTTTTTTAGATATTATTTAAGTAGCAATGAAATATTGTTAGGAGGATTTGATTATATAAACTATATTTTAAGATTATTAACATAGCAAAAACAGAAGCAGCTTCATCAAACAGCCAGAGACCAAGGTGAAGCGTCAGCTATGTTGTCGCCTTTCGTTCGGTGAATGAGATTGTCGGATGCCCAATACCGCCTACTCCCGTCCTTTTTCTACCCGTTTTCCTCCCAATTTGATGGCAACACATCCATGATCCAAGATGTTCATATGCAGTGATCACTTCTATCATTCTTTAGAATCGTGATTTGAAAATGAAACGAAAAAAAGACTACACAGTTCGTATTGCTGAGGGAGTTTCTTGCGCCGTTTCTTCTTCACAGCTACAACACGTTCCGAAGCGGTGGTAGCAGAAATTAACGATTCAAAAGATCTTGTAAAAGACTACTTGAATAAAGAATATTTTGATTTTGATTTTGACACGAAAAAAGTTGATATCAAAGTATAGAATATTCATCTTTCAACAATATATGTAACGTATTTTTGTCCGATTGTTCTCTTTCATATCTGGAAGAACATTTCTTCAATTATTCTAAAGATAGAATAATATGACCTGTTTGCTCGTGTGCCCGACCTATGTATGCAAGGAAAGAAATGCATATTGTCTATTGAATGATTTATATTGTCCTTACTCTCTGTGTCGGTGCATTCTATTAGCCTGTGGAAGAATGTGATGAGGTCCTCGTGGCCTGAAGCCTTGCGGATCTTCTCCAAAATCTTCACAAAAGACACTGGAAACATACATAATTATTAATAAGCCAACTAGATATAGAAACAAGAAAGAATAGGGTATTTGACTATGATCGACTTTTTTTAATTTTTTGCATATGAACTTAAATAACATTAAAATAAAACATTTCTTTCGAATCAGTATTAAAGTAGCCTGTAACATGAGGCAAATATTAGTATTTTAAGAAAAAGAGTGGGAGTGTTTTTTTTTTTTTTTTTTATTGCAATGAATGGCGAGTCGAGCATGCCATTCGCCTGATGGTAAGCGATACGACCGCTCATGGACAGTAGCAAAACCAAACAACACCATGAATTACAAGGCAATGCTTGGAATTCCACTGCGCTCGCCATCCTGAGACATAAGATGTTAAGTCTCAATATGTCCAGTAGTTACTCTGGCTACAATGTCCTTCAAACCGGAACACAACAGCGCATTTACACTGCTGTTTGGCGGGAGAAATAGACATTGCGGTGTAGTCTTACTGTCTCTTTCACACGCGCATATTGTAATGCATATAAGACTAGTGACGTCACTAGTATTGTTTTGCATCCTTTTTCCTTTACTCCCACTCCAAAAAGTTACTAACTTTTTAAATTCTGAATGGATTTACCAAATTCTTTGTTTGTTAAATTTTGGATATGGATACCTTTTGATAAATACAATAAAAAAAATGAGTCATATACCCTATTAGCGAATTTTTTTGTTCGCGCCGAGATGCTTTTAACTATCAAGCTATGGCTTCGCAAGATAGCAAGTTCTGTTTAGGAAAGAATCCCCTCCTCTCTTTTCAATTTGAACAAACAGAGCATTCGCCAGGTAATTTTACTGGTAGGTCTCTCATATGTGAGAGGCCTGGGTAGGTACCACAGCAATGTCTATTTCTCCAACAAACAGCAGTGTAAATGCGCTGTTGTGTTCCGGTTTGAAGGACATTGTAGCCAGAGTAACTACTGACCATGAGACTTAACATCTAATGATTGGTGGCGAGCGAAAGCGCCAAGCATTGCCTTGTAAACTGTAGCTTGGTTTTGCTACTGTCCATGAGCTGTCGTCCATCAGGCGAATGGCATGCTCATCTTGCCATTCATAAAGAAATACAGACGGTAGAACACGATTAGTTAACTTACTTTCAGCAGTAGTTAAGGTTCTAACGGCCTCGCTTGCGTCCACAATGTTGTCAGCTTGGGTCACATCCAGTAAAGAGGTCAGGAAGTCTAAAGGATCCTTGGTCTTGGTAGCTTTGTTGATCTTCTCCGAGACTGTCACTATATCTGTGGACAAAAGACGATGAAATTTAAAATAAATAAGCGAATAATTATGTAGTAACGATTACATCAATATACAAAAATCTATGTTTTCATACAAATTAAATGGGAAAATAATACATACATAAACGCACATCATTTTCCCAAAATGGGTAGACAGAGGCGCGACCAGGACACCCACATTTCGCCTTGTATGTTCCGTCCCAAGATGCGATAGGGGGCGAGCCTATCGCCATATCGGGCACAAATTCCTGACTCCGGGCTGATAATGAATAGAAAAATCCAATATCACTTTACCCGACCCGGGATTCAACCCGAGACCTCAGCTTCGTAACCATACCGTAGTATATCGTAGTATAATACTCATAGATAATACACTATATAGGAAATAGATATGCCACTCTTCAAAAATATTGAGGTAAAAAAAATTTACTCTGCTGAGCGCGAGATGTCACTGGAAATATTCTGTTTTAAATAAAATCCGCCAGAGGGTGCTGCTCATGCCTTTTTATTATCTAAAGAATGGAGGGGTCATAAGTCACGACAATTCGGCACTAGCTCATCGTTTTGTATCCAAATCCCAATAATTTCATTTTAAAACGAAGAGAACTGGCACAATTTGCCGTATTTAAAAAAATAGCACGTTTGCAATAACATTATCTTTATTTTTACCCGACATAAAAACGGACTTATCATTTTGTTACAATTGCGCAATGTTTGCATGTTTATCTATGTCGATGTTTCAATAGATAGGCAAAATTTCATATGTGCATGTATATATTATGTCTTTTTGTATGTTTATTTGTCAGGTTAAACTAGGTGACTTTTCACATTTAGTTTAAGCATAATCAAATATGGCTCAAGAGATTTCAAGATATAAATTGTTTAATGCTGCAATTTCTATAATTCTTAGTTAGTATTATATTTTTATGTGTCATCTACGGGTTTCCTCGTGTGCATAAATAATATATACATGCACCTCTGATAGAAATTAAGGACAATTCTATAATATATGCTCCATATTTAACATGATTTTAAAATGCAAAAATCAAATAGAAAGTGCAAGAAAATTATTACATTCAGCACAATTTTTAAATTATATCGAAAAATTGCCCGAGCCCATCCGGGTATTTAGCAAACTCCAAATGAAGTACAAAAGTAAACCACGAGGCAGAAGATATACCACGGAGGAAAAGATTCTTGCATTATCTATGTACAAACAAAGTGGTTAGGGCTTATAACGTCCTCAGACGTACACACCATTTCAAAATAGCACTTCCAGAAACACTTCCTAGGCGCCATTGTTATTCTTGAAATATCCAGTAAAATAAAGCCAAATCGGAAAGCAAGTATGAAAATCCAGTAATAGGAAGCCGAGGTCAAACGCAAAAGATATCAAACAAGTCCAGTTAAAAGCCAAAGTCGCAAAATTATAGCTATTGAATTGCAGTAGTACGCACACCGAAAGTTTTCGAAAAACTTGTGTCAATTTTTGACACAAATTGTAAAGAGGGTAATGTACATAAATTAAAAAATGTAAAGAATGTAATAAAATGGTTACAGTAATAAATAAAATATACTTGATTTTTTTTTAATTAATAAAGAAAATAATTAATTATTTAAAAGCAAGACTGCTTATTTTGTTTATTATTTAAACTTTTAGTTTTTAAAATTTTTTTTTTGGCACTTGCCGCGACATCTAGTAATACTTTAACAAAAAGATCATCAGGTTGGACCCGTGGTTTGTGTCTAATGCATTCAAGATGGCGCGACAAGTACCTTATGAATAGAATGCAAGAGAGTGGCACCCCCATGATAATACTTTTAAAATTTAGTGACGTTGAATGTCTCTAAATTATACCGATTCGAAAATAGAGAAAAGAGTTCCCATCACTTGTTAGTAGCATGAAGAGAAATCGAATTAATCTGAGGATTTTCAAATGGTGGACTGCCTCGGTGGCGTAGTTGTACTACGGTACGACTACAAAGCTGAGGTCTCGGGTTCGAATCCCGGGTCGGGCAATGTGATATTGGGTTTGTTCTATTCATTATCAGCCCGGAGTCAGGAATTTGTGCCCGATGTGGCGATAGGCTCGCCCCCTATCACATCGTGGACGGAACATACAAGGCGAATTGTGGGTGTCCTGGTCGCGCCTCTGTCAACCCCTTCTGGGATAAAGGCGTGAGTTTATGTATGTATTTTCAAATGGTATGGCGCCCCAACATCTGGCTTACAGGGGATACCTTACCTTCAGCATCAAATAACTGAAGTAGAATCTGGCGCGCTTCTTGGAAATCTTCGGTGCCGCAAATTGTGTACATTTCTGACAGTATCTCTTTCAAATCTGTAAAAAAATAAACATACATTCAACAGTCTCATACATAGTCCCGACACATACAAACATCAAGCTGTGACATTAGTCTCGGTGCGGGGGTCGAACCCGCGACCACTCGTTTCATAGCTCGTTTTTAAGCGAGACGGAGGCTGTTAATGATAATAGTTAATCTTTAAAAAAATCATTATTTTATTCAATCATCCTCAAATATTGACATAATATTTCTTGAAATAAAACCAATTTTTACGGATTTTATCGCGATTTGGTTTAATTTTTACATTTTTTAACTGCCCGACATTTCAGCAGCTTTCGTGAAAATTAACCCAAATCGCGATAAATCCGTATAAATTAGTTTTATTCCAATGTGTAACATTCGCGTAAATATAAGAAACCATTATAATATTTCTGTTTATATAAGGTTAAAAAATTATGACACCTGTCATTTTTCGCGCCAAAAAGTTTCAGTACTCACTGTTTCTGCCGAAAGCTTCCATCAAATCTTCGAGCGCGTATTTCAGCTCTGAAAAACATAATAATTATAAATTATAAATAAAAATAATTAGTTTAAACCAGTTTTTATTTTTTATTTCTTCATGTTTTTTTTTTTCATCCTTATTGTTTATTTCCTTTATTAATAATTATAACCAAATATATTAACTTACGTGATTGATTGGTAAACTTTTTTATAAGGACAATGCCTTCATAAAATGAAGCCACGTTGATTATCTTCGTGAACTTCTTAATGGCGTCTCCAATGTCTAGAAAACAAAATGGCGTCGTTTAAAATATTTATTAATTTACTAACTTATGCCCGCTCACTTTCTGTGCGTTGTTAAATTTCGTTTACATACATATATAAACTCACGCCGTTTTCCCAGAAGGGGTAGGCAGATGCGCCACCAGGACACCCACAATTCGCCTTGTTTGTTCCGTCCCATGATGTGATAGGGGGCAAGCCTATCGCTATATCGGGCAAAAATTCCTGACTCCGGGCTGATAATGAACAGAAAAATCCAATATCACTTAGCCCGACCCGGGATTCGAACCCGAGACCTCAGCTTTGTAGTCGTACCGTAGTACAACTACGTCACCGAGGCAGTCTTTATTTACAGTATGTTATTACTAAAATAAAAAAAAATATTGGTACACCCCCATACTTCGACCCCGTTTCTTCCCCCAGAATGTCAAAAACAACGGATCATTTTATTATTTATTTGTGGGAGTAGATACAATTCCAATTTTCAAGAGCCAATTTTTTTACCCCCGCCCATAAAGTCCCCCACTCCCTTCACTATGAAATTCCAAAAATCTTGAACCACGTAATAATTTGGCTAGTATATAGTTTATCCCTTTTATAAATACTATATACCAACCCCTAATAACTCTAGATTTTTGCAAGTAAGTTGGTACTATACGTAAGGGGCCGTCCATTAATCACGTGAGGCTCGAAAGGGGGGGAGGGGGGTTTAGCAAAAATCACGAAATATCACAAGGGGGGAGAGGGGTGTAGTAAGATATCACGTGTATTTATTTTTTCGTCAAAGCGCGATTTCTAAACCGAAAAGCGGTGTGTAGTGTGAACTTGACTCGCCGTTATCAGGCAACGAAAGAAGTCCTAGATTGTAATTTTGGTATGTATTTACATTGTCTATGCCATGCAAAAAAGGCGGGAAACCGATGCGCGCGCTTTTGGACGCCTCTTCTGTCAAATTAGTAATAAACGAGCATCTCCTGGACTGGTTGTTTTATTGTGCTTCCACATCTATATCATTGGCGACGAAGTTGAAGAACCCCGTGCAAGCAGTAAAATGTCGTATTTAGGGAATCTACCTATTTTCGACTATAAATCAAGCGAATGGTCCATTTTTTACGGAAGATTAACACAATTTTTTAAAATCAATAATGTGGAGGTGGAAGAAAAAAGAAGTGGAATCCTACTGACGCACTTAACAGACGAAACTTATCGTTTGGTGCGTAACTTGGCGTACCCCAAGTCGTTGGATTTGCTGACCTACAAGGAGCTAGTGCAATTACTCAGTGAGCATTTCAAACCGAAGCAATGTTCATTTGTTGACAAGGCGAACTTTTTTGGCGCGAATAGAACATGGGGCGAATCTTTAGCAGATTGGGCGGCGCGACTACGTGGTCTGGCAAGTTATTGCGATTTTGGCACCGCGCTAGAAATAAACCTGAGAGATCGTTTCGTCCTCGGTTTGGGCTCAGGCCCGGAACGTGACAAACTGTTTGAGCAGAATCCGTCTACGCTCACACTGACTAAGGCGATCGAGTTGGCGGAACAAGCAGCAGGTGCACGAGAAGCTAAGGCTATAATGTGCACCAACAACGGTGTTTTCGTCAAGGAAGAAACGATACATCGTGCGAAGTTCCAAAGCGGGAGCGGTCGGGACCGCGCAGGCGGCGACGGCGGCGACAACGGCTCCTATGTTGGAGTTGGGCGGAGCAGCGGCGGCGGCGGCGGCGGCGGCGCCGGCGCTCACCGCGGTGGCGGTGGCACACTTTCATTGCGCGGTGATACAAACTATTGTTTTGTTTGTGGAATGAAAAATCATTCAAGTGATAAGTGCCGTTATAAAAGTTACAAATGTCAAAAGTGTGGCGAAAAGGGACACCTAAAAAGGGTGTGTATGAATAAAAAGAAGGCGTACGTTTATCATACGGACACTAAGCAAGAATGTGAGGCTCACGAGGTCAAGGACACTAGTTGTGAGGAATGTCACAATTTTAACATGAGGTATGTGTCGGATAGGCCCATTACAATTAATTTAAGTTTAGGTAATACGAATTTAACAATGGAACTTGATTCTGGTTCAGGCAAATGTGTCATTTCAGATAAATTGTATTTTGATAAATTTTCTAATTACAAATTAAATAATAGTAATATTAAGATGTGTCTGTATAATGGCCATAAAATCTCGCCTATGGGTTATTTTTCTATCACAGCTTGTTTTAATAAACTTCATAAAAAAATTAACATTTTTGTTGTTAAGAATGGCGGACCACCATTATTAGGCAGAGACTTTATGACCGCTTTTAATTTAATATTTACAACCAATATTAAGTCCTTATGCAGTGATGTTGATATACACCAATTGTTGCAAAAATTTCCTAACTTGTGGCGAGATGAATTGGGTGCATTTAAAAAATTTAGAGTTAGCCTAAGATTAAAAGAAAATGCTATTCCAAAATTTTTCAAACCACGGACTGTTCCATTTGCTCTAAAAGATAGGGTTGAACAAGAACTTAATAGATTAGTAGCTTTAAAAATTTTAGTGCCCGTGAATTATTCAGAGTATGCCACCCCCATAGTACCCGTTTTAAAAGAGAATGGTCAGGTGAGAATAGCGGGAGATTTTTCAGTCACTTTAAATAAGGATCTTTTAATTGAAAAATATCCTTTGCCGCGTATTGAGGAAGTTTTTGCTAAGATCGGAGGGGGTGAGCTTTACAGCAAGATTGATTTGAAAAATGCTTACAACCAATTTTTGCTAGACGAGTCGTCACAGCACTTGACGACAATTAACACCCATAAAGGCCTTTTTAAATATACTAGACTAGTTTACGGACTAGCTAATGCCCCAGCCATTTTTCAAAAGGCTATGGAGACGTTGCTTTCTGGAATAGATGGGGTAAGTGTTTGGCTGGATGACATATGCATTACAGGACCTGATAGGGATTCTCACATAAACCGACTTGTTGAGGTGTTGGATAGACTAAATGAGGCTGGATTACGTTTACAGAAAGATAAATGTGATTTTTTTATGGATAGTGTTAAATATTTGGGATTTGTGATAAGTAAAAATGGTCTAAAGACCAATCCCGATAAAGTCCAGGCCATAATCGAGGCACCTGAGCCAACTAACGTAACTGAAGTTAAGAGATTTCTAGGCATTGTTAATTATTACAGGAATTTTATTCCTAACGCGTCAGCGTTATTAAACCCCCTGCACGAATTATTACGTAGTGACTGCAAATGGGAGTGGGGTGAGCGGCAACGGCGTAGTATGGCGGCCGTGCGTCGCGAGTTGGCGTCCGAACGCGTTCTGGCACACTTCGAGCCCACCGCGCAACTCGTATTGGCTGTAGACGCGGGCCCCGCCGGTCTCGGCGCGGTACTCTCGCAGAAGGTCGGCGACGATCATGAACGTCCTATAGCATTCGCGTCTCGTGCGCTTACGGTTAGCGAACGCAATTACAGTCAAATTCAAAAAGAAGCGACTGCCATTATATTCGGTGTTAAACGTTTTCACCAATATTTATATGGTCTAAAGGACCCTTTCATTTTAAAGACGGACCATAAACCTTTGGTTTCTATTTTTGATAGGAAAACAGGAATACCGATGACGACAGCGCTCCGACTACAAAGATATGCCATCATATTATCTGCTTATAATTATACCGTGCAATATGTATCTAGCGACAAAAACATAGTAGCCGATTTTTTTTCCCGCGCACCTGTACAGTGTTCACATAAATTAGACTCTAAGCTTACGGATATCGACAGTGACTCAGATACCCATACTTTAAAATTTATGAACGAAATTTTACCGGCGATTACAATTCGTGATATTGCACAAGCAACTGAACTTGACAAAACCCTTAAAATGGTTTGTAAATACATGCAGTACGGTTGGCCGCGCAAAATAAACTGCAAATCAATTTTACCATATTTTCAATGCAAATCGGATTTGCAACTTGAAAATGGTTGTTTGTTAAGAGGGCACAAAATAGTTATTCCGTTTTCACTTCGGGAAAATATATTACGCGAATTACATAGTACCCATTTAGGTATTATTAAAACTAAAAGCAACGCGCGAAGTAGAATGTGGTGGCCAGGTATCGATGCCGAAATTGAACGATGGATTGGGTCATGTGAGACTTGTGTAGGTGTAAGATGTGCGCCGCCGCGCGAGCCGCCGACGCCGTGGCCCGCCGCCACGGGTCCGTGGCAGCGCGTGCACATTGACTATATGAGCATAGGGCAAAGGGTTTATCTAGTCATAGTGGACTCTTTCAGTAAGTGGCTTGAGTGTATTCATATGCAAAATGGCACTTCAACCCAAGCCCTAATCGTTGCATTAAAACATACTTTTTCGACATTTGGTATACCTAACTTATTAGTTTCTGATAACGATGTCAATCGTTTAGAGTTTAGACCGTCAACCGTTATTTTTTAGGTTGTAGTTATTAAGTATAATATTGTTGTTTGTCACCAGATGTTAATAATTACTTGTGGAGGAATGGTATGTATTTACATTGTCTATGCCATGCAAAAAAGGCGGGAAACCGATGCGCGCGCTTTTGGACGCCTCTTCTGTCAAATTAGTAATAAACGAGCATCTCCTGGACTGGTTGTTTTATTGTGCTTCCACATCTATATCAAATTTACTTATACCTGTATTGAAAGATGATATTCCAAAAATATATAATTCTTTGTAGGTACTAAAAAATACACGTGATTTTTGGTGGGGGTTGGTCTTACTCACCACGTATCACCTATGGGGAGGTATAAAAATGCTAAAAAACATCACGTGATTAATGGACGGCCCCTAATCTGATTTAAGCTTTACCACTCCTTTGGGTAAGTAATGGAATTCTTACCTGCAGTTCTTGTAGTCGTCATTAAAGTGGTAAAAGTGCCTTGTAGATCTGAAAATTAGAGAAATATAAAGCTAATTAATAAACTACATCTTAAATCGAAATTAACATAGAAACAACGCATGCAACACTTATATTGTGCAACCATAGCAAATGTTACATTTTTCAAAATAATAGAAGAGAGAAGATATTGATTAAAGTGCATATATACATACATAAACTCACGCCTTAGTCCCAGAAGGGGTAGGCAGAGGCGCCACAAGAACACCCACATTTCGCCTTGTATGTTCCGTCCCATGATGTGATAGGGGGCGAGCCAATCGCCATGTCGGGCACAAATTCCTGACTCTGGGCTGATAAACCTAATTTCACTTTGCCCGACCCGGGATTCGAACCCGAGACCTTTGTAGTCGTACCTTAGTACAACTACGCCACCGAGGCAGTGTAATAAAAGTGAACGAAGCAAAAGTGGTAATTCAGGATCGAACACCGTGGCGGGCCAGTCTCTGCCTTCCCCTATAAGATGCAGGCGTGACGACCAGCGTGTATGTATAATATGAATACTATAGGTACTAATTATGCAAGCTTTGAAGGTTTATTTACTTATCGTCGTATTTGGGTATACATACATAGTTTCCCTAAAATAATGATGTACACCTTTTTATTTTTAAAGACACAATGGTACGTAAGGGTATAAATTTACTTTTATCGCAAAAACTAGGTATTCAGCACCCAAAAACGAAGATTTTTAAAAAATGCAAAAAAAAACAGTGGTTTTTTTTTTGAGAAATTTTTAGTTGCATAGTGTTTGTGACCACTAAAACTACCACCTGGCTTCGTTTTCGGTCGCAGTCTTGATATACCCGGTATAACCTCAATACAACACGTGTATAACCTTATTTATTTTATTCTATTTTTTACTGCCTCGGTGGCGTAGTTGTATTACGGTACGACTACAAAGCTGAGGTCTCGGGTTCGAATCCCGGGTCGGGCAAAGTGGTATTGGGTTTTTCTATTCATTATCAGCCCGGAGTCTGGAATTTGAGCCCGATATGGCTATAGGCTCGCCCCCTATCACATCATGGGACGAAACATACAAGGCGAAATGTGGGTGTCCTAGTGGCGCCTCTGCCTACCCCTTCGGGGATAAAGGCGTGAGTTTATGTATGTACGTATGTCTATTTTAGACCACTCTCAGCAATAACATAAGCCTGTTGTATCATTTGTTGAAAGTGAAAATATGTAACTTGAGCAATCAATTATGTTTTATTTTTTCTTATTGCGTTGTATGCCGATACGAGTATACACCAAACATCTACACAAAGTCATGACCCCACACTTCGAGTCTTGTGTCGTATCAGAATCGAGACTTTTCTCATAAAACCCAGACCCGAAAGAGACTTGTGGATAATGAACGAATAATTCTCACCGACTTCAGATAAGAGAACTGTTAGGACTTTGGAGAATTCCGCGGGTCCTTTTCCTCCAGTGAATTTCAGGATCTCCTGCCTGACGCCTTCAACTCCTGCAAGACAAATACAGCCAACAGTCACACAATGTTTTGACCCCACACTAAGATAAAATATAGTCCTCATAAAAAACTAAAAATAGATGAATGGGGTATTTGACTCATTTTTTTATTGTATTAATCGAAAAAGTATCCATATCCAAAATCTAGCAAACAAAGAATTTTGTAAATCCATTCAGAATTAAACAAGTTGGAAACGTTTTAAATCTTGTAGTGGGGGTAATAGAAAAGGGATGCAAAACAAAGTTAGTGACGTCACTGTGCATTATAGTGTGCGGGTGTGGAAGAGACGGTAAGATGTCCCCACTACGTCCCCACTCTTTCATTTAAAATACTAATATTTGCCTCATGTTACAAGCTACTTTAATACTGTTTTCACAAAAATGTTTTGTTTTCATGGCACTTGTGTTTGTCTACAAAATAATACAAACATTCGATGATAGTCAAATATTCGATTTGAAAAAGAATAATATGTAATATACGCCCTACAGGGCACGGGCCTCCTCTACAATCGAGAGTACGAAATAAAAGAGGAAGACATTAAACAAGGGAACAAAGGAAAAAACTGTAATTATGTTTTTCATAAAAGAAACATGTAGACAAATTGGGACACTTACCGTTGCCGTTCCCAGCGTCGTTAAAATAATCACAGACTTCACGAAGAGCTGAAATAATTAATTCTTGCTTTAGTTCAATTAATAGTTAGATAAATAAATAAATACACCCAACAGTCACATACATAGTCCTGACCCCACACTAAGATCAAGTCTTGTGTCGTATCAGAAACTACGAGAGACTTTTCGGTCTCACAAACACCCAGACCCGAAACAAATACCTGTGGATCACACAAATATTTGTCTCGGTGCGGGATCGTCGCGGCCTCTCGTTTCACAAGCGTCTAACCAACTGCGCCACGGAGGCTATCAATAGATTTTTGCTTTAGTTTTGGTATCAATCATTTTGGGAGCCTACCTCATGGGTATTTTTTGGTCAAAAGACAATACAACTTTAAAGGTCTTATGGGGAAATGAAAAACCTCAGGTATACTGGTTTCCTGGCAATGCTTTCCTTCATCAATTATTTATTTAAAATATTAAGTTCTATAGGGAAAACTATCCATGACACAATTAATTTGATTTTTTCTTTTATTAATTGAACCTTTATTAAAAAATATATATATATGTAATCCTATTGAAAAATGTATTTATGTACCTAGGATTAAAAGACATAGGATTAAAACTTATAATTTCATTTTCTCCTGTCTATGGTTTCTCCTTATTCTTTGACAAAAACAAAATGGCGCCCTTACTTTTCCCGCCTGATATTTTTTGCAGTATCGCGTATATTCCATCGAAGTTACCGTGTCCCGTCAATGGTTTTAAAATATTGAGTGCTTCGAACACATCTGAAAAAAGGAAAATTTTCATTATCACCTTCAGTATTAATCTATTTAAAATGAAACATAAGTGCTAAAATAGTTTAAATTTTTCCAAAAGGTAGACAGAGGTGTAACCAGGACACCCACGATTTGCCTTGTGTATTCCGTTCCATGATGTAATAGGGGGCGAGCCTATCGCCATATCGGGCACAAATTCCTGACTCCGGGCTGATAATGAATAGAAAAATCTAATATCACTGTGCCCGACTCGGGATTTGAACCCGAGATCTCAGCTTTAAAATAATATCGTAGTAAAACTGCGCCACCGAGGCAGTCCCTACCTTATCTAAGTACCTACCTTCGTAATTACATTTGTCTCGGTGCGGGGATCGAACCCGCGGCCTCTCGTTTCACAGCCGGCGTCTAACCAACTGCGCCACGAAGGCTATCATATTGTATTAGGTATGTGGTCACTTACAAACTTAAATATGGCTTACCTTCTTCATTAGTCAGTTCTCTCAATATTTCCACAATGATGTTCAAATCTGGAAAAAAAAGCAAATATATTTTAAAAGTAGTTATATACAAAATAACTAAATACACCCAACAGTCACATACATAGTCCTGACCCCACACTAAGATCAATTAAGTCTTGTGTCGCAGGTATCAGAACTACGAGAGACTTTTCGGTCTCACAAACACCCAGACCCGAAACAAATACTTGTGAATCGCACAAAAGTCTAGGTGTGGAGATTTTTTTGTATATACTTATATACGTCCCACTGCAGGGCACGGGCCTCCTCTACAATCGAGAGTACGATTGAGAGGGGTTAGATATAGTCCATCACGCTGGCCTAGTGCAAGGACTTTACATACCATAGAAATTCTTACAAATCGCTTTACGCAGGTTTCCTCACGATGTTTTCCTTCACCGTTATAGTGCATTGACTATCAATACACACATGACTCCGAAAAGTCAGAAGTGTGTCCGCATTTGAGCCCGCGACCATCGTGAACATGTTGGCGCCCGCGTCTGGTCCAACAGGCCACCACGCATTTTTTAGTACATACATACATACATAAACTCACGCCTTTATCCCAGAAGGGGTAGGCAGAGGCGCCACCACGACACCCACATTTCGCCTTGCATGTTCCGTCCCACGATGTGATAGGGGGCGAGCCTATCGCCATAACGGGCACAAATTCCTGACTCCGGACTGATAATGAATAGAAAAATCCAATATCACTTTGCCCGACCCGGGACTCGAACCCGAGACCTCAGCTTTGTAACCGTATAATACAACTACGCCACCGAGGCAGTCATTTTTTAGTGTTGAGATTAAATTCTAATTATTGAATTACTACCTGTCCTTTCAGCCATAAGGGTCATGAACTTCAAAACGAACTTCCAGTTTCTGGAGCCTCGGCTTTTTTTAATGAACTTGTGGATTTTTGACACATCTGGAAGAGAAAAAAATAATAAAATATTTAGTAATGTATGCCTCTTCTAAAGATTATATTTATGTACATAAATAACGCCTTTTTCACCGAAGGGGTAGGCAGACTTGCTACCAATACACCCCGGTTTCGCCTCGTGTGTTCCGTCACACAATGTGATAGAAGGCTATCGCACTATCGAGCTCAAATTCCTGACTCTAGGCTGATAATAGAAAAATCCTATATCATTGTGCCCGACCCGGGACTCGAACCCTAGACCTCACCTTTGCAAAATTACTGTCGTACAACTGCGCCACCGAGGCATTCTACATTTACATAGTGGTATATAATATCATCCATCCATCCATCAGCCAAAGGACGTCCACTGCTGAACATAGGCCTCTTCCAATGATTTCCACAGTGACCTGTTGGAGGCAGCCTGCATCCAGCGACGTCCCGCGACCTTTACCAGGTTGTCTGACCATCTTGTATATAATATAGTAAATGATAAATACTTTTTTTTCGCTTACCATTTGTTCCTATTAGTTCTCCAACGTACTCAATAGCTCTAGTCTCGTCTGAAAACAATAATATTCTAATTAAATCATTATCCACACAAATAGATAAATAAATATACCCATCAGTCACATACACAGTCCTGTAGGCTTATTCACGTAATTAAATAAGTTCAGTTGCAGTGCGGTTGCAGTTAAGTTTCGATCAAAACAGCTCTTTTCGTATTCTCGTAATTTAGACAACCGCTGTCAGATACGCTCGCGTCAAGTTCGCGTCACGCGTGCGCTTTAGCGTATTCTACGGCTGCGCGTTTTATACATGCGTGATTCAGATCGCAACCTGATTGGTATTTACCTAATCATTTGACGTCTCCAATGACAGTTTAGTCCGACCAACGTGCAGCACACGCGCAGTTTATGCATATCTTACGCGCAGCTAAACAATTACAAGAATACCATTTTGACGTACGTACGATTAAGGGTGGGTTGCAGAAAATAACTTTAAGATTAACTAAGGGCTAATCAGCCGTCAAATCGACGGTTGTGCAATTTTCAGGTTGCATAAAATTAACAATATTAAAATGACGTCACGTATAACATTAACATTAACCGTTCAATTTCGGGCGGTTATTGTTAAAGTCACGGTTATCTTTCGTTATTTGTGTGTGTTCTCTGTATTGATAATTGTCATTTGTGTATCGATTTGAATTATAACCTGTACTTTAAAACAATTTACAAAAATACGCTGGTAAATTCCGACGTAAAATCGCATCGCATCATTTCACTGGTCACTCTTTTAACTTTAACTATAACAATTATGACAATGGTGCAACAAAAGAATTTTCTATCCCGTGGTCATTGTTATTGTCACTGCTAAAGTTAACTTTACCGTTAACAATAACGTCAGATTTTCTGCAACCCACCCTAAGACGTAAACCTAATCGCAACTGCATCGAAACTTGATCGGCGCGTCAAGAAATTACGTGAATTAGCCTACAGACCCCACACTAAGATTCTTGTGTCCTGGTATCAGGAACTACGAGAAACTGTTCGGTTTCACAAACACCCAGACCCGAAACAAATACTTGTGGTTAACACAAACATTTGTCTCGGATCGAATTTAGGCCTCACGTTACACAGCTGGCGTTCAACCAATTGATACCCACGACACAAGACTCGTTCTTAGTGTGGGGTCAGGACTATGTATGTGACTGTTGGGTGTATTTATTTATTTTCATGTTACAGTACCACTACTAGTCCTTGTGGTTGATATGAAATGAAATTCGTTTATTGGTCACGTAGGCAATGGGGTATTTCACTATAAGAAAGAAAAAATCTAAAAACTATAAATGTATATAGTAGAGCATTAAGCAATAAGTATATGTTAATTTCAGTTTATATTTCCAAGGAATAAATTTTATAATTCGTTTTGAAAATTTCAATTTTTTTATCTGTCCTAAAAAGATGTGAAACGGCTGCCGCCATGATGGATAACGATTCTACGTCATTCCGCGAGTAGAATACCCCCTCCGGTTTCCAAGAGCTCATATTATTACAGGTTGTTTACTGGTTGAGTGACGTATCATTTTAAAGGAACATGGCGCCTAGCGTTTTCACATATTTGCGCGCATAAATTTAAAATTTAAATTTTAAATGGATTTTTATTGGACTTGCCGAGAAAATAAAAATTTGATATTTTTTTAAATAGTTTCTCTTAATCTTAGGAACAACTTAAAAGACTTTTTGAAAATGGGTAGAATACCCCATTAAATAGCTCTTATGACAAGTCAATACACATAGTACTGATTCTCTATTTACAAGATATTCGTTGTAATATTTACATTAATTTTTTTTATGTTAAATATATTATTTATTAGGTTAAAAGGCACAAGGTCCCCAATTATTACTAGTTTGACTACTGTTTATGAGCGGTCGTATCTTATCATCAGGCGGATGGCATGCTCGTCTCGCCATTCATTGCATTAACAATAATACCACGATGACATACGTCAAATAATGTGTTTCATACATATACATACGTAAACTCACGCCTTTATCCCCGAAGGGGTAAACAGAGGCGCCACCAGGACACCCACATTTCGCCTTGTATGGTCCGTCCCACGATGTGATAGGGGGCGAGCCTATCGCCATATCGGGCACAAATTCCTGACTCCGGGCTGATAATGAATAGAAAAATCCTATATTACTTTGCCCGACCGGGGACTCGAACCCGAGACCTCAGCTTTGTAACCGTACCGTAATACAACTACGCCACCGAGGCAGGCACAATGTGTTAATATGGTCAAAACTTAAAACAGAAATGTTACTTCTTGTAGTTCCTAATTTCTCCGCAACTTATGGTAGATGTCACCACAGTCGCTATCTAAACGGAAACGAATATCTCCAAAAGTTAATCGTATTTCATCTGTTTCAATAATGCGTAGTTTTCAAGTATTTTGAGGAAAAATAATATCGTCTCCAATGTTTAAACAGTCGTCATATTTGCACAAATGTGTTTCGAGGTCGACAAATAGTTGTTGAACTTGAACAAATAAAGGTAATTGAGCGAACCAATTAATTTTTGGTATAATTTTTTTTATTTTTCAGTAAACTTACAGCTAGTAAAAAAAATGAATTAACGTTATATTTGACAGAAGGCTAATTACAAGTTTTCACAGTTAAATACGTTAAAATATTTTTTATTTTTCTTACAATACACAATTGTAGGATTTGAATGTTATGATGAAAGATGAGTAGAATGAATAACGTTAGACGAATGACTAATAAGGAACATAGTTTATGTGAAAGAGATAACGAATGATTACTAAAGAGTACGAAGGGATATCTTACGCGAATTTCGTTTTAAATGTTGTTATATAAGTAATAATATAACGACTGCCTCGGTGGCGTAGTTGTATTACGGTACGGTTACAAAGCTGAGGTCTCGGGTTCGAGTCCCGGGTCGGGCAAAGTTATATTGTGTTTTTCTATTCATTATCAGCCCGGAGTCAGGAATTTGTGCCCGATATGGCGATAGGCTCGCCCCCTGTCACATCGTGGGACGGAATATACAAGGCGAAATGTGGGTGTCCTGGTGGCGCCTCTGCCTACCCCTTCGGGGATAAAGGCGTGAGTTTATGTATAAGTAATAATATTTGAAATACGAGTGACAAGCGATATTTTTTAAAAATAAATCGTGGTGCGATGTAGCATTATTGGATGTAAATTGATAGCGAAAAATACTCAAAGGGATGGGATGGGACTGGATTAATGCCTTTAGAAAGAGACGGAACGGGCGGGATATAACGGGACGGGATGGGATGGGAAAATCCAAATAAAGTTAATCACGCAGACGAATTTTGCGGCCAGATGCTAGTACTTACATAATAATTGTGAAATGTAAAATATTTGTATAATGGAAATTGAAATATGAGTGTGTTTTACCACGAATTAATTGCATAAATAAATACTTACATTCTCATTAATTAAAAAGCAAGATGACCAGTTTATTTATATTCCTTCTTGAGTTTCAATTCACCCTGTTTTACTGTACTTTGTAGCTTCGGGTATACTTATCTCGCTTTCGTGTATCATTTTTTTTAACGAGTATTTGAGTATAACAAGATGGACTGACCAAATGAAACCCTCTTTATCCGCAAAATTCTACACAGCCATGAGAGACGCGCTGGACAGAAACCGGTGGAGGCTGATCACCCGCTCCAGATGCAACCCTGATGCTGACCACGATCCTCAGACATGAGGGACCGACCAGAGAGAGAGATTTGAGTATAACGCAACAGTGGCGAAGGGTGATTTTTTTCAAAAGGGAAGCCGATATTTCTGGTTTTTAGTTGATTAATTATTAATATGTTAATTAATTTTATATAAATGTTTAAACATTTAATATAGGTTTATAAGACACAAAAATTACAAAAGGGAAGCCGGAAATAATCGGCATACATGGAGGCTTCGCCACTGTAACGCAATGCCGAAGTTCTTGTCGCGTCTAAGATTTGGACAGCGCGCCTACGGTACTGTATCAGCTGATGATAATCGCACACACCGCATAAATAAATACACCCAACAGTCACATACATAGTCCTGACCACATTAAGATCAATTAAGTCTTGTGGGTATCAGAAACTACGACAGACTTTTCGGTCTCTCAAACACCAAGACCCGAGACAAATACTTGTGGGTCTCACAAATGTTTCACGTGTGGGAATCGAACCCGCGGCCTCTCGTTCCACAGCCGGCGTTTAACCAACTGCGCCACGGAGGCCGTCAAGAATTTAAACATGTTTTTTCAACCGATACTGCCGGAACAATCATATTATCTGTATCAGCCCATATAAGTCCCACTGCAGGGCACGGGCCTACTCTACAATCGAGAGAATCGATTGAGAGTGGTTAGGCCATATAGTCCACCACGCTGGCCTAGTGCGGGTTGGCGGACTTACATACCGTAGAAATTCTTTAAAATCGCTACGGTATGCAGGTTTCCTCACGATGTTTTCCTTCACCGCTAAAGTGCGTGGTGATTGACTATCAATACACACATAACTCCGATCAAACAATCATATTAACTAAAGCACATATTTAACGATAAGTGTGTAAATAATTAATAATGTAAAATAATGCACGCCCACTTAAATGAAAAAGTTGGAACGCAATTTCATCATTTATAATGTTTACGTATATTATGAATAGGCGAGACGACAATATCAAAAAATTAAAGATTTTATGTTTTTAAGGGAAAATACGTATTACAAGGATTTCAAATGATAATTCAGTTTTAATCTATACTTGGAGATTAATAAGATTTTAAATAAAATCAAAGTACAAAATATAGCAATCGGCCATTTTGACAAAAACGCTCTTCACAACGCATGATGTCACGCCTATGTAAGCATCACAGTAAGCATGACGCATTCGCTGCGCATAGACCACAGATTTAGTAGTACACAATGACATGTTTACCTAGTAGTGACATCAAAGCGGACGCCATGACACCTACTAGCGTTTTTTGTGCACTATTGAAAAATTATTAGAAAAATGGCTTAAAACTGTGTTAAGCCTTTGTTAATTCTTGAAATATAGATTTTTTCGTATATAATAAATGTGTGCCCATATTTTAGAATATAATTTGATAATCATTCGTCTCGCCTATTATATTTTTATATCGTGAAAGCTGTCCCGCCCTCGCCCCCGCCCCTCGTTTGTCGCAGAATCAACAGCATACACATCGAGCTTATACCGGGTATATCAAGACTGCGACCGAAAACGAAGCCAGGTGGTAGTTTTAGTGGAAATACGATGCAAATAAAAATCACGCCAAAACAGTGAAAGATATTTTTTTTTAATTTCTTTAAAATAATCGTGTCGCGTGGTAACTATTTAGTAGTTGCGAAAATACTAATTTAACCCCTTACGTACCATTGCGTGTCTAAAAATAAAGAGGTGTACATGTTTATTTCAGGAAAACTATGTATATATCACCCAAATACGACGATAAGTAAAAAAATACAAAAAAAGAGTTGTCAATTGTTTTTGCGAAATTTTTACTTGCATAGTGTCTGAAGTCACTAATACTACCACCTCTCTTCGTTTTCGGTCGCGGTCTTGATATACCCTGTATATTTCAGTTACTTATTGTATCATCTGTGGGTGCATCATATAATGATGATGTACAAATAAAAAATAAAAAAATCACCTTTTTCGATCGGACAGAGTTTTTTGTCACTGCATACACAGCAGTTCGTTTATTAAATAATAAATGAAATTCAAAAGTATAGCTACTCGATATTTTTACTAGCTGAATTATGGAGCAGAATTGAAATGAAATGAAATGAAATGAAATTCGTTTATTGGTCACGTTGGCAATTAAATAGCTCTTATGACAAGTCAATACACATAGTACTTATTCTCTTTACAAGATATTCGTTGTAATATTTACATTAATTTTTTTATGTAAGTATATTATTTATTAGGTTAAAAGGCACAAGGTCCCCAATTATTACTAGTTTGGACTACTGTCCATGAGCGGTCGTGTCTTATCATCAGGCGGATGGCATGCTCGTCTCGCCATTCATTGCATTAACAAAAATACCACGATGACATACGCCAAATAATGTGTTTCATACACATACATACATAAACTCACGCCTTTATCCCCGAAGGGGTAAACAGAGGCGCCACCAGGACACCCACATTTCGCCTTGTATGTTCCGTCCCACGATGTGATAGGGGGCGAGCCTATATCGGGCACAAATTCCTGACTCCGGGCTGATAATGAATAGAAAAATCCAATATCCCTTTGCCCGACCCGGGACTCGAATCCGAGACCTCAGCTTTGTAACCGTACTGTAATACCTACAACTACGCCACCGAGGCAGGCACAATGTGTTAATATGGTTAAAACTTAAAACAGAAATGTTACTTCTTGTAGTTCCTAATTTCTCCGCAACTTATGGTAGATGTCACTACAGTCGCTATATAAACGGAAACGAATATCTCCAAAAGTTAATCGTATTTCATCTGTTTCAATAATGCGTAGTTTTCAAGTATTTTGAGGAAAAATAATATCGTCTCCAATGTTTAAACAGTCGTCATATTTGCACAAATGCGTTTCGAGGTCGACAAATAGTTGTTGAACTTGAACAAATAAAGCTAATTGAGCGAACCAATTAATTTTTGGTATAATTTTTTTTATTTTTCAGTAAACTTACAGCTAGTAAAAAAATTAATTAACGTTATATTTAACAGAAGGCTAATTACAAGTTTTCACAGTTAAATACGTTAAAATATTTTTTATTTTTCTTACAATACATTATTGTAGGATTTGAATGTTATGATGAAATATGAGTAGAATGAAAAGTTAGACGAATGACTAATATGGAACATAGTTTATGTGAAAGAGATAACGAATGATTACTAAAGAGTACGAAGGGATATCTTACGCGAATTTTGTGTTAAAAGTTGTTATATATGTAATAATATAACGACTGCCTCGGTGGCGTAGTTGTATTACGGTACGGTTACAAAGCTGAGGTCTCGGGTTCGAGTCCCGGGTCGGGCAAAGTTATATTGGGTTTTTCTATTCATTAACAGCCCGGAGTCAGGAATTTGTACCCGATATGGCGATAGGCTCGCCCCCTGTCACATTGTGGGACGGTACATACAAGGCGAAATGTGGGTGTCCTGGTGGCGCCTCTGCCTACCCCTTCAGGGATAAAGGCGTGAGTTTATGTATAAGTAATAATATTTGGAATATGAGTGACAAGCGAAATTTTTTAAAAATAAATCATGTTGCGATGTAGCATTATTGGATGTAAATTGATAGCGAAAAATACTCAAAGGGATGGGATGGGACTGGATTACATGCCTTTAGAAAGAGACGGAACGGGCGGGATATAACGGGACGGGACGGGATGGGAAAATCCAAATAAAGTTAATCACGCAGACGAATTTTGCGGCCAGATGCTAGTACTTACATAATAATTGTGAAATGTAAAATATTTGTATAATGGAAATTGAAATATGAGTGTGTTTTACCACGAATTAATTGCATAAATAAATACTTACATTCTCATTAATTAAAAAGCAAGATGACCAGTTTATTTATATTCCTTCTTGAGTTTCAATTCACCCCGTTTCACTGTACAGCTTTGGGTATACTTATCTCGCTTTCGAGTATCATTTTTTTTAACGAGTATTTGAGTATAACAAGATGGACTGACCAAATGAAACCCTCTTTATCCGCAAAATTCTACACAGCCATGAGAGACGCGCTGGACAGATGGAGGCTGATCACCCGCTCCAGATGCAACCCTGATGCTGACCACGATCCTCAGACATGAGGGACCGACCAGAGAGAGAGATTTGAGTATAACGCAACAGTGGCGAAGGGTGACTTTTTTCAAAAGGGAAGCCGATATTTCTGGTTTTTAGTTGATTAATTATTAATATGTTAATTAATTTTATATAAATGTTTAAATATTTAATATAGGTTTATAAGACACAAAAATTACAAAAGGGAAGCCGGAAATAATCGGCATACATGGAGGCTTCGCCACTGTAACGCAATGCCGAAGTTCTTGTCGCGTCTAAGATTTGGACAGCGCGCCTACTGTACTGTATCAGCTGATGATAATCGCACACACCGCATAAATAAATACACCCAACAGTCACATACATAGTCCTGATCACATTAAGATCAATTAAGTCTTGTGGGTATCAGAAACTACGAGAGACTTTTCGGTCTCACAAACACCAAGACCCGAGACAAATACTTATGGGCCTCACAAATGTTTCACGTGTGGGAATCGAACCCGCGGCCTCTCGTTCCACAGCCGGCGTTTAACCAACTGCGCCACGGAGGCCGTCAAGAATTTAAACATGTTTTTTCAACCGATACTGCCGGAACAATCATATTATCTGTATCAGCCCATATAAGTCCCACTGCAGGGCACGGGCCTACTCTACAATCGAGAGAATCGATTGAGAGTGGTTAGGCCATATAGTCCGCCACGCTGGCCTAGTGCGGGTTGGCGGACTTACATACCGTAGAAATTCTTTAAAATCGCTACGGTATGCAGGTTTCCTCACGATGTTTTCCTTCACCGTTAAAGTGCGTGGTGATTGACTATCAATACACACATAACTCCGATCAAACAATCATATTAACTAAAGCACATATTTAACGATAAGTGTGTAAATAATTAATAATGTAAAATAATGCACGCCCACTTAAATAAAAATGTTGGAACGCAATTTCATCATTAATAATGTTTACGTATATTATGAATAGGCGAGACGACAGTATCAAAAATTAAAGATTTTATGTTTTTAAGGGAAAATACGTATTACAAGGATTTCAAATGATAATTCAGTTTTAATCTATACTTGGAGATTAATAAGATTTTAAATAAAATCAAAGTACAAAATATAGCAATCGGCCATTTTGACAAAAACGCTCTTCACAACGCATGATGTCACGCCTATGTAAACATGACGCATTCGCTGCGCATAGACCACAGATTTAGTAGTACACAATGACATGTTTACCTAGTAGTGACATCAAAGCGGACGCCATGACACCTACTAGCGTTTTTTGTGCACTATTGAAAAATTATTAGAAAAATGGCTTAAAACTGTGTTAAGCCTTTGTTAATTCTTGAAATATAGATTTTTTCGTATATAATAAATGTGTGCCCATATTTTAGAATATAATTTGAAAATCATTCGTCTCGCCTATTATATTTTTATATCGTGAAAGCTGTCCCGCCCTCGCCCCCGCCCCTCGTTTGTCGCAGAATCAACAGCATTACAGATCGAGCTTATACCGGGTATATCAAGACTGCGACCGGAAACGAAGCCAGGTGGTAGTTTTAGTGGAAATACGATGCAAATAAAAATTACGCCAAAACAGTGAAAGATATTTTTTTTGAATCTTTTAAAAAAATCTGTTTGGCTGGTAAATACCTAGTTTTTGCGAAAATACCTACTAATTTAAACCCTTACGTACCATTGCGTCTTTAAAAATAAACAGGTGTACATGTTTATTTCAGGAAAACTATGTAAATATCACCCAAATACGACGATAAGTAAAAAATTACAAAAAAAAAATGTCGACTTTTTTTTTTGCGAAATTTTTACTTGCACTGTGTCTGAAGTCACTAATACTACCACCTGACTTCGTTTTCGGTCGCGGTCTTGATATACCCTGATATTTAAGATTGTACCTACATTTTGTGCAAATAAATGATTTCTGATTCTGATTGAAGCGAACCAAACCTCCGGGAATTTCTATCTTGTCTACTCGTCACGATTTTTGTTTTATTGCAATGAATGGCGAGACGAGCATGCCATTCGCCTGATGGTAAGCGATACGACCGCTCATGGATGGCAAAACCAAACAACACCAAATTACAAAGCTACGCTTGGCATTCCATAACAGACATATCCAGACATACGATGTTAAGTCTCATTATGTCCAGTAGTTACTCTGGCTACAATGTCCTTCAAACCGGAACACAACAGTGCATTTACACTGCTGTTTGGCGTCTAATAATAATTAATAGTAAAATATATATTATTGTCCAGTTGTCTCCATAGCAAAGCTAATGAACTAAATAATAAACTATAGAGGTAAAAACGAGAAAAAGATTTTAGTGTTTTTTAGTGGCATATGTAAGACATCAATGTTATTTTATTAAAAGAGTAATTAATTAAAATGTTGACTTACTGTGTGCTCCCGTCAGTTTGTATAGAAGCTCGTTGCTTTCTCCGTATCCTGTAAAAATAAAGAAATCGTTAGCATACATACATACATAAACTTACGCCTTTTTCCCAGAAGGGGTAGGCAGAGGTGCTGCCAGGACACCCACTTTTCGCCGTGTATGTTCCGTCCCAACATGTAATAGGGGACGAGCCTATCGCCATATCGGGCACAAATTCCTGACTCCGGGCTGATAATGAATATAAAAATAACACTTTGCCCGACCCGGGATTCGAACCCGAGACCTCAACTTTGTAACCATACCGTAATACAACTACGCCACCGAGGCAGACGTACGTAAGACTGTACGAATTTACATAAATAATCTACGAAATGTTCGAATCGTCTATCGTACGTCGTAAGCATACAATAAGTTCGAAGTGAATTATAAATTGCATAGAGAATAGTTTTGATCTTTAGAAGTGGAAACCTTTTATCTTATACGTGCGGAGAATAGAGTATATTAGGCTACACGGGGATTGGCTTTAGATTCATGTCACACGAGTTGAGGGGGGAAAGTGATCAAAGGTGGTAGCGATTGGGTTCCTGATTATAACGCTATCACTCTTATTAAAAGGTAAAGCGTAGTTTTCGAGAAATTAATAAAAATAGTTTCTAACCTCAAATCACATTTTGGGTAAAACGGAACGTTATTACGGGCGATTGACAACCAAATCGATGATAATATGCCAAGTTTATAGTCTGTGGTGTAAAATGTCGTGAAACATCGTGTGACCCGATTATAAAGATTCCCCCATAGATAATACACTATATAGGAAATAGATATGCCACTCTTCAAAAATATTGAGGTAAAAAAAAATACTTTGCTGAGCGCGAGATGTCGCTGGAAATATTCAGTTTTAAATAAAATCCGCCAGATGGTGCTGCTCATGCCTTTTTATTATCTAAAGAATGGACGGGTCATAAGTCACGACAATTCGGCACCAGCTCATCGTTTTGTATCCAAATCCCAATAATTTCATTTTAAAACGAAGAGAACTGGCACCAATTTGCCGTATTTAAAAAAACAGCACGTTTGCAATAACATTATCTTTATTTTTACCCGACATAAAAACGGACTTATCATTTTGTTACAATTGCGCAATGTTTGCATGTTTGTCTATGTCGATGTTTCAATAGATAGGCAAAATTTCATATGTGCATGTATATATTATGTCTTTTTGTATGTTTGTTTCTCAGGTTAAACTAGGTGACTTTTCACATTTAGTTTAAGCATAATCAAATATGGCTCAAGAGTTTTCAAGATATAAATTGTTTAATGCTGCAATTTCTATAATTCTTAGTTAGTATTATATTTTTATGTGTCATCTACGGGTTTCCTCGTGTGCGTAAATAATATATACATGCACCTCTGATAGAAATTAAGGACAATTCTATAATATATGCTCCATATTTAACATGATTTTAAAATGCAAAAATCAAATAGAAAGTGCAAGAAAATTATTACATTCAGCACAATTTTTAAATTATATCGAAAAATTGCCCGAGTCCATCCGGGTATTTAGCAAACTCCAAATGAAGTACAAAAGTAAACCACGAGGCAGAAGATATATCACGGAGGAAAAGATTCTTGCATTATCTATGTACAAACAAAGTGGTTAGAGCTTATAACGTCCTCAGACGTACACACCATTTCAAAATAGCACTTCCAGAAACACTTCCTTGGCGCCATTGTTGTTCTTGAAATATCCAGTAAAATAAAGCCAAATCGGAAAGCAAGTATGAAAATCCAGTAATAGGAAGCCGAGGTCAAACGCAAAAGATATCAAACAAGTCCAGTTAAAAGCCAAAGTCGCAAAATTATAGCTATTGAATCGCAGTAGTACACACACGAAAGTTTTCGAAAAACTTGTGTCAATTTTTGACACAAATTGTAAAGAGGGTATGTACATAAATTAAAAAATGTAAAGAATGTAATTAAAATGGTTACAGTAATAAATAAAATATACTTGAATTTTTTAAATCAATAAGGAAAATAAATAATTATTAAAAAGCAAGACTGCTTATTTTGTTTATTATTTATACTTTTAGTTTTTTAATTTTTATTGGCACTTGCCGCGACATCTAGTAATACTAAACAAAAAGATCATCAGGTTGGACCCGTGGTTTGTGTCTAATGCATTCAAGATGGCGCGACAAGTACCTTTATGAATAGAATGCAAGAGAGTGGCACCCCCATGGATTCCCCTTACATGGTCCATTACGCTGGCCTAGTGCAGGCAGACTATAATTACTAGAGAAATTCTTACAAATCGCTATGGTATGCAGGTTTCCTCACGATGTTTTCCTTCACCGATATAGTGTGTCAAGATTAACTATCAATACACACAACAATATAAACTAGAATACATAATATAATATTAACTTACCTCGTAATCCGATGATGTTCATTAAATCTTCGGAAACAAAATCTGCAACAAAACATACTCACTATAGCACTGAATTATGTAAATTAAATAAGAAATTCTAATTATTCTGCTACATTATAAAAGTACTTCAGCTGACATATTTATCCATGAGAGGGTTTTCAGATAAAAATAAATAAATACACCCAACAGTCACATACATATTCCTGAGTCCTGACCATTTAGATCAATTAAGTCTTGTGTCGCAGGTATCAGAACTACGAGAGACTTTTCGGTCTCACAAACACCCAGACCACAGACTTGTGGGCCATACAAACATTTGTTTCGGTGCGGGGATCGAACCCGCGGCCTCTTTTTCACAGCCGGTGTCTAACCAACTGCATTACTAAGACTGTCGAAACTAAATTACGTATAATTAAGGAATTCGGATTATTCTGCTACATTATAAAAGTATTTTAAAAGTTCTTAAGCTCACATCTTTATCCATGTGAGGGTAGGCAGATTTATTACTAATAGCACCCACAATTAGCTCTTTTTATACAATTTAGGCTGTCGATGACCACTGTACTTTGTAAAGACGATAAGCTTTTTTTCTACCCCTCAGGAATAATATTTTTGAAAGAAAATTCTCTGTTCTTTTCTGTACCCCTGACAACGTGTATGCATTTTATGATAATCGGTTGAGTAGATAAGTGATACAAACATTTGAATTTTCTAATAGTAGGTAAAAAAGTAGGGAAAAGTTTTTTCGGGATAAAAATACCTATGGCCTATAGCTTTCCTCGATAAATGGCCTATCCAACACCAAAAGAATTTTTCAATTCGGACTAATAGTTTTTGAGATTACCGCGAACAAACAAACACACTCTTCAGGAGATTATAGAAGTGTAGATAGATTACTTACCATTATTTTCTTTGTAAGTTTCTTCTGTTTTTTCATTATGTTCGCTGTATTCTTCAGTACGCGAATCATAGAGGCCTGTCTCGGAACTATGACTCGATGACTTATTCTGAGTCCGTGTCTCGATATTGGAGTCCTGAGTCTCTTGACTCGAATAAGCGCTGTCGCTTTCGTAGGTCAAATATTCTGCATTGTCGTTGCTTAAATGATCATGACTGTAAACTGTTAAATAATAATTGTTTTATTAAATAATTATATTACAGTTTTGCAAAAAAGAGTATGGATTGAATCAGGCTTAGATCAAATATAATATTAATATGGCAACACAAAACACTACAGCGTAAAATGTTGAAAAACTTGTTATATTTATTTTCTGTTGTTAATAAGTATTTTAATTTAAATAACAATTCAGCAACAACCGTACCAGAATTTAAAAAAATCCGTGTTAATTTTTTTAGCGCACAGCAATGACGTTTTTAATTGTGTTGCCACACCTTTTTGCTTTAGTTCCAATTTTCACCGCATCATACTCTTCTTTGCCAAATTATGCACAAATTAAATTTAAGCGTATTAGAAGATATTGTATTGAAGGGGTGACAAGGACAGAACAGAAAATATGGTTCAGCAGTTTGTTAGTAGCATGTCTCTCTCTAACACTTTTGCGTAGTCTATGTTCTCTCTCGTTCTACCATATCTCAATGTGTTCATATCATCATCATCATATTATTATCTCAGTATTCTACAAGGCTGTATGCACAAGGGTTCCTTTGCTACAAATAGGAGGCTATAAAAATATTGTTGCTGATAATTATTGTGACTTTATGGGCGCCTAGAAACCGCGAGCAATTTGGGATAATAATAAGACTATATTAAAAAAAGATCATAGTCTTTGGGGTATTGGAGCGGACATAGCTAAGAAAATCTGTGTGCCACGCGACACCAGAGTGAGATGGAAGATAGTATGATTGCGTACGAGTGACAGAGACAGACAACCAGCCACGCGGGAAAATAGAACAAGAGGGAACATAGTGTATCGTACAAGTGACAGAGACAGACAACCAGCCTCGCGGGAAAACAGAGCGAAATGGAACAAAGTGTGTCGTACGAGTGATAGAGACAGATATAGTGGTATGTGTACCGCTGTTTTTAGTACATCTTCGAGATGACCGCTCTAGACGATTTTTTGTGTTATTATATAAATGTTTTTCTTCAACTTACGTTTTGATGTGGCGTTTGCGTATTTTATATAAACCTGGGAAAATATAAAACAATGATTAAATTAGGTAAATAGTTAAAATAAGTTGGCAGTGGTAGCCACGCTGTTGTCAGTCATGACTCAGCATGGATGTGCAGGCTCGGCGGTTCTACTGTCTCACAGGAGATCGACGTGAAGCGAACTTTCCTCTTCACATCCTTTTTCCTTCTCGCTCCCCTCCCGATCTGATGGTCGGGCAACACATCCATGATCCGAGCGTTGTGGATGTTCATCAGTGATAACTTACCATCAGATGACCTGTTTGCTCGTTTGCCGGGCCGATTTTTTTTTTTTGGCCTCCTTCCTTCCATTATTTTATTTTTGATGTGTTCCCCGATTACTGAAAAACGCCTGAACAAATTTGGATTTTTTTGTTTCAAACCGTATACTTTACGGGTGGTCCCGTAAAATTGGTTAAGAGCTGACGAATATCTTTTGCCTGCAGAGTAAAACTGATCAAAATTAAGTAGGATTACAATGTTTCTTTATACATAAGGTATAATATAAGAGTTTCTTGAGATCTATATTGTTTAAGCCGTGCGGTACCGTTCGTAGGCTTACCCATAGCTAAATAAAAATACTATTTAATATAATTATGACAATAAAAGCAACGAAATGCTATAGTCTACCTAATGTAGTCAGTTTACAGAACAACCTATTACAGACACTACAAAGTAAAAAATAAAAAAACAACGGTTAAAAAACCTACCAAAAAAAAAAACACTTAAAAGTAAAAAATATAATACAACCAATGTAGTAATTAAAATTAATAATTTATAAGGCATAGGTCCTACATGTTTGGCTCTTGGCGGCCCGACAAGTTTTTTTTTGATTTGTTGGCTAGTCAAGTCAATAAATAAATTAATCAACGTGTACAAGTACATTATAATACATTTTATTTGTTACTTTGTAGTGGTATTTTAATTTTTTACTTTTTAGTCTTTTTTTTGAAGTCAAAATTTTTAACGTTGTTTTTTTTTATTTATGCTAAATACGAACATTTTAAATCAATATAAGATATTTTAAATTATACGTTAACGGACGTGCTTTCAAGATGGCCGATGACGATTTTCTGCCATTTGGAAAAAAGCGATTTCTCAAAGTATTTTTTTATATATCTGGAAAAATATTGTGTTATCCGTATTACGGCATTCATAATTAACAATTTCGTACATTCGCCATAAGTATAGACAAAAGGTTTTTCTTTTTACCCAAACTATACAAAAGCGAATGAAGCCACGTCTCAATTTAAAAATGAAACATCCTAAAATTAATAATGTATCATTATTTTAATTTTAAAAAAATCAGTAAAGGTTTATTCGTAAAAAGGTTTTTAAATTAAGTTTCATGATATCCGATTCACCTTCTGTTGCACGTTGCAAAAAAGACTTTAAAAACTCACGCAAAAAATCGCCAATACTCCGTACAGGGCTTTCATTTTGGCAGGCTGAAGTGGGCAGATTAATATCTGTATTACCACTGAGCGATTCATACGTTGTAACAATTATATATTTTAACATTAATTTTTAAACACTTGTGTAAACACTAATTTGTTTCCCTGCAAATTCTGTACAAATTTTAACCTCGGTGGCGTAGTTGTACGACTACAAAGCAGATGTCTCGAGTTCGAATCCCGGGTCGGAGAAAGTTATATTAGGCTTTTCTATTCATTATCAGCCCGGAGTCAGGAATTTGTGCTCGATATGGCGATAGGCTCGCCTCCTGTCACATCGTGGGACGGAACACACAAGGCGAAATGTGGGTGTCCTGGTGGCGCCTCTGCCTACCCCTTCTGGGATATGGCGTGAGATTATGTATGTTGTATATAATGACGCGGATTTTGCAAAGTAAAATTGCGTAAAAAGTACTGAAGACTAGAAAGAGGTAGGTCTCTCATATGTGAGAGGCCGCCTGGGTAGGTACCACCGCAATGTCTATTTCTCCAACAAACAGCAGTGTAAATGCGCTGTTGTGTTCCGGTTTGAAGGACATTGTAGCCAGAGTAACTACTGGACATATCGAGACTTAACATCTTATGTCTCAGGATGGCGAGCGCAGTGGAATGCCAAGCAATGCCTTGTAACTCATGGTGTTGTTTGGTTTTGCTACTGTCCATGAGCGGTCGTATCGCTTACCATCAGGCGAATGGCAGGATCGTCTCGTCATTCATAGCAATAAAAAAAAAATAAAAAAAAAAAAGAGGGAAACTATAAATAAATACACATAAGACAGCAGTCCGAGAACCCGCACTAGGCCAGCGTGGTGGACTATATCTAACCCCTCTCAATCGTACTCTCGATTGTAGAGGCCCGTGCCCTGCAGCGGGACGTATAGGGGATTCTTAGCCTCATATCTGGTAGGAAATTCATATAAAGTACTAGCGGCTCGGCCCGGCTTCGCGTGCAGATAGTTTTTGAGTCCAGACCATTATCAACAACATATTATTTCGAGTACTAACTGTTCTATATTTGAACTCAACACTACATTTTTTTGGGTTAAAAAGTAACCTATGCGTTACTCCAGGGTGTCAGCTACCCCTATACCAAATTTCATCCTAATTGGTCTATTATTCATATAAACTTTCGCGTTTATAATATGTAAGGGATCCTTTATTTAACCCATAAAAAATATAAAACAAAGCATACCTACTATACCTACACCGGGTATATCAAGACTGCGACTGAAAACGAAGCCAGGTGTTAGTTTTAGTGGTTACAGACAGTGGTAACAATGCAATTAAATTTTTCGCGAATAACGCGATAGTTTTTTTTTGCAATTTTTTAAAAACCTTCATAGTTGGGTGGTAAGTACCTAGTTTTTGCGAAAATAGTAATTTAAACCCTTAAATACCGTTGCGTATTTAAAAATAAAATGGTGTACATCATTATTTTAGGAAAATATGTTTAAACCAGCCAAATACGACGTTAAGTAAAAAATTGCAAAAAAAATTGCCGATATTTTTTTTTGCGAAATTTTTAGTTGCTTTGTGTCTGTAACCACTAATACTACCACCCGGCTTCGTTTTCGGTCGCAGTCTTGATATACCCGGTATAATTTGTAGCATTTCAAGAAAAAATATATTATTAAAAAAACTCAAGATGGCAGTCAAGGACCTATTCAATTTCGACTATGAATTAAGATTGTTCGAACAAAGGGTGCCTCAGATATCAAAATCAAAATCAAAATATGCTTTATTCAAGTAGTCTTTTACAAGATCTTTGAATCGTTAATGTCTGCTACCACCGCTTCGGAACGTGTTGTAGCTGTGAAGAAGAAACGGCGCAAGAAACTCCCTCAGCAACACGAACTTTCTTCTTTTTTTTTTGCTTTTCTTTTCTTTTTTTTTTTAAAGGCCAGTTTAAAATACAATTGTTGATTTATGTAACGAGATTTATGTCACAATATTGTCTGTATATGTATATAATTTTATTATGTCAATTGTTCTAATTTAATAGAAATTGAGCAATTTATTCCCAATATCGATTATAACAACAATGTGATCAATAACTAAAAAGCTTAAAATTGGCGTTAGTGATATTAATTCTGACCTCCATTTTAAACATTGGCAATATTAATATTATTATTGGTAATGAGTCAAATTATTAATTTAGATCTCAATATTGTATCCCTTATTCTACCCCCATAATGCTGTTTTACCAAAATCATTGCACGCCATTATTTTTCGTTTGTATGAAATATACCATTCACCAATGGAATGAATGGTGCGCTACACTCCTATATGGGCAGTCGGAAGGTCTCTAAAAAGGCTCGACTGGCTGTCCATGGGAGAGTGTTAGTGCCTACACTCATGTATGGTAGTGAAAGCTGGGTATGGCAGAAGAAGCATGAAAGTAAAATTAGAGCAGTGGAGATGAGATCGTTAAGGGGAATGTGTGGTGTGAGTTTGCGTGACAGAGTGCGGAATAGCGTGGTGATGAAAACTTGTGGAGTGAAAGAGTATGTAGTGACAAGAACTGACAAAGGCATGTTACGATGGTTTGGTCATGTAGAGAGGATGGATGAAAGGAGAATAACTAAGCAAATATACAAGGCGAGTGTGGATGGAATAGTCGGTAGGGGTCGACCTCATCGAACCTACACCATCCAAAGCGGTGATATCCTCAAGAAGGGTCAGGTCAAAAGTACCCTGAACCGACGAAAAGGCATGAGAAGAATGATGAAAGTGGATGAACCGAAAGTTGTATGTCAGGATCGAGCAAAGTGGCGATCCATAGTCTCTGCCTACCCCTATGGGATACAGGCGTGATGATTATGTATGTATGAAATATTATACATTTTCATAGAAATAACTTCAGTGAGTCCATATAAAATTTAAATTTTGAACCCCTTTATGAAAATGTTTTTATATGAGTAACTAAAGTGCCAAGTTTGACATCTGTAACTTCAACGGTTTAGAATTTTCCATACAAACCTTCATCCCTTATTTCAAGCCTCTTATTTACAAAAAAAGTAGCCTATGCCTTTCTCAAGGTCTAATCTATCACTGTATCAAATTTCATTAAAATCGGTTGTGTGGTTTAGGTATAAAAAGGCAGCAGACAGACAGACAGTTACTTTCGCATTTATAATATTAGTAAGGATTTCAGATAGCAATTATCGTAAACAATGACGGAAGATATGTCCTAGCGTGTTGCATTTTGAGTGCAGAATACATCTGGTTTTAACAAGACTAATATTAATAATTTATTCCATAACTCAAAAAAAGTCTATTTGTATGCACTGCAGTCAGGAAACTGAAACTTATAAAAAACTGTATTTTTAATCGAATTCAAAAAAAGGTAATTATCAATTCGACCTGAATGTATGTAATATTGTTAGAATTGCACCATTTTTGGATATGTTGTCTACATCAGCGTCTAATTACGTATGCCAAATGTCATAAATGTATGTATGTTTGTCCACGCATATCTGAAAAAGTATAAGTCGGGTTTCAAAAGTTCCTTTTTCGTTGGATTAAGTATAGTCCAGCTTAGGAGCTGTGTGTCATCGAAATTGGTTCAGTGGTTTTTGAGATAGAGCAGGGGTCCACAATCGTTTTCAGTCCATGGCATACATGTTTACTATTTTGTCTCGGCACCCCAATCTATCTAGCTGGTTGAAATGTACAATGATACTAGTTAGCTAAATAAGCACAAAACTTAAAATTCAGAGAGAGAGATTTTCTTCGCGGTGCCCTCCACTAATTTCTACAACACGGCGCGGCGCACCAGCTTTTATATTTGGGACCAACTGCGCCCCGCAGTTTTACTCGCGTAGTTCTTTAAGGGTGAAGGAAAACATCGTGAGGAAACCTGCATACCGTAGCGATTTTAAAGAATTTATACGGTATGTAAGTGCGCCAACCCGCACTAGGCCAGCGTGGTGGACTATATGGCCTAACCACTCTCAATCGATTCCCTCGATTGTAGAGTAGGCCCGTGCCCTGCAGTGGGACGTATATGGGCTGATATAGTATGGTATATAGTTCTTAGCGTGATGTTAAATGGCTTACAATTTTCCAGCTGGCACCGACCTCAACAAAATAGTTGGCATATTTAGGTATTTACTGACTGCCTCGGTGGCGTAGTTGTACTACGGTACAACTACAAAGCTGAGGTCTCGGGTTCGAGTCTCGGGTCGGACAAAGTGATATTGGGTTTTTCTATTTATTATCAGCCCGGAGTCAGGAATTTGTGCCCGATATGGCGATATGCTCGCCCCCTATCACATTATGGGACGGAAAATACAAGGCGAAATGTGGATGTCCTGGTGGCGCCTCTGCCTACCCCTTCTGGGATAAAGACGTGAGTTTATGTATGTATGTATGTATGTATATTTACGAATATTTTTTTTTAGCTCCACTGTCATTAATTCCAATTCTGACTCTGAATTTAGATTATCGTAGCAAAGGATCCCTCAGATATCGATTTTGAGACAAATCGGATCAAAAAGATATTGTTTGTTACCGTGTCTTGATACTTTTATTAAACGATTAATTTATTACTATCTTTTTGAAATTACAATTTTGAAATAACTTTAATTTATTTTAAACATTTTTTGCACCTACTTACCTCTTACAAATATACACATGTTTAAATTATTGTAACAAGGAAAGCGGTTATTAATGAGTTTAATAAGCAAACATAAAATTCGAGAAAATATTAATGCAAATACCGCGACAGATGTTCATGACGTGTATTTGTAATGAAAAACATATTTGTTGAATAAATTATGTACGTTTCCTTATTTTTTTGGCAATGCAGATGGTAAATGCAATTCAGTTAAAATAATTTCAAAGTTTAATTTAATATTGTTTTAATGCATGATTAATGTTGTGTGCACACCGCTGTTATTTCGTGGTGCAAAACGATAACATTAGGTAACAACACAGAATACTAAACTAACAGAAGTCAAGCTTGTGTATGTACTTCACTTTTGTTGCTACACTCACACTACGCTCGGCGGTCGCGCAAGGGTTGTTTGTTAACTCTGGCTTATGCGAAAACAAGTATCGTAGTAATAGCACTAGTATCGTTTGATTGATTGTTGAGAGTAAGACATGAAATAACAATTTGTAACTTTTGTTGCTTCTTATTATTCGTTGAATGTTTTGTAAGGCAGTTCGGAAGAAAGGAACCTTAAAGTAAACTCATAGATTCTCTGATCACACTTTTATTTCGTACAATTAATAAACCGAAAAATTAATACAAATCAATAAAAATTACACAAGACAAGATGTTAAAATCTAACACAATATACTTTTTCCCAATAATTTTATTTTTCTTAAATTCCTAGTCAATTGACTTTCTTTGATTTATAGAATCATGACAAATGGTCAATTGATTTACTTTAAAAATTATTTAAATACTAATATTATTCTAATTAAATTAATAACAATAACAAAATAGTCCTCAAATATATTGATGGTTATTCTCAACTTAAAATAACATAACAGTTTTTAATCGCAATATAACCAATAAAAGAAAATAATAATAAAAAAGTGACATTTCATGTACCTAATAAATAAATAAATAAATACACCCAACAGTCACATACATAGTCATGACCCCACACTAAGATCGAGTCTTGAGTCGTGGGTATCAGAAGCTACGAGAGACTTTTCCGTCTCACAAACACCCAGACCCGAAACAAATACCCGTGGATCACACAAACATTTGTTTCGGTGCGGGGATCGAACCCGCGGCCTCTCGTTTCACAGCCATTCATGTACCTAATACTTATTAGGTATGTATAAATTTTTGTCCGATTGGTCTCAACTTAGATATCTAAGCGCCCCGTCGCCCCGGTAATCTTCTATTGAAAATTGTGGCCGTCATTTTGAACTTTTTATTCATCGGTCGGACTGCTCTCAAAATTTATACCGGGTATATCAAGACTGCGACCGGAAACGAAGCTCGGTGGTAGTTTTAGTGGTTACAGACACGATGCAAATAAAAATTTCACCAAAACAGCGACAGATATTTTTTTAGAATTTTTTAAAAATCGTTTTGTTTGGGTGGTAAATACCTAGTTTTTGCGAAAATAATAATTTAAGCCCTTACGTACCATTGAGTGTTTAAAAATAAAGAGGTCTACATCATTATTTTAGGAAAACTAGATATTTATCACCCAAATACGACGATAAGTAAAAAATTACAAAAAAAAAGATGTCGATTTTCTTTCCGAAAATTTTAGTTGCATTGTATCTGAAGTCATTAATACGAAGCCAGGTGGTACCTGGCTTCGTTTTCGGTCGCAGTCTTGATATACCCTGTATGTGAGAGATCCTACGCTCCGTTAATCTAAATTGATAGCCAAAAATGAAAATGATGGCTGCCATTTTAAACTATTTAGTTATTGATACAAAATACTGAAAAAAAAAAAGAAAAAATAGGAGACGAAGATTATAGGAAACACTGTGTACTATAACGCCTTGAGTGAAAATGAGACGGGACGGGACGCGACGGGATGGGATATTCCAAATAAAGTTAATTTCAAATGAAGAAAAGCACGCAGACGAAGTTTGTGGGCAGAAGCTAGTTTATGAATATATTTGTCGCCTTTTGATACCGCATTTTCATTCTGTTGTTATTTGGCCAAATTAACTCCTTTCTTAAATGAATAGCAATAAATCGCTATCTGTAATAATAATCCAATATCTAGATACCTACAATTACGAATCGCACCACCATAAAATCTACCAAAAACCGACATTATTTTAAAAATATTTGGTCACTCATGTATTCATACATATTTTTTACACCCAGCAGGTTTCAACTAGGGTTAAACATTTCTTTTGCAAATTTATCATTTCATTTTCATGTTTTTAAAGAAAATACTACAATAGCTAGTCATACTATTGACTACCTCTCTATTAGCATAGTTACTGTATAATTATAAAACAACAAAAAGCCGATGGATTTCCTTCATTCCTGGTCATACTGTTCAAGAAAGTAAAATAAGACAATAAAATTATGACCTTTTTAAAAATATTACATATCTCAGGTACTACTTATCATCATCACCATCATCGTCAGCCCGTTGCAGTCCACTGCTGGACATAGGTCTCTCCCAAGGTAAGCCACAGAGCCCGGTCTGCTGCTTTACGCATCCATTCGCTGCTTTCTCTTTTGCAAGTCGTCCCGCCATCTGGCCAGAGAACGTCTCACGCTACGTTTTCCAAGACGCGGTGTCCACTCCAGAACACGCTTACTCCAGCGGTTATCTGTTCTGCGACATATGTGGCCAGCCCATTGCCACTTCGACCTACTAACTTTCAGAGCTATGTCGGTCACCATGGTTCTCTGGCGGATCTCCTCGTTGCGAATTTTGTCCTTCAGAGAAACTCCGAGCTTAGCTCTTTCCATAGCACGTTGAGCGACTTTAAGCTTATGGATTAGCCCCACAGTCAGTGTCCACGTCTCGGCTCCGTACGTCATTACAGGGAGGACGCACTGGTTGAACACTTTCGTCTTCAGGCTCTGTGGTATATCCGACGAAAATATGTGGTACAACTTCCTAAACGCTGCCCAGCCCAACTGAATCCTCCTGTCGGCTTCCTTTTCGAAGTTGTACCTACCCAATTGCATTAATTCCCCGAGGTAGACATACTCCTTGACAACTTCGAGAAGCGTGCCATCGATGATAACCGGTCCCGGAGCGACGAGGTCATTGAACATGACCTTCGTCTTGTCTAGGTTCATCCGGAGACCAATTCGTTTGGATATATTTTATCGTACTGCTTATGATATATTTTATTTCGTATGTTTTTCTGTGCCCCTAGCCGGAACATTTGGCAGTATCGTAATAGAATAGTACTTAATAGTAAAATTATGTATGGGAATTTCAACAGCGCCATTGTGAGCGTATTTGGAACTAACATTTCACAGCGGGAAACGTTCACTTTACTATACGAGAATTACTATACGATACTTCAAAATGTTCCGGCTAGGGGCAAATAGTCGTAAGTTTTACTATAAGACATTTCAAGGTTATCCATTTATTACTAGACACCCTGTTTAAGTCATTCTCGTAAATTTTTCCCGAAGTTTCACGTGTTCCGTGTGTGAATTGAACGCACAGTTTTTATTTAAAATAAACACTCGAAGCACCAAATTTGCAAATGTGACGATTAATTTATTTTACGTATTTCAAATTTCAATAGAACCAGCTACGCATACAACGTATTGTTGAACTTTCATTTATAGTACGCAAAAGTCACATACATTAATTCGCCATTTTTTTCTCAAAAGAGGTAGGCAGAAGTGCTACCAGAACTGTAGCGGAGAACAGCACAGTGGTATTGTAAGAGAAAATATAAAATCACACCATATGCACTTCAATACTTTATTACGTCAAAGACCTCAAACAAGAACAAGATAGAAAAACAAATAAACACCAAAACTGTCAATACAATATTCTATATATAAATAAAACATTCTAAGAAACGACCAGCTTCAATTTATAGTTTGCATTCTTTAACAAGAACCCCCACGTTTCGCCGTGTGTTCCGTCCCACGATGTGATAGGGGGCGAGCGTATCGCCATATCAGGCACAAATTCTTGACTCCGAGCTGATATTTTTTTATGAGCCTGTAACGTCCCACTGCTGGGCAAAGGCCTGTCTTTCCGATTTCTACATATCTCTGTAAAAGGCTTTATAAGGCCAAACTTTTCAATGGGAGTCCAATAAAGTATTTGACTCAATTTTTTTATTGTTTTATCAAAAGGTATCCTAAATCTAGCAAACATAGAACTTTGTAAATCCATTCAGAATCAAACAAGTAAGAAACGTTTTAATCTTGGAGTGGAAGTAGAAGAAAGGGGATGCAAAACAAAACTAGTGACGTCACTAGTCTTACAGTGTGCGCGTGTGAAAGAGACGGTGAGACTTCCCCACTACGCTCCCACTCTTTTTTTAAATACCAATATTTGCCTCATGTTACAAGCTACTTTAATAATGATTCGACAGAAATGTTTTAATGGTATTGGTGGTTGTACGAAAAACATAAAAAAATCGATCAAAGTCAAATATATTCATCTCGCCACCTACGTCTGGGTCTTCCGCGTGTACGACGTCTCATAGGGACCCATTCTGTGGTGGTATAATGGAAAAATTCAATATGTCTGACGCGGGATTCGAACCCGAGACCTGAGCGTTGTCATCGTACTTAGTAACTGCGCCACCGAGGCAGTTGAAAGTTATTTTTATCGCATAGGTTTGGTAAAAAGCAAACAAGTGATCACTGCACATGAACAGATGGATTCTAGATGCCCCCTTTAAAACGGGAGGGGGGAGGAAGAAAACTTACTGGTGGTAGGTCTCTCATATGTGAGGCCGCCTGGGACCATCGCAATGTGTATTTCTCCAACAAACAGCAGTGTAAATGCACTGTTGTGTTCCGGTTTGAAGGACATTGTAGCCAGAGTAACTACTGGATATATTGAGACTTAACATCTTATGTCTCAGGATGGCGAGCGCAGTGGAATGCCAAGCATTGCGTTAATTCATGGTGTTTGGTTTTGATACTGTCCATGAGCGGTCGTATCGCTTACCATCAGGCGAATGGCATGATCGACTCGCCATTCACTGCAATGATAAAAATGTATAATAAAATTCTTTTTTTTTTGGTTTGTTTACATTGTTTTCGCGATCAAAGCGGACCATGTATAGTTTTCATACATAAGGATTTTACCATCTATTTAGATAGACTTTAATTTTAAAATTTATGTTTTTTTTTTCATATTGATGAAATAAAAAACCGATATATCCTTAGAAAATCATTTTTATTTACAATATTACATTTGAATACCGTTGCCTTATATATTAAATATATATATTCTATTGGGGCTTAAACTAAGACACTATTTACAATAAAACAACAACTAATTCTTCAATACTTTATACATAGCAAAAATAAGTTTAGTATTCTACTTCATACTATAAAAAAATATACAGGGTACATCAAGACTGCGACCGAAAACGAAGCCAGGTGATAGTGTTAGTGACTTCAGACACAATGCAACTATTTCGTAAAACCAATTTTTTTTTGTATTTTTTTTACTTATTTAGGTGATAAATACAAAGTTTTCCTAAAATAATTTACACCTTTTTATTTTCAAACTGGCAATGTTACGTAAGGGTTTAAATTACTATTTTCACAAAAACTCGGTATTTACCACCCAAACACGATGATATTTAAAAAATCGCATAAAAACATAATATAATATGTCACTTTTTCTGCAAAATTTTTATTTGCATCGTGTCTGTAACCACTAAAACTACTACCTGGCCTCGTTTTCGGTCGCAGTCTTGATATACCCCGTATGTACAAATTTTGTGACCTTGCATAAAAATTGCAACTAGCAATTTTCTTTTTACAGTAAAGAAGTACCTGATGTTGGTTTGCCAGCCGACATAATAGGGTTCACTCAATTTTTATTAATATTTATATCGAAAAATAACATTATGCAATATTTATGTGTATATCCGAATATACATATACTCGCGCCTTTTTCCCAGAAGGGGTAGGCAGAGGTGCTACCAGAACACCCACGTTTCGCCTTGTATGTTCCGTCCCACGATGATGAACCTATCGCCATATCGGGCACAAATTCCTGACTCCGGGCTGATAATGAATAGAAAAATCCTATATCACAGCCCGACCTATATTACAAGCACAAACTTCAGCTTCGTAACCGTACAAGCGACAGCGAGGCAGTCAATCGTGTAAAAAAATAAAAGAATAGTAAATAAATACACCCAACAGTCACATACATAGTCCTGACCCCACACTAAGATCGAGTGTCGTGTATCAGAAACTACGAGACTTTTCGGTCTCACAAACACCCAGACCCGAAACAAATACCTGTGGATCACACAAATATTTGTTTCGGTGCGGGGATCGAACCCGCGGTTTCACGTTTCACAGGCGGCGTCTAACCAACTGCGCCACGGAGGCTGTCGAGTAGACGTACCATTATCGTTATCTATTTCATTCGTACGCTATACTATGTTCCGTCTCGCTCTGGTTCCTCTGGCAGGTAAATTGATAATATTATGTCGGCTCCAATATAAGTACCTTTAGTATTTACACATCAAAATTAAAATCTTCATCGGAAATATTATCCAAATCCATACTCTTGTCTTTAGACAGCAGTTCCTCTAAGCTCAGCTTTTCGCTTTTCTTATCCAAACTCTTGGTTTTTTCATCAAATTGATGTTTGTCATCAACATTTTGTTTTTCATCATCTAAATTGTGTTTTGCGTCATCTTTCTCCCCATTTTGGGTTTCTTCATCATCCTCACCAATTTGTGCGTTCAAAGCAGCCATCAATTTATCCCCATCTATCTCGGAATCGAACTCCGAATCATCGGTATTGTTAAACGCGTCTGTACCGTTTTCCACATCACTCAATTTCTTTTCGACACCATTCTCCATATTTTTAGCACCATTGTGTATATCATTGAATTTTTCGATTAAAGAATCTTGTGAATTTTCTTTGTCAATACCGTTCGAGTGTGTGTCTATCTCGCTTGCACTTATAGCATCCATCTTTTCATCTCTTTCTGAATTTTCAGCATTTTGCGAATCATCCTCTTTTATACTTGATTCTTTAGTCTCTCCTGTTCTAGAATCTTCTGTAGATTCTTCCGGTCTATTTTCCTTCAAACTCAAATCATTATTAACACTTAAAGTACTGTTGTCATTGTTTTTCACATTCACTTCACTTAACACTTCACTATTTATATCCGTTATATCTTTTGGTATTTCATCCTTTTCTTTCATCGCTACAACTTTATTCAAAGCCAAGTTCCTTAGGCTTTGCAATTTGTCTGCTTCCGTGTCAGAATTTTCAGAATCCCACAATTCTTTAGATAGAAATTCTTTCTCAATCTCTTCGTTGATTTTCACCATTCCTTCAAACGGCTCCGTTTTGATTGGGATATTTCTTAAGTAAGGATACTCGCAATTTTCGTCAAGGCCGAAGTTCTGTGAACAAGAGAAATGATGAATACACCCAACAGTTAAATACATAGTCCTGACCCTACCCTTAATATCTCGTGTCCTGCATCAGAAACTACGAGAGACTTTATCGGTCTCACAAACACCCAGACCCGATACAAATACCTGTGGATCACACAAACATTTGTCTCGGTGAGGGATCGTAACCTCTCGTTTCACAAGCGTCTAACCAACTGCGCCACGGAAACTGTCAATATTATTGTTGGTTATTGACATAGTGGCCTGTTGGTAACGGACTGGACGTGGTTGCCAACATAGTGGACGCAGGTTCGAATCCCAGATCACACCTCTAACTTTTTGGGAGTCGCTATGAGACCGAAATAGTCACAATTGACTCAGTCCCTTGAATAAGAATAAAAAATCGAGAGTAATGAAGCGAAAGTTATATAATCAGTTACCAAAATGAAGATCCATAGTCTACCCTTTTGGGATACAGATGTTATGCAATATGTTTATATGCACCCCTCAGGTGTCCATAGACAATAGACTTTTGACAGATCTACACAATAGAGAATAATGGAAAACGTCACATAAATCTTGTCAGGGAGCCTAATATGAGCTTCTTGGACACCGGAAGGGATATAAGAGTTCATTTTACCCCTATTTGGTTTGGAAATGTAAAGTAAAACTCACCACAACATTATGTACATCATAATGATCATTTATCATATTCTTTAGTAACGGATCACAACGAGCCACCCTTATTTGTACGGGTCGAAGTTGCTTCATAGTTTCTGGGTCTGCGTTGTATTCACCTGAAAACAAAAGGATATATTGTAGTAATATAGCGTAAATAAATGTATATAATAGAGTAAGAAGGTATTACGTGTCGGAAATATCTGTGGACTTGAATAATTGACGTCATTGGAACAAAATTTCAGCAAATTGAAATATGGGTTAAACAAATTGAATTAAAATAGAAAAAAGAATAAAAAATAGAATTCGCATCCATCTCAAAACGTTTTTAATGTAAAATAACATAGTAGATAGGGGAACACAAAAAAATAAAATGTGAACCGCATTCCAGCTAGGTTCACAGATATTTCCGACAAGTTATATTTGACTATGATCGGTTTTTTGTATTATTGTATTTTGCGTCCAAACATAAATAACATAAAAATAAAACATTTCTGTCAAAACAGTATTAAAGTAGCTTGTACATGAGGCAAAAATTACTATTTAAAAAAAAAGAGTTGGCGTGTAGTGGGGACATCATACTGTCTCTTTCACACGCGCACACTGTAATGCATATTGAGACTAGTGACGTCACTAGTTTTGTTTTGCATCCCTTTTCTTTTACTCCCACTACAAGATAGAAAATGTTTCTAACTTGTTTAATTCTGAATAGATTTACAAAATTCTCTGTTTGCTAGATTTTGGTTATGGATACCTTTTGATATATACAATCAAAAAATGGAGTCAAATACCCTATTGCCTAGCATGATATGGCTGCTATTTGTAAATAAATACACCCAACAGTCACATACATAGTCCTGACCTCACACTAAGATCCAGTCTTCTCAAAATAAAATTAAGTCTTGTGTCGTGTATCAGAAACTACGAGAGACTTTTCGGTCTCAACACCCAGACCCGAAACAAATACCTGTAGAACACAATAATTTGTTTCGTGCGGGGATCGAACCCGCGGCCTCGCGTTTCACAGCCATCTAACCAACTGCGCCACGGAGGCTGTCCGTCATTGTAATGGTACTTACTTCTCCTCCTATGTAGACAGGTACTTTCGTGACGAATAAGGTTCTTGAGCAAGACATAAGTACGGTTGCATTTCGGACATTTGCCTGGAAAGGAAATACACAAAGTATTACAAAAAATTATCTGCGATAAAATCGGGATTTTTTTTTAATCTAAAGCCCCATTTCACGAGAGTTTCTCGCCTCGAAGATACCATTATCGTAAGGATTTAAATAAATAATAGTAAAAAAAAAACTAAAAAAATACGCTTTTATAGAAAATCCAAATAAAAAATAGAAAATAAATTTTAATAAATTTGAATTAAAAATAGTGTAAGAAAAAAATATTTTATTATAAAAAAAAAACGCGGGGTGCGTGGTATCAATAGTTCTAAATATTTTATGAACAGATATGACTAGAAGGGTTATTTTGATAATATCCTGAAAAGCACCCCACGCTTTATTACAATAAAATCATTTTTTCTTACACTATTTTTAATTCAAATTTATTAAAATTTATTTTCTACTTTTAGTTGAATTTTCTATAGAAGCGTATTTATTTAGTTTTTTAAACTATTTTTTTTTAATTTCATAGTTACCAAATTTTAGCAATATCTAGTCTGTATCACAGTATACAGGATGTTTTTTTAAAATTTTAATGAAATAAAAAAATAATAAAATAAATATACCGGGTATATCAAGACTGCGACCGAAAACTAAGCCAGGTGATAATTTTAGTGGTTACAGACACGATGCAAATAAAAAAATCACCAAAACAACGACAGATATTTTTTTAAAAATCGTCCTGTTTTGATGGTAAATACCTATGTTTTGCGAAAATAATAATTTGAAGCCTTACGTACCATTGAGTGTTTAAAAATAAAGAGGTCTACATCATTATTTTTGAAAACTATGTATTTATCACCCAAATACGACGAAAAGTAAAAAATTCCAAAAAAAAAATTATCGATTTTTTTTTGCGAAATTTTTACTTGCATTGTATCTGAAGTCACTAATACTACCACCTGGCTTCGTTTTCGGTCGCAGTCTTGATATACCTTGTATATCGTGCCGGCATAATAACTCACCGCCGGGCCGTCCGTCTTCCCCGGCGCACTTGTGTTCGATGAGCAGCTTGTCCGTGGCGAAGTACCGCCAGCACTCCTCGCAGCGCACGTCCGGCACCTCGTCGAACGGAACGCACTGCTTCTTGCCGAAGTGACTGCAACATACACACATACATACATACATACGTACATACACACATACATGCATACATACATACATACATACATACACACATACATACACACATACATGCATACACACATACATACATACATACATACATACATACATACATACATACATACATACGTACATACATACATACACACACACACACATACATACATACATACATACATACATACACACATACATACATACATACATACATACATACATACATACATACATACATACATACATACATACATACATACACACATACATACTTTACTAAATAAATACACCCAACAGTCACATACATAGTCCTGACATACTAAGATCGAGTCTTGTGTTGTATCAGGAACTTCGAGACTTTTCACTCTCACACCCAGACGAGAAATATATTTGTGGTTTATAAGCATTTGTCTCGGTGCGGATTGAACCCGCGGCCTCTCGTTTCACAGCTAGCGTCTAACCAACGATCCACGGAGGCTGTCACTTTAAGTTTTGCTGAATATGAGCGAAACCCATTTTTAATTACAACTTACATACATAAACTCACGCCTTTATCCCAGAAGGGGTAGGCAGAAGTGCTACCCGGACACGTTTCGCCTTGTATTTTCCGTCCCACGATGTGAAAGACAAGCCTATCGCCATATCGGGCACAAATTCCCGACTCAGAGCTGATAATTAATAGAAAATCCAATATTACTGCCCCACCCGGGTTTCGAACCCGAGACCTCGGCTTTGTAATGATATCGTAGTACACCTACGCCATCGAGGCAATCAATAATAACACCAGTATTAATATAGGTAAAATTAACAAAATATAAATCTATACATATAATAAATTTGTAACCGATCGATGTCTGTACATGGAAGATAAATGAGAGAAACTAATATGGCGGGTCTGTATTTACGTAATAGAACCCAAAACAATGATTTTGAGAATATCTATGTTTGTCTGTTTGTTTGTGCGGTTGTGTGTGATGAACTCAGTTTCTAGAACTCAGAACTAGTTTCTGATACCCACGACACAAGACTCGATCTTAGTGTGGGGTCAGGACTATGTATGTGACTGTTTGGTGTATTTACTTATTTCTAGATATCCATAAATATACAGGGTATATCAAGACCGCGGCCGAAAACGAAGCCAGGTGGTAGTATTAGTGACTTCAGACACGATGCAAGTAAAAATTTCGCAAAAAAAAATCGTCAACTTTTTTTTTGTATTTTTTTTCTTATCGTCGTATTTGGGTGATAAATACATAGTTTTCCTAAAATAATGATGCAGATCTCTTTATTTTTCAACACTCAATGGTACGTAGGGGTTAAAATTATTATTTTCGCAAAAACTAGGTTTTTACCACCCAAAAAAGATAATATTTAAAAAATTCTAAAAATTATCTGTCGCTGTTTTTGCGTAATTTTTAGTTGCATTGTGTTTGATATCACTAATACTACCACCTGGCTTCGTTTTCGGTCGCGGTCTTGATACACCCTGTATAATATAAATACACACTTGTCATATGCCTCCGGGCTGGTGTACTCGGCGGTGCAGCGCCTGCACTTGTAGGGCGCGCGCGCGTGCCCGCCGTGGTGCGCCGCGGCCTCGGTGAGGCTGCTGAACCACTCGCCACACGCGTTGCAGGCCAGCCTGTAATTTATTTATTTATTTTATTTCCACAGTACAATATCTTACAGGTAAACCGTAATGCAATATTGACGCTGTAATATATACATACATAAACTCACGCCTTTATCCCAGAAGGGGTAGGCAGAGGCGCCACCAGGACACCCACGTTGCGCCTTGTATGTTCCGTCCCACGATGATAAATGAACCTATCGCCATATCGGGCACAAATTCCTGACTCCGGGCTGATAATGAATAAACCCAATATCACTTTGCCCGACCCGGGATTCGAACCCGAGACCTCAGCTTTGTAATCGTACCGTAATACAAGTACGCCACCGAGGCAGTCTGAAATATATATTGTTGAAATAAAACTATTTTATACGAATTTTATCGCGATTTGGTTTAATTTTTACATTTTTTAACTTCCCGACGTTTCGATTGCTTTACAGCTTTCGTGGTCACGGGGCGGACTGAGGTATTAGTCATCCGCTCTGTGACTGTTACAATTTAACTACCCTTAATTTACAATTATTAAATAATTGTAAATTAAGGGTAGTTAAGTAGATAAAATCCGTATAAAATAGTTTTATTTCTATGTGTAACATTCGCGTAAATCTAAGAAACCATTATATATATTGTTAGGAGCTCTCAGATTAAATTTATTTGGTTGGAAACCTCTTTTGTCGATCGTCGCTCTAAGTGACAGGCACTCCAGACTCGTGACGTAGCTCGATTGATTTTTAAGAAAAGGATTACCTAGGTAACGGTTTAGGAGTGGAGGAAAAATTGCAAATATTTGTTAATTGATTGTTTCTTTTTAAATTCACTAGTAAATTAGATAAGTAGATATTAAGTTTGTTATTTAATTTGTGTAATTTTAAGTTAAAATATACGAAGGGTATTTATGATTTTGTTCTTTTCTCACTTCTGATCTCTAAAAATAGAATTAAACATTAAAATATATGTAATTATATCTATATCTATGTGGGAATAAATGCTGGCAGTAACGAAACGTAATGAGAGTGAGTGAAAGTATGAGATAGCATGAGTGAATGGAAGTGAGTGGAGAATGGCGGAAGGACGCGATAGTGAAAGACGCAAGCGCATAAGATTAATTAAGAAATAAGAATATTAAGACTTTTATTGTAAACTTAAAACTATTAAAGAGTAAAGAAAAGAATTTATTATTGCTCTCCGCACACCAACACCACATATTTTGGGGGCTCGTCCGGGATCGGAGTGTTCCAACCGAACACGTGGCACGACGCAACGCACCGGCAGCACTTCGAGTTCAAAATCATTTGTTCACCGTGTACATAGCACTTTGTACATCGTTTTAAGAAGATGGCTAACAACGGTAAAGATGGAAGACGAAACCGGCAAGACGAATCTCAAGACTACACAGGAAGTTTTGTACCAGACATACTGCAAATGGCGGCGGAGGTGGTGTCGAAGTTTAATGGACACGACAAAACTTACTCAGTATCGCAATGGGTAAGCGATGTGGAAGAAAATGCAGCTATTTTTGGTTGGTCACCGTTGCAGCAACTACTGGTGGCGCGACGAGCACTACAAGGTACCGCTGCATTGTGGCTGAAGGCCGAGCGACCATTCAAGTCGTGGGACGACTTAAAGGCGGCCATTGTAAAGGAATTTCCGGATACTGTGGATATCAAGGCGGTCCACGAGATGATGAGTGCGCGCAGCAAAAAACCTACGGAGTCGTGCTTGGACTACATGCTTACAATGAAGGAGATGGGCAAGCGTGGCAAGATGCCCGATTACGTAGCAATAAAGTATATAGTCGACGGTATAACGGACAGCGAAATTAACAAAGTCATGTTGTATGGTGTAACAACGTATTCAGAGTTAAAAGAAAAGTTGAAAATATATGAGACTGTGAAAGAAAAGATGTCCTGTCAAAGGCAAGCTGTGAAAAATATGAACAAACAGTTTAATCGTGTCAGTACCTCAACTACGCTATTATCACGCCTACTCTGTTATAATTGTGGTGATCGAAATCACATTAGTGAAGAGTGCCCTAATAAATATCGCGGTAAAAAGTGCTTTAGTTGCAATGAGTTCGGTCATATTGCGCCTAGTTGTCCGGGAAAGACGGCAGTATCTAAGATAGAAAACAAGAAGGGAACATACACACAAAGAGCAAGTACATCTTGGCGAGAAGAAGCAAAACCGAGCGTAAACGGAAGAATTCAAAATATTGATTATCATCGGACACAAGCATTGTTTGCGGCGAAGGCGACAGAGGGCGCCACCGCGTCTAAGATCGAGAACGACATGAATGACGACAGAGTGACACACACGGAGACGAACGAAACGTTGACATTGACAGCTGTCAGGATGAAATCTGAACACGAAAGCGCGCGACAAAATGTAAACAACAATTCGAGTAACAAAAAGCCGATTAAAAGTGTTAAACTTAATAATTACGTGACAAGTGCATTAATAGACTCGGGAAGTGATGTAAATTTAATATCAGTTAGATTATTGTCGAAGTTAAATGTTGAAATCGTAAATGATGACTTAACTCTTTCGGGCCTAGGTTCGTGTAAGATTATATCAAAGGGCAAAGCTGTTCTAGATGTACAAATTGATGGTCGGCGTTACAATAATATAATATTTCACGTAGTTTCTGCGGAGGTTATGCCCTATGATTTAATTATTGGCCAAGAGTTTTTAAATAAAGTTAAGGTGTTAATGAATGAAGGAGTTGTAACATTGTTGCCTGGAGGGAGTGACTGGGATTTGTCTAATATTAATTATTTTGCAGGGTGTGTGGATGTATTTGTGGATCATGTAAAAGATGAAAGAGTGAAAGATGAAATAATGAGGTGTGTACAGAATTATAAGCCACATCAAACTGAGGAGGCACCCATCCAACTGAAGATAATTTTAAAGGATAATTGTCCAGTCAGACAGCCACCAAGACGCCTATCTTTAATGGAGCAGCAATTAGTAGAGGATCAGGTGAAGGAATGGTTAGACCAAGGCATTATACGGGTGAGTTTTTCCGAGTATTGTTGTCCAGTAGTACTAGTTAGAAAGAAAGATGGTTCAGCTCGAGTCTGTATAGACTATCGCTTGCTAAATAAAAAGATGATCAAAGATGAGTTTCCATTGCCAGTGATAGATGATCTCATTGATAAATTGCAAGGTGCAAAAATATTTAGTGTATTAGATTTAAAAAACGGATTTTTCCATTTGAGAGTTAGTGAAGAATCAATTAAATATACATCATTTGTAACACATAACGGACAATATGAATTTTTGCGAGCACCATTTGGCTTGTCAAATTCTCCCAAGACATTCATGAGGTTCATCAGCATAATATTCAGAGATCTTATAGCTCAAGGTGTATTGATTATATTTATTGATGACATAATAATTCCAGCCACTGATGAGTATCAAGCTCTCTTGAGGTTGAAACAAGTGTTGCAAGTCGCTTCAAAGTATGGTCTCACATTGAATTGGAAAAAAGCAAGCCTGTTACAGCATGAAGTGGAATACTTAGGTCACAGAATCAAGGATGGAGAGGTAAGGCCAAGTGCTGATAAAACTGATGCAGTAATAAGATATCCAGAGCCAAGAAATTTAAAACAGTTGCACAGTTTTGTTGGATTAACAAGTTATTTCAGAAAATACATACAGGAATTTGCAAGTATTTCAAAACCATTAACTGATTTATTAAAGAAGGGGAATGATTTTAAATTTGATGTCAAAGAGAGAATAGCTTTTGAAACTTTGAAGGATAAGTTAGCCAGTGGACCAGTTTTAAAAATATTTAACCCTAAATTGAAAACAGAAGTTCATACTGATGCTTCGAGCTTTGCTTTAGCTGCAATACTTATGCAGTATCATCCAGGTTCAGGGTTGCATCCCGTACATTATATGAGTCAGAAGACTAGTGACACTCAGAGCAAGTACTCAAGCTATGAATTAGAGGCGTTAGCTGTTATAGAAGGTATCAAAAGGTTTAGGCATTATTTATATGGAATTCACTTCAAAATTATAACAGATTGCAAGGCATTTGAGATGACACTTAAGAAAAAAGATGTTTCAGCTAAAGTTGCAAGGTGGATACTCATGCTCAGCGAATATGACTTCGAAGTGGAGCATAGATCAGGTTCCAGGATGAGGCACATTGATGCTCTAAGCAGAATATCTATAGTAGCAGTTGTTACCTTACAAGATAGTATACGACAAGCACAAGAAAATGATGATGGATTGCGAGCAATTAAAGAAATTTTGAAAAATAACATGTTTGAAGATTATTGGATTGAAAATGGAATATTGTACAAGGGAGAGCAAAAACAAATAGTAGTTCCAAGGTCATTAGAGAGAGAAATTATTAACAACCTGCATAGCAAAGGTCACTTTGGAAAAGCCAAGATGAAAGAAGCATTGAGTAAAGATTATTTCATTAGAGATTTAAATAAGAAAATAGATGATTTTCTAGTGAGCTGTGTTCCATGCCTATTAGCAACCAGAAAGGAGGGCAAACAGGAAGGGCATTTACACCCTATTTTAAAAGAAAGTGTCCCATTTGACACTATACATTTGGATCATGTTGGACCATTATCTACAACTAGAAAACAATATAATTACATTCTTACTATCATAGATGCATTTACCAAATTTGTATGGCTGTTTCCTACAAAGACAACATCAAGTAGAGAGACATTGAATAAACTTCAGCTGCATCAACAAGTTTTTGGAAATCCATGTAGAATCATTACTGATAGAGGGACAGCGTTTACAAGTAAGGAATTTGAAGACTATTGCACACAAGAGAAAATAGTACATGTAAAGATCACAACAGGAGTGCCGCGTGGAAATGGACAAGTGGAAAGAGTACATCGCATAATCATACCAGTTCTAACTAAACTGTGTATAGAAAGTCCTGGAGAGTGGTACAGGTATATCAGCAGAGTTCAAAGATCACTAAATAGTACTTTCCAGAGATCAATAAAATCAACCCCTTTTGAACTATTAATGGGAGTTAAAATGAACAATAAGGAGGACTTAAAAATATTGGAATTGTTACAAGAAGAGAATATACTACAGTATGATGAAAATAGAGAAAGTTTAAGACTTCAGGCTAAAGAACAAATATTGAAAATACAGGAAGAAAATAAAAAATATTTTGATAAGAAAAGGAAGGAGAGTCATAAGTATAGAGAAGGTGATATTGTGGCTATAAAGAGAACTCAGTTTGGTCCTGGGCTCAAGTTGAAACCTAAGTATCTAGGTCCTTATAAAGTTGTCAAATGCAAGCGTAATGATCGCTATGAAGTTGAAAAGATTGACAGCTCGGAGGAGGGGCCTTACAAAACCTCTAGTTCGGCTGACCAGATGAAAAGATGGAGTGAGAGTAGTGGTGTAGAGATGTTGGAGGAGTAGAATGTAGTTTTTAATTTTGATAATATTTGATTTGTTATTGATTTGTTAATATTAAGTTGTAAGTTCTATTGTTGTATTAATTTACTTGTTTGTGGAATGTCTGAGGACAGACATAAGTGCAGGACGGCCGAATGTGGGAATAAATGCTGGCAGTAACGAAACGTAATGAGAGTGAGTGAAAGTATGAGATAGCATGAGTGAATGGAAGTGAGTGGAGAATGGCGGAAGGACGCGATAGTGAAAGACGCAAGCGCATAAGATTAATTAAGAAATAAGAATATTAAGACTTTTATTGTAAACTTAAAACTATTAAAGAGTAAAGAAAAGAATTTATTATTGCTCTCCGCACACCAACACCACATCTATATCAGCCCATATACGTCCCACTGCAGGGCACGGGCCTACTCTACAATCGAGAGAATCGATTGAGAGTGGTTAGGCCATATAGTCCACCACGCTGGCCTAGTGCGGGTTGGCGGACTTACATAACATACCGTAGAAATTCTTTAAAATCGCTACGGTATGCAGGTTTCCTCACGATGTTTTCCTTCACCGTTAAAGTGCGTGGTGATTGACTATCAATACACACATAATTCCGAAAAGTCAGTGTGCTCTGGGATTTGAACCCGCGACCACCGTGAATTTAGCTTTAATTTTTTATTTTTTACCCTGCCCTTTCTCTCTCCTCCTTTTAAATCCATCCCATGTTTGTCTGTAAGATATTGCTGTAGAGCGATAAGACCGCCATTTGTACTTTTCTTTATTGTTTCTATATTGTGTATTTTTGTTGTTAACTGTGTACAATAAAGATTTAAATAAATAAATAAATATGACTGTATGTATGTAAGTATGTATGTATGTGTGTATGTATGTATGTATGTGTGTATGCGTGTATGTATGTATGTATGTATGTATGTATGTATATATGCGTGTATGTATGAATGTATTTATTTATTTTTATTCTTTATTGTACACAACAAATATAACAATAGGTATAGAGACAACAAAATAACAAAGTACAAATGGCGGTCTTATCGCACTAAGGCAATGTATGTGTGTATGTATGTATGTATGTATGTGTGTATGTATGTATGTATGTATGTATGTATGTATGTGTGTATGTATGTATGTATGTACTTATGTATGTATGTATGTATGTATGTATGTATGTATGTATGTATGTATGTATGTATGTATGTATGTATGTATGTATTAATACACACCTGGTATTGGTGAAGCTCACCACGTGGCTGCGCATGTGGTTGTGATACCCCACCGTGGTGCGCATGCCCTGCGAGCAGACGGGGCAGATCTGCTTCACATCACTAGCATCGCTGGCCGGAGGCTTCGGTTTCACTGGCTTGGACTTCGGCTTGGGAGTACTAGGTTCTATTACCAACCTGTGAACATAATGCATTCATTGGTATACAACTTTTGATGCCAATTCATTTCTTACTTAGCGTGGATTTTGAGAAAATATTTAGTTAACTTTACAAACATAAACTCACGCCTTTTATCCCCGAAGGGGTAGGCAGAGGCGCCACCAGGACACCCACATTTCGCCTTGCATGTTCCGTCCCACGATGTGATAGGGGGCGAGCCTGTCGCCATATCGGGCACAAATTCCTGACTCCGGACTGATAATGAATAGAAAAATCCAATATCACTTTGCCCGACCCGGGATTCGAACCCGAGACCTCAGCTTTGTAACCATACCGTAATACAACTACGCCACCGAGGCAGTCATTAAGGCAGTAGTTAACATTAAATTACCATAAAATACTTATAAATATACTACTTAATGACTTTATGTGTATTGAATTGTCATAAGAGCTATTTAATTGCCTACGTGAGCAATAAACGAATTTCATTTTAATTCATTGCTTTGTATGGCTTACAGGGTATATCAAGACTGCGACCGAAAACGAAGCCAGGTGGTAGTTTTAGTGGTTACAGACACAATGCAACTAAAAATGGCATGCCATTCGCCTGATGGTAAGCGATACGACCGCTCATGGACTATAGCAAAACCAAACACAGAAATTACAAAGCAACGCTTGGCATTCCACTGCGCTCGCCATCCTGAGACATAACATGTTAAGTCTCAATATGTCCAGTAGTTACTCTGGCTACAATGTCCTTCAAACCGGAACACAACAGTGCATTTACACTGCTGTTTGTTACTTACTTGACTTTTTTCTGTGGCACTTCAATTTTCACTTCTTTCTCTCGAGCCCTTTTTAATGAAGATAATGGTTTACCTTGGGACTTAAAAAAATAATAAAAAAACATTACTATGTTAGAATCTATTTTGTTGCGGATTTTACATACATATATAAACTCAAGCCTTTTTCCCCGAGGGGGTAGACAGAGGTGCTACCAGGATGCCCACGTTTCATCTTGTTTTTCCGTCCCACGATGTGATGGGGGCGGTTCTACCGCCATATCGAGCAAAAATTCCTGACTCTGGGATTATAGTGAATAGAAAATCCAATATCACTTCGCCCGACCCGGGATTCGAACCCGAGACCTCAGCGTTTTAATCGTAATACAAAGGTAGTACATAGCGGACTTTACATAATAAACTATAATACCTTTTCATCTTCTTTCCCCTTTTTCATTATAGATTTAACTTCTTTCCTTACTATGGGTGTCAGTTTGGACTTTTTCGACGTATCCTGAGAAGAAAATATACCAATTTAATCATTTTTATTGCTAGCAGCATCGCCTGCGTGAAAATCTTTTTCCGGTGTAAAAGACCCGCTTATTTTTCCCGGGATAAAAAGTTAATAAATAAAAAAATAAATACACCCAACAGTCACATACATAGTCCTGACCCCACACTAAGATCGAGTCTTGTGTCGTATCAGAAACTACGAGAGACTTTTCGGTCTCACAAACACCCAGACCCGAAACAAATACCTGTGGTTCACACAAACATTTGTCTCAGTGCGGGGATCGAACCCGCGGCCTCTCGTTTCACAGCCGGCGTCTAACCAACTGCGCCACGGAGGCTGTCGAAATAAACAGATAAATATTGACAGCTGTGGTTGTTTAGACGCTTGTTACGTGTCGCCCCTAACGAAACTCCCAAGTTCCCACGAATCTGCACAATCGGCAGATTCCATAGTAATTAGTCACGCCACGGCGCGTTCGTGATTGGTTGGCGTGCGGCGGTACACACACATAAACCGGTACAGTTACCGGTATGATACCGGTAAATCGGACAAATCTAATAATAATTAGTGGATAAGGGTTACCTTATAAAATACCGGTATTTTTTTCCGGTGATAACCAAAAAATACCGGGATTTTTTTTTCGGTTGTAACCAAAAAAATACCGGTATTTTCGGTACCGGTTTCGGTCCCTGCTAATAAGTCACGCCTATGACCCACCTGCATCGCCGGACCAGCATCCCCGGGCAGCAGCGCTTTTCTTCGATCGCCGTCGAGGGAAGTCGCGACAACCATATTTATTAGTCCCTATAATTAGTTTTATAGTTTATAGTACAAGAGACAGACCGTCATTAACATATCATGGAGCTAGCATCAAACCAAAAAATACGAAGCCTTTTGATACTTACAATAAAATAGTAATTGAAGTATCCCAAGGAAACTTAGAAGACGACGTAGTCAATGTTATTAAAAGATATGTCGACCCGAAAACCCGAGCAGCCATTTTAGTACATATTAGATAAAATGTATAGTATTGTTCCGACAATCAAAAAAACCTTTAAAAGTTAATCCATGAATTTAATTCTAGCAAAGCGCGATCTTGAAGATATCAATCAATTCTTAAACCAACAAGACAAGAAAATACCATGAGGGAAAGACAAATTCGAAAACGATTCGAAAGACCACATTACATTCCCAAAGTCTACTAAAGTTCAAATATTATGTGGACAAGAGCAGCACCAAATCCTAGAAGGCAGTTTCTTAGCAACTATCCCTCAGAACTGCAAGATTAGAATACCTAAGTTCACTTTGGCTAACATCTACATTCTGCGGGATACCAATAGAAATTATGTCACTTTTAGATATTGCACTTTCTCAGGACACTGAAGTCATATACCGGGTATATCAAGACTGCGACCGAAAACGAAGCCAGGTGGTAGTTTAAGTGGTTACAGACACAATACAAATAAGAATTTCACCAAAACAGCGACTGATATTTTTTTTGAATTTTTTATAAATCATCTTGTTTGTGTGGTAATTACCTAGTTTTTGCGAAAATAATAATTTAAACCCTTACGTACCATTGAGTGTTTAAAAATAAAGAGGTCTAGATCATTATTTTAGGAAAACTATGTATTTATCACCCAAATACAACGATAAGTAAAAAATTACAAAAAAAGTTGTCGATTATTTTTGCGAAATTTTTACTTGTATTGTGTCTGAAGTCACTAATACTACCACCTGGCTTCGTTTTCGGTCGCAGTCTTGATATATTCTGTATAATCATGACAGCCTCCGTGGCGCAGTTGGTTAGACGCCGGCTGTGAAACGAGAGGCCGCGGGTTCGATCCCCGCACCGAGACAAATGTTTGTGTGAACCACAAGTATTTGTCTCGGGTCTGGGTGTTTGTGAGACCGAAAAGTCTTTCGTAGTTCCTGATACCCACGAGACAAGACTCGATCTTAGTTTGAGGTCAGGACTATGTATGTGACTATTGGGTGTATTTATTTATTTATTTATAATCTTACAACAATTGACTTGGATAAATTACCTAACATACAAAACCAAATTTCCATGGAAATTCCTGTGAAGCCTGTTATTGACTCATCAAGCATTCTTCCCATCACAATTCCAGTATACACTTTCGTAATCCTATTTTATTCGCTGTCGTTATTGTTATTCATCGGAGAAGACTGAAGAAATCTGCGTTTGCACATACAATAGGGTATTTTACTATAATCGACTTTTTGTATTATTTTGCGGACAAACACAAATACCATTAAAATAAAACATTTCTGTCAAAACAGTATTAAAGTAGCTTGTAACATGAAGCAAATATTAGTTTTTTAAATAAAAGAGTGGGAGCGTAGTGGGGACATCTCGCCGTCTCTTTCACACGCGCACAACGTAATGCATATCAGGACTAGTGACGTCACTAGTTTAGTTTTGCATCCCTTTTCTTTTACTCCCACTCCAAGATTTAAAACGTTTCTAACTTGTTTATTTGTGAATGGATTGACAAAATTCTTTGTTTGCTAGATTTTGTAATGAATATCTATTGATAAATACAATAAAACAAAAAAATAGTAAAATACCCAATTGAGAATGTTCCAACAACTGCCATAGAAATATCACCTCAAGAGAAAAGCCGCAACATTTGCATGAAACATTAGCTAATAGTTTTCGGTCTAAGAGAGGAAGTGTTACGTGTCACCCCTAACGAAACTCCCAAGTTCCCAGGAATCTGCAAAATCGGCAGATTCCATACTTCTTCTTCGTTCGAGTCAATGGCTCAAAATGACACCGTTAAACCTTTACAGTTTCCCGGCCCAGTAGGTCGCTAGTTATGGCAGCGTCAGTAGCGTCCATTATATCTTTTCTTGTGTGGGTGGGAGGACACAATGGGCACTTCAGTAGATGTGACAGATTCTGATCTGGGACGCCACAGGGGTTCCATACTAATATGCAGGGACCGATCACTGTTATACATCGACGTATCGACGAATTTTGTTTACCTTTCTAATTTAGGTAACTGTTATGACGGTTAATACAAATTATAAAGGTTACCCTTAAATAAGATTACTGTTTTAATACCGGTAACCGGTAACGGCGAGTTCGTGATTGGTCGGCGCTTTGACTTATGCCGATGGCACGTGTAATATAGAGGTAATGCTTATTTCGGTTACCGGTATGATACCGGTAAAATCGGACAAATTTAATAATAATTAGTGGATAAGGGTTACCTTTTAAAATACCGGTACTTTTTTCGGTGATAACCAAAAAATACCGGTAATTTTTTTTTGGTTATAACCAAAAGTACCGTTATTTTTTTTTCGGTTCTAACCAAAAATACCGGTATTTTTTTCGGTGATAACCAAAAAATACCGGTATTTTTTTTTTGGTTATAACCAAAAATACCGTTTTTTTTTTTCGGTTCTAACCAAAAATACCGGTATTTTTTTCGGTGAATAGCAAAAAATACCGGTATTTTCGGTACCGGTTTCGGTCCTTGCTAAGTCATACCGATGACCCACCTGCATCGTCGGACCAGCATCCCCGGACAGCAGCGCTTTTCCTCTTCGATCCCCGTCGAGGGAAGTCGCGACAACCATATTTATAACTCCCTATAATTAGTTTTAGTCCAATTTGTAATAATTATATTCAATTTTGTCCTAATTAAATTTGTGTTTTTAAAAACCTTGCGAAGGCGACTAACGTAACTCGCTTGTGAAACGAGATGAAACAAATATTTGTGTGATCCACATTTATGTTTGTGAGAGTAAAGTCTCTCGTAGTTTCTGATAAACAAGACTCGATCTTAGTGTGGGGTCAGGACTATGTATGTGACTGATGGGTGTATATAATTGTTGCTTCATTAATATTCACCTGTGTTTTAGTATTTTCACTACTAGTATTAGTTCTAGTTATCCTAGGCGGCGGTGTGGGAGACCTGCGTTTTTCACTAGCCCCGAAACTGATCCTAGTATTCCTAGGCGGCGTTGGGGACTTGCGTTTCACTCTACAAGACCGACTGCTCCTGTCTGTCGTCAGGATGTTTTCTATCTGCAATCAAACACTTTTTTGAATACACCATTGATAATAACATAAAAATATTGAAATAAAACTTCACCGCCCCGTGACCACGAAAGCTGTGAAGCAATCGAAACGTCGTGAAGTTAAAAAATGTAAAAATTAAACCAAATCGCGATAAAATCCGTACAAATTAGTTTTATTTCAATGTGTAACATTCGCGTAAATCTAAGAAACCACTAAACATAACATACACAATGTTATAACACCAATCTTGGACATGGCGTTACCATCTCTTCAGTATCAGCCCATATACGTCCCACTGTAGGCACGCGCCTCCTCTACAATCGAGAGTACGATTGAGAGGGGTTAGATATAGTCCACCACGCTGGCCTAGTGCAAGGACTTTACATACCATAGAAATTCTTACAAATCACTATGGTATGCAGGTTTCCTTACTATGTTTTCCTTCACCGTTATATAATTGACTATCAATCTGCCGTCCTCTAGCTAAAATGCCGTTAACCAACATCTGACCAATTTTTACTTTTAAATGCAAGTATAATCAGAAAAAAAAGTTTCGCTATTGAAAAGTGCTTCCTGAGATCTATTATTCAGTATTTCAAAGTTTTAAATATTACTTCTAGTTATTGAGTAGCATATTAAAAATAAAAAAAATGTTTTTTTGCGCATAACTCAAAAAAGGGTTATGGTAGTTAACGGCATTTTAGCTTGAGGACGGCAGCAATACACACATGACTCCGAAAATTGGGTGTGTATTTGAACCCGCGACCACCGTGAGCATGTTGGCAGCCGCGTCTGGTTACCAACAGGCAAGGGCGGATCCAGCTTTTAAGTCAGGGGGGGTCATATAGTTCTAGTCAGAACACTGGACGTTCTCGAATTCGATTACAATTATACATTTATAAGAGATTATTTAAAAGATTGTTACACCTGTGGTAAGTGAATATGTTTATGATTTTTATAGTGAAAATCAACGATATATTTTAAAAATCTGTCTATCTGGAGTCAGCGCAGGGGGGGGTCATGACCCCCATGACCTCCCTTGGATCCGCCCTTGCCAAAAAATCATCACACATTTAAGTTCTACTCACATTAATATTATACTCAAGCTCTTTCTTCATAGTGCTCTTCGGTGTCGCCTTGCTTTTCTCCTTGCTTTTTGGTTTCCTCTTGTGTTGGGACAGAGGTTCGATGTCCGAGTCGCTGTTGATGTAAACTGGCTCTGTATCGCCTAGAATACAGTCTGTGGACTCTTGCTGGGGACAATTAAATAATTTTAAAGATAAATAATAAATAAATACACCCAACAGTCACATACATAATAATGCATACGGCGAGCGAACCGCCTCTTACCTTGTGCCGCGTTTAATTAACAGACTACCTCCTGATTTACGCCACGCCAAAGAACATCCAAACATAAACTTAACACACACATCCTTAATAATTTAAATTTGAATGCATTTACCTCAAACTCCTAATAACCACTGAAATGTCTAATTATAACCTCATTGTCAACTCGGATATCATGAATACAAACCATAGTGGTTTCTTGATGTCATCTAACAAACATATTTGTAATTTTATTAAGCATGTCAATTTAAAAATAACATAGTCCTGACCCCACACTAAGATCAAGTCTTGTGTCGTGTATCAGAAACTACGAGAGAGTTTTCGGTCTCACAAACACCCAGACAATATATACCACAAGACAATATAGACCCAAATATTTGTCTCGGTGCGGGGATCGAACCCGCGGCCTCTCGTTTCACAGCCGGCGTCTAACCAACTGCGCCACGGAGACTGTCGATAAATAAATACATACATACATAAAAGTCAAGCCTGTATCCCAAAGGGGTAGGCAGAGACTATGGATCTCCTCTTTGCTCGATCGATACTACTTTCGCTTCGTCTACTTTCATCAATCTCTTCTTGCATTCTCGTCGGTTCAGGGCTTTCAATCTGGCCCTTGCCTAAGCTGCCATTGATCTGGTTGAGGTAGGTTCAATAGGATCTTATCAGGATGGCGAGCACCTTGGAATGCAAAGCTTTGTAATGGTGTTTGGTTTCGCTACTGTCCATGAGCGGTCGTATCGCTTACCATCAGGCGAATGGCATGCCCGTCTCATCATTCATGGCAATAAAAAACACAAACATTTTGTGTGCGGGATTGTAGCGTCCTCTATTCAAATCTCTAACCAACTGCGCCATAAAGGCTGTCGAATTCAACATCTACTCACCACTTCTTTCGGAGCGTTCTGCAACGGTAAGCCAAGCTTCAGTCTCGTCCGTTTGTTTGTCTGTCTGCACAAGACGAGAAACTCGTAAAAGTCGTTCACTTTGTCCACACATAGCTCACATATAAGAGGTGGCATTTTGTCATCCGCGTGAACCTGGAAATTAAATAATAATAAATAACTAAATACACCCAACAGTCACATACATAGACCTGATCTCAGTATTAGCCCATATACGTCCCGCTGCAGGGCACGAGCCTCCTCTACAATCGAAAGCACGATTGAGAGGGGTGAGGCCATATAGTCCACCACGCTGGCATAGGCCGGGTTGTCACCCCACATTAAGATCAATTAAGTCTTGTGTCGTGTATCAGAAACTACGAAGCTTTGGTCTCACAAACACCCAAACCGGAGACAAATATTTGGGTCTTCACAAACATTTTTCTCGGTGATCGAACCCACGGCTTCTCGATTCCCATCCGGCGTCTAACCAACTGCGCCATGGAGGGGGTCGAAATGAAAATAGTTTATTGAATCTTTTAAATGTTATACATAATTTAGATTCATACATTTTTTTGTCTACCACCCGGTTCACCAGGCTGTTTTCTCTAGAGAATAGCAAAGAAACACTAGCACTGCTATTCTCAAAACAAGTTTAAAATACCTACATTCATAGTTCATAAATGATTTATAATAATAAATTGAATAATTGAGTATGCAGAGGAATATTTTTTACCGATACCATGAATGGGCATTCTCATTTCACACTTTTAAGATATGATCTTTGGCAACATAATTAAAAAAGTACAACTCCAAATTTAAAAAGTCAGCCTCCGTGGTGCTGTTGGTTGGATGCCAGCTGTGAAATGAGAGGCCACGGGATTCATCCCTACGCTGAGACAAATGTTTGTAAGACCCACAAGTATTTCTCGAGTCGGGGTGTTTGTGAGGCCAAACAGTCTCGTAGTTTCTGATACAAAAAAAGACTTAATTGATCTCAATGTGAAGTCAGAACTATCTATGTGATTGTTGGGTGTATTTACTTATTTGGATATTTGATTATGCAATATTCCTGGTTTTATTTGATCTGAATGATTGGGATTCACCTGTAGGCATAACTAATGACATTCTATGACAATACCCTGTAAATTATGTAAAGAATGTGAGTATGGATAGTTGATTAGAATACATATGGATTTATAATTAGTTTTAATAAACAAAGCAAAGATATTTGTATGTAGCCTGTTAACTTTGTAACCTATTATCATATTGAGTCATCCACTTTAAAGTTTGTCACATTGGATTCTATTTATACCATAAAATTAATTAGAAATAAGCTTCGACACAAATATTTTTCATTTAATTTTTGAATATTATTTTCTTGTACATCGACTTTTTGGTCACACTATGCTCTATACTGTATGGACTATGGACCCCCCACAAAGTTTTCCATCATGGTACCATTAACCTATAATGGGAAACCATATGGTATGTATACAATATGGTAAATATTGATTAGATTCAGTCACAACAGAGAATCTTCTGCTCATAGAAAAAGCGGGACTACGACAAATATATTTCAAAACTGTTTTCACAAAACCAAACAAATTGGTACGTCACGCCAAAACGCATCATGATTTCAAACGTTAAAAAATGGAATATTTCATATATTCAAACAAAGAATCTGCACAAAAAATGCGTATAAGCTATTAAATTATTGTTAAAACTAACAACTTGCCTCAATTTGTACGCATTCACGTATTTTTTGGGGCAAATTCAGTTCCGAGTCTTCGGTGTCCAAAACATTCTGGATTATTGGCATTTTGTAGCCTGCACCCGCCCCGCACAGACGACATCCTCGGTAAATCTCGTAAATCGTCTCTTTCTCCAGTTTAGGGTTCAACGCACGATCCATTTTAACGCATTTAACATAATTTATAAAAACAAATAACAATAAGTTGACAGCATCGCATGCTTAGCCGCCATTTCTAGTGACCATAGATTAAAGATTACTACTAAATTAGACAAAAGGAAAATTTCTACCATAGTTTTCTACCATGTGCCAATTGTTTATTGGACATTTGTGATTCATTATCATAGATGTAGTATAACATAGATCGGCAATGTGAAAGAGATAGAATGATTTATATCATACATTAAAGCGAGATGCATGATGCGACCATGCGTTTACACGGAGAGCTAACTTTAGCGATTTGTGTGAAAATATGTCATTTAAGCGAACGACAAATTTCGCTTATTTTCTTGATTTATTTAATATTTCAGTACTGAGCTACTTTTATTAAATGTAATTTATTATGGTGAGTTGTCCAGTGCCTGGATGTGATTGATTTTAGTGTAAAAACCCGAATAATCATAGTTTTTCATAAGATCGTATCACTTTTTTCAATGTTGTTTAGTGACAATATTGTAGAATTGTAAGACAAACCTTATATGTATATCGGTAGAACAGAATGTCCTTATTCATTATTTAATTGCATAGAAAGCATCCATTGCCTATAAAAAATGATATCATATACGTGAATTTATAATAATTTCAACCAACATTTGCTAGAGATTGATTGACAGTTTCGATCAATAATATTATGTCGATAAAAATAGTCAATGACCATAGAGGTTTCTCTTCATTTTATAATCTCGTAGTATAACATCAATTCTATAATAACAGTTATTATTTCACTTTATTTATTCACTATTGATATTTGCTAAATATTAATAATATTTCGTGTGCGTAATTTACCATTTCTGAGCCGGTTTCAAATTAACTGTGCCACGGAGGCTGTCATTTTAATAAAACAATAGAACATTAGATATTATTATAAGGAATGCTTTACAAAACTTGTCAAATAAAATTATTCTCAAATATGACGATTTATCTTTATTTACTTGAATCGTATACAAGTCATAATACAATATAGTCAATATCATATACGTATCTGTGTTGAAATAAACGCAATCATTATTTTTCTGTTAAAATACCATGAAATGTCTTATATATATCTATAAAATTTAATTTTATTTGTTGGGCCGTTAGGTATATCGATATGATAGTATCGACAGTGCATGGCGCAGCATTATCTGTCACGCACACATGCAAACTTCACGCACACTATCATATTCTCGTTTTGGTTTCACTCAAAATGATACATTGCCGATCTATGTTATACTACATCTATGTTCATTATCATTAAATTAAAAAACAAAAGCGATACGTTATATTCTTTATCTTAACGCATTTATCTATTCTTTAATTATTATCTCAGACAAACATATCCAATGTTTTTAATTGCTATATTAAGAATTTAACGAGTAGTTCCTAGCTAAGCAAATTATAATTTTAGCAATCAAGTACAATATTGATAAAAATGATATACTAAAATATATTGAAATGAAATATCATATATTATTTAAATTAAAACAAGGAACAAGAAGAAGTGATATCTTTATAATTTCTACTAATTATGAACTTGTTTTTACGATGGTATTATTTTAAGGATGACACTACAGATAAAAATTACGACTTTCCCGCTTAAAAATAATAGTTAAAATCTTTATATAAATAATTTAAAGCAGTATTTTACCAATGAATACAGCATGTATACACTGAAATAATCTTTAAAATTGATTGTTTTATTTATTGCGTGCCAATTATTTTTACAGCGCCTCGTTAGGAACGACAATAAAATAGCAAGGGTTATTTAGTTTTACAGCCTTACTGCCAGAAAGCAGTATGAAGGAGAAAATATTTATATTTCTATCATTTTTTTATATTTCTGTTTTAGTTAATTGTGGATATCCACCGGTGAGAAAATATTATTATTACCTAAATAAAAATAGTTAATATTTTCTGTAATCATGATGTTCTATTTGAGTTCATAAGTCTCAAATGTAAACCCAATATGTACATATATAAATAAATACAACCAACGATCACAGACATAGTTCTGACCCCACACTAAGATAATATAACTATACTTCATTTGCATAGGACGTGAAAATTATGTAAACAAAGATGATCACCTGTGTGATCACGTTACTCATAGGTATTCCACCTTTTTTAAAATTGTATCATAATGGAACACTTATTTTTAACAAAATATTCTTCAATAAAAAAGAGACTTTTCAGTTTCACTAACACCCACATTAAAAAAAAATACTTGTGGATCATAAAAACATTTGTTTCGGTACAGGGATCGACCCCGCACTCTTTAGTTTCTTACCCGGCAAGATAATAAATGAGTAGCTATTTTTAAAATCCTAAATAGAGTCCTAAACCAATTTCAATCATAATTTGCATTCAACGTTCATTTAATTCCTTTATATCACTTCATTGGTACACCAATTTGAAAATTTGGACACAAAGAATATGTTCCATGTTTCCATTCACCCCTGTTTCCACTAAACCTGGTTTTTAACAGACAGGCGATGAGGTCCAAGCGGGCAGTGTTTTACTGCCAGCGACGAGAAGAGGAAGATATCTAGCCAATATCGTAAGAAGACAGGCAGTGGTAAGCCATTTTTCATTTAAATATCAAGTTAACATCATTGAAGTGTACAAGAGCGTTGTCGTGATCAAAATCTGTGCGTACCAGCAACGCAGGAAACCAGAGCGAGAGGGAACATACTATGATTGCATATATGTAACAGAGACAGAAACAATACGCAGCAAGAACCCAGTAGAACAAGAAGGAACATACTGTGACTGCACAGGAGTAACAGAGAAAGACACAATATATAGGATCCATAGAACCCAGTAAAACGAAAGGGAAGATGCTGTGACTGCAAAGGACTAAAAGAGACAGAAACAATACGTAGAGATAACCTAGTAGAACGAGAGAAAAGATAGAGTTACTACGTAAGGGTGAATGAGACAACAAAAGTGGTATAGTATCACAGAAACATTTGATCGTGATGTCTCCTCTGGTATTAATATTTCAATTATGGTTAGAAGTAAACCAAACTACAATTATAAGCATCAATAATATTTGTTCTAGGACGGCACCGGAATAAAATTCAACAAGGATGCAGACAGGGTATGTTAATTACAGTATTCACAAAAATAATAATAGATATAGTGAAAACGAGGTACTGGGTTCGACTCTCAGTTCAGGCATTCCACTTTTTGTATTTTGATTAGAAAGAACCAGGGGGTACCGGCGTGATTTTATACTGCTTAAGTACCTACATATAACAAAAGACTGCCTCGGTGGCGTTGTTGTATTACGGTTAGGTACAAAGCTGAGGTCTCGGGTTCGAATCCCAGATCGGGCAAAGAGATATTGGACTTTTCTATTCAATATCAGCCCGGAGTCAGGAATTTGTGTCCGATATGGCGATAGGCTCGTATATCACATCATTGGACGGAACATACAAGGCGAAATGTGGGTGTCCTGGTGGCGCCTCTGCCTATCCCTTCGGGGATAAAAGCGTGAGTTGTATTACATTATGTATGTATGTTAAATTAAAGAGAATTGTCAATGAAAAGATTACAAAGTTTATTGACCACAACTCATTAACAGATGAACGCAGAAGCGAAAAAGAAAGTGGACGTTCTATCGGAGGAGTTACTCCCATACATAATAGCGGAACAGGAGCGCCGCACCACCCTGTATAAGAGAATCATGACTGCCATACAGAACGGGGAGAAAGGAGTCACTATAGCCGAGATTAGAAATAAACCACCGCTGATTATAAGGAAGGGTGAGTTAATACACCCTTAGAGAATACATACAAGGTATATTAAGACTGCGACCGAAAACGAAGCCAGGTGGTAGTATTAGTGATATCAAACACAATGCATGTAAAAATTTTACAAAAAAAACGTCTTTTTTTTGTTATTTTTTGAGTTTTTGAGTGATAAATACATAGTTTTTCTAAAATTATGACGTACACCGCTTTATTTATAAACACGCAATGGTACGTAAGGGTTTAAATTACTATTTTTGCAAAAACTAGGTATTTACCCCCCAAACACGATGATTTTTAAAATACTGTAAAAAAAAACCGTCGCTGTTTTTGCAAAATTTTTAGTTGCGTTGTGTCTGTAGCCGCTAAAACTGCCACCTGGCTTCGTTTTCGGTCGCGGTCTTGATATATCCTGTATAATTAAGTAACCGATCGATGTCTGTACATGGAAGATAAATGAGAAAAACTAATATGGGGGGTCTGTATTAACGTAACAGAACCAAAAACAATGATTTTTACCATTTTTGTCTGCATGTCCTGCGGTTGTGCGCAATGAACTCAGAAACTGTTAAACCGATTTTGATGAAATTTGGTATGGAAGTAGCTGACACCTTAGGTTAAAATTTAGTGTTCCCATGGGATGAGGAAGGAATTCCGATATATTTGTTACTTTTTATACTCAAAGGGATGGAATGGGACTGCATAACATGCCTTGAGTGGGAATAAGACGGCACGCGCGGGATATAACGGGACGGTACGGGACGGGATAGGAAATTACAAATAAAGTTAATCACGCAGAAGTACTTTGCGGGCAGAAGCTAGTTTAAAATACATTTTTAGTATTTGTACTGTGTACATAAAAATGTAAAAAAATACTTCAGAAATAAAGTGATTTACTGGTGGTAGGTCTCTCATATGTGAGAGGCCGCCTGGTAGGACCACCGCAATGTCTATTTCTCCGACGAACAGCAGTGTAAATGCACTGTTGTGTTCCGGTTTGAAGGACATTGTAGCCAGAGTAACTACTGGACATATCGAGACTTAACATCTTATGTCTCAGGATGGCGAGCGCAGTGGAATGCCAAGCAATGCCTTGTAACTCATGGTGTTGTTTGGTTTTGCTACTGTCCATGAGCGGTCGTATCGCTTACCATCAGGCGAATGGCAGGCTCGTCTCGTCATACATAGCAATAAAAAAAAAAAAGTGAAAATAATGATAATAATACTCCCAGGTCTGATGTACCGATGTCCAGCAAACCGTGCGCCCAAAGAGCCCGACGGCTCCGGCATAATAATGTGCGAGGACGAAATCGAACCGACTCCGGTGATGTACGACTCCTGCCTCAGCGCGGAGGATAAGGAACTCTATGTCGCTGAGAATAAGTACTTCTTTTGCAATCGTGAGTATGTTTTTATATGTCTTTATACTGGGAAGGTGACGGCCCTCACTGTTATCTGGTAATATTTGTGTGATCCACAGGTATTTCGGGTCTGGGTGTTTGTGAGACCGAAGTATCTCGTTGTTAGTATACGACACAAGACTCGATCTTAGTGTAAGGACTATGTAAGGGGCCGTCCATTAATCACGTGAATCGAAAGGGGGGGAGGGGGGTTAGCAAAAATCACGAAATATCACAAAGAAGCAGGGTAGATTAATCTGTATTTAAAGATAATTTTCTAAAACTAACATTCTTTGTAAGTAGAACATGAACATGCCAGATAGTATGCAAATAACATCTGGAGTTGTATACTACACGGACCTTGTGGAGACTAGGAAGAATTTCCGTGCTTTCCGGCGATTTTTCCATACCTATTATTGGAATCAAGTATAACAGCTTACATATTAGGTCCCATTTAAATGTAATAATGACTAATCCGTGGTGCTTTACAGCTGGCTTCTCTGATTGTAAATGTCTTTATGCGAGGTTGTTTACCTCTTTAGCTCATTGTTTTGTCACCCGCTTTATTAGGGAGGGAAGTGGACAATAATTTATTTCCAACTCCTCCTATTAATTTTACCTTTTTGATCGATTTCGTTGCGGGTTAAAGACAAGTTAGACATTCCCGGAGACGCGCTGAGCTTCAATGCTCAGTGTCATTAAAATGCGTGCCACTGTTGATCCTGGCTTACAGGAGTTGCAGTGGCGGGTGTGAGGGCGGGACAGTCTCCAATTCTTTGTAAGTACTAAAACTACACGTGATTTTGGCTTGGGTGGGGGTTAGTCTTAAACCTCACCACCTGGGAGGGGAGGGGGTTTAAAAATTGATAAAAATACATCACATGACTGCTGGGTGTATTTCTTTCAGGTCACAAAGTCGAAGGTCCAGACCTCCCGCGCAACGGTAGCACGGTGATCGGCTGTGCGCCTATAGAGAGAACGTCTCTCAACTACACCACTAGTAAATGCGCCTTGGAAGACACCGACGATGTTGTGGTTCATTACAGATACTACCCAGATCGGGTGGGTATATCTTATTTTACATACATACATACATACCAGTGGCGAAGCCTCCATATATGCCGATTATTTCCGGCTTCCCTTTTGTAATTTTTGTCTCTTATAAAAAATACTTTATACTATTACAACTTTTTAAACAAGTTATATGAAGAAAATAATCAAATAATAAATAATACCAAAATAAATATATATGCTTCCCATTCGAAAAAAGTCACCCTTCGCCACTGATACATACCCTCACGCTTTTATCCCCGAAGGGGTAGGCAGATGCGCCACCAGGACACCCACATTTAGCCTTGTATGTTCCGTCCCACGAAGTGATAGGGGGCGAGTCTATCGCCATATCGGGCCATATCTTATTTTCTATACATACAGGGTATATTAAGACCACGACCGAAAACGAAGCCAGGTGGTAGTATTAGTGACTTCAGACACAATGCAAGTAAAAATTGCGCAAAAAAAATCGACATTTTTTTTTTTAATTTTTTACTTATCGTCGTATTTGGGTGGTTAATACATAATTTTCCTAAAATAAAAATGTATAGCTCTTTATTTTTTTAAAAAAAAAGCAATGGTACGTAAGATTTTAAATTAGTATTTTCGCAAAAACTAGGTATTTACCACCCAAACACGATGATTTTTAAAAAAATCTAAAAAAATACCTGGCACTGTTTTGGCGAAATTTTTATTTGCATCGTGTTTGTAACCACTAAAACTACCACCTGGATTCATTTTCGGTCGCAGTCTTGATATACCCGGTATAATACATTTGTAACCGATAGATGTGTGTACATGGAAGATAAATGAGAAAAACTTATTAACTTGTATTAACATAATAGAACCCAAAACAATGACCAGAACTTTTGTCTATTTGTCTGTACGGTTGTGCGCGATAAACTCAGAAACGGCTTAGCGGATTTCAATGGAATTTTTTGTGGAGGTAGCTGACACCCTGGATTAACACTTAGGCTACTTTATATCCCGAAAATTTAGTCTTCCCGTGGGAAGGAGGAAAGGGAATTCCGATAGATTTGTTACTTTGTTATACTCAAAATGATTGGATGGAACTGGATCCCATGCTTTGAGTGAGAATAAGACGGGGCGGGCGGGATATAACCGGACGGAACGGGACGGGATGGGTAATTCCAAATAAAGTTCAAATAAAGATAATTACGCAGACCAAGTTTGCGGGCAGAAGCTGGATACTTAATAATTACTGAATCTCTTTTCAGACCTACAAATTCGTGACCGAGCTAGACCCTGACAGGGAAGTCTGTGATCATTGGAACCCTTGCCAAATAGGGTACATCTACAGTCTGCCCTCACCAGACCAGGCTGTAACAGCCAATGAACTGTGGCGTAAGTATATAGTATATTATGTACTTTAACGGTGAAAGAAAACATCGTGAGGAAACCTGCATATCGTAGCGATTTTAAAGAATTTCTACGGTATGTAAGTCCGCCAACCCGTACTAGGCCAGCGTGGTGGACTATATGGCCTAACCACACTCAATCGTTTCTCTCGATTGTAGAGTAAGCCCGTGCCCTGCTGTGGGACGTATATGGGCTGATAGAATACAATACAAAAAAAATTATATACATACGTATTACACTGGAGCAAAGCCAGAAATCAGAGCGCGAATGTGGGAACATAGTGTATTGTAGGAGTTAAAGAAGAAATAGGCAATAACGATGGACTATATAGAGCGAGAGAGAAGATAATATAGCGTTGGAGTAAAAGAGACAAAAACAAAATTGTGGAAAAAGAAGGACGATAGCGCAGCGTAGAAGTGACAAACAAACAGAAGTAACAGTGAAGCGAGAGATAATATAGTTTAGTGTAGGAGTGACAAGGACAGAAACAGAAATAGGCTATAGCAATGTTGCGAGAGGTAGATAGTATAACTGCGTAAGAGTAAAAGAGATTGTTGTGTTCCGGTTTGAAGGACATTGTAGCCAGAGTAACTACTGGACATATTGAGACTTAACATCTTATGTCTCAGGATGGCGAGCGCAGTGGAATTCCAAGCATTGCCTTGTAATTCATGGTGCTGTTTGGTTTCGCTACTGTCCATGAGCGGTCGTATCGCTTACCATCAGGCGAATGGCAGGCTCGTCTCGCCATTCATTGCAAAAAAAAAAAAAAAAAAAAAAAAAAACAATAAAACACGCGGGAAACCAAAGCGAGAGAAAAGAGTGTGTAGCATAGCAGTGACAGGTAATATAAATAGCGGTACATGTACCGCCATTGCCTTATATTCTACCGATAGACGAGACACGTCAAATAAATATAGTGTCCCCGTATTTTAAAAGCACACTGCAATATTACATCACTTACCTGGTATTTTATTAAAATATTGTAACTTCAGACGATTTGCTTTCGGTTTGACGGCGAAACATTCATTTATTACTTTTAAACGTATGCGATAAGGTGTACTGCATTGTCACTGTCACGAAGCAAACTGATTCATGTGCGGTACATGCACCGCAAGTAGGTGGGACACATTTTTTGTACTGAATGTCTTATCTAGTGTAACATTGATATCGATGTGTAACGCAGTCTTTTATTTTGTTCACGGTGTCGGATAGTTTATTTTTGAATTTGATAATAATTATTTTATTCCTTTTTATAGGTGATTACAGTAAGTATGAATTATTAATATTCAGTTATTTCTTTAGTTCAGAGAACCGTATGAATCAGATTTGGTTTAATTTTTACATTTTTTAACTTCCCGACGTTTCGATTGTTTTACAGTTTACAGCTTTCGTGGTCACGGAGCGGACTGAGGTATTAGTCATCCGCTCAGTGACTGTTACAATTTAACTACCCTTAATTTACAATTATTAAATCAAAAATCCGTAAAAAATAGTTTTATTTCAATGTGTAACATTCGCGTAAATCTAAGAAACCATAATCAGTTTATTAATAGGCAATATCTTGTCAGAAAGTGTAAAATTAATCATAATTCTATTTTATAACAATAAAAAAAAAATACTACATATAGTTATTATTATTAATATTTCAGTGGAGCGTAAGTATTTGCAAGATTTTTATGTATTCAATTTGTATTCGAAGAAAGTGTGGGGTGTAAACCGCGAGGTGAAACTTCGTGTCACTTGCTTACTTGAGTCCAAGGGCGGATCCAGGGGGAGGTCATGGCGGTCATGACCCCCCCTGGACCGCCTCCAGATTTAAAGATTTTTAAAAAATATCGTTGATTTTCACTTAAAAAAATCGTTAACATATTCACTAATCACAGGAGTAACAAACTTTTAAATAATCACTTGTAAATGTATAATTGTAATCGAATTCGAGTACGTCCATTGTTCTGACTAGAACTATATGACCCCCCTCTGACTTGAAAGCTGGATGATGGATCCGCTCTTACTTGAGTCACCTTGAATGCATGTGGGAATCTCACACCCAGAATTGGAATTTGTTCCTACCTAGGTATTCAATTAAACAACGATTTTAAAGTCAAATACAACGTAAATACAATCTATAATAATTTTCGTTTTAATTACATTCATTTTGTTTATAATTTTAGGATTTGACGGTAAGTCTAACCGATTCTCAGCAATGTTATTAAGTTTTTTTATTGCATAACCCATTTAAATAAATATACAGGGTACATCAAGACCGCGACCGAAAACGAAGCCAGGTGGTAGTATTAGTGACTTCAGACACAATGCAAGTAAAAATTTCGCAAAAAATATCGACAATTTTTTTTGTGATTTTTTACTTATCGTCGTATTTGGGTGATATATACATAGTTTTCCTAAAATAATGATGTACACCGCTTTATTTTTAAACACGCAATGGCACGTAAGGGTTTAAATTAGTATTTTCGCAAAAACTAGCGATTTACCACCCAAACAAGACGATTTTTAAAAAAATTCAAAAAAATATCGAGCACTGTTTTGGCGAAATTTTTATTTGCATCGTGTTTGTAACCACTAAAACTACTCCCTGGCTTCGTTTTCGGTCACAGTCTTGATATACCCGGTATAATGAAATATTTTTTTTATTTGATTGCGATGAATGATTCTAGCATGCTATTTGCCTGATGGCAACCGCTCATACACAGAAGAAAACCAAACAACACCATGAATTACCTAGCAATGCTTGGCATTTCACTGCGCTCGCCATCCTGAGACAAAAGATGTTAAGTCTCATTATGTCCAGTAGTTCTAGCTACAATGTCCTTCAAACCGGAACACAACAGTGCATTTACACTGCTGTTTGTTGGAGAAATAGTCATTGCGGCGGTACCTGCCCAGGCGGCCTCTCACATGAGAGACCTACCACCATGTTTACAATTAAACAAAATATAAATTATTATACTTATTTTTTACTGTATTTTTCCAGAGTATGAGAGTAAGTAAACGAAATATATCGAGTGAAATCTTGGTTATCTATGTTTAAAATTAATGAAATCTTACAAATTCAGTCATTCATTATGTCTTTCTTTCTATTTTGTTAAGCATTTTTTGTCGCTAAATACTATGTTTGTTTTGAGTAAAGTAATTCGTCGATAAGTTTCTTGTTAAGTACTAGATATACATACATACATACATCCATAAACTCACGCCTTTATCCCCGAAGGGGTAGGCAGAGGTGCCACTAGGACACCCACATTTCGCCTTGTGTGTTCCGTCCCACGATGTGATAGGGGGCGAGCCTATCGCCATATCGGGCACAAATTCCTGACTCCGGACTGATAATGAATAGAAAAATCCAATATCACTTTGCCCGACCCGGGACTCGAACCCGAGACCTCAGCTTTGTAACCGTACCGTAATACAACTACGCCACCGAGGCAGTCATACTAGATATATAGAAATATTTTTTTTTGTTAATGATTGAAAAACTCATTGATTTTGCAGAGGATGGTAAGTGTTTTCTATTGTTTATAATAACTGTTTTCCTAATATATTTATATCGCTACATTACGCCTGCAGTGAAAATACTGTGCCTAAAATAATACCTATTGTTAGTTTTTTAATCTTTGATTAAGTAATAATAAACAAAAATCTAATCCAATGTGGTTTAATTTTCAGAAATAATACCATGTAAGTATCTACGAAATATGTTATTAACTTTTTGCCCCTAAATTAATTTGTAAAATCACGAGTTTGAACAATTATTTATAGCGCCATCTAGTAACGACTAGTTTAACCACATGCATGTCGAATGTGGACTGGATAATTATAAGAAACAAAGAAAAGAAATAAAGAAAAGGAAGAAGAACGATTCAATACTCACAGTCCCAACGTACATAAATAGTTCATATAAAATAAATAAATAATAAATACACCCAACAGTCACATACATAGTCCTGACCCCACACTAAGATCGAGTCTTGTGTCGTATCAGAAACTACGAGAGACTTTTTCGGTCTCACAAACACAGACACGAAACAAATACCTGTGGATCACATAAATATTTGTTTCGGGGATCGAACCCGCGGCCTCTCTTTGCACAGGCGGCGTCTAACCAACTGCGCCACGGAGGCTGTCTGCCAAAGAAAGAAAAGAATAATAAATACTTAAAACTTAAAAGAAATTGCTGGTCGTGGCTGTGACCGATATGTGGCCACAGCTAAATGTTATGATGTGGTGCCAAACACAACACAACGCTTATCTTCAGTGTACAAATAAGAATAAAATGGTATGCTAAATGCCTAGAGAGTCACAGCCTTAGTCATACATACATACATAAACTCACGCCTTTATCCCAGAAGGGGCAGGCAGAGACGCCACCAGGATTCCGTCCGTTCCGTCCCATGATGTGATAGGGGGCGAGCCTATCGCCATATCGGGCACAAATTCCTGACTCCGGGCTGATAATGAATAGAAAAACCCAATATCACTTTGCCCGACCCGGGATTCGAACCCGAGACCTTAGTCATAGACAGTTTTAAAACCTATTTTAGGTATCGAATGTTTGTCCCTTTCGAACGACTTTTGAATTAAGTTTGAGCGTAGAAGACAAAACATTCGATAACTAAAATAGGCGATAAAACTGTCCATGAATATTGCTTTAAAAAAAGCTTGCAAGTTGCAGTTTCCTTATAGGCTGGCAACGTAACGACCGTCCCACATACATACATACCGTGGTACATACCTAATAAATTCATCAATTTGAACTATTTACAATTTGAATCTACAATAATACAAAAATAATTTACAGCTATACCGGGTAAGCTCGATTTTTAATATAAGCTTATTATATATACTACATAATAACATTATTTACCGAGTACCTATTTATCTAAAAGTACATAATATGTCTGCTGAAACTTGAAAGTTATAGACAATAGTTCCAAAGCTGTCCAGACTCCAGAATGTCGCTACTGAGGCAAATTTTAAGTTACTTTGTGAAATTTGGCTAATTTTTGGAGTGATTTCAAGGTGTTTATCGTAATAAAGTGTTCAACCATATTTTTTTTATTGCGACGAATGGCGAGACGAGCATTTCATTCGTCTGATGGTAAGCGATACGAACGCTCATGGATGGCAAAACCAACATCATGAATTACAAACCAATGCTTGGTATTCCACAGCGCTCGCCATCCTGAGACATAAGAAGTTAAGTCTCATTATGTCCAGTTGTCCTCTGGCTACAATGTCTTTCAAACCAGAACACAACAGTGCATTTACGCTGCTGTTTGTTGGAGAAATGGACATTGCGGTGGTACCTGCCCAGGCGGCCTCTCACATATGAGACCTACCACCAATATCTTTAAGATTTTTATGAAGATATAATTGATTACAGAGGACGATCCCAATGAGTTTGTGGTGCCTAACAAGGAGTACAGAACTAGTAGGAGGAAGTGGCTCATTCCTGAAGGCTATGTGTTTGATGGCACCGGGGTTTTCACTGCTAACGGTGGGGTGAGTGGGGAAATATTTATCACCAAAAGATTTAATCAATGAGTTGTAACTAGTTTTTGCGAAAATACTAATTTAAACCCTTACGTACCACTGCGTGTTTAAAAATAAAGAGGTGTACATCATTATTTTACTAAAACTATGTGTCTATAAATCACCCAAATACGACGATAAGTAAAATCTTACGAAATTTTTACTTGCATTGTGTCTGAAGTCACTAATACTACCACCTGGCTTCGTTTTCGGTCGCAGTCTTGATATACCCTGTATATTATTATAGTTGAATACTAATCAACCGCTTCGTAATTTACTTTTTTATCTCTTGAAATAATATTTTCTGAGATGTATTGAATAAAGTACCCCAATTTGAAGCAAAGAACCAAAAGGCAAACTGGGGTAGCAAGGCCAACTGGCATAATTCTTTTCTTTTATTGCAGTTGACGGCACCCCGGATAAAAACGATTATCTCGGACATTCATACAAGTTTTTTAAGATCTAACGATTCACTTATACTAATTATTGATCTAGGTATTACACTATAAAACCCACGATACAATGAGACGGCAAAGGTAGTGGTAAATAATATTAATCTTAATTCATACAAATAAAGCTATAATTAAACGTTTACAGCAACACAGATTGACGACGTACAGAAGGGTGAGTAGCAGCTTTTTTCTACACCAATTTTGAGTCAACTATAATCCAAATTCATAGTTTTATTTTTTATAAATAAATAAATACACCCAACAGTCACATACATAGTCCTGACCCCACACTAAGATCTAGTCTTGTGTCGTATCAGAAACTACGGCAGACTTTTCGGTCTCACAAGTCACAAACACCCAGACCCGAAACAAATACCTGTGCACACAAATATTTGTTTCGGTGCGGGGATCGAACCCGCGGCCTCTCGTTTCACAGCCCACGTTTAACCAACTGCGCCACGGAGGCTGTCGTTAAATTCCTCTTAATATTGACCGTGAAATATAAAATAGAAACTAAATAAATAAAACTAATAAAACTGTATTTTTTTCAGAGCATGCGCGTGAGTAACCTTATTAGATATTCTTAGCCTTATTCATACACAGATTTAAGAGGTATTTTAGTTAACGAATGTCTTGTCTTCTTCGCGCAAACTGAATTCTAAAGTCGTTCGAAAGGGACAAAACATTCGATAACTAAAATAGGTTTTTAATCTGTCTATGAATGTCGTTAGAAGTTTTATAAATCAACTTTCGTGCTTTATTAGTATCGAACAGGGCGCAAATTGCCTTACTATTGAAATCTGAAGGCACGCCTCTAACTTGGAGTCATGTAATAGTCAATCACCACGCATTATAAGCATTGCTACTAAAATAATATGTAAAAAAGAAATCTCACTGCACTACTTGTCATTCCTTATTTTTATTGTCTGCTTTTTAGATGTTGTTTAATGTAGATGGCTCCACCTGTAACTAGGTGAACAATATACGAAGATTTAAAGTTTATTGTATAGATATTTAAGTTACTTATTGCATCATCTGTTGATGGATCATATAAAATTTACAAATAAAATAAAAATAAGCAAAGAAAACATCGTGAGGAAACCTGCATACCGTAGCAATTTACAATAATTTATACGTGAAGTCTGCTTACAATAGGCCTAAGCTCTTTCAATCGAATCTCTACAAAGGTCCAACATTCTCTAAAAGTAAAGGTTTATAGTTATCAACCGTTTAGTTCTAAAATTCATGGCTTAGAATTTTGTTTAACAAACATGTATTAATTATTTTCAAATATTTTCAGACTAGAATCGTAAGTAAATTTTACTTGGAATACATATATACATACATAAACTCACGCCTTTTTTCCAGAACGGGTAGTCAGAGGCGCCACCAGCCACCCACGTTTCGCCTTTTATTTTCCCTCCCACGATGTGATTGGGGGCGAGCCTATCGGCATATCGGACACAAATTCCTGATTACGAGCTAATAATGAATAATAATGAATGCACCCATAATATAGATATAATTTAGATTGTCATTTTTTGTTCTATCACTCGGTTCGGAAGCGGTTTTCACTAGAGAAGAACGGGCAAGAAACTCTAGCGTTGCTCTTTTCAAAACCAGTTTACAATGTAGTGATTATTACAAAGTTAAAATATGCTATCTATTTCTATTCTATTCTAGCACAATCTAGAAGCAATTCAAGAGGTGAAAGGTCACTACGTGTATGTAGTCTTCATCTTCAGACCGTTTAAAGTGGAAAACGCGGCCTCTTATTACCTCCGCTTCGAATCTAGGAAACATAACACTAAAGCGAAATATACCAAGTTCCTTACTCTAAGTAAGTTTGACATTAAACTACAATTCTATCGCTACTATACTATAATAATATGGGGGTGGTGGCTCCTTTTTTATTGCTGTGAATGGCGAGACGAGCATGCCATTCGCCTGGTAAGCGATACGACCGCTCATGGACAGTAGCTAAACCAAACGCCATGAATAACAAAACCATTGCATTCCACTGCGCTCGCCATCCTGAGACATTGTTAAGTCTCAATATGTAAGATACAAGAGGCGCCGTGCCGGATTACCAGGAGTTCAGTGTATAAACATTGAATAAACTCGATAGTTACCATCAGATAATAGGGTATTTGACTCCATTTTTTTATTGTATACATCAAAAGGTATCCATATCCAAAATCTTGCAAACAAAGAATTTTGTAAATCCATTCAGAATTAAAGAAGTTAGAAACATTTTAAATCTTGGGAGTAAAAACAAAGGGATGCAAAACAAAACTAGTGACGTCACTAGTCTCAATATGTATTACAGTGCGCGCGTGTGAAAGAGACAGTATGATGTCCCCACTACACTCCCACTCGTTTTTTTAAATAGTAATATTTGCCTCATGTTACAAGCTACTTTAATACTGTTTTGACAGAAATGTTTTATTTTTATGTTATTTATGTTTGGACGCGAAATAATACAAAAAATCGATCATAGTCAAATACCCTATTATCATCACCGATAACAATATAAAACATTCTCTTTCAGATATAGCCACAACTACAGTACAAACCAAATCACTAGAATTGTTACCGAGTCAGCCGCTGAACTTAACCAACATTCCCTTAAAATGTAACCGATGTGTACTGAAAGGAGTTATGCTGAGAGCCGTTGACGGGACCGTTGCTAATCTAGATCCATCTAGATATAGTCTCAAAGGATTTATTGATAAGTAAGTCGTAGCAATTAAATAAATACCCATAGTCACACACATAGTCCTGACCCCACACTAAGATCGAGTCGTGTGTCGTGAAACTACGAGAGACTTTTCGGTGTCAACACCCAGACCCGAAACAAATACCTGTGGTTCACACAAATATTTGTCTCGGTGCGGGATCGTAGCGGTCTCTCGTTTCACAAGCGTCTAACCAACTGCGCCACGGAGGCTGTCAATTGTACCTCTTTTAACATAAGGAATCCCTCTTACATCCCTGTTTACCTTGAGGTTGGTAGATAGAGTATTTCGGATTTCTAACTGTCTATTCAGCCTCAGGAAGTCCACTAAACATGGGCCTTCCCCAATGATCTCCACATAGACTTGGAAGCCTGCATCCAGCGATTTCCTGCAACCTTGACAAGGTCGTCTTTCCACCTAGTAAGTGAGCGTCCAACCGAATTTCTACCGGCTAAGATCCCCATGAACTTCATCACATAAGGGTCTCCGGGATCTTAAGGAACACACCAAAGCCTTTTTAGTATCTAACGTAGAACTACGCGAGGTGAGAAAATATTGCTCGTCACTTGTTTCTCTCGAGTTTTTTTTTTTTTTTTTTAAACTGGTACGGCATAGTGACTGCATTGCACCTGATGGTAAGTGTTAATGCCGTCCAGATAGAGTATCGAATGGTATCAGACGGTAGTCTCATACCATTCGACACAATCATGCCGGCCCGCTGAGATGCCTCTTCACGCTACGGCGGAAGGACCCAGGATTATAGGAAGGAGGGAACACGTACGATGGCAAACCGTTCCACAGCTTGACTGTACGGCAGAAAAAAGAATTAGAGAACCTTTTGGTTCGAGTTTAAACGGTATGGTATAACTGTAGGAAAATTCTTGGGTTATTGGCCATATCGTCCGAATACCAGGTGACAACTTCCAAAAACTGATAATGACCGGACGAATGCAGAGCAAGATATCAAGGGGCAGGAACCCAAAGCGCTGAACGGATCAGATCACCACACTCATGACCGTGGATGAAGCGATTCAAGTCGCTAAAAATCGGACCAGATGGCACTACGCGAATGATTGTCTCCTGGATTACTCATGACCCCCAGCATTGGGGAATCGACGCAAGGGGAGGAGGTGGAGGAGGAGGGGGGGGGGGAGGAGGAGTAGGATAGCTAAATAAGCCTCCATAACATTGACAAACCAACATTGAATAATATACCAGTCTTTTCCTGGATGCATGAACCAGCACGGTTTATTTCTGCGCCTTCGTCTTTGCCTTCTGGCGGGAGTAGGAATTATCGTATCTTATTGTATCAGCCAATATACGTCCCAATGCAGGGCACGGGCCTCCTCTACAATCGAGAACGATTGAGAGGGGTAGGCGGACTTCACACACCATAGAAATTGATCAAAACAATTCTGATTCAAATTTCAAAATGGCGGCTACATTTGTAATAACAAAAGTTCATTAATAACTATAGAAAAAATACTTATTAAAATGTTTTTGTATTTTTTTCAGCCAAGGCAAACAGTTAAGTATATTTTTGCATAATTACTAATTGACTAATATTAGCTAATATAGTTAAGTCCTTCTACAGACCATAAGACTCCTTTAAAATTGAAATAGTTTAAACCATATAGGTGACCGGATCAATAACTAAAAAGTTCAAAATGGCGCCTAAAATTGTTCCATATTTTCATACATACATAAACACACGCCTTTATCCCAGAAGGGGTAGGCAGAGGCGCCACCAGGACACATTTCGCCTTGTATGTTCCGTCCCACGATGTGATAGGCGACGAGCCTATGGCCATATCGGGCACAAATTCCTGACTCCGGGCTGATAATGAATAGAAAAATCCAATATCACTTTGCCCGACCCGAGATTCTCAGCTTTGTAACCATACAATAACGCCACCGAGGCAGTCCATATTTTCACCATTATCTAAATAAAAATAAATCCATTTCAAAACAGAAGAAAATGATTTGTAAGGTACAAAAATAATTTATTCCCAGGCAAAAATACATTGAAATGGAACTAGACGGAACCAGGCCTCAAGATTTTGGAGACTACTTCGCCATCATACAGAACGAAGACGGAACCGAAGAAAGGATTAAAGCTCTTACCATAGCTGGTAAGAATAATGATTGTCTTTTAAGTATACAGGGTTCCAGAATGCGACCGAAAACGAAGCCAGGTGGTAGTATTCGTAACTTCAGACGCAACTAAATTTCACAAAAAAAAACGGTATTGCTTTTTTGCAATTTTTTACTTATCGTCGTATTTGGGTGATAAATACATAGTTTTTCTAAAATTATGACGTATCACGTACACCGCTTTATTTTGAAACACGCAATGGTATGTAAGGTTTTAAATGACTATTTTCGCAAAACCAGGTTATTAACACCCAAACACGTTGATATTTAAATATTTGCAAAAAAAATCTGTCGCTTATTTTGCGTAATGTTTAGTTGCGTTGTGTCTGTAACCACTAAAACTACCACCTGGCTTCGTTTTCGGTCGCAGTCTTGATATACCCGGATATAAGGATATATAAAAGGATTGTTTTACAGGATGTTAGAGAATCAATGACACACTATAACGATGAAGGAAAATATTGTGAGGAAACCTGCATACCGTAGCGACTTGTAAGAATTTCTATGGTATGTAAAGTCCTTGCACTAGGCCAGCGTGGTGGACTATATCTAACCCCTCTCAATCGTACTCTCGATGGTAGAGGAGGCGCGTGCCCTGCAGTGTTATAATAATCATGTTGATTGAAATCACTTTGCTTATCTAATAATAAAAAAATACTGAAAAAATAATTTTTATTTTCGTTTAAATTATGTTAAGTGCATTTTTTAATATTTCCAAAATGTTTTCAGCTCCAGGTACTGTTCACCGACATTTTTTTTGATATTTAATTAAATTAATTAACTAATGGATTGTTGACTTCCTAAAGCCGTTTATTAAAAAAAAAATCATCTTATTTTAACTTATATTTGTGACCTGTTTTACTTATTTCATTTGTTTTTCAAGGATTCATTTTTCGTAACTGCTAAAAATAATTATATATTTGCAGTAATGGGTAAGCATTAACAATGTTTTAATCGTAAGGACCAATAGCCCATTTTCATACACTCTTGTCTATTTATCTAGAGACGCACAAACAATTTTTTTTGCAATACAAATCAAGTAGATGCCTAAAAATTACGCTCAAAATTGAGACTTATAATTGCAGTCAAACTCTAATTTATCACATGATTAAAAATAATACAGGTAAAGTAAAAATTCACGTCTTTTTATATTTTAAAGATTTTTACAACTTACAATGTGTACAAAAGTTCGTGAACAATTTTTTTTATTGCGTTGTCTGGCGAGACTGGCATGTCGTTCGCCTGATGGAAAGCGATACGACCGCTCATGGACAGTAGCAAAACCAAACAACACCACGAATTACAAAACGATGCTTGAATTTTCACTGCGCTCGCCATCCTGAGACATTGTTAAGTCTCAGTATGTCCAGTAGTTACTCTGGCTACAATGTCCTTCAAACCGGAACATGACAGTGGATTTACACTGTTGTTTGGCGGGAGAAATAGACAATGCGTTTGCGTTTAGCGTTGCCAATAACAAAATTTCTTCTATTTCGTTCGAGTCAGTGGCTCAAAATTTAACCGTTAAGACCTTTATAATTGGCCTAGTAGGTCGCTATATCTGTCATAGTACCTACTTATAGCAGCATCTGTAGCCTCGATGATGACCCTTCTTGCAGACAGGCCACAGTGGGCACATCAATAAGTGTGACAGATTGTTCCGGGGCGCCACTGTCCAAGGAAAACATCGCGAGGAAACCTGCATACCGTAGCGATTTTAAAGAATTTCTACGGTATGTAAGTCCGCCAACCCGCACTAGGCCAGCGTGGTGGACTATATGGCCTAACCACTCTCAATCGATTCTCTCGATTGTAGAGTAGGCCCGTGCCCAGCAGTGGGACGTATATGATATAGCGCCACTGTCACAATCAGACTAATTTATTTCAGAGTTAATTATACATGCAAATAATTTATTTATTAATAATTCATTGTAATTTCAGATGTTCGTAAGTATTTAGGTTGTTGTTTCGTCAGCCTTCTTGGCGCAGTTGGTTAGACGTCGGCTGTGAACGGGAGCCTGTTAGGATCTCCGTACTAAAATTAGAATTTCCGAAAACCAGTAATATTTTCTTTCTTCTCTAAGTTCTGTTCAACAGTCATATTAAAAATATAGTGTCTATATTCCCCGTCTTAATTTGAAATCTTATTTTAATTACTCAGTGTAACTTATTTATTAATAATATTTAAATATTATAATATCAAAACAAAACAATGTCAAAAAATTGGCAAAATTTGAGTTTCACCGGTGAAGGTGAAGGAAAACATCGTGAGGAAACCTGCATACCGTAGCGATTTTAAAGAATTTCTACGGTATGTAAGTCCGCCCGCACTAGGCCAGCGTGGTGGACTATATGGCCTAACCACTCTCAATCGATTCTCTCGATTGTAGAGTGGGCCCGTGCCCTGCAGTGGGACGTATATGGGCTGATATAGGAGTTTCACCAATATTAACTCAAGACCTATGCTGTACCAACTTTTAAGCAATGATTCTTTATTCTTAAATAATACTACATTTTTACCATTGCTACTACTTCAAAATATATTTAACTAACTAACAAACATTATTTCAGGCAACGGTAAGTAATAATTACTTTTATTTTTATGAAAATTATTGTAGATACATCCTCTAATATTTAAAACATAATTGAATTTAACTTAATAGTCCTTATTTTCAGTTCAGTTTCTCAGACGTTTATTAAAAGAGAATTGAAAATTATTCATTAATTTACCAAATACAAATATAATACATATAATTTCTTTATGTTCCATTTTTTATGTCAGTTTAATAGTTTTTAGCAATAAATAAAAAGAAAGAGTTTTTTTTTTTTGATGACTAGAAAAAGTCATAATCGTAAATAGTTACGGCCTTATTTATAGACAGTTTTATAACCTATTTTAGTTATCGAATGTTTTATCCCTTTCGAACGATTTTGAATTAAGTTTGAGCGAAAACTACATTCGATATCTAAAGCTAGAAGTCGAAGATACGAGTATCGTAAAGATATAAAAAGGTAAAGACTGCCTCGGTGGCGCAGTTGTACTATGGTACAATTACAAAACTGAGGTCTCAGGTTCGAGTCCCGGGTCGGGCAAAGTGATATTGGATTTTTCTTTTCATTATCAACTCGGAGTCAGAAATTTGTGATCGATATGATGCTAGGCTCGCCCCCTATCACATTGTGGGACGGAACATACAAGGCTAAACGTGGGTGTCATGGTAGCACCTCTGCCTACCCCTTCTGGGAAAAAGACGTGAGTTTATGTATAAAAAAGTTGCATGGCGTAAACATAGTCAGAACACGATAATCTATGGCGGTTATGTCATGCGATAATCGCATACGATTCTTCGCGAGAAACTCTCGTGTAAATGGCGTTAAAAATAGGTTTTAAAACTATTAATAAAGCCGTTATAGTCACAAATATGCTACATAAGCTAACATCTGTTTATTTCCCCCAGTTCTCAAAGCAGTCCGGCTGAAAACGTCTTCAACGGTAGGCTCCCACTACGACCGCCAGGTTTCCTTTAACTGCGACGTATGTTCCCTCGTGGATGTGTTGTGTGGTGGCGAGTCGGTGCTCGGTGCGGGCAGGGTCACCGTGGTGCAGGGCGCCAGGATCATCAGCTTCAACTTCCCCAGGTAAGAGAAATAAATACACCCAACAGTCACATACATAGTCCTGACGCCACTAAGATCGAGTCTTGTGTCGTATCAGAAACTACGAGAGACTTTTCACACAAACACCCAACCCCGGAACAAATACCTGTGGATCACACTAATATTTGTTTCGTTGCGGGGATCGAAGCCGCGGCCTCTCGTTTCACAGCCGGCGTCTAACCAACTGCGCCACGGAGGCTGTCAACATTGTAAATTTCTGCCTCTTATACAGGGTATATCCAGATTGCGACCGAAAACAAAGGCAGTCAGTGGTTTTAGTGACTACAGATACAATGCAATTATAACTTTGGCAACAATAACGATAGTTTTTAGCAATTAATACTAATATACACCCAACAGTCACATACATTCCACTGAAATACTTTATTTTATTTTATGTATTTTTAGAAAAGCAAAGCGTTAATAATATTATCAAAAAGCTTTATTATATAAACTAATAAATAAATACACCCAACAGTCACATACATAGTCCTGACCCCACACTAAGATCGAGTCTTGTGTCGTATCAGAAACTACGAGAGACTTTTCGGTCTCACAAACACCCAGACCCGGAACAAATACTCGTAAATTGTACTAACCAATTGCGCCACGGAGGCTGACGGAATATTTAGCTATGTAAAATGGAACTTTACAACTAAAAGTTCATTAAAGAACACTGTTATAAGAAGACTAGGTATATAAAAATCAATAGTCTTTTTTTATTGCGATGAATCGCGAGACGAGCATGCCATTCGCCTGATGGTAAGCGATACGACCGCTCATGGGCAGTAGCAAAACCAAACACCATGAATTACAAAGCAATGCTTGGCATTCTACTGCGTTCGCCAGACGTAAGATGTTAAGTCTCATTATATCCAGTTGCTCTGGCTACAATGTCCTTCAAACCGGAACACAACAGTGCATTTACACGGCTGTTTGTTGGAGAAATAGACATTGCGGTGGTACCTACCCAGGCCGCCTCTTACATATGAGAGACCTACCACCAGTGAATATGACATACATACATACATAAATACACGCCTTTTTCTTGAAGGTGTAGGCAGAGGAAGCACCAAGACACCCACATTTCGCCTTGTATGTTACGTCCCATGACGTGATAGGGGGCGAGTCTATCGCCATATCGGGCACAAATTTCTGACTCCGGGCTGATAATGGACAGAAAAACCTAATATCACAGTTCAACCCGGGATTCGAACCCGAGACTTCAGCTTTCCTATATAGTGTATCTATGACCTCAACAACTACGCCACTGAGGCAGTCTAGAATGATTAGAATCTAAATTCTAGACATAAATTATTTAGCATCGTGTAGATGCTTTCAAAAATTTTGATTCATGTATTTATTTAAGAGTATGTAAGTACCGAACATCTCCCAATTTCCCTTTATATATCGACTTTAGAACGAAACCATAGCGCGATGTAGGTTTTTCCGACACTTTTCCTTATAAATCTCGCGATCCTACTCTCTGAGATTGTGTGAGAGTGTCGTGATATTTGCACAAACAAATTATACAATTTATAAAGAATTTAATTAATTTTTAAATTCGTTTTTTCGCGAGTAATGGGTGAAAAACTGGTAGTTTAGGCGGAAGTGGCGCCATCTCTTGCAGGGTTGGTAAATTAAACTTCTTGGGGTGCGACAGGTTTCGTGTTACTTAATAGTGTTCATTTTGACGATATAATACGGCGAAACGTGGTTGTCCTGATAGCACCTCTGCCTACCCCTTCTGGGAAAAAGGCGTGAGCTTATACAGTATGCAAATAAATACATCCAACAGTGACATACATAATCCTGACCATACACTTATCTAGTCTTGTGTCGTGGGTATCAGGAACTACGAGAGAGTTTTCGGTCTCACAAACACCCAGACCCGAAACAAATACCAGTGGATCACACAAACATTTGTTTCGGTGCGGGATCGTAGCGGTCTTTCGTTTCATAAGCGTCTAACCAACTGAAATGAAATTAAATGAAAATAATTGATTGAATCCATTAAAATGTTCAACATTATTTAGATTCAGTAATTTTTTATCACCCGGTTCGGAAAGCGGTTTTCACTAGCGAAGAACGGGCAAGAAACTCTAGTGTTGCTCTTTTCAAAACCAGTTTACAATGTAGTGATTATTACAAAAATTACAAATCGGTGTAAATCAGAGCAGTTCAACTGCGCCACGGAGGCTGTCAACATGAATGCAGTGGCGGATTATCCCTAAGGCAAACTACGAAGGGGCGCGCGATGATTTCGGATATCTTCGTATATGCAAAACCATCTAATGTTTTAATTATGCTACATACGAATCGCATTCGTTCGCTAAATGAACTATACATACATGTAATGTTTATTTTTTAATATGGCTGCTAGAGAGGCGCCTTTGAGGTGCTTGCCTAGGGCGCTCTCATAATTTAATCCGCCCCTGCTTGTATGTCTGGCATGTGTTTATTGTTTTAGCTTTGAAGACACCAATGCGTGCGTGTATATGGGAGTTTTTACGAAAGACAACAGTACTTATAGAAAGGTCCTGGCTGTTTTTGAAAGTAAGTACTAATAATATAACAGTTTCTTAGATATTATTACAACAAATATCTTGTAAATACAAAATAAGTACTATGTGTATAGTCATAAGAGCTATTTAATTGCCTACGTGACCAATAAACGAATTCCATTTCATTTCATAAACGAATTTCATTTCATTAGAAATAAAACTAATTTTGACGGATTTTATCGCAGATTTGGTTTAATTATTACATTTTTGACTTCCCCACGTTTCGATTACATTGCAGCTTTCGTGGTGACGCGACTGAAGTAAAAAATATATACCATTGGTTTAATTTTTTTAGTCAGTCTACTGGTGATATGAAATGAAATGAAATGAAAATATTTATTGAACCCATAAAATGTCATACATTATTTAGATTCAGTCACTTTTTTCCACTACCACCCGGTTCACAAGGCTGTTTTCGCCAGAGAAGAACGGGCAAGAAACTCTAGCGTTGCTCTTTTCAAAATAAGTTTACAATACAATAATTATACAGAGGTTGCAGCGCAGTTAAATTCAGAGCAGTTCATAGATAATTTAGAATAATAATTATGGATAGTTTTATTGGTCAAGTGATTTTGTACGGCTGAGTTAGGTAAGTAAAGTCACCCAGAACACGGAAACAGTGCACTGCTTCACCAAAGCAATGAATAGCAATAAAAGTCTTAAAGCAATTAAAAGTTATCATTATAAGCAAGTCGAGTAGACCAGTCCACACAAGCAGCACTCGTTCACGAGTATGACGCATGTGCCAGCCATCGGCCTCCTCAACCATGTTACAGGGAAGTGACCGACCCGGCACACGACGCCGCCGCAAGCACAGACGTTTTAGCGAGCATGACTTACTCAAATTGCTTACAACTACGATGAAATTAAATGAACTAATTATTACATCACAGATAAAAATGGTTTTATTTCAAAATACTCTTCTTCGTAATTTCTTCTCAATTCAATCCATCTAATGGTTGTCTGGAAGAAATCGCTGTAAGCGATAAGACCGCCGATTGTAACCTTTATTTAATCTAGTTTTAATATACATTTTTTATTCTTTATGTATGTGGTGTTCAATAAAGAATTTGTAAATAAATAAATACTCTTAGAGATTAAATAAATCTTACTACGGTAAAGATTTACTTAATAATGACAATTTTTAATAAATATATTAATAAGTTTGAATTTATTTTCAAGATGACTGTAAGTATTAAATAATCATATTTTAACATCCGCATAAAAATATACTGTTCTGTTTGTTAACTAAAAACATTATTTAAGAAATTTCTGTTTATAGAAAATAAATTTCTACGGTATGTATGTCCGCCAACCCGCACTAGGCCAGCGTGGTGGACTATATGGCCTAACCACTCTCAATCGATTCTCTCGATGTAGAGGAGGCTCGTGCCCAGCAGTGGGACGTATATGGGCTGATACAGACAGACAGACATTTTTTCACCATCTAAAAAGCAGGATCGAAAGCATTTTACATCTGACGTATCTGTAATAGGCGAGACGAATGATTTTCAAATTATATTCTAAAATATGGGCACACATTTATTATATACGAAAAAATCTATATTTCAAGAATTAACAAAGGCTTAACACAGTTTTAAGCCATTTTTCTAATAATTTTTCAATAGTGCACAAAAAACGCTAGTAGGTGTCATGGCGTCCGCTTTGATGTCACTACTAGGTAAACATGTCATTGTGTACTACTAAATCTGTGGTCTATGCGCAGCGAATGCGTCATGTTTACATAGGCGTGACATCATGCGTTGTGAAGAGCGTTTTTGTCAAAATGGCCGATTGCTATATTTTGTACTTTGATTTTATTTAAAATCTTATTAATCTCCAAGTATAGATTAAAACTGAATTATCATTTGAAATCCTTGTAATACATATTTTCCCTTAAAAACATAAAATCTTTAATTTTTTGATACTGTCGTCTCGCCTATTCTATATCTATCAATAAGTATGCTATAAGATACTTCCGAAACGTAACTGAGGATATCCATAAGACTTCAGTTTCCACCATCGTGTGAAGTAATAGTAACTTTTTTTATTGCGAATGATGAGACGAGCCTGCCATTCGCCTGATGGAGCGATACGACCGCTCATGGACAGTAGCAAAACCAAACACCATGAATTACAAGGCAATGCTTGGCATTCCACTGCGCTCGCTATCCTGAGACATAAGATGTTAAATCTCATTATACCCAGTTACTCTGGCTACAATGTCCTTCAAACCGGAACACAACAGTGCATTTACACTGCTGTTTGTTGGAGAAATAGACATTGCGGTGGTACCTACCCAGGCGGCCTCTCACATTTGAGAGACCTACCTAATCACATTGGTAGATTTAAGATTTCTAATCCTATAGGGTCTCGGGCAATCATTTATAAGCTTTTTATATAATTAATTACCAAATATTTCAACCCATTTCAGCACCAAGTAAGTTGCATTTTATTAAAGCGATATTTTTATGCGAAAGTGCTTGTTGGGCTGTTAGTAACAGACCCGACGCGGCTGCCAACATCTTCACGGAGATCGCAGATTCAAATCCCAGGGCACACCTCAGACTTTTCGGTGTCATGTGTGTATTAGTCAATCACCACGCACTATAACGGTGAAGGAAACATCGTAACCTGCATACCGTAGCGATTTGTAAGAATTTCTATGGTATGTAAAGTCCGCCCGCACTAGGCCAGCGTGATGGACTATATCTAACCCCTCTCAATCGTACTCTCGATTGTAGAGGAAGCCCGTGCCCTGCAGTGGGACGTGTATGGATTGATACAGATTTTTTATTGCTAAGAAGCAAACGGCTCAGTTAATCCCTACCAATATTATAAATGTGAATGTAAGTTTGTTTGTTACGCTATCACGCGAAAACTACTCAACCGATCATCATGAAACTTTGTACACATATTCTTGGAGGTATTAGAAGTAACATAGACTACTTTTTATCCCGAAAAGTTTAGTGTTCCCGTGGGATGAAGAAGGAATTCCGATATATTTGCTACTTTTTATACTCAAAAGGATAGGATGGGACTGGATTACATTCCATTAGTGAGAAAGAGACGGGGCGGGCGGGATATAACGAGACGGCATGGGAGATTTCAAATAAAGTTAACCACGCAAACGAAGTTTGCGGGCAGAAGCTAGTGATGAAATAAATGGTAAATTGTTTTCAGTGATTAAAATAACTTCAGCGGCAGTCGTAGATGCTCCGAATGAGGGAGAGCAATTAGAACACGAAGTCACTTACGTCTGTGACACGGAATGTAATGTTGAAAAGGTTAGTATTAAACAAGGATTTTCTACAATCTATACATGCAATTTTGTAATCGATGTCTGTACATGGAAGATAAATGAGAAAAACTAATATGGGGGTCTGTATTAACGTAATAGAACCCAAAACAATGATTTTTATGATTTTTGTCTGTCTGTGCGGTTATGCGCGGTGATCTCAGACAGATTTCGATGTTTGGTATGGAGGTAGCTGACACCTTGAATTAACACATAGGCTACTTATTATTCCGTAAAATTTAGTGTTCTCGTAGGATCAGCAAGGAATTCAAATATATTTGTTACCTTTTTAAATTAGAAAGTATCGGATGAGTCAGGATTACATACCTGGAGTATGACAAGCCTTTTTCCCAGAAGTGTTATGCAGAGGTTCCACCAGGACACCCACATTTCGCCTTGTATGTTCCATCCACGATGTGATAGGGGGCGAGCCTATCGCCATATCGGGCACAAATTCCTGACTCCGGGCTGATAATGAATAGAAAATCCAATATCACTTTCCCAGACCCGAGAACTCAACACCTCAGCTTTAACACACAGTAGTACAACTGCGCCACCGAAGGAGCCAAGTAAATATACTACAAAGTTATATTACTGCCTCGGTGGCGTAGTTGTATTACGGTACGGTTACAAAGCTGAGGTCTCGGGTTCGAGTCCTAGGTCGGGCAAAGTGATATTGGATTTTTCTATTCATTATCAGCCCGTAATTTGTGCCCGATATGGCGATAGGCTCGCCCCCTATCACATCATGGGACGGAACATACAAGGCGAAACGTGGGTGTCCTGGTGGCGCCTCTGCCTACCCCTTCGGGGATAAAGGCGTGAGTTTATGTATGTATGTATGTAAGTTATATTAATTTCAGGTAACTGTTAATGGAATTCTATTGGAATTGGCTACACGAAGAAGCAGTGGAGCAGGATCTTATGCTTTCTATGAGGTACGTGTCTTGTATGCCTGGTATATCCAGACTGCGACCAAACGAAGCCAGGTGGTAGTTTTAGTGACTACAGACACAATGCAACTAAAAATTAGACGAAAAAAGCAGCAGTTTTTTGCAATATTTTAAAAATCTAGTTTAAGTAAATAAATAAGTAAATAAACACCCAACAGTCACATACATAGTTCTGACTCCACACTAAGATCGAGTCTTGTGTCGTGTATCAGGAACTACGAGAGACTTTTCGGTCTCACAAACACCCAGACCCGAAACAAATACTTGTGGTTCACACAAACATTTGTCTCGGTGCGGAATCGAACACGCGGCCTCTCATTTCACAGCCGGCGTCTAACCAACTGCGCCACGGAGGCTGTCGAGTTTGGGTGGCAAATACCTAGTAATTGCTAAAATAATAATTTCAACTTTTGCGTTATATTACGTCTTTAAATATAAATAGGTTTACATTATTATTTTAGGAAAACTATGTATTTATTTATCACCCAAATACGACAAGTAAAACATTACAAAAAAAATTGTCGCTTTATTGGGAAATTTTAGTTGCATTGTGTCTGAAGTCACTAATACTACCACCTGGCTTCGTTTTCAGTCGCGGTCTTGATATATTCATTATGCGCTATATTTATTTTGAAATAAATTACATAATGAGATAATCCAAGTTTCTGACAAGAATTCATCTTACTGTGGAGTCAGGATTATGTATGTGACTGTTGGGTGTATTTATTTGTTCCAGGCAACACAATCATCAATTGTGATTCGTATAAACGAATTCTCCCTTGATTATGAAGGGGTTTATCAAGCTCTATTTACTACGCCATCCGGAAATATTACTAAAACCATTGTGGAAATAAAGTAAGTACATATGTTAGTATTAAACCCCGTCGAATAATCTAATAGTTTTTTTTTTTTTTGTAAAACGGGATTAATCGAAACTCCAAGGTGAATTGAACGAAACTGTCCACTGAAGAACAGCGCTGTGGAGCGGCTTACGCTGCACTGTTTTTTGCTGGGATGGTCACCTACATATATATGTATATACATAAACTCACACCTTTATCCCAGAAGGGGTAGGCAAAGGCCATCAGGACACCCAGTTTTCGCCTTGTATGTTCCGTCCCATGATGTGATAGTAAGCCTATCGCCATATCAGGCACAAATTCCTGACTCCGGGCTGATAATGAATGTAAAAACCAAATATAACTTTGCCTGACCCGGGATTCGAACCCGAGATCTCAGCGTTGTAATCGTACCGTAGTACCGTAGTTTCCTAAGGGAAAAAAATTACCATAAAATACTAATAAGTAATATAATACTTAATATAATAAAATTAATATAAAAATTACAACGAATATCTTGTAAATAGAAAATAAGTACTATGTGTATTGACTTGTCATAAGAGCTATTTAATTGCCTACGTGACCAATAAACGAATTTCATTTAATTTCATTTCATTTCAGTACTACTGCGCCACGGGGGTAGGCAGTAATAATAAGTATTGTCAATAAAACCTTGTTTACTAATAAAAACATTTATTTCAGGGATACATCTCAGAAAGAAGAGGAGGGACCATCAGGTTATTATATTCAAAGCTCATAAAAAAATCTAGCTCATACTCGACCCACTGCAGGGCACGGGCCTCCTCTACAATCGAGAGTACGATTGTGAAGGTTAGGCCATATAGCCCCCCAGCCACTATAACAGTGAAGGAAAATATCGTCAGGAAACCTGCGTACCATAGCGATTTGTAAGAATTACTATGGTATGTAAAGTCCTTGCACTAGGCCAGCGTGGTGGACTATATCTAACCCCTCTCAATCGTACTCTCGATTGTAGAGGAGGCCCGTGCCCTGCAGTGGGACGTATAAGGGCTGATACAGATCCATGAACAGATAAAAGTACTCAACATATTCCTTGGAGTCATGAATCGTGATGAAAATATTTCGATGGTTATACTCGAAGACTTCGTGTCAGCAGTAAAACATTAAATGATATTTTTATACTTCAATTATTTAAATGCTTTTGTTATTACAGATACTACTGGTATAGATTCAATATTATAATATTATTTCTTTTTTATACTAACACAAATTAGAAAAATGTGCCTGATGGTACGCGTAGTGCAGATAAGATTATCCACATGATGTTCATCTCTCGACACAATGATGCCTGATTGTATCCGGATATACCGGGTATATCAAGACTGCGACCGAAAGCGAAGCCAGGTGGTAGTTTTAGTGGTTACAAACACGATGCAAATAAAAAATTTGCTAAAAAAGTGACAGATATTTTTTGTATTTTTTTTTAATTCGTCGTTTTTGGGTGCTAAATACGTAGTTTTTGCGAAAATACGAATTTAAGCCCTTGCGTACTATTTCGTGTTTAAAATAAAGAGGTGTACATCTTTATTTTAGGAAAACTATGTATTTATCACCCAAATACGACGATAAGTAAAAAATTACCAAAAAAAAAATTGACGAGAAAGTTGTGTCTGAAGTCACTTATACTACCACCTGGCTTCGGTTTCGGTCGCAGTCTTGATATACCCTGTATATCACCCAAATACGACGCTAAGTAGAAATTTTTACTTGCATTGTGTCTGAAGACACTAATACCACCTGGCTACATTTTCGGTCGCGATCTTGATATACCCTGTATAATATTGTTTACACTTTACAGAGGCAGCTGGTACGTATTAAATATAAAAATAACATCATTTTAATTTGTCTGCTTCTGGCCAGATGGAGACGACTTGCACAAGAGGGCCGGCAGCGACTGGACGCGTGAAGCAGCAGACCGGGCTCTGTGGCGTACCGCCGGAGAGGCTTATGTCCAGCAGTGGACTGCAACGATCATTGACATATTTGCAATGTATAAAACTTGCAAGGCTTCAATGTACATAATATGGGATATTTTACCTAATATTTAACTAATTTATTAATGTTATTACATCTTCTATACATATAATAAATTTATAACCGATCGATGTCTGTACATGGAAGATAAATAAGAAAAACTAATATGGGGGTCTGTATTAACGTAATAGAACCCAAAAAAATGATTATTAGAATTTCTGTGTTTTTCTGTGCGGTTGTGCGCGATGAACTCGAAAACGGCTTAACGGATTTCGATGAAATTTGGTATGGAGGTAGCTGACACCCCGGATTAACACTTGGGCTACTTTTTATCCCGAAAAATTTAGTGTTGCCGTGGGATGAAGAAGGAATTCTACATTTTTAATACTCAAAAGGATGGGATGGGGCTAGACGCCTTGCATTAAGTGAAATGAGATGGGACGGGTGGGATATAACGGAACGGGACGGGACTGGATGGAAAACTCCAAATAAAGTTAATTTCAAATAAAGTAAATCACGCAGGCGAAATTTGCGGGCAGAAGCTAGTTTGATAATAAGAAACATTCAAATTTAAATTTTCAACGTTATTTTTACAGACGCTGGTATTTTTTAACCATAATACTAGTTCACATATTTAATTTTAATTCTCAGTGCTCGTGACCACAAAAATCAACGTGAGTTTGTGTACGTATGTTATGCTAACACTAATCATCTACCATCAGAGACGACAGCAGACGCAGGTACGGTAGCTGATGGTGTCACCACCGCTGCAGCAGGTGAAGCTACCATAGCTACCACCGTCGCCGCCGCAGCCACCGCGGCACCGGCGTCCCCGGCACCGGCCTAGCAAAATAATTTGTACGCTTACACTGGTACGATACGAATCCCTTCTTATTAACAAATACAGGGTATATCAAGACCGCGACCGAAAACGAAGCCAGGTGGTAAAATTAGTGATTTCAGACACAATGCAATTGAAAATTTCGCAAAAAAATTGTCATTTTATTTTTGTATTTTTTTGCTTTAGGTCGTATTTGGGTGATAAATACATAGTTTCCTAAAATAATGATGTCAATTTTCAAGACGCAATGGCACATAAGTGTTTATATTACTGTTTTCGCAAAAACTAAGTATTTTCCACCTAAAAAAGACGATTTTTAAAAAATTGCATAAAAAAATCTGTCGCTTTTTTTGCGAAATTTTTAGTTGCATTGTGTCTGTAACCAATAAAGCTACCACCTGGCTTCGTTTTCGGTCGCAGTCTTGATATACCCGGTATAAAAAGAATTAATGGGGGAAGAGGGGCCTTAAATAAAGGAAATGCTTTTAAAATATTTCATTCTCATTTCAGATCACCTGAAAAAACGACTGAAGCGAGAAATGGATTAACGAAACTCAAAATTATATGATATATATAAATATATGTTTATATGGAGCATTCATGACGTGTTTTCATATATTACACGTCGGAAATATCTGTGGACCTGAATAATTGACGTCATTGGAACATAAGTTCAGCAAATTCAAAATATAGGTTTAACTAATTGAATTAAAATAGAAAAAAGAATAAACAATAGAATTCGCATCCATCTCAAAACGTTTTTAATGTAAAATAACATAGTAGATAGGGGAACACAAAAATATGAAATGTGAACCGCATTCCAGCTAGGTTCACAGATATTTCCGACATGTTATACCTCTATCTCTAACTATGGTAACCATGTAGCAATGTTGACAGTCTCCATGGCGCATTTGGTTAGACGCCGGCTGTGAAACGAGAGGCCGCGGGTTCGATCCCCGCACCAAGAGAAATGTTTGTGTGTTCCACAAGTATGTGTTTCGGGTCTGGGTGTTTGTGAGACCGAAAAGTCTCTCGTAGTTTCTGATACGACACAAGACTCGATCTTAGTGTGGGGTCAGGACTATGTACGTGACTGTTGGGTGTATTTATTTATTTAATTATTGTGTCGCGGGTATCAGAAACTACGAGAGACTTTCGGTCTCACAAACACCCAGACCCGAAACAAATACCAGTGGTTCACACAAATATTTGTTTCGGTGCGGGGATCGATCCCGCGGCTTCTCGTTTCACAGGCGGCGTCTAACCAACTGCGCCACGGAGGCTGTCGTTGTTTTGTTGTTTATTGTATTTGAAATATAAAGGCAATCGCACAAAATATTTCCACGCAAACAAACAAGCAAATCTTTCCGCCGTACACTTAAAGAAAGTGTTATAACGTTTCGCTGACATACTTGCGCTAACGGTAGCTATTCACAACTTAACGATAACTGAAGCGACCTAGTGGCAACTTGTTAAATACCTAAACATCACGCCTTTTTCCCAAAAGGGGTAGGCAGAGGTGCTACCGGGACACCCGCGTTTCGCCTTGTATGTTCCGTCTCACGATGTGATAGGGGCGAGCCTTTTGCTATATCGGGCACAAATTCCTGGCCACGGGCTGATATTAACAAAATCCAATATCTCCCGACCCGGGGTTCGACCCCGAGACCTCAGCGTCGACAAGCAAAGAGTATATGCAACACCAAAGCTTATTGAATAGTCACCGAACGTTTATTTCTAGATACATTGAAATAAAACTAACATGTTCACAGATTTTGTCGCTGACGTGACCACGAAAGCAAGAAATCGAAACATCGGGAAGTTACAAATTTAAAATTAAACCAAATCCGCGATTGATTCCGTAAACAGAGCAGTTTTATTTCAATGTGTAACATTCGCGTAGACATAAGAAATCATATTAAAGCTTTTAAGCCAAAGTCTAACTTTTAATATCTGCCCATATACGTCCCACTGCAGGGCACGGGCCTCCTCTACAATCGAGAGTACGATTGAGAGTGGTTAGATATAGTCCACCACGCTGGCCTAGTGCGGGCGGACTTTACATACCATAGAAATTCTTACAAATCGCTATGGTATGCAGGTTTCCTCACGATGTTTTCCTTCACCGTTATAGTGCGTGGTGATTGACTATCAATACACATTTGCGTTTTAAGCAACCATTAGAGCAGATTAAGCTGATTTCCGGCAAAACATTAACGGCCTTATTAATATGCAGTTTTAAAACCTATTATAGTTATCGAATGTTTTGTCCCTTTCGAACGACTTTTGAATTCAGTTTGAGCGAAGAAGACAAAACATTCGATAACTAATATAGGTTTTAAAACTGTCTTTGATCTTACGGCCATAAAGATTTTAATAACATCAAAATAATTACCTTGGAATTACTAAAAGTAAATTAAATTCGTTAGTTCAATAGATCATTAGCTGGATATAAAAAACATAATGAGATGTGCATTCTTTTACATATATTAACTATTTGGTAAACATATTTGATTGAGCAATTATAACATTTATTTACTTTTAAGTTGTAGATAGGCTGCCTCGGTGGCGCAGTTGTGCTACGGTGTGAATGCAAAGCTGAGGTCTCGGGTTCGAATCCCGGGTCGGGCAGTGATATTGGATTTTTCTATTCATTATCAGCCCGGAGTCAGGAATGTGTGCCCGTCACGTCGTGGGACGGAAAACACAAGGCGTGGGTGTCCTGGTTGCACCTCTGCCTATCCCTTCTGGGAAAAAGGCGTGAGTTTATGTATGTAAGTTGTAAATAAAAATCGGTTTCGCCCATATTCAGAAAAACTTTAAGTGGGAGCCTCCGTGGTTCGGTGGTTAGACGCCAGCTGCGAAACGAGAGGCCGCGGGTTCAATCCGCACCGAGACAAATGTTTATAAACCACAAATATATTGCGCGTCCGGGTGTGAGACCGAAAAGTCTCGACGTTCCTAATACAACACAAGACTTAATCTTAGTATGTCAGGACTATGTATGTGACTGTTGGGTGTATTTATTTATTTTAAGCATAACAGAAGTGGAAACAGTGGCTTCGTTTAAGTGTAAAATTCTTTGCGCAAACATTCTCTCGGAAATTGGCACGCGACGAACATCTGAGCTCTAAGTGTGTTGCGTATAAAGTGCGGAGTTAGACATTCTGCAACATTACTGGAATAATAAAAACGAAACGCTGCGCTTGGTTTAACCACGGGGAACTGTTTGAAATTACTTTTAATACTGTTCACTTGCATGAAATGCCTTCATGATAAAACAACAAGATTATTTCGTAATCTAATTATAACATGTCCAAGGTAATAAATGTGAAGAAAATCTTTTTTTCTATTGCTGTTAATGGACGAGACGAGCATGCCTGATGGTAAGCGATACGACCGCTCATGGACAGTAGCAAAACCAAACACCATGAATTACAAAACAATGCTGGGCTTTTCACTGCGCTCCCCATCCTGAGACATAAGATATTAAGTCTCATTATGTCCAGTAGTACTCTGGCTACAATATCCTTTAAACCGGAACCTTACAGTGCATTTACACTGCTGTTTGTTGGTTAGTTCGACAATTTACCGGTTTATATAACTCCGGCGACAGTACTTTCGCCGAGGTTCGTAACTGTACATTATTTAGTGCCACCGCGGTCGGCGGAGTGATCACATGCCCCGCCATTTTGAATTGTGTTGTGTAAAGTGTAAATACGGTGAGTTGTGTAAACGTTGCTCAATTTAACAGTTATTATTACGGAATTTATCGCGGAGTTGGTTAAATTATTATATTTTTCAACTTGTAAAAATTAAATATTCCGCGATTATTCGTAAAATGAGTTTTATTTCAATGTGTAACGTTCTCGTAAGTGTGAGCAATCATTAAGTTGCTCAATTTTGTGTTTTATTCAGATCAATGCGATTTAAGTGTTAAATGAAATATTACTTACTTAAGTTTTGCTCGCATTTTGACGAATAAAAGTGTTGTTAATTTGGGCAGTGGAAATATGGAACATTAATATACATACATGAATTCACGCATTTATCCCAGAAGGAGTAGGCAGAGGTGCTAACAGGACACCACATTTCGTCTTGTATCTTCCGTTCCGCGATGTGACAGGGGGCGAGGCTATCGCCATATCGGGTGCAAATTCCTTACTCCGCGCTGATAATGAACAAAAAAATCCAATATCACTTTGCCCGACCCGGGATTCGAACCCGAGACCTCAGCTTTGTAATCGTACCGTAGTACAACTACGCCACCGAGGCATTCAACATTAATATACATGTTTATATAACGCAAACCTCGATATTTATTCAGAATACATTCTATTTTATAAATTGTTTGTTTTTATTTAGTACGAGCTAAATTATAGTAATTCTGAACATTCTACTTTCAAGTGTATTTATTATTGAAATAAAACTATTTTCACGGATTTTATCGCGATTTGGTTTAATTTTTACAACTTTTAACTTCCCGATTCGATTGCTTTACAGCTTTCGTGTCACTGAGTGGACGACTAATACCCCAGTCCGCCCCGTGACCACGAAAGCTGTAAAGCAATCGAAACGTCGGGAAGTTAAAATTTAAAAATTAAACCAAATCGCGATAAAATCCTTAAAAATTAGTTTCATTTCAATGTGTAACATTCGCGTAAAATAAGAAACGATTATGTATTAATTATGTTAATAGAAATCCACCCAACAGTCACATGCATAGTTTTGACTCTTTAAGATCATTTAAGTCTTGTGTCGTATCAGAAACTACGAGAGACTTTGGTCTCACAAACACCCAGACCCGAGACAAATACTTGTGGATCACAAACATTTATCTTATTGATTGATCTCTCGTTTCACAGCCGGCGTCCAACCAACTGCGCCACGGAGGCTCTTACATGTAGAAAAACATATTTTCTGTCTCTCAGGAACCGTTTATTTTGTGTGAAAAGTACTGTATGTCCTTTTCTGTACCTCTGACAACTGTATGCAATTTCATGACTATCGGTTTAGAGAAAAATTGTTAAGACGTAACAAACAAAATAAAAGGCATTTTTCATTGTGATAAATGGCGACACGAGCGTGCCATTCGCTTGATGGCAAGCGATACGACCGCTCATGGACAATAGCAAAACCAAACACCATGAATTACAAAGCAATGCCACTGGCGCTCGCCATCGTGAGACATAAGATATAAAGTCTCAGTACGTCCAGTAGTTACTCTGGCTACAATGTCCTTCAAACCGGAACACAACAGTGCATTTACACTGGAGTATGTTGGAGAAATGGACATTGTGGTGGTACCTACCCAGGCGGCCTCTCACATATGAGAGACCTACCAGTATTTATTTGATTCTAAATCTGTTTCTGTACTATTTATTGCGCTATGTTATATATCCGGTGTACAATAAGCCTTTAAGTAAATAAATAAGGGGCTCTTGTCCAGACAGTTCGAATGACAGGGTTTGGGCCATACACAAGGCTGGCCAATGCAATTGTCAAGATCCAGATGGTATGCAGGTTTCCTCACGATGTTTTCCTTCACCGTTATAGTGCGTGGCGATTGACCATACATGTTACGTGCGATTTTACAAAAGAAATACCTATATATTTTTTGGTTGCCATGTAAAACCACAAACTTAAGTTTCTTTTAAACACCATATAGTAAATACAAAATAAAAGCTTAATAATAAAACTGAAAAATTAAAGTTCTAGAAATCAGCGGCCTTATCGCTTAAAGAATCTAATCCAGACAACCGTGCAAGAAAGAAAAACAAGTGGGACTTTTATAATACAATAAGATAAACTTACATACAGGGTATATCCAGACTGCGACCGAAAACGAAGCCAGGTGGTTGTATTAGTGACTTCAGATACAATGCAACTACAAATTACGCAAAAAAGCATCAATTTTTTTTGTTTTCTTTTATCGTCGTATTTGGGTGGTAAATACATAGTTTTCGTAAACATAATAATGTACACCTTATTATTTTTAAAGACGCAATGATACGCAAGGGTTTACATTACTATTTTCACAAAAACTAGGTATTTACCACACAAACACAATATTTTAAAAGTTCCAAAATTAATCTGTCGCTTTTCTTGCGAAATGTTTAGTTGCAATGTGACTGTAATCACTAAAACTACCGTATTCGTATTCGGTCGCAGTCTGGATATACCCGGTATACAATACATAAATATTATAAGGAACTTATATGTTCATCTATCGTTCAGAGAAAGGCAGCGTATGTTGAAACATGCTCGGTTATACGCAACGATAAAAATGCATAATTTTGCAACTAACCCAATGTCTGCTATCTATGGAACAAAACGGTATTGGCGGGAAATATGACAGATCGATTAAATATTTTACTGGTTTATTTTGTTTTTAACCGACTTCAGAGGAGGTTATCAATTCGTTAAGTTTTTTTTTTCTTATGTATGTTCACCGATTACTCTGAGATTTATTATTCGATTTACGTAATTCTTCTTTAGTTGGATGCAAAATAGCTGCCATTTGGTCCCATAAAAAGTTGGTGAAGACCTGATGAAAACCTAAGCTTTGTAACCGTACCGTAATACAACTATGCCACCGAGGCAGTCCAAATGTTTGTCATTATGCCTCTCACATATGAAAGACTTACCACCAGTATTTATATAATTATAAATCCGTTTCTGTACTACTTATTGCGCATTCAAATTAACTTTTAACCTTTGTACTTAATACCGTATTTATTAACATTTTAAATAACTTGGACAGTGGATTACATATATAATATACAGGGCATATCAAGACTGCGACTGAAAACGAAGCCAGGTGGTAGTATTAGTGACTTCAGTCACAGTCGACAGCCTCCGTGGCGCAGTTGGTTAGACGCCGCCTGTAAAACGAGAGGCCGCGGGTTCGATCCCCACACCGAAACAAATATTTATGTGATCCACAGGTATTTGTTTCGGGTCTGGGTGTTTGTGAGACCAAAAAGTCTCTCGTAGTTTCTGATACCCACGACACAAGACTAGATCTTAGTGTGGGGTCAGGACTATGTATGTGACTGTTGGGTGTATTTATAAAAAAAAAAAAATGCAACTAATAATTTCGCAAAGAAAATTGACAATTTTTTTAAATTTTTTGCTTGTCCATATTTTGGTGGTAAACTCAGTTTTCCTTAAAATAATAATGTACTCGTTATTATTTTTAAAGACGCAATGGTACGCAAGGGTTTAAATTACTATTTTCACAAAAACTAGGTATTTAACACCCAAACTTGATGATGTTTAAAAGTTTGCAAAAAAAAACTGTCGCTTTTTCTGCAAAATTTATAGTTTTGTGTCTGTAACCACCTGGCTTCGTTTTCGGTCGCAGTCTTGATATACCCGGTATAGAATTGTGGTCCATTGAGAGGAGTTAGGCCACCACGCTAGCCTAGTGTTAGACACATACCAGAAAACATTGCGGGGATACCTGCATACCATGGCGATTTGTAAAATTTTCCATGGTATGTACTGCCTCGGTGGCGTAGTTGTACTACGGTACGACTACAAAGTTGAGGTCTCCGGTTCGAATCCCGGGTCGGGAAAAGTGATATTGGGTTTTTCTATTCATTATCAGCTCAGAGTCAGGATGCCCGATATGGCGATAGGCTCGCCCCCTATCACATCATGGGATGGAACATACAAGGCGTAATGTGGGTGTCCTGGTGCGCCTCTGCCTACCTTCTGGGGTAAAGGCGTGTGTTTATGTATGTATGTATAGTACGCCAACTCGTACTAGGCCAGCGTTATATAACCTAACCCCTCACAATCGTACTCTCCAATATCTCTATATTGAGGATGACCGTGCCGTGCAGTGAAACGTATTTTTTATTGCAATGAATGGCGAGACGAGCATGCCATTCGCCTGATGGTAAGCGATACGACCGCTCATAGACTGTAGCAAAACGAAAGGGTGTCCTGGTAGCACCTCTGCCTACCACTTCTGGGAAAAAGGCGTGAGTTTATGTATACATTATTTAGACTTCAGACACGCTGCCTCGATGTCGTTAAGAGAAACATGAACCAATAATAGATATGTAACAAGTTACATGTCTGCTGAATTGAAGCCGCAAACTTAAGTTTCAAGTTACCCATTGGTTTGGCTTGTTGACCACTTCCTATAAACAAGAATGATTTATTTATATATTCTTTATTGTACACCAGGTAATAAAAAACAAAGATTATAACTAAATATTAAAAAAAGTGCAATCGGCGGCCTTATTGCACAAGGCAACCTCTTCCAGGCAACCTTAGGATGGACATAGAAGAAAGGAGAGAGAAAAGGCAGTCTAGGGTGTATAGTCAGAAAATATATAGTAATAAATAACAATAATACAAAAAGATAAATATCATACCACAAACATACATAATTATAATTAAATACACCTAACAGATGTACCTGTGGAGAATGAAACCTTTTTGATACGTTTTATGTATTTGTAATTGTGATTTGAAGAAGGAAAGCGACGCTTTTGCCCTACAGTGGGACAGTATAGGCTAGAAAAAAATGTGATAAGTTTTTCATTTTTTTCTAGGTTTTGTCAAAATTTTTCCTTTCCAAATTATTCCTTGTTATTAGCTTTTTCTATTTGTGGTTGTAAATATTTTACTATTTATATTTAATAAATAATAATAATAAATAACACCAAACACTCACATACATAGTCCTGACCCCACACCAAGATCGAGTCTTGTATCGTGGGTACCAGGAACTACGAGAGACTTTCCAGTCTCACAAACACCCAGATACAAATACTTGTGGTTCACACAAACATTTCGATGCGGGAATCGAACCCGCGGTCTCTCGTTTCATATATGTATGTACAAACACTCTGTGTTTGGATCGTAGCTGCCTCTCGTGTCACAAGCGTCTAACCAACTGCGCCAAGAAGACTGTTCGTTCATTACATAGTTCCCCCGCGTGGCTGGTCATGTACCATTTCTCACGACAACGCTCTAGTTGGTCATCTTTATATCCGGGGTTATTGTACGGAATATAACATACATTCGCTCTGCATTCTCTATCGCATTTACCACGGGGAGTGTTCTCAAGAATTGTTCGGACTTATCCCTGCTGCTGAGTTCCGCCACCGTACAACACGACAAACCTCCAAATACCACCCACATCACCTTGGAGGTTGGAAATCTACTACAGTACGTTTTTCCCGGCACTTTCTCCCACGTACTACAAATCTATGGAACCAGTTGCCAGCGGCATCATTCCCGGACAGATACGACCCGGCGACCTTCAAAAAACGAGCGTATTCCCACCTCAAAGGCCGGCAACGCATCTCAATGCCCTATGGTGTTGCAGATGTCCATGGGCAGCGGTGTTCACTTACCATCAGGTGAACCGCATGCTCGTTTGCCCCCTATAATATATAAAAAAAAAAAAAACTTAATGGTGGTAGGTCTCTCATATGTGAGAGGCCGCCTGAGACCGCCGCAATGTCTATTCCTCCAACAAAAGCAGTGTTGTGTTTCGGTTTAAAGGACATTGTAGCCAGAACTACTGGACATAATGGGACGTAACATATTTTGTCTCATAATGCCAAGCAATGCTTTGTAATTCATGGTATTGTTTGGTTTTGCTACTAGTGCGGGCTAATAATCCTACGCACAATCCTACGCACTCCAATATGACAATCCTACGCACAGTGGGAACGGGGCAGTAAGTTTGTTTTGCACAGTAATGTGGTCATTAGAAAGGGACCAGTAATTGTAGACGTTTGACCCCGTACTTAAATAACCTGCTTTTTAAATGTTACTTCTTAATATACACAGTAATACAGTACAGTATGACTCACAAAATGCGTCATGGATTTTAAATATGATACGATTTTTTTTATACAATAATAAACAAATACACCCAACAGTCACATACATAGTCCTGACCCCACACTAAGATCGAGTCTTGTGTCGTGGGTATCAGGAACTACGAGAGACTTTTCGGTCTCACAAACACCCAGACCCTTTTAAAAAGACATGGTATATGAGCTCAAATTGATCTCCCATTTCTATATTCCCACGTTAATACGATTTCACGCGTATCTGCCTTTGTAGGTAAGGAGTGCATAATGAGAGCGGTTTAGTTCCGCTCTGAAACACTTAAAGTATCATTGTATGATTGGTCTAGTGGGAACAAATTACTTAGAAACGATTGTGAGTATGATTCTAAATTAAATCTATTTATTGTAATGGTTTCTTAAATTTACGCGTATGTTACACTTCGAAATAAAACTATTTGGTTTGGTTATTTAGTTTAATTTTTACATTTTTAACTTCCCGACGTTTCGATTGCTTTACAGCTTTCGTGGTCAGTCCGCCCCGTGACCAAGAAAGCTGTAAAGCAATCGACATGTCGGGAAGTTAAAAAATGTAAAAATTAAACCAAATAGCAGTAAAATCCGTAAAAAATAGTTTTCTTTCAATTCTAACAAATGTTATGTTTATTTAATAGTTTCTTATTTATTTATTTATTTATTTATTTATATACACTTTATTGCACACACACAAAAAAAAATACAATTAAAAGAAAATCACATACATAAAAAGTACAATTGGCGGTCTTATCGCTCAAAGGCAATATCTTACAGACAACCATGGGATGGATTTTAGAAAAGGATTAACAGATTCTTATGCATATACATAGTTTTTGCATTCGAAATATACATTGAAATAAGAACTAATTTTACGTAGCAGTGACTTTCTATTTATTTTTATCTTTTTATTGATTTAACTTATATTTATATCAATGTATCCTACTTATTTATTATTTTCAGAAAATGTTCCAATACGAATACGAGAAGCGGCCACCGTCATCCACCTCCTGCGACAGTGGCGCCACAGCGAGCACCGACTGGAGTCGGCGGAACCCGGTACCAAGTCGAGGACCTTGCAGACCGCTGCCGCCCAGACCTGTGGAGCTGCCTGCCAAGACTACTGTAAGTACTCAATAATATAATCCAGCCAATGTTTCACTGCAGGACACTGGCCTCCTCTACAATCGAGAGTTCGATTGAGAGGGGTTAGATATAGTCCACCACGCTGGCCTAGTGCAAGGACTTTACATACCATATAAATTCTTACAAATCGCTATGGTATGCAGGTTTCCTTACAATGTTTACCTTTAGTAAGTGCGTGTTAAACTGACAATGGACTGTCATTACAAATTTATGACTCCGATAAAATAATTTTTAATAAAAAAATAAAAACCGACTTCAAAGTGCCACTACAAAGTAACAAATAAAATATATTTCATCGTACTAGTACCCAATGATTAATCTTCTTATTGACTAGCTAACAAATCTTAAATACGTTATATTTTGAAGGCGGGTCGCTAAGTGCCGAACATGTACGCCTTACGCTTAACATTAATTTGTGTAAGTAATTATAGCGAAAACACGCAAGATTTACACGGAATATGAATTTGTCTTAATATATCAGGACGTAATTGTCCACTGTTGAGCATGGGACACAACATACTCTTTCTTGTACTTAAATGCCTTTATGTCATGCAGGTTTCCTGACTATGATTGAAATATATCACTGTTAAAGAGTATGGTAATTGAATATCATCAACACACAAGTGACTCCGGTGGTCAACCGTCTCGTGGATCATATCTAGATAATTATCAACAGGCTACCACACACATGTAAGACACATAGAAATTCTATCAAAATTTCAATAAATTTACACGTAGGATTAGCACATTATATTCATTTGTGTTTAATTTACTTATGTGCCTTTCTGAGCCAACATTGCAGGATCTACATGTAATATCAAATGGTGTAACATTTGCTTAAATTTATACGTGTTTGATATTTAGCGACCCGCTAAATATTACCCCCGACAAAATATTACGTATTTAAGATTTGTTAGCTAGTCAAGTCAATAAGAAGATTAATCATTGGGTACTAGTACGATGAAATATATTTTATTTGTTACTTTGTAGTGGCACTTTGAAGTCGGTTTTTATTTTTTTATTAAAAATTATTTTATTTGTCCCTTTTTAGTTTTGATAGGCATCGTAATGATGAGAAAGGTGATCATGATATAATCAAAACGATGTCTTTAAAATTTACGAATTCTTCAAACCAAACATGATATTATTGCTGTGAAATTATGAGAAGATTGTAAGTCATTATAATCATGATATCCGCTATTGTTAGACACTGACCAGGTCGGATTCTCTTAGTTTACGTCGGTAATTTACGTATCTATTTCTCTCACTCTCCCTCTTCTTCACCTACTGTTTATAGTAAAACTTTTATATTGAAAACGGAAATTAATTGTATATATTATCTAACCCTCCCCCTACACGCCTTTCCCCTTTTAACCCCCCCCCCCCCTTGTAGTAATACACTTATACTGAACCAGGTGCAAAAAGAATTATTGCTGTACCGTTCAATTTTGAGGAGTTCTGCTCTTCAGGTCCGAAGATATTCATCAGGTCTTCACCATTTTTTAATGACACAAATCTAACATATCATACTTGTCGACAAAATAGTTTATTTCTAATCGTTTAAGTACTGCCCGAAATATTGACTATTTACATTAGTATCTATTTTCTCTCCCCCCTCCACACCCCTTTTAACCCCCCTCCCCCCCTTTTCTAGTAATACATTTATACTGAACCAGGTGCAAAAAGAATTATTGCTGTACCGTTCAATTTCGAGGAGTTCTGGTCTTCAGGACCGAAGATATTCATCAGGTCTTCACCAATTTTTTATGGTACCAACCTAGTATATCATGCTTTCTGACAAAAAAGAAATTTTTAAAATCGGTTCCCAAATACCAGCGTAATCGAGTAACAAACATACAAAAAAAAAATTCAGTCGAATTGATTACCTCCTCTTTTGAAGTCGGTCAAAAAGTCAAAGGTGTGCCCTGGGATTTGAACCAATTAATTTTACATACATATGTAAATATTTACATAAACTCACGCCATTTTTCCAGAGGAAGGCGGAGGTGCTACCGAAACACCCGCGTTTCGCCTTGTGTGTACTTTCTCATGATGTGATATGCGAGCCTATCGCCATATCGGGCACAAATTCCTGACTCCGGACTGAAAATTAATTTTACTATTACATTAACTTATTTATTTAGTCTTTATTGTACACAACAATATTATTACAGATATATCAAAAAACTAAAAGTACAAGTGGCGGTCTTATCGCTCTAGGCAATGTGTTACAGACAACAATTGGCTATCTCTCGTAAAATGTGATGCATAAAAAGTGCCCTGATCAATCTTGCTACATTAATCATTTTAACAATATAATTCCCACAGAATTTTGTAATGCATATCTCAGTGATTGGTCAATCGAACGTATTGGTATGATTTCATGGAAACTTTACCTTTTTGTTCTAAACTAGCTGGTGCCCGCGGCTTCGTCTAATCGATTTATTTTGTTGACAAATTTATTGTTAGTGATCTAATCAAAAACGCTTATTTTTTCTTTTCTTATTATTTTTTAATTGCGATGAATCGCGAGACGAGCCTGCCATTCGCCTGATGGTAAACGATACGACCGCTCATAGACAGTAGCAAAACCAAACAACACCATGAATAACAAAGCAACGCTTGGCATTCCACTGCGCTCGCCATCCTGAGACATAAGATGTTAAGTCTCAATATGTCCAGTAGTTACTCTGGCTACAATGTCCTTCAAACCGGAACACAACAGTGCATTTACACTGCTGTTTGTTGGAGATAGACATTGCGGTGGTACCTACCCAGGCGGCCTCTCACATATGAGAGACCTACCACCAGCATTTTGAGAGAAAATTGTAACATTTTATTGTCTCTACTTTTAAGTAAATGAAATGATAATAAATAACTGAATTAATAAAGGTATGACAAATGCGCCTCGGCAAACGTAGTGTAGGACGCCCTCCAGCCAGGTGGAGCGACGATATTCGTGGGGTGGCTGGTAGCGGTCGGCGACGATGGGCTGAAGATCGAGCCCAGTGGCGTGCTATGGGAGAGGCCTATGTCCAGCAGTGGACGCAGAAGGGCTGATGATGATGATGACAAAGCTATGCATAAAAACCAACATACAACGACTTTAAGCTTTTTTTTAAGCTTTTTTTTTTAACATATTAAGAAACCCTGGACCTACAATCGGCCCAATTTTAAAAGTTCGTGTAGAGACGATCACACTTACGGCCTTATTCATAGACAGTTTGAAAACCTAGTTATCGAATGTTTTGTCCCTTTCGAACGACTTTAGAATTCAGTTTGAGCGAAAGAGACAAAATATTCGATAACTAAAATAGATTTTAAGAACTACGACTAAAGCCGTTATTCTTTTCCGTCAAGCTGTTGAAAAACGAGTAACCTACACACTACTTACATTTTATGGTATTATTATAATTTCCAGGTCCCCCTTAAGATCTGGATCATCGCAAGTGCATCATGCTTTGCGGTCTGCGCTGCGCTGGTGCTGGCTACTGTCGTCATCACGAAGTGGGGCACCGGGGTGCAGTATACACGTGAAGTCTACGCTGCGCCGCCGGTAAGACTATTATACTAAGGGCCTCGTTCACCATCTTCAAGTAAACCGTTGATTATTTACTTTTTGATTAACGTTATTTGACATTTAATGTGCAGAGTATCTTCAGTAGATTTCACAAGTGAAAAGAAAGTAAAGTGCTGGTTAAGTGAATGACATAAGAAATTGAACGAATCATTCGTTCAATATTGCGTCAAATGTTCCTCGCCCTGCCTCCCGCTAAAGTGTCAACGTGTTTTTTTTCTTAAAAAATAAAACGGAGGTTGAGATTTTAACCTTATTATAACCATAAAGTAAATACTCTAATCGCCAGACGATGCAGCCAGTAAGTTACTTATTAATGTAATCGTAGAATTAGTATTACTGGAGCATGGTAAAATCGACACATGATGTTACGGATGACTTTAACTGATGACTAGCTTAATCAACGATTTACTTGAAGATGGTGAACGAGGCCCTAAGAGACGGAACATTATAATGCTGAGTGTTCCACCTGTCACAGCCAAGACATGCTACTGCCTACCCTACTTTTTTATTAATTTTTTAATTTTAGTTTTATGTGTCTGTTATTGCTTTTGTTTATTTTTAACTTCTACCATTGTACATTTTTGTTTGTAGTAGGTACCGTTTTTTTTTTATTTACGTTTATTTGTATGTTTTTTGTATATGTGACAAATAAATCAATTTTCTTATTTTCTTTCTGAACATAGTGTATATGTGGTATAGGGGTGAGTGGGATAGAATGAGAAATAGTTGTATGTGGACCGCAGTTTTAGTAGACCTTAATGAAACTTAATAGATTTTTCAATACTTGTACGAGGTGAATACAATGCATCTGATGGTAAATGAATTCTACATAGAATATAGACCGGCGTGAGTCAGCTATCTCTTATTATTTCGTTTCTTTTGTATTCGAATGGCGAATATACACAGGATGAACGGTAAACGCGACAATTCTACCAACAGTTTGGATATGCAATGATAATAATATTATATTAGTCTTATAAGTCCTAATGAAGGGCAGAAACTACTTCTGCGATTTCAGATACATACATAAACTCACGCCTTTTTCCCAGAAGGGCTAGGCAAAGGCGCCACCAGGACACCCACATTTCGCCTTGTATGTTCCATCCCATGATGCGATAGAGCGCGGGCCTATCGCCATATCGGGCACAAATTCCTGACTCCGGGCAGATAGAAAATACCAATATTACTTTGCCTGGCCCGGATTCGAATCCGAGACCTGAGCTTTGCGATCGTACCGTAGTACAACTACGCCACCGAGGCAGTCTGCGATTTCACACCTGAAATTAATGCTGATAAATAGAAACTAAAAGATTTTGTTTAAATCCCTTTACAGGAACCCATATACTACAACACAAAAGAACATAAAGAAGAAATAGAGATACCAGTACTAGAGAAGCTGTCTATGTTCAAGAACGTTGTAGCTAACAGAGAGAGGAACAAATCTTTACTATCTAAACATCAAATGCACCCTTTACACGAAGAAATCGACCACCAAGAACGAAAGATCGAAAAGAAAGATAAAGCGAAAAGCGATCATAAGACTGACGATGAGAGTCTTAATTTAGTTGAAGATTTGAAAGAAAATAAAATAATTGACAGTAATTATGTTCCCAAAATTAATCAAGTTGATATCAACGATAATTATAATTTAAGGAACTTCATACCAGAATTCAAACCTATAGTTAAAAACATAGAGGTGAAACTACCAGAAAGTTTCGTTAAATATAAACAGGAAGACTACGAAGAATATTACGACGATGTTAACATATACGATGATTACATTCAAAGCAATAGTTTAACTAACTATATGATCGAAAAAGTCCAAGAACTACACGATTGGGTGGTCAAAGACCCTGATTTTGATAAAGTTAAAAACAGTACTAAAAGAGATATATCTAATGATTTTAGCCAAGTTTTGAAAGCTTTAAATTCTAGCTTGGTTGAAGGGAATGTTTCAATTATTATGAATACTCTAAGAGATGTATATTTTGGTGGTAAAAGCAATGAAAGCAGTGAATCTATAATAAAAAATAGTACAGATTTGGTGACATTCGGGATTTTGAGTTTGGACGTGATGTTGTTACATAACATACAGATGATGGCGTGGGAAAACCAGGTAAGATATTTCAATGCAATTTTTTTAATTACATACATACATAATCGTCTCGCCTGTATCCCATAGGGGTAGGCAGAGACTATTGATTGCCACTCTGCTCGATCCTGACATATTACTTTCGCTTCATCCACTTGCATCAATGTTTTCATGCATTCTCGTCAGTTATGTAGTCTTCATGCATTATTTAAATTAATTTACCTATTGTGTTCCGGTTTGAAGGACATTGTAGCCATAGTAACTACTGGACATATTGACATCTTATGTGTCAGGATGGCGAGCGCAGTAGAATGCCAAGCAATACTTTATAATTCATGGTGCTGTTTGGTTTTCTACTGTTCATGAGCGGTATTACTTTCCATCAGGCGAATGGCATGCTCGTCTCGCCATTCATCGTTATAAAAAAAAGCCATCAATACACGTATGTACTTCATACCAATTGTTTTCAGGAGTCAGCTCGTATCAAAATGATGACGGATCCAGACGTGTTCGCGTTTAACGCACTATTTCTAGACCATAACAAAATGGAAGCAATGGAAAACGAAATACAAACGAAGGAAAATGTACCGTAAGTTTCTTATTTGGAGTTTAATTTCATTTTAATTTCGAGAGGCCGCGGTTTCGATCCCCGCACCGGAACAAATATTTGTGTGAACCACAGGTATTTGTTTCGGGTCAGGGTGTTTGTGACACCGAAAGGTCTTTCGTAGTTTCTGATACCTGTTGTGGATATCAGACAAGACTCGATCTTAGTGTGGGGTCAGGGCTTTGTATGTGACTGTTGGGTGTATTTACTATTTATTTATTTATCGGAATACTAGATTTTGCTAATTCGCTTAAGATAACTCGGAAACAGTACTTTTCTAGATTTTCGTCCAAGATACCACAGATCCGTATTTCTATCACTCAAGCATTAAGTTGCAATTTATTCGTGTCCATAGGCTGAATTTTTACACCGGGCTAAGTATTTTCTTTGGAAAGTCTAAGAGCAGTCTTAACAGCCTCCGTGGCGCAGTTGCTTAGACACCGGCTGTGAAACGAGAGGCCGTGGGTTCGATCCCCGCACCGAGAGAAGTGTTTGTGCCTCCCACAAATATTTCTTTCGGGTCTGGGTGTTTGTGAGACCGAAAAGCCTCTCGTAGTTCTGATACCTGCGACACAAGACCTAATTGATCTTAATGTGGGGTCAGCACTATGTATGTGACTGTTTGGTGTATTTATTTATTTATTTAGTAACAGTAGGTTAATTCACGTAATTTCTTGACGCGCCGATCAAGTTACGATGCTTTTGCGATTAGGTTTACGTCTTAATGGTACGTACGTCAAAATGGTATTCTTGTAATTGTTTAGCTGCGCGTAAGATATGCATAAACTGCGCATGTGCTGCACGTAAACTGTCATTGGAGACGTCAAATGAATAGGTAAATACCGATCAAGTTACGATCTGAATCACGCATGTATAAAACGCGCAGCAGTAGAATACGCTAAAGCGCTCGCGTGACGCAAACTTGATGCGAGCGTATCTGACAGCGGTTGTCTAAATTACGAGAATACGAAAAGGGCTGTTTTGATCGAAACTTAACTGCAACTGAACTTATGTAATTACGTGAATTAGCCTACAGTTTGGAAGACGATGGAAGACGTGAACGACATACGACGACTCAATTAAAGACGAAATAAAGAAGACGATTATGTACTGAAGATTATCAGAGCAATCTTTGTTTGATTTGATCCGACACATAAATATTTCCATATTAGTAAGGACTTTTTGCAGGAAACGACAAAACAAGCAAGATATGGAAGATGATTTTGGTAAACACTTTTTGAGCAGTATTCTAGACATTGGAATGAGCACTGCAAGAGCTGCCATACATTTAGGAAGAGCTTATAAAAACACCAGGTATTTTAATATTTTATCATGATTTTATACCACAAACAAAATAACAGTCCAAGTTGATCCCATTTTAATTACATTATTATTAGATTTTTGAAATAAGACTATTTTTTAACCTGTAAAGTAATTTAAACGTATAGAAGTTAAAAAATGTTGTTCAATTAAACCAATTCCGCGACAACATTCGCGTAAATCTAAGAAACTATTAATAGATTTTTGATCCAGCAAGTATTTCCTCAAAACAGAATAGTATTTCCAAGATTAATCCCATCTTAAAAACATTCTGATTTGAACTTGTACCTCAAAATGCAACACAGGGCTCTGGTATTTCCAATACACTCGATTTTTTTTAAGACTCCTCAATTTCGATAAAAAAAAAACTATTTTTTAATCTTAAACTTAAATAAAATTACAACAAATAAATTAATAAATTCAAAGATGATTTAAATTTTCTTTTTCTTCTTTTCAGGACCGTCTTAAACCAACTGGCAACTAAAGAAACACAGAATCAAATATCACGAGATATAGTTGGCAACACTCAAGTGTTGAGTCATCTGCAAGCGACGTATAACGGCAGTGTTGCCAGCTCTAACGAAGTTTATACCGAGTTGGACTGTGTTTGGTTGTTGTATTGTAGGAATTTAGTCGCTACGTCAAAATTAAACCCTCCGTATGGGACCATGGCGAGGATTAATGGGTGAGTAATAAAGTAAGGTGTATTTGATAAATATTGGCTAGGTTGAAGTGGAAAGGGGTGGCCACTACCGCAGAACAGATAAACGCTGGAGTAAGCGTGTTCTGGAGTAGACACCGCGTCTTGGCAAACGTAGCGTGGGACGTCCTCTGGCCAGACGGCGGGACGACTAGCATAAGATGGCCAGTAGCGACTGGATGCGTAAAGCAGCAGACCGGGCTCTGTGGCGTACCGCGGGAGAGGCCTATGTCCAGCAGTGGACTGCAACGGGCTGATGATGATGATGATGAAAATGACTTTAAAAGATGTGTTCTAATTAATAATTGTCAATCAACAAGACATTTTTTAAGAGTCATAATGTAGTCCATAGCCTCTGCCTGCCCCTATGGGATGCAAGCGTGACGGTAATGTGTCATTTTGTGATGCAGAAAGAATTCTAACGATGTTTCTTTAATATTATTTCTGAAAAATGGAAACTTTATTAGCAAAAAAGAATGTTACATAAAAGAATAGTGCAAGGGTTCTGAAAATAGGTGTTGCCTGTGTATTGAGAAACCAGTTAAAATATTCTTTATTACAATATTTGTGTGTGTGCGTGCGAGAAAGTGGTGTGTGTGTTTATGTATGTGTGTCCATTAAGCAATGGTAGTATTATTTCTTTCAGTGTTGCTCTGCGCATGTTGACTGGTGAACTTTCAGCTGACAGGGCTATAGACACGATGCTGTATGAAGCGTTCACGGGGTGGACAGAGCTTAAATGCAACGACATGTTTCCCAAGTAAGTGAATAATTATTACAATATTAGCAGCTAAGCAGGAAAAATAATTAGTGTTAAAGTATAGAATTAGAAACAAAAAAAAAATACATCCAACAGTCACATATATACACCTTGACGATACATTTGACAGCCTTCGTGGCGCAGTTGGTTAGACGCCGGCTGTGAAACGAGAGGCCGCGGGTTCGATCCTCGCACCGAGACAAATGTTTGTGAGACTCACAGATATATGTCTCCGGTCTGGGTGTTTGTGAGACCGAAAAGTCTCTCGTAGTTACTGACACCCACGACACAAGAACTACGAGAGACTTTTCGGTCTTTATATTTTTTGACGCATTCAGATAACGTTAACTGATTATTATAATCCGAGCAATACCTACCGAATTAATTATTTAAATGTATAAATTATAGTCCACGTACAATATCAACAGGTAAAATATGAATTATTCTGAAAGAGAACTCAATCTGCCATATTTTTTAAAATAAACCGTAATAGCATATATTTTATAGCTTGTCCCCAACATAGAAGGTTTCATCATACAATAAGAATTTCAATATTTACCTAGATTATTCTATAAAATGTGCTGTACCGTATCAGCCCATATACGTCCCACTGCATAGCACAAGCCTCCTCTACAATCGAGAGTACGATTGAGAGGGGTTAGATATAGTTCACCACGCTGGCCTAGTGCGGGTGGACTTTACATACCATAAAAATTATTACAAATCCCTATTGTATACCGGTTTGTTCACTATGTTTTCCTTCACCGTTATAGTGCGTGGTGGTTGACTATCAATACACACATGACTCCGAAAAGTCAGAGGTGTGCCCTGGGATGGGAACCAGCGACCACCGTGAACATGTTGGCAGTCGCGTCTGGTCTGTTCACCAATAGGCAATTCTATAAAATTTCATATTTCTATTTCAGGTGCAGTAAAGTGAACGCGGCAGCAATAGTAATGGACAACATAATACAACCTTTAAAAAAACATCACCAAAATAAGGGCTGAATTAGTATATAGAATTGTTGCGTAGTTTTAAACTAGTGGAACGGGGTGAATCGAAACTTGAGGAGAATAGAAACTTGCTTGTCGAGTGTGTTGCAAACAAAATAAAACAACATTAATGTTGAACCACCCTCACCGTGCCCTTCTTACCACCCCGTTTAATAGAAACATGTTAGTTTACAAATGTTTTTGTAATGATTTAGATACCGCTAATAACCCACGGCAAAGAATGTGTGTGGGCTAAAGCCCAAAAACTCTTATTTATGACTCCGCAACAAATAATCTACTAAAATAGTACTATTTTTATAAGCTGACAACACTTAAAATGTGACATTTGTAGTTGAATGATGTTGGCGGGAAACTTGACAGCTCGGTTTAGTAATTTTTATACACTTTTTGTTTTTTTTAAATTGTAATATTTGATCGAGGGACAAATCAGTTTCGAAAGACTGTCAAGAAATCCACCATTAAAGTGTTTATAATCTTAAAAACAACTACATTTGTTACATTTTGTACGTGTCCAGGAAATTTTTACTAATTTCTTGCAGACACTGTTAACATTTTCTATTAGACATAAGTTTTATTTTAAGTTAATTCTTCCGCCATTTCTTCCAGTGTTGCTAGACTAAAACATTTTCTACTACAGTGCGTTAAAACTTATTTTAAGTGCAGACTTTGTGCATAGATTTAATATATTAGCTGTTGTATTTGATATTAAGGCTACTTTTTAAAACCCCGACTTGAAAAAAATGTGTAAAACAAATAATTTGTAGACATAAGAATTAAATTCCTAAATAAGGATTTTCTTTTATCGAATAACGTAAAATCGTGAGACGATTTTTATGTATTTGAGGCTCAATAATACTTTGTTCTATAGACTGATATTGTTAAAAAATAAACTTATTTTTTTTGGTATAATTTGTTTTATTAAATTTCCTTTTTAGAGCATAGATTTAACCAACGACGCATTATGGGGCTTTGCTGTGTTCCTCGTGAGATATCGGAGTCCCATTTGTCCTGAAGGCCATGAGGTTTTGGCCAGTATAAATCCGGCATATCTATCAACCCTAAGGTAAACAGGGATCCAAGATGATTTCGTCGATGTTATTCTGATAAACGTGCAAATTATTTGTCTCCTAGTAAGTGATCAGTGATTATCATGAGCATCCACCCTTGGATCGTAAAAGCTCGCTTCAAAATAGGAGGGGAAAATAAGGAAAAGGGAAGGGAGGAAAGCCTTTTTGTCTACAGAAATCTCACATTTAGTAATATTTACTGCCCTTTTCATACACAGATTTAAAACATATTTTAGGTATCGAATGTTTTGTCTTCCTCGCTCAAACTGCATTCTAAACTCGTTCGAAAGGGACAAAACATTCGATAACTAAAACAGGTTTTTAAATCTGTCTTTGAATAAGAACGTCATAGTTTTAAAACCGCATTTTAAAGTGAGGATAGGACATAATTTTGTTGAAATAAATAAACCAAAATTCAATTTATCATTTAATCTATTATCCATACACTTATCTATACATTTAGATACATTTTTAATCAAATAAATTATTTAATGTGCATTTTTGTTTCTAGGAAATACTTTCTTGCAATGGATGAGACAAAAACAAATAATATATTTGATGGTTCTTGATGGTTTATGGTCACCGTTGTACATAAACATTGATAGTGTCTTTTATACGAAAAAGAGACTACAAAGCGCCTGATGGTAAGCGCAGTGCAGATAAGCTATATTCAAGACTTTATATCGACCTGTTTAAATAATTATACAACGCAATGTGCGTTGTATATATTTAGAAATATTCTCGTTATCAAGCCAAAAATTTAAAAAATCGCCATATAATTCATGCTAGCGTAGTTTCCACGGCTATGCATTGTTTGCTTTGCTTCATTAGTTTTTTTTTTTCACTGTTAGTCTATGGGAAATGGTGTGGGTTGTATATATTTATATATTTCAAATTATGTTCAAAACTAAAATTTAACTGCAACATACAACTGTTTTTTGACCCCATTAAATAAAATAAAAAAAATATATGCATATGACATTTAATTAGTTTATTATTAGAACATAAATTAAATATTCAAGTGTTATTTAAAATTTGTATGACTAGTACAGCAGTTTGTAAAATGGTTTATTCTAAAAACCAGGCATATTTATATTATTTGGTATACCCAAATGAGAAATCAATAGCATATATTGTGTTCTCCATGAAGAGAAATTCGTTGATAATACGGTTTTAAGGGAGTTTTTGGGCTTTATAAAAGTACTTATATGTCTTTCTGGTCTAGTATTAAAAATAATCATTTTTCATGTGACTGTGAATTGTGAAATGAAAGATGAAAATTGTCATAGACAGAATGTACTATAGTTCGTCTTCGATCTTGTCGTCGAAAGCGCTGTTGTCAAAATAATAATAGTTTTTCCAGAAGGGGTAGGCAGAGGCGCTACCAAGACACCCACATTTCGCCTTGTATGTTCCGTCCCACGATGTGATAGGGGACGAGCCTATCGATTATACTAGCAAATTTATAAGTATAATGGTTTCTTAGATTTACGCGAATGTTACACATTGAAATAAAACTATTTTATACGGATTTTATCGCGATTTGGTTTAATTTTTACATTTTTTAACTTCCCGACGTTTCGATTACTTTACAGCTTTCGTGACCGCAGTCCGCCCCGTGACCACGAAAGCTGTAAAGTAATCGAAAAGTCGGGAAGTTAAAAAATGTAAAAATTAAACCAAATCGCGATAAAATCCGTATAAAATAGATTTATTTCAAATTTATTAGTAGTTCCGAATTTCACCACACACCTATACATTGTAGATTATCTGTATTATTTTTTGGCAAAAAGCAAAGAAACCTTCTAGTTGTACCAACCTAATGATTCCATGTTTTTGTATTTCATTTACCAATTCCTTATTGCGTGTCCACTGTGTAAAATATAAAATAGTAATAATATATTAAAAATTATGATGTGTTCATTTCCTAGAAACAAAAACGCACATGCATTCTCAACAAAATGTCAATTTCAATAAAACACAAGGTATAAAAAATAAATAAAAGTCTCTTTAATACATTGGCGGTCGAAACTGGAATATTAATTTATATTACAGGATACGCAGAAAGGACTGCCTCGGTGGCGTAGTTGTATTACGGTACGACCACAAAGCTGAGGTCTCGGGTTCGAATCCCGGGTCGGGCAATGTGGTATTGGGTTTTTCTATTCATTATCAGCCCGGAGTCAGGAATTTGTGCCCGATATGGCGATAGGCTCGGGACGGAACATACAAGGCGAAATGTGGGTGTCCTAGTGGCGCCTCTGCCTACCCCTTCTGGGATAAAGGCGTGAGTTTATGTATGTATGTATGTATGATACGCAGAAGGGGTGTAACAAGCCGAATAGGGGATGCGTTCGCATGTCACTGTGGGTGACCACTAAAAATCAGCGCTGCGCTGTAGCTCGCGCCGCAGTGGTCATTATGCTGAGTGGTCACCGAAGTGTCACAGACGCGACACTCAAATTAGCCCTTCAGTAGGCTAATTCACGTAATTTATTGACGCGCCGATCAAGTTTCGATGCAGTTTCGATTAGGTTTACGTCTTTAATCGTACGTACGTCAAAATGGTACTCTTGTAATTGTTTAGCTGCGCGTAAGATATGCATAAACTGCGCATGTGCTGCACGTTGGTCGGACTAAACTGTCATTGGAGACGTCAAATGAATAGGTAAATACCGATCAAGTTGCGATCTGAATCACGCATGTATAAAACGCGCAGCCGTAGAATACCCTAAAGCGCTCGCGTGAGGCGAACTTGACGCGAGCGTATCTGACGGCGGTTGTCTAAATTACGAGAATACAAAAAGGGCTGTTATGATCGAAACTTAACTGCAACTGCACTGCAACTGAACTTATTTTATTACGTGAATTGGCCTACTGGTGTCCATGTATAGACAATAGACTTTTGACAGATGCTACACAATGGAGAACAATTGGAGAACAATGGAGAAGAACGTCACATAAATCTTGACAGGGAGCCCAATATGAGCTTGGACACCGGAAGTGTTAAATATTATTTTTTCCCCCTAATTTTTTGCAATTAAGTTTATGTTTGTACGTCGTGTTCTGTGGCGATTAATGTGTTTTCTTTCTTTCTATAATCATCATAATGAACTTACTATTAGGTAAATAAAATTTTTTGTTCCATACATTTTGAAGTCAAAATATTATTTTCGCATTAAACAGTGGATTTGATTTAGTCATTTCAAGGTTGGCATAGTAAAAGTTCATTTTGATGAATGTAGCATCGCTTTATTCAAAAAATATAATTTAAAAAGTCATGATTGAGCAAAGTGGTGCATAGTCTCTGCCTACCCCTATTGGATACAGGCGTGACGAGTGTGTATGTATTACCCGTCGGTAATATCTGTGCACCTAGCTAATTGACATCATTGGAGCATAATCAGCAAATTCAAAATATAGAGGTTAACAAACTGAATTAAAATAGGAAAAATATTGATACCAAAAATATATTTGGCATCCATCTCAAAATGTTTTTAGTGTAAAGAACCTAGTGGATATACCGGGTATATCAAGACTGCGGCCGAAAACGAACAGATGGTAGTCTTAGTGGTTACCGACACGATGCAAATAAAAAAATGCATACATACATAAACTCAAGCCTTTTTCCCAAAAGGAGTAAGCAGAGGCGCCAGAATACCCACATTTCGCCTTGTATGTTCCGTCCCATGTGATAGGGGGCGAGTCTATCGCCATATCGGGCACAAATTCCTCACTCCGGGCTGATATATAGAAAAATCCAATTTCACTGCCCAACTCGGGATTCGAACCCGAGACGTCAGCTTTGCAATCGTAACGTAGCACAACTACGCCGCCGAGGCAGTTAGGCAAGGTAATTTTTGTTGATAATATAATGACAGAAATTATCTAGTAAGAACGGACATCGCGTTCAAAATGTTTGTAACAAATTGTGGTACATGTACCGCTATTTGTATTTCTTTCTCTGTCACTCGTACGAGACACTATATTTGTCTCGCTCTGGCGTCCGCGTGGCTGTTACATATATTTTGTTCACGATGGCCGTTCTATTATAATACCTTTTCTTTTTGTCAAGATCTCTTATAATTGTCAAAGTAAAATGAGCCTTAGTTACATAAGAATACTGACTAATACATTGCTGAGCACAAGACAATAATAAAATATTTCATGGCAGTTAAGACAAAATGAGCCTAAGTAACATAAGAATACAGATCATTATTGATGGCATTGCATATAAATTTTAAATGTTCTGTGACCGTTATAAATAATACTACCTACTTAGCAGAATAAAATGAAACTTAATAACATAAGAATATGCATCATTTTTGATTGTATAATACCTAATTTTATTCAGTTTTTCGGCATCATAATTCAACACATATCAATTTAATCACATCTGTAAGAAAAATACATGAAAATACCGGGTATATCAAGACTGCGACCGAAAACGAAGCCAGGTGGTAGTTTTAGTGGTTACAGACACGATGCAAATAAAAATTTCACCAAAACAGCGACAGATATTTTTTTAGAATTTTTTGAAAATCGTCTTGTTTGGTTGGTAAATACCTAGTTTTTGCGAAAATTATAATTTAAACCCTTACGCATCATTAAGTGTTTAAAAACAAAGAGGTCTACATCATTATTTTAGGAAAACTATGTGTTTATCACCCAAATACGACGATAAGTAAAAAATTACAAAAAAAAAGTTGTCGATTTTTTTTGCCAAATTTTTACTTGCATTGTGTCTGAAGTCACTAATACTACGACTTTGCTTTGTTTTCGGTCTTGATATACCCTGTATATTTAGCTATTTAAATAAGATCTAGTCCAGTTTCGACTGCGGTAAAAATTAAAATACTAACACTAAACTTTGGTATTACAATTTGTGTCATAATTCAGATCTTCAATAATATCTTGAGTTGTTTCGAAATTTATTTAGTTACATAAAATAATACTTAGTGAATGCTCTTACACAGAGCACGATTTGAAATAACGCCATCTATTAGGGAAAAGTGGAACTATGTACCGTCATTCGAAAAGTTGTCAGTTGTTATATGGAAGATGGAAGAACTTTCTCAAATGTTTTATACTATACGTCCCTTTAAAACGAAATTAATTAATTAATCTATGTAAGTTATAAAGGTCTGTTCATGTGTCATATTCATAGACAGTTTTAAATCCTATTTAGTTATCGAATGTTTGTGCCTTGCGAACGACTTTTGAACTCAGTTTGAGCGAAGAATTCAAAACATCCGATAGCTAAAATAGGTTTTAAAACTGTCTATGGATAAAGCCGTTAATGTTTAACATGGTAAAGACCTTTATAAATGAAGACGATCAGATTTAAAACAAGATCTTATAGAAAGGAATTATTTTCTTCAATTCTTTTTTATTCGTTCTCGATTTAAACAAATATTTGAACTAAAACCATGACATTTTCCAATAATCCACATTAATCAAACTGTGTTTTCTAAAAAATAACACCATGTATACCCAAATAAATTTCGAAACACCCTGTACAATAAAATCAATGAAATATCAATATTTTATGTCAAATTGCAATTTTAAAATTATTTTCGACATTGTCCAATATTGCATTCACCGGCTGGTTGTCAAAAATAATGTTAACATTGCTACATACATATTTATTGTGACTCGGAAATTCAAGACTATAAGGGGTTGGAAAGGGTATAAGTCGAAACGGGGATGCTGTACTCTACATAATGAACAACTTTTACATACATACATTAATATATAAACTCACGCCTTTATCCCAGAAGGGGTAGGCAGAGGCGTCACCAGGACACCCACATTTCGCCTAGTATGTTCCGTCCCATGATGTGATAGGGAGCGAGCCTATGAATAACTTTTACTATGGGACCAAACTTGAAATCGCGAAAAATCAGCTGATACATTTAAAAAAAAATCACTGCAAAATGTATAGAACAGGTAGCTGTTTTCGCAAGTTATTCTCATAGTAAAATTTATTAATAATAGAAATTCTTGTCCCTCCATGAAACCTACTTCAGGTTTCATCGATGGACAAAAATCTTCGCACCGATACCAAGTTTCATAGTAAAATGGTCATTCTCCATTAATAGGGTCATTCTACATTTGATGTTAAATGACTGACAACTTAATTAATGTAATTTGAACAATCGATTCATGTTTAAAAGCGGGAGTGTCCTTGTAGCACCTCTGCCTACCCCTTCTGAGTTAAAGGCGTGGGTTTATGTATGTAGTCGTTAGTGTCTCCCCCCCCCCTCCCCTCATCCCCGTTTGATTGAGACGTGTTCGATTCGAACATTCTCCCAGTAAAGTCACTCACAATAAAAATGTACATACATTTGGTTTCCACTTATAATCTAAATAAATATTAATTGGCGACGTTGCGGGTTTGTGGAATCGATTCTTTATAATCGATTGTAATTGTAATCGATTTTCGAATCAATGGTTGTTTAAAATCTGTCTTAGATTTATAGATTTGTATGGTTTTTAATCACATATTGTTATTTTTTCTTTTTTATTTTATGCCCTCTCATCTTCCATTGAACTATAGTCAGAACATTAACAAAACCTTTTTATTTTAACTAAAACCCACCAAAATCGATTCAGAATTGGCAGAGCTATACCCACAAACATAAAAATCATACGAAATTCATAAATTCATTTTTAATAAGCCCGTTAAATGTATAAGAAATATTCTTAATTATTACTATAACTTGATATTTTAAATGACATAATTAAAATTAACTCCCACATATCAAATATTAAAAAAAAACTTTTTTGATTTTGGTAAAAAAATGATCAATTTTCGCAGATAAACCAATTTACACTAACCTTTTGGGAGAGGGGTCAATGAACCCACAAAACCGCACCGCCATCACACATTACGAGGAATAACACTACCTTACTTACTCTTAAAGCTCAGGAAGGAAGAGAACCGAAAAAAATAATAAAAATATCAAAAAATAATCTTAACACTAGAAAAAAAATATAAAACAGTCTCTATACAATTTGGCTACGTTTGTGTTGGGTTGGTTACATACGACCGGCGGCGCCGGTGTGCTTGCGGCGACCTTGACCTTTATGACCTTGACCTTGACCTTTGAGTGTCCTAAAAGGTTAACTGATTTGACCTTTTAACTTACGTGACCTTGACATTAATAGAAATTATAATGTGACAGATCATGATCCACGTGACCTTGAAATTATGACCTTCAACTTGACCTCAGTTTATTGAATAATTGTAACTTTTGACCTGTTGACCTTTTAGTTTCCTTGAACTTGACCGTTAGTTACCGTGGGACTGACAACTGTAATTCTCATTGTTCGTTTATTTTATTATGGTATTTTTGTCTGTAATGTTGCTAGAATATTTAACTATTCTAGATTTTGGTTTACCCTAAAAATAATGATTTTCTCCTTGACTTTAACCTTGGCTTTAATATTGAATGTCTTGACTTTGACCTTTGTTATATGAACTTGGACCATTGACCTTAGATATAAATGAACTCAATTTCTCTTTTTTCTACATATAGACCTATTTCTATCCCATTACAAAAGAAAAAAAAACTAAAAAAAAACATCACTTGCTATCCTTATCAGTTGCAATCGCTATGCCGGCCTGTTCAAGCACAACAGCGCCACCACACCGCAACAGGTGGTACACAAAAGATCTAAAAAGTATTAAAAGTTATAGATTTACAAACATACTTTTTAAAGTATTTCTCAATATTCCAACCGCCTCATATTAAAATTGATTATTATTCGTAGTAAAAATAAAATATACAGGGTATAACAAGACTGCGACCGAAAACGAAGCCAGGTGGTAGTATTAGTGACTTCAGAGTTCAGACACAATGCAACTAAAAATTTCGCAAAAAAAAATCGACACCTTTTTTTTGTAATTTTTTACTTATTGTGGTACTTGGGTGATAAATATAATACATAGCTTTTTCTAAAATAATAATGTACACTTTTTATTTTTAAAAACGCTATGTTACGCATGGGTTTAAATTACTATTTTCGCTAAAACTAGTTATTTACCACACAAAAACGATGGTATTTAAAAAATTGTAAAATATACTGTCGCTTTTTTTGCAAAATTTATAGTTGCATTGTGTCTGTAACCACTGAAACTACCACCCGGCTTCGTTTTCGGTCGCAGTTTTGATATTCCCGGTATATTTCGAAATTGCAGGATAATCTCCGTGGCGCGCGTTGGGTGTATTTATTTATATTTATTTATTATTTGTTTCGGGTCTGGGTGTTTGTGAGATCGAAAAGTCTCTCGTAGTTCCTGATACCCATGACTCGATCTTAGTGTGGGGTCAGGACTATGTATGTGACTGTTGGGTGTATTTATTTATTTTCATAATAAATAGAGAACATAGCCTCAGAAAATATCATTTTGATCTACATTCTAATATGAGACGGGTGTTTCTACAAATGAGTTTTAAGTCAAACAGTAGGTTATAAGATGATGAAGATAGGAAAGGGTATATGACTCAAAATACCTAAAGAAAATCGTGATTTTTAGTCAATGACTAAATTACTTAAGCCTCAACTAGTTATGATATGAGTTGAGTTCAACTTTTATATGAGTCGTTGACTAAATTGATAATAATTTGACTAGGCTAAATTAGTCATCAAATATATATTTTTTTTGTAAGACAGTATCGAGTAATCAATGACTGACTCAAATGTTTGGTGACTAAATTAGTAATCTACACTACTCACAAAAATTAAAGGATATTTTTTTTGATCAATTTTTTTTGGTGTTTTTTGAGAGTCTGTATCTTGGAGAAAATTGATTGTTAAGAAATTCAGAAACTAAAACTTTGAAGCTTGAAATGTCTATTTTGCAGATCTGTACTCTATTTCTTGATTGCTCGCTTAGTTGATAAGCAATCGTAAGAAAACCAACGAGAAAAAACAAATCCAATTTTTTTCTGGATTTTAAAACCGTGCATTTACATGGGTAGTGTTTTTTTTGTGACATCATTATAAAATTCCTGCAGATAATTTAATTGCCTTTAATTTGATATACCAGAAACCTCCGTGACATGATTTGGAGCTGACTTATGGTAAATCAAAGTAAAAATGGCCTATCACACTTTGACATTGGATTACTCCATGAATATCAATCATGGGGAAAACAAAACCAGAATTTTCGTAACTTCAAAATATGCTCTATAAGATGGTATTAAATTCTTATGATAATAAACAGTATTTCTAAGTAAAATTGTTGACTGAAAAAAAGGTAAAGAATCGGTTATTTATGGATATTCGGAAAACACTGCATATTTTTGGATAAAAGAAACGAACGAAGGATATCGTCGGTAACTTTTCAACCTTAAAGTATTCTAAAGACACTCTGAAAATTTCAAACTGCTCCGATTTGATTATCTTAGTGTTCAGAAGGTTTAAACTTACTGTATTCAGCAAAAATCGTCGTAATGAGCCTTTTTCGCATGCTAATGATTTTGTAAATTGAGAATACTTTTTTTAGTGATTATCCATATTCTCTTAATCAAATCCTTTTTTCAAACGTTTTCACTATTCTCCGCAATTGTAAAAAAATACTGGCACTGTTTTACCGCCGGCATTAGCGTTACCCAAAGCGTACTACGGGGAGGTTGCGTCGTCGGATTTATAGTAAAACAGTGCCAGTATTTATTTTACAATTGCGGAGAATAGTGAAAACGTTTGAAAAAAGGATTTGATTAAAAGAATATGGATAATCACCAACAAAAGCATTCTGAAGTGACAAAAATCGATCACATACGAAAAATGCTTATTACGACAATTTTGACGAATACAGTAAGTTCAAACCTTCCGAACACTAAGATTATCAAATCGGAGCAGTTTGAAATTTTCAGAGTGTCTTTAGAATACTTTAAGGTTGAAAAGTTACCGACGATATCCTTCGTTCGTTTCTTTTATCTAAAGATATGCAGTGTTTTCCGAATATCCATAAATAACCGTTTTTTTACCTTTTTTTCAGTCAACAATTTTACTTAGAAATACTGTTTATTATCATAAGAATTTAATACCATCTTATAGAGCATATTTTGAAGTTACGAAAATTCTGGTTTTGTTTTCCCCATGGTTGATATTCATGGAGTAATCTAATGTCAAAGTGTGATAGGCCATTTTTACTTTGATTTACCATAAGTCAGCTCCAAGTCATGTCACGGAGGTTTCTGGTATATCAAATTAAAGGCAATTAAATTATCTACGGGAATTTTTTAATGATGTCACAAAAAAAACACTACCCATGTAAATGCACGGTTTTGAAATCCAGAAAAAAATTTGATTTGTTTTTTCTCGTTGGTTTTCTTACGATTGCTTATCAACTAAGCGAGCAATCAAGAAATAGAGTACAGATCTGCAAAATAGACATTTCAAGCTTCAAAGTTTTAGTTTCTGAATTTCTTAACAATCAATTTTCTCCAAGATACAGACTCTCAAAAATCACCAAAAAAAATTGATCAAAAAAAATATCCTTTAATTTTTGTGCGTAGTATATATATATATAAAAGAGGAACCTGATTGACTGACCTATCAACGCACAGCCGAAACTACTGGAGCTAGGAACTTGAAATTTTACACAGGGATTTCTATTGTGACGGAGGGTAGCACTAAGAAGGGATTTTGGGAAATTCTACCCCTAACGGGGTGAAAAGGGTTAAAAACTGTTGTATGGAAAATCTAAGCCATTAAAGTTACAATTATCAAACTTGGCAGTTTAATAAGTCATTCAATAAGAAAAATAATTGCATACTTTATTTGTTTAAAAATTTACATTAAAAGGGTTAAAATAAGGGTTGAAATGTTTAGAAACTGGGTGATTTCCTTCCTGCCGGATCAACGCACAGCCGAAACTTCTGGAGGTAGGAACTTGAAATTTTACACAAGGGTTCCAATTGTAACGTAGGGTAGCACTAAGGAAGGATTTTTGGAAATTCGACCCCTAAGGGGGTGAAAAGGGTAAAATACTGGTGTATGGAAAACCGAAACCGTTGAAGTTGCAGTTATCAAACTTGACTTTTTAGTTACTCATCTGGAAAGAAAAATAACTGCATACTCTTTTTTCTTATAATTAACCCGAATGGGGTGAAAATAAGGGTTGAAGTATTGTAAAACCAAACTGCCGGATCAACGCACAGCCGAAACTACTGAAGCTAGGAACTTGAAATTTTACACAGGGGTTCCTATTGTGACGTAGGGTAGCACTAAGGATGGATTTTTGAATATTCATCCCCTAAGGGGGTGTAAAGGGTTAAAAACTAATATGGGGAAAATTTAAATCATTAACGTTACAATTGTCAAACTTGACACTAAAGTTATTCATTCTAAGACAAAAATAATTGTATATTTTGTTTATCCAAAATTAACCCTAAAGGGACGAAAATAAGGGTTGAAGCTTTGTAGCACCGAACAGTCGGATCAACGCACAGCCGGAACTACTGAAGCTAGGAACATGAAATTTTACACAGGGATTTCTTTTATAACGCAAGGTAACACTAAGGAAGGATTTTTGGAAATTCAACCCCTAAGGGGGTGAAAAGGGTAAAATAATTTTATATGGAAAACCGCAACCGTTGAAGTTGCAGATTTCAAACTTGACACTATAATTACTCATCTAAAACCAAAAATAAATGTGTACTCTATTTACTTAAATTTAACCCTTGAGGAGTAAAAATAAGGGTTGAAAAGTTTGTATGGAAATCAAAACTACTGAAGTTATTCGTATGAAAATTTAACTTTTGTCCCTTTCGAAAGACTTTTCAATTCATTTTGAGCGAGAAAACAAACATTCGATACCTAAAATAGGTTTTAAAACTGTATATGAATAAGGTCGTTTATGTATTGATCCGATTGGTCTCAAAATCGATCTGAGATCCGATCATCTAAATTTGTATTCAGAATTGAAAATGTTGGCCGTCATTTTGAACTTTTTATTTATTGATCCGATTGCACGTTGATTTTTGTTAAAAGTTTACGTAAAGGTTATAATGGCATAGTTTTAGCGATATAACGTCTACATTATCTTAAACACGCAGACGAAGTTGCGGGCAAATGCTAGTAAAATATAAAGATATTACTATGAGTGAAGCCTCCATAGTTACTGACTGAATGCCTAAAAATTTATGACTAAATTAGTCATTACACTCCCCAAAATGTCTTCATATTTTTTTTATATTCAGTTTACAAATATGATAATGAGAAACAAAACAATATTACTGCATACAACAAAATTGTCTGACCGACAAATATCTGTCATTACATCCATGATTAGAACAAAACTTAATGACTAATTTTTACACAGACGGAAAAAACAGTCATGACTGACCGACTATCACGATATTGACTGACTATTTTTTCCCATCTCTCTTTTTCACACTTTATACTCTCCCCTTCCTATCTTCACCTCCTTTAATGAAAGTACAACGTTTTAACTACTTAATAAATAACAATTCCTTGAAATAGGAATATAAGAGAGACCGCGACTAGTCGTGGCGAGCACCGCGAAGACAACTAGCAACCGATTGCCAGTGGCAGTTTTTATGCCAGCCTTTGTTTGCTACATTAAAATAGAGTAGGAATGCTTTAGAACAGCACAGTAACAGCGACGGGTTACCAGTCGGATTTTTTTTTGCCGGCAGTGATTCTCAAGATTAAAACGGACTAGTAATAAGTGGAAATACACCACACAACTTTAGCAACTGATTGCTATAGTTATTTTTACGCCGGCATTGATTTTACTAAGACAAGAGAAGTCGTATCAATTACAATTAGTAACCAATTGTAAATTCAATGCCGGTCTTTTAAAAATAGACAACCATACAATAACAACCAGTCGCAATTACCTTCAACAACCGGTTGCCAGTTGCAATTGTTTTGTTGGCATTGCTTTAAACCACTCAGTAAATTAACAGATTAATACCTCATCAGTTGTAATACTTATGTCGTCTTGTTTATGCAGTGGTGACCACGACTAGACGGGCGTTTCTGCCGCCGCGTTTTGACGCTCGTCTGCTCGCCACATTAGTTGGACGAGGTCTCTTTTCGACCAGTGAAAGAAACAATGGAGCGAATGCCTTTCACTGATGTCTGTAACAAAAAGGAGCTTTTAATATTGTGAAAATACAGGGTGAATTTTTTAAACAGGGTGAAATTCCATTTACATACATTGATCGGTTACAAATTTATTATACAGGGTATATCAAGACCGCGACCGAAAACGAAGCCAGGTGATAATGTTAGTGACTTCAGATCTGCAACTAAAAATTTCGCAAAAATGGTTGACAATACTTTTTTGTAGTTTTTTACTGATCCTATTTGGGTATAAATACATAGTTTTCCTAAAATAATTATGTACTCCTTTTTGTTCTTAAATACGCAAGGGTCAAATAACTATTTTCGCAAAAAGTAGGTAATTAACACCCACACACAAAAATATTTAAAAAATTGTCCCTTTTTTGCGAAACTACCACCTGGCTTTGTTTTCGGTCGCAGACTTGGTATACCCGGTATTTATAGAATAAAGATATTCTAAGTGAATAAATATACCTGCCTCGGTGGTGTAGTTGTATTACGGTACGGTTACAAAGCTGAGGTCTCGGGTTCGAGTCCCGGGTCGGGAATTTGTGCCCGATATGGCAATAGGCTCGCCCCCTATCACATGGGACGGAACATGCAAGGCGAAATGTGGGTGTCCGGGTGGCTCCTCTGCCTACCCCTTCGAGGATAAAGGCGTGAGCTTATGTATGTATAATATTACCTTTTTCTTGGAGCCATTGAGGTACTCTTTGTACATCTCGGAACGCAAGTATCTTGAATAACTGTCCGACTTCATCAGGTGGTATACATGCGCCTGAGAAAATAAAGAATTACTTTTATATGTAAGTATTTGAGATAATTGATCTGTAAGTCTGCCTCGGTGGCGCACTAGATACTACTATTTTTGATATACGCCTCCGTGGCGCAGTTGGTTAGACGCCGCATGTGAAATGAGAGGCCGCGGGTTCGATCCCCGCACCGAACCAATATTTGTGTGATCCACAGGTATTTGTCTCGGGTCTGGGTGTTTGTGAGACCGAAAAGTCTCTCGTAGTTCCTGATACGACACAAGACTCGATCTTAGTGTGGGGTCAGGACTATGTATGTGACTGTTGGGTGTATTTAGTTATTTATTTTATTACAACACTGAAGTCTCGGGTTCGAATCCCGGGTAGTGATATTGGATGTTTCTACTCAGAGTCCGGAGTCATGAATTTGTGCCCGATATGGCGATAGACTCGCGCCTGTCACATCATGGGAACACATTACACAAGGCGAATCATGGGTGTCCTGGAAGCACCTCTGCCTACCTCTTCTGGCCAAAAAGGCGTGACTAAATCACCAAAGTTTTGAAAAGGTGAGTGATGTGGGGCGAATGACCTTTTACAGTACAGTGAACCAACAAAAATCTTTTTTGTTACAAAATAAAAATATTTCTATTTTTTTGGAGTTTTAATGTAATATATATTATACACGACACGGGAAATTCAGCCCTGGGATCTGAACCCGCGACCGTGGACATATAGGCAGCCGCGTCTGGTCCGCTACCAACAGACCACCAGCAATTAGTGACAAAAACTGACCTGAGCTTGATCGAAGCAATATCTGTCTGGGGTTCCGGACTCCACTTTCACTCGAGTCAGCTCCCTGGGAACAAAAATAACATTTATACAGGGTGTATCAAGACTGCGACCGAAAACGAAGCCAGGTGGTAGTTTTAGTGGTTACAGACACGATGCAAATAAAAATTTCACCAAAACAGCGAAAGATATTTTTTTAGAATTTTTAAAAAATCAGCTTGTTTGGGTGGTAAATACCTAGTTTTTGCGAAAAAAGGAATTTGAATCCTTACATACCATTGTGACTTTAAAACTAAAAAGGTGTACATCATTATTTTAGGAAAACTATGTATTTATCACCCAAATATGACTATAAATAAACAATTAAAAAAAATGATTTTTTAGCGAAATTTTTAGTTGCGTTGTGTCTGAGTCACTAATACTACCACCTGGCTTCGTTTTCGGTCGCAGTCTGGATATACCCTGTTCAACTAGTTCATACACGTCCCACTGCAGGGCGCGGGCCTCCTCTACAATCGCGAGTACGATTGAGAGGGGTTAGGCCACTGGCTTAGTAGAGTTGGTGGATTTCGTTGATAATCTTGTTAAGGTCTTCGGTTTATCAATTTTTTTAAGCGAATTTGTTCTTTATTTTATTGTTATTTTGTTTGCTTGTCTCATCTTCTAGCAGAATCCACATTTAAAATTTTTTTAGCAGCGAAATTATTCTTTTGCATCAAAATTAGGTTTAAAAAAAAACTGTCTCGGTGGCGTAGTACAGTACGACTACATAGCTGAGGTCTCGGGTTTGAATCCAGGGTCGGGCAGAGTGATATTGGGTTTTTCTATTCATTATCAGCCCGGAGCCAGGAATTTGTGCCCGATATGGCGATGGGATCGCCCCCTATCACATCATGGGACGGAGCATACAAGGCGAAATTTGGGTGTCTTAGTGGCGTCGCTGCCTACCCCTCTGGGATAAAGGCGTGATTTTATATGTATGTAAAAAAAAGCGTTTTCTATGGCGAAAAGTTTTATTCGCATCGAACTATGCCATATTGATATATTTCATTGCAGCCTGCCCAAATTCACTGAAGTGGCACACAGATGTATTGAAGGAGGATTTTAATCATTGTTCAATTTCTGTATCATTCAGTAAAATTATTGTTAGATATACCTGTTACGTTTTGTTTTATATTGTTAGTTTATCCTATGTGTATTTTAAGTAGTTTTGTATAGAGTTTAATATAATGCTGCCTTAGTATTAAAAGGTGTCATGACATTATATTTAAGGTGAAAGAATAAATAAAAAAAAAAAAAAAACATGTATTTGCGCAGTGTTTTGTTATAACTGCAATAGTTTTGAATGCCTGTCTGTGTGTGTGTACCTGCTGGCGGCGTCCACGTTGACGGGGGAGGGTGCGTCGGCTGCGAGGAACTCCCTCCAGATGTCTCCCGCGCGCGCCGACACGCGGCGGATGGGCAGCGCCTTCAGCTCCTGCACGGCTAGCCAGAACCTGGTACAAACATTCATACAAAAAATACAGGGTATATCAAGTCTGCGACCGAAAACGAAGCCAGATGGCAGTATTAGTGAATTCAGACACAATGCCACTAAAAATTTCGTAAAAAAAATCGTCAATTATTTTTTTGGAAATATTTACTTATCGTCGTATTTGTGTGATAAATACATAATTTTTCTAAAATAATGATGTACACCTTTTTATTATTAAGAACGCAATGCACAAGGGTTAAAAATACATTGTTCGCAAAAACTAGGTATTTACCACCCAAACACGACGATTTTCAAAAAATTGCAAAACAACATCTGTCGCTTTTCTTGCAATATTTTTAGTTGCATTGTGTTTATAACCACTAAAACTACCACCTGGCTTCGTTTTCGGTTGCAGTCTTGATATACCCGGTATAATAAAAACAGACTAAAAAAATAGACCGGGACGTTGGGATTTTAGGGGGAGTTCAACGTAGTGTAGGACCTCCTGCAGCACGATGGACCGAAGACTTGAAAAAAGCGGGGGGTAGCAGATGGATGACGGCTGCTCAAGACCGGGATGGTTGAAGCTTACTTGGGGATGCTGATGTCCAGTAGTGGACGGCGACAAGCTGAGTATAAAGGTCAAGATAAACAAGGTAAGATACGACGAGCAAGGGGAAGCAAAGAGGAGGCATAGGGAGATGGCGTGTTACATGGCATTACATAACTCATGTATACATATATCGTTACTATAATTTGGGGCGGTAGAGGTAAGCATGAAATTCTTCGGAATACAGGGTGAAGTCACAATGCTCATCTCCAGGCAAGGAAAAGTAGGGGGAAGTAGTGGGAACCAAGAGGAACCCTCAGAGAGTTAACTACCAAGTCTAGGAAGCCAGTACCTAGCATCACAAGGCAAGGCGAAGGTAGGGGGAGACAGGGGGAGGTATGGAGGAGTTATGAGCGAAGCGTAGGAAAGCAGTGGCACCCATCACGATGTAGGGGGAGGTGTGAGGGGCTCACTTGAGGTTCCAAGGCGAAGGTGGGGGAGACAGGGAGAGGTATGGAGTAGTTATGAGCGAAGCCTAGAAATGCAGTGGCAATCATTACTAGGGACAGACGCGAGGAGCTCACTTGAGGTTCCAAGGCGAAGGTCGGGGGAGACAAGAGGAGGTATGGAGGAGTTATGAGCGACGCCTAGAAAAGCAGTGGCAACCACCACGATGTAGGGGAGGTGTGAGGGGCTCACCTAAAGTTCCAAGGCGAAGGTAGGGGGAGACAGGGGGAGGTACGGAGCAAGTATGAGGAGCTCACTTGAGGTTCTCGCCGCTGAACTCCTTGCTGAGGAACTTGGCGAAGTGTTCCTTGCCGTGCGGGTCGCGCAGCAGCTCGCGCAGGTCGAAGGCCCAGCGCCGCACGCGCCGCAGCGGCAGCGGCTCCTTGCTGCGGGGCACATCACTATCTATATTAACATCAGTATAAGTTATTTGGTTCTGAGCGGTGACGGGCATGCCATTCGCCAGATGGTAAGCGATATGACCGCTTATCGACAGTCTCTTTCCTCTACAACTCATCGCTCTATCCCTATCTCTTTCCACCTCTATTTAGTGTGTATTTCTGTCTCTATCTCACGACCGTTTCACCTACTCCCACAGCTCATCGCTCGATCTCTTTCCCTCTTTATCTAGTGAGTATGTTTCTCTCTATCTACTCACGACTGTTTCTCCTGGTCCCACAGCTCGGTGGTGTCGTTGATCCAGGGGTTGGGCCACTCCGGCGGCGTGAGGAACGCGTCGTACTCCGCGTACTGCTCGCAGTACGCTACGAACCTGACGACAATACGATATTTATCAATACATTGGACACACACGCACGCATGCACGCACGCACACTAAATAGAAGCGTATAAACCAATCGGATCGCAAAAACCAATTTACTTTTTAATTTAATAGTTGTAAATTAAGTCACTGAGCGGATGACTAATACCTCAGTCCGCCCCGTGACCACGAAAGCTGTAAAGCAATCGAATCGAGAAGTTACAGAATATAAAAAATAAACCAAATCGGCGATAAAATCCGTAAAATTAGTTTTATTTCAACATGTAACATTCGCGTAAATCTAAGAAACCATTATAGCAGCGTATACTAAATTTGAAGCCACAGTATCGTAAATAAGGGGAAGTGATGGAGAGATGGATGAAGGGGAGCAAGTTGGGGAGAGAGAGGGATGTGGGGAAGGAGGAGGGGAAATAGATAACAACACTCACATCTCGGCCACCTTGCTGACCCTAACATTCCGCCGCTCCATGCGCGCGCGCAGCATGCTGAGCTGCCGCCGCGCTGCGTCTATCTGTTGCTCGATGCTCGGCGCCGCCTTCTCGGGGGAGGCAGGGGGAGGTTGCGACGACTCGCCTGGGGGAGGAGATAAACCCCATAGTTATTAACATAGTCCTGTCCCCACAGTAACATCGAGTCGTGTGTATCAGAAACTACGAGAGACTTTCAGTGTCAAGACATCCGAAACAAATACCTGTGGAATATATTATTACAATCAAATGTCACCCTGACCTTATTTAGATTAGGTTTTGTGTCGTATCACAAACTACGAAATATTTCCGTCTCATAACACACTTAGCAAATATTTGTACTTATATCAGATAAATATTAGTCTCAGTCCAAGAATCGAACCTGTAGCCACTTGTTTCACACCTGGTGTTTAAACAACTGCACCACAAAAGCTGTCAATTATTTTATTAAGTACAATAATTATTTTAGAATGCTCAAATAATCAAAACGAGTGTCACTCATGACGTCATTATCTATTACAAAATTAAGCTTGACTTTAATAAATAAATAATAATTATTTCTGAGTGCTCGAAGGACCAAAACATCCGGCTTGAAGGACCAAAGGGTCACGTGACGTCACTAACAACTAGAAGGTAAATCTTACCATTTTCCTTGACCACTTCCGCGTTCTTCTTCTGTATTTCCTCTTCGCTTTCCTGAGGATTGGTGATGGTCACTATCGGGTTGTTCTGTGGAAAAAAATGACCATATTTAGGCAATATTTTGGTTTTTGGGTGGTATCTTTATTAACAGTGTACTTAACATTGTATTTTTGTTCATTAGGACTGACATAAGCAAACAGGCCATCTGATGTTAAGTGATCACTGCACATGAACAATAACGCTTGGATCATGGATGTTGCCGGACCATCAGGTCGGGAGGGGAGCGGGAAGGAAAGAAAATGGGAATAGGATTATGCAAATACACCTGTAATTTATTATACAGATCTAGAATCTTTTCAGGAATATTCCACCTGGCTAAGGACAGGGAGAAATACAAGAAGCTGACGGCCAACCTTCAGCACTGAAGAGGCACTCCAAGAAGAAGAAGAAGAAGAATCTTTTGTTTTTTACAGTTTTAGAATTTGTTTTATGAAATGAAATGAAATGAAAATAATTTATTGAATCCATTAAAATGTTCAACATTGTTTAGATTCAGTCATTTTTTGAACTACCACCCGGTTCGGAAAGCGGTTTTCACTAGAGAAGAACGGGCAAGAAACTCTAGTGTTGCTCTTTTCAAAACCAGTTTTGTAAAAGTTATTCATAATTATTCAGTTGACAGACTCCGTGGCGCAGTTGGTTAGACGCTGCCTGTGAAACGAGAGGCCACGGGTTCGATCCCCGCACCGAAACAAATATTTGTGTGATCCACAGGTATTTGTTTCGGGTCTGGGTGTTTGTGAGACCGAAAAGTCTCTCGTAGTTCCTCATACCCACGACACAAGACTCGATCTTAGTGTGGGGTCAGGACTATGTATGTGACTGTTGGGTTTATTTATATATATTTTTTATTTAAAATAAGTATAGCATTCCTCTTTTGGCTTAGTATACCCTTTCTACCCAATGTTTTCCCTGTATATTTACATGCGTGTGTGTGCGTGCTTACGTGCGCGCAGTACGTTCGTGTGTGCGTGCGTGCATGCGTGTGTATGCATGCACATGTGTATAACACAGTAAGTATACGTTACCTTGAGGTTGTGCTGCTGTATGAGGTCCTGGCACTGTTTCTTGCGCTTCTCCTTCAGCGCGTTGATGCGGGAGAGCTTTCGAGGATCCAGCTCCGTTGTGTTCACGCAGCCGGGCTGAAACAATACAAGGTTTTAGTTCACAGCCTGGTTGTGAAACGTGAGGCCGCGGGTTCGATCCCCGCACCGAGACAATTTTTTATGTGAACAAACAAATACTTGTTTCTGGGTGTTTGTGAGACCGAAGAGTCTTAGTTCCTGATACGACACAAAACTCGATATTGTGGGGTCAGGACTATGTATGTGACTGTTGGGTGTATTTATTTATTTATAGAAGTGGTAGAAAATTTGTGTTTATTTAAGGAGCTATTTGTTTATCGCCACTCAAATCGGCGATGGAAAATGTTGTATGGAAAACCTGCATACCATAGTGATTTGTAAGAATTTCTATGGTATGTAAAGTCCTTGCACTAGGCCAGCGTGGTGGAGTGTACTAACCCCTCTCAATCGTACTCTCGATTGTAGAGGAGGCCCGTGCCCTGCAGTGGGACGTGTATGGACTATAAACTAGTTTTCAAAGGGACAATAGAATTTCTTGCCCTCCTTCTGATACTGCCTTCCAAACTGGGAGATAAATAAGCTTAATAATTTGTCTGTTTTACAATAGTATCTATATAAAAGCTTCCAAAATACCGCCAATAAAGGTTTTATCTTATTTTCACACCATAAGAATTTTTTATATTAAATATGAATAAAAAAATATTTTGCATAATAAAATAATACTAATAGGATATATACAGGGTATATCAGGACTGCTACCGAAAACGAAGCCAGGTGGTAGTATTAGTGACTTCAGACACAAAAGCGACACGAAGCAAGTTAAAATTTCGCAAAAAAAATCGACTACTTTTTTTGTATTTTTTTATATATCGTCGTATTTGGGTGATATATACATAGTTTTACTAAAATAAAGATGTACAGCTCTTTATTTTTAAACACGCAATGGTACGTAAGGGTTTAAATTAGTATTATCGCAAAAACTAGGTATTTACCACCCAAACACGATGATTTTAAAAAAATAACAAAAAAATTATTGACAGTGTTTTGGCGAAAATTTTATTTGCATTGTGTCTGAAGTCACTAATACTACCACCTGGCTTCGTTTTCGGTCGCGGTCTTGATATACCCGATATGTCACATTTATAATAATATTCTTTACGGTAACTCACCATAGGTCTGTGAACGTCCCAGAATGCTCTCTCCTGGCTGTCCAGAACTTTCCTCTCCAATTTATCCCGTTTTTTGTCCACCTGCAAAGAAATTATAAATTAACGGTATCCACAATGTCTATTTCTCCAACAAACAGCAGTGTAAATGCACTGTTGTGTTCCGGTTTGAAGGACATTGTAGCCAGAGTAACTACTGGACATATTGACACTTAACAATGTCTCAGGATGGCGAGCGCAGTGGAATACCAAGCGTTGCTTTGTAATTTCTGTGTTTGGTTTTGCTACTGTCCATGAGCGGTCGTATCGCTTACCATCAGGCGAATGGCACGCTCGTCTCGCCATCCAATGCAATAAAAAAATAAACTACCACACCCTGAACCGACGAGAATGCATGAAGAGATTGATGAAAGTGGATGAAGCGAAAGTAATATTTCAGGATCGAGCAAAGTGGCGATCCATAGTCTCTGCCTACCCCTATGGCATACAGGCGTCACGATTATGTAAGTATTTATGTAAAAACTACCATACTAAAGAAATCTTTGGGAGGAACTTATGAGCAGTGGAGTTTTGGTGTCCAAAGACGATTTGATTTTTGATTTCTTTGGTTTGTATAAATTTCATTTAATTCCGGCAATGTTTATGTATAACCTGTCGGAAATATCTGTGAACCTAGCTGGAATGCGGTTCACATTTCATTTTTTTGTGTTCCCCTATCTACTATGTTATTTTACATTAAAAACGTTGTGATATGGATGCGAATTCAATTTTTTATTCTTTTTTCTATTTTAATTCAATTTGTTAAACCTATATTTGGTATTTGCTGAACTTATGTTCCAATGACGTCAATTATTCAGGTCCACAGATATTTCCGACGTGTAATATGTACATACCTTGCTCTGAGCCTCGGCCTGCATAAATATGAACTCCCATTTCCTGCTGAACATCTTCTGCAAGCGAGCTAAGGATTCCGCTTCATAGTCGGCCAGTTCTAGACGAGCTTTGTTCTGCATGGTACGCTTGCAGAGATACACCGCTGGAACAAAAACCGAGGGTACATACATTGGTGAGATCATCATCAGCCCGTTGCAGTCCACTGTTGGACATTGGCCTCTCCCAAGTTAAGCTACTGAGCCCGTTCTGCCGATACATTCATCTATCTATCTATCTATATCAGCCCATATAAGACCCACTGCTGGGCACGGGCCTACTCTACAATCGAGAGAATCGATTGAGAGTGATTAGGCCATATAGTCCACCACGCTGGCCTAGTGCGAGTTGGCGGACTTACATACCGTAGAAATTCTTTAAAATATTCACCGTCAAAGTGCGTGGTGATTGACTATCAATACACACATAACTCCGAAAAGTCAGAGGTGTGCCCTGGGATTTGAACCCGCGACCACCGTGAACATGTAGCCAGCCGCGTCTGGTCCGTTACCAACAGGCCACCACGCACGATAATGAGATAGATGAAATTAATTTCGATAATCCGGCTCGAAGGACCAAAAATTTGTGGGAAAAAATAAGCATGTGAAATTCGATATAAATTTTAAAGTAGCTTTATTTTATATTTCTAGCACGAAGAAGTGACTCCAATGCGGCTGATGATGTTATATTTTTTATCTGTAGGATGTATCGATCCATATACGTCCCACTGCAGGGCACGGGTCTCCTCTACAATCGAGAGTACGATTGTGAGGGTTTACCATATAGTCCACCACGCTGGCCTAGTGAGGGTTGGCGGACTTTACATACGTGTATACATTTTATATTATATGGCGACGGAAAATTGTGAAATCCGGCCCGAAGGACCAAAATGTATGAAGAAAATATGAAATTCTGATTCTATCCCGAGATAGCGATTCGAATTGTTTTATAATTTTGGTTGATGATCAGCTTTAGCTAAGACTTACCGTAATCAGTATTTTCAGGCTCCCATTGGTTCGACGGCCAGAAATATGGAGTTTGGAACCTGAAACAAATTTAATTTCATTTAAACCGTCTTAAACTCCTCTTATTTGTTTCTCTATTAGATCATTTGCATGCGGGTTAAAAAGCTAGTGTAATAATTAAGAAAGCTCCGGAGTTCGGTGTCAATTCAATCCTGGCTTTTGCCATGGCATTTGCGATCAGTCGTCAGACTACGAGCAAGCTCGTTGAGTGAGGGTTGACGGGTAGGAACAGCTAAGAATTATCGTTCCAGAGGTCCGTAATCTGAAACACAAGTGCTCTTTTTAGGCGCTTCGCCGTAACTTCCTGATACAGGAATCTTGCTAGTGGGTTGGGGTGGAGTCCAAAACTCCCTTATTTGGTTTTTTTATTGCCGTTATAGGCAGACGAGCTAGCGGCCCGCCTGATGGTAGGCGGCTACCACCCATAGACCTTCGCAGTGCCAGGGGTCCAGCACAACAAAGTCGCTGCCTACCTCAAGGAGAGTACTCTCTTTTGAGTATTTTTCCCACTTTGAATCACCCCCCCCCCCCCTCTAAGCAAAAGTCCGCTGGTGAACATAAGCCTCTCGCAAGCCACATCGGACCTGTTGGAAGCTGTATCCAACGACTGCAACCTCAGCCAGGTATCCGTCCACCTTGTGAGCGTCCAACACTCCGATTCGTACGTTCCTCGCTTCACTCACCTGTAATAAGTATTGTCGTTCTTCACAGTCAAACAGTGGTCGTCTATGGGGAACAGGTACCCATGCGCTGCCAACAGATGAGCTAGATGGAGAGCCTCCCAGGCCTCTTCCAGCTGCAGATGTCTGGTCAACCAGGATACTAGCTCGGAGCCGGTGAACACCTGGAGACAATGGAAATGGATCCATAATACACCTCTAACAAAAATAAAATAGCATAATTTTTAACCTTTTTTAATTACGATGAATGAAAAGAAAGAAGAATTGGTGGTAGCGATATGACCACTCATAGACAGTAGCAAAACCAAACACCATGAATTACAAAGCGATGCTTGGCATTCCACTGCGCTCGCCTGAGACATAGTTAAGTCTCATTATGTCCAGTAGTTACTCTGGCTACAATGTCCTTCGAACCGGAACACAACAGTGCATTTACACATGTCGACCATTGCTAAGCAAGGCACTGCTCTACAATCGAGAGTACAATTGTGAGGTTTCAGTCAACCACGCTGGCCTAGTGCGGGCGGACTTTATAAACCTTAGCAATTCTTACAAATCTTTATAGTATGCAGGTTTCCTCATGTTTTTCTTCATCTAGAGGATAGTTTTAAACTCTTCTTGTTGTGACTCGCGGGAGGCTGTCGGTTTTATTACTATCTTTAATACATCATGAAGATGAAAATAAAGTATAATACAGTCATACCCCGACTTACGCTACCCCGTTTTACGCGAATTCGGAGATACGCGGTTTTTCATTTTGATTGTCGCGCGCATCGGCTCTCTCGCTCCGCCCTCTCAGTGTTCAGTTTGCGACAACGTGTGTTCCGCGTGGAATTGTTTAACGTACGCAGTGTGTTTTACTTATAATCTCTAATTATGTCATCTAAAAGAACGAAAAATGAGTCATTTGAGCCTAACTAGAAAAGAAAAACACTGTCTTTGGAGTGTAAACTGAATATAATTTAAGACTTTTAAGATCCGATTAAACATACTTTATATAGATTGGCAAAAAAATGTGAAAATAAATGGAGGCGCCACTGAGCTGTTTATATGGCATCCCCGTATAGTTCAGTTTTTAGTTTTGATACTAAGTTTAAAATAAGATAAAAACATTCAATTAAATATAATTCAATCAAATTAAATTATTTAATAGCGGATAATGAACTAAAATGTTAACTTGAATAGTCACTATAAAAACGTATAAAGATCGAACTCGATCGAAAATCGACTCTTGATTTTAATTTAAGACTGAATGTTGGTAGGTTTATATAAAATGATTATATAAAATATTACTTTAATTATTTGGGTGTTATGTTTACAGTTTGTCATACGAGTTATGATAAAGGTGTGTTTGTCTTATAAAAAAATAAACCAAAATTTATTCATTTTGTCAGTTTATTTAGAACTTTTGTAACAACATTGTAATTTTCAGATAAAACATTTCTCAGTGTGTCTTTTAGTCTGTGCAACTCTTCTAAATATTCGATATCCGAACAGATCGATTCAGAACTTTTCTCAGAATAAGTTTTCGACTTCCATTGAAATTCAGTTTGTCCCTTGCCACCGGAAAAATTTCGCAATTTTAGGACCTGAAAATAAAGTAAATACTTAGTTATAGAAAATATTTATATGTATCCAACAACATAGCAATTGAATACAAAGTTATTATTCCTCTATATTTTAAATCTTAGTTTTTTTTACATATTTTTATATTTAAAAAACTAAGATTATAAATACCAAATGCATATAAAAATATTATTATTATAAACTATAATATACAAGAAAGATTACAACTTCAAGCTAAATTACATTAAAGTAGTACCTGTTTTCTCACTGTGTAGAGGAACTGAACTTTTTGCCTGATGGCGCATAAATCAAAGTTTCTTTTTCGGACGACCTTGTTTATGTTTTCCAGGTGTGGATAATACACCCTTATTTAGTTGCTATTCACGAGCAATTTTTCTAACAGTATTGACGGATTAACCTGAAAATGATGTAGAAATTAACACATCATTGATTAAAAAGAATTATCAGCCTCTGTAGCGCAATTGATTATACGCCGGCTGTGAAATGCGAGGTCACGGATTCGATCCCGAGCACCGAGAATTTTTTTTTGTGTAATCCACAGGCATTTGTTTCGGGTCTGGGTGTTTGTGAGACGAAAAATATGACGTAGTTTCTGACGCCCACAACAGAACACAAGATTCGATCTTAGTGTGGGGTCAGGACTATGTATGTGACTGTTGGGTGTATTTATTATTATTAAGATAAAAACCTCCACTTTTTAAATCAGAAATAGTGTTCAAAGATATAACTATTTATTGGTGAATCAAGCAAAAAAGTATCAAGTTGTGGTAGTCAATCTCTAAACTGATTCTATCACTTGAATGTAAACATAACCTAAAGGCTTGATAATAATATTGCTAATTATGAGAGAATACGTAGAACAAGAATTAAAAACCACTCTATATCCATAGAATAATATAAGATTAACTGAAATATAACAAAATAAACTTCCACTTACCAGTCATATCGGCGGTTCTTTGGTAAATATCATCGAGGTCCGATAAACTTGTTTTTGCTTAATATTCTGCAAGATAGCGTGAGTAAACTTTATAAATAATTTCCCTTGCGGAACTCCTAATAGTTTTATTCATTTTGTATCACTAGTCGCTTCAAATAAAGGTTCTCACTGCAAGTATTTGACTAAAAACGAAAACTTCAGCGCGGAATCCAATGAAAATACACAAATGTCAAAGATGTTACAATGTAGCCAGGTGAAATAAAGGATTAGTTCCATTTTTACACTTTCTTGCCAAGCTTTATGTATTTATATGCAAAGTTGAACCCCGACTTACGCGAATTCGACTTACACGGCAATCGCTCAGACCCACCTACCGCGTAAGTCCGGGGTATTACTGTACCTATATGTACTTCATTTTATAAATACTTACCGATGGTATCTTGCTCATGAAACTCTTCACCGTCCGGACCTGCACGCCTGTCACCTCGTCTTGCATCTTCTCGATGAGGGCTTCCATCTGAAACAACAGAATTTACTACATTATCTTTAATCATAAAACCAACAATCACAAGCCCTGAGCCCACACTAAGATCGAGTCTTGTGTCGTGACGAGACTTTTCGGTCTCACAAACACCCAGACCCGAAACTAAGCTACCAGCTACGGAAACTGTCAAATGTTTATCTGCTCGTTTGGTACATAAGTATAGTCACCTCATCATCCTATAGAGATATTGTATCGGCCCATACACGTCCCACTGCAGGGCACGGGCCTCCTCTACAATCGAGAGTACGATTGAGAGGGGTTAGATATAGTCCACCACGCTGGCCTAGTGCGGGCGAACTTTAATACCGTAGAAATTCTTTTAAAATCGACACGGTATGCAAGGTTTCCTCATGATGTTTTCCTTTACCGTTATAGTGCGTGGTGATTGACAATCACACGACGAAAGCTGAAATGCTTACGAAAGCTGTAAAGCAATCGAAACTTCGGGAAGTTAAAAAATGAAATAATTACACCAAATTCGTAAAAATTAGTTTTATTTCAATTAAGTTATCATTGTCGTGTATTTTATATACGAGTAAATAAATAAATAAATGCGCCCAACAGTCACATACATAGTCCTGACCCCACACTAAGATCAATTAAGTCTTGTGTCGCAGGTATCAGAACTACGAGAGACTTTTCGGTCTCACGCACACCCAGACCCGAAACAAATACTTGTGGTTCACACAAACATTTGTCTCGATGCGGGGATCGAAACCGCGGCCTCTAGTTTCACAGTCGGTGACTATCAAACAAATATTTGTGTGATCCAAGGGTCTTTGTTTCGGGTCTTGGTGAGACCAAAAGGCTCTCGTAGTTTCTGATACAGATATTAGTGTGGGGTCAGGACTATGTATGTGACTGTTGGGTGTATTGATGAATCGTACCTTTTTATAGATGAGGTAGTTAGGCGACTCCTCTGGCGAGGGTATGGTAGCAATAAGAGCCTGCACATTGGGCGGCAGGTTGGATATCGCCGTCTCCCTCTTCTCCTTGTCCTTGTCTCGCTCCTTCTCTTTCTCTTTCTCCTCTTTGGCGCATTTCGAACTGTCCCTGCGAAAGAAACGTGGGGTTTGTAACGTACATTTTTAGGGAATAGAAACTTAGGCCTAGTGGTATGTGGTCTCATCTGCCATTGAAGATATCCAATACTTTATGAATACGCGACTGCCAACATGTCCACGGTGGTCTTGGGTTCAAATCCCAGGACACTTATCTGACTTTTCGGAGGTATGTGTGTATTGATAGTTAATCACCACGCACTAAAACGGTGAAGGAAAACATCATGAGGAAACCATACTATAGCGATTTGTAATAATTTATATGGTATGTAAAGTCTGCCAACCCGAACTAGGCCAGGGTGGCGGACCATATGGCCTAACCCCTCTCAATTGTACTCGTGACTGTAGAGGAGGCCCGTGCCCTGCAGTGGAACGTATATGGGCTGATACAATACTGGCCAATATTATTATTAATTAATTATTCTAAATTATTTATGAACTGCTCTGAATTCATCTGCGCTGCGACTCCTGTATAATCACTGTATTTTAACTTGTTTTGAAAAGAGCAACGCTAGATTTCCTTGCCCGTTCTTCTCTGGCAAAAACAGCCTTGTGAACCGGGTGGTAGTGGAAAAAAGTGACTGAATCTAAATAATGTATGACATTTCATGGGTTCAATTAAATCTTTTCATTTCATTTCATTAATAATAATTCAAAAAAAAGGAAAATGTAAATTATAATAATTGTTATCGAGAAATAATTTTAATTTATCATCAAATCTATACAAATACGAAAATCTGAAGAGTTTGTTTGTTTGTTCGCGTTAACCTCAGAAACTACTGGTCCTAATTGAAAAAATATTTCTGTGTTGGATAGTACATGTATCGAGGAAGGCTATAGGCTATAAAACACCACGCTATGACTAATAGGAGCGGAGCATTAATGAAAAATGTTGCAGAATCTGTTTCCCGGTCAAAAAGGAGCCGGGCCGGGCCGCTAGTCTTCAATACACTTTGCTAATACCACCCGATATTACTAATAGCTTAGCCATATTATCTTTACAAATATTATAAAGAGGAAAGATTTGATTGTTTGTTTGTTTTGAATAGGCTCCGAAACTGCTGAACCGATTTGAAAAATTCTTTCACTCTTGGGAAGCTACACTATCCCCGGGTGACATAGCCTATATTAAATTTTCAAAAAAATTAGGGTTCCTTACTAACTGCAATAATAACCCAAGGAGTAAAAAAACCTTAAATATTTTTTACATCGCATGCGCTGCGGTAACTATATTTTTGATGTGGACTGGACTCAAAAACTATCTGCACCAGAAGCCGGGCCGAGCCACTAGTACCCAATAGCTCCACATTGTTTTTACAAGGTCTAATAAAACCTCAACAGACAACCGAGTGGTCAATCATGCATTCAGTAACTGGATATAGTGACCCCGTAAGCAACATGGCGCATCGACTACCAATACACTGGATTATATATGTATACATATACAATATATACATACATAATCCGACTGCCTCGGTGGCGTAGTTGTACTACGGTACGATTCTCGAGGTCTCGGGTTCGAATCCCGGGTCGGGATGAAAAGTGATGATGGGTTTTTCTATTCATTATCAGCCCGGCGTCAGGAATTTGTGCCCGATATGGCGATAGGCTCGTCCCCTGTGACATAGTGGGACGGAACGTACTAGGCGAAATGTTGGTGTCATGGTGGCGCCTCTCCCTACCCCTTCTGGGATAAAGGCGTGAGTTTATGTATGACTCCGGGTTGATAATGAATAGAAAAATCCAATATCACGTTGCCCGACTTGGGATGCGAACCCGAGACCTCGGCTTTGTAACCGTACTGTAGTACAACTACGGTATGTAGTGTGGCATGATAGGTATATAATAGATATTAATAGGTTTTTATTTAAAATTTGTATAATTTCCTTTTTTTTTATTTTAGTTATTGTACCCCTTTAACTTAGATCATTTTGACAACAACTGGTAGAAAAACAAAGAAAGCCTTGGCCAAAAAGGGGGAAGAAGGAAAGGGAAGCCTTTGCCCTGCAGTGGGAAAGTATATTAAAAAAATACTTCCCTGCATAGATTTATTTTAAGAAATGTTAACTAATGACTGTAAAAATTCCTTTAATAGATATAAACATTTTGGCATATACTGTATGTTTACTAAATGTTAAGTAAATAAAATATTTAATTACAGCATTGTAACATCAAAATAAATAAACAGATTAATCTTTTTCAGCTATCAATAAATAAATGCAACATCAAACTTCTTTATGTATCTTAATTTATCGTTATGAAAGAGGATGCAACAGGTCTCTAAAGAACTCCTTTGGGAGGCCTATTCTGTAGAATGGAGAATGCGCTGGAGAGGAGCTGCGCCATATAGTCTGACCACCACACTGGCCTAGAGGATTAGTCGACTTTTACATACCATAAAAATTCTTGCAAATCGCTATGGTATGCCGGTTTCCTCACAATGTTTTGTTTCACCATTATAGTATGTGATTGACTATCAATACACACATGGTTTTGAAAAGTGAGAGATGTGCCCTGGTATTTGAACCCGCGACCACCATGAACATGTTGGCAGCTGCGCCTGGTCCCTTATCAACAGGCCACCATGCATTTGAATCTTATACTTAGTCATTATAGGAAGGATTTCAACCAGAGATCTTTTTAGCTATGTAGTAAATGTATAAGAACCTGAAGACGTGAAACAATTTTATACAAATTTACATTGATATTTAGTTAAAAGTATGGATTTAAGCCGGGTCTCTGTTGTATTCATCTTTAAATTTCTTGGAAATGAAAACTGATTTAACATCTAAAATGCTAGGGATTTTAATGTACTTGGGATAGCCATTTTAAAATTAATACACCTACAAATTCTAAAAAAAAACACATAGGTACTTATTAGAAAACTAATTTAAAAAATGAAATAATATGTTTTTTGTATACCTGGACGTTCCCTGCTGACAGGCCTTCTGTGCCACCTTTTCCGATGAATTCATCGTAACCATTTTCATTCAAAAATATCAATTTAAACACAAAAATAAAATCAAAACACTTTGTAAGCTTCGTCCATTTTTCACACTTAATTACGTTAATAAAAACACACGGCAAAGGAATTATATTTTTATTCCTTCGGTACACTTGAGGTTTTTTATAACACCGTAATTTTTACCGCAGCCTCGACCCAGCATCTATAAACATTACTCATTCACCCCAACGTATAAATATTTACATTAGGAAGTAATTAATTTTAAAAATTTACGATAAACATTTGAAGTAATTTAGTTCAGCCAATAAGATAATAAAAAATTAAAACTTTTTATTTCACTTCCCGTGTCATGAAAAGAGGTTTCAGTATAGTTGAATTAAAAAGTGAGATTTATAAGACCTGCTGCTACGAAAGCTATTTAATTAGCACGAATACAATATTATAAAACTGTTTCAAACTTTACAATTACATTTAAACACTCATTTCGTATAATATTTAATTTTATTTGATCCACTTGCAACAGATAATTTGTTCCTTTCCTGCTCGGTTACAAAGCCACGCACTAACCGAAATAAGTCACCAAATAATTGTCCATAACGATAACCATTTTGTTTTATTTCATAAATGTAAATAATAACATAAGATAACACACTTTTAACAGGTTTAATAATATCGTACTAAATGTCATGGAGCGATCGCCATTTGTTATTTTTTTCTATTTTAGAATAAAACGGAAAATGACTACGCAACGAGATGAAAGGAGACAGCTGATATTACGAGTTATAATACGAACAAATTCAAAAGTCCGATCGTTTCGAATGGATATTCGAAATGGATGTTCAACTTAAATACGTTGATTTGAAACAAAATATGGCGCATGTGTCCAGAAGTTTATTGAACGCCTTTTATGGAGCTATTTTTAGATCAAGGGAATCGACATAAAATAATGTATGGTGAAGAAACGTCATTTTTAAGGAATGCGATAGTATTAATTGAGGAAATTACCGTTAAAATTAAGTTCAATTTTAATTCAAATTTATATAATAGTACAGGTGTGATGTAAGAGATGGCAGCACCTGCCTATTGATACTTCTTTATAATTCTCATTTGATCTTCTAATTTATTCTGTTCACGATTCTACATTCATTACGTACAGAACCAATGCATTTTTTACAAGAATACGTAGTTGACTTTTAGGTCTTCATACACGCACTACAAGGAATGGTTATTTTACTGGTTATTCCAATATCAGATCAAACTAATTTGTTCTAGGCCAAACTTGTTTTAAGTCCAAATTAGTAAATACAAGGCAAAATCAGTTAATTCTACGCGCGTCAGAATACTAGTTCATCCCAGGAGAACCCGCACACAGAGGCTTGCATGATGCGTAGAAAAAACCGATTTGGCCTAGGATAAACGAATTTGGCCTAAAATTGCTTTTCTCAGATCACATTAATCTTTACTCGTGGTATCAAATCTAATGCAGATATATAGGTCTACGTAGTCGTTAATTCAGTGGAATGCGAGGCATTGCTTTATAATTCATGGTGTTTTGCTACTGTAGCTTTTCGTATCGCTTACCATCAGGCCAATGGCAAATTCGTCTCGCCATTCATTGCAATAAAAAACTACTTCTGTAGCTCCAAAAAGGTAGACTGAGGTGCAAAGAATGCACACGATTTGTCATAATGTATCCAACAGTCGCATACATATTATACCTCACCCGTCTCTCACATAGCATCTCACAAGAATCGCATTAGAACCTTTTTTCCTTCCCGCTCCCTTCTCGATTTCATGGTCCTGCAACACATCTGTGATCCCAGCGTTGGATGTTCATGTGCAGTACTCACTTACCATCAGATGACCTGTTTAAAAAACCACGGGACACTTTTTGGCCTCACAAACAACCAGACCCGACGACAGCCTCCGTGGCGCAGTTGGTTAGACGCTGGCCGTGAACGAGAGGCTGCGGGCTCGATCCCCGCACCGAGACAAATGTTTGTGTGAACCACAAGTATTTGTTTCGGGTCTGGGTGTTTGTGAGACCGAAAAGTCTCTCGTAGTTCCTGATACCCACGACACAAGACTCGATATAAGGGTCTATGTATGTGGCTGTTGGGTGTATTTATTTATTTTTGTTTTGGTGGGGAGATAGAAGCCGCCGCCTCTCGTGCTGTACCCGGCACCTAGGTAACTATACCATGAAGGCTGAAAAGACACACTGCTGTACTGTATCAGCCCATATACGTCCCACTGCAGGTGACGAGCCTCCTCTACAATCGAGAGTGCGACTGAGATTGTTAGGCCATATACAAAAATAAATAATAAATACACCCAACAGTCACATACATAGTGCTGACTCCACACAGAGATCGAGTCTTGTCGTGTATCAAGAACTACGAGAGACTTTTCGGTCTCACAAACACCCAGACCCGAAACAAATACTTTGTAGTTCACACAAACATTTGTCTCGGTGCGGGGATCGAACGCGTTCTCTCGTTTCACAAGCGTCTAACCAACTGCGCCGCGGAGGCTGTCAAAAATTACTATCAAAATAGCTTAAATTAATAATATCCTATACTAAAACCACCGAATATTAAACTATCCAGTGACATTTGCGAGTAAACCAAGTACCGGTTTGCTTCAAGGTTAAAAGTGAATGTGTTGGAATGCGGCGTTGTTTCCCGTTTTATTATAAAACAAGTGGTTTACTAATAAAAAACAACTATTATAGTGTTCCTTAGTGTGTGTCTTGTAAGCCAATATTTATTTTAATTGACACAAACCACTGAAAAGGCAATCTCTTAGCGAAAATAGCACCCAAAATACTCAAATAACTGTAACATAAACTCACGCCGTTTTCCCAAAAGGGGTAGGCAGAGGCGCCATCAGGACCCCCACATTTCGCATTCTAATTATTAATTCATTTGTCTGTTTAGAAATGGAGAAATGTATTTACAACAAGTATCGTGATATTATTTGCATTGCTAATTACTAACACCATGTGTTATTGTTTATTTCATGAGATTATTATATTTGCACTATCCGATTTAACATTAATTCTACATAAGTTACTTAATTATGGCATTGATTGTTCAGCGCTGCTCAGTAAAGTGTGTATTAACGTGTCCAGTAGGATGCCTCGGTACCCCTGTTCATTGCTTAAAGCTCCTCCATATCGAACAAATCTAGGCAAACAATCACCGATTGTCAGATTAGCAGAGGAATATAATTCAATTGTTAACGATTCAAAAGAAATAGATATTTTTAACAGTAAACCAGCCAAGTTCAGAAGACTAATAATAAACACAATACAAACCCAAGAAAAGTACATTTTGACGCACAATATACGTATTTAACTGCATATTTCTACGATTTCTGTATTTTTGTACGATTTCAGTATTTTTGTTTCTTTCTTTTGATCTCATTCTATTAATATTATTAATTGTTTAATATAATAATATAATGTTTTCTTTTTTTTTTCTTATTATTGTTACATTCATTACCAATTTCAATTTTAATTTACTTTGTAGATCTGTTTCAATTTTTAGTTTTATTTTAATTTGTGTTTAATTTGACGTGTTGATTTGTTTCAATTTTAAATTTTATTTTAATTTGTGTTGAGCATTCGTTGAGCTTGTTGTGATTTCCTATAAATGAGGAAACACGCGGATTGATTTTATTTGTTTAATATTGTTATTCTAATGTTATGTGTATTCCTTGTGGGAAATCCTTTAATTAATAAAATAATAATAAATAATAATAGGATGGTTTAAAACGAAGTATCTTTATTTTAATTCATAATAATTAGTTTGTCTGCCTCGGTGGCGTAGTTGTACTACGGTATGATTGCAAAGCGGAAGTGTCGGGTTCGAATCCCGGGTCGGGCAAAGTGATATTGGATTTTTCTATTCATTATCAGCCCGGAGTCAGGAACTTGTGCGCGATATGGCGATAGGCTCGCCCCCTATCACATCGTGGGACAGAACATACAAGGCGAAATGTGGATGTCCTAGTACCTCTGCCTACCCCTTCTGGGAAAACGGCGTGAGTTTATGTATGTATGAAAAATACTGAAAGTCACGAATCCGATTTTTATGAGAACTAAAACTGTATACTTGGATTTTTTAATAAATAAATAATATGACAACATCGATATCAATGTTATCGCCTATCTGTATAATATAAATCAATCTATGACAATTATTGACAACCCGATCATTTTGAACAATAACACAAGCTGTATCATCACATCATTCGATAATGTTGTTAATAATATGACTATCCACAGCCGGGAAATTGTTATATGTTACCTGTCGAAACAATCTGCCTAATTGTATTGAAATAAACACAGATGAACCTGAAACGCATCCGACTTACCTGGACGACAGTGACGGGTCCCTCACCGTTGTGTACGGTCACTTTCCGGGCGGTGAAATTATCCTGCCACCAGCAATATTGGTAGAAAAAAATTGCATTTAATTCATCCTTATTACCACGCTATCAACACCTATATTCGCTGACATTTAACGACATTTCCATGTCATCAGTCACGACTTATGACCTTTCGTAAAGTTCACATTGGTACATCTTCCATTCGTTATGAAACATTCAAAGTGGCGGCAAAAATTATTATTATACCAGAGCGGACATCGTGAACAAAATCTGTGCGTACCAGCCACGTGGGAGAAAGCAAGACGTAATATATTGTAGCTAAGGAGTGATAGAGATAACAACAAGCCACAAGGGAAACCAAAGCGAGAAGGAACATAATGTAGCGCAAGAGTGACAGAGACAAACGACCAGCCGCGCGGGAAATCAGAACGAGAGGGAACATAGTGTACAATAGGAGTGACAGAGATAAACAACCAGCCACGCGGGACACCAGAGCGAGACGCAACATAATGTAGCGCTGGACTGACAAAGACAACAACAAGCCACACGGGAATACAGAGCGAGACGGAACATAGTGTACTGTAGGAGTGACAGAGACAAAAACTAGCCACGTGGAAAACCAGAACGAGAAGGAAGAGAGTGTAGCACAGGATTGAGAGGGACAGATATAGCAATAGCGGTACGGTACCGCTATTTATCACAAACATTTTGTTCGCTGTGTCTGTTCTGGTATAATATCTCAGTAAATAGCCTTCATTGCGCAGTCGATTGAAAAGCCGGCTATGAAACAAAGGTGTGGGTTCGATCCCCGCACGGAGACAAATATTTGTATTTCAGACCCACAAATATTACGGGTCTGGATGTTTGAGAGACCGAAAAGTCTCACTCTAAAGAAGTTTCTGTTACACGACACAAGACTTGATCTTAGTGTGGGGTCAGGACTATGTAAGTGACTGTTGGATGTATTTATTCATCATAATTAATATATTATGCACCCTCCTCCCCTCACCTACTTGGTAAAATAAGTTTTGCTCGTCCTCGCCTATCTGCGCGTATAAAATCTCTTCTTCACGGTGGCAAATCTAAAACGAATTATGGCATGAACGCTCTTATTATAAGAACTTGTCGATTGTTCGACAGTATTACATATAACGACTCTAACTGTATTAACATAGTTCTTCATCCCAATACAAGAAAAACATGCACCCAATTATGATCGCACCTAGTAAATTAATTGTAATTTTACATACATACATATACATCACGCCTTTTTCCCAGAAGGGGTAGGCAGAGGTGCAACCAGGACACCCACGTTTCGCCTTGTATATTCCGTTCCATGGTATGAAAGGGGGCGAGCCTACGGCTAAATCAGGCACAAATTCCTGGCTCCGGGCTGATAATAAATAGAAAAATCCATTATCGCTTTACCCGACCCGGAATTAGAAACCGAGACCTCAGCTTTGTATTCATACCGTAGCACAACTACGCCACCGAGGCTATACTACAAATGTTATATGCTTAAATCTCATTTCTGTATCCTGGGTTTGGGTGTATACGCACCAGGTCTTTCTTTACGTGTTATTGTTATCTGTGGAAACTTTTGTCAATTATGTAATTATAGTTGTAATTAATTTTATGTAATGCTAGCTTCTGCCTGCAAACTTCGTCTGCGTGGTTAACTTTATTTGAAATCTCGTGCCGTCCCGTCCCGTTATATCCCGCCCGCCCCGTCTCCTTCTCACTAATGGAATGTAATCCAGTCCCATCCTATCCTTTTGAGTATAAAAAGTAGCCTATGTTACTTCTAATACCTCCAAGAGTATGTGTACAAAGTTTCATGATGATCGGTTGAGTAGTTTTCGCGTGAAAGCGTAACAAACAAACTTACATTCACATTTATAATTAAGTAGGGAAGTAGGGATTGTTTTTGTTGTTTCCCAAATAAATACCTATAAAAAAAATGCACAATCTTTCCGTATCATTATTTATAAACGACCTTAGAATGAGAAAGGGCGGAATTGAAATTTTATGCTCGAGAGGTCGTCTACTTTTCAATCCTTTAGAGTTTAGACTTGACAAAACCTTTTTTAATATTCCCTCATACCAATTCATATAAACAAAATATTAAAGTCACTGTAGTACCTACAACTTACAGAAAAAGTACTTACCTAATGTCCAATTTGATCTCAGACTAATAGGTACTTAGTCTGAGTATTTGATGTTCGAATTCGAGACCTCACACTTTATACCCCAAACATGCTATTACAAATCAACAGCACGATTTAAAAAAATAAACAGAATAAAACCGATAATGTCTATAGCAATGAAAACTTTATACATAATTCCAAATTTAAAAAATGCAAACGAAAACCTCTATGGTTGTTAAAACTCCTTTCTTCCCCCAGATTACTTTAATAAAACCTCCTTTGTGTTTTAACACCAAATATTTTAATAACTTCATTCTTTTCTTTCCTTGATCAATTGCTTTGTCTCACACGAATATTTTGTGTTATTGTAAAGGTTTCCGTTGGAGGTCAATCACTTTCAATACGGAGGTCGCCAACCTGATCCTTGCACAATACGTTACAAGTAACAACCAATCTGGATTCCATTCGAACTGTTGAATCACAACGCAAAATGGTGGATTTTTAAATTTAATCTTAACGCTTTCTTAGATTTACGCGAATGTTACATATTGAAATAACACTATTTTTATGGATTTTATCGCTTTTTTGGAGACTGTCCCGCCCTCTCACCCGCCACTGCAACTCCTATAAGCCAGGATCAACAGTGGCACGCATTTTAATGACACTGAGCATTGAAGCTTAGCGAGTCTCCGGGAATGTCTAACTTGTCTTTAACCCGCAACGAAATCAATCAAAAAGTTAAATTTATGGATAAAAACCATCGGTAGTTCCCCATAATTCAATAAATGCATTTGCTTTATTAAAACGTTTGCCTGTTCTTTATCAATGTTTTTATCAAACTTCATAAACAGTTGATAAAATATACAAACAATTGAATGGATTGCGTTCCTTTAACGAGCATACATGACAAACACGTCATAAGAACTAATCGTTTTCATACATTTTTATTGCAATGGATGGCGAGACGAGCATGCCATTCGCCTGATGGCAAGCGATACGACCGCTCATAGACAGTAGCAAAACCAAGCACCATGAATTACAAAGCAATGGTTGGCGTTCCACTGCACTCTCCATCCTGAGACATAAGATGTTATGTCTCATTATGTCCAGTAGTTACTCTGGCTACAATGTCCTTCAAACCGAAACACAGTAGTGCATTTACTCTACTGTTTGTTGGAGAAATAGACATTGCGGTGGTACCTACCCAGGCGGCCTCTCAAATATGAGAGACCTACCAGTAAAGAGCGGTTATAGAGAAGCCCCGTGATCCGGAGTAGACGTACATAAAATTACGGCATAATAATATACGACGCATAGAATATACAGGGTATCTCAAGACTTCGACCGAAAACGAAGCCAGGTGGTAGTATTAGTGATATCAAACACAATGCAAGTAAAAATTTCACAAAAAAAATTTTTAATTATCGTCGTATTTGAGTGATAAATACATAGTTTTTCTAAAATTATGACGTACACCGCTTTATTTTTAAACACGTGATGATACGTAAGGGTTTAAATTACTATTTTTGCAAAAACTTGGTATTTACCACCCAAACACGATGATTTTTAAAATACTGTAAAAAAAATCCATCGCTGTTTTTGCAAAATTTTTAGTTGCATTGTATCTGTTACCACTAATACTACCACATGGCTTCGTTTTCGGTCGCGGTCTTGATATACCCGGTATATACCGCAATAGACATTGCTATGCTACCTACCACGGTAGTGTTCCGGTTTGAAGGCCATTGTCGCCAAAGTAACTACTAGAAATAATGGAATTAACATCACATTAACATCTTAAGTATCAAGATGGCGAGCGCAGTGGAATGCCAAGCATTGCTTTGTGGTGTTGTGTGGTTCTGCTTCTGTCCATGAGCGGTCGTATTGGTTACCATCAGGCGAATGGCATTGTCTCGCCATTAATTTGCAATAAAAAATTTGAATTTCATTGAGAGAGCATAGGACATTCCTCCATTGCCTCCTAGGATTTTATTGTGTACATAAAACCATAGCAAGGAAGGGCTTAATTTCAGACACAAACAAATGAATTATTTATCAGTTAAAGTAAATCAATTAACAATCAGTTTAAAATCTATTTGATGTACAATTAGCTTTGATTTTTGCGGAAACTAATCTAATCTTACAAGGTTACTGATAAACTTAATTGAAGAAGGGAATGCAATGATTTCAAATAAATAATAAATAAATACACCTAAGAATCACATACATAGTCCTGACCCCACACTAAGATCGAGTCTTGTGTCGTGTATCAGGAACTACGAGAGACTTTTCGGTCTCACAAACACCCAACCCACAAATACTTGTGGTTCACACAAACATTTATCTCGGTGCCGGGATCGAACCCGCGACCTCTTGTTTCACAGCCAGCGTCTAACCAATTGCGCCACGGAAGCGGTCAAAAAAAATATATACCGGGTATATCAAGACTGCGACCGAAAACGAAGCCGGGTGGTAGTTTTAGTGGTTACAGACACAATGCAAATAAAAATTTCGCAAAATAAGCGACAGTTTTTTTTTTCAATTTTTTAAAAATTGTTGTGTTTGGGTAGTTAATACCTAGTTATTGCGAAAATAGTAATTTAAGCCCTAAGGTACCATTACGTCTTATAAATTAAAACGGTGTGCATAATTATTTTAGGAAAACGATGTATTTATCACCCAAATACGGCGATAAGTAAAAAATTACCAAAAAAAGTTGACGATTTTTTTTGCGAAATTTTTTGCTGCATTGTGTCTGAAGTCACTATGACTACCACCTGGCTTCGTTTTCGGTCGCAGTCTTGATATACCCGATATGTATTTCATATAAAAAAATATTTGTCATCTATCGACAGTCTCCGTCGCTGGTTGGTTGGACGTTTGTGAGACGAGAGGTCCCTACGATCCACCGAGACAAATGTTTGTGTGATCCACAGGTATTTGTTTCGAGTCTGGGTGTTTGAGAGCGAAAATTCTCTCGTAGTTTCTGATACACGACACAACTTGTGTCTTAGTGTGGGGTCAGGACTATGCATGTGACTGTTAGGTGTATTTATTTAATTCTTAATCAAGAAATGGTTATCTTGTCATTCAAGCACTCCACAATAAGAAGTATTGAAGGTTTAATTCTTGAACTAATTTACCTAACACTTGAACGTTTCGAAACAATTGCAACAGTTTTATCTGATAAGTGACTGGACAGGATTATGGCCGAGTTATATGATAAAATATTAGTTAATTGTTTAATAACCATGCAATACTGGTAGGTCTCTCATAGGTAAGAGGCTGCCTAGATAGGTACCACCGCAATGTCTATTTCTCCAACAAACAGCAGTGTAAATGCACTGTTGTGTTCCGGTTTGAAGGACATTGTAGCCAGAGTAACTACTGGACATAATGAGTCCTAACATCATATGTCTCAGGATGGCGAGCGCAGTGGAGTACCAAGCATTGCTTATAATTCATGGCCTAGACATTTAGAAAAAAAACACATCAATCGAAAATGGCGCGTAATATTACCGAAAACGCAGAAATATTTTTCTTCGAATAATTAACCTTGACTGAGGCAATGATAAGTTTCATGATAACAGTGTTACCTAATTGATCATATCGGTTATTCGGGTAATGTCCCACTTTTAATATTTTATCGATTTACGAAAGATTTACAGCTGGGCTCTCAGTAAAACTTTTTACAAAAAAGAAAATAATTTTGGATTTTTATATTTCAGGTATTTGTGCCCGATATGGCGATATGCTCGCCCCCAATTACACGTGGGACGGAACATACACGGCTAATCGTAGGTGTCTTGGCACCTCTGCCTACCCCTTCTGGAAAAAAGGCGTGAGTTTATATAAAGTTCATATCAAACTTCGACCGAAAACGAAGCCAGGTGGTAGTATTAGTGACTTCAGACACAATGCAACTAAAAATTTCGTAAAAAAAATCGTCAACTTTTTATTGGGAATTTTTTACTTATCGTCGTATTTGGGTGATCAATACATAGTTTTCCTAAAATAATGATGTTTACCGTTTTATTTTTTAAGACACAATGGTACGGTAGGGTTTAAATTAATATTTTTGCAATAACTAGGTATTTACTACCCAAACACAATGATTTTTAAAATATTGCAAAAGAAAAACTGTTGCTTATTTTGCGAATTTTTTATTTGCATTGTGTCTGTAACCACTAAAACTACCACCCGGCTTCGTTTTCGGTCGCAGTCTTGATATACCCGGTATATGTGAAAATAATGCATGGAATCTGTAAAATGTCAACCTGCATACCGTAGCGATTTATAATAATTTCTATGGTATGTTAAGTCCATTCTAAGTCAGCGTGGAGTATGCCATATAGGCATATGGCCTAACCACTCTCCATCGAACTCTCGATAGTACAGTAAAATGTTACAAATTATTTAGATTGAATTTTCTCTACACAGTTCACTAGTTTTGACCAGAAGTCGGGTAAATTAGTGCTGCTCTTCAAAAACAGTTTATAATATAGTGATTTTAACAAAATAATGGCCGATCGAAAACACTTTCGCTTTTAGAGGCCGGATCGTCTGCTAAATGTCAAGGTGAAATACCGGTTATTGTGACCAGTTTTGATATAAATACGTATTATAAAAACGTATTATTATTTTATAGTATTCGTCTAAAATATTTGCGTTAATCGAATGTTTTATGGGGAAATTCAAGCTAATTTTATTTTAAACTTACATTTTGATTTTGAGCTAGGCTTTTAAATAAGTTGTTGATTGTAATGAAACGGTTATCAATAACAACAGGATGTGAACACCGATATGCCGCATAATGTATCGCGTAACTGTAATTGTTTGAAAACCGATAAATACATTTCATTCTTTTGTTTACAACTGTGAAGGCAACATCGCGAGGAAACCTGCATAGCATAGATATTAAATATTATCTTGTCATAATTTTTGAAGACACCTCTTTTGGGGCATTTGATAAAATTATGAGATTTTTTTTTACGTTGCGCGCACACCGACTTCCAAAAAAGCGACATGAGTAAGTTTAAAGTACCAGGAATGTATGAAGTTGGCGGAGATATTTTTGTTCTAAGCAGGTAACTTTCTATTGGCGATATAAGAAAATTCATAATTTTAAAATTAAGAATTTCACCTTTAAGTACCAGGAACTCAGGAAGTCGACGGAGATATTTTTTCCTAAACAGGTAGCTTTCTATTAGCGATATTAGCAAATCCATCATTTTAAAATTAGTCAATTTTACCTTTCATGTACTTACCAGGAACTCATGAAGTTGACGGAGCTATTTTTGTTCTAAACAGGTGACGTAAGCAAATTTATAATTTTAAAATTATCGCCTTTCAAGTACCAGGAATTTATGAAGATGACGGAGATATTTTTGGATAGATAGAAACCTGAAATTAATTTACTCCACTCCACACTTTGTACTGTAAACATCGATACCAATGTTACACTAGATAAGACATTCAGTACAAAAAATGTGTCCCAAATACTTGCGGTGCATGCACCACACATGAATCAGTTTGCTTCGTGACAGTGACAATGCAGTACGCCTTATCGCATACGTTTATTTATAAGTAATGTAATACGAATGTTTCCCCGTCAAGCCGAAAGCAAATCGTCTGAAGTTACAATATTTTAATAAAATACCAGGTAAGTGTTGTAATATTGCAGTGTGCTTTTAAAATACGGGAGCACTTTATTTCTTTGACGTGTCTCGTCTATCGGTAGAATATAAGTCAATGACTGTAAATTATATTTTTACCCGGGCGAAGCAATATTATAAATTATCCAGCATTTCTATTGATCCAAGAATACGTATATCATCATGTAATCCAGGGTATACTATTAGAGAATTTAGACGCAACGCAACAAAAAATTTCGCAATAAAATACCTAGTCATATAATATTTTAAAATTTTTACATTTTTTTAAAGATGCAATGGTACGCAAGGGTTTAATTACTATTTTCGCAAAAACTAGGTATTTAACACCCAAACACGATGAAATATAAAAAGTTGAAACAAAAAATCTGTCGCTGTTTTGCGAATTGTTTAATTGCAACCACTAAAACTACGGTTAACACCTGGCTTCGTTTTCGGTCGCAGTCTTGATATACCCGGTATTATATCAGAGTTTAGGCGAAGAAAAATAAGAAATTATCCAGCATTTCTATTGATAGAAGAATATGTGATATTCAAGTGTTTTCTTAACATAAGCGAGTGAACGCTCCGCTCTTGAATGTACGATGTTCGCATACAAATCAGGAGGGCGATGAACTGAGTCCATAACTGGCTCGTGATGAGTCTAGGGAACAGAAATGAAATGCCTAGATGTTTTTTCACTTTACATATACATATATTTATATATATTTTATTGCAGTGAATGGCGTGACGAGCGTGCATTGATGGTACAGTAGTAAACCAAACAAACACAAAGCAATGTTTGGCATTCCACTGCGCTCGCCATCCTGAGACATAAGATGTTAAGTCTCAATATGTCCAGTAGTTACTCTAGCTACAGTACCCTTCAAACCGGAACACAACAGTGCATTTACACTGCAGTTTGTTGGAGAAATAGACATTGCGGTGGTAGATCTATGACCAGTAAGTTGTGATTGAGAGATGCAGTGAGAATGAGTAAATTCACAAAAAAATTGCAAATGTTTTTGCTAGACAAAAACTTATAATGTTATTATGATTATATTTTCCAGGGAAGGTGATTTAGGTTATAACTGAAATAGGCTTTAAACCTGACTATGAATAAGGCTGGTAGTAATAATGTTAGTACCGTGTTAGCACGAGACAATCTGAAATAGGAAGGCTTACGTCACGTCAATTTGCGCCAACTTGTGACAGCTCACAGCACGACGCGACCTTACCGCTCCTTTCACTTTCAAAATGTTTAGAGTTTGAAATAAAACTATTTTATACGGATTTTATCGCGATTTGGTTTAATTTTTACATTTTTTAACTTCCCGACGTTTCGATTGCTTTTCAGCTTTCGTGGTCACGGGGCAGACTGAGGTATTAGTCATCTGCTCTGTGACTGTTACAATTAAACTACCCTTAATTTTCAATTATTAAATTAAAAATTTAAATTAGCTTTTTAATTTAATAATTGAAAATTAAGGGTAGTTTAATTGTAACAGTCACAGAGCAGATGACTAATACCTCAGTCTGCCCCGTGACCACGAAAGCTGAAAAGCAATCGAAACGTCGGGAAGTTAAAAAATGTAAAAATTAAACCAAATCGCGATAAAATCCGTATAAAATAGTTTTATTTCAATGTGTAACATTCGCGTAAATCTAAGAAACCATTATGTTTAGAGTTTACTGTTTAGAGTGTACACATTAACATTGACAGCCTCCGTGGCGCAGTTGGTTAGACGCTGGGAAACGCCCAAGTAACATTTTGAACTGTATAAAAGCTGTATTATAGACTATTTGTTTTCTACAGGCTGTTAAACGTTGCTGTATAAAGACTGTATAGCAAGCTATACAGCCCTTATAACTCTGAAATGGGCCCCAAAATTATACAGCTTTAAGTGTAGATTTTGCTGTATAACAGCTGCATAATAGCTGTACTATTTGGCTGGCTAAGATACTATTTAGATACTTTTATACAGCTTCCATTCTCTAATTTTCCTTTTTATTCTTTTATACAGAATCAGGCTTGTGAAAATCTTAATAGAAGAATAAATATATTATAATTGTGTTCGTTTCTCCATTTCCATTCTCCATTTTATTTCTTAATTTACTATGTGCCAAGGCAGAGACCATATGTGAAGTATAAGTGAAAAAAATATTTGATAACTAAGTGGTATTAAGTACTCTTTCCTGTTTATCGTTGTTATTATGCTTGCGACTGATATTTTTATGTGAATATGTATACTATTTAAAGCTCAAAACTCACGCCCCTTCGAAATAAAGGATATACATACATTTTTTCTGTAACAACAAATATGTGATCATATCTGAAAGCAGTTTTAAGAGTAACCCGGACTGTTCTATTGATAGTAAACGTAATTGTGTGTACTATACAGTTAAAATCCTTTGTAAATTTGTACTGAAATTTCAAAAACAAACAAAAAAATATCTCGTAAAATTGGAAAGCAATTTATAGGTTATGATAAAATGGCGTCCTTAGTTTATACAGCTCTTGCTCTTCTAGTACCTCTTAATGCAGCTTTTTGCATAACAGAGTCGTTATTTAAGAACGCATCTCAGCCTAAAGAGTAACATTGTCTGTACATTACTATTTAAGTACTGTAGAAGCTGTCTTAAAGTCTTATTCATATTCAATTATACAGTTAATTAGGGTTCAGTTGAAAATATAGAAAACCTCATTATGACCAAAAACCAAGGCCCGTAAGGCGGTGAGCAAGGAATCGGATTGTTTTATCGAAAGTGTTCCAAATATTTTCATATCATATCATATCATATCTTTATTAATAAAATAATTTACACGTCACAATTTCAACATAAAAACATTAATTATTATAATAAAATAAAAATAAATAATTACATTACAAAATTTATTTTAATTTATTTTAAGGCTATATTAGTTTCAAAATAATCTATAAGCTGGATAATTGTGTATGCCAACACTATAATAATAACTTTAATCTTCTAAAACACGAAAAACTGTAAAAAGGGAAAAATGTACGCCAATCGCATTTGGCTTTAAAAAGGAGTAAATCTAAACTCTTCTACATGAGATAGAATTGTATTACACTATTATAAAGGGAATTGCTTGGTAAGAGTATCCTAGATTTCCGTTGTACAGCTATTATCAAGCTTAACTTGAAGGCTGAACAACAGAGTAATTTTACACCAATATTCAGGCTATAACAATATTTAATGCTCTTGTACAGAAGTAGGTTATACAAAAGTATAATTTGAGAGCAATATACAGTTATTGTCGTATAAAGTTGCTGAACGCAGTTTTTTACGCCGCGGTCTGTATTTTAGCGTTTTCCAATGCTATTTAAAAGCTAAAGGTAAAAATTTAGGCTCTATACAGCCGTTAATCAGCTATACTGTATACAGTTGTACAGTTATACTTTAGTCCAGTCCTAAACATATTTTTACACTCTTTTACAACATTTTTTAAGCTTATAGCTGGTAATGCGCTGGTAAATATAATATTTTTCCGCTTAAATGTTACTTGGGCGAGAGGCCGCGGGTTCGATCCCCGCACCTGGACAATTGTTTGTGATGCACAAATATTTTTTCGGGTCTGGGTGTTTGTGAGACCGAAAAGTCTCTCGTAGTTCCTGATACCCACGACACAAGATTCGATCTTAGTGTGAGGTCAGGACTATGTATGTGACTGTTGGGTGCATTTATTTATTTATTATTTATTTATTAAATTATAGGTCGTCTACCATCTTCCGTCGCTGAAAGCCTTAGGAGGCGAGCCTATCGCCATATCAGGAACAAATTCCTGACGCCGGACTGATAATGAATAGAAATACCAATATCGCTGTGCCCGACTCGGGATTCGAACCCGGGACCTCAGCTTTGCAATCATAGCATAGTATAACTGCGCCACCGAGGCAGTCTAATTATATTATTATTTGTTTAATTATTAGGCTGTATCGACAGGCGGCCTTGGCGCAAATGCCCCTTTCTATAAAACATTATCTAGTTATGCAACTGAGCAATGGCCGACCTAGTATATTTTAGCGTTCCATTGCCGCATTTTGTATAATATCTGTATCAGCCCATATTATAGGTAGCACTGCAGGAGCCTGCTCTACAATCGTGAGTACGATTGAGAGGGGCTAGGCCATAAGTCCACCACACTGGCCTAGTGAGGATTAGTCGACTTTTACATACCATATAAATTCTTGCAAATCGCTATGGTATGCAGGTTTCCTCACAATGTTTTCCTTCACCGTTATAGTGTGTCGCACCTTCAGAATTAAACTGGCTTAATCCAAAATTCATGTTTTATAGTAAACGCCAAAAATGTTATTGAAGAATTGGCCAATTTTTAGTTTTTCGATTATAATACTTTAGGGTAAGCGTCCGAAGTTACAATAATTGTTACTAACTGTAGGGTAGGAGTTGTTTTAATGATTTATTATCAAACCTGTAAATATAACTAAATTAAACCCTTGTTATTTAGCCAATAAAAAAAATATGTCTTCATACCGAGGGACGCGCGGTAAACGCGTGATTTGAGAAAGACGGAAGTTGACTATGACTTTGACTTTGAAAAAAGTCATTTTCTTAATTTTTTAAGTTAAGTCATTTGCATTTCAATCCTATAGTTGTGATGTGATGATTGATTATCAATACACACATGTCTCCGAAAAGTCAGAGGTGTGTCCTGTGATTTGTACCCGCGACCACCGTGAACATGGCAGTCGCATCTGGTCGTTTACCAACAGGCCACCACGCACTGTCGTTAATATTATGACTTATAATCTCTGTGTGAGCGCAGTGGCATGTAGTGCATACTATAGCGACTTATAATAATTTCCATGGAATGTAAAGTCCTCCAACCCGCATTAGGCCTAACCACTCTCAACCGTATCCTCGATTGTAGAGTAGGCCCGTGCCCTGCAGTAGGACGTATATGGACTATAGATAATATCAACAAATATATTATGTTTGTCTACATCCAGCAGGCTAGCACAATATGTAGTGAGCTACAGTGCCCTTCATACCGGAACAATAGTTTTTTGGCCTTAAAACACATATTGACGCATTGCGGGTAAAACTTTATAATAGATATTTCATCCTTTTTAGCATAGGTCCGGCGAACGAGCAAACACATCCATAACGCTTGGATCATGGATGTGTTCCCGGATTATCAAATCGGGAGAGAAGTGGGAAGGAAAGGATGGGAAGACGAAAGGGGCATTGGGCATCCAGCGTGACCGGTTATGATTTTTTTTTTTTAAATTGCCGTATAGGCAGACGAGCTAGCGGCCCGCCTGATGGTAAGCGGCTACCGCTGCCCATAGACCTTCGCAATGCCAGAGGTCCAGCACAACAAAGTCGCTGCCTACCTTAAGGATAGTACTCTCTTTAAGCCTCGTTTGAAGAAGGACAGGTCATAGCGCTCAGGAAACACCGATGCAGGGAGTTCATTCCAGAGCTTGCACGTACGTGGTAAGAAAGAACGCTGGATTATTAAACACTCAAATTCTCGAATTTCGGGGAGCGCTCATAAATAGCCTTTTATCAGATGCCTTTTTTTTCAATGAATGGCGAGACGAGCATGCCATTCGCCTGATGGAGCGATACGACCGCTCATGGACAGTAGCAAAACCAAACACCATGAATTACAAAACAATGCTTGGTATTCCACTGCGCTCGCCACCCTGAGACATAAGAAGTCTCAATATGTCCAGTAGTTACTCTGGCTACAATGTCCTTCAAACCGGAACACAACAATGTATATATACTGCTGTTAGTTGGAGAAATAGACATTGCGGTGGTACCCAGTCGGCCTCTCACATATGAGGGACCTGCCACCAGTAAGCTGTACTACTCGAAAACATTACCATCTTCCTGGGACAGTCGGGTAAGCGGTCTGTCAATGTTTTACACGTATTTCATAACTAGTCGGCAAAGAGGCTGCGTGTTGAAATAAAACCTGACTGTTTCGAAACAAGCGAAATTGAATTTTGGTCGATGTAATAACTTTATAGTTTTTACATTACCTCATAGGTTTAGTTGTTGAATGCTGAGAACCGTGAAGTACCAGGTTCACTTTGCCTTAATTTCTCATTAAAAATATTTGTTCGGTGGCGCAGTTGTACTTAGGATTCTAACGCTGAGGACACGGCTACGAATCCCGGATCGGGCAAAGTGACACTGGATTTTTCTATTCATAATTAGCCCGGAGTCAGGAATTTGTCGCCAATATGGCGATAGGCTCTTCACGTCGTGGGACGGAACAAACAAGGCGAAACCTGGGTGTCCTGGTAGCACCTCTGCCTGCCCCTTCTGGGAAACTGTTCGAACCCGAGACCTTATCTTTGTAGTCGTACTATAGTTCAACTATGCCACCGAGGCGGTATGCCGGTGTTATTAAATAGACATACCTGCGACTTATAGTAATGGCAATGCACTGAATATTTCCCACTACATTTTGCCATATTAGATCATCCTGTATCACAGACATCTAAATTCTAAACAAAGCGCCATTTACACGAGAGTTTCTCGCGGCGAGAATCGTATGCGATTATCGTATGACATAACCGCCATAGATTATCGTGTTCTGAATGTTTACACGATGCAACTTTTTTATATCCTTACGATAATCGTATTTTCGAGGTAAGAAACTCTCCCTTTGTAAATAGTGCTTTATAGTTTCCTGACGATGTTTTCCTTCACCATTATAGTGCTTATGTTGATTGTATATAAGAAATGACTAACAAGTTCAAGGATAGAATATTGCATCACCTCACAAGATTATGGAGTTAAATAAAATGGTAGTGGGAGGCATTTGAGGAATGAGGAAATATGTTCCGACAAGAATTTAAACATTAAACATTTGTCTTGACACGATAATCTATGGCGGTTATGGCAATACGATAATTCTCGCCGCGAGAAATTCTCCCTGTGTAAATCGCGTTATATTAAGGTATAAAAAAACGAAATATCAAAAATAATCATTTATTTTGAGGAACATACATAAACACATTAAGTACAAATTAATACGCAAAGCAACATAAAACAAACACTCTAGACTCTAGAGGCATTTTGACAACTGACAAATGACGTGATTTGTAATAGACCTCCATTAGTTACATTCTACAATACACTTTAAGCAACAGAAATACGGTTCATTTTGCATCTTACTATACTACTTAATTTTATTAAGGGTCAAGTTTGTGTGTTTGTTACTTCGTCACTCAAACGGCTGGACCAATTTTGATGAAATTTGGTATGGAGGTAACTGACACCCCGGCTTAATACTTTTTATCCCGAAAAATGTCTTCCCGTGGGATGAGCAGGGAATTCAAATATATTGGCCACTCTTTCAAACTCAAAGGGATAGGATGTAACAGGACAGGATTGTATGCCTTGAGCCATGAGACAGAATGAAATGGGACTGGACGGGATATAACGGGACGGGACGGGAAAAGCAGTATATTGGATGGCAGTCACATTAAGTTTTAATAAAAACAGTTAGTACGCAAAATGATGTTGCTGATGTGGACTTAAAGTATGCACCCAACGAAGCGGGATCAAGCCTAGCCGCTAGTTATTCAGAAACGAAAAACGGTTTGAAGGTCTTTGATTCTATTTAATCGGTGTGTATCTCGTACACAATAGAAAACTTGTGTTAGTTCTCAAAATGCCACTAGTTACAAAAAATCTTTATGGTTCCATAAAATATATCTGCCAAGATCAATGACAATTTAAAATAGAGAGTACATTTTAAATACTTTTAACGGTCAAAAAAATCGAATTTGTGGGGTTACACAATCTTTCAACCATCCAATGGTTGGTCCAACCATTATGTAATAGTATTTTTTTATTGTCATTTTCTTGATAACATAAAATAATCTATTAAAAGTTGATACAAAAGCATTTAATAGACATTTCTGAGAGAGAAATACAAGATATTAAGTACCTTATAACATATAAATTAGGACAACGGGTTTAATAGGAACACAACTGGTCATCTTGTTGTATGATTAAACTTCTTATTTGGTTATTCACATCAATTAGTTTTTCTGGATTTATGAAAAATAAAACATGTTTTATTTCCAACGTGTGTTATATTTATTATCTCTTAGCCAGTTAGGTCCCTATTCACCCTGTTCTTATTCACAAAACATTTCTTAGCATTGATTAAGACTAGTTTTTTTTATCCAAGGACAAGAATTGTAATGCCAAGATTCCAGGATGTCTAATAAAATGCCTTGGCATTAAATAATATTTAAAATACTGCAATAATATAATAAATCATGTGATTTATATACTTAGATCATGGACTGATGCATATTTCTTACACTTTAGACTTTAGAGAAAGATAATGTATGTTATCCTCCGTGGCGCAGTTGGCTAGACGCCGGCTGTGAAACAAGAGGCCGCGGGTTCGATCCCCGCACCGAGACAAATGTTTGTGAAACCCACAAGTATTTGTCTCGGGTCTGAATGATTGTGAGACCGAAAAGTCTCTCGTACTGTCTGATACCCACGACACAAGACTTAATTGATCTTAATGTGTGGTCAGGATTATATTTGACTGTTGGGTGTATAAAACTTGACAACGCAATCGAAATCTAGCTTCTTAATATGCGCAGTCCATGATCTATGTCTAATAAAAGGCAGTAGAAATGTGATGTTTTAAGCAAATTATAAAATGGTCGACAATTGAGGCATTAGGTAAAGTACATCACGAACAATGTGGTTTAAAAACTGTGACTGGTATTTTTTTTTATATGTGTACCTACCTAACCAGGGGCGGATCCAGTTTTCAAGTCAGGGGGGGGGGTTATATAGTTCTAGATAGTTCTAGTCAAAAAAAAAAAAAAAAAAAAAAAGCACAAGAAAATTAGAAAAAAAGGTAAAGTAGAAGAAAAGAGACAGAAAAAAGGAAAAGTGAAGATAGTTTCTATTGCTGGTATAGGTATCTGTTTCGTTGTTGTAACACGTTGAAAATCGACGCTACGAGTGGTTTTACTCAACCATTTAATTGCGAGTTTAATGACAGCCTCCGTGGCGCAGTTGGTTAGATGCCGCCTGTGAAACGAGAGGACGCGGGTTCGATCCCCACACCGAAACAAATACTTGTGTGATCCACAGGTATTTGTTTCGGGTCTGGGTGTTTGTGAGACCGAAAAGTCTCTCGTAGTCCCTGATCCGACACAAGACTCGATCTTAGTGTGGGGTCAGGACTATCTATGTGTAGGGCATTTTTTTAAATCATTTTAGTAACTAAAAAACTGCACAGAAATAAAGAATATTATGTTTTTAGTAAATAAAGCACATATTCTTCGCAATGCCGACTCAACAATAATACCTCAATTAATACGTGTTATACACAACAAATTAAAAATAAAATTATTGCATACAATATCCCGATACAATCATTATTACAAATTTTATTTACATTAAAATTTTGGAATATTCTTAAAAACTCGCGCAAGAAGATTAAAATGACTATAATAATAAAGAAAAAAAAAACAAAATAAAGACATTAAAATGTATAGGAAATTCCATATTTTGGCTGATATTGCTAATTATAATTCGAAGTTATATTCTATAATTAATTTAGCATATAGGTAACAGTAAGAGCGAGATAGTACTAGAATAAGAGAAAGAGAGAAACTGCGCGAGTTCCACGACTTTTTGTCGACGCCTGCGATTAATAATCGCATGACAAACTATACTAATATAACATCTAATTTTACCTAATGTAAAATATACAATTATTTACAATTTTGCATTTCATAGGCGTAAAGAATTGTGGATTGAATACATACTTAAAATTAAGACATTAATATTATTATTTATATCTGAGGAGCTGTGATTTTGGCTATTTGTATCAATTCTAAATTATTTTTATGATATTTTGATATTGTGGCTCAATAATTGAAGCTAAAATTAACTGCAGTAAGTATAGTATTATCTATCGTCTTTCTATAAAAATATGGTTTTTAATGATATAATACTATAATTATATCATTTAAAAAAACCTGTTAAAATGTATTTTTAGTATATACAAGAGGCCAGTGTAACTTTAAATGTAGAAGCTGCAAGGAAGCTAAATATAGTGCGACTTTTTGTCGCAACGCGGATAAAAATCGCAAGTACTTAAAAATAAAATGCTTAAATGAGATCTCTTATATACATGGAAGGTTTTATAATCTAGATATATTGTGATGATATGAATTTTTATTATTAAAAACTGAATATACTGCCAATTCAGATTTCGGTATTTTTTAAATCCTAAAAATTTACTATTGACATCGGAAAATTGTTCATGGAAAATGGTGTATTTTATAAGCCCAAGTATTTTAAAATGCTTTTGTTTCTTATTTTTTTATAGTAGCAAATATAATACATAACCAGGGTAGTAAATATTAAAATCTGCTATTATATACGAGTAAACATATGTCACTAAAAGACAGATGTAAAACACCAAGGACAAAAACATACGGAATCTATTTAAGAAGTACTTAGACTATTTTTTTCCTTGAATTTCATTTTTTTTTGTGCAACGTGTGTCCAGTTTGTACTTTTGCCTACCCCTTCTGGGATAAAGGCGTGATGTTTGTACATGTATGTAATTTCAGTATATTTAGTTTTCAATAATACTTTAAAATAAACTATTTACATAAAAAAAAACATGATTTAAGATAAAACAAAGGACTTTTTTGACAGTATCATCTGCTAAGTAATCTTTAAAACAATTATTTTTCGACAAAATTATCAATTAAAATACCTTATTAATGTAAAATTATTCCAGACGAAAAGTTCATTAACATGCGTTATAAAATAAGATAGATCAATCAAATGATTTGAACAATGATATCCAAAAATTATGAGATTTTTAGCATTTTTTTTAATTTTTACTAGGATTTTTGCGCTTATATTTTTTATATAACGCACAATTACCTGTAGTATGTTTAAGTAAGCCCCTTATTCAATCTTACACTTTAATAATACGGATAAAAACGCAAAAATTAAAATTCCAATGCACTCTATCAATTTTGGCTAAGAATTTTTCGTCGCGCATTTACTTTACAAGTCCTTTTTCGACCATTATTTTTATGAATTTATTAATGACTATATGGCCTAACCCCTCCCAATCGTACTCTCGATTATAGAGGAGGCTCGTGCCCTGCAGTGGGACGTAAATAATATATGATATAGTATATACTACTATGTTAACATAGCTGAGAAACTTTGAGTACAATATTACATGAATACTGTAAATTATGATTCAAAAGACATTTACTTACAGAAACAAAAGGCAGTTTTTTAAGGGCAATGGTGTTTTAAGTCCCTAATGAAAATTACTGATATTATCTTGCTTATAATTGAGCAATTTATTACAAAAATAAAATCCAAGATATTACGCAAATAAAATCATTCTATCATCCCCCATTTCAACCCTTATTTGATTAGCAATTTAGCTCTTGTATAGCAGTATTTAAGTAATTTTTAGTTAAATCAGTAAAATTAATGATTACCGTTGACTCCGTTAGTCGAAGCTTCCTGCATACTCTTCAGATGGAACGGAGATATCGTGAAGACTTCATCTTTCACTAACTCTTCAATATTTTCACCACTGTATGAGAGTAGGGGTGAGATTTCAATATCAATGTCATCCTCAATAATTCCTCCTGCTTCCCTGATATATTTCCTGTGCAGACGGAGCAGGTCCTCCTTGGCAGTAGATGGACAATCCTTCTTAGCCGAATCAGCATTTTTCAACGCAGAGAATTCAACATCCCTAGCCACTTCCAAGCATATGAAGTTTTCAGCAAACTCAAATACATCAAATATGAATTTCTCCATCTTAATACCATTGGGTTCGGTCGGTTTCTGACGGACTCCATTCTCATCAACGTACGGAATCTTCTTTTTAGCGACATGCAGCTTTAATTTAGACTCGAAATTGCATATTTTTCTTAAGAACTCAGCTGAGAAGTAATGGTTACAGATGTTGCCGGCTGAGAACGTTAAACGTCCATCCGGATTCCGTCTTTCAGCAGCCTCATCGGTCAATTCTGAGTACTCTACCACTTTGTAGTGTCCGTTTACTCTGCAGACGACACCGACAGCTTCACTGGGAGCAACTTTAGCAACAACTTTAGCTGCACAATCCGCATCTTTTGTCTTACAGTAGCCGATGAACACAGGGTCAGCCACTTTGATGAGTATATTATCTACGGAATGGGCATGCAAGTGTTCCACTCCACGTTTGGAGATGTCATCAAGGATTCCCTGGACTTTCAGTGCCCGGTACAGTCCTCCATTCCCATCCGGGGCAGAGGATAAGTGGTTCTTTTCATCCAGGAATACTTTCCCTTCAAAATCAAAGCAGGGTAACGTTCCTTGCACGAAGAATACTACATCATCTTCATTGAGACCGAAGAATGAATGTGATTTGAAGTAATCAGCCGTAGGTCCTTTAGTGTGTTGTGAGGTCATAATATACCACGTAATCTTGCCCTCTTTACCATACTTTTCAGCAGCCAACTGCTGTACCCTTACAATCCGTTCTGCTTGGATTTGGAACAAAGTTTTCCTTGACGGAAGGCCAACGTTAAACATACCTTTGGGGTGGCCGAAGCCCAGCCTAGTTGCTTGCCCTCCAGCAAGGAGTAACACACCAACTTTCCCATCAGAAATCTCCTTCAATCCAATGCTTTCATACTCTTCAATTTTTTCACGGCTCAGTGCCGGCACAGCTTCGTAATGCGTTTGGGGAATTGGCTTCAAATCATCGTCCGTCTTTTCCAAAATAATTTTGGATGACTCCACCGCGCGCTGGAATGTCTGGTTCACTTCGGCGAAATCCAATTTTTCCAATTCGGAAACGAGGGATTCCCGCTCTTTTTCACTTAGTTCGGGCCAGAATTTTAGTAAGTGTTCCTGACCGTGCGCCGATAACCGATCGAAAAGGTTCTCGTAAGACATTTTGCACGTATGTCCGTACGCGGCGATTAGAAAGTGTAAACTGGCGGACGCATAATAACATTATATTCCCCTCCACTTACGAAACTAAACACGTCGGTGTAGTCTTGACATTTTTTGTTTACATTTTGAGTTGAATTCAGCTGTCAAGTTGGGTATACATTGCGGATTTTAACTTAAATATATTTGTAAGTGGTGCAAGGAATACGCAATGTATAAAGTACAAATGTCACATAAAGTCCTTGTTTTGTTGGAAGTGCGTTCTGAAACTTGGAGGTGAAAATCTTTTTTGAATAATTGCGTATCGATATATTATGATGAAAATAATACTATTTTAATTATTTGAAATAATTGTCGTATGTATAAGTGAATAATATGAAAGCAGCTACATAACGCTCAAATAAAACGAATTAAAATAACTTTTTATATTATGTTATTGGTATCAAGATTCGGAACCATTCACGGTGCGTTCTGAAACATAGCCTAAATAACTTGTTTCCTACAATCCAAATAAAATATTAATGAAGTAATAATTATATTGGATTTAAAAAAAACATAAATAATGTAGATAATATTTTAATTTGGTCAGTTTTTTTACCATTGTCTATATTTGTAACTTATTAAAATTTTGAAGCTATATATTATTATCATAGACAATATCATTGCAGCTATTAAAACAAAAACAATATAATATATTGAAATTAGCATTTTTTATCAAAATATTATATTATGTTTAGAAAATAGAAAGTTCCAAAAATCCTACACATGTTAATTAACTATAGTCGTTACATCTGACGCAAGTGAAATTAATTGCCAATCTACATTCTTTTAAACCTAGTTACATTAGCAAATTATTTTTAATTAGATACATTAGTTGTTAATTGCTGTATTTTATACATTTCTATGATTACGACAGAAAATAAAATGTAAAATTAGTACTTTTATAATATAATATGACAGTACACACTTTTTAATCACATTATTTATTTTGAATAATCGTTAGAAGCACATTGAATTCGAATTCAGCATGCTGTAAACCAAGCATGCTGTGTTAATGATAGAACATTCATATTTACGCAGGTAGCGTTACCATGAACAATAGTGGAAAATATGCCATATTAACCCTGTTTAAAATTTTACTCTGCGGATATATCTTCTTGGCGCATTTGGTTAGACGCTGGCTATGAAACGAGACGCCGTAGGTTGAGCCCCGCACCGAGTCAAATTTTTGTGTGAACCTCGAGTATTTGTTTCGCGTCTGGGTGTTTGTGAGACCGAAAAAGCTCTCAAAGTTTCTGATACCCACCACACAAGACTCGATCTTCGTGTGGGGCCAGGACTATGTATGTGACTGTTGGGTGTATATATTTATTTAAGTATATTCCGGTTTCATCAACTAATAATTGCGTTGCAATTAACAAGTATTATTGACTAGTGGCCGAGCCCAGCCCGGATGTAGATATTTTTTGAGTCCAGTCCAGATCAGAAACATATTATTTCACGTACTAACTGTTTTATATTTAAGTGTAACGTGACTGCCATCTTGTACGCTGCGTTTCTCGTTCCATTTCATTTTCATCCCGTCCTGTCGTATACGGTTCTCTCCTGTCCCATTTCATCCGCCCTATACTCTATCCCATCGCATTCATTTGAGTTTGAAAGAGTAGCAAGTATATTTGTATTTCTTGCTCATACCACGGGAATAATACATTTTTCGGGATAATTAGTATAAACCTTTATATTAATTCAGGATGTCTGCTACCACCGTACGAAATTTTACCCAAATTGCTTCCATTTTTGCATGAAACAAACTCACAATTGTTTACTTTTATAATATCAGCAGGATTTGCGAGGCGCCGAACGTACGTCTACAATTTAGACAGATGATCTAATTAAGGCTGCAAATAGACGCTGGCTGCTTTTAAATAGGTTCTATGGAAATCCTTGGGAAGACCTATGTTCTATGGTAGACTGCAACAAAATAGAGATAGAGAGACAGAAGAAGCTAATAGTACTGGAAGAATTGTGTGCATAAGCGATACACAACCATCATTCGTAAGAGGAAGCCATGTCAGTATAAAATATTTTGTCATATCAGTTGCAAGTGTATCGAAGAATTGAAGCGTGTATTTCTGCCGTACTATTAACTTATAAGTTGGTTAATCTATCTATGTATTCAGCCACAGGAAAACCACTGCTGAACATAGGCCTACCCCAAGTATCTCCAGTTAGTTAATAATTGTAATAAATGAAATAGAAAAAATATTGTAAAAATAACAATCAACGTGGCTTTTCTTTATGGGCTACATATGAAAGTGCAACAGATCGGTCTGAATTTCCTTGTGTTAAGCAATGGACTTCGGGAGGCTGAAGATGAAGAAAGCAGAAAATAACATAATCTTTGCTATAATGACTTTAAATATTATGTAGCAAATAGCAGTTATGCTACCTACTATAATGTGAAAGTGATTAAAAAATTAACGAAAAATGTCTATGGCACCCATGTGGTGCTGTCAAATATGGCAAATGATTTCGTCAGTGTTGTTATTTGTTTTGTAATAAACCTCGGAGACGCGTTTTATATAATAATAGAGCGGTTAATATTGTACACAAAGATATTACTGTTTTTCATGCTCAATGTAAACATGACAGAGTCGTCGAAAAAACGAAAACGAAATCAAGACGGACCAAAGCTAACTGTGGCCAACCGTGGCGTTATCGACGCGAACTGGCAAACATTTCTAACGAGCAACCTAATATCCGATAAGAAGGAAGAAAAACCCCCGCAACCAAACCATTTTACCGGCGAATTTCGCCGCGCTAGGAAGAAAAAATCCCTATACCGCAAAATGACATCGACAGTGGACACCGATTTGAAAACTTTGAATTTAGAACCTCGTGAATTAAAAAATAAAAATAGTGATGTACCCAATAGTAAAAATAAAATTACTAAGTTTCTAGCAATGGACTGTGAGATGGTTGGCGTAGGATACGACGGCTCCGACCACATGCTGGCCAGAATATCTATAGTCAATAAATTCGGGGATTGTGTCTATGATAAGTTCGTAAAAGCGCGGGAAGAGGTCAAAGATTATAGAACAGAAGTGAGCGGAATCAGAAAAGAGGATTTATTAAATGGTGAAGAATTTACTGTAGTACAGAAAGAGGTGTCGGAGTTGATAAAAGGCCGGATATTGGTCGGACACTCCTTGAAGAATGATTTGAGTGTACTCTTCCTGTCTCACCCAAAGAGAAATATCAGAGACACATCCAGATACAAACCATTTAGGAAGGTAATTATATTTATTGAAAATTCTTAATAAATTAATTAATTTATAATGGTACTCCAACAATATAATACATTAGATCTCTTATATAAATTTTGAGATTAAGTAGTATATATTTAAATTTATAGGCCCGTTTTATGGAGTATTTATTATATAGATGGTGCTCTGGTAGTTATATAACGTACATAAAAATGGTGGCTCCTAATTTTCGTTTGACAAGTTATCCAACATACACAAATTATTTGAAAAACAAAAATAAAATAAAAATAGTTTAGGGTTATTGAATTCCACTTTTATTTTTTCATTTAGTTATAATCTATATAAAACTTGTTTTATACAGATAACTTAATTAATTAAGATTATTTAGTTTAATTTTCAGTATTATAGCAGTGCTACCAACATTACAAACAAAAATATTTGTAATGTTATCAAATTTTTGGGCGGAACAAGTGACTGGCGGTATCTCTGCCTACCCTTTTAAATATACAGGCTTGATTATATGTGTTATGTACAGTAATAATTCAGTTATTTGAATATTCCTTCTTTCAGTATTCTGAAGTGTTAATTATCAAGAACAGATAACAAAAAACTTCATACAAGTGTTGTATAAGCTGCAGGAAATCAATAATGCCACTTAAGTACTTTATGTAAAGCCAAATACAATGTATATAATATACAAATAGAAATGTGCGCAATTTTGTAATTAAATACTAAGTAATAGCTCTTCTAAGAAGTGACTGCCTCGGTGGCATAGTTGTACTATGGGATGATTACAAAGCTGAGGTCTCGGGTTCGAATCCCAGGTCAGGAAAAGTGATATTGGATTTCTCTATTCCCCAACCCTTCTGGAAAAAAAGCGTGAGTTGTATGTATGTAAGTATGAGCCTGGTTAGATGCCGGCTGTGAAACAAGATCCCCTACGATCCCCCACCGAGACAAATGTTTGTGTGATCCATTAGTATTTGTTTCGGATCTGTTTGTGAGAGCGAAAAGTCTCTCGTAGTTTCTGATACTACAAATCTGAGTGTGGGGTCATTATGTATGTGACGTATGTGTATTTATTTTACATACTTATTTTCTTTTTCAGGTAACTAAAGGAAGTACTCCATCGTTAAAAAGATTAGCAAAAGAGATACTAGGTATAGATATACAACACGGAGAACATAGCTCGGTTGAAGACGCCCGGGCCGCCATGCAACTATACTGCACTGTGGCAAAAAAATGGGAAGCCAGTGTTAGCGACAAAAGGGGTTATAGGAAAATATCAGATGAATAGAAAGACCAGGGCACAGACCTCCACAATCGAGAGTTCGATTACCGATTTTACGGGAACTAATAGAAAATCTTATTGTCTTTTTAAGGATAGCGAAAATAGACCAATCAGCTTTAAGTATTGTAGCCACGCCCACATTCGATGTGTCTATCAGCCCATATACGTCCCACCGCAGGGCTCGAGCCTCCTCTACACTCGAGAGTACGATTGAGAGGGGTTAGATATAGTCCACCACGCTGGCCTAGTGCGGGCGGACTTTACATACCATAGTAATTCTTATAAATCGCTAGGTATGGTATGCAAGTTGCCTCAATGTTTTCCTTCACTATTATAGAGATATGTTATTGGTCTATTTTCGGAATTAATCCTTTTAATTTCGTTACGCTATACCACGCTGGCTCATTGCAGGCGAGCACACAAATTGTAAAATTCGATGAATATTTCACCTAATTTGAATTTAAATGTTTGATGTAAAATTGAGATACATCATTACATTAAGATACTGAGGAAGACATCGGAAACAAAATCTGTGTGTACCACCCACGTGCGCCAGAGCGAGAAGGAACAAATTATAGCGTACGAGTGAAAGAGATAGATATAGATCTAGCGGTACAGGTTGTCTACCTCTCGCCGAAAGCGCTATTGTCAAAATATGAATAGTTTTTCTCCCTTCACATTTTATTTCATTGCTTGTTTATATTATGAAAACATATCACAAACAATGCATTAAACAGATATTTTTACATTGTATTCGTAGTTCCAAATTTCGCCACACGCCATAAGATTTTAGATGCTCTGTACCGCACTTTTTTGTATCATATCCGAGCGAGAGGGAACATATTGTGACTGTATAAGAGTGAAAGAGATGTATATAGAAATATAGTACCGCACTTTGATACATTTTGTTCGTATGTCTCCTCTAGTTCAAATAGTTTTAATGTATTTGTCGGAATTTACGAATTTTCTCGAATGTTGGAAGTTGAATGAGTCAGGAATTAGTTTAATTTTGTTCAAGATTAATGTAAATATTTGAATTATCAGTTTCCTTCAGTAATTTGTAAGCAAAACTGGTTGATTTTGCATGTGTTCAATTTCAATTTATTTTTGTCAATGTAATGTATGTTACAGTCTATCTAAAATCACTCCTTTTGTTCCTAAAGTCCTTTTGTTAGTAAAGTGACTTATGCAATTGTTGATGTCTCATTAGAATAAAAATGTTCATGAAAAAATAAACGAAATGATGTAAACTCTAAATAATCGGATATTGTAAGAACCGATTTATTTGACAGCATCCCTATTTCCCAATGTCAAATGGAACTTCTTAGTTTAGATAGATAGTAATTCTAAATTTTTGGCTTCATATTCTATTGTTAGGCCCAGACTAAATCTGTCTTTATTTAATGCATTTCCTCGCTTTTTTGTTAATAACATAAACCCATCCAAAAACCGTCAATTTGGGTATAAAAGCCGCTTATTAATGCGAAAGTAATTTATTAAATAAATATGCATTTTTTTGAGAATGACACCATTCTATCCTTTTGAGAGTAAATTTCAATATAGAGCGGACATCGTTAACAAAATATATGCATACCAGCCACTGGGGACACCACTGTTGTGTTCCGGTTTGAAGGACATTGTAGCCAGAGTAACTACTGGACATATTGAGACTTAACATCGTATGTCTCAGTATGGCAGGCGAGCGCAGTGGAATACCAAGCTTTGCTTTGTAATTCATGGTGTTTGGTTTTGCTACTGTCCATGAGCGGTCGTATCGCTTACCATCAGGCGAATGGCATGCTCGTCTCGCCATTCAGTGCATTAAAAATATATAGTGGTACAGTACCGCTGTAATATTTTGTTTCCGATGTCTTTCTATATTTTAATAATTCAAGAAGTCGTTTTTAAATAAATACCCTCAAGAAAAATTAACCATTATTTCTTATTCGAATATACAGTTGTTGTAAGTGTTTTTTGTCAATAAATATTTTGTATTTTTATGAATTTGTGTTTTACTTTGACAACAAAATCGTGGGTACCAGAAGCTACGAGAGACTTTTCGGTCTCACACAGACCCGAGACAAATACTTGTGGGCCTCACATATTTGTCTCGGTGCGGAGATCGAACCCGCGGCCTCTCGTTTCACAGCCGGCGTCTAACCAACTGCGCCACAGAGGCTGTGAAATAAAAAGTTCACATCATTTTACGTTTTGTTACGAAGGCAAATTAATAGTAATTTGAAAAAGATATCGGTTATCATGAAGCACGTAGAAATCAGTTTATGATAATTGCTAATGCACTCGTAGGCATCTAGTTATTTACATATACCTAGGTAGCTCTTATCGTAAGTCATAATATGATTACAAAACATGTACTTTAAAATAGAACTCAGTAAATTCCCGAATTTACCGATTAAATAAATACATAAACTAACGTCTTTTTCCCAGAAGGGGTAGGCAGAAGTGACATCAGGACCGACATTTCGTCTTGTATGTCCCATGATGTGATAAGGGCGAGCCTATCGCCATATCGTGCACAAATTCCTGACTCCGGGCTGATAATGAATGGAAAAATCCAATACCACTTTGCCCGACCCGGGATTCAAACCCGAGACCTCATCTTTGTACCGTAGTACAACTGCGCTACCGAGAAGAGTTTTTCGCCTCAAGATACAATTATCGTAAGGATATAAAAAAGTTGCATCGTGTAAACATTGTTAGAAAACAATCTATGGCGGTTATGTCATGCGATAATCGCATACGATTCTCGACGCGAGAAACTCTCCCCGTGTAAATGGCGCTTTAAACACTAGCCTAGCTTTGCGAGTACCACAGATCACTCCCACTCTGTAGCGAGTAAGAACGTTTGAGGAGACATACCTAAATTGTTGTGTCACTTCAAAGCTGATTCATATTGTAAAATAAATAAAACAATCTTATTGTACTTTCAAAATGCTCTTTATATTATTTTCAGCAACCAGTTAATATTTTATTTAACAATAACTTTGTGCGCTATTTTTAACAAATAGTGTATATTTGGTGTCATTTAACAGAATATTGCTTGGCTGACAATACCGAGCAAGTTGGATAAGCAAAGTTTACGGGAGAAGCGTTAAACTCACATATGTTTATGAGGTAAGCATAAATCACTATAGGAATGGGTATTGTATGCATAGCACCAAGATAATATTACAGAACCAATTTTTGAATTTTCATTCATGCGTTAAATATTAAACCATATTATGGTGAGAATTATGCTGCTCTCGTAAACTTTGCTGATTTGACTTACCCTTAACAATTGAGTTTTTTGCTCGTCTTGTTAATAGTGCTGCTTTGACTTGCACAGTATTGTAAGCTAAGGACTTAGTGGTACATTTATGTGACTTTAATTGCATTGTTTTTATTCTATAAGACGGTATTTTGCATATTATTTAAGATTTCTATCATAATTTCCCTCTGCTAACACTGGGCATAACAAGGATTTTTCTAACCTTTATACCCAATTCTTCTAAGCAAGTGAAAGTCAATTTTCGAGCATGTCGGTATATTTGTGTCGTTCGAGACGTTACATTTTCGAGAACAGTACTATGTTTACCTATTCAATTATAATATTAAATATGACGTTTTGTGTAAAATATACAAAGGATTTATGAGAAGAGACACTTCGTAAACAGATTAAATACTAGTGTATCAGAAACTCTCTTCTATTTGGATCGCGGCGGCCTCTGGTTTCACAGCCCGCGTCAAACCAACTACGAGACTTTGATAAAGAACTTTTGCAAATTCTTTCACTTTAAATATGTTTTTTGACATTAAGTATAGCGTTACATAATTTGAGCAAAATCAACATTTAATGGCCGTAAACACGTAACGATATAACTGTGCGCAAAGTTTGCACCAGTATACTCGAACGTGTGTGGGCAAATAACTGCGCAAGCTTCGTTCCAATTTTTGATACGGACCAGGCGTATTCGTAATATTTTTTACTGCTATAGTTTTTGCAAATTCACCCTCATATGTCGATATAAAGCTCCATTTACACGGGGAGTTTCTCGCCTCGAACATACGAGTATCGTAAGGATATGAAAAAGATGCATCGTGTAAACGTTTGTCAGAACACGGCAGTTATGTCATGCGATAATCGCATACGATTCTCGCCGCGATAAACTCTCAATGTAAATTGGGCTGTAAGTTAACAAAATAAACTATTTAATGTTCTTATATATGCTTATAACTTTATTAAGTCACACAAACGCACCACAAATAAATTGCTATCATTTGTGCTACATAAACATCTTGTCACAGAGTGACGGCAACGGAAAATCAACAATCGGACGTTATTGTAAACTTGTATATATTACTCAGTTTGGGCGGGACCGCGCTCAGGCCATAATGAGGCCATAAGACCACCATAACGAGGCCATGTTGGTTATTTAACTATTTGCAAATTGGAATACGTGATTTAGAACACCAGTTTTTTGCAAAGTATTAATTAATATTTTTATAAAGTTTATAAACACAAAATCAGGTTTTTCGACTATTAGTTTTTCAAAAATCTTTTACGTAGTCCCGACCTAAAAAAAACATTTTAATTAAACTCTTATTAGTACAACATACTGCTGAGACTAAAAAAAACACTATTTACAATAATACATAAGTAAGTACATGGAATAATACAGTACATAATACTGCATGTGTTAGTACTCCGATTCGCCTATAAGATCAAATTCATGGAATTATGTTTTATCCATGGAGAATAGATGTACCATTTTATTTAGAAATTAATCTGAAAAAATGTCTGATTGAAAATGATAAGTTCTAAAAATTAGTATGGCGCTAGTGTAGCAAAAGTACTGATTTTTAGTGTTTTTATGTGAACTTTTAATAATTCGTAGGTGTTAATCGAAATAAAACTTTACATACATTCATAAACTCACGCCTTTTTTCCAGAAAGGGTAGGCAGAGGCACCACCAGGACACCCACATTTCGCCTTGTATGTTCCGCCCCATGATGTGATAGGGGGCAAACTTATCGCCATATCGGGCACAAACTGATTCCGGGCTTTTAATGAACCGAAAAATCCAATATAATTTTGCCCGACCTGGGATTCGAACCCTAGACCTCAACTTTGCAATCGTACCGTAGTACAACTACGCCACCGAGGCAGTCACAACAATAATGGAAAATATTGTATAAGATTACCCTTTTGCCTCAACAACGCCATTGGAGAGCCGTCTTTAAACAGTTTTCATACAGAAATGGTTCTCATTATTTCATTTTTTTTCGCTCTAGTTTTAAGAACATTATTTCCATTCTCCATTATATCGAACAACTGGAATGCCGACAAGGAATATGCATGAAAGAATTTGCCGCAGTTAAAACGCAATTCCATGACTTGAAATATCCATTGAAATAAAACTAATTTTTACGGATTTTATCGCGATTTTGTTTAATTTTTACATTTTTTAACTTTAAAGCTAGAAAGCAAATCAAAACGGCGGGAAGTTAAAAAATGTGAAAATTAAACCAAATCGCGATAAAACCCGTAAAAATTAGTTTTATTTCAATGTGTAACATTCGCGTTAATCTAAGAAACCATTATTGAAATATCGATTTTGAATTTTACAATTCAATTATAATTTTGTTCTGGGTTTTATCACAGGGCCTTATTGAGGTAGTAAGCCTGCTTTTGCCAGATTTTTATGGCAACTGCCAGATTACTGGCTGTATCTACAAGGGCGGATCCAGCTTTCAAGGCAGGGGGGTCATATAGTTCTAGATAGTTTTAGTCAGAACTCTGGAAGTACTCGAATTAGATTACAATTATACATTTAAAATTGTTTAAGTTTGTCACACCTGTGATTAGTGAATATGTTCATGATTTTTTTAAGTGAAAATCAACGATATATTTTAAAGAATCTTTCAATCTGGAGTCAGCCCACGGGGGGGTCATAACCCCCACGACCTCCCCTCTGGATCCGCCCTTGTGTATCTATTTGTTCGAGACAAGACGAGACGAGATTATACATTTTCGGGCATTTTGGGCAATAGCCAATGCCAGATTCATTTTTCGAGACTGCGTAGTTTTTCTGGCAAATGAAATGCCATGAGGACATTTGTATAAGCTTGCCAATCGTAAACACACAATTGCAAAAAAAAAATATGCTACTTTTTCTCACAGTGATTTGCATAAAAGTAGCTAATGTGAAAAATCATACGATTTTCACATGTTACTTTGAATTTCTACCCTCAATTTAATCAACATAATTACATTAATTATTTTATCTAAGAAATTATATTTTGATATTCCAAACATCATCAAATTCACTGCCAGTGATAATTTTCATACATTTTTATTTATTTCTATGCATAACATTACAATTATATGCCAGGATTTTTAAGTATTTCTTGGCTCTAAATATGACTATTTTAAGACGGCAATCTGGAGGACCTTAGCACCATATAACATACAATTCAATGATAATAACAGACAAGAATTTAAATAAATAGTAATATTTACGCTTCACGTGTCCAAAGTAAGCTTGGTTTAGTCGCATCCCGCTGATTATTAACATTTCTTATTTGATACATACATAAATAAACTCAAGGACACTTCAACAACAGAAGGGGTAGGCAGAAGTGCAACCAAGACCACGTTTCGCCTTGTATTTTACGTCCCATTATGATAGGGGGCGAGCCTATCGCCATTTCGAACATAAATTCCTGACTCTGAGCTAATAATGAAAGAAAAATCCAGTATCACTTTGCCCGACCCGGGATTCGAACCCAAGACCTCAGCGTTGTAATCTTACAGTACAACTACGCCAACGAGGCAGCCGATTTCTTCACGGTTTGCATAAATGACCCACGACTGTGAGAGGGAAGAAACACGTAACCCATTTTGATTGGTAACCTAACATTTTCGGCTCCCTGACCTTTTGCCGATTAAGTCACCCCACATAATCTCATCCAATAGAACAATGACTTAATTACGTCTTAGCTATTTTTCAGGAGAACTTTTTAAAAGTTTGAGATTGAAAATATAATGTATTTCCAATCATTCTGATGAAATTATTTTAATATTAATGTAAGTAACTGTACTATCAATGATAATTTACAATAACTTCATGAGAAACTCAAGAAAACTTTTCAATAAGACATTCAAAAGTCATTTTCGACTTTTTTGCAATTACGTCGTTGTTCCATTGGATGAGCGATATACTCAGATCTCTGGACAGCAAGACCCTTCCCCAACATAATAAAACACAGAAGAAAAAAATAGGCGGAGTAGGTATAACCCGTCGGAAATATCTGTGAACCTAGCTGGAATGCGGTTCACATTTGATTTCTTGTGTTCCCCTATCTACTAGGTCATTTTACATTAAAAACGTTTTGAGATGGATGCGAATTCTATTTTTCATCCTTTTTTCTATTTTAATTCAATTGTTTAATTTTGAATTTGCTGAACTTATGTTTCAGTGACGTCAATTATTCAGGTCCACAGATATTTCCGACGGGTAATAATTTTAAATCCACTTTCGGATTAACCAAGTATTAATATTCATATAACGCCTGTCATATATCAAACTATTTATAAGAAATTGTCATAAAATTGTCACTGCCAAGTACTGATTAAGATGGCTTGATGAAATTAAAGTATTTAAGACTGGGCCAAAGTTGCTCGGAATAGAACTAGGAAGGGAAAAGCCCTTTAGCCAACTATGAGATCCTGGTGGCAATTATTAATAATTTTGTGGTAGAAAAAAAATATCACATACTAATGGAACATCGTCAATTTGTTAACTCAATTTTAAAAGGAGAATGCCCATTTTACTATGAAACTTGGTATCGGTGCGATGATTTTTGACACTTAAAGAAACCTACTTTTTTGTGTGGGGAAACAAATATTTCAGTAAAAATAAACATAATTGCGACCCAGGCCCGGAGTTCTTGGAGAAATGAACTTGAAGTCCAGTCACTCTGGCAGCCCCATTTGTAGTAATGGCTGACGTATCGTAAAATGTGATGATAATTACTTTATTTTATAACAATCTGTCGCCCGGGACAAAACAGGAAAACGTTTAAGGACAAACCATAAAAATGCTATAATGAATTTTAAGCGGTATCGGGGTCAACGATATTTTTTACCGATACCATGAATGGGCATTCTCCTTTAAGCATGAATGGTACTTATAATTATTAGTTTTCACGATATAATCTCACTGTGATTTCGTATGATTTTTCACTTGGGTGATTCCTATTATTTGCGTCATACAAAAAAGTTGCAGTTGTGACGTGATATTTCACTCACATATTTTTACACATCCAGAAAATTGTCACGCGTGACTTGTAAAATAACGAATTATTTATCTCATGCACATATTTTGTTTTATAACACCTTAACATAAAATGAACTGGTGTAAAATGTGACATTTCATACGATTTTCACCCACATATTTTTTATTTGTAACACTTTACTATACCGGGTATATCAAGACTGCGACCGAAAACGAAGCCAGGTGGTAGTTTTAGTGGTAACAGACACAATGCAAATAAAAATTTTGCAAAATAAGCGACAGATTTTTTTTTGCGTTTTTTTAAAAATCATTGTGTTTAGGTAGTACATACGTAGTTATTGCGAAAATAGTATTTTAAACCCTATCGTACCATTGCGTCTTAAAAATAAAAAGGTGTACATAATTATTTTAGGAAAACTGTGTATTTTTCACCCAAATACGACGATAAGTAAAAAATTACCAAAAAGAAGTTGATGATTTTTTTTGCGAAATTTTTAGTTGCATTGTGTCTGAAGTCACTAATAGTACCACCTGGCTTCGTTTTCAGTCGCAGTCTTGATATACCCTGTATAATAAATGATTATTTTGCAACATCTTACTAAAATACCACGGTTACTTACACCCATATTCTAAGACGTTTTCTCGACTCCACTTGACGTTACTAGAGGAAATCCGTATTCTTAGTAGAAAAAAATCTCCTCTACTCAACGTCACTCAAAAATTTTCCTGTCTCGAGGAAAGGAATCAACTGTCAAACTCAAGGTACGTCGCGACCTACCTTAAGGAAGAAATAAAAGAAATAATCCTACTTTAATATTGTAATTAAAAGAGAGAAATAAAGTTTACCTTTTAAAATTCTTAAATACCTAAATATGCCAACAATTTTTTGAGGTGGGTGCCTCTACACGATTTACACGTTTTTCTAGTGAATGATACAAACATTACTCTTTATTTCATTTAATAAAAGATTTGTGGTTTGGAAACAGTGTTTATTATTTTAAACAAGTTATTAAAGGTTTCCAACAGTTCCTGTAATACTTGTACGATACTTCGTACGAATATCCCGAACGACGATTCATCCATAAGAATATCCTTCGAAATTTCCGGGTTGGATGGTATGACCCTCCTCCTGTCTGCATGCGTTTTTTTTCTCCGACTCACTAAATATTTGTCTTCCAGTCACAATCCCGAAGATTTTGAGTTCAATAATTATATATTATTCTATGTAAACACTCTGACATGACATTTGACTGTCACTTTTCAAGTGATCATAGACTATTTTCAAAGGTTTTTTGTTAAATCTCTACTTTATCTATACATCAATGACGTAATTAATGACGTTTTTCCTTGACTCAACCTCACTCGAGGAACCTTTAATAAAGGTATATTTTTAACTAAGCATACCATTTTCGAGGGTCCCTCCAATTCATTTGTAAAGTCACCTCGACTAAAATAAGGTTTAGGAAGATTGGAGGACACGTCTTAGAATACGGGTGTTAGTTACGGACTACGGTGAAAGAATTTTCACGACATTTTCCTCACATTATTTTTAGTATATTCGTTATATCTTAGCTAGAAACATAGCTGTAACACGTGAAATTTCACCTGTGAAATCACATAATTTTTACCACACTTTTAAAGTGGCAGATGTGAAATGTGATTTTTACACTCGCTTAATATATATTTCATTGTTTGGTTTAAGCTGTTATCTATACAGAACATTATCTACGCGTAGTATATGTACCTTCTATACTGCCTACCTATCTTAGTCATATTCGCACACAGCTCCTGGTCCCTGAAATGAAAACAATTCAGTTAAATTCTTTAAGTAATGGCCTACGAGTTAGAAACATACATATTTATTTATTTATATTCTTTATTGTACACAAAATGTAACAATAGGTATATATAGACAACAAAACAACAAAGTACAAATGGCGGTCTTATCGCACTAAGGCAATCTCTACCAGACAAACATTGGATGGATTTATGAGAGGGAGAAAGAAAGGGCAGTGTATAATAAAGACATATATCCATACATATATAAACTCACGCCTTTATCCCATAAGGGGTAGGCAGAGGCGCCACCAGGACACCCACATTTCGCCTTGTATGTTCCGTCCCACGATGTGATAGAGGGCGAGCCTATCGCCATATCGGGCACAAATTCCTGATACCGGGCTGATAATTAATAGAAAAGCCCAATATCACTTTGCCCGACCCGGGATTCGAACCCGAGGCCTCAGCTTTGTAGTCGTACCGTTGCACAACTACGCCACCGAGGCAGTCGAGGCGGTCGCAGTCTTGATACTAGTATATCCGGTAGATTAAATAAAAAACCCTTACCTAATATCCCCCCACCCTCCATTTCCTTTGGTTAATTTCTTGTTGTGTTTGGCGCCGCCCGCGGTGACGGTGGAAGTGACTCGAGTCGGGTACATGTACGGCTTGGCGTTCTGCAGCAGTTTCTGTACTCTGCTGATCACCGCAGACGCGTTGCAGTTCGATTTCTTGTGGTGGAAGCCACTGAAACAAATAAAATACACATAAATATACATAAACTCACGTCTTGTAAAGCAAAAGAAGACAGTTCGTGTTGCTGAGGGAGTTTCTTGCGCCGTTTCTTCACAGCTACAACACGTTCCGAAGCGGTGGTAGCAGAAATTAACGATTCAAAAGATCTTGTAAAAGACTATTAATTTTTTTTTGATTTTGTATCCAGTAAGTGCTACCAAGACATCCATGTTGCGTCTTTTGTGTTTCATACCACAATGTTGTAGGGCCTTTAGCTATATCAGGCAATCATTCCTGCCTTCAGGCAGATGATGAATAGAAAAAAGCAATTTTGCACCGGGATTCGAATCCGAGACTTCAGCGTTGTAATTGTACCGTAGAACAACTGCGCCACTGCGGGCGACTTTGCTTACTCAACTCAGCCGTACAAAATCACTTGACCAATATTACTATTAATTAATTATTATTCTAAATTATTTATGAACTGCTCTGAATTCATCTGCGCTGTGACTCCTGTATACCACTGTATTATAAACTTGTTTTAAAAAGAGCAACGCTAGAGCTTCTTGCCCGTTCTTCTCTGGCGCAACATCCTTGTGAACCGGGTGGTAGTGGAAAAAAGTGTCTGAATCTAAATAATGTATGACATTTCATGGGTTCAATAAATATTTTCATTTCCACGGATACAGTAGAGGCACAAATATATGAATATTAACAGTAAAACACATGAAATGATAGTCTAACCCAAAACTATCATCAGATTATAAGTAAACCAATAAATACACCCAACAGTCACATACATAGTCCTGACACCACACTAACGTCGAGTCTTATGTATCAGAAACTAGGAGAGACTTTTCACTCTCACAAACACACATAACAAATACCTGTGGATCACACAAGCATTTGTCTCGGTGGATCGTAACGGACTCTCGTTTCACAAGCGTCTAACAAACCAACCACGGACGCTGACGATATACCGGGTATATCAAGACTGCGACCGAAAACGAAGCCGGGTGGTAGTTTTAGTGGTTACAGACACAAAGCAAATAAAAATTTCGCAAAATAAGCCATAGATTATTTTGCAATTTTTTACAAATCATTGTGTTTGAGTAGTAAATACCTAGTTATTGCGAAAATAGTAATTTAAACCCTAACGTACAATTGCGTCTTAAAAAATAAAAAGGTGTACATCATTATTTTAGGAAAACTATTAAATTATCACCAAAATACGACGATAGGTAAAAAATTACCAATAAAAAGTTGACATTTTTTTTTGCGAAATTATTAGTTGCATTGTGCCTGAAGTCACTAATAGTACCACCTGGCTTCGTTTTCGGTCACAGTCTTGATATACCCTGTATGTAAGCATGAATAAATAAATAATAAAAAAAACTCACCATTCTCCAATATGAAACACTCTAGGCCCTTTGCACAATATAACCTTGAACTTCTCTCTCCCCGGCCTATTCTGGGAGAGATGGAGAAGCGAATAGTCCCAGTTATAGTCGTCATATGCACAGAACTGGTCCTGCAGTTCCATTATGTTCTTCCAAACAGTCCTATTGAAGGCGAAACCCATGTTGTGCATGCTGGAATGCCACGGGGTAATCTCCACCTACAATTGGTAAGATTTGGTAGAGATTGGCAGAAGTTGGCTGTAAGTGGTAGGTTTTGGTAAGAGTGGAAGTAGTTGGCAAAAACTGGTGTGGTATAATTCAGTGGCATGCTCATGCTAATACTGTCAATAATTGTAGGGTTTAGTAAAAAATAAAAACAGAAATTGAATTAATCAAATGACAACCCAAAACAGTTAAATCATTTCGAATTTTTTATACTTTTGTAAAAGACATTTTCAATTGTTTTTAGTAAAAAAATAAATGATGGACTTTGCAAAAGTAATAGAATTAAAAATCTTTCATGTACTTTGTTTTTATAACTATCTATATTAATTGGCAAAATGTGGTAAATAATAGCATAGATTGGTAATTACATGACAGTCACAGAATATCAAATTAATAACATTATATTCAACATTGAGTCTCTTTGAAAATATTAATATTAGTTATAAAATATTAATTAATGTGACACATAAATCAATTTTAACATAATTTTGTCTCGTAATCTGTGTAATTTTAGTCATGTCTTCACCAACCTTATATTGATACCCAATACAGCCTAAGATTATAATTAAGAAGAAATATACAAAATTAAAAGTAAAAATTTTTAAAACTTAAATAAAACTATGAATAAATGCTTAAATTACTTAATAATATATTAGGAAAGTGCAATCGTGATGTTAAAAAGCGTCTGCAAACATAAGCGAAAGGTTTATATACTTATTCTATTCCCAATTAAACAACAGACTCCACAGACAAAAAAATTACAACCACATTTTTATTGCATAGATTTGCAATCGAGCAAACCGTGCCCCTAGCCGGAACATTTTGAAGTATCGTATAGTAATTCTCGTATAAAGTAAACGTTTCCCGCTGTGAAATTTTAGTTCCAAATACGCTCACAATGGCGCTGTTTAAATTCCCATACAAATTTTTACTATTACTATTCTATTACGATACTGCAAAATGTTCCGGCTAGGGGCACTGGTCCCTGATGGTAAGTGACCACAGATGAACATCCATAACGCTGGGATCATGGATGTGTTGCCGAACCATCAGATTAAAAGGGGAGCAGGAAGGAAAAAGGATGGGAAGAGGATAGGTGTATATGTCAATATACCGGGTATATCAAGACCGCGACCGAAAACGAAGCCAGGTGGTAGTATTAGTGACTTCAGACACAATGCAACTAAAAATTTCGCAAAAAAAATCGTCAATTTTTTTTGTTATTTTTTTACTTATCATCGTATTTGGGTTAGCACTTAGTTTTCCCAAAATAATGATTTACACGTTTTTATTTTCAAATATACAATGGTACGCAAGAGTGTAAATAACTTTTTTCGCATAAACTAGATTATTAGCATCCGAAAAAGTCGATTTATAAAAAATTGAAAAGAAAACCTGTCGCTTTTTTCGCGAAATTTTAAATTGCATTGTGTTTGATATCACTAATACTAGCACCTGGCTTCGTTTTCGGTCGCGGTCTTGAGATACCCGGTATATACTTATAATTACATCAACTTGCTAGACGAGCAAATATGTCATCTGATGGTAATTGATCACTGCCACCCATTTGCCATTCATAACGCTTAGATCATAGATGCGTTACATCTTTTAAAAAGATAGGGAAAAGGGAGGAAAAAAGACGAAAAGAATATCACATATTGAAACATGAAAAAGAGGCTGTTATTTTCAGCCATTTTTTTATGCGACAGTGACTACAATGCGTTTGATGGTAAGCGCAGTGCAGATAGAGTATCAACGTGAAGTTCATCTCTCGATACTTTCCATGATCCTGCTTATATAATCCCTGCCAGAACAGAAACTGTTATAGAACACTCTGTATCGAATCCTAGAATTAAAGAAGAGCTTATACTAGACCAAAAATTGTCTAATACCCTATTGATTGCGAATTGCCTCGTAAAAGTCAAAGAAAATAACAGAGTCAATATCTGTTGTTAACACCTCAGAAAAACCTGTTCACTTAAAATCAAACTTAAATTTACAACTCGATCCTATTGACTCTACGGAATTTAAAAATGACCCTTCCGGTAACATTGATCATATTAACCATAAAACAAACAGCTTTAAGCGCACCGAAGAAGTACTGAGACAACTTCGCACCTCACATCTCAATAATGAGGAATTTTATCCGACACAGAACCCGAAACGCGACACACGTGGCTCGCTATGACGGCTCTTAAACTATATACAGTCGCTACCCGGGCGAATCTGAATATCTACAATATTTCAATTTAACTATAGCATTGTTCTACTACTTATTCTTCGTTTAAAATACGATAATGGTATGTATAATAATATGTAGAAAAGAAGTGATTCACGCCACAGCGACACACGAAAAAAAATAGGGTATTTGACTATCATCGAATGTTTGTATTATTTTGTAGACAAACACAAGTGCCATTAACAAAATCATTTTTGTGAAAACAGTATTAAAGTAGCTTGTAACATGAGGCAAATATTAGTATTATAAATGAAAGAGTGGGGACGTAGTGGGGACATCTTCCGTCTCTTTCACACCCGCACACTATAATGCATATTAAGATTTGTGACGTCACTAACTTTGTTTTGCATCCCTTTTCTATTACCCCCACTACAAGATTTAAAACGTTTCTAACTTGTTTAATTCTGAATGGATTTACAAAATTCTTTGTTTGCTTGATTTTGGATATGGGTACTTTTTGATTAATACAATAAAAAAATGAGTAAAATACCCTATTGGTACTAAGTTTGCGCAGTTATTTGCCCACACACGTTCTAGTATACTGGTGCAAACTCAAACTTGCACAGTTATACCGGGTATATCAAGACTGCGACCGAAAACGAAGCCAGGTGGTAGTTTTAGTGGTTACAGACACGAAGCAAAAAAATTTGACCAAAACAGTGACAGATATTTTTTTTGAATTTTTGAAAGTCGTCTTGTTTGGGTGGTAAATACATAGTTTTTGCGAAAATAATAATTTAAGCCCTTTCGCACCATTGAGTGTTTAAAAATAAAGAGGTCTACATCATTATTTTGAGAAAACTATGCATTTATCACCCAAATACGACGTTAAGTAAAAAATTACAAAAAAAGAGGTGTCGATTTTTTTTGCGAATTTTTTACTTGCTTTGTGTCTGAAGTCACTAATACTACCACCTGGCTTCGATTTCGGTCGCGGTCTTGAGATAACCGGTATAGTTACGTGTGTGAAATTGATTATTTATTTACATAATAGTAAGATATATTATATCAATGTTTATGTACAGTGAAATAGCATGGTGGTTTTGTAGAAGATTTTCTATCTATTGCATGCATGTGCAAGCTTTTTTAAGCATTTAAATCAAACTACTGAAATATAGATATTTACGCGTGTGTATATGCCTCTTAAATATTATAAATATTAAAAAAAACGTGTGCGTCTTGGGACGCCCGACAGAAATGATAACTTAAACGAATCTAAGTTGAAATATTTAATATTGAAATTGTTTAACTTGAGAAAAGCTTAGGTTATAATAAATAAATACACCCAAGACCCCACACTAAGATCGAGTCTTGTGTCGTGAGTATCAGAAATTACGAGAGACTTTTCGGTCTCACAAACACCCAGACCCGAGACAAATACCTGTGGATCACACAAACATTTATTGTCTCGGTGCGAGGATCGAACCCGCGGCCTCTCGTTCGCATTATGTGTGCATTAATTTATTTTTACAAAATGTTTAACATATTTCTTTAGTAGAACCAATTTCCAAACTAATATTATAAAGATTAAAGATTTGATTGCATTGAATAGGCTCTGAAATTACGGGACCGATTTGAATAATTCTTTCACCATTAGAATCCTACAGTATCCCTGAACAAAGGCGCAAGAATATTTTCAAAAAAGCGTATCGGTACCCGGGTGGAGCCGGGCCGCTAGTTAATCAATAAATAAGTATTATATAAACACTTCAGCTTCGGTCAAAAGAAGCGAAAATGGATCATTCATCTCCGATTTCTGCCTCGGTTGTACTGCAGTACGACTACAAAGCTGAGGTCTCGGGTCCAAATCCCTTTTTCGATTCATTATCAGTCCGGAGTCAGGAATTTGTGCCCGATATGGCGATAGGCTCGCCCCCTATCACATCGTGGGACGGAACATACAAGGCGAAATGTGGGTGTCCTGGAGGCGCCTCTGCCTACCCCTTCTGGGATAAAGGCGTGAGTTTATGTATGTATGTATCTCCCATTTCGGCTTAAAATCGAGCTTGATATTTAAACAGGCATATACACACGAAAATCTATCTACAATGTCATGAACCTTTTGTGTGGACGCGTACAAATTCGGATACACTTGGAAGTTCCACTGGGTGTCGTGCTGTCTCTTTCTTCTCTCCTCGTTGGCCGCCTTCACTTGTTGTATGTAGTTTAAAGTCAGCTGTTTTTTACGCTACAAATAAGGTAAGCTTAGTCCGGGGTCTGCGAGGCCCCATTGCAGTGACACACGCGTTGCAGTGTTGATGGATTTGTGACTGAGGTGTCAGTACGGCCCTTGAGGTGAATTTTGGGTGAATGTTATAGCTGGAGTAAGTTGCGATTAAACTGTTAAATGATCCTATTTCATGCTTAGATAATTCGGGTCAGATATGTTTTTTTATTGCGATTAATGGCGAGACGAGCATTCGTCTGATGGTGAGCGATACGACCGCTCATGGACAGTAGAAACCCAAACACCATGAATTACAAAGTATTGCTTGGCATTCCAATGCGCTCGTCATCCTGAGACATAAGATGTTAAGTCTCATTATGTCCAGTAGTTACTCTGGCTACAATGTCCTTCAAACCGGAACACAACAGTGCATTTACATTGCTGTTGGAGAAATAGACATTGCGGTGGTACCTACCCAGGCGGCCTCTCACATATGAGACCACCAGAAAAATGAGTGTAATTAAGATGGATTCATTTGAGACAAATATGATTTTAAGTGACTCATTTTAATGTTTAAATGCGTTTGAAATTTTGAGTGTAATAAAGCTGGGGTCAGTTGCTAAATTATTTTTAAGTGACCCTATTTGGTGGTTGGATGGGTTTGAAGTTTTTGTATGTGTTATTAACACGGGGTCAGCTGTGAGTTGTGGCGCTACCGTTTTATGGCAGCTGTAATGTTTTGAATTAATAATAGTGAATGTTTATATCAATTGGAATGGATTTCTTTGGGATAATATGAGACTGCAGTATTATAATGCACGATGTAATTGGAACTAAAGAAATAAATAAACATAGTATCTGAATTGTTAACTAGAATCGTTTGAAGCCTAAATAACGTATTCGATCGAAAACATGACCAAAAATTAATCCTCAAAAAATCTTGGTGTCAGAAATGACCCCAAAATTTGATAACCAACGGTGCTATTCTGGCTATTGTAATTGGCAAGAAACTGAAATATCTTTGGGGTCGTTCTGTATACAGAAATTCGTAAGAAATTGGTCTTAAATGTCTTTGGGGTCGTTCTGTATACAGAAATTCGTAAGAAATTGTTCTCAAATGTCTTTGAGGTCGTTACGTCATTAGAAATTCGTAAGAAATTGTTCTCAAATGTCTTTGGGGTCGTTCTGTATACAGAAATTGTTGTAAATTAGGGTCGTTTTCTGCGCGCCGTGGGTCACTACAATGTAAAACAAATCTTTTATGTTCACATAAGACCTTAGAACATAACAAAAAGATTTTGAATTGGTATTAAACTGTAAAAAACCTTAGTTCTATTTCATAATCCTAGATGTTATTTGAAATTAAATATCAAAGCATATTTCTTACGCTAATTTCAAACAGATATTTTTAATACCATTTTGCTTGGCAAGAGGTATAGTTTAATTATCCAAAATTTTCTCGATATTTTCTAAGGCCTGTATAACCCTTAAAGCGACATCATAAAGCACAATAAAAGCTGACACAGCTTTACTTAACCCTTTCCATGCAGTATGTTTCACGTTTCAATTTAAAATTGTTCGTTATTCTATTTAAATGATAGAATGGTAACTCATTTAATGACCATTACTATATAAACCCTAGTGATTACTATATTACGTTATATTACTTTTAATAATATAATCATAAATTAGAAATCATTTATTTCACTTGTGATACAAAGGAAGTTGCTTTATGATATATAAAGTGACATAATAACCAAAGGTCAAAACTATCATAAGGTTATCATAATAAGTTATCCAAGGACATCATAATAACACAAGTTCAAAATATTAATCCAAGCTCACCATAACATATTTCAGGTGGCAGTTATACAAAAAGTCAAATTAACGCAATTAGAATTGTGACATTAGTAACTAAAATAGTATTTTCGTGCCGCGTTTGTACAATACCATATAGAAAAGGTTAAGAATCACATATTAATGTTATTTTCCGTGTTTCAGCGCGTGGTGTGAGCGTCGAAGCGAAATTACGCGATTTGGCCTCGGTGCATTGTAATACACTCAACTACTTGTAAAATGCAATGATTTCCACTAATAAAGTGTATTTACAATTCATTTCACGATTAAAAACAAAAAAGACATTTAAAATTAGAATTCCATATTCGAAATTTAAATATGGAACACCAAATAAAGAGTTTAAAACATTTAAAATACAACCTCCATAATCGAAAATTCGAAAATGGAACACCGTTTAAAAAAAGCTCAAACATTTGAAATTTAATTAATTCAATATTCCAAAAGTCAAAAATGGAACACTAATAAGTCATTTTAAAATGGAAAATAAAATCGCAAATTATACTTTAGTTTTAAAATTACAATTATTGAGGCCACATTGCGTAGTTCAACTTATGTTAGATTTTTCAATCGTCCAATAAAAATTGTAAAGAATTTTTCCGATAATAACTATAACGGTGAAGGAAAACATCGTGAGGAAACCTGCATACCATAGCGATTTGCAAGAATTTATACGGTATGTAAAGTCCGCCCGCACTAGGCCAGTGTGGTGGACTATATCTAACCACTCTCAATCGTACTCTCGATTGTAGAGGAGGCCCGCGCCCTGCAGTGGGACGTATATGGGCTACAATACAAATAATTTGGTGATGTAATCCTCTGAATGAAATCGAGCGCTCCCTCTACACTTTTAACTATAAAGGTGGGTATCCTTTTTTGCAATTTTTATTTGACAATTGAAATATCTGTCCATATAACGGTATAAATATTTTATTTCTTACCTTATCGCTATTCGCGTGGTACTGGTATGTTTTCAAATATGTGCCTAAAGATAGTATTTCGCATTGTGGACAGGTTTTGTCCGCTGTGTTTTTTAATATGTTTAGTATGTGCAGAAAATCTTCGGCTACGTAGTGGTCTTCTTCTAGGAATAACACCATACCTAGGAATAATAAATAAATACACCCAACAGTCACATACATAGTCCTGACCCCACACTAAGATCGAGTCTTGTGTCGTATCAGGAACTACGAGAGACTTTTCGGTCTCACAAACACCCAGACCCGAAACAAATACCTGTGGATCACACAAATATTTGTTTTGGTGCGGGGATCGAACCCGCGGCCTCTCGTTTCACAGTCGACGTCTAACCAACTGCGCCACGGAGGCTGTCAATAGGGGAATAGAGGGTGGGGCTTTTACAAATAACAGTTTGGTTGATGTTGAAAAGGTTTTTACAAAATATGAAACGTGTTAATTTTTTTTTTACTTTGTAGGTATGCAGTAACAATATTATTTAAAAGTTCAATCATGTTTTCTTAAGTCCTGATATTTTGTCCTACAAACATTTTTGTACTTTATTTATAATTATTATATTTTTTAAACCAAACATGTTAAGTGTTTTTTTAAACTTTGTATTTAGTACAAATTGTTTTAAAACCTGAAAAATGATTTTTTTTAAAGCTCATTTACGTATCATAAACCAAGTTTTTATGATACGCAATTGTTATTAGGTATTTATTAATTAAAATTGTAATAAATGTTATAAACTGTTTTTAAAACCGAAATTAATAAATTATCACTTATTGATAAATCTTACATAGCACATATAACTTGTCGGAAATATCTGTGAACCTAGCTGGAATGCGGTTCACATTTCATTTTTTTGTGTTCCCCTATCTACTGTGTTATTTTACATTAAAAACGTTTTGAGATGGATGCGAATTTAATTTTTTATTCGTTTTTCTGTTTTAATTCAATTTGTTTAACCTATATTTTGAATTAGGTGAACTTATGTTCCAGTGACGTTAATTATTCAGGTCCACAGATATTTCAGACGAGTCATACTTATTAAAGCTTCAAATATTATCCCCACTACTCACTCAATTTAATTTTAAACAATTACCACCTTTATAGACAGATTTAAAACCTATATTAGTTATCGAATGTTTTGTCTTCTTCGCTCAAACTTTATTCTAAAGTTCGAAAGGGACAAAACATTGGATAACTAAAAATGAATAAAGCGGTTTGTATGTCAAGTTTGTAAGACGTACCAGTATGATTGCTCGTGCATTGTAATTGGTTGAAGATCCTGTTGGCCTTCCACCACCAGTGGTGCTTGGTCTGCGTGTAGCGCGCCTCGCGGTAGTGCCCGTGTAGATCTGGGTGGAGGGCGTTGGTGCATTTCAGCTTTATTGCCCTAGGAATTATGGGAAAATGTTAATTATTATTTACCGTGAAATATATTTCAGCAGTGGGTTTCCTGCGGATTTATTCGGTATTCTGGAAAAAATCGTAATATTTTTACATCAGGCCATATTTGGTTCCTGCCGTGGTCTGTTCTTTGCATATTATAGTCCATCTAAACTAAGAAGTTCCATTCGACATTGGGAAATAGGGATGCTGTCAAATAAATCGGTTCTTACAATATCCGATTATATAGAGATATCGATAATATTTGTTTGTATGTCTTAATCGATTACAGTTTATATTTTCAGTTTACATCATTTCGTTTATTTTTTCATTAACATTTTTATTCTAATGAGACATCAACAATTGCATGTCACTTTACTATTTAGGAACAAAAGGAGTGATTTATCTATTACTAGCGGCCCGTCCCGGCTTCACCCGGGTGCAGACACTTTTTCGAGTCCTGTCCACATCACGCACATGCTTATGAACACATGATACATACATACAATACAATACATATACTCCAAAGTGAGGAACCTCCTCACTATGTGTGGCATATCCTACAATACTGCCTTCATTTCCATTGTAATATCCAAATCTATTAATTAATGATAAATTAATTCATATTAATATTATTATTTCACTATTTATTGATGTATGTTCGTTGACAGCATACCTATTATTAGCTGAAAGTTCAGTATTTTTAAAACTTAAAGAACAACTGTTTTATATCTGCTCGATTATTTAAATATTTTTACCGATTATGCGTATACAAATGCATTTGAATAGTCTCGACTCTACCGGTAAAAGACCTAACGAGGTGACTTTGTAATGACGTCTAGAAAAAAAATATGTTGTTTAAAATGGTTATTTTGCTTTATTTAAAGAATTCTAGTTTAAATTTAGTGATTATGGTTTGTATATCTAGTGATAAAATAAGAATAGCTTCATAATTCCATGGATTTACGGAAAGTGTTATTGAAATTGTGTGGGTTACGTCTGCACAAAGTTATTTACGTTAAAAGTATGAAACGTCAAATGGAACCTGTTAGTTTAGATAGACTATACTTGATTTAATAATTTCGATGTTTCACATCTGCCAGGCGTTCCGTGACGGCTCACAATTTGTTTTGAAGTAATACTTCATCAGCACCATTGTGATAAGAAAATTCTATGAAACGAAAAAGCGATACGAAAAGAAACCCAAAAATTACCAAGACAACAGAGAAAGGAAGGAGGTTTCGTTAAATCTTTATCATCAATACGCGAAGTATTTCTTAGAGCACAAGTACTAGGGCAACAGAGAAATGAAAGAGTTTTCGTTAAATCTTTATCATCAATACGCGAAGTATTTCTCAGAGCACAAAAAGTACTAAGGGCAACAGAGAAAAACAGTTATCGTTAAACCTACATCATTAATATGCGAAATATTTCTTAGAGCACAAAAAGTACTAGGGCGACAAAGAATGGAGGAGGTAACTGTAGTAGGAGAGGTCTAGCTTTCAAGTTTTCGCTTTTGCTAAATCCATAAACAAATGACTTACTGTTGGAACTTTGCATCTCTGGGACAGTCATTGGGATCCATTCCGGGAAACTCATTCGGATGCGTCTGGATAGAGTAGGGATAGAAGATTTGTATCACCTGGAAACAAAAATATTCAACAATTACACAGTCGTGTTTGTTAATAAGAATCAAGTCTTGTCAATTGCCAGATGGCCTTTGCTCTTCACATCCTTTTTCCTTCACGCACCCCTCCCGATGTGATAGGAGACTGTCCCACCCTCACCCCCGCCACTGCAACTCCTGTAAGCCAGGATCGACAGCACGCATTGTAATGACACTGAGCATTGAAGCTCAGCGAGTCTCCGATGTCTAACTTGTCTTTAACCCGCAGCGAAATCAATGAAAATGTTAAAGAGACCTGTTTGCTCGTTTGCCGGACCTATTTTATACAAAAAGGGTTCTTTAACATACATACATACATAAACTCACGCCTTTTTCCCAGAAGGGGTAGGCAGAGGTGGTATCAGGACACCCGCATTTCGCCTTGTATGTGCCACGATGTGATAGGAGGCGAGCCTATCGCCATATCGGGCACCAATTCCTGACTCCGGGCATTTAATGAACCGAAAAATCCAATATCACTTTGCTTGACCCGGGATTCGAACCCGAGATGCTTTGTATCGTACCGTAGTACAACTACGCCACCGAGGCAGGCTTCTTCAAGTTCTTTAAATAAATAAAGTACCTTAGTAAAGTCAATGCTCCTGACCAGCGCATTGATTTCTTCATCGTAGTAGTCATGAGAGAAGACGAGTAATGTTCTCTCGATGTCTCTCGCCTGGGCTAGCGAGACTATGAGGTGACGTAAGTATGTGAGGCGAGTGTGGACCTGACAACAAACGATAATGGTTTCTTAGATTTACGCGAATGTTACACATTAAAATAAAACTATTTTTTTACGGATTTTATCGCGATTTGGTTTAATTTCTACATTTTTTAACTTCCCGACGTTTCGATTGCTTTTCAGCTTTCGTGGTCACGGGGCGGACTGAGGTATTAGTCATACGCTCTGTGACTGTTACAATTAAACTACCCTTAAGTTGCAATTATTAAATTAAAAAGTTAATTTAAAAAGTTAACTAGTATTTGCGATCCTATCTACGCAGATCCTTCTTCTTCTTCTTCAGTCACAGAGCGGATCAAATCGCGATAAAATCCGTAAAAAAAAATAGTTTTATTTCAACAAACGATAAAATAAAAAAAATCTGTAAGTTCTGGTTAGAATAATGTCACATACTTTTTAAATAGGGTATTTTAGTATGACCGACTTTTTGTATTAGTTTGCGTAGAAACACAAATACCATTAAAATAAAACATTTCTGTCAAAACGGTATTAAAGAAGCTTGTGACATGAGGCAAATATTAGTTTTTTATATAAAAGCGTGGGAGCGTAGTGGGGACATCTCGCCGTCTCTTTCACACGCGCACAACGTAATGCATATCAGGACTAGTGACGTCACTAGTTTAGTTTTGCATCCCTTTTCTTTTACTCCCACTACAAGATTTAAAACGTTTCTAACTTGTTTAATTCTGAATGGATTTACAAAATCTTTATTTGCTAGATTTTGGATATGGATACTTTTTGATTAATACAATAAAACAAATGAGTAAAATACCCAATCCCAAGGTAGTCGGTAAGAGATTGCGTCGAGCGATACGACCGCCTTTTGTACTGCTATCTAATTTAATGTTATTTTGTTAAGCTTCTGTAGTGTACATAAATAAATAAGATCGAATTTTGTGTATCAGAAACTACGAGAGGCTTTTCCACTGAGTTATTATGTACTAGCGGTTCGGCCCGGCTTCGCTCGGGTGCAGATAGTTTTTGAGTCCTGTCCACATCAACAACATATAGTTTTCGCATCGCACGCGATGTAAAGAATAATCTAGGTAATTATTTTACACCTTGGGTGACATTATTGGAGTTTTGGTAAGGATCCCAAATATTTTTGAAAATATAATATAGCCTATGTCATCCGGGGATAATGTAGCTTCCCAACGGTGAAAGAATTTTTCAAATTGGTTCAGTGGTTTCGGAGCCTATTCAATACAAACAAACAAATAAACAATCAAATCTTTCCTCTTTATAATATTAGTAAAGTAAAGAATACGTATCGGCCACGGAGGCTGTCTTAATATATCCTCCTTCATTTCACTATTTGACTATCAATACAAAACATTGTCATTTGTCAAAAGTCACAACAATTTTATAAGCATATTTTATCATCGTTTTCTTAAATTATTATTTTGTAATTCAATATGAGTGATGCGGATGAAGAGCAGTTGTTTGTAAGTGTTTTGTAGGATATTCGTTTCCGCCACGATATCGACTGTACACAGTAAGATTCAGGTGCGTGGTGGCCTGATGGTGACCAGCCGCGGCTGCCAACATGTTCACGGTGGTCGCGGGTTCAAATCCCAGGCCACATCTCTGACTTTTCGGAGTCATGTGTGTAATGATAGTCAATCGCACTATTACGGTGAAAAGTAACATCTTGCGGAAACCTACATATTACTCGTCGGAAATATCTGTGGACCTGAATAATTAACGTCATTGGAACATAAGTTCAGCAAATTCAAAATAAAGGTTAAGCAAATTGAATCAAAATAGAAATAAGAATAAAAAATAGAATTCGCATCCATCTCAAAACGTTTTTAATGTAAAATAACATAGTAGATAGGGGAACACAAAAAAATGAAATGTGAACCGCATTCCAGCTAGCTTCACAGATATTTCCGATAGGTTATATCATAACGATTTGTAACATTGGTATGGCGTGTAAAGTCCGCCTTGCATTAGGCCAGCTTGATGTACTATACGGCCTAACCCGTCTCAATCGTACTCTAGATTATAAAGGAGGCCCGTGCCCTGCAGAAAGACGTATATGGGCTGAATAGATACAAAAAAAATTGTAAAACGTAGGTAAAACTATCGCCATGTCTAATCTGGTATTCTAATATTTCTTCGGTCCACAGCCCATACGGGGCACTCGACTGGGGACGAAAATAATCTCAGCAATCTAGGTGGTATTAGTACCTTTTCTGTCCATCCTTTCAAGGATATATGCGTGAGTTTATGCTCTCTTGTTTCTAGAGAAAGAAGTCCGAAGCTCCCCTCCCTAGACGTAGGCTCAAGAAGATTGCAATCCCGCGCCGCGCTCCTTCCATCGATATTCCGAAGAGGGAGATAGTCTACATCACCGCGGATAAGACGACATGTGTGTCCTGCCCGTGTTACCCCAAAGAGGAGCCTTATAGGAGGAACAAGTTAGTAAATACACCCAACAGTCACATAGTCCTGACCCCACACTAAGATCGAGTCTTGTGTCGTATCAGGAACTACGAGAGACTTTTCAGTCTCACAAACACCCGGACTAAAGAGAACTAAGAACTAAAGAGGAGCCTTATAGGAGGAACAAGTTAGTAAATACACCCAACAGTCACATAGTCCTGACCCCAAACTAAGATCGAGTCTTGTGTCGTATCAGAAACAACGAGAGATTTATTCGCTCTCACAAACACTCGGGCTAAAGAGAACTAAGAACTAAAGAGGAGCCTTATAGGAGGAACAAGTTAGTAAATACACCCAACAGTCACATAGTCCTGACCCCAAACTAAGATCGAGTCTTGTGTCGTATCAGAAACAACGAGAGACTTATTCGCTCTCACAAACACTCGGGCTAAAGAGAACTAAGAACTAAAGAGGAGCCTTATAGGAGGAACAAGTTAGTAAATACACCCAACAGTCACATAGTCCTGACCCCACACTAAGATCGAGTCTTGTGTCGTATCAGGAACTACGAGAGACTTTTCAGTCTCACAAACACCCGGACTAAAGAGAACTAAGAACTAAAGAGGAGCCTTATAGGAGGAACAAGTTAGTAAATACACCCAACAGTCACATAGTCCTGACCCCAAACTAAGATCGAGTCTTGTGTCGTATCAGAAACAACGAGAGACTTATTCGCTTTCACAAACACTCGGGCTAAAGAGAACTAAGAACTAAAGAGGAGCCTTATAGGAGGAACAAGTTAGTAAATACACCCAACAGTCACATAGTCCTGACCCCAAACTAAGATCGAGTCTTGTGTCGTATCAGAAACAACGAGAGACTTATTCGCTCTCACAAACACTCGGGCTAAAGAGAACTAAGAACTAAAGAGGAGCCTTATAGGAGGAACAAGTTAGTAAATACACCCAACAGTCACATAGTCCTGACCCCAAACTAAGATCGAGTCTTGTGTCGTATCAGAAACAACGAGAGACTTATTCGCTTTCACAAACACTCGGGCTAAAGAGAACTAAGAACTAAAGAGGAGCCTTATAGGAGGAACAAGTTAGTAAATACACCCAACAGTCACATAGTCCTGACCCCACACTAAGATCGAGTCTTGTGTCGTATCAGGAACTACGAGAGACTTTTCAGTCTCACAAACACCCGGACTAAAGAGAACTAAGAACTAAAGAGGAGCCTTATAGGAGGAACAAGTTAGTAAATACACCCAACAGTCACATAGTCCTGACCCCAAACTAAGATCGAGTCTTGTGTCGTATCAGAAACAACGAGAGATTTATTCGCTCTCACAAACACTCGGGCTAAAGAGAACTAAGAACTAAAGAGGAGCCTTATAGGAGGAACAAGTTAGTAAATACACCCAACAGTCACATAGTCCTGACCCCAAACTAAGATCGAGTCTTGTGTCGTATCAGAAACAACGAGAGACTTATTCGCTCTCACAAACACTCGGGCTAAAGAGAACTAAGAACTAAAGAGGAGCCTTATAGGAGGAACAAGTTAGTAAATACACCCAACAGTCACATAGTCCTGACCCCAAACTAAGATCGAGTCTTGTGTCGTATCAGAAACAACGAGAGACTTATTCGCTTTCACAAACACTCGGGCTAAAGAGAACTAAGAACTAAAGAGGAGCCTTATAGGAGGAACAAGTTAGTAAATACACCCAACAGTCACATAGTCCTGACCCCACACTAAGATCGCGTCTTGTGTCGTATCAGGAACTACGAAAGACTTATTCGCTCTCACAAACACCCGGACTAAAGAGAACTAAGAACTAAAGAGGAGCCTTATAGGAGGAACAAGTTAGTAAATACACCCAACAGTCACATAGTCCTGATCCCACACTAAGATCGAGTCTTGTGTCGTATCAGAAACTACGGGAGACTTTTCGCTCTAACACCCAGACCCGAAACAAATGCTTGTGGATCACACAAATGTTTTTCTTGGTGCGGGATTGTAGCAGCTTGTTTCACAGCCGGCGTCTAACCAACTGCGCCACGGAGGCAGTCTAGTTCTGGTATCCTTATACTATCATTCTTATAATATGCTGCCTCGGTGGTAAAGTTGCAATACGGTACCATAACAGGGAGTTTTCGGGTTCGAACCCCGCGTCGGTTCAAAATAGTATTGGATATTTTCATATCAGCTCGGAGTCAGGAATTTGTTCCCGTTTGGCAATAGGCTCGCCCCCTATCATGGGACGGAACATACAATGCGAAATGTGGGTGTCCTGGTAACACCTCTGCCTACCCCTTCTGGGAAAAAGGCGTGAGTTTATTTATGTATGTATAATATGCAGGTTGCCTCAAGATGTTATACCTCGCTGTTTTAATGCTATAAGTGACAAATTATAGCATTAAATAAATACACCCAACAGTCACATACATAGTCCTGACCCCACACTAAGATCGAATCTTGTGTCGTGGGTATCAGAAGCTACGAGAGACTTTTCGGTCTCACAAACACCCAGACCCGAAACAAATACCTGTGGATCACACAAATATTTGTGTCGGTGCGGGGATCGAACCCGCGGCCTCTCGTTTCACAGGCGGCGTCTAACCAACTGCGCCACGGAGGCTGTCATTAAAACCTAACCAAATTTTCATATCTTTAATTACAGAAAGATCAATCAATGCCAGCATTCCCCACCCTCACTGTACGAGCTCGCTGGCTCTGCCGTGGACAAGCTGCGCTTCCCGCCGCAGTTCTTCTGGTCTGAAGAGGACGTCGCCAACTGGATCTGTAGCATCGGCTTGCATCAGTACCAGGTGTTTTTAACTTATATCATTTAATACGGTTATTTCTACGGTATGTAAGTCCGCCAACCCGCACTAGGCCAGCGTGGTGGACTAACCTAACCACTCTCAATCGTACTCTCGATTGTAGAGGAGGCCCGTGCCCAGCAGTGGGACGTATATGGGCTGATATAGATAGATCATTTAATACTGTCTTGGAATGAAGTGCGTGGTGGCTTGTTGGTATCGGAACAGACGAGGCTGCCATGTTTATTATGGTCAAATCCCAAGCCACACCTTTTAATTTTCCGAGTCATGTGTGTATTGGTCAATCACCTTGCACCATAACAGAAAACATCATAATGAAACCTGCATACCATGACGATTTGCATGAATTTTCGCCAACCCGCATCACGCCAGCTTTTATTGCAATTTGTTTTACATGTGTTTATTTTTTTACAAAGTTCACAAGTCTACCAATTGACAGTTGACAATTACATTTTTTTTAACTCAAACACCAGCGTGGCGGACTATATGGCCTTACCTCTCTCAATCGTATTCTGGATTTTCGATTGTCGAGGAGGCCCGTGCCCTGCGGTGGAACGCATACGGGCTGATACAGTGCAGTAAAATGTACTCGGATTCGAACCCCACCACTGTCTGACCATTGTCACCGCGCACTACTATCTTCTACATATGTTCTATACATGTTTATTATATGTATATGATTTTTATTATAATTATGTATTAGATATTGTGTATATATTATTATAAATAAATCACTTACATTTTTTTTAGTTTTTTTTTTTATTGGAGCTTGTATCCTTTAAATTCTAGACTGCCCTCTCATTTTTTTCCTTTTCTTATATCCATCCTAAGGTTGTCTGTAAGAAATCGCCTAGAGCGATAAGACCGCCATCTGTACTTTTTGTTAATTTGATATATCTTTAAGTGACTTTCCTTTTTTTTGTGCAGTTAAGAATAAATAAATAAATATATGAATACTTGGTAGTATTTTAGCCTTAAACCACTGGAGAAGAAGCACATCCAACTGCCCCTTTGTATGTCTTCCTCAGGAATGCTTCCTGGTGAACCGCGTCAATGGTTTGCGTCTAATGATGTTTGAGAACCCGTCGAGACTGCCCGAAGTGAATATTCACGAGTTCGAACATATACTGGTGTGTAAAGCTTTTAATACTGTCAAAGTAACTACAAGGCTCTAGATGGTGAGCGCAGTACAGAAAGACAAAGAGATAGTTCTGTAGTACGTCAACAATGATGCGCGATTGTATATACACAGAACACGAAACGTAACGTGACTGCTTCGGTGGCGTAGTTGTATTACGGTACGGTTACAAAGCTGAGGTCTCGGGTTCGATCCCGGTCGGGCAAAGTGATATTGGATTTTTCTATTCATTATTAGCCCGGAGTCAGGAATTTGTGCCCGATATGGCGATAGGCTCGCCCCCTATCAAATCGTGGGACGGAACATACAAGGCGAAATGTGGGTGTCCTGGTGGCGCCTCTGCCTACCCCTTCGGGGATAAAGGCGTGAGTTTATGTATGTATGTATGTATGTACGAAACGTAATACATGTGGCTAACAATGACAGGTCTTAATAACTGTAAATACAACTAACCAACAGTCACATACATAGTCCTGACCCCACACTAACATCGAGTCTTGTGTAGTGTATCAGGAACTACGAGAGAGTTTCCGGTCTCGCAAACACCCAGACCCGAAACAAATACCTGTGGATCACACGAATATTTGTCTCTGAGATCGGAACCGCGGCCTCACGTTCCACAGCCGGCGTCTAACCAACTGCGCCGCGGAGGCTGTCTCGTATTTGTTTCAGTGTAATAACTTCCCAAGTATTCAGGACTATGTATGTGACTGTTCGGTGTATTTATAATTGATCTGAATTCCAGATAATAACCTCAGCCGTACGCAAGATCTACGGGACCGACTTCATCAGGTTTGCAAGGAGTCTTGGTCTTCCCTTCAGAAGACCATTGACTTATTGCACCTGGTTTAAATCCAGGACTGGACCTAGTTGGGGCATCAGGAAGAATTGGAACAGGTAGGTCTTTTAGTTTTTTTGATCATGAATGGCGAGACGAGCATGCCATTCGCCTGATGATAAGCGATACGACCGCTTTTGGACAGTAGTAAAACCAAACAACACCATGAATGGGCATTCCACTGCGCTCGCCATCCTGAGACATAAGATGTTAAGTATCATTATGTCCAGTAGTTACTCTGGCTACAATATCCTTCAAACCGGAACATAGTGCATTTAAACTGCTGTTTGTTGGAGATGTAGACATTGTGGTGGTACCTGCCCAGGCGGCCTCTCACATATAAGAGACCTACCACCAGTATCTTTTAACTATACTATATCAGCCTATTTTGTCCACTACTGAGCCCTGGCCTCCTCTACAACTTACAGTTCCATGAAATTTAGTCCACCACGCTGATCTAATGCGAGCAGACTTCTAATTCATAGATATTCCTTAGAACGAGCATCACGAGCAGGTCACTCGTCTGATAGAGCGAGTCACGCCTGCAAATGAACAGCAACAACACGAGCTACTATCACTAAAGTGGCACAACCACACACAGACATTATCTTAGTCGGTATCCATTTATCACTAAAATGTGCTTCAATGATAAGCTAATTTTCCAAATTAACGATACTCATAATATTTTAGATGCGATTTGCTTCGATGCATGAAGATCATAAAGCCTCTACCGCCGAAAATGGATCACTGGGACTTAGTGTGGTGAGTATTTAAGTATTTAGGAGACTGTCCCGCCCTCACACACTGCAACTCCTGTAAGCCAGGATCAACAGCACGCATTTTAATGACACTGAGCATTAAAGCTCAGCGAGTCTCCGGGAATGTCTAACTTGTCTTTAACCCGCAACGAAATCAATCACAAAGTTAAATTAATAGGAGGAGTTGGAAATAAATTATTGTCCACTTCCCTCCCTAATGAAGTAGTAGCAATGTGGCGAGTGCGTGGTGGCCTGTTGGTAAAGGACCAGACGCGGCTGCCTACATGTTCACGGTGGTCGCGGGTCCAAATCCCAGGGCACACCTCTGACTTTTCGGAGTTATGTGTGTATTGATAGTCAATCACCACGCACTTTAACGGTGAAGGAAAACATCGTGAGGAAACCTGCATACCGTGGCGATTTTAAAGAATTTCTACGGTATGTAAGTCCGCCAACCCGCACTAGGCCAGCGTGGTGGACTATATGGCCTAACCACTCTCAATCGATTCCCTCGATTGTAGAGTAGGCCCGTGCCCTGCAGTGGGACGTATATGGGCTGATATAGATAGACAGATAGAATGTGGCGAGTATTACTTAATACGTACAGAGAATCTAGATCCCATTGCGTAGAAAACAACTAGAAACTTTCTTCCAAACGTAGGGAACAAGAAGAACCAAGGCTTCGGTAATGTCTATTGCCTACCCTCAACATTAATCGAAAATTCAATTGAATTGATGAGAATAATTGTTATTTAAATGCCATTTTCAGGTACCAGAAGCCAGACTTTCCGAAGACTCTCTTCGCAAGGATATCATCCGACAGAGCACCAATAAAGATACCAAGATACGTCCCGTCGGACCATATCTGCATGGAATACACAGTAAGTGAACACAATAGGGTATTTGACTGTCATCGAATGTTTATATTATTTTTTCGATAAACACAAGTGCCATTAAAACAAAACATTTTTGTGAAAACAGTATTAAAGTAGCTTGTAACATGAGGCAAATATTCGTATTTTAAATAAAAGAGTGGGGACGTAGTGGGGACATCTTACCGTCTCTTTCACACCCGCACACTATAATGCATATTGAGATTAGTGACGTCACTAATTTTGTTTTGCATCCCTTTTCTTTTACCCCCACTACAAGATTTAAAACGTTTCTAATTTGTTTATTTGTGAATGGATTTACAAAATTCTTTATTTGCTAAATTTTGGATATGGATACTTTTTGATTAATACAATAAAAAAATATGAGTCAAATACCCTATTGCCTACAAGGTGTCTGGCTTCGCTTTCCGTCGCAGTCTTGATATACCCGTTATGTGACTGTTGGGTGTATTTATTTATTTTACTCTTGAATGTCCACAAAAGACAACATTCAGAAATAACACAAAATAAAATAGCGTTCTTATCGCTCTAGGCAATCTGTTTCAACAACAATGAGATGGATCGCAGAAGGAAAGAGAGATAGATACTAGGAGAATTATTTATTGTATTTCTTAACCGACTGCCTCGGTGGATTCGTTGTATTACGGTACGGTTACAAAGCTGAGGTCTTGGGTTCGAGACCCGGGTCGGGCAAAGTGCTATTGGATTTTCTATTCATTATCAGCCCGGAGTCAGGAATTTGTGCCCGATATAGCAATAGGCTCGCCCCCTATCTCATCGTGGGACGAAACATACAGGAATGTGGGTGTCTTGGTAGCCTCTGCCTAACCTTTCGGGGATAAAGGCGTGAGTGTATGTATGTATTTCTTAAACCACAGATGCCAAGGAAATTCCGAATCCAGACGGGTCTATCAGAAAGCGCCCAAGTGATCTGGATGGAGCACCGCCCAGGTTCTCCTGAACCCAAGTCGAAGGTCCCGCCGAAGAGAGTGAAGCTCTGTGTGCCCAAAGACACCAGACTCATGCCCAAGAAGATAGATCCTACTGGATTAGCGGGAGACGCTCTGTTGCTGGCGAGAAGGAAGATGGCGAAACCCAAGTTTCTAGTTTAAGACTCTCTGTATCAGCCCATATACGTCCCGCTGCAGGACACAGGCCTCCTCTACAATCGACAGAGCTATTGAGGGATTAGGCTATACAGGGTGTATCAAGACTGCAACCTAAAACGAAGCCAGCTGGTAGTATTAGTGACTTCAGACACAATGCAATTACAAATTTCGCAAAAGAAGATGACATTTTTTTTTTGTAATTTTTTACTCTTCGTCGTATTTGGGTGGTAAATACATAGTTATCTCGAAATAATAATGTACACCCTTTTTATTTTTAAAGACGCAATAGTACGCAAGTGTTTAAATTATTAGTTTCGCAAAAACTAGGTATTTTACAAAATAAATCTGTCGCTTTTTTGCGAAATTTTAATTGCATTGTGTTTGTAACCACTATAACTACCACCTGGTTTTGTTTTCGATCGCACTCTTGATATACCCGGTATAGGTCCCGCTGCAGGGCACGGGCCTCCTCTACAATCGAGGGAACAATTGAGAGGAGTTAGGCCATATAGTCCAACACGTTGGTTGAATAGGACTTACTAGAGAGTAGAGATGCGAATATAGTTCGCTAGTTCTATGATGGCTGAAACCGAAACCGAAATTCCTGGCTTGAATTGGGTGGTGTTAAATGGTGGAGTAAGTTTGGTTTTAAAATCAATTGTTATTGATATTGCAAATCCGAGAAATTATATTGTTTTGTAAATTAGCGGGTCAATGGAGAATGCCCATTTTGCTATGAAACTTGGTATCGGCACGAAGATTTTTGTCCCTCGATGAAACCTACTTCTTTGTGTAGGGAAAAATATATATTTTTCAATAGAAATAAACATTATTGCGACCCAGGCCCGGAGTTCTTGGAGAAAGCTTGAAGTCCAGTCGCTCTGGTAGCCTCATTTGTAGTAATGGCTGACGTATCGTAAAAGTGATGATAATTGCTTTATTTTATGAAAATCTGTCACCCGGGGTCGAGGATATTTTTTACCGATACCATGAATGGGCATTCTCCTTTGTTTTAGTATTTATCCTTACTAATTTTATAAATCAAAAGGTGAGATTTTAAAGTTTCTTTTATTACACCTTCATGCCTATATGATAAAAACTTTTTCCTTCCCGCTCTCTTCCTAATTTGATGGTCTGGCGACACATCCATGATCCAAGCGTTATTGTTCATGTGCAGTGATCACTTACCATCAGATGGCCTGTTTGCTCGTTTGCCGGACCTATATGGTAAAATCAGGGCTCTAGTGTTTTGGAAGAAAATCTGACAGCTAAATGAAAGCCAGTTCTCGAGATCTGAAGCGCACGAGCCAAGAGATATGTAGTATTTTATTATTCGATGTAATTATTTTTATACATTGTCAACGACCGGAATTTCTATGCAAAATTTTAATTGATAAAAAAAGAGAAGCTGATGAGTATCGGGTTGAATGAACGCGTCATTATGACAGCCTCCGTGGCGCAGTTGGTTAGACGCCGCCTGTGAAACGAGAGGTTGCGGGTTCGATCCCCGCACCGTGACAAATATTTGTGTGATCCACAGGTATTTTTTTCGGATCTGGGTGTTTGTGAGACCGAAAAGTCTCTCGTAGCTTCTAATACCCACGACACAAGACTCGATCTTAGTGTAGAGCCAGTATGTATATGACTGTTGGGTGTACTATTTATTTATTATTTTTGCTATCTCTTTGAATATTTTTTTTTGTTATTTAATTTCTATTTATATATTTTTTATTTACTATAAATGCTGTACGCGCCTGGAGGGATGATAACGCCTTGCCCAAGACTTTGGTGATATAAAGTGCATAAATGAAATGAAATGAAAATATTCATTGAACCCATGAATACATTATTTAGATTCAGTCACTTTTTTCCACTACCACCCGGTTCACAAGGCTGTTGCGCCAGAGAAGAACGGGCAAGAAACTCTAGCGTTGCTATTTCAAAACAAGTTTACAATACAGTAATTATACAGAGGTTGCAGCGCAGTTAAATTCAGAGCAGATCATAAATAATTTAGAATAATAATTAATAATATTGGTCAAGTGATTTTGTACGGCTGAGTTAGATAAGTGAAGTAGCCCAGAACGCGGAATCGGTACACTGTTCCACCATATTTTTGTGTTGTTGTCAACGGTGTGTCCAAAATAAATATAAGTTCTTACCTGTATAGCGATTATGACCGTGTCCTCCTGAACAGGTCCGAAGATATCTTCATTGTAAATAGTTTGCGCGTCGTTGTACCTTCGGATAGCTTTCAATATATCCGTCACGTTCTTAGGCCCAGATCTTTCTGTAGAATTTGCTGAAATTAAACATATATTTTAGGTTATTAGACTGCCTCGGTGGTGTAGTTGTGTAATACGAAAAGCTGAGGTCTCGGGTTCTAATCCCAGGTCGGGTAAAGTGATAAACTAACGCCTCTCCGAGAAGGGGTAGGCAGAGATGCTACGCCTTGTGTGTTTCGTCCCATGATGTGATATGGCTAGCCTATTTCCATATCAGGCACAAATTCCTGAGTCTGATAATGAACAGCAAAATCCAGTATCACTTTGCCTGACCCGGGATTCGATCCCGCAACCTCAACTATGGCACGGATATGGTAATATTTACAATTGGTACTATCAAGTGGACCAATTTGCCGAAATTTGTTTCTGATCTAGATAAGAATGACAACTAAATCGATAACTGTAAATCCTGATGATACATGAAGATTTATTGATTAATATTATAAACATAGCGTCAATTTCGTTGAAACTACTTATTTTTTACGTTAATACCCATAACAGCGACTAACAAATGTGTCATATTTCCACATCTGTATCAGCCCATATACATCCCACTGCAGGGCACGGGCCTCCTCTACAATCGAGAGTACGATTAGCTAAGTACAGTCCACCACGCTGGCATAGTGCGGGCGGACTTTACATACCATAGAAATTCTTACCAATCGCTATGGTATGCAGGTTTCCTCACGACGTTTTCCTTCACCGTTATTTTTAGACGAAAACTGTCAAGCTTTACGGGACCATGGAGGAGGCCGAAAGGGGTTTGTTTCGCTGGCCTTCCAGCTCGGCAAGCTGCGGATAGTGCGACCCAGGTCCCTAACAAATCCTGCACCAGTATACCAACTAAAACCCTTTGGTGGTAATTGCGCGCATTTCGGGCGACAGACATTCTATCTATCTCTATCTATATCAGCCCATATACGTCCCACTGCAGAGCACGGGCCTACTCTACAATCAAGAGAATCGATTGAGAGTGGTTAGGCCATATAGTCCACCACGCTGGCCTAGTACGAGTTGGCTGACTTACATACCGTAGAAATTCTTTAAAATCGCTACGGTATGCAGGTTTCCTCACGATGTTTTCCATCACCGTTAAAGTGCGTGGTGATTGACTATCAATACACACATGACTCCGAAAAGTCAGAGGTGTGCCCTGGGTTTTGGACCCGCGACCACCGTGAACATGTAGGCAGCCGCGTCTGGTCCGTTACCAACAGGCCACCACGCACTTGTGTGAAGTGCCAGGTGTGCCCTGGGATTATTGCGACCACTGTTTCGATGTCTCTGGTCCGTTACAAAGAAGCCACCAGACACTTATGCTATGTTGATTAAACTTACCGCTAGCATTCCTGGGATGGACAGTCAGGTACTTGTGAAGCTCGGGAGGCACCAAGGCTAACACTTGTTCTGAAGTGTCATTCGAATTCATCAGCTCTTCTGCGAACAATGTGTTAGTACAAACATCTGGTGATAGATGGCGCTATTACATATTGGCACATGTGATAGGTACCAAATACATTGTATAACCAAAACTATGGTTTACCTACATTTGTACATGTAAAGTCAACTTTTGTTCATAGAAAATGTCAATTTGGAATAGATATATTATAAAAGGATTTAGATTAAAAAGATATAAGTAATATTTATACATGAGAGTGGAGACAATTTGTAATAAGTAGCGGGTGGTAGACTATTTGAATAAATAATGTTTTGATTTGATTTGATTTAGTACCATTTTGTGGGGGCAGAGGGCGCTGTTTGAATGAGCGCAGTAATTTCAACTCAGATATGTGTGCAAATTTAAAAATTAATTTTACAAAAATATTATGAGTGTGTGTTTCATAAAACAGTTTGGAGTTACTACGACTATTTGTCAAATTACCAACAAATAACGTAATTTATATGTTAGCACAACTATATTACACATTAAGAATACATCAGAGGGTAGTAAACATCAATATTACAATTAGTACGGCGATTAGCCGGTAGATGGCGCTATCATACTATGACACTGCCCGAAACCCCTTTCCCGCGCTCCTCCCAATTTGATGGTCGGGCAACACATCCATGACCCAAGCGTTGTGGTTGTTCATCAGTGATAACTTACCATCAGGAGACATGTTTGCTATTTCACCGGACGTATGCAATAAAAAACTATTATGATATGACCGCAATTTTAAGCTGCATCGTAAAAGGTATTTTATAGGTAGTTATAATACAGGATATATCAAGACCGCGACCGAAAACGAAGCCCGGTGGTATTATAAGTGGCTTCAAACACAATGCAATTAAAATTTTAACAAAAAATTCAATTTTTTTTTTGAATATTTTTACTTATCGTCTTATTTGGGTGATAAATACATTATTTTACTAAAATATTAATGTACACCTGTTTATTTTTAAAGACGCAATGGTACGCACAGGTTTTAATTACTTTTTTCGCAAAAACTAGGTATTTACCTCCCAAACACGATGATTTTGGGAGGTAGCCAGATCGAAATGGGTACCTAAACCTGTAATGACTGTGTGTGTGTTGTAATATTAAATAAATAAATATTTTTTTTTAAAAATGCAAAAAATAAAACTGTATCTTATTTTGCGAAATTTTTAGTTGCATTGTGTCTGTATCCACTAAAACTGCCACCTGGCTACGTTTTCGGTCGCAGTCTTGATATACCCGGTATATTTTAAAATTTTTAGGACTTAATACAAATAGGTGGCGCTGTTTCAGTAGTATGTATTATGCACGGTTACAAATTGTATAAGAAAAGCATGTTAATAGTTATTTTACGGTTAGCACGAATGTTTGTTAGTAAATGTTACATAAAATAAATATAAATTGTACACCCAAGAGTCACATACATAGTCCTGACCCCACACTAAGATCGAGTCTTGTGACGTGTATCAGAAACTACGAGAGACTTTTCGGTCTTTTGTGACACCCAGACCCGAAACAAATACCTGTGGATCACACAAACATTTGTCTCGGTGCGGGATGAAACCCGAGGCCTCTCGTTTCACAAGCGTCTAACCAACTGCGCCACGGAGGCTGTCACAAAATATAAATGTAAATATTAGGAGAAATTATAGGGACAAATGTATTATATGTATATTAACAATTATATTATGAATATTATACTGTGTGGTAAAATAGATGTGAATATACTATAAATAGTAGTAAAAATAATAGTATCACATACATAAACTCACGCCTTTTTCCCAGAAGGGATAGGCAGAGGTGCTACCAGTACACCCACATTTCGCCTTATATGTTCCGTCCCACGATGTGATAGGGGGCGAGCCTATCGCCATATCGGGCACAAATTCCTGACTCCGGGCTGATAATGAATTGAAAAATCCTATACCACTTTGCCTGACCCGGGATTCGAACCCGAGACCTCAGGTTTGCAACCATGCCTTAGTACAACTGCGCCACCGAGGCAGACAACAATTGTATTAGTACTATTATTTTCCAAATAGACACCGCAATTTTAATACGGCGATATCGACAATAATAAGGATCGTACAAAATCCATAATATCTGCCTACCCCTATAGTCTATGGTATACAAATGTAATGTATTTATAAATATACGACGAACCATTCTTATCTATTTCCACAGACAAAAAACTTTCCACCTGTTAACGAGTTACAATGACAACCAGACAGACAACGTTCAAACACATAACACTCCTTACCATGTCGGTAAAATAAGCATATCAAAAATATTAACCTTTGTCTAGAAAAGGATGTAGAATATACAGGTCTTCTAAAATCTTCGGTCGCCGAAAGCGCTGTTGTCAAAATATTAATAGTCTTTTTTCCTTCATATGTTATTATTAAGCTGGGTATCGACATTGCGAGGCTGGCTCGCGAGGCATGGTTCGCGAAACAATGCGTTTTTTTTTATAATTTGTAGTTCCAAATTTCGCCACACGCCAAATAGATAAAGGATGACTTATATTTAGTGTCATATCAACGTTACAAAGTTAGGCGCGCGAAAAGAAAGAGCAAGAGGTTCCCATTATGGCCCTACTCTTTATCTTAAAACTTATTTCGATTCCGTTTCGTCATTTTAATTTAATTGCAATTAAAATACAAAAATATAACTGACTTATTTTGCTCAGGTGAAGCTACCTCGATATCTATTCTAACAGTGTTAACTTAAGTACGTGTATGCAAAAATACTATGTTATCCATTAATCGAACTACAGATTTCCAGTACCCTATAAACGAAAAACAAAAAATATACAAGAACAAAAAACATAAATCAAAATACACTAAACCACTCCGACATTTACGAATAAAACCAACAAATAAAAAAAACACATTTTTACAACAAAAAAAAAATACAACGTAAAGAACAAAATTCCAAATTCGAATACACAATTTTAAACATAAAAGCGACTAATAACCGAATTCCAAATTCTAATTCACAATTTTAGGAATAAAACAACAAAATTTCCACAATTTAACGAATAAAAATAACATGAACAAAAACAATAAAAAAAAATTATAACCAAACCTGTAACAGGCAAGGGAATCTGTGTTACCATCGAGCCTACCGTGTTAGAATCTGAAAAATGTTAATATTTATTTATATAAACGTAAAATAATATGTGTACATACATATAATAAAGATGAGGATATCGTCTTTGTATATTTTTAAGACACCCAACAGTCACATACATAGTTCTGACCCCACAAAAAGATCAATTTAGTCTTGTGTCGTGGGTATCAGAAACTACGCGAGACTTTTCGGTCTCAAAACTAAAAGAATAAGATCTGTAAAATTATATTAATAAATAACTTATTTCTAACCCAAAATGCTCGACAAAGCAACATTAAAACTAGATAAATAAAGTTTAATATATGTAACCTTAAGAAAATAAATTACACAACATATTGTATATACTTATTTAAAGAAATATACACCCGATAAATTACATTGAGACAAGTATGTATTTACCATCGGATTCCACGTATACCAAAATATATTATGTATAGTACTAAAATACAAAGAAGAGAGTTACACGGAAATTAATATCCCATTGAATTAAATATAATAACGAATCATGTAAATAATATACACGTATATATTTATATAAATAATAACCCATGAATGACACAAATAGGACCCCATAATACAATGATATTACAACTACAATTTTTTTTGGATCCCCAACAAATTCACCCCGAAACCCGGGAAAAATCTCCCATATTTTAGGGTAAATTTAATTCGCAATAAATTCTCCCACTACATTGAAATTGTTTACCCAAAAAACAACATCAACCCTTAAATAAATGCAAAAAAAAAACCTTTAATCTCTTCCGTCGGTTTTTTTAACAGCATTCCTTTTAATTGTATTCGATTATTTGTTACCAAATGAAAATCTGCAATGGTAAATGTTTAATTAATCTAAATATTTCACCCTGAAAAACCATGATGGGACTGAAAATTGTCCTTAGAATTTAAACCCATTAAACTCTTACAATTCCTGCTTAATTTTACAATCTATTTCAATGTTTTTTTGAGTTATTAGTTTTCTTTTTTGCTTTTCCTTATAAACAATAGTTTTTCCCTTCCCCAGCTTCTATAGAGCCGGTATAATATATTATATCTATGTTGCAGAATGGTTCATAATTTTGTTATTTAAAAGGATATTAAAAGAATACACGAATTATTATGTTTCTTTAGATAAGTACAACGGCTTTCAAAATAGCTTCATGTGTAATTAAATAAATATTTTAATGATACCACCTAATGCGTGTGTTTCAAATTAATTTCTAATCTTTTTTCGCCAAATTTCACCTCTCATATGAAACTTGTTCCGGCAACCAAATTGTATGAACAAATCAGATGTTTAAAACTTATTATTTAATTGTAATTATCATGAAAAAAACTACATGACTATTCTTTTTTTCGAGAATCTTTTAAATTACAAAATTACATAATTTGACAGAATGAATAAGATAATAATTGTCAGAAAATTATTATATTTTGCGAAAGTTTCCATTCATTTTTCTGCCGCACAGTCAAGCTGTGGAACGGTTTGCCATCACACGTGTTCCCTCCTTCCTATAATCCTGGGTCCTTCCGCCGTAGCGTGAAGAGGCATCTCAGCGGGCCGGCATGATTGTGTCGATGGTATGAGACTACCGTCTGATACCATTCGCTACTTTATCTGGACGGCATTAGCACTTACCATCAGGTGCAAACTAGTCACTATGCCGTGCCAGAAAAAAAATACAAGATTTTGTCTTGGATTCAGTTTATAAGTATTATAAGCAACATTATCAAACAAGTTACACGTTTATTTTGACAAGGTACTTGCATAACCAATACGCTTTCACTGCCACATGACTGTTATGACTGCTAACATGGATTCTATAAACATTTGCATTGGCGCCATCAATTCTAGTTTTGAGCAATCTGTGTTCGTATTCAAAATATACTGTATAAAAATAATGTTGTAGAATTTTTCGGTATCAATAATGGGTGAAAATTAGGGTTTAAATTACCCAAGATTTGAGGTAATTTACCATTTATTTGGAGTAACACACGGTTGTATAAACAAATGTTGCCAGATTTTGGATAATATACTTCATTTTTAGGGCGAAATATTTCATAATTTGATTAATTTGTTGAAGGCTTGGGAACAAATGCCCTAGATTTAGAGCTTTAATTACTCAGTGGGTTGCTATCAACTGTTTTAGTAAAAGATACTTACATGAAATGGAAATAAGATGGTCGATAGTTATTTATTAGGGTATTGTCAAAAAGCTTGCATTATGCCACAATATGACGGGGCCAGTGCGTTTAACTAAAAAAACTAACTACTAGAAAAGGGTTGGCTTGTTTAAACATGCATAAAAGACAATTTTACAACTGTAGCGCCGAATAGACTAAAGCTTTAAAAAAATACCTAGAAAATGACGCTGGCATCGGCCTGGAGTTGTTGGTTAACAGAATTTGTTCGTACATACTAGACTTCTAACTGACTGTCTTTAGAATTTGTCAATCCACATAACTTATAAATTTTGTCAGCCTGCAGAATTTGACAGCACACGTTTGTCAGTCTACAGAATTAATCAGTCCATATCTCACCTCCATCCCTATACACCCCGCCGCTGGACGCAGACAGTATAATCTGCAGCCACAGACAGAACAGCCCGAGTATGACCACCACTCGGACCACGGAAGCATATTTGAGTCGAGGCATGGTCACGCCTTCATCGCTCAGTGCTGCTACTCGTCGCTAGATGGCGCCGTACCATGGTTGCGCTCTCAGCTCATTGGGGGCTGAAAAGTAAAGAGGTTTTATGTAAGTATGCAAAATAAAATAAAATAAAAATAGTGTTATGAGATTTACAAGTACGTTTAGGCCAGAGTATATGGCCTAACCCCTCTTTATTGAACGGAGGCATTGCAGTGATACATATTGGGCCGGGTTATTATTATTTTTGAGTAAATGTTTTATTAGATACAATCAAATAATTTGTAATGTCCTTAAAGTTGAGTCACTAAAAATATTTTGATTAAAAATATAGACGAAATAAATCATTCTCAGGCACAGAAGTCCTCTGCTGCACATTAGACATCCTCCAAGAACTTCCGCCTAATAGAATTTCAAAAATAAGTCGGAACACAAAAAATTCATTAACCACTTTGTTTTATTATAATTCCATCGACTCTAAAACTGTTAATATGTTTCCGATTAAATAGGATTGAAAATATATTACTCAGCCTCAAAAATATGTCAAATATGGCCGATGAATTTAGATAACAGAGGCTATTGAGTCACTAGTAATATTGAATGAAGATAACTGTATTATAGCATTCCTTGCATGACAATTATAAGCTTTTTATATCTTCTTTAAATCCTGTTGTTGGACAAACACAAATTGTTTTATCTGTGGCTATAAAGCGGAATGAAAATAAACAAGGCTGCATGGATTGAGTTCCTTTGCCTTTAAAAAACCTATGTAATTTCTTCTTTTAAACAAGGCAGTTTGATTTCCATCATAATAGGGCCCAAGATTACAACAGCATTTTTGTGTATTTGTGATGTACTTTAAAAAAATATCTGAAGTACCAACAGCAAAAACATCTAAATAGGCTATCCTTCATTTATATGCATACATTTATCACACAAACGTTATTATTGTAAATTTTCACGCTCCAAATTAGTTTGACCTTAGATTTTATGCGCTATTTCATACGCCACGGTTGTATGCTTTCATAGTTTATACACTTATACGATTCCATGATTGCCTAGTACTATTATGTATAAAACTATTGTATACCGGGTATATTAAGACTGCGACCGAAAACGAAGCCAGGTGGTAGTTTTAGTAGTTGCAGACACAATGCAAATAAAAATTTCTCAAAAAAAAAGCGACATATTTTTTTGCAATTTTTTAAAAAATCTTCCTGTTTCGCAGGTAAATACCTAGTTTATGCGAAACTAGTAATTTAAACCCTTACGTACTATTGCGTCTTTAGAAATAAAAAGGTGTACATCATCATTTTAGGAAAATTATGTATTTATCGCCCAAATATCCCAAAAAAAGACGTATTTTTGGGAAATTTTTAGTTGCATTGTGTCTGCAGTCACTAATAGCTTCGTTTTCGGTCGCAGTCTTGATATACCCTGTGTAGATAGTTCGTCTACGATTTTCGCTGAATGATCGCTATCGCTGAAAGCGCTGTTGTCAATACAAACAGATTTTCTCTCTTCACGTTTAAATACATTGGACATTTTACTACGAGTAGTATTAGATTACGAGTAAAAATGCTTGTTTATATTATAAAAACATATCTCAAACAATGCGTTAAATAGATGTTTTTTTAATTTTATTTGTAGTTCCAGATTTCCCCACACGCTAATAGATTTTAGATGAGCTGTGCTAAAGCCTTTGCGAACAAAATCTGCGCGTACCAGCCTCTCGGGGCAGAGCGAGAAGTATATAGTGTGACTGCGTAGGAGTAACAGAGAAAGAAACAATAGCATAATTATGAAAATCTACTAAACAACGCATGTACCAATTAGTTTCTAGGACGAAGGGAATATACTAGTATTAGGAAGATGTTGATTGCGGAAGAGTGAAAGGGACAGAAATAGCAGCATTTAAAGACTGTGAGAGGGAAGATAGTGTGACTGCGTAAGAGTGACAAAGATAAATATCACAGCACGTGTACCGCTGTTTTTGTTTCACACATTTTACCTGCAGTGTCGCTTCTAGTATATCTTAACGGCCGTACGTTTTAATGATTCATGTACTGCCATCATTTTATGATTGCCTAGTACTTGGGTTTATATTAAGGTGTATATAACAGTAATTATGTTAGGTAATAGACACGTATATTTGTGGTGTGTAGCAAGAGGATATAAACATGTATAGATTCCTCCACTTCCAAGAGTTCGATTGAGAGGGCTTAGGCCATGCACCACTCTGGCCTATTGCAATGCAGACTTCACATAATATCTTGTAAAACCATGGTATGCAGGTTTCCTCACAATGTTTTCCTTTTAAAAGACGAATATATTAAAAATTTGCGTGGGTTGAGGATAAATTGAAAATTATAGTCAACAACGCGCACTTCCTCGACTGTCTCGGTGGCGTAGTTGTATGGTAGGATTACAACGCTGAGGTCCCCGGTTCGAGTCCCGGGTAGGGCAAAATATTGTTTTTTTCCGCTCGGAGCCCGGAGTCCAGAATTTGCGCCTCATATGGCGATAGGCTCACCCCTATCACATCGTGGGACCAAAGAAAGGCGAAACGTGGGTGTCCTGGTAGTACCTCTGCCTACCCCTTCTGGGAAAAGGCGTGAGTTTATGTATGTATAGTCATCAAGCATAATTTAAACTGCAATTTTAAAAGGAAACTGAAATAACCGTTTCCTAATTAAATCGATTAGATCGAAAAGAGGAAATTGGCGATTTTAAGACGAATTAATGTGAGTTTTAAATTGCTTTATCGGATTATTAAGGCATTTGGTAAAATTAGAATTGAATGTAAAAAGACCGCGAGTATGCTCCACATGAAATTAAGCTTGTTTACTTCAACGATGTTCGAGAAAATCAAAATGTCGGAACATTTATATTATTTATTTATAGGTGTTTGTGAGACCGTAAAGTTTCTCGTAGTTCTGAATCAGAATCTGAACTTCTGATACCCACGACACAAGACTAGAACTTAGTGTGGGATCAAGATTATATATGTGACTGGGTGTATTATTATTACTAGCTTCTGCTCGCAAACTTCGTCTGCGTGATTAACTTTATTTGGAATTTCCCATCCCGTCCCGTCCCGTCTCATACTCAATTAAGGCATGTAATTCAGTCCCATCCCATCCCTATGAGTATAAAATAGTAACAAATATACAGGGTATATCAAGACAGCGACTGAAAACGAAGCCAGGTGGTAGTATAAGTGACTTCAGACACAATGCAAGTAAAAATTTCGCAAAAAAAATCGACAACGTTTTTTTTGTATTTTTTTAGTAATCGACGTATTTGAGTGATAAATACATAGTTTTCCTAAAATAATGATGTAGACCTCTTTAATTTTAAACACTCAATGGTACGTAAGGGTTCAAATTATTATTTTCGCAAAAACTAGGTATTTACCACAACAACAAGACGATTTTTAAAAAAAATCTAAAAAAATATCTGTCGCTGTTTTGGTGATATTTTTATTTGCATCGTGTCTGTAACCACTAAAACTACCACCTGGCTTCGTTTTCGGTCGCAGTCTTGATATACCCGGGATAGGAATTCCTTCCTCATCCCACGAGATCACTAATTTAAGCCTAAGTGTTGATCCTAGCTCAGCTACCTCCATACCAAATTTTATCGAAATCCGTTAAGCCGTTTCTGAGTTCATCGCGAACAAGCACACAGACAAACAGATAAACATACATAAACTCACGCCTTTATCCCCGAAAGGGTAGGCAGAGGCGCCACCAGGACACACACATTTCGCCTTGTATGTTCCGTCCCACGATGTGATAGGGGGCGAGCCTATCGCCAAAAAGATAAACAGATAAACATACAAAAAAATCTATTACGTTAATACGGACCCGCCATATTAGATTTTCTCTATTATCTTCCATGTACAGACATCGATCGGTGACAAATTTATTATATGTATAGATTTATAGACAGAAAAATGTTTGTGTGAACTGTAAAAGCAATGTATGTGAAAATTTTAATGTATGATTTTTTTTATTGCATAAGTAGGTCGAATTGAGAACCTTCTTTAGTAAGTCGGTTAAATAAATATCAAACATTCGAATGGAAATTACACCTTATTTTAGCACTATAACCTTTTCGAATTAATATTATTTTCGTTACTTAACACTTGTGAAAGTGCGCTGTGTTTATTTATTTAAATCATAAACCAGACGCGGCTGCCAACAACAACAGTTCGCAATGGTCGCGGGTTCAAATCCCAGGGCATACCTCTGAATTTCGGCGTCATGTGTGTATCAAGAGTCAATCACCCACTTTACCGGTGATGGTAAACATCGTGAGGAAACCTGCATACCATAACGATTTGTGAGCATTTCTATGGTATGTAAAGTCCGCCCGCACTAGGCCAGCGTGGTGGACTATATCTAACCCCTCTCAATCGTACTCTCGATTGTAGAGGAGGCCCGCGCCTGCAGTGGGACGTATATGGGCTGATACAGTATAAACATTTAATCATTCCCCATCGCTGGTAAGTCAGACGATGGCTGTTAAACAAGAGGCCGCGGGTTCGATCCCCGCACCGAAACAAATGTATGTGTGATCCACGGGTATTTGTTTCGGGTCTGGGTGTGAGAGCTAAAAGTCTCTCGTAGTTTCTGAAACACAAGACTCGATCTTAGTGTGGAGTCAGGACTATGTATGTGACTGTTCGATATTTTATAATATAATCATCCTAGAAACCGAACACAGGAGCTAACAGTTAATTTGACTTCATGATTGATTTCGTTGCGGGTTAAAGACAAGTTAGACATCGGAGACTCGCTGAGCTTCAATGCTCAGTGTCATTAAAATGCGTGCTGTCGATCCTGGCTTACAGGAGTTGCAGTGGCGGGGGTGAGGGCGGGACAGACTCCAGTTCAGTGACTGCTAAACTAAACCACATTCTGTTTACGATCTACACAAGGCAATAAAACATAACAGGTATGTATCTATGAGGATTTAAAAACTTGATTTTCTTGTTTCTTTGTGATGTAACGGTATTCTCATTTTATAGGTAAAACGGATTAATCTCTAATTTTTTATTGCGATGAATAGTAAGACGAGCATTCTATTCGCCTGATGGTAAACGACCTCAAATAGACAGTAGCAAAATCAAACACCAATAATTACAAAACAATGCTTGGCATTCCACTGCGCTCGCCATCCTGAGACATCAGATTATACGTTATGTCCAGTAGTTACTCTGGCTACAATGTCCTTCAAACCGGAACAGAGAATTTACACTGCTGTTTGTTGGAGAGATAGACACTGCGGTGGTACCTACCTAGGCCTCTCACATATGAGAGAGAAAAGGTTGTACCTTTTACCACGGTTTATAATACGATGCAATCGCATTTACGACCTAAATTTTAAAAGTCATATTTTTGACTACTGCGAGACTAAAATCTATATACTATAAAACAAAATTGGATTCAACCTTGGCATTAGAAAAATGCATTTATGTGGGAGTCAAATTTACATAACAGCTCATCTTATTATTGGGTATTATTTGGCAATATTTATATAGATAATATTCTAGTGAATCAGCCCATACACGTCCCACTGCAGGGCACGGGCCTCCTCTGCAATCGAGAGTACGATTGAGAGGGGTTAGTACAGTCCACCACGCTGGCCTAGTGCAAGGACTTTACATACCGTAGAAATTCTTTAAAATCGCTTTGGTATGCAGGTTTCCTCGTGATGTTTTCCTTCACCGTTATAGTGCGTGATGATTGACTATCAATACACACATGACTCCTGAAAGTTAGAGGTGTGTCCTATGATTCGAAACCGCGTCAACCGGGAACATATTTAACGTGTCTTGTCCGTTACCAACAGGCGACCGTCTACCCAATTAATTTTTTTTTATTGCTAGAATTGCAAGACGGGCATGCCATTCGCCTGATAAGCGATACGACCGCTCATGGACGGTAGCAAAACCAAACACCATGAATTACAAAGTATTGCTTGACATCCCACTGCGCTCGCCATCCTGAGACATAAGATGTGAAGTCTCATTATGTCCAGTAGATACTCTGGCTACAATGTCCTTCAAACCGGAACACAACAGTGCATTTACACTGCTGTTTGTTGGAGAGATAAACATTGCGGTGGTACCTACCCAGGCGGCCTCTCATATGTGAGAGACTGGTGGTAGATCTAATATTAATATCATTAATTATTTTTAAACATTCTTATCTGTGAATGATTGAAATATAGGTCGTTTACTGTCAAGTTAGATAAAAATCATTTCATTCATTTCAAAAAAATGCCATTTAATAAATAAACGAAGCCAGAATTCAAATATTTACTCTATCATAAATATTTATCTCTTGTTTGTTCATAAATCTGCTACAAAATGTTTAACATACATCGTTGGTGTACCTATTTCAATAAAATAAAATCTGCAATTTTCAATATTTTCATGTGCAGTGACCACTTACTATCTGTAGGCCAATCAACGTAATTAAATAAGTTCAGTTGCAGTGCAGTTGCAGTTAAGTTTCGATCAAAACAGCCCTTTTTGTATTCTCGTAATTTTGACAACCGCTGTCAGATACGCTCGCGTCAAGTTCGCGTCACGCGATCGCTTTAGCGTATTCTACGGCTGCGCGTTTTATACATGCGTGATTCAGATCGCAACTTGATCGGTATTTACCTATTCATTTGACGTCTCCAATAACAGTTTAGTCCGACCAACTTGCAGCACATGCGCAGTTTATGCATATCTTACGCGCAGCTAAACAATTACAAGAATACCATTTTGACGTACGTACGATTAAGACGTAAACCTAATCGCAACTTCATCGTAACTTGATCGGCGCGTCAATAAATTACGTGAATTAGCGTACTGGTGACCTGTTTACTCTTTTTCGGACTTATAAAAACACAATATTCTAGGATTTCTAGGCCACTATTGACTCGCATCATCAAACTTAAAGGTCGTCGATTCAAACCCAACGAACTTTTTGTATGTCTTTTTAGATAGATAGATTTATTGTTCACCACATCTTCTATACATAGTAAATTTGTAACCGATCGATGTCTGTACATGGAAGATAAATGAGAAAAACTTATATAGGGGGTGTATAAACGTAAAAGAACCCAAAACAATGATTTTAAAATTTTTATCTGTTTGTCTGTGCGGTTGTGCGCGACGAACTCAGAAACGGCTTAACGAATTTCGATGAAATTTGGTATAGAGGTAGCCGACACCCTGGATCAACACTTAGGCTACTTTTTATACGGAAAAATTTAGTGTTCCCGTGGGATGAGGTAGGAATTCCGATATATTTGTTACTTTTTATACTCAAAGGAATGGGATGGGACTGGATTACATTCCTTGAGTGAGAATGAGACGAGACGGGCGGTATAGACGGACGGGACGGGATGGTAAATTCCAAATAAAATTAATCACGCAGACGAAGTTTGCGGGCAGAAGCTAGTATTACATAAAATAATACAGTTAGCATTCTTTCGAAATAATGTCACAACTGGCGGTGTTATCGCTGTTAGCAATCTCTTCCAGACAACAAAACCGACGAGTATGCATGTTTATGAAAGTGGACGAAGCTTAAGTAATGAGTCAAAGAGCAAAGTAGTGATCCACCCCTACCTACCCCTATCCGATGCAGGCGTGACGTACATGTATTTGTTAAGTTAATTTATGGAAATTTCGAAAGGCTATCACCATTGAAATATTAATAGGAACGAACCTTCTTTTAACACCTATTCGCCTGATGGTAAGCGATACGACCGCTCATGGACAGTAGCAAACCAAACACCATGAATTACAAAGCATCGCTTGACATTCCACTGCGTTCGCCATCTTGAGAGTATGTCTAAGTCTCAATAAGTCCAGTAGTTACTCTGGCTACAATGTCCTTCAAACCGGAACACAACAGTGCATTTACACTGCTGTTAGTTGGAGAAATAGACATTGCTGTGGTACCTACCCAGGCGGCCTCTCACATATGAGAGACCTACCACCAGTAAAACTTATATTCACTCTTACATAATTATTCATTATCAGCCCGGAGTCAGGAATTTGTGCCCGATATGGCGATAGGCTCGCCCCTTATCAAATCGTGGGACGGAACATACAACGCAAAACGTGGGTGTCCTGGTAGCGCCTCTGCCTACCCATTCTGGGAAAAAGGCTTGACTTTATGTACATATATACAGGGTATATCCAGATTGCGACCGGAAAAAAAGCCAGACGATAGTATTAGACACAACGCAACTAAATTTTTTTGTTCTAATTTTTTAGTTATCGTATTTGGGTGGTAAATACATAGTTTTCCTGAAATAATAATGTACACCTTTTTATTTATCAAAGACGCAATGATACGCAAGGGTTTTAATTCTTATTTTAGCATAAACTAGGTATTTACCACCCAAACAAGATTATATTTAAAAAGATGCAAAATAAACTTTCGTTGTTGCGAAAAATTTAATTGCATTGTGTCTCTAAAACTACCACCTGGCTTCGTTTTCGGTTGCAGCCTGGATACACCCCGTATATACATAATTAAAACCGTTATTATACAGTGCTAATTAAATTACTGATTACCGCTAACCGGAGGTCAGCGATAAAACGTATGCGCTATTCAATTTTAACTTTTGGTGTGTTTACAAAAAATATTTTTGTCATACAAATGTTTTGCGATTTATTTTCATAGTAGCTTATAAATTGCAATATTTTTACTAAAGTACTGACTGCCTCGGAGGCGTAGTTGTACTACGGTACGACTACAAAGCTGAGGTCTGAGGGTTCGAATCCCGGGTCGGGCAAAGTGATGTTGGATTTTTCTATTCATTATCAACCCGGAGTCAGGAATTTGTGCCCGATATGGCGATATATCTATCACATCATGGGACGGAACATACAAGGCCAATTGTGGGTGTCCTAGTGGTGCCTCTGCCTACCCCTTCGGGGATAAAGGCGTGAGTTTATGTATGTATTTTTACTAAAGTACGGGTTCTTTATCTAGAGAAAATCTGTTAAGGTCCCTTTTCTATTTCTCAGAAGATGCCGGAAGGAGTATAGTGACACTGGCCAAAGGCCTTCCAGGCCGGCACAATGATGTCCATAACTCTACGCCTGCATTTATTTTTATTGCGATGAATGGCGAGACGAGCATGCCATTCGCCTGATGGTAAGCGATACTACCTCATGGACAATAGCAAAACCAAACACCATGGATTACAAAACAATTAGCATTTCTCTGCGCTCGCCATCCTGAGACATAAGAAGTTTCTCATTATGTCCAGTAGTTACTCTGGCTACAATGTCCTCCAAACCGGAACACAACATTGCATTTACACTGCTGTTTGGCGGGAGAAATAGACATTGCGGTGTTACCCAATTTAACCCAGATTCTTCCATACATATGATTGTAGACAATAATATTATCTGTATGGCGTCTTGGTAATTCGTGCTAAGCCAGTTATTACTAGCTGTAAAACAATATTGCATTATATGGCGGAATTGTTAAACATTGTATGGTAGATACATAAAATAAATTTGTAACCGAGCGATGTCTGTACATGGAAGATAAATGAGAAAAACTAATATGGGGGGTCTGTATTAACGTAATAGAAACCAAAAAATGATTTTTAGAATTTTTGTGTTAGTCTGAGCGGTTGTGCGCAATGAACTCAGAAACAGCTTAACGAATTTCGATGAAATTTGGTATGGAGGTATGAGTAGCTAACACCTTCGATTAACGTTTAGGCTACTTTTATCCCAGAAAATATATGTTCCCGTGGGATGAGGAAGAATTCCGATATATTTGTTACTTTTATACTCAAAGGGATGGGATGGGACTGGATTACATGAGTGAGAATGAGACGGTACGGGCGGGATATAACGAAACGGGATGGGAATATCCAAATAAAGTTAATCACGCAGAGGTTGTTTGCGATCAGTTAGTAAATATGAATAAATTGCAACCTAAGCATCTTAAACGGAAACCTGATTAAAAAAGAATCTTTATTCCATATTTTTTCGAGCGCGGGCAAAGCCGGCAGCAAAATTAAGTTTACCATAATTCAAAATTACATTTGATTGCATCTATGTTATCTAAAGTGTATATAAATTAACTTTCAGGTAGGTGTGGAACAAATATGGCCAATTAATATAAGTGCCATGAGGCATCCCCTAGAGTATGGAGAATTGAAATGAGGAATATTACTTTTTACTTGTGGCAGGTCCCATATGTGTGAGGCCGCCTGGGTAGGTATCACCGCAATGTCTATTTCTCCAACAAACAGCAGTGTAAATGCACTGTTGTGTTCTGGTTTGAAGGACATTGTAGCCAGAGTAACTAATGGACATAATGAAACTTAACATCTTATGTCTTAAGATGGCGAGCGCAGTGGAATGCAAAGCATTGCTTTGTAATTTATGTCGTTTGGGTATGCTACTGTCTATGAGCGGTCGTATCGCATACCATAAGGCGAATGGCATGCTCATTTACAGTTTACACATACCATCATGTTTCAATAATCTCACTTTGCTGTTCTATAAAAAGTCATGGCTATTATCTATATATATAAAAGAGGAACCTGATTGACTGACTGACTGACTGACTGACCTATCAACGCACAGCTGAAACTACTGGAGCTAGGAACTTGAAATTTTACACAGGGATTCCTATTGTGACGTAGGGTAGCACTAAGAACGGATTTTGGGAAATTCTACCCCTAAGGGGGTGAAAAGGGTTAAAAACTGTTGTATGGAAAATCTAAACCATTGAAGTTACAATTGTCAAACTTGGCAGTTTAATAAATCATTCAGTAACAAAATTGACTGCATACTTAATTAGTCTAAAAATTTACATTAAAGGGGTTAAAATAAGGGTTGAAATGTTTAGAAACTGGGTGATTTCGTTCCTACCCGATCAACGCACAGCCGAAACTACTGGAGCTAGAAACGTGAAATTTTACATAGGGGTTCCTATTGTAACGTAGGGTAGCACTAAGGAAGGATTTTTGGAAATTCGACCCCTAAGGGGGTGAAAAGGGTAAAATACTGGTGTATGGAAAACCGAAACCATTGAAGTTGCAGATATCAAACTTGACTTTATAGTTACTCATCTAGATACAAGAACAACTGCATACTCTTTTTTCTTATAATTAACCCTAAAGGAGTGAAAATAAGGGTTGAAGTATTGTAAATCCGAACTGCCGGATCAACGCACAGCCGAAACTACTGAAGCTAGGAACTTGAAATTTTACACAGGGGTTCCTATTGTGACGTAGGGTAGCACTAAGGATGGATTTTTGGATATTCATCCCCTAAACGGGTGTAAAGGGTTAAAAATTGATATAGGGAAAATTTAAACCGTTAAAGTTACAATTGTCAAACTTGCCACTTAAGTTACTCATTCTAAGACAAAAATAATTGCATATTTTGTTTATCTAAAAGTAACCATAAAGGGACGAAAATAAGGGTTGAAGTTTTGTAGAACTGAACTGCTGGATCAACGCACAGCCGAAACTACTGAAGCTAGGAACTTGAAAATTTACACAGTTAAATTTACATTTTTTTCTTTTAGAACGTAGGGTAGCACTAAGGAAGGATTTTTGGAAATTCAACCCCTAAGGGGGGTGAAAAGGGTAAAATAATTTTGTATGGAAAACCGCAACCGTTAAAGTTGCAGATTTCAAACTTGACACTATAATTACTCATCTTAAATCAAAAATAAGTGCGTACTCTGTTTACTTAAATTTAACCCTAAAGGAGTAAAAATGAGGGTTGAAAAATTTATATGGAAAATAAAACTGCTGAAGTTATTCTTATGATAATTTAACTTTTGTCCCATTCGAACGACTTTTCAATTCAGTTTGAGCGAGAAAATAAACATTCGATACTTAAAATAGGTTTTAAAACTGTATATGAATAAGGCTGTTTATCTATTGATTCGATTGATCTCAATGTCGATATCTGAGTTCCGATAATCTAAATTTATATTCAGAATTAAAAATGTTGGCCGTCATTTATTTATTGATGCGATTGGTCTCTGAATCGATAACTGACGGACCCATTGATAATCTAAACTCAGAGTCAGAATTGGAAATAGAAAATTTGCAAGTTGATTTTTGTTTAAAGTTTACGTAAAGGTTACAATGGCATAGTTTTAGCGATATAACGTCTACATTATTTTAAACACGCAGACGAAGTTGCGGGCAAACGCTAGTCTGTTATGAAACAGATAATTTTGTGTCTCGTAATCGTCAGATTGATTGATGAACCATTTTGTTTTGTCACAATAATATGCCTATACGAAACGGGATATACGAAGTCTAAACAATAACTTGAGTAAGTGCCCATGAGCAAAACTATTCGTTGTATATTTGATTAGAAATGGCTAAAACTTTTTCTAATTAATTAGATTAAACAGGCTATAATAACAAGCCTCCAGAATTATTTTCTAGGTAATTATATAAAAGCATTCTTTGCGTTAATCCATCAATAAATAATATTTATTTATTTATCAATACAGATAATATATAGATATTTCAGGAAATGCACAAATTATTTTATCTGAGGCTGTAAATTGAGGAAATAATGGGGATCCTTACTAAAACTCCAATAATATAACCCAAAGAGTAAAAATTACCTAAGTACATCGATAAATAAATAAATAAATAAATAAATAGTGATTATATTAGACACCGGTTTGTTGATTGTCTTGCTTTCCAGCATAGGCCTCCCCAATGGTTCTCCACAACGATCTGTCTCTAGCTGCCCTCGTCCAACATATTCCTACTTCCTTTTTAATATCATCTTCCCATCTTCGATTTTGTCTGCCTTTTCTTCTCTTTTTGTATCTAGGGCACCATTCCGTCACTTCCCTGGCCCACTTTTCCGTCTTGTTTCTAATCAGATGTCCTGACCATTTCCATTTTAAGTAAACATAGTAATAAGATGAAATGTAACTTATAAGATTGTTAATAAAGGCTATTATTTTTTAAATGTTTTTACTCTCAGCATGAAGCTGGTGTTGAGATGATGGTTACGGGCCAAGGCCAAGTAACCATCACCTACTGATGACTTACATCGGGCAGTTGGTCATCACTTTGCAAGAACTTCCTTACTGTACGACAGGTGTTCAATATTGCTGCTTTTTGCATGGGAATATATATATGTGGGGGCAAATCTAAAAGCTTTATGCTATGATGTAAATGTTTAGGAATAACACCTGTTGTTGAAAGTATTATGGGCACTATATAAACTTTCTCCATCCTCCAAATTCTGGCTATTTCGTCTTTAAGCTCTGTATATTTGGTGACTTTTTCTGTGATAGTTTTTGTAATGTTATGTGTATTAGGAATAGCAATATCAACGATATATGCAATTTTTTTAGTTTTATCTTGTATGGTTATGTCCGGTCTATTATAATGAATGGTTCTATCTGTGAGTATAGCGCGATCATAGTACATTTTATAGTTATTGTTTTCTAGCACGAGATTCGGTGTATATTTGTAGTAAGGGACAGGTTTGGATGCGTCTGCTATCAGTTTATATTTTATTGCTAATTTTTGGTGAATAATGTTTACTACTTGGTTATGTCTGTGTGTATAATCTGTTTGGGTTAGAGTGGGGCAAGCTCCTGTTATATGCTGAATGGTTTCTGGAGATCGGTGGCACTTACGACATTTGTCATCTGCAGCTGCTGGGTCTTTAATAATGTATTTCCTATAATTTCGGGTGTTAATTATTTGATCTTGAATAGCCAAAATAAAACCTTCTGTTTCGGGAAACAGGTTACCTATCGCAAGAAATTTATTAGAAGCCTCTGCATCTATGTGGGGTTGTTCTAAGTCATAGGGATGTCGTCCATGTAGCACTTTGGCTTTCCAATAGTTAATCTTTTCTGTGTCATAGTCTGTCTGTCTGTTATTTGTGTGTAGGAGGATAGGGGTCTCGGATAGATTTAGAGGTGTATATTTTATATCATTTTTTACTATTGTTTTATGTATACGACTGGTAGAAGCTTTAGAGTAAAAAAAAGATTTTAAACTATGTATCTGTTTTTGTAGCAAAGTTTGGAGATCTATGAGTCCTCTACCGCCATCCTTTCGTTTAATAGTTAGCCTTTCTATTGCTGATTTTGGGTGCAGGTGATTATGTTTAGTGAGTATGGTCCGCGTTTTTCTTTCGAGGCTATTAATGTCGGTTTTAGTCCACTTTATGACTCCAAATGAATAAGTTAATACGGGTATAGCATAGGTGTTTATCGCTTTTATAAGATTTTTTCCTGTTAATTGGCTTTTGCTTATCTTTGCTACTCGATTCTTATATTCAGTGGACAGTTTTAGTTTTAGTTTGACGTGATCTAGTTTTTTTGACTGGTGATAGCCTAGGTATTTGTAAACCTCATTTGGTTCCATGGACGATATTATTTGATTATCTGATATAGGGTAATTTTGCGATACTATTATTCCTTTTTGAATATGTATAGTTTTACATTTGTCTAAGCCAAATTGCATATTAATATCCTTACTAAAATTGGAGGTAATATCTATTAAATGTTTCATGTCTTCTGAGTTATTAGCATACAATTTAATATCGTCCATGTAGATCAAATGTGAGATTAAGGTATCGTTATCGGAATTTTTAAATCGAAAACCTTTTTGACACTTGTTCAACAGGGATGATAACGGATTAAGAGCGAGACAGAACCATAAGGGACTCAAAGAATCACCTTGATATATTCCTTTTTTTATGGCTATTTCTCTACTAACTATTGATTTCGTGTTATTTTTTATATATAGATTCGTCTTCCATTTTGTCATAGTTTCCTTCAGGAATTTAATTAAAGCGGGGTTTATTTTATATATATTTAAAACTTTTAGTAGCCAGGAATGTGGGATGCTATCAAAGGCCTTTTTGTAATCTATGTATGTGCAATGGAGATTTCGTTTTCGTGAATTAATTTGTCCGTGAATAGTAGAGTCAATGATTAGCTGCTCCTTGCATCCCATGTGGTTTCGTCTACAGCCTTTTTGTTCTTCTGCTATTATATTATTTATTTCTAAATGTGTGTTAATTTTATGGGTTATTGCTGAAGTAAATACTTTATAAATAGTAGGTAAGCAAGTGATGGGTCTATATTGGGATGGGTCTTGGGAATTATTTGATTTAGGGATCATATATGTAATACCTTTAGTAATAAATTGTGGCATGAGTTGTTTACCTAGTATGATTTCTGTAAAATTTTTTGCTATTAACTTGTGTAAACTGTGCAATTTTTTAAACCTATTATTATTATTATTATTATAAGTACATCGATATCAATGTTACACTAGATAAGACATTCAGTACAAAAAATGTGTCCCACCTACTTGCGGTGCATGCACCACACATGAATCAGTTTGCCTCGTGACAGTGACAGTGCAGTACGCCTTATCGCATACGTTTAAAAGTAATAAATGAATGTTTCGCCGTCAAACCGAAAGCAAATCGTCTGAAGATACAATATTTTAATAAAATACCAGGTAAGTGATGTAATATTGCAGTGTGCTTTTAAAATACGGGGGCACTTTATTTCTTTGACGTGTCTCGTCTATCGGTAGAATATAAGTCAATGCCTAAGTAATACATTGTTTACATCGCGTGCGCTGCGAAAACTATATGTTATTGATGTGCACTGGACTCAAAAACTATCTGCACCCGAGCGAAGCCGGGCCGAGTCGCTAGTTAGTAATAAGCTTTAATCTCTTTTACTGCTAGCACGCAATCTATGACATGATTATTAAATAATTTTGAATCATCAGGTAATATTTTTTAATGCGCTCGCCATCCTGGGACATAAGAAATTAAGTCTCAATATGTAGTAGTCACTCTGGCTACAATGTCCTTCAAACCGGAACACAACAGCGCATTTGCACTGCTGTTTGGCGGGAGAAATAAACATTACGGTGGTACCTACCTAGGCGGCCTCTCACATATGAGACACCTACCAATTCTGTTCCATAATTCAGCTAGTAAAAATATCGAGTAGCTGTACTTTTGAATTTCATTTATTATTTAATAAACGAACTGCTGTGTATACAGAGTGACAATAAACTCCGATCGAAAAAGGTGCTTTTTTATTTTTTATTTGTACGTTTATCATCATTATATGATGCATCAACAGATGATACAATAAGTAACTTAAATATACAGGGTATATCAAGACCGCGACCGAAAACGAAGCCAGGTGGTAGTATTAGTGACTTCAGACACAATGCAAGTAAAAATTTCGCAAAAAAAATCGACAACTTATTTTTTGTAATTTTTTACTTATCGTCGTATTTGGGTGATATATACATAGTTTTCCTAAAATAAAGATGTGCACCTCTTTATTTTAAACACGCAATGGTACGTAAGGGTTTAAATAAGTGTTTTCGCAAGAACTAGGTATTTACCACCCAAACACGATGATTTTTAAAAAATTCAAAAAAAATATCTGTCACTGTTTTGGCGAAATTTTTATTTGCATCGTGTCTGTAACCACTAAAACTACCAGCTGGCTTCGTTTTCGGTCGCAGTCTTAATATACCCGGTATATACAATAAACTTTAGATCTTCTTATATTGTTCACCTAGTACAGGTGGAGCCATCTACATTAAACAACATCTAAAAAGCAGACAATAAAAATAAGGAATGACAAGTAGTGCAGTGAGATTAAATTTATTTACATATTATTTTAGTAGCAATGAAATATTGTGTTAGGAGGATGTCATTATACATCTAAACTATATTTTAAGATTATTAAACATAGCTAAAACAGAAGCAGCCTCAGATTATAATAAAGGTGTTATAAGGCATCGTTAATAAGTTCTATTTAAAAGACCCGTTTCACAAAATATGATAAAAAATATCCTTGTTAAAATAAACTGGGAAACTCACATTACACTGCTAACAACCGCGTTCGTAACTAGCAACGCGCGGCGCGACGTTTCAGAATTTTATGAATGTGTGTTGTCAGAATTTAAAACTTTGCTAGTTTTGAGGGTAATATTGATACTAAAATGTGTATTATAACTTACGATAATAGGGTATTTGACTATCATCGAATGCTTGTATTGTTTTGTAGACAAACACAAGTGCCAATAAAACAAAACATTTTTGTGAAAACAGTATTTAAGTAGCTTGTAACATGAGGCAAATATTAGTATTTTAAATGAAAGAGTGGGGACGTAGTGGGGACATCTTACCGTCTCTTTCACATCCGCACACTATAATGCACAGTGACGTCACTAATTTTGTTTTGCATCCCTACAAGATTTAAAACGTTTCTTACTTGTTTAATTCTGAATGGATTAACAAAATTTTTTGAAAATGAAAATGAAATTAATTTATTGAATCCATTAAAATGTTCAACATTGTTTAGATTCAGTCATTTTTTTGAACTACCACCCGGTTCGGAAAGCTGTTTTCACTAGAGAAGAACGGGCAAGAAACTCTAGTGTTGCTCTTTTCAAAACCAGTTTACAATGTAGTGATTATTACAAAAAATTCAAGTGGTGTAAATCAGAGCAGTTCATTAATAACTTGTTATGATATTTTTTGTTTTCTAGATTTTGGATATGGATAATTTTTGATGAATACAATAAAAAAAGAACCAAATACCCTATTATGTTATCCTTTATTATTTTTATATTTTTTCGTATTTTTTTAATACTACAATTGAGCTATATAATGCGCGTCGTGGATCGGTCAGGTTTATCTTATACTGTACTGTACAAAACAATATCGCTGTCCGCTGTAATTCATTCAGTTTTAATCAATAGATAGTTTCTGTGGCGCTGTTAGTTCGACGCCGGCTGTGTAACGTGAAGTCACGGGTTCGATCCCTGCATCAAGACATATATTTATGTGATCCACGGGTATTTGTTTCGGCTCTGGGTGTTTGTGGACAGAAGTCTCTCGCAAGCGCACTACAAACCAAAGTTGCCAACAAAATGTTGCCGACATAGGCCGGCGGCCTCACTCATTGGAAGTCAGAAAACTTTGTCGACGACTTGACAGCGGCTCGACATGACATGAGGAACATTTTTATGATGTATCGTCGGGCAACTGAGCAAAGCGCTTGCGTCGCCAACATGTCGGCGGGCAACACGTGCGGGCGCTTGTAGCCGACATGATTCTTTTCTTATAACCCGCCGGGTTGTGACCGAGGGATGTCTCACCCTGCCACTCTGTCTTGTTTCTGATACCCATGACCTAAGACTCGATCTTAATGTGGGGTCAGAACTATGTATGTGACTGTTGGGTGTACTTATTTTTATTTATTTATTCAAGGTTTATACGCATTTTTATTGCATAAGTGCACGGGCGAGGCTGAAGCGGGTCGCTAGTACATTATATGTTTTATTATCGTGTGAGTCAGCAACTTATAGCTCACCTGATGGCAAGCGATTTCCACCCACGAACATTCAGAACCAAACAACACCATAAATTACGAAGCGATGCTTTGCTTTCCACTGCTGATGATGTTAAGTCTCATAATGTCCAGCAGTTACTCTGGCTACAATGTCCTTCAAACCGGAACACAACAGTGCATTTACACTGCTGTTTTTTGGAGAAATACACATATGAGAAACCTACCACCAGTAGAACCTACCACAAGTAATGATAATAACTAAATAATATGTCAAAATAAGGTACAAAGGCAATGGCAATCTGACAGCCTCCGTGGCGCAGTTGGTTAGACGCCGGCTGTGAAACCAGAGGCCGCGGGTTCGATCCCCGCACCGAAACAAATGTTTGTGTGATCCACATGTATTTGTTTCGGGTCTGGGTGTTTGTGAGACCGAAAAGTCTCTCGTAGTTTCTGATACCCACGACACAAGACTCGATCTTAGTGTGGGGTCAGGACTATGTATGTGACTGTTGGGTGTATTTATTATTTATAATGAGCGGCCATATTGATTGAGCGTTTTCTTCCCGGCAGCCTTTCATTGAGTTCAGTTAAACTGAAGTCCAAGGTTACTAATGTACCTATGGTATGCAGGTTTTCTCACCATTTTTTCCTTTATTAAAGTGCGTAGTAATTGAATATACAAATGACTCAGACAACTCAGAGGTGTGCCCTGGGCTTGCAACTTGCGGACATCGTCTTGAGCCTTGGCAGTAAATTTTGTGTTTTTAGGGTTCCATACTGCCTCGATGGTTCAGTTGTACAGTATGATGTTTTACACAGAAGTAACATATTTAGCTATAACACTGATAAATTAGTTACTAATTTAAAGTGACTGCCTCGGTGGCGTAGTTGTACTACGGTATGGTTACAAAGCTGAGGTCTCGGGTTCGAGCCCCGGGTCGAGCAAAATGATATTGGATTTTCTATTAATTATCAGCGAGGACTCAGGAATTTATGATATGGCGATAGAGTCGCCCCCTATCACATCGTGGGACAGAACATACAAGGCAAAACGTGGGTGTCTTGTAGCACCTCTGCCTACCCCTTCTGGGAAAAAGGCGTGAGTTTAATTCAATGTATGTATGTATGAACATTAAGTTACCTATTTCAGTCATTGATGAGTATTTACAAAGCAAAAACAGATTCATAATAGGATTATTTTATTATCAGTCCGTCTGTCAAGGAAACCTACAAGGTATGTTCTTCCTATTAAATTATATTGCTTCCTAGAATTACAAAATTTAACTAAAAGCAAGGTTGCATATGTAAGTAGTAAATACATATTCAATTTCTCTCACCAAACATTAGTGTAAATGCACTGTTGTGTTCTGGTTTGAAGGACATTGTAGCCAGAGTAACTACTGTACATAATGGGACATAAGCGCAGAGAAATGCCAAGCATTGTTTTGTAATTCATGGTGTTGTTTGGTTTTTCTCCTGTCCATGAGCGGTCATATTGCGCGGAGAATGGCGTTTGTTTTCTGTCAAGCCTATTCTCAAAGTCACCAGTCTAAAGTATTATTGTGGTTCTATCCTTTTACACAGAAGTAACATATTTAGCTATAACACTGATAAATTAGTTACTAATTTAAAGTAGAGAACTAACAAGCTCTTTTTTGTAACATGAATGTGAAAACTTTTAAATGGTTAATAGATTACAAAATTGTATTGTAATTAGACATAAGAAACTGTATGTTTTCCTAATAAAATAAATAAAATGCACCTTTTAACTTGTTCCGAGAATATAACTTTTATCCATACATGCAAGATAAATTGTGTGACTAATGATGGTGGTTTCAAAGGAAACATTGTTTTTTTTAAGACAGACCAATTTATCACCCAGGTTTTTTTATTCATATGTTATTTGTAATATCTTGTGTTCAGAAAAGTTAACGTGGAATCAACTTGATGTATATCTTTTAAAAATAAAGAAAAAAAAATTATGTCTCCTTCTAAAGTCAGACTTAAAATTTAAAATAAAAAATGACATAACTGGGAGTCACAGGACTTTCAGAATGTTATTATAATATATAGCTACTTCTCAGGGAAGTTCTTAGGAATATATAGCAGTACATACAAACAGTCACAAACTAAAATAAAACGTTGAAACTAAATATTCCATAAATGATAAAACGCTGGCTGAAAGAAACAGGAATTTTAAGGCAAAAGAAAATAAAAAAAAATAGCCACTTTTTAACACAAGCAAAGGATATTAAAGTATTAAACCACACGAAAAATACAAGTGAATTTTATAATACTTAGGTGTATTTATAAATTATTAAGAATTATAATATTCGTGTTTTAACATAAAAAATATCTATTATTGTAGTTGTATTATTTAATTTAATTCATTTTGGTTCATCAAATATAAATACTGGTCTATATTACAAAACTACTGTGTGTTACACTCAATCTATTACATACTCATATAAAAACCTGATCCATGCATAAACAAACAATAAACGAAGAAAAATCGTGCCATCGGTGACCCAGAATACAATTTCGCAATAATAAAATAATTTATTCACAACTCACCTTTTTGCTTAGCATCACTGTATCACAATTTAAATTCCTTGGTCAAAAAAAATATTTTAAAAAATTGTCTTCACAACACTTATAAACACTACAGCCTAGACTACGATTAAATGTTTACGCATTCTTAAAAATATTTTTTAATAAATCGATGCATAAATTTGTCCTATATTTTTTGTTTACGTGTGTTTTGTGAGTGGATGCTGAGTTAACTGGTATGTGTATTAGGCTGCACAATGAGTCACATGACGTTAATTCAGCATATAAACAATTTAAATGAATAGTTTGATGACACCGCTACGATGGTGTAATGTAGGCAAGTAGAATTTTCGCATGTTCTCATGTCAAATGTCAGCCAGTGTGGCTGTGCTTTGGTAACAAAAATTACTGTCTCGTTATTTTTCTTTACATTCTACTGTTACTTAGGTAACTTTCAATACCTACTGTAGTACAAATTAAAACTGAATGCTGGCAGGTACAGAAATAACGGTTTCGAAAGAGAATATTAAAGGTAGCAATGTCTATGTCTGAATAATGAAATCACATTTTTATGTGGTAGAGCCATGCTGTAGTCAGTCATGACTCATCACTCAGCATGACTGGGCAGGCTCATCCGTGGTGGTACCACTCTCAGGAGATCGAAGTGAAGCGACAGCCTTGATGACGCGTTTCGTTCGGTGAGTCAGATTGCCAGGTGCCCAATTCCCCTTTTCTCTTTCCATCCATTTCCTTCCACTATTACTATATAGAAAAATATCTTATGGATCGTATTGCAATAATTAATAAATACACCTAACAGTTACATACATAGTCCTGACCCCATACTAAGATCAAGTCTTGTGTCGTGGGTAATAGAAACTATGAGAGACTTTTCGGTCTCACAAACACCCAGACCCGAAACAAATACCTGTGGATCACACAAACATTTGTTTCGGTGCGGGGATCGAACCCGCCGCCTCTCGTCTAACCAACTGCGCCATGGAGGCTGTCAAATGAGTTCAAACTTCGCTTATTCTCATAAAATGGGTGGTTAAATTATATAATTTTTATCTTAGGATCGCCACAAATTTGTGTAATGTCCCAGTGCCGACCGTGGACGTATTATACAATATATGGACGTACTATTTGTACAGTACGTACATGCTCAGTGCTTAATACGTTTAAAAATATAAGACGCTGATCATTAAGTCTTTACCGTATTTCGTATTCAGTAAATAAAGACTACCACTTTCCACTATATATAATGCTATTTAGTAACTATAATAGCCCTGAATCCGAACTTAGGAGTTGAAATAAAAATCCAAACAATATGTCTCATTGTACACCATTTTCTACTAAAACTTGTTAATTTATTAACCTGCAGCCCTGAATTAAAGTGTCAATAAAATGTCAATGTCTTTAATGCGGTCCGTTGTACGCAAAACTATTTCTAAAGTTAAATAATATTTAGTGAAATCAAACACTATAATATTATGTAAATTAATTCATATACTTTAAGATCTATGTATAAAATTTCATTACTTGAAATTACTTCATTAATACTTCATTACTTAAATGAAATAAATCATTATTTAAAAGCATGGATGATGGAATTCGGACCATCGCCTTTGTACATCGGACCGTGATGACATTTTCAATTGCAAATGTCAAAAAAATTAAGCCTATCATTTGTTAGAAGTTCTGTGTGTATAAAGTTATCAATTTATCACTATTTACTACTTTATGCTACGTAATGGCTTCTCCGGCGGACGTCCGCGCGTTATTCGAGACTCGTTTGCGGGAGACCAACGCTGAATTCCACCCGGCGGACTTAGAGCGGGCGAAGGATGAAAAATACCTGAAACGAATTCTCGCTCATTGTGAAAAGGATGTTAAGGAATCGTCGGATATGCTGTGGGATATTCTGACTTGGAGGAAGAGTGTCGGCGCTTCGGATATCAACGAGAGTAATATCCGCCTCGACTACATCAAAGAAGGTATGTTTTTTCCCAGAGGAAGGGATGTAGATGGTTGTCTACTGCTAATTTTCAAGTCAAAAATGCACATCAAAGGCCAGAGAGATTACGACGACCTGAAGAAAATCATGATATACTGGTTCGATAGGGTTGAAAGAGAGGAGAATGGTAAGAAAATATCAATTTTCTTTGATATGGATGGCAGCGGACTCAGTAACATGGACATGGACTTAGTTAAATACCTAATTACACTCTTCAAATGCTATTATCCGTATTTTCTGAACTATATAGTGATTTACAACATGCCCTGGGTCTTATCCGCTGCGTTCAAAGTCGTAAAAACATTACTCCCAGCAAAAGCGGTGGAGAAAATGAAATTTGTCACAAAAGATACATTAAAAGATATAGTTACACCAGAACAAGCTCTAACATGCTGGGGAGGAAAGGATAACTATGTATTCGAATTCATTCCTGAGAACCGTACTGAACACACTCCAAAGAAGGTAACATTTGCTGAACAGGGCGATGGGCAACACTCACCGGGAGAGATGCTACGACTCGTACCGAATGATACAATAGTATTTAAATATGAAAATGATGATATATCCGGACAGTTTACGATCACCAATATGGATGAGAGTGCCATATCATTCAAGATCCGTACTACATCTCCGGAGAAGTTTAGAGTACGACCCAGCTCAGGGACTTTACCTCCAGGAGGAGTGCAAACCGTGATAATAGTAGTACAACCTGGGTTCCACCTCCGCACCGTAACTAAAGACAGATTTTTAGTCATGTCAGTTCAGATACCCAAGATAGATCTATCACAAAAAGATCTTGCTGATGTATGGCAGAATTCGACCAGCAGCAAAGTTGACGAGTACCGTCTCAAATGCCACTTCCCGGAGAAAGATTTGCCTAAAAACGGCAATGTTGTGGAGAAGATTCCGGAGAAAGATACTGTTACAAACACACTGAATAAACTGCAAGCTAACTATGAAATTTTGCAACGTCAATTACACAAGCTGAAAGTATTCCAGTTCCTAACTTTGATGATGACGTCTATAGCCGTTGTGCTCGGTTACCTGATCTACAAGAATACCAGTGAAGAGGGACGGTACTGTGAGCGGATGTAGCCCATAAACTTAGTGGTTTTTGAAGCCACTCTTGAAGCTGAAACGGTGCTTTGTTGCTTCCTAGCGGGGATTTTTACGGTGAATGTGATCATGTATTTCGTGTATATGGAAGTGGTTTCCAAGATTGAGAAGTTGAAGGTAGTGGAACTGCATGGTTCAAGTGGTTACGAGCAAGACTAAATAAAAACATCACATTAGCAGTAAGTTAGTTTTAGACTTGCCATTTTCATTAAATAAATACACCCAACACTCACATACATAGCTTGGACACCACTTTAAGATTGAGTCTTGTGTCGTGAATCAGAAATTATTAGATTGTTTTGTTTGAAAAACACCCAGATCCGAAACAAATACCTGTGGATCACACAAATGTTTGTCTTGGTGCGGGGATCGTAGCGGCTTCTCGTTTCACAACAGGCATATTACCAACTGTCTTACATATTTTGTAAACAATTTATTAGAGATTTCAATGGTTTAAATACATATAAATATGATTGTCTTCGTAGCTGGTTGGTTATTCTGGCTATGAAACACGTATGATCCCAGTCTCGCCTAATGTTTGGTACACAGGTATTTCAGATCTGGGTGTTTATGAGACCGAAAAGTCCAATGGTCTTATTCATAGACAGATTTAAAACCTAGTTTAGTTATCAAATGTTTTGTCTTCTTCGCTTAAACTAAATTCTAAAGTTGAAAAGGAACAAAACATTTGATATCTAAATTGGCTTTTAAATTGCTATGAATAAGGCTGTTATAGTTTCTGACAAACAATGCTTGCATCTTAGTGTAGTCAAGACTATGAGAGTTGGGTATATTTATCATAACTACCTTGTATTAGCCAAATCATATTTTTTATTTCCTTAAATATTTTATAGTCATTATACATTAATATTTTATTCACTGTGTGTCATACTTCTTGCTAAGTATGAAAATGTGATTCAATTTAGCTGTCACTGAAAAATAAGTAGATTTTTCACTTGTGTTCTAATGGCTGTTAATGTTCAGAAAAAGCACAAATTTTAAAAACTTGGGGGTACATATATATCATGCTATTTTCGGGTTAAAACCTTCTAGTACATTTATTTACTCATATCAAATGTCGAATTAATGAAGTGTTGACAAGTGTCTCATGGAGATTCATCGACATTAAAACGAAGTTACTACAATTTTAATACAAAGAATTGCAGGATATATTAAATATGTAGATGCCCTGCTTATTATAAGTAAAATTGAAGTCTTGCTTGTAAAATTAATTTATAAATACGGTGGTTAAAAACTTTAATATAGCATTATATGGAATAAAACGGTTGATAATTTTAAATATTGTATATATTTTCAACATATATTATTGATATTGGAAGCACTTATTGATTTGGTGTTCTTACTTTGACCCTTAATTTTGTCTTGCATCCCTTTGCCATATTATTTTAACATTTAAACCTACTTACAAAGATTATCTATAACAAATATATTTTATAGTTTATAAACTAACATGATTTTGGAAATATAGTGGTACATACTTAGAAAGAATTAAATATAAAGAGAAATATTAAATGCCCAGAGTCTGTAAAAGTAGATTCATGATGGAGCTATTAATAATGTTTTTATTTATATAAATCTTCTTGCAAATTGTTATTGACTCCGTAGGGTCAATATAGACCCGTTTGGATATCAATGCGCTAAATAGAGGATTTTTAGTAAAAACAACAGTGTTAATGCACTGTTGAGTTTCGGTTTGAAGGACATTGTAGTCAGAGTAACTACTGGACATATGTTAAGTCTCAACATCTTATGTCGCAGGATGGCGAGCGCTATTCCATAGCAAGCATTGCTTTGTAATTTATGGTGTTGTTTTGCTACTGTCCATGAGCGGTCGTATCGTTTACCATCGGGCGAGCGGCACGCTCGTCTCGCCATTCATCACAATAATAAAAAGGATAAATTTTATCCATGAATTTAGCTTGTCAATCGATACAGATGCATTACCATAAAAACATTTATTTTTTCTATTCCTTGGTAACAGTACATTTTTCTGTATGTCTTTTAACCTAAGTCCTTTTCTATACCACTTTTAAAATATATATTTTTCATAATGTTAGGTTGAGTAAACCGAGAAAGCGTAACAAATGTACTTTCGCATTTATATTTTAGTTTTCTTACAAATAAGATCAATTTGTTGTTTCCAATTTCACTACAATAAGGTAATATAAAATCTATAGTTTATTTATAAATAGATTTTACTGAAAATGTTGTTTTACTATTGGTTGGTTCGGGTCAAAAAATATAACGAATTTTAATTATTTTAAAACCATGCTTAAATGGGTTAATTGTTTTAATTTTTGTAATTTTTTTTCTCTTGTTGAGGTAGGTTTAAAAAAAAGAAAATTGTCACAAAAAACCTGTATTCTCTGATGGGGTAGGCAGAGGCTATTTTCGTCGCATGATGAAGGAGGCGAATCATTGTTAGCATAAACTCGGGTCCCGGGCATCTCGTAAGATTTTTCAATGCAAAAAACACCCATCAGTCACATACATAGTCCTGACCCCACACTAAGATCGAGTCTTGTGTCGTGTATCAGGAACTACGAGAGATTGTTCAGAGCAGAGCTATCTTTAATAATTATATCAATTTCTCCTTTATTTTACAACCAATTTTCAATGTCAATTCAAATGAATTGTCTAATTTAAAAAAATTACCGCTTCCGTGGCGCAATTGGTTAGACGCCGGCCGTGAAACGAGAGGTCGCAGATTCGACCTTGTTTCGGGTCTGGGTGTTTGTGAGAGTGAAAAATCTCGTAGTTTTTAATACAACACAAGACTCGATCTTAGTGTGGGGTCAGGGCTATTTATGTGACGGTTAGATGTATTTTATTTATATACTAGCGGCTCGGCCCGGCTTCGCCCGGGTGAAGATAGTTTTTGAGTCCAGTCCACATCGACAACATATCATGGTTTTCGCAGCGCACGCGATGTAAATAATATTATAGGCATTTTTTTACACCTTGGGTAACATTATTGTAGTTTTAGTAAGGATCCTTTTTTTTCCTTGCAATTAAAATAACCTATATTAATCAGTGATAATTTAGCATTCGAATGGTGAAAGAATTTTTAAAAACGGTCCAGTACTTTTTGAGCCAATTCGTTACAAACATACTTACATACAAATCTTTCCTATTTATAATATTAGTATAGATAAATGTGTTAAACTATATTTTTTACTAAACATTCTTAAAGGAATTTTCCCTATTGTGTCGAAAGATTATTATCTGCATGAACTGTTTGGATCCCCTACATTTAACAGGTGCATTTTCACAATGGTAAAACTAGAATGTTTCATAATTACGTACATTAGGCAATATTATCGGTTACCTTGTTGGCTTATCTTTAATGTTGCAATGAGACTACAATTACCATACTTAGTATTGGTAAATTGCAGCTTTTATCTATTCAAATATTGTACTCTCAACCTGGTTTCTTTTGGGTACTTTCTATACTTTTCTCGATTTTAAATAATATGAATAAATCAGTTAGAACTATAAGTTCTTACTGCTACTATCGTCAATTTAAAGGTAGCTTAGAACAAAAGCACCTCCGTGAACTTCTTACATTCCTGGTATTTAAATAACTTCATCATGTCGCTTTTTTTCGACAGCCTCCGTGGCGCAGTTGGTTAGACGCCGGCTGTGAAACGAGAGGCGGCGGGTTTAATCCCCGCACCGAAACAAATATTTGTGTGAACTACAGGTATTTGTTTCAGGTCTGGGTGTTTGTGAGACCGAAAAGTCTCTCGTAGTTCCTGATACCCACAACATAAGACTCTATCTTAGTGTGGGGTCAGGACTATGTATGTGACGGTTGGGTGTATTTATTATTATTTTTGGCTGTAGGTGTGCGCGTGCATCGTAAAAGTTTCCAAAGAATTCCAAAAGAAGTACAACTTCAAAAAGTAAAGTTTTCTAAGCCAGAGACAAATATTAATTTATCAATGTGTTGTGACAATGTGTCTCGTAATTTGTGATACACTTGTATGTAGTGTGGGGTCAAGATGGTATGACTTTTGGGTGTATTTTTATATTGTTTTGTTTTATATAGAATTTAATAAAATGTTAGTTTCAGGTTTAAACTTTAAAGAGAATAATATATAGTAAATTATTTAAATATTGAAATGGTCTTTTATGGGCAAATAAAAGATGTTCGACAGAAAATGACGCAAAAAAAATTGTATATTTTTAACATCATCGTGGAAAACTTTAGATATATAACCTGAACCACACAATAGAACATAAAAAGACTATTATACATATATTATGTATATAAAGCAAAACTTGAGACACTCCTCATACTTTGGCCTATATTACTAATCGCAGTTAAAATAATATTTAGTAGCTAAAAACATATATTGGCGTAGAATATTGGTGTTTGTAAGATATCAGATATGTATTGTTTTGTAAACACATTTTTGAAGTGAACTTTTTTAAATTGCAGTCGATTATTTTGTGTTTAAGTAGATGTTCTATTTTACAAAGTCCCTTTGTTTATATAGAGTGTGTATGTTGTTTGATATAAGATTTTTTTGTCATATAAGACTCGTCAAAAGCATAAAAAACGGACTTCGTTTGATGCATCCACTGCGTACTTTTTGTGGAGCAATATGTCCAAATGTTGTTCAGCAACATCTGATAACAAAATGTTACTTATTGTTAGTTCATGTTACCGTGTTATGTGTTAAATAGTGTTACCGAACATTTGATAACAATAGGTAACATTGTTATATTTTATATTATTCTTTGTTATTGACTGCCTCGGTGGCTGCAAAATCCCGGGTCGGGCAAAGTGATATTGGATTTTTCTATTCATTATCAGCCCGGAGTCAGGGATTTGGGCCCGATATGGCGTAGGCTCATATAACATCGTGGGACGAAACATACAAGGCGAAAGGTGGGTGTCCTTGTGGCGCCTCTACCTACCCCATCTGGGATAAAGGTGAGATTATGTATGTCTTCTTTATTATTTTCTGTTATTGGCGGGAAAGGCATATGAAACATTCAACAAATAGTAAGTGGCACGAAATATAGAATGTTATATGTTACCTTGTTCACAATATTGCTCCACAAAAGGATGTGTATGCGTCATAAAATAGAACAACTACTAGATACACTATTCAGGCTAAAAAACAGTGTTTATAGTTTAAATTAATATTGTAAGGCTCAGTTGCACAAACTAACTTTACCCATGCCTTTGACTTTGAAAACGTCAACCCCATACATTAGCAATGTCAAATACGTCACAAATGTATGGCGATGACATTGTTAAAGTCAAAGGTAGGGGTAAAGCTAGTTTGTGCAATTGGCCCTAAGTGTATTTATAAATATAGTTCAACATTCCAAATGTAAAAATGTAGACAAAGATTGTAAATGCTTTAATAAAAACTGTTTTGAGAAATTGGAGGGAAAGCTTTTTATTTTTTATTGCAACTGCAATAAGGTTCCAATTTAAATCTTCAGCGATTAATCGACGGCGCATAATATTGCCACAGAGCGTGGCGGTAGTCACTTCCACTTGTTTTCTCTTCCGTGTCTAATGCAAAGTATTGTACCTTGGACTTCTAAGAGGGGACTTTATAAAATTCAAGCACGATTTTTATTATTTCAATTGACAGACTCCGTGGTGCAGTTGGTCAGACGACAGCTGTGAAACGATCCCCGCACCGAAACAAATATTTGTGTGATCCACAGGTATTTGTTTTTTTTTTTTTTATTGCAATGAATGACGAGACGAGCCTGCCATTCGCCTGATGGTAAGCGATACGACCGCTCATGGACAGTAGCAATACCAAACAACACCATGAGTTACAAAGCAATGCTTGGCATTCCACTGTGCTCGCCATCCTGAGACATAAGATGTTAAGTCTCGATATGTCCAGTAGTTACTCTGGCTACAATGTCCTTCAAACCGGAACACAACAGTGCATTTACACTGCTGTTTGGCGGGAGAAATAAACATTGCGGTGGTACCTACCCAGGCGGCCTCTCACATATGAGAGACCTGCCACCAGTAAATTTGTCTCGGGTCTGGGTGTTTGTCCCTGATATCCGACACAAGACTTGATCTTGATGTGGGGTCAGTACTATGTATGTGACTGTTGGGTGTATTTAATTATATATTTTTTTGCGTTAAATTTTCATATTATTGTTAGAGTGCCTAATATGGTGTCGAGTATGATGATGTCACATTATGACGTAAGGTGCTATCGGTCGCCTACTGTAGAAATAGCATTTATTAACTGTCGGAAATATCTGTGGACCTGAATAATTGACGTCATTGGAACATAAGTTCAGCAAATTCATAATATGGGTTAAACAAATAGAATGAAAATAGAAAAACGAATAAAAAATAGAATTCGCATCCATCTCAAAACGTTTTAAATGTAAAATAACAGTAGATAGGGGAACACAAAAAAAATGAAATGTGAGCCGCATTCCAGCTAGGTTCACAGATATTTCCGACAGGTTATACGTAATAATGTGCTTTAGAAACAATAATATACGTAGTTATTGGTATTGGGGTATTATAAGACCTCATTAAATGTATTACTACCTCGGTGGCGCAGTTATGCTACGGTTCGATTACGATAGAGTCTACGGTTCGAATCCTAGATCAGGCAGTGATGTTGGATTTTCTATCCATTTTCCCGGATTCAGAAATTTGTGACCGATATGGATATCAAATCACTATCACATCGTGGGACGAAACACACAAGGCGAAGCGTGGCACCTTATACTGTGTGTTTTCTGTAAAAAAAGTAGATATAGGTACTTGAATTTTTCAAGAAGGCGTGGATGGCCAAATTCGGAAGTATGAGGAATAGCCAAAAATACTGAATGGAGTCACGAGCCCGATTTTGATGAAAACTAAAACTGCATACTTGGATTTTTGATAAATCAATATTCCTAGCGAGGAACCGAACCCAATGATTTTGGAAAAAATTACGTGCTATATTTTTCCACCTTTCGGTAACGTTGCTAATAAGGATCAAATTCTGGTAAGTAATGACATACGAAAAACTTTATACTAGCAATATTAGGCATTGAACTGTATCTATGTCAGATATTTTAGTACATGACTCCCATTATCGCTCATTGGTTGCCCTAATTTGGATAGATAATTGAATTTAGTTACTAATTAGATAAAATAATTAGTCTCTAGGGTGGTATTTATCTGTGTGGTTTCTAGGCTATGTTTTTAGACGCATTTCGTCATAATTAAATAATAAATACACCTGACACACACTGCCTCGGTGGCGTAGTTGTATTACGGTACACACACAATCGAGTCTTGTGTCGTGTATCAGAAATTTAGAGACTTTTCAGTCTCACCCGAAACAAATACCTGTCGATCACACCTTTCTTATCGCTGTGAATGGCGAGACGAGCATGCCATTCACCTGATGGTAAGCGGTACGACCGCTCATGGTCAGTAGCAAAACCAAACAACACCATGAGTTACAAAGTATTGCTTGGCACTCCTCTGCGCTCGTCATCCTGAGACATAGGTCACTGTGATGGGCCCTTAACCGCTGAGTACGGTCGCCATCCGACCGGAAATCCTGCCACCAGCATTTAAGCCTGATACCACCCATAGATGTAGTATAACAACATCTATGATACCACCCATAGATGTAGTATAACATAGATCGGCAATGTATCATTTTGAGTGAAACCAAAACGAGAATACGATAGTGTGCGTGAAGTTTGCATGTGTGCGTGACAGATAATGCTGCGCCATGCTCTGTCGATACTATCATATCGATATACCTAACGGCCCAACCAATAAAACAAAATTTTATAGATATATATGAGACATTTCATGGTATTTTAACAGAAAAATAATGATTGTGTTTATTTCAACACAGATACGTAAACACAAGTCAATAAAGATAAATCGTCATATTTGAGAATAATTTTATTTGACAAGTTTTGTAAAGCATTCCTTATAATAATATCGAATGTTCTATTGTTTTATTAGAATGGCAGCCTCCGTGGCACTGTTAATTTGAAACCGGCTCAGAAATGGTAAATTACGCACACGAAATATTAATTAATATTTAACAAATATCAATAGTGAATAAATAAAGTGAAGTAATAACTGTTATTATAGAATTGATGTTATACTACGAGATTATAAAATGAAGTGAAACCTCTATGGTTATTGACTATTTTTATCGACATAATATTATTGATCGAAACTGTCAATCAATCTCTAGCAAATGTTGGTTGAAATTATTATAAATTCACGTATATGATATCATTTTATATAGGCAATGGATGCTTTCTACGCATTTAAATAATGAATAAGGACATTCTGTTCTACCGATATACATACAAGGTTTGTCTTACAATTCTACAATATTGTCACTAAACAACATTGAAAAAAGTGATACGATCTTATGAAAAACTATGATTATTCGGGTTTTTACACTAAAATCAATCACATCCAGGCACTGGACAACTCACCATAATAAATTACATTTAATAAAAGTAGCTCAGTACTGAAATATTAAATAAATCAAGAAAATAAGCGAAATTTGTCGTTCGCTTAAATAACATATTTTCACACAAATCTCTATAGAACGCTCTCCGTGTAAACGCATGGTCGCATCATGCGTCTCGCTTTAATGTATGATTTAAATCATTCTATCTCTTTCACATTGCCGATCTATGTTATGCTACATCTATGATACCACCACACTGGCCTTATAAATAATAATAAATTTTATTATCTGAAATTGTTTACAGGTTCCTTAAATAGTAATTTAATTACGTAATTAATTAATGAATAATTTCTTTACAATAGTTGTATAGAACAGCTTGAATTATTGAAGGACTTCTCACACTAGGCAGGGCCTGTATCGTGAGATGTATTTTTTTAAATTTATTAGTTTATGTAATTTTACTTGTGTGTAGGTATTGATAGTCAATCACCACTCACTATAACGGTGAATAGGCATAGTCATAAAAACCTACATACAATAGCGGTTTGTAAGTATTTCTATGGTAGGTACGTCATCTACGAACCCACACTAAGCCAGCGGGGTGGACTATATGGCCTAACCTTTTAATCGTACTCTAGATTGTAGGCTGATACAGACGAAATAAAAAAAACAACCTCAAAAAATATTTTATTTGTTAGTAAAAACTACTGATGACACCATACTGCCCACTTTCCCGCCAAACCTAAACTGGGGGGTCGGTATAACGCATTTTAACTTCATCTTCTCTGAAAAATGCTTTATCAGTTCCTCTTCTGTCCAATTGCATGAGGTTATTACGAAAAACCCTGAAATAAAATAGAAAATATTTATTTCAATCTCAGCAACTCATATTTAGTTTGTAAACCATATTGACAACAATTATTGTCAGACAATTGTCCAATTCCCCTCTCCTCTTCCCATCCTTTTTCTTTTCTGCTATTCTTCCAGTCTGATGGTCCAGCAACATATCTATGACCCAAGATGTTCATGTGTGATCACTTACCATCAGCTGGCCTGCAGGCTCAATAGGCGAGACGAATGATTTTCAAATTATATTCTAAAATATGGGCACACATTTATTATATACGAAAAAATCTATATTTCAAGAATTAACAAAGGCTTAACACAGTTTTAAGCCATTTTTCTAATAATTTTTCAATAGTGCACTAAAAACGCTAGCAGGTGTCATGGCGTCCGCTTTGATGTCACTACTAGGTAAACATGTCATTGTGTACTACTTAGTCTGTGGTCTATGCGCAGCGATTGCGTCATGTTTACATAGGCGTGACATCATGCGTTGTGAAGAGCGTTTTTGTCAAAATGGCCGATTGCTATATTTTGTACTTTGATTTTATTTAAAATCTTATTAATCTCCAAGTATAGATTAAAACTGAATTATCATTTGAAATCCTTGTAATACGTATTTTCTCTTAAAAACATAAAATCTTTAATTTTTTGATACTGTCGTCTCGCCTATTGCCAGCCTCTTCTTTAAAATCAATTTAATTGTTTTAGACGGGACATCCTTTGGCCAGATGGCGGGACGACTTGCACAAGAGGGCCGGCAGCGACTGGATGCATAAAGCAGCAGACCAGGCTCTGTGGCGTACCTTGGGAGAGGCCTATGTCCAGCAGTGGACTAGAACGGGCTGATGATGATGAATTGTTTAGAAATGATATTGAATGTGTTTTTAAAAGCAGTCCACTTGAATTTAAAACATATGAATGAGCTCCGAGCCTGTAATTAGGTCATGTTCAATTGATTTTCTCCTGCTTCTCAACAAATTATAATTTACTTTGAAGCCAAATTTACACAGGGAGTTTCTCACCTCAAACATACTATCATCGTAAGGATATAAAAAAGTTGCATCGTGTAAACATTTGTCAGAACAATTTAATCTATGGCGGTTATGTCATGCGATAATCGCATACGATCTCGCCGCGAGAAACTCTCGTGTAAATGGCGCTTAAGGGAATTTCTATACTTACCACCTTCAGATAACATTTGATAAACCTGATCTATATACTTTTCTCTGTGGTACTTCGGGTTTTCTGGATTCAGTGATATTGCGTCATAAGTCCCTTTGTCGTGAACCATGCTAAATTTCCCAAGCTTTGACGCATCACTTGAAGTTATATCAAATACCTGGAATAATGATAAATTCAAATTAGGCTTTTTACTGGTGGTAGGTCTCATATGTTAGATGCCACCTAAGTAGGTACCACCGTAATGTCTATTTCTACCGCCAAACAGCAGTGTAAATGCACTATGTTCTGGTTTGAAGGACATTGTAGCCAGAGTAACTACTGGACATAATGAGACTTAACATTGTAAACCATAATAATGCTACACCATTGTGTCTATTATATTATGCCGTGTATCCTTCGTTGGAGATCCTTAAATAAATAAAATAAAATTAAAATAAAACATCTTAAGTCTCATTGCTTGGTTTTGCCACTTTCCATGAGCGGTGGGATACCATCATGTAAATGGTATGCTCTCAATCCAATTGTCGGTTGTACCATACTGTCTCAGCCCATATATGGGGCATTTCACGTGAAGCGGGCAGCAAAAAAAAAGTGAGGTTCCAGAATTTGTTCATGTTCTGTTTATCTGTACTCCTGGAGGGTATGAATGTGAACACGAAATATTTTTTTCGTATGTGGTATAGTTTTTGAGTTATTGATGTTGAAAGAATTGGAAAAGTTAGTGAAAGGGTTTTTTGGAGGCGATTTTTTTAATTGAAGATATTAGCAATAAAATACTATATATATCAGATTATGTAGTTAAAATACAGTTCTTTATTATTTCTAATCGAGATTAGAAATTACTTTTTTTTTTCTTATATTAAACCGGAAGTAAATGTTTCAAATCAGAATTTGAATAACTTGGCACGTAAAAAAATTAATTATTTTTATTGTAAAATAAAGCTAATAATATATTAATTTTACATTAAAAGTTGTAGAATGTTATCTTTATAAGTTTAGGAGATACAAGAGTAAAAGTACATAGATGTCGCACTGAGCGTAGTACCAGACGCTCGCGTAGGTCGCCCAGTCAGCAGTAAGGCAGCGTCTATCTGCCTTATTCATAGACGAATTTTATTTAGTTATCAAACGAATGTTTTGTCTCTTTCGAAAGACTTTAGAATTCAGTTTGAACGACGGAGACAAAACATAAGATAAGTAAAATAGGTTTTTAACCTGTCTATGAATAATGGCCCATAAGTTATAAATTAATTTAAAAAATCGCTTTTATATTGTCTATATAGGCAATCATATTGTCATGTATAAATCCCACAGAGGTAAGTAGAATCAGATTTGGCTAGCATGGCTTTAAATATATTATATAAACTGGCTCGGAGTAATAATTAATTTTAAAAAATGTGGATATATTTATAATAATGTATTTTATTATATTATTATAGTAAATAAAACAAACAAGATAATACATTATTGAAGATTAGTACTATTTAGTTAAATGAAAAATCAGCACTGTGAGAAACAGCCGTTTATTACTGCTCAAATGAGGAAATTCAACGGATTACCAGGAACTCAAAACTCTTTCGTACGGCGAACCCTCAACTGCAGAACTAATAATTGGAAAACGTATCAGTTCCGAGGTTGATTCTAATTCTAAAACATTAAAAATAATTAAATAGTACTAATCTTTAGTCCTCGAAACCGACGAGCGTGTATGCAAAGATTAATAATGTGTATCTTATTTGTTTTATTTATTATAAAATATATATAAATATATCCACATTTTTTAAAATTAATTATTACTCCAAGCCAGTTCATATATATTTAAAGCCATGCTAGCCAAATCTGATTCTACTTTCCTCTGTGGGATTCATACATGACAATATGTTTGCCAATATAGACAATATAAAAGCGACTTTTTAAATTAATATATAACTTATGGGGCGTTATTCATAGACAGGTTAAAAACCTATTTTAGTTATCTAATGTTTTGTCTCCGTCGCTCAAACCGAATAGGGTATTTGACTATCATCGAATGTTTGTATTATTTTGTAGACAAACACAAGTGCCATTTTAACAAAACATTTTTGTGAAAACAGTATTAAAGTAGCTTGTAACATGAGGCAAATATTAGTATTTTAAATGAAAGGGGACGTAGTGGGGATATCTTACCGTCCCTTTCACACCCGCACACTACAATGAACTATAATGCACAGTGACGTCACTAATAAAACGTTTCTGACTTGTTTAATTCTGAATGGATTAACAAAATTCTTTGTTAGCTAGATTTTGGATATGGATACTTTTTGAATAATACAAGAAAAAAAAAGAGTCAAATATCCTATTCTAAAGTCTTTCGAAAGGGACAAATCATTCGTTTGATAACTAAATAAAATTCGTCTATGAATAAGGCAGATAGTCGCTGCCTTACTGCTGACTGGGCGACCTACGCGAGCGTCGGGTACCACGCTCAGTGCGACATCTATGTACTTTTACTCTTGTAGCTCCTAAACTTATAAAGATAACATTCTACAACTTTTAATGTAAAATTAATATATTATTAGCTTTATTTTACAATAAAAATAATTAAAAATTTTACGGGCCAAGTTATTCAAATTCTGATTTGAAACATTTACTTCCGGTTTAATATAAGAAAAATAAAAGTAATTTCTAATCTCGATTAGAAATAATAAAGAACTGTATTTTAACTAAATAACCTAATACCTATAGTATTTTGTTATTAATTTTTTCAATTAAAAAAATCGCCTCTAAAAATCCCTTTCATCAACTTTTCCAATTCTTTCAACACTAATAACTCAAAAACTATGCCACATACGAAAAAAATATTTCGTGTTCACATTCATACCCTCCAGGAGTACAGATAAACAGAACATGAACGAATTCTGAAACCTCACTTTTTTTTTGCTGCCCGCTTCACGTGAAATGCCCCATATGGTAGACATGAGCCATGAGGGCATGAGCCTCCTCTACAATCGAGAGTATGATTGACAGAGATTAAACCATATAGTCTACCATGCTGGCCTAGTGCGGGTTGGCAGACTTTACATACCTTAAAAATTATTACAAATTGCTAGGGCATGCATTATAACCATGAATGAAAACATTGTGAGGAAACAGTACCAAATATTGTAATTTTGGCTATAGTTCCTACCTCAAATTTAATGTGAGGGAAATCTTTTTTAACAACTTTCTCGGCGAGTGTAATAGCTTCTTGGCAGTAATCCACTCCTAAAAGATTTGTGAAACCCTCTCTAGCCAATTCTGATAGTGTGTAGCCATTGCCGCATCCTGTAATGAAATTTCAATCAAATCCTTAAGAATCTTTGGGTAAGGCTATTTGTTAATACTTTCTGGGGCTGAAGAGGGAGTTAACATATCAATTTAAAAATGAGAAGTTTTGTTATTAAGGGATTAAATATACAAATAAATACTTGAAGCATAATAATGTCATATTAATGGTAACAGTACATTTAAAAAAAAAGGAGAGTAACCATGGAATAGAACTCTCAATGTAATTAATTTATTACAATGTTAATTGTCCTTAGTTTGTGAGATTTACTCCATTTTATGTATCAGACAGTATGCATGAACAGTGGACTGTGGAGGCCAGGGTTCTCTTCCTAGATTATGTAATCCACATTATGACTTTTTCAGCTTGCGAAGTCTAATTGTCTGGGACTGCAATTTACCAATAGGTTTTACCAATCACATCAATCACACAATTCGGGTGAAAATAAGCACCAGTAAAAATAAGTATTATTTCTGCTTCTTTCTAAAAGCAAACAGTTGTAAGCATATCGAAGCAGCATTCAAAAGTGAAAGATAAATACCTAAATCAATAACAGGGCTGTTTCTGTCCAAATCGCAGTTGCAAATCCATTTAATAACTCTGTAGGCGCTGTCTTCACCGAACCACACGTCTCCAGGGTCGCCATGTTCGTCGAAATTAACTATTTCTTTACTATAAGCGTTGATCCAGTATTCCCGCGTGCCTAATTCAGAGGAATCTAGCTCTGTGTCGTCCATTTTTGAATATAAAAATAAATAGTTTTATTTCTGGATTTGGAATGTTTTGAAATTATTTTGAGGTTATGTTAGTGATGTATTTAGGCCATTTGATTTGACCAATCAATATTAGTAAATGTTGGCAATCGTAAGTCGATTATGAAAAAAAATCCTGTATTTTTATGCTAATTCTATGATAAATAAATAAATACACCCAACAGTCATACAAAATATCCTGAACCCACCCTACAATCGAGTTGAATTGAGTTTTGTGTCGTGGGTATCACAAACGACAAGAGAATTTTCGGTCACACAATAATTATCACATTGTGAATTGTAATATTGTCTTAACTTAATTGTGCATATATACTGTAGTATTAGCCTATTCTAGTTTGAACCTTAAATAAGTAATTTTTAATTAGTTAAAAAAATAATGTAATTTACACAATACATGAACGACTTATCTTTATCAAATTACAACAATTGTAACCAATTTTACTTTAGACTGTCTCGTTGGCACAGTTGTAGTATGGTACAATGACAATGCCAAGGTCTCAGGTTCGAATCCCGGGTCGAATAAAGTGATATTGGATTTGTCATGGTCATTATTACCTCATAATTAGGAATTTGTGCTCGATATAGCGATGGGCTCGCTTCTTATTATATAGCAGGATGGAACACAAAAGTTGAAACGATGTTTTGGTAGCACCTCTGCCTACTCCTTCTGGAAAAAAGGCATGAGTTCATGCATGTGCGTATGAAACCAATATTAAACCTACATTATTTACATAATATGTAAATAATGTAGGTTTAATATTGGTTTAATTTAATGTAGGTTTAATAAATTACATTGCATGCTACTTTTTTTCTTTAATTACCATTTGTCCATGTGGAATAAATCACGATTTTAATATTAGAAATATAATCGTCTAATGTACTTCGTCTCCCGCTTAGCACATCACTATAATTAATGTCATGTTGACAAACTAAAAGTTTGTTTATCATCTAGTTTTATTTTTATAACAATATGATATTTGCCTTAAAAAATATCTTTATTATTTAAAAAAGACTTTATAATGTGCAATGTTGTCATTAATACACTGAGAAGACGAAAAACTTTTATTGTTGTTTTGGTGGCATTAATTTTAATAGGTATTTTATATTAAACAAACTATTTTACCTCCTATGACGTGTATTTTATAATTTAGTAATCATTGATTAGCGACAACTAATCAAATTGACGTTTCTAAACCGAACGTATTACCATTTACCATAGCGCACTACGGAACGTACCTGTTTTGATAAGGCTATAACGATCGATATTTCGCCAGTTTTTCAGTCGAAAATGACAAACGAGACGGCTGTACGGTCTTCCTGCATATTCTGCAATATAGTAAACAAGTTGGAAAACACGGAAATACTTTACGAAGACGAAGATGTGTGTATATTTCGTGATATCAAACCAGCGAGCAAATTCCATATATTGACAATACCCAAAAGGCATATAGAGGATGTAAAGAGTTTGACTTCGAACGACAAAGCTTTGGGTGAGTTATATATTTTTTTAATTTTGAGAAAGAAAGGTATTGTTCATCCTAATTCCTAACTTCTTTTAGTGTATGGTCTTGTAAAATATTTTTTAATAATGCCAATGATAGTCTCAGATTTGATCCCTTTGTACATAGGAACTTCTGGCTTTAAAATTATGGGTGTTTAATTTATTATTCAATTTAGTAGTAAACTCTGCCCATAGAATCTTTACTAAGGTTGAGAATTAATAGTTTAAGTCCAATCCTTTCTTTTGAGAAGGGCCCCAGTGTCCAGCAGTGATACTTAAGCAGCATTTAAAAACATGATTTACACACTTCCATTTTAGACTATCTGTATAAGTATAGTCTTTCCTAACAATGTGTATAATTTGTGTAATAACTATGAGGAAAAATTAATTAAAGTTCCCTAAGGTCTTGGTAATTCAATAACTTCGTTTGTTAACTGTAAGGTGTGTCTAATGTGCTTAATGTTTATTAATTACAGTTTCAACCTATACCTAACATTTATTAAAAAACGGCTTACATAAAAAGAATCTAAATTTTTGATGTATAAATGGGTACCTTTAGAATCTGTATCAGGCCATATACATCCCACTGCGGGTCACGGGCCTCCTCTACAATCGAGAGTATGATTGAGAGGGGTTAGATATAGTCCACCATGCTGGCCTAGCGTAGATTGGCAGACTTATACATACCATAGAAATTTATACAAATGTCTATGGTATGTAGGTTTCCTCACGATGTTTTCCTTCACCGTTATAGTGCGTGGTGATTGACTATCAATACACACATGAGTCCGAAAAGTCAGAGGTGTGCCCTAGGATTTGAACACGCGACCACCGTGAATATGTAATCAGCCGCGTCTGGTCCATTACCAACAGGCCACCATGCACTTCAGAATAGTTTTTCAGTATTCATGATTTTGTATTGTGACTAAATTCTGAATTTAAAAGACATTCAATTAAGAAAGATTTCTTTTTATAGGCTGGATAAAGTGACTGCCTTGGTGGCGTAGTTGTACTACTGTCTTGGGTTCGAATCCCAGATAGGGTAAAGTGATACTGAATTTTTCTATTCATTATCAGCTCGGGGTAGGTATTTGTGTTCAATTTGACAATAGGTTCGCCCCCTATCACATCGTGGGACAGAAAACAATAGGCGAAATGTGTGTGTCTTGGTAACCTCTGCCTACCCCTTCTAAGAGCGTGAGTTTATGTAGGTGTTGTTCACCTCTCGATGTAATTATGCCTGATTGTATCCGGATATCCGGATATCCGTGTATATCCATATCTCTTGGCGCCCTAACCAATCTAGAAAAGCGAAATATTAATTTATTTATTTCGATACCTATTTGAGTACGATAATATTTACTATTTACGTAGATACGCACAATAATAAATGAATAAATAAATACACCCAACAGTCACACACATAGTCCTGACCTCACACTAAGATCGAGTCTTGTGTCGTGTATCAGAAACACCCAGACCCGAAACAAATACTTGTGGTTTCCACAAACATTTGTCTCGATGTGGGATCGTAGCGGCATCTCGTTTCACAAGTGTCTAACCAACTGCGCCACGGAGGCATTTGTTAATTAAAATAGGGTATTCGACTATTTTTTTGATTGTATTCATCAAAAAGTATCCATATCCAAAATCTAGCAAACAAATAATTTTGTAAAACCATTCAGAATTAAACAAGTTAGAAACGTTTTAAATCTTGTAGTGGGGGTAAAAGAAAAGGGATGCAAAACAAAATTAGTGACGTCAATAATCTATGCATTATAGTGTGCGGGTGTGAGAGAGACGGTATGATATCCCCACTACGTCCCCACTCTTTTATTTAAAATACTAATATTTGCCTCATGTTACAAGCTACTTTAATACTGTTTTCACAAAAAGTTTTGTTTTAATGGCACTTGTGTATGTCTGCAAAATAATACAAAAATTCGATGATAGTCAAATATTAAGACAGAGAATTGCTTTGTGGCACCCTCCACCTTATACGACGCAGGGTGACGCGGCACACGCTCTGGCAACCCTGATATGAACTTATTGTTCGGTTCTTATCGATTTCGATTAGTTATCACGTTCATGTGCCGGAATGGTTTTTGGCGTTGATTTTTATAGCCCTCCTAATCTATGATTCATTGTGCTTTATCTAAAAACGAAATTTATGGTGCAAATTGGTCATGGGTCCAATGAAATACATTTTTTTGAGTGAAAGAGCGAAGTACCTCGTGGGACCATCTTTTATAAATTTGTAACCAATCGATATCTGTACATGGAAGATAAATGAGAAAAACTAATATGGGGAGTCTGGATTAACGTAATAGGACCCAAAACAATGATTTTAGAATTTTTCTCTGTTTGTCTGTGCGGTTGTGCGCGATGAACTCAGAAACGGCTTGACAGATTTCTATGAAATTTGGTATGGAGGTAGCTGACACCCTGGATTAACACTTCGGCTTTTTTTATCCCGAAACATGTAGTGTTCCGGTGCGATGAGGAAGGAATTCAAATTTATTACTTTTTTATACTTAAAGGGATAGGATGTGACTAGATGTGCCTTGACTGAGAATGAGACGGGACGGGCGGGATATAACGGTACGGGACGGGAAATTACATACATTAATTACGGAATATACAAGGCGAAATGTGGGTGACCTGGTGGCGCCTCTGCCTACCCCTTCTGGGGTAAAGGCGTAAGTTTACGTATTTAAATATTCGTATTTGTAACACACTTAATTTACTTCCGTGTAGTGTGTTCCAAATAGTAATGAATTTGAAAGCTTCCGTGGTGGAGTTGGTTAGACGCCGGCTGTGGCCTGTGAAACGAAAGACAGCGGGTTCGGTCCCCGAGACAAATGTTTGTGTGGTTCACAGGTATTTGTTTCGGGTCTGGGTGTTTGTAAGACCGAAAAAGTCTCTCGTCTTTCGACACAAGGCTCAATCTTAGTGTTGTGTCAGGACTATGTATGTGACTGTTGGGTGTATTATTTATTTATTTGTTTGTTTCAGTGGAAAAAATGTTAGCTGCAGCCAAAGAACAGTTAAGGTTAAACAACTTAACTGTAGAAGACGCCCGGTTCGGGTATCATTGGCCACCCTTTAGAAGCGTTCGCCATCTGCACTTGCACACCATAGCTCCGGAGTCAGAGATGAGCCTCATATCCAGGATGGTTTTTATGAAGAATTCCTACTGGTTCGTCACGGTGAGTAAATTCTCAATTTTTTTATACAGGGTTTATCCAGACTGCGACCGAAAACGAAGCCAGATGGTAGTATTAGTGACTTCAGACACAACGCAACTAAAAATTTCGCAAAAAAAAATGTTTTCAACTTGGGGGTCGCGAAGCCTTACTCAGGGGGCTCGCCTTTCTTACAGAGTACAGGTCTTAATAATAAATATAGGTCCCAAAATTTAGAAAATCATAAACGTAGTCTTTCTAAAGTACCAATTTTTGTTTATCTATGGCCCAAGGGGGTCGGCAGTAGACTTCAACCTGTAAAGGGGTCGCGTGTTCAAAAATATTGAAAAACACTGCTCTAAGGTATTCGTTTTATTGATTTAAGGGCCTTGTCTTGCCTTGTTGAAAGCTGACTTTATTTCATCTTAATTTTTTGGCAAAAATTACCTTTTTTTTGTTGAATTTTGAGACGAGCATGCCATTCGCCTGATGGTAAGCGATACGACCGCTCATGGACAGCAGCAAAACCAAACACCATGAATTACAAAGCATTGCTGGGCATTCCACTGCGCTCGCCATCCTGGGACATAAGATGTTAAGTCTCAATCCAGTAGTTACTCTGGCTACAATGTCCTTCAAACCGGAACACAACATTGCATTTACACTGCTGTTTGTTGGAGAAATAGACATTGCGGTGGTACCTACCCAGGCGGCCTCTCACATATGAGAGACCTACCAGTAAATCTACCTATTTGAAAGTATGATTTAAATAAATATTTGTTATTATTTTTGTTTCAGCCGGAATACGTGTCATCAAGACTATGATGGCGGGCAATTAAATTATTATTGTTATAGGAAAATTAATTTATTATAATAAAATGTTTTAATTTGGGGTATTAATAAAAACTGGTGAATACTGCAAACTTCGTCGTATTGACACAAGTGTAGCGCTTCTGCGCAGCCTGTGTATATCTAGTTTAGATGACAATATAATTAGGTCGATTATCTGTAGATATATCGAATTGCAATACCCGTCAGATTGTAGTTAAGTCGTGGTGCCAGTGAAAAAATACGGGGTATGATTAATAGATGGCGTTAAAAGCACTTTTATATAACTTTTATAATATTATTGTAGTCACTTTGTCGTGTTGTTGGGTCGTGATAATAGTTGTAGATCATAGCCACAAAAATTAAAATTAACGAAAACAATGTGTGGCTATTGGGTGTATTTATTTTGTGCATAGATTAAAATATAAAAAATAAAAATATATACACCGAACAGTCACATACATAGTCCTGACCCCACACTAACTTCGAGTCTTGTGTCGTGGGTATCAGGAACTACGAGAGACTTTTCGGTCTCCCAAACGCCCAGACCCGAAACAAATACTTGTGGTTCTCACAAACATTTGCGGGATCGAATCCGCGGCCTTTCGTTACAGCCGGCGTCTAACCAACAGCGCCACGGAGGCTGTCGGAATAAAGAGATGGTTCATGGTACAGTGTATTACATTATAATGTTGCATATATATAGTAAAAATATTAATTTGGATCTGTTATGTTGTTTTATTTAACCCGGAAATAGATATTCAGTCAGGCGAATTGAAAAGTCAAAGCTTACTCACTATTTCTGCTCGCAAACTTCGTCTGCGTGAATAACTTCATTTGCAATTTCCCATCCCATCCCGTTCCGTTATATCCCGCCCGTCCTGTCTCATTCCCTCTGAAAGCATTTAATCCAGTACCATCCCATCCCTTTGAGTATAAAAAAGTAACAAATATATCGGAATTTCTTCCTCATCCAATGGGAACACTAAATTTTTCGAGATTAAAAGCAGCTTAAGTGTTAATCCAGGGTGTCAGCTACCTCCATACTAAATTACATCGAAATCCGTTAAGCCGTTTCTGAATTCATCACGCACAGCCACACAGACATACAAAAATTCTAAAAATCATTGTTTTGGGTTCTATTACGTTAATACAGACCCCCCATATTAGTTTCTCTCATTTATCTTCCATGTACAGACATCGATCGGTTACAAATTATTATATTTATAGACATGGCGATAGGCTCGCCCCCTATCACATCGTGAGACGGAACATACAAGGCGAAACGCAGGTGTCCTGGTGGCGCCTCTGTCTACCCCTTCTGGGAAAAACGTGTGATGTATTTTTATGTGTGTGTAATTTTCGGTGTGATATATTTTAACAGCCTCCGTGGCGCAGTTGGTTAGAAGCCGGCTGTGAAACGAGAGGACGCGGGTTCGATCGCCGAAACAAATATTTGTGTGATCCACAGGTATTTGTTTCGGGTCTGGGTGTTTGTGAGACCGAAAAGTCTCTCGTAGCTTTTGATACACAATACACGGTAACAAACATAAAGAATACAGTTTAATTGAGAATCTCCTTTTTTTGAAGTCGGTTCAAATCACCTTCATATTGTGTAACGCCGATAGATGGCGGTAACTGGATGAAATGTTGAAGTGACAGTTTCTTAGTTGTGATAAAGTTGGTTTTTAGATAAAAAAAATTGAGAATTAAATAAAACACAATTCCGGTGTATATTTTATATCCACCATTAAACTAAATGAGGTATTACATTGCAATATATGTATACACTGAGACTGACATAGTCTTCATTGACTCAAAGTCTCTGAAATAAATAAGAATTAAAAAAAACTTATTACCCCAAAAATAAGGTAATTTAAATTACCCTAAAATTAGCGTAAATTAACCCGAAGTAGGGTAAATTACCCCGAAATAGGGTAAATTACCCCGAAGTAGGGTAAATTACCCTGAAATAGGGTAAATTACCCCGAAATAGGTTAAATTACCCCGAAATAGGGTAAATTACCCCGAAATAGGGTAAATTACCCCCGTTTAATCTAAGTCTCAACCAGAGTGCCGAGTATCCTTCTCGCTTCCCTGAGCCCGGTCTCGGCAGCGCCGTGCACGGTGGAGAAGCGCAAGGGGTGCGCGGCCTCCCCCGCGAACAGCACGCGCGCCGCGCCCGTGCTGTCCCGCAGGGGGGCGGCGAGGGTGTCGCGGGCGTTGGGGTAGGAGGGGGTTAGTAGGTTGTCGTATGTGTATGTGCCGCGGATGTACGGGTTAGATAGCCATGTTGATCTGAAACGAATGACAGACAAATGAAACAATATTTTGATTTTATTATAACAATGTAGGCACGAGTTGGGTTTTGGTTCATTCTTATTCAACACTATTATTGTCCAACATTTTGTGCAAATAAATTATATCTAACTATGTTCTTTAAGATCTACTTTGCGCACATATTTTGTTTGCGGTGTCTGAACAGAAGACCTAGGTAATACAGTTTGGCACATATCGTTGCTGTATGCCTAAAATCCTTTCCTCTTCCCATCCTTTTTCCTTCTCACTCCCGTCCTGATCTGATGGTCCGGCAATACATCCTTGATCCAAGCGTTGTGGGTGTTCATCAGTGATAACTTACCATCAGGAGACCTGTTTGCTCGTTTCTTAGACCCATAGTATAAAAAAGTACCTCAATACAGCATAGGGCTCTGTAATAGTCATATTGGCGCCGAGGAACCTCCTTAATACCTGCATCGATTTGTTCTTCAATTCTTCCTCAGGCATACTTTCAACCTGTTGAAATATCATCATTATTTAAATAATCAAATGGGGTATTTTTCTTTCTTCAGCGTTGTGTTGTGGTTTGCACCACATCATAACTTAAAGCTGAGTGGCCACCTACCGGTCACAGTCACGATCAGCCATTTTATTGTGTATGCTTGTTTTCATGTTTATTGTTATGTGTTGCAACTGTGATCAATAAATAGTTTTTCTTTCTTTCTTTCTTTCTTTCTTTCTTTCTTTCTTTCTTTCTTTCTTTCTTTCTTTCTTTCTTTCTTTAAACTGTTGCGATGAAGCGACTAAAATGAACCTGATGTTGGTTTTATCTATTATTATTTCTGTATCTGTATCAGCCCATATACGTCCCACTGCAGGCACGGGCCTACTCTACAATCGAGAGTACGATTGAGAGGGGTTAGTACAGTCCACCACGCTGGCCTAGTAGGGGACTTTACATACCATAGAAATTATTACGAATCGCTATGGTATGCAAGTTTCTTCACGATGTTTTCCTTCACCGTTAAAGTGCGTGGTGATTGACTATCAATACACACATGACTCCGAAAAGTGTAATTATATTAGTTAAATTGCAGTCAGTTATAGCCAGTATACTTATCGACAGCCTCCTTGGCAAAGTTGGTTGAACGCCGGCTGTGAAACATAAGGCCGCGGGTCCACCCGCACCGAGACAAATATTAGTGAAGTCCACAAGTATTTGTTTCGGGTCTGGGTGTTTGTGTCGAAAAGACTCTCGTAGTTTCTGATACGACACAAGACTCGATCTTAGTGTGGGGTCAGGACTATGTATGTGACTGTTGGGTGTATTTATTATTTCTTATTATTTCCCGGGCGTAGTCGGTCTACTTACCTTTTCAACATCTTGTCCATTAGTCCAGAACGTCATGGTATTATTGGACCCTTTCGATAAACTCGGCCCACCCAGCCTAGTGATCCATTTATCCTCCTCTGGGACGGCTCTCCTATCTTCCTCCCGCCATAGGAATCCTAAAAAGGACTTATTAGGCCACCACACTTCGTCAAAAGCCAGAATTATTTTAGCGAGCGCTCCAAAAGATATTTTTTCTATGCTGGTTACTTTTTCTTCTGGCAGTGGCGGGGTGAAAAGGGTTTTGTACCTGTAAGAGATTGCCTGTTTTAATTATAAAAACATGGTGAGGAATCCTGCATGATAAACACTGGTGGTAGGTCTCTCATATGTGAGAGGCCGCCTGGGTACCACAGCAATATCTATTTCTCCAACAAACAGCAGTGTAAATGCACTGTTGTGTTCCGGTTTGAAGAACATTGTAGCCAGAGTAACTGATGGACATATAGAGACTTAACATCTTAACGTCAGAGTTTTTTTGGCTACTGTCCATGAGCGGTCGTATCGCTTATAATAAGCCGAATGGCATGCTCGTCTCGCCATTCAATGCAATAAAATAATACTAGAATTTCTATATGTAAAGTCTGCCTTGCATTATGCCTGGACTAAGCCATTTCAATCGTAATCTCGATTGTAGAGGAGGATCATGCTCAGCAATGGAAACTTTATAGCCTGGGTTAACCATGTTTATTAACTTATTTTTCGAAGTCATGTGGGTATTGATAGTCAATCACCACGCACTATAGCAAAGGTAAACTTGAGGAAACCTGCATACCATAGCGATTTGTAAGAATTTCTATGGTATGTAAAGTCCTCCTAAGCCAGTGTGGTGGACTATGGCTTGGTCTTCTCGATTGTAGAGGAGGACCGTGCCCTGCAGTATGAATATGGGCTGATATAGAAGACTCTCACCTGTCCTTGAGCACTCCGATTGAGACGGTGACGATAACATTCTTGGCGGAGTAGGAGCTGCCATCCCTGCAGGTGACCAGCACAGGGGTCACCGGGTCTTGGGGCCAGGCGATGTGCGTCACCTCCTTGTTGAGCTGGATCTCCAGGTTGGGATACCCAGGGCCGTTGTTGTACGTGTTCTGGAAGAATAGGGAATCCTTGATGATTTTTTTATTCAATAGGTCCAGCGACAAGCAAACAGGTCACCCGCTTTATTAGGGAAGGAAGTGGACAATAATTTATTTCCAACTCCTCCTATTAATTTAAATTTATGATTGATTTCGGTGGCGTAGTTGTATTACGGTACGACTACAAAGCTGAGGTCTCGGGTTCGAATCCCGGGTCGGGCAAAGTGATATTGGGCTTTTTTATTCATTATCAGCCCGGAGTCAGGAATTTGTGCCCGATATGGCGATAGGCTCGCCCCCTATCACATCATGGGACGGAACATACAAGGAGAAATGTGGGTGTCCTAGTGGTGCCTCTGCCTACCCCTTCTGGGATAAAGACGTGAGTTTATGTATGTATGATTTCGCTGCGGGTTAAAGACAAGTTAGACATTCCCGGAGACTCGCTGAGCTTCAATGCTCGGTGTCATGACAATGCGTGCTGTTGATCCTGCGACATAGGAGTTGCAGTGGCGGGTGTTAGGGTGACACAGTCTCCTAATTCATCTCATGCTAAGAGATCACTGCCGCCCATGATCATCCACAATGCTTGGATCATACATGTGGACTCATGAAATAGGGAGGGGAGTGAAAGGAAAAAGCATGGGAAGAGAGAGAAGAGAGCAGTATGTTACCGGCCCATGAAGTTGGGATGGGAGGGGATTAAAAGGCCGCGGGTTCGATCCCCGCACCTAGAAAAGACTTGTAGTTTCTGACACCTAGGACACAAGACTTAATTGATCTTAATGTGGTAAGAACTATGTATGTGACTGTTGAGTGTATTTTTTGTTTAAAGGAAAAGTATGGGAAGAGAGGACCTTTCCTCTCCTCCTATTGGGTATTCGGCAATCTGTATTTATCACTCACCAATAATATCTCAAAGAAGGTTTTGTATCCATTCCTGTGCCAGCTAAGCCCTTGCTCGCCTTTCAATTGCTCATAACGTGTTTCGGTTGTAATGTCATTCCAGCTGTTAGTGGCTTCGAGATTGTCAGTCATCAGATCCAGGAAATATAGTATCGATTCCACGTAAGCAGTGTCGTTTGCTATCGCAGGATATTTCTCATTGATGTACTGTTTTACTCTGTAACAAAATTTTATTTTATACATACAGCGTATATCCAGACTGCGACCGAAAACGAAGCCAGGTGGTAGTATTAGTGACTTCAGACACAATGCAAACTCTAGTGTTGCTCTTTTCAAAACCAGTTTACAATATAATGATTGAATTCATAAGTTACAAGTCGGTTTGAATCATAGCAGATAATTAATAATTTGTTATTATTTGCAAGTAATATATATTTTAATACAAATATGTTTACGTTATACAGGGTATATCAAGACTGCGACCGAAAAGGAAGCCAGGTGGTAGTTTTAGTGGTTACAAACACGATGCAAATAAAATTTTCGCCAAAACAGTGACAGATATTTTTTTTGAATTTTTAAAATATCATCGTGTTTGGGTGCTAAATACCTAGTTTTTGCGGAAATACTAATTTAAACCCTTACGTACCATTGTGTGTTTAAAAATAAAGAGGTCTAAGTCATTAGGAAATCTATGTATATATCACCCAAATAAGACGATAACTAAGAAATTACAAAAAAAAAGTTGTCGATTCTTTTTGCGAAATTTTTACTTGCATTGTGTCTGAAGTCACTAAAACTACCACCTGGCTTCGTTTTCGGTCGCAGTCTTGATATACCCGGTGTGTTTACGTTATATTTAACATGGCTGAGAGAAGCGAAGTAGCCCATAACGAAGAATATACTCTGTTTCGCCAACGCAGTTCATAATTTTGAAAGCCTTAAGTAATGTGATGAGGCAACTAACCTTCTCGTAAGATATTGTCCCAAAGGTTCCGGAACTTCCGGTGGTTGGCAGGTGATCTCCTCGACATATTCCATGAGGGCATCAATCACTTCATGATCTGCTGGAGTACCATCAGAATTGAACATCAGCGCCGAAAAATCATCAGTTATTAGGCTGATGTTGTTCTTGACCGCTAGCTCGTACACTCGGCTGTCTTCTGAACCGTGAATCCTGAAAACCAATGCATATGTTTAGGCCAAACTTGATTTCAGTATGCACTAGTTTCGCTTAGGCCAAACTAGTTCTCCCTAGACGGGATAGACCAAACCAGTGTTACATGTATATTTCCTATGAAATACAGACATAAACTCACGTCTTTTACCCAGACGGGGTAGGCAGAGGTGCCACCAGGACACCCACATTTCGCCTTGTATGTTCCGTCCCACGATATGTAACGCCGATATGGCACTAATTACTGATTCCTGGCTGATAATGTGACTGTGTCCGACCCGGGATTCGAACCCGAGAGACCTCAGCTTTGTAATCGTAACGAAATACAACAACGCCACCAAGGCAGTCTTCAAGGTTATGCACGAACTAACAAATGTGAATTCAACGAATGTATGAATGAATAAATTAATCATCAAATGAATTAATGACTGACCGAATTTAGGCACGTATAATGTAAATGAAATGAAAATAATTTATTGAATCCATTAAAATGTTCAACATTGTTTAGATTCAGTCATTTTTGTTCTACCACCCGGTTCGGAAAGCGGTTTTCGCTAGAGAACGGGCAAGAAACTCTAGTGTTGCTCTTTTCAAAACCAGTTTACAATGTAGTGATTATTACAAATGTTACATGTTGGTTTAAATCAGAGCAGTTCATTAATAATTTGTTATAATTCTCAATTAAGATAACACTTACCATTCCGCCCCGAGTTCGACTATGCCTTCTCCAAATGGCACAGTATGGACTCGTCCCCCTATCCTATTCTGGGCCTCCAGTGCTAGGACTCGTTTCCCAGCCTGGGCCAGGGTAGACGCGGCCGTGGTCCCAGCCGCTCCCAGGCCCACCACTATAGTGTCGTAGGTAACTTGGGCACTAAAAAAAGAATAAATACCCCCAACAGTCACATACATATTCCTGAAACACTAAGATCACACAATTATTTGTCTGATCGGGGATTGAACCCGCGACTTCTCGTTTCACAGTTAACCAGCCAGCCACGGCAGCTGTCTCTAAATAAATTTCTACTAACCGACTTGCCCGAATGACAGAAATAGGGATTTTTGGCATATTAAAAGAAAAACAAAATCACTAATTCTATTATTGAGCGCACGGGCGAGGCAGCTGACACAATCTAATATTATATAAGATTACATGTCTATCATTAAAAGAAACAATTTGATTTCTGTGTTTAATCTGACATTGACATTTGACCTTAAATGGTAACGAACTTATGATAAAATTATTGTAATGGTTTCTTAGATTTACGCGCATGTTACACATTGAAATAAACAATTTTTTACGGGTTTATTAACTTCCCGACGTTTCGATTGCTTTATAGCTTCCGTGGTCACGGGGCGGACTGAGGTATTAGTCATCCGCTTAGTGAATTACAATTTAACAACCTTATTTTACAATTATTAAAATAAAAAGTTAATTTAATATTTATAGTAGTTTAAAAACTAAAATACACGCTTTAGTAAAAGACCCAACTCAAAAATAATTGATAATGAGTTTAAGATTAGAAAATGGACTGAAATACATTCATTTTATGGTTAAAAAGCTAGGATGCTCGAGGATAAGTAATTGTTATAAGCACCTCACGATTTGTAACAATAAAATGTATGTATTTTAGTCCATTTTCAAATCTAAAACTCATTATCAATTCTTTTTTTTTTTAGTTGGGTCTTTGACTAAAGCGTGTATTTTAGTTTTTTTTAAACTATTATTTATTTATTTTACTAAAATACGTCTATTTACGGATCTTATCAAAAGAAGGCAGCTGCACGCAAATTACCCATTTAAAAAAAATCTAAAAGTTTTGGTTACGATAATGTCACATACTTTTTAAATTATCGTCATCGGTCCTTGACAGGTATGCAAAATTTCAAGTCAGTTTTACGTTTTGAAGTGCTCGAAAATCGAATAAAAAATGTGTGTGTGTATTAGTGTACACACGTAAGAAGTGAAACTTCTTTATGACATCATTTTTCGAAAAATGATCTACTATTTACAAATTTACAGAATTGGTAAAATAAAGCTAAATTAAATAAAGTTTAAGCAAAAGGCTTTTATTATCATAGACAAGGATACAAATAATACAATTATTTCACCTTATTGCTACTTAGATTATGATAGCTTTTCATTAATTATAATAGAATTATTACTATTATTGTTATCGTTATACTTTCAAATATGAAGCTTTAAATAAATAAATATGGCACGTATCGGAAAAATGTGACTTAGAAATAAAGATGGCGCGTAACACAAAAACGTTACAATTTTTGACATAAAATTTCTCCCATACGTCGATAAAGAAGTTTCACTTCAAAAACATTCCGTTACATACAGGCGAAGCTAAAAAGCGTGTTGAAAACGAACTTACTGTGTCACTCCGATCATCAGTAACACGACCAGCCACGAACGAACCATGATTACATATTATGTACCTCTAACTGAAGATGAACCGTTATCTTATTAATAAATTGATCACATAGAAAAATGACCTTCCAGATTACATTTGTGATCCATTAGCCTCGCGTTCCGAAGTTATTTGTGGCCACGTTCGAGGTGTGGCGGCGATGGTAGGTCTCTCATATGAGAGGCCGCCTGGGTAGGAACCACCGCAATGTCTATTCCAACAAACAGCAGTGTAAATGCATTTTTGTGTTCCGGTTTGAAGGACATTGTAGCCAGAGTAACTACTGGACAAAATGAAACATCATGTCTCCGGATGGCGAGCGCAGTGGATGCCAAGCAATGCAATGTTGTTTGGTTTTGCTACTGACCACGAGCCGTCGTATCGTTTACCATCAGGCGAATGGCAGGCTCGTCTCGCCATTCGCAATAAAATAAAGAATGAATAACCTTTGTGCAGTCGGTGAAACCAATCACTAAGGGAAGTGGTAAATAATGCTACAATAATATAAACTTGATTGTTAATCTAGTCATGTGAAGGACAATTAATTAAATGACACGTAGTAAGGGGCCTGAATACAAACAAATTGATTAGATCTACTCGGTTTATGTCAAGGCTACTAGAATAGGGCATTTGACTTTTGTACAAGTTCATTCATTCATATAACAATTTCGTTTAACAATATGAATGTAAGAAATGGAGGTATTTCATACCATCGGTATGTACTTTAACATCAATAAACAAGAAATTATCCGACAATCAAAATAATCTTGTCTACTTTTACCATTTATATTTATAAAAAAACTGGGCTCGTTAACATTATACATTAAATGTGCATTTCGTCGACTAACTTCACTGATAACCATACCGGGTATATCCGGACTGCGACCGAAAACGAAGCCAGGTGGTAGTTTTAGTGATTACAGACACGATTTAACTAAAAAATCGCAAAACAAAACAACAGACTTTCTTGCAATTTTTAAATATCTTGTTTGGGTGGTAAATACCAAGTTTTTGCTTAAATAGTAATTTAAACCAATGTGTACCTACCATTGCGTCTTTGAAAATAAAAAGTTGTACATTATTATTTTAGGAAAACTATATATTTCTCACTCAAATTTACTGATCATCCTATCGGTAAAAAATTAAAAATATCAATTTCTTTTCGCAAAATTTTTATTGCGTTGTGTCTGAAGTCACTAATACATACCTGGCTTCGTTTTCGTTGGCATTCTTGATGTACCCGGTATAATGGAATCAAATAATAATAATTAATACACCCAACAGTCACATACATACCATAGACCCCACACTTAGATCGAGTCTTGTGTCGTATCAAAAACTACGAGAGACTTTTCGGTCTCACAAACACCCAGACCCGAAACAAATACATGTGGATCACACAAATATTTGTTTCGGTGCGGGGATCGAACCCGCGGCCTCTCGTTTCACAGCCGGCGTCTAACCAACTGCGCCACGGAGGCTGTCAAATCTGAGGACATACAAAAAAGAATCTTACCTCCATAAACCATGAATTTGTTGTCTGGGTTTATTTTCTGGGTACAGCATGATCTTTTACAGCCTACAGCCTTCCTCCATACATGGACTATCCAACGTCAAAAGAATTTTCCAATTCGAAACACTAGTTCCTGAAATTATTGTATCAAACAAACAAGCTCTTCAGCTTTACAAATTTGTATAGATTTATCTATTGTATGTCAATTCGAAGAGAAACTTGTAACATCTTTCGTCCTCGTAGATAAGCCTAAAGCACAATTTACACAGGGAGTTTCTAGCGGCGAGAATCGTATACGGAAATAATAAGTTCCCGCGCATTGACTTATATTCTACCGATAGACGAGACACGTCATAGAAATAAAGTGCCCCCGCATTCTAAAAGCACACTGCAATATTACATCACTCACCTAGTATTTTATTAAAATCTTATAACTTCAGACGATTTGCTTTCGGTTTGATGGCGAAACATTCGTTTATTACCTTTAAACGTATGCGATAAGGCGTACTGCACTTTCACTGTCACGAAGCAAACTGATTCATGTGTGGTGCATGCACCGCAAGTAGGTGGGACACATTTTTTGTACTGAATGTCTTATCTAGTGTAACATTGATATCGATGTTCCCGCGCGAGAAAAATGCATTCAGTCACAAACGCAAAAGATTCGTGACTAAACACAGTCTAAGACATTGTAAACATTCATAATAATAATAAATTTTTATTTACCATAGTATTTACAATGAAGTAGTTTCACAAAGTAACATTTATAAAACTAGTATTAGTGTAAAGATATTTCACTGCGGTACTGCACCAGTATACGCTCTCGGCCTGTATCGCAGATACCAAATAGAATAGGCGAGACGAATGATTTTCAAATTATATCCTAAAATATGGGCACACATTTATTATATACGAAAAAATCTATATTTCAAGAATTAACAAAGGCTTAACACAGTTTTAAGCCATTTTTCTAATAATTTTTCAATAGTGCACCAAAAACGCTAGTAGGTGTCATGGCGTCCGCTTTGATGTCACTACTAGGTAAACATGTCATTGTGTACTACTTAGTCTGTGGTCTATGCGCAGCGAATGCGTCATTTTTACATAGGCGTGACGTCATGCGTTGTGAAGAGCGTTTTTGTCAAAATGGCCGATTGCTATATTTTGTACTTTGATTTTATTTAAAATCTTATTAATCTGCAAGTATAGATTAAAACTGAATTATCATTTGAAATCCTTGTAATACGTATTTTCCCTTAAAAACATAAAATCTTTAATTTTTTGATACTGTCGTCTCGCCTATTATCATAATAATCTTGTTTCTGATGTGACAACTGGTTAGGTTTACATCGATGCGTGAAATAACACAATGTAATTACATACATACATAAACTCACGCCTTTATCCCCGAAGGGGTAGGCAGAGGCGCCACCAGGACACCCACATTTCGCCTTGTATTTTCCGTCCCATAATGCGATAGGGGGCGAGCCTATCGCCATATCGGGCACAAATTCCTGACTCCGGGCTGATAATGAATAGAAAAACCCAATATCACTTTGCCCGACCCGGGACTCGAACCCGAGACCTCAGCTTTGTAACCGTACCGTAATACAACTACGCCACCGAGACAGTCGAATGTAATTAATAAAAATAATTAGAATATAATTCCAAACATAAATCTTATCCTAAAATTTTAAGATCAAAAGTGGTTTATAAATTATAATAACTAAGAGGGATTCCAAATTATAACAAAATGCATACAAAAGTGTGTGTAAAACATATTCATATATATTTTTAAATACCCTAAATATGGTGCCATGAACATTGGCCTTCATCATCATCAGCTTATACTTGTCCACCGCTGGACATAGGCTTCTTCCAAATTGCGCCATTTCACCCTTCGGCTTGTCGCATCGAAAATTGGTCTTGACCTACATTGATCCAAAATGCATTATGGTTTCTTAGATTTACGCAAATGTTACACATTGAAATAAAACTATTTTTACGGATTTTATCGCGATTTGGTTTAATTTTTACATTTTTAACTTCCCGACGTTTCGATTGGTTTTCAGCTTTCGTGGTCACGGGGCGGACTGAGGTAGTCATCCGCTCTGTGACTGTTACAATTTAACAACCCTTAATTTACAATTATTGTTTCAATCAATAAATGCATTTATTGCAATAGCAATAGGTATGAAATCGCTAGAAAATCGCAATACAAGACGCTGCAGTCTTGAGCGGATAATTAATATGAATATTTCAGTCATTGTCGGTATCTTTCTTATCGTCTAGCGTAGGTAAGATCGGTACGCAAGCCACTTATTACGTGGAATTCGTCAATACATCGTTTTGGGCAATAACCAGTTATTGCAAACTTCAAAAACAGCGTGAAACGGGACATGCTATCACTTGAAATAGATCCAACCAAGAAGGAGGAAAAGGCGGGCGAGCGTGCCGAATACTTCGATAAAATATACACTAGATTCAACGTGAGCGCTTGAAAAATGGCACCGAAAAAGAGTGCTTAAATTTCGAGTAAGCACTCTTTTGCCTTCAGTCATTCGATAAAATATAAACATGTGTATAATTGAAAGCCGAATAGGGAAAATTCGTCGCAAACGGTGTTTCTGCTACTGGCCTGGTTTGAGCAGGCAGACCGCAAGCGTGAAATCCGGCATTGTCGAGCCGCTCTCTCTCCTCCACAATCACATACAGGCACAGGTTTCAAATGCCCTAACTGTGGCCCTATTTACGCACGAATTGGTCTAATAACTCACCAGCGTAGGTGCACGGTTTTAATATAACATTTCCAACAAACACAGAACACACGCTTTTTAATTATCTTACGTCATTGACTTGTAACCATCGATATCAATGTTACACTAGTTATGACATTCAGTACAAAAAATGTGTCCCGCCTACTTGCGGTGCATGCACCACACATGAATCAGTTTGCTTCGTGACAGTGACAGTGCAGTACGCCATACGTTTATAAAGTAATAAATGAATGTTTCGCCGTCAAACCGAAAGCAAATCGTCTGAAGTTAGAATATTTTAATAAAATACCAGGTTAGTGATGTAATATTGCAGTGTGCTTTAAAAATACGGGGGCACTTTATTTCTTTGACGTGTCTCGTCTATCGGTAGAATATAAGTCAATGCTTGTAACATTGATTTCGATGTCTTACGTAGATGTAAATTGAATGAATACCGTATTTTGCCGTTTTGTGACAAGCAATACTATTATATACCTGAGTTATTTTATATATATGTATTGTATGTTATTTTATATATATGTATTATGTATTGATAGTCAATCACCACGTACTTTAACGGTGAAGGAAAACATCGTGAGGAAACCTGCATACCGTAGCGATTTTAAAGAATTTCTACGGTACGTAAGTCCGCCAACCCGCACTAGGCCAGCGTGGTGGACTATATGGCCTAACCACTCTCAATCGATTCTCTCGATTGTAGAGTAGGCCCGTGCCCAGCAGTGGGACATATATGGGCTGATACAGACATACAGATTTTATATATGAGTATAGGTAACTGTAAACATTGCTTATCACGAATAAATGCTTTCTTTCTTTCTTTTTTTGATATTGTATCGTGAATATTTTCGGTATTGTATCGATACATAGTTATGCAAGCTGTTTAGTTTGTAACCGCCATTACTAGACTTCCGTGTTATCTGTGAAATATGCGATAACAATGTAGATTTGTAACACAACCGCCGCTTACCACCCGGCACGTTTCATGAGCACTGTTTTCCTCATTGAGCTAATATTACTACGTAAAATATTAGCTCAATAGTCTTCCTAGAAATTATTATGCTGAAGTCCATTAATTACAATTACTCCAACCACACGTCTATTCGCCCTTATTCAGACAGATTTAAAACCTGTTTTAGTTGTCGATTGTTTTGTCCCTTTCGAACGACTTTAGAATTCACATAGTGCGAAGAAGACAAAACATTCGAAAGCTAAATTAGGTTTTTAATCTATGAATAAGGCCGTATAAATTTAATTATAGATGCATCACAATAATCGTGATATTTTCAATATTGAAAAATAATTATACATTGTTTTTACAATTAAATTGAGTGCAGTAAATTGTAATATTGACGCTATTTTGGCGCTTTTTTATTATTATATATTTATATTATTACGGTTATGTTTTATTTAGCGATAATATTATTATTCGTACACACCTGTGTTTTGTTATCCTGGCAGGGTCGCCACTTGGATAGGTTACATAAATAGGTTGGTACTAAATGAAACAGCATACCAAAACTCTGTCTCGCTTGACGTCCGCGAGCAGAATGCGCGCGAAGCACAGATGCTAGCGCCATCTACCGTTCGCCAGCCATAACCTATAATAATCAAAGAATATGAAACACTACAACTATGATCGTTTTTTCTTTATTATTAACAGATCGAAACCATACCTGAGGAAGAGTTAAAGAACTAATCTATGCAGTTCCTAAGGAGGTTCCTGGCCGATAATATGGCTATCACTGAACCCTGTGCTATATTGATATATGAGCTAAATTCAATCGTGAGTTGATTAAGTACCAATTTCTCTTGGTAATACATAGTCCTGACCCCACACTAAGATCAATCTCTTCGGTCTTACAACACCCAGACCCGAAACAAATACCTGTGGAAAACATTTATTTCGTTGCGAGGATCGAACGGTCTCGTTTCGCAGCCGGCGTCTAACCAACTGCGCCTACTTTTGTTTCAGATCTACGTGGCTATCCAGCTCCCATACTCTCGGCAGCTACACGTATGACAACCTGCTGACCCCCTCCTTCCCGGCTGCTCGCGACACTCGCCTCCCCCTGCGGGACGCGACGGGCGTGACACGTGTTCTGTTCGCGGGGGAGGCCACGCACCCCTCGCGCTTCGCCGCCGTCCACGGAAACGCCGACAGTGGGCTCAAAAGTTCGAGTTGCGAGGAGATTACTCGGCTTGCTAAAATAAACGATTTTAGGGAAATTTACCAGTTTTTTTTTTGAATACGTTATTGTACACTACAATAAAAGAGAATAATACAGTAACAGTCAAATCACTAAAAGCTAAAGTAATATATTATAATAAATATCTGTACTTTAAAATTTATAGTTTTTTTTTTTTATTGCGCGCAATGTCGTAACGAGCCTGTCATGCCTGATGGTAAGTGATATGGCCGCTCATGGACAGTAGCAAAACCAAATAACACATTGCTCTTACAATTAGGTGCAGAACAGTTTTATGGGCAAGAATTTTAAAAAATGGGCGTATGTATTATAACAAAGATCGAACTCGCAACAACTTATAATTTCTCATTAACTCAAAAGCAAACTTCATATTCACGCCATCTGTGGGATGCAATAGGAATCTTTGTGTAATCAGTCATCAACTAGATGGCGCTAGTACTAGCTTGCATTATTTCTATTCAAGTTTGTGAATATTAGCATCTAGCTGAAACACAAAATAATAGTTCTGTTCTCTTTTGTGACAGCTTCAGTGGCGTAGTAGATTATAGACTGGCTTTCAAACGAAAGAACGCGGGTTCAATCCCCACATCGAGTTCAATGAGTAATGACTGTGCCATTCATAAGTATTTATTTCGAGACTAAATATTATCAGGTGCTCTACAGAAAAGTGACTTTTAGTTTCTGATACCCACTGCACAAGACTTAATTAGTCCTAAAGTGGGGTCAAGATTATATGTGTCAGTTTTGGGTGTTTATTTATTTATCGAGCAGGGACCGAACCCGCAACCTCCACATAAAGAATAGTGATAAAATATGATAATTCCGGAAACTCAAAAGCATACTACACACAACTGCCATCTATGCGATTTTATGGGAATCTTTGTTTAATAAATTGTCAACTAGATGGCGCACTACTGTCATCTATGAGATATAATTTTTTTTTTCTTAGTTACACGTCAACTAGATGGCGCTATTACTTACTTACATCTTCCATTGAAGTTATGGTGGATAATAACTTAACTCAAACTTATACTCGTAATATGACATCTATTCTTTATTTTAGTCTAATTTAAACATTTAATAAGGGTTGCAGAAAGTCGCCGGATGCAGGCCGCTTCCAACAGTTTTGAAAATCCTGGTTTATGTAAAGCGTTGAATTTTTTGTGCCTGAGAAGTAAGAATGATGCTTAAATCAATGTTTTAAAACACAAAAGTACATACTATAAAGTAACATGGGTATTTTTTTATCCCAAAATGAAAATAATTCATGGAATTCAGAAATTGTATGATAATCTTGACATTTTTTGTTTTCCCTTTTTTTGCTATGAATTACAAAGCAATGGCATTCCACTGCGCTCGGCATCCAGAGATATAAGATGTTAAGTCTCATTATGTCCAGTAGTTACTCCGGCTACAATGTCCTTCAAACCGGAACACAACAGTGCATTAACACTGCTGTTTGTTGGAGAAATGGATATTGTGGTGGTACCTACCCAGGCGGCCTCTCACCATCACCTTCCAGAAGTTTTTACCAAAGTAGAACGGGTGAGAAACTCTAGCATTGCTGTTTTCATAACTAGTTTACAATACATTGATTAAGAGTCGCAGCTCGGGTTAATTCAGAGCAAGCTGTCTATAAATCATTTATATCTTTTATTTATGTCGAATTTCGAAAGATATGCTTTCTCCGTTTGTTTTGTATAAAATGGCACTGCAAAGTGACTACAATGCCTGATGGTAAGCGCAGTGCAGATAGAGTATCAACATGATGTTCATCGAAACAATGATGCCTGCTTGTATCCGACACAGAACCCGAAACACGACATACGTGGCTCACTATGACAGCTCCTTACCCCTATGTACGGTGGTCGATATTCCGGATATACAAATGCTTTTCCTACCTCCAGTCTTATAATATTTCTAATATAAAGGGAGTACTGGTTCTTAAATATGTAGATAAAAATGGTGATGCTGCGCCACCTTTTTCTGCCCTCCTATAAATATATTATAATAAATACACCCAACAGTCACATACATAGTCCTGACCACACATTAAGATCAATTCTTGTGTAGTGGGTATCGGAACCCACGAGAGACTTTTCGGTCTCACAAACACCCATCCGAGACAATTATTTGTGGGCATCACAAACATTTGTCTCGGTGCGGGGATCGAACCCGCGGCCTCTCGTTTCACAGCCGGCGTCTAACCAATTGCGCCACGGAGGCTGTCAAGTCCTATTGGCTGACATTTAACAGGTTGTCCGACATGCATGATTATTTGAAAAAGAAAAAAATATAGTTTAGGCTCTTGAATTCAACTCAAACCCGTTTTAGACGAATAATAACTAAATAAACTTTCGGTTACCAAAAGAATTTTGTTGTGTTTGCCAATTTGTTGTTAAATAATCAATTCAATTTTCACTAATATATCGGTGCTACCAACATTACGATAAAAAATCTACGTTTATGAAGACCCAAATATATGACGGTGTTCCCTCTATATTATTATAAACACTCTAAGGGCGGGTGTGAAGGCGGGACAGTCTAATTACTTTGCCAAACTATAATAAAAAAAAAGTTTCCTCCACACAATAAAAATAAATCAACAGTTAATATCATGACACATTAATATCTATAAAATGGGGGACAATCATAATGTAATTCCCTAACCAAATAAAATAATTCCAGCCCTTCCAAATGGCTATAATTGTATTACAAACGCTGATATAATTGAATAATTACTCCCGCGGTTTCTGTAAATATTTTGACAGCTCGACTCGCCATTAGGGTGACTTTTCGCGCCAATTTATTGTTTGTGTGGATAATGGTCTTTTGAGTCGAAATTGATTAGTTTAATTCGGTTAGGTAATGTTAGAAAATTGGTTATGACACTTAACCACACCTCTGACTTTTCGGAGTCATGTGTGTATTGATAGTCAATCACCACGCATTATAACGGTGAAAGAAAACATTGTGAGGAAACCTGCATACCATAGCGACTTGTATGAACTTCTATGGTATGTAAAGTCCGCCCGCACTAGGCCAGCGTGGTGGACTATATGGCTTAACTCTTCTGAATTGTATCCTCGATAGTAGAGGAGGCCTGTGCCCTTCAGTGGGACGTATATGGGCTGATAATATATATTTACATACTAACATAGTTTACATACATACATAAACTCACGCCTTTTCCCAGTAGGGGTAGGCAGAGGTGCAACCCACTCACATTTCCAACACTCAAAAATCCAAGGTCAGTTTCTCCGACCCGGGATTCGAACCCGAGACTCAGCTTTGTAATCGTACCGTAGTACAACTACTCCACTGGGACAGTCTGGCATTTAATACCTATATTTAGAAAATCGAAACTTGGCGAGAATATAAAAATCAATCGCAGTTTGAAGTTTATAATGGCGGCAAAAAACGTCGGGAAGTTCTGAGAAATCAATAAAATTCGTGTAAACGATACGTTGCTACGAGTCGTTTGAAATTGATTAGCCGCTAAAATAAGCCGCAGCCCCGGGGTTTAACACATCCAAATTATGTTAAGGTTGGGGTACACTGAGCACTAAATACTAAATAATTAGTTTAAAAAACAAAAATGAACGCTTTAGTAAAATACCCAACTACAAAAGCAAAAATAATTGATAATGAGTTTATGGTTACAAAATGGGCTGAAATACATTCGTTTTTTTTATTTTACTGAAAACCGTCTATCTACGGCTATCTTAAGGCAGCTGCACGTAAATTACCCATTTTTTTTGCAAAAATAAATAATTTCTAATGTGCTGGTTAAGAAAATGTCATATAATTTTTAATTATTGTAATGTTATCAGTCCTTGACAAGTATGCAAAATTAAAAGTGAATCCGACGTTTTGAAATGCTCGAAAATTTACTTCAAATATTCCGTTACATACCTATAAAAATAAACTTGATTAATTACACTTACCATTATGTTACATACATACATAAACTCACGCCTTTATTCCCGAAGGGTTAGGCAGGCACATTTCGCCTTGTATGTTCCGTTCGATATGATAGGGGGCGAGCCTATCGCCATATCGGGCACAAATTCCAGACTCCGGACTGATAATGAATAGAAAAATTCAATATCAATTTGCCCGACTCGGGACTCGAACCCGAGACTTCAGCTTTGTAACCGTACCGTAATACAACTACGCCATCGAGGCAGCATTATGTTACAATATGTTGTATTATTATTTATTTAAAGCAATTTGTAAGAGTTTCTGTGGTATGTAAAGTCCGCCTGCACTACGCCAGCGTGATAGACTACAAGGCCTAACCCCTCTCAATCGTAACCTCGATTGTAGAGTATGCCCGTGCCCTGCAGTGCCCAGTAAATCCAAAGCAATTTTAGTGATCCTAATCAAATCATTAAAAAACCTAATTACTTATAAGGATGTATGTTATGTGTGCCGCAGTCCTAAACGCATAAAAACGCGGCAAAATTGACAACACGCTTTTTTTTATTGCCATCTGACACGCGCCGTGTCGGCTTCTTTTTTTTCACTAATTAACGAGGCATGGCCGTTTTGGGTCGTGTGACAAAATTGTTAACATATTTAGAATTCACGGGTAATTGAATTATTTCCATACAAGATACGGAAAATGTAAACATTAAACATTTACTTACATAATTTTCATTCACTGCGCTCGCCATCTTGAGACATAAGATGTTAAGTCTCAATATGTAGTAGTCACTCCAGAGTAGCCAGCTACAATGTCCTTCAAACCGGAACACAACAGTGCATTTACACTGCTGTTTGTTGGAGAAATAGACATTGCGGTGCAGGTACCTACCCAGGCGGCCTCTCACATATTATGAGAGACTTATCAGAGTTATGATTTGTTTTATTCCGGTCGTCATAACTATCCATTTCTATTCCTTACAAAGAAAGGAATTAACAGAAGAGGTTTTCTCATACATACATACATACATAAACTCACGCCTTTATCCCCGAAGGGGTAGGCAGAGGCGCCACCAAGACACCCACATTTCGCCTTGTATGTTCCGTCTCACGAAGTGATAGGAGGCGAGCCTATCGCCATATCGGGCACAAATTCCTGACTCCAGACTGATAATGAAGAGAAAAATCGCTTTGCCCGACCCGGGACTCGAACCCGAGACCTCAGTTTTGTAACCTTACCGTAATACAACTACGCCACCGAGTCGAGGTTTTCTCCTTCAATACAAAGAAAGAAAGGGACAAATACATTTCTCAAATTTATTTCTAGAAGGCGTGGCCATCGAGATTTCTCAAGAGGAATAAGACTTAACCGACTTCCTTAGAGTATTTATAATACAGAGAGAGCGCACTCATACATTTGCGTCTTAAAAAAACGTAGATAGTTTTTGTTCTCAATGTTGGTCGACAGATATATTAGTGAAAATTTAATTAGTTAAAGAACAAAAAGTTGCTATAAATTAGTTGCTATTCCGAAAGTATACAGGGTATATCAAGACTGCGACCGAAAACGAAGCCAGGTGGTAGTATTAGCGACTTCAGACACAATGCATATAAAAATTTTGGTAATTTTTTACTTATCGTCGTATTTGGGTAAATACATAGTTTTCCTAAAATAATGATGTACACCTTTTTATTTTTTAAGACGCATTGGTAAGTTAGGGTTTAAATTACTACTTTCGCAATAACTAGGTATTTACTACCCAAACACAATGATTTAAAAAAAATACAAAAATAAATCCGTCACTTATTTTGCGAAATTTTTATTTGCATTGTGTCTGTAATCACTAAAACTACCACCCGGCTTCGTTTTCGGTCGCAGTCTTGATATACCCGGTATTTAGTTACAGTACCTACGTCTAAATGAATGGAATTCAATAACCTTAAACAATTCTTTTTATTTTTCTCATTCAAATAATTCGTGCATGTTGGACAGCCTGTCAAATGTCAGCCAATAGGAGGACAGAAAAAGTTGTCCCTGAACCACCATTTTTATCTACGTTTTCGAAGTACCAGCGCGCCCTCTATATTATTGAAAATACTCTAAGTTATCAATAAAGTTATTAATAGGTACTTGTGAGTACACAAACAATTATTATCATACATAATATTATGTATACATATGTAGATATAGATGATGATATGATGAATATTATTAACAATTATTATTCTTCATGCGGAAATTGAACCCTTCGCCTCATGTTTTACAGCTGGCTCTCAATCAACAGCGTCACAGAAACTGTTAAAGTTAGTTAATGTAAAATTCAATTAAAGTTATTATTGTTTATATTATTTAATTTTATCTAGCATTCCAACACCCGAAGCCAATTTATTTCTATAACATCTTGTTTTCTATCTCTAATAAAATCCACTTTCTAAAAACAAAAGAATTTAACTTCAAAATTGCATGACAATTGAGTCGCGATATAAGACCTTTTTACTCTAAACTCTTTCCCAAGCAGGAGTTACGACCTTTTGTTTTCAACCAATCCGCTGTTTCATACCAACTCCTCCCTCTTTTTTGTGGGGAATCGGAATGGATACAATCATTAGTACGAGATAGGCGGGTCTCACTACATCTCGTTTGAACTGGCAAAAATATAAGCAATTTGGAACAAAACACGCGAAATACTGGAAAAATATAATGTGACGTTTAATTAAAAACGAAACACGCTAAGGAAGTTGAAATGTTATGCCAAATGTAGAAAAGTGAAATAAAAATATAAAAAAGTGTTTAAAAAATTGTAAATAAAAAATTGTGATTTAAAGAAAAAAATAGTGTTTAATAGATCCAGTGATTATTATATTCAATTTGTGTGTTTTAAATATCTGTTTGTGGCTGTAGCATGGTGTTTAATTGATTTAATGTTGTGAAATACATTGTAAGTAATTTTACTCTTATTAGATATAAGGTTAAGTACTGTCTCGGTGGCGCATTTGTACTACGGTACGACTACAAAGCTGAGGTTTCGGGTTCAAATCCCGGGTCGGGCAAAGTGATATTGGGTTTTTCTATTCATTATCAGCCCGGAGTCAGGAATTTGTGCCCGATATGGCGATAGGCTCGCCCCCTATCACATCATGGGACGGAACATACAAGGCGAAATGTGGGTGTCCTAGTGGCGCCTCTGCCTACCCCTTCTAGGATACAGGCGTGAGTTTATGTATGTAAGATTAGGTACTTTTCCCTCGCGATTTGTCTCGAGTAATAAAGATAACATAAGTCTATGTAATAATGATTTAATCCATCCAAAGGTTGCCTGATACCGATCATAGGTAGAAATAAGGCCGCCAATTGTAACCATGGCTTTAGTTTTACGAGTAAGTGATTTAACTGTTGTGTTACTCTCTTTTATTGTGGTGTACAATAAAGTATGTAAATAAATGACTTGGGAATAATGTTTTTATTCTCTAAATATCAGATTTTCGTCCAAGATACCACTTACTTAAGATACTTTAACGGTGAAGGAAAATATCGTGAGGAAACCTGCATACCGTAGCGATTTTAAAGAATTTCTACGGTATGTAAGTCCGCCAACCCGCACTAGGCCAGCGTGGACTATATGGCTTAACCACTCTCAATCGATTCTCTCGATTGTAGAGTAGGCCCGTGCCCTGCAGTGGGACGTATATGGGCTGATACAGAGTCCAAGATACCACAGATCTTTAGGGTACTTCAAAAAAGTAGATAAGAACGGTGGTGCTGGCCACCTTTTCCTGCCCTCCTATTAGCTGACATTTGACACGTTTCCAATATGCACGAATTATTTGAAAAATAAAAATATATAATGGTTTCTTAGATTTACGCGAATGTTACACATTGAAATAAAACTTATTTTTACGGATTTTATCGCGATTTGGTTTAATTTGGGGCGGACCGCCCCGTGACCACGAAAGCTGTAAAGCAATCGAAACGTCGGGAAGTTAAAAAATTAAACCAAATCGCGATAAAATCCGTAAAAATTTGTTTTCTTTCAAAGAAAAATATAGTTTAGATCTGTTGAATTCCACATACACTCGTTTTGGACGAATAAAAACGAAATATACTTTTAGTTGCCAGCGAAATGTATAACAATTGGTTGTTAAATAATTAGTTTACATACATACATACATAAACTCACGCCTTTATCCCAGAAGGGGTAGGCGGATGCGCCACCAGGACACCCACATTTCGCCTTGTATGTGCCGTCCCATGATGTAATAGGGGGCAAGCCTATCGCCATATCGGACACGAATTCGTGACTCCAGGCTGATAATGAATAGAAAAGCCCAATTTCACTTTGCCCGACCCGGGATTGGAACCCGAGACCGCAGCATTTTTATTGTAGGTACTGTAGTACAACTACGCCACCGAGGCAGTAATTTCCCATTGGTAGTAAGTACCTATTAACAAACATATAACTAAGTACAATTTATCCCCTATAGATATAAAATTAAAAAAAAAATTAACATTCTACGAGTATAAATAATATGCATAAAATTAATGCTAGCATAATCACTTGCCCCAAAAACAAAAATCATGACTCCAGCTGGACGGAGTCACCGTTCATAAATATAAAAGACTCTGTCTCCGTATGCTTGGAGACAAGGGTGCTCTGCGCATGGTTTGGAAAATATAGAAAGATTCCATATTGCCCTCCCTGTTATTCTTTAATAATTGTAAATTAAGGGTAGTTAAATTGTATCAGTCACTGAGCGGAGGACTAATACCTCAGTCCGCCCCGTGACCACGAAAGCTGTAAAGCAATCGAAACGTCGGAAAGATAAAAAAATAATAATGAAATAACCCCCCGAAGAAATCCGTAAACTAATTTGAAATGATGGCATGCTCGTCTCGCCATTCACTATACTAAAAATATTTGAAATGATAAACTCGATTTTACAGAAGTCAGTTAAAAATTAAAAAGTAGCATCGTAAAATTTTGACTTGAAATAATCTTTGCTACTTGAAACGGAACGTAGATAGTGTAACATTATCTGTAAGTTTTAAAAAGCAAAAAAAAACGTTGCTCTTGAAAAGAACTACTGTTTGCTTTTTTATCTCAAAAATCTTTCAAGTACGGACGCTTCAGTAATTTGGGACTGGCTGTATTTCTAAAAATAGCGTATGTTTTATACACCTGATTGTTTCTTTGTTATTGTTTTACTTTAATAAAGCAGTATAGATATTATAGATGTCTATTTCTCCCGCCAAACAGCAGTGTAAATGCACTGTTGTGTTCCGGTTTGCAGGACGCTGTAGCCAGAGTAACTACTGGACATAATGAGACTTCACATCTTATGTCTCAGCTGACCACGAAAGCTGTAAAGCAATAGAAACGTCAGGAAGTTAAAAAATGTAAAAATCAAACCAAATCGCGATAAAATCCGTAAAATTAAGTTTTATTTCAATGTGTAACTTCCGCGTAAATCTAAAAAACCATTAACGGATTTTTCTTGTGTCAGTAGAACATCGATATGAATGTTACACTAGATAAGACATTCAGTATAAAAAATGTGCCCCACCTACTTGCGGTGCATGCACCGCACATGAATCAGTTTGCTTCGTGACAGTGCAGTACGCCTTATCGCATACGTTTAAAAGTAATAAATGAATGTTTCGCCGTCAAACCGAAAGCAAATCGTCTGAAGTTACAATATTTTAATAAAATACCAGGTAAGTGATGTAATATTGCAGTGTGCTTTTAAAATACGGGGGCACTTTATTTCTTTGACGTGTCTCGTCTATCGGTAGAATAGTTAATGCAGTAGAACAAGTTAATTTTTGTTTGAACGGATGTGTGCGTAAGGTATTTGTAATATAAACAATATTAATATGGCGTCCACGTGGTTCTATTTTGTACACTGATTTGGGTCGTCCCAATTATGTGATCCTTGTAACTGTTTAACTTAATTGTAATATAGAGGGAGCGCTCGTACAGTAGATCGCTGAATATCCGAACGCCGATTGACCGAATCGCCAAGTGTCCTAAGCGTAATATAAAAAAATAAAACCAAGTAATTTTTGTTTTGTTTTGTTGTTACAAGTTGGAACTCGCTGGAGTCCAGATATATTTCAACTGTTATGGTTGAAAGCTAGAGGCATGAAATGAAATTCGTTTATTGGTCACGTAGGCAATTAAATAGCTCTTATGACAAGTCAATACACAGTACTTATTTTCTATTTACAAGATATTCGTTGTTATATTTATATTAATTTTATTAAATTAAGTATTATATTAATTATTAGTATTTTATGGTATTTTTTTCCTTAGGAAATACATTATTTACGTTAATCGAGGCAAGGCAAGACTCTACATGTGAATTTTTATACTTTGTGTTTTTGTAAAGGCCTGATGGGGTTGCAACTTACTCTACTCGAGATATTCAAGTGAGCGTTATTCTAGAACTGTGTTTGTTAAACTAAATAATTACCTAAAGTTTATTTTATGTGTGACAGTTCGTTCTTCTTTGACAGCCTCCGTGGCGCAGTTGGTTAGACGCCGCCTGTGAAACGAGAGGCCGCGGGTTCGATCCCCGCACCGAAACAAATATTTGTGTGATCCACAGGCATTTGTTTCGGGTCTGGGTGTTTGTGAGACCGAAAAGTCTCTCGTAGTTCCTGATACCCACGACACAAGACTCGATCTTAGTGTGGGGTCAGGACTATGTATGTGACTGTTGGGTGTATTTATTATTTTATTCTTTATTACCAGTCTATGTCCGAGTATCCGAATTTTCGAGTATCCGAATCTACCCCGTCCCAATTAATTTGGATAATCGGCGTTATCCTGTACTTCAAAAACGTAGATAAAAATGGTGGAGCCGGGCCTGCTTCTGCCCTCCTATTTTTTGAAGTTTGTCCTGAAATAATTATGTACACCTTTTTATTTTGAAGATCCAATGGTACGTTGGGGCTTAAATTACTATTTTCGCAAAAACTATGTATTTACCACCCAAACACGATAATTTTTAAAACAATGCAAAATAAAATCGCTTTTTCTGCGAAATTTTTATTGCATTGTGTCTGCAACCACTAAAACTACCACCTGGCTCGTTTTCGGTCGCAGTCTTGATATACCCGGTATATGACTTATATTTTTGCGTGGGATCAGGACTAAATGTGAAAAGTTTGTTTCTTTGAACGCGATAATCTCAGGAACTAAAGGTCCGATTTGAATTACTCTTTTAGTGTTGGATGGTCTATTTATCGAGAAACGCTATAGGGTGCTTTTGATACCGGGAAAATATATAGCGCGTCTTTCATCCCGGATAAACTAAGGCACGCGGGCGAAGCAGTGAGAAATACTCGTTATATTATGTGATATTAGTGCCTCCTGAAACTCTTACCTGATTCAAACAGGACAGTTATAATGGTTTCTTAGATTTACGCTAATGTTACACATTGAAATAAAACTATTTTTACGGATTTTATCGCGATTTGGTTTAATTTTTACGTTTTTTAACTTCCCGACGTTTCGATTGCTTTTCAGCTTTCGTGGTCACGGGGCGGAATGTAAAAATTAAACCAAATCGCGATAATACCCGAAATATAGTTTTATTTCAACAGGACAGTTATATTATGTAATGTTTTCTAGGACCACCAGATGTCGAGTTACGGCAGTATGTCGCCCTCAGACGAGTGTTTCGAGAGATATGAACCGCCGTTCTACTGCCAGCCATCACACCAAGGTATTCTTTATTTGTTGAGTCCATCTCTTATCTCTCTCATCTCTCTTTCTTTATTTTATTATTAAGCAACACTAACATTATGCTTACAATTATACAGAACATAAATATTGTACTATATAAATAAATCAATTAATAAATAATAAATACACCCAACAGTCACATACATAGTCCTGACCCCACACTAAGATCGAGTCTTGTGTCGTGGGTATCAGAAGCTACGAGAGACTTTTTGGTCTCACAAACACCCAGACCCGAAACAAATACCTGTGGACACACAACTATTTGTTTCGGTGCGGGGATCGAACCCGCGGCCTCTCGTTTCACAGGCGGCGTCTAACCAACTGCACCACGGAGGCTGTATATTAAACATACATGTATATTGTTAATACATGTATTTTTATTGGTAAACATAAATATGGGTGTTGACAAATTAGCGTAAGAGTAACAGGAAAACAACTCCATACACGGACACAAAAAATTACTGTAGAAGGTAACGATAAATAGAAACAATAGAAAAATTAATGAGATATTTAAACAAAAAAAAGAATGGTTAATAACTCCTAATGAAAGTAAAAAAAATACGAAATAGTAGACAAAAACAAAATTAAATCAAAAATACATACATAAACCCACCCCTTTATCTCCGAAGGGGTAGGCAGAGGCGCCACTAGGACACCCACATTTCGCCTTGCATGTTCCGTCCCACGATGTGAAAGCGGAAGACCCTATCGCCATATCGGGCACAAATTCCTGACTCCGGGCTGATAATGAATAGAAAAACCCAATATCACTTTACCTGACCCGGGATTCGAACCCGAGACCTCAGCTTTGTAACCGTACCGTAATACAACTACGCCACCGAGGCAGAAAAAAATAGTCATAATTTAATACTTAAACCATTTTTCATATGATAAAAGAGATATCAATTTTTTATTTTTTTGTCAGGTAGCCCTATGGACGGCGGAGTGTACTGGCCGGCCTCCACAGCGGACGGTCAAGAATTCGATTCCCAGGACGTATACCACGATAACACTCATTACATAGGACGAAATTATGGTATGTATTATTGTTGTTTTACTCCGAAGTGGGTCTTAAAAAAATCTTCTTTTAAGCCCAAATACGTCCCACTGCAGTGCCTCCTATACAATCGAAAGTACGATTGAGAGGGGTTAGGCTATACAGTCCACCACGCTGGCTTAGTGCGGGTTGGCGGACTTTACAAACCGTAGAAATTGTTCTAAATCGCTACGGTATACAGGTTTCCTCGCGATGTTTTCCTTCACCGTTAAAGTGCGTGGTGATTGACTATCAATACACACGTGACTCCGAAAAGTCAGCAGTGTGATGTGATTTGAACCCGCGATCACCGAGAAACATTTTTGTCTTCGCGTCTAGTCCGTTACCAACACCCCACCACTTCAGTTTATATTTATTGTATTCTTTTGTTTTAGGATATGAAGAAATGCAGATCACAAGTAACGAACCTTATGACGCTTATCATCACCCTTTGCACCACACGTATGGGCAGAACAGTGCTGGTAAGCGAAAAACAACCTTATCATAAACATAAGACGGACTTTAAAAAGTACACAGCGACCCATGGAAAACTTTGCAATAAAATAAATAAATAAATACACCCAACAGTCACATACATAGTCCTGACCCCACACTAAGATCGAGTCTTGTGTCGTGGGTATCAGGAACTAAGAGAGACTTTTCGGTCTCACAAACACCCAGACCCGAAACAAATACCTGTGGATCACACAAACATTTGTCTCGGTGCGGGATCCTCGCTATATTATACATCGATCGACGTCCTGTGAGAGAGATAAATGATAAATAATATTTTTGTAATATTTTCTGACGAAAATCACACTTGTATACCGAAATATAGGCAGATCATAGAGCTATGTATAACAACCATCGATATCAATGTTACACTAGATAAGACATTCAGTACAAAAAATGTGTCCCACCTACTTGCGGTGCATGCACCACACATGAATCAGTTTGCTTCGTGACAGTGACAGTGCAGTACGCCTTATCGCATACGTTTAAAAGTAATAAATGAATGTTTCGCCGTCAAACCGAAAGCAAATCGTGTGAAGTTACAATATTTTAATAAAATACCAGGTAAGTGATGTAATATTGCAGTGTGCTTTTAAAATGCGGGGGCACTTTATTTCTTTGACGTTTCTCGTCTATCGGTAGAATATAAGTAAATAAATAATAAATAAATACACCCAACAGTCACATACATAGTTCTGACCCCACACTAAGATCGAGTCTTGTGTCGTGGGTATCAGAAACTACGAGAGACATTTCGGTCTCACAAACACCCAGACCCGAAACAAATACCTGTGGATCACACAAATATTTGTTTCGGTGCGAGGATCGAACCCGCGGCCTCTCGTTTCACAGGCGGCGTCTAACCAACTGCGCCACGGAGGCTGTCAATGATAACAACCTTGTAACCTATTACAAGTGAAATAAATGATATATGATTTAAATAATTTCTCTAGGTCTGGACTGTGATATGCAGTCCATCCCTCTACGCTACGACCGCCCCGCACCCCCGTCTTTCATAAGGGTTGCGAAACGAAGAACCACAGCGAACAAGAAGGAGAGAAGAAGGACGCAGAGCATCAATACTGCTTTCTCAGATCTTAGGGAGTGTATTCCCAACGTGCCTCCTGATACGAAACTATCTAAGGTAAGAATGAATTTAATTAGTATTTTTTGACAATATACAGGGTATATCAAGACTGCGACCGAAAACGAAGGGTGGTAGCATTAGTGACTTCAGACACAACGCATCTAAGGATATCGCACAACAATTGACAATTATTTTTACTACATACATATATAAATTTACGCCTTTATCCCCGAAGGGGTAGGCAGAGGCGCCACCAGGACACCCACATTTCGCCTTGTATGTTCCGTCCCACGATGTGATAGGGGGCGAACCTATCGCCATATCGGGCACAAATTCCTGACTCCGGGCTGATAATGAATAGAAAAATCCAATATCACTTTGCCCGCCCCGGAACTCGAACCCGAGACCTCAGCTTTGTAACCGTACCGTAATACAACTACGCCACCGAGGCAGGTAGTATTTTTGTTTTACTGGTCGTCATATTTGGGTGTAAAATACTTAGTTTTCCTAAAATAATAATGTACACCTTTTAATTTTTAAACACGCAATGGTACGCAAAGGTTTAAATTACTATTTTCGCAAAAACTAGGTATTTACCAATCAAACACGATGATGTTAAAATAATTGCAAATAAATCTGTCGCTTATTTTGCGAAATTTTTATTTGCATTGTGTCTGTAACTGTCGCAGTCTTGATATACCCTGTATGTAATCATATAAACCAAATACAAGACATGTTTAAGTAAGACATAACCTCCTCTGAAGTCGGTTAAAAATACGAAGTCCTCGAAACCGACGAGCGTTTATGAAGAGATTAATGACAGGTGATGGAAGCGAAAGACGTATGTATGAAAGTTGGCGTTTTATAGTCACTGCCTACCCCAATGGGACATAGGTTTGAGTTCGTGTATGCCAGGTATATCCAGACTGCGACCAAAAACGAAGCCAGGCGGTAGTTTTAGTGATTACAGACACAATGCAATAAAAAATTTCGCAATAAAGCGTCAGTATTTTTTTGATTTTTTTTAAATATCATCGTTTGTGGATGCTAAATACCTAGTTCTTGCTAAATTTATAATTTAAACCCTTACGTACCATTGTGAATTAAAAATAAAAAGGCGTTGATTATTATTTTACCATGTATTTACTACCCAAATATGACGATAAGTAAACAATTAAAAAAAAAACCTTTTTTTTGCGAAATGTTTACTTGCATTGTGTCTGAAGCCACTAATACCACCTGGCTTCGTTTTCGGTCGCAGTCTAGATATACCCTGTTTACTTGTATATAACTAAAAATACAAAAATATCAGAAATAGTTCCACCAGACATTCAAACCTATCTCAACATTCTGTGTCAGAATTCAGTAACCTATACCATTGAGAATGCATGAAGAGATTGATGAAAATTGATGAGGCGAAAGCGATGTAGCGTTAATGTAAAATGGCGATCCATAATCTCTACCTACACCTATGGGATGCAGGCGTGACGGTTATAAATGCATACATCAGATAAATAAATTAGTAAATACACCCGACAGTCACCTAGTTGAACCCAGACTAGATCTTTTGTGTCAGAAACTACGGAGAGTTTTCGGTCTCACAAACAGACAAATACAGGTTGGCAATAAAGAGCATGGAATTAATAAGGGTGCTTAAATCGAATATAATATTTAATATAGTGAGCCAAAATCTCTACCTACCCCTATGGTATTCCACTGCGCTCGCCATCCTGAGACATAAGATGTTAAGTCTCATTATGTCCAGTAGTTACTCTGGCTACAATGTCCTTCAAACCGGAACACAACAGAGCTTTTACACTGCTGTTTGTTGGAGAAATAGACATTGCGGTGGAACCCAGGCAGCCTCTCACATATGAGACCTACAGTAAATTAAAGTTCTAACCACATCAGTCTGCTCTTAACTATGGTATGTTGGGTCACTGCGTTTACTTTTTTAATCCATAGATCTGGCAAACGGCTCAACTGATGGTAAAGAAATGCAATGCGGCTGATGGTAAGCGCAGTGCAGACAGAGTATCAACGTGATGTCTCTCGACACAATGATGCCTGATTGTATCCGACACAGAACCCGAAACGCGACACACGTGGCTCATTATGAAGGGTTTTTTATTGCGGTGAATGGCGAGACGAGCATGCCGTTCACCTGATGGTAAAATACGACCTCATAGACAGAAGCAAAACAATACCATGAATTACAAAGCAATGGAATTCCACTGCGCTCGCCATCCTGAGACATAAGATGTTAAGTCTCAATATGTCCAGTAGTTACTCTGGCTACAGTATGTCCGATGAGTTTATCAAGTATTTATTATACCAGCAAGTTAGTCACCATTTTTTACCACCCTACCATCACCAACAGTGGCCTTCTGACCACCAGATGGTGCGCAAGCGTTCGCAGAGCATCAACACGGCTTTTTCCAAATTGCGCCAGCACATACCGCATGTTCTACCAGACACAAAAATGACCAAGGTTAGTCCAGTCTCGGTTGGACAGCGGCTCTCGAACTCACGCCCCACGCCCCTTTTAATAAGATCTTAATATGTATCAGCCCATATACGTCCCACTGCAGGGCATAGGCCTCCTCAATCGAAGGTGCGATAGGCTGGGCTAGTGGCGGACTTTACATACCATAGAAATTCTCACAAATCGCTATGGTATGTAGGCCTAAGCGCCGTAAATAGAATAGCCCTTTTTAATGAGGAATACAAATAGTAACATACGTGGGAGTAAATTAGCGAATAGATTAGTTATACATTAGTTTTATTTGGCCTTCTTCATACAGTTCTAAAACACATTTTAGCTATAGAATGTGTTGTCTTCGTCGCTCAAACTGAATTCAAAAGTCGTACGAAGGGGTCAAAACATTCGATAACTAAAATAGGTTTTAAAACTGTCTGTGAATAAGGCCGGTCTGTATTTAAGCAATTTTATCAAGGTTTTACCTCTCTCAATGAAACTCTCAGCTGTAGGGGTGTCCCGAGCCCAGTAGAAGTGATTATATTACAGTAGATATCAATAGATATTCATCAAATTAGGTTGTCGGGCGATACACAACGTATTAATATATAATTTTTCCCACAACCGTACTTTCATGTACTTTAGAAATAATGTCTTCATTTTTTTTGCCATGATTGCCGAGATGAGCATGCCATTCGCTTGATGGTAAGCGATACAACCGCTGATAGATAGTAGCAAAACCAAACTCCATGAAATACAAAGCAATGCTTGGTATTCCACTGCGCTCGCCATCCTGAGAAATAAAATGTTAACTCTCATTATGTCCATTAGTTACTCTGGCTACAATGTCCTTCAAACCGGAACACAACAGTGCATTTACACTGCTGTTGACGGAGAAATAGACATTGCGGTGGTACCTACCCAGGCGCCTCACATATGAGAGACCTGACACCAGTGAAAATGTCATAATGTTTGAGTAGTTAATGTTTCAAAACTGGGCACGGGACTTCTCTGCAATAAACTTAAGCCATAGTCAAAACGGAATTAGCAATCGTATTCTAGAGAGGAGGCCACGTACAAGCAATCGAAGTGGTTAAGATCGCAGGAAGTCGCTGGATGCAGGCTTCCAACAGGTCGATGTGGACATCCATGAGGGAGGCCTATGTCCAGTGGACTTCCTTTGGCTGAAGAGGGAGAGAATCGTATTGAAGAAATATTTTTCCATTTTTAACCTATTTCTTAAGGCTTAAATTACACCCCACGCCACAACATATCTTGAAAATGAGAGAATTAGTTTGTAAAATTATGTGTTTTAGAATTATTGGTCAGGGCAAGACCAGAACACTATTATGAACTTTAAATTATAATTTCAATGAGACATTTTTTACTGAGTGTCGCGGATTTTTTTATTTATAGTGATTTTTAAATTTCCGTTCCTTGATCACGAACACTGTAGTCTTCGAAACGCTGTAAACTTAAAAATCCGCGACAAAATCTATGTGTAATATTCGTGTAGACATAAAAACTTCAGCTTTAGGTATATACAATAAAACCATTAGACTTCACTTAAAAGGGGGCGTTGAAAGTTCGAGAACCACTCCAACGGGGCGCCGACCATGCCAAATATAATTAATGTTTTATTTAAATTTTCGCTGTTGGCAGATAAAAACGTTGCGCCTGGCGACCTCCTACATCTCGTATTTGCTGAAAGTGCTCGAGACTGATGGAGAGCCCGCTGGAGGGTTCAGAGCTGATCTGCACCACACCCCGCCTAGGAGAAGAACCGGTGATAATAGTCAGGTATGCTTATAAAGGTATTCCGTGTTTTTTTCACTGTAAAGCGCCATTTGCACGGCGAGAATCATACGCGATTATCGCGGTATTCCGTTTTGCTTTCATTGTAAAGCGCCATTTGCACGGGGATTTCTCGCGGCGAGAATCGTATGCGATTATCGCATGACATAACCGCTATAGATTATTGTTCTGACAAACGTTTACACGATGCAACTTTTTTATATCCTTACGATATTCGTATCTTCGAGGCGAGAAAGTCTCCCCGTTTTTGTTTGCTTTAGGATATATAAAAGTTGCATCGTGTAATTGTCAGAACACGATAATCTATAGCGGTTATGGCATGCGATAATCGCATACGACATGTATCAATAGTATTTGAATTAGTTATTTATTTGTTTATTTTTTTGAGCATTTGTTCTTTATTTTTACACTGCCCTCTCTCTCTCTCCTTCCCTTATATCCAAAGGTTGTCTGGCAGAGATCGCTCAGAGCGATAAGACCGCCTTTTGTACTTTTGCATTATTTTATTTCTCTGTGTTGTTGTTCTTTTGTGTGCTATAAAGATTATACAGATTCTCGCCGAAACTTTGTGGTTAAAGAACTTTATTTATCAAAAGAAATTTTACATTTCACTTTATGAGATAAGTACAATAATAATAACTAAAGCTAGAAAGAGCCTCGACCAACATCTACAGAGGCTCTCAATTAGTCGTTGGGTCAAGAGCCAGATCCAAAAGGCAGTGTTGCTGGACACGGCTCGCATAGTGAGGAGGTTCCTCACTTTGGATCCCTAACCACCGGTGGCTTGGGTCTTGAGCCTCGCCACCGAAGGGTTATATGTATTTTTTTATATTTTTAACCGACTTCAAAAAAAGGAGGAGGTTCTCAATTCGACTGTATGTTGCTTTTTTATTTTTTTTTTTATGTTTGTTACCTCATTTCTCTGTACTGGGTGAACCGATTTCGATAATTCTTTCTTTAATTGAAAGCTGGTGCTTGTCGTTTGGTCCCATAAAAATATGGTAACGATCTGATGAATATCTTCGGAGCTGGAGAGGGGAACTCCTTAAAATTAAGTAGGATTCCAATGGTTCTTCTTGCATTGAATTAAGTATAAACGCAAAATTACAGTGGTGGAGGAAAGTAGGGGTAGGGGCGAGGGGGGCGGTTAATAAAATGAACAAACACGTAAATAGTCAATATCTTCGGCAGCTATACCAATAAATCATGAAGATCTGATGTAATAGTGACAAAGAATCATATTATTACAGTTTAATAGTATGCCATATACCATTCCGTAATGAAACCGATATCGGCAATTGGGGGCATTGCCGATTGTTATGTGTTGGTGAACAAATTGTACATGACGATAATAACTTTTGTGAAAACATGGAAGAACGAGCCGACATGTCGGATGAATTGTTCCTAAGAAGCATTCGAGGATTAAATATCCAATAAAAGAATGTTTCAAAAAGTCTCAACGGCAATCAAAATCAATTTGCAAGGACGATTCAAAACTTTTTCATGTAAGCCCGCATTTTTGAAAGCCTATTATTGCGTTCTTCACAAGTATCTTTTGAAATTACTCTGGAGATAGATTCCCTTATTTGAGACAGGCGTTGCTCCCTTTCTCCGTTTGTCTCATTTAAACGGCGCTCTCTCATACGAGCAGCGCGTTTACTAGGTCTACCCATATTCAGGCTATCGAACTTTTAAGTCACTAAAAATAAAAAAATAAACCAAAATTTTAACAAAAAATTATAACCGACTTCAAAAAACTGACAAAAATCATACTAAAAATAATAATCTAAAAAAAGACAAAAAAATGTGACAAAAAACAAACTAAAAATGCACTAAAAAGTAAAAAAATAATTGCGTATTCTAACGTCAATAATTTACAATCTATTCAATGTACATATAGGTACGATCTATGTGTTTTCCTCGCAATAATGTATTTATATATTATGTATCCAGTTAAACTTTCCATCTAACTCAACACATACCTATGAGTAACAAATAATTATAAAAACATTTATTTACAGTTCACCTAAGCTAAAATTTGAAATATATGTATGCACTACTTAAAAGACAATCAAATTATTAGAATAATGTACAATTATTGTTATTTTTGGAGTCGGTGTCAGCCAAATTAACTCGACATTATACCTGACAATATTAAATGACAACTTTATGAAATCTATTTTATACGAATATCCTCTTATACTATTATGTGGTTTATTAACCTTAATTCAATAATATATAATATCTGACGTTTATGTAGTTACTAACTCATAAAACTTGGATGACACCGACTCCAAAAATAACAGTAATTGTACATTATTCTAATAATTTGATTGTCTTTTAAGTAGTGCATACATATATTTCAAATTTTAGCTTAGGTGAACTGTAAATAAATGTTTTTATAATTATTTGTTACTCATAGGTATGTGTTGAGTTAGATGGAAAGTTTAACTGGATACATAATATATAAATACAATATTGCGAGGAAAACACATAGATCGTACCTATATGTACATTGAATAGATTGTAAATTATTGACGTTAGAATACGCAATTATTTTTTTACTTTTTAGTTCATTTTTAGTTTGTTTTTTATGTCACATTTTTTTGTCTTTTTTTAGATTATTATTATATGTATATTGTTTTTTTTAATATATGTATATAAAAATGTAAAAAATGAAAAGTACAAAATAAAGAGAATAATAAACTAAAGCTAGCATCAGAACATATATCAAACTATAAATCTAATATTAATTCTAATGTAATAATATACACCGTGTGTTGAATACAAAACAAAACAAATTAATAAAGTGGGTAGGAGATATAAAAAATGGTTAAACAAGCTAAACACTGATAACTTTCCCCGTATAATTTGCGTTTGAAGGTACAATTTCTAAGTCCAAACGCATTCGGCGCCGACAAGTGCCCAGCGAGACGATCTTATCAGGCATATGATGCGGTTCCCCAGTGAAACGCTCAAGTGCTCCGGGCTTGCATTACATGTGCACAGATTTATGTATGTGTTAATAAAGTCATGTTATTTTTGAGTCATCAAAATGATATTAGGTACCTACTCAAAATGTGCACGTGTTTTTTATTGCACAAGTCCAACAAGCAAACGGGTTATGTGATGAAAACATCGTACAATTATGGATGAAAATGAAAATTATTTAAAATGAACATATTTGAATTCATTTTTTTCTGGTTCGGCGGTTTTCACTAGAGAAGAAAGGGCAAGAAACTCCAGTGTTGCTCTTTCACTGACCACAAAGGTGCTACCAGGACACCCAGACTTCTTCAAACGACTTGTATGTTCCGTCCCACGATGTGATAGGGGGCGAGCCTATCACCATATCGAATTTCGACTCCGAGCTGATAATAAATATAAAAACCCAATAATGGTAATACGCATGTGCATTGCGCAAACTAGTCGGTATGGCGTGTGAAAGCGGGACGGAACATTTATGTTATTTGTGTGTAAACTATATTATAATATTATATATTCTTTAATTTTTTTTAAATTCATTAAAAATCATTGCATTCTCCTTTATTGTTAATATTATTGTTTTTATTTTTTTATTATCATTATGTATGTAAAGTTTTGTTAAATGAGTATGTCCGTTGTCTTGTGTGACAAATAAATATGCTTTTCTTCTTCTTTCTTTCTTTCAATATAACATCTCCGACCCGGGATTCGAACCCGAGACCTCAGCTTTCTAATCGTACCGTAGTACAAATACGCCACCGAGGCAGTCTCTCTTGAAAAACGCACACTCTTCGCTCTTTTCAAAACTCACATAAAACTCCAGGTAAATGATTCGACTTAAGCAAATATATCTCTAGAACACATCTTTCAATTAACTTCAAATGCGTAGTTAAAGCTGATATTACCAAAAAATAACACTAACTAATTACCATTTTAAAACATTATTATTTTTAGAACTCAATTATGCAAGTAATTTGGGCATTCTCATTTAATTATTGAGAATAAATCATCGAATTGCTATTTTAATTTACATACATACATAAACTCACGCCTTTATCCCAGAAGGGGTAGGCAGAGGTGCCACCAGAACACCCACATTTCGCCTTGTATGTTCCGTCCCATGATGTGATAGGGGGCGAGCCTATCGCCATTTCGGGCACAAATTCCTGACTCCCGACTGATAATGACAAGAAAAATCCAATATCACTTTGCCCGACCCGGGGTTTGAACCCGAGATCTCAGCTTTGTAACCGTACCGTAATACAACTACGCCACTGAGGCAGCCATTTTAAAACATTATTATTTTAAGACCCAATTATGCGACTAATTTGGGCATTATCGTTTATTTACTGAGAATAAATCGTTGAATTGATATGTTATCACCGCAAAACATTACTTATTTTACACTGCATCTGTATCAGCCCATATACGTCCCACTGCAGGGCTCGGGCCTCCTCTAAAATCGAAAGTATGAGAGGGGTTAGGCCATATAGTCCACCACGCTGGCCTAGTGCGGGTTGGCGGACTTTACATACCGTAGATATTTTACAATTAGCTATAAATAAACCATAATAAATACACCCAACAGTCACATACATAGTCCTGCCCCCACATTAAGATCAATTAAGTCTTGCGTCGTGGGTATTAGAAATTACGAAAGACTTTTCGGCTCACAAACACAAGTATCTATGGTCATAGATCATCAAGTTAGGGCGAGATTCAGCTCCCAAAAATCCCGAGAGAGTGCTATTCCCGTCTCTTTGAACAGCAGGCCCGGGAAACAGTTTAGCATCAATAAAAACTTTGTATACAGAGTGTAATTATTATTAGAAAAGCGAGTCTGCGCGCGTGGCGTGGTGTGGCGCAAGTTAAGAGAGATGGCGATGCCATATTTATAATATTTTTGAAACGTTTTCCGTGCTTTTATTGAAGTAATTATTTGTTATATATAATTATTTGACAGCCTCCGTGGCGCAGTTGGTTTGACGCCGGCTGTGAAACGAGAGGGCGCTACGACCCCGCACTGAGACAAATGTTTGTGAAGCCCACAAATATTTGTTTCGGTTCTGGGTGTTTGTCAGACCGAAAAGTTTCTCGTAGTTTCTGATACCCACGACACAAGATTCGATCTTAGTGTGGGGTCAGGACTATGTATGTGACTGTTGGGTGTATTTATTTATTTTATATAATTAACAAGTTAATTCAAGTTGGAAGGGAACGCGGGGCTCATTGAGGGTTTTTGGGTGAATTTTTTGAGGATATTTCAAAGGTTTCGTAAGTTCTATTTAGGTTTATTGACATACATGCGTATAGAAAAGCGGAAACTTTACAGGTTCATTTCGCAAAATACTTTTTCAATTCGAATCATTAGTTTCTTATTTCTTCACCCTTGTATATTAGTATACATATTTTAGTAAGTATCTTTATTACTATTATTTATTATTATTTTCCTTTACATTTAATTTTCTCAGCACTCGGCTGGTAATAATTACACCTGCGAGCCAAAGCCAAGCAAGTGCAATTTAAGATTAGATTAGGGTAATGGTACAGTGGTAGAATTGTTATGATGCGTTATTTCATTTTCGTCTATTTGCATGAACTTTCTAACTATTCTGCAGGTATTTAAGATGGATGCTTTCTGAAGGGTAATATAAATTGATTTATTTAAATTTAAAAGTTTTAGGCTGTGATGTAGGTGCTTTGGTATAACTCCAGTAGTAGAGAGGACTATGGGTACAACATAAACTTTTTCTTGTTTCCAAATTCTTGTAACTTCATCTTTTAATTCTGCGTATTTATTATTTTTTTCAGCTATTGTCTTCTGGATATTGTGGGTATTAGGAACAGCGATGTCAATAAGGTAGGTAGTTTTATTTCTCTTATCCTGCAAAGTGATATCGGGTCTATTGTAATGAATTGTTCTATCAGTGAGTATAGCACGGTCGAAATAGAGTTTATATGAGGGATTTTCTAGGATAATCTCAGGTTTATATTTATAGTAGGGTGTGTTACTGTCTTGGATAAGCGAATATTTACGGGCAAGTGATTGGTGGATGATATTAGCTATTTGATTATGTCTATGTGTGTAATCTGTCTGTGTTAGGCTTATACACGCTCCGGTAATATGTTGGATAGTTTCGGGTTGGGCATGACATCTTCGGCATTTATCTATTGTTATGATGGGGTCTTTGATGATAAACTTTCTGTAATTTTTAGTATTTATAATTTGGTCCTGTATTGCCATCATGAAACCCTCAGTTTCAGGAAAAATATTGCCTATTTCAAGCCATTTATTGGAAGCTATTTTATCAATATGAGTCTGTTCTAGATCATGTGGGTGTCGGCCGTGCAGTACTTTCTTCTTCCAATCTTCTATTTTCTTTTGCTGTCGGTCTATATCATTAGGATTTTGTAAATTAGTCGGGTCATGTAGATTGAGTGGGGTGAAGTTATTATCATTATGGGTAATTGCGTTATGTATAGTGCTGGTATGGGACTTTGTGATGAAAAATGTTTTAAGTTTATATAGTTGCTTAAGCCAAAGGTGATAGATATCTATAAGGCCCCTGCCTCCTGTTTCTCTTTTTATAGTCAGTCTTTCGACTGCTGCTTTAGGGTGGAGATAATTGTGTTTTGTGAGTGTGGTTCTTGTAGTCCGTTCTATTTTTTCTATATCTGTTTTCGACCATTTTATTATACCAAAAGAATATGTCATGATGGGGATTGCGTAACTATTAAGTGCTTTAATGAGGTGTTTTCCGGATAGTTGAGTTTTACATATTGTGTTAATTCTTCTCTGATACTCGACTGATAAACTGTTCTTGATCTTAGTGTGATCTATTCCCTTAAGCTGCTTATAACCTAGATACTTATACAAATCAGTGGGTTCCAGCGCGGTTATGCTGTCCGAATCATTAATTGTGTAGTCGCCAGGTCGTATTTTACCCCTTACTATGTGTACTGTTTTACATTTGTCGAGACCGAAATGCATGTTTATATCTTTACTGAAGGTGGAAGTAGCTTCTAATAAAGTCTTCATATCTTTTTCGGATTTCGCGTAAAGTTTTATATCATCCATGTAAATAAGATGGGAAATAGTTATATTATCTGAAGCATGCTTAAGGTGGTATCCGGTTCGGTAATTGTTTAGTATTTGTGACAATGGATTCAAGGCGAGGCAAAACCACAGGGGACTCAAGGAATCACCTTGGTAGATTCCTTTCCTAATGCTTATTTCTCGTGTCGTAACTGACCTATTACGGCTAGTCAAATGTAAAGTAGTTTTCCAGTATTTCATTATGTTTTGTAGGAAGTCTATTATGTTTTTATTTATTCTATATATTTTAAGTATTTGGATCAGCCAAGAATGAGGGATACTATCAAATGCTTTTTTATAATCGATATAAGTACAGTGTAGATTTCTATTTTTATTGGTAGCATGTTTATGTATAACAGAATCAATCACAAGCTGTTCCTTGCATCCCATGTGGCCCCGCCTGCATCCTTTCTGTTCTTCTGCTATTATGTTGTGATTTTCAATATGGATGTTAATTTTACTTGAAATAACAGCTGTTAGTATTTTGTATATTGTAGGTAGGCAAGTAATTGGTCGGTATTGGGAAGCATGGGTGGTTACTTTATCTTTAGGGAGCATATATGTTATACCAGTAGCTATAAATTCTGGTATATTTTGTTTCTGTAAAATTATTTCCGTGAAATTCTTTGCTATTGCTTTGTGTAATGAAGTTAATTTTTTAAACCAAAAATTGTGTATTTTATCAATGCCCGGTGATTTCCAGTTGTGTAATTTAGTTGTTATGATTTTTATATCCCCTTCTGTCACTTCATCAAATTCCATTTCTTCTATTGTATTCCATCTGTTTTTTTCTTCATTTATCCAATCTGCTTGGTCATTATGCTGTTTTTGTTCTTCCCATAGACTTGCCCAGTAACTTTCCAGCTCCTCCTTTGTTGGTATAGTCTCAGTATTTTGGGTACTCGTATCTGTTTGTGGAGACCGTAATTGTCGGTAAAACATTTTTTCATTAGTGGTAAATAAAATATTGTCTTTTTTCCGCTGTTGAGTTTTCTTATAACGTTTTAATCTTTGCGCTTTAAGTGCAAGTTTTTGTTTTAACGTATCTAAAAATTCTTCTGGTTTTCTGTTATTGTTTTCGTGTTTAGTATGAATCCTATTATTTTTAAATATTTCTTCTACTCTCTTAACAACTTTCTTTGATCTATTATTATTTATATATTGAGTGAGTCTTCCACAGTCTGCTCTAAGCTTTTCTATATCTTTCTCTAATCGGTATTGCCACGATGCACAGTGGTTCGATTAGTACAAGCTAGCTAGACAAAATTATTTGTTGAAGTATTTTGTTTTGTGCGGCTTCCTTATGATGTTTTAATATAGATTTAGCAAAAAAATAACAAAAATATTTGAAAATAGGGGCACGTGTACCAATAAAACAAAAAAAATACAATTAATACTTTGTATATTGACAGACTGGTAAAAAACAATAATAAATAAAATTAACAACAGTCATAAAATACTCAACTACTAATAACCTAACCACTAATTACATAATGGGGCTTTATTACGACTCATTAACAATATTTCTTTACATTAAAAACATATAGATAAAAAAAAATGTTTTTAACTATTAATAAAGTTGAATAAGACAATACAGCAATAAAAAAGAAAAATATGATACACGGCATAGAAATCCATAAGTACAATATTATTTACAACCCTTATTTATTTTACAACTCTAAATTCTTCTTCTGAAGAATCTTCTACATCGTAGAATATTTCGAAAAATATATATATATATATATACATATATTAATATTTCGAAAAAAACAACTATGACTGACACTAGAACTTATATTAATAGAAGGGGGTATTATTAAATCTAAAACCTCAGAAGGAAGTTTACTTGTCAGTTTTTTTGGAATCTCTCTAAGACTATTTATTTATTACAGGACCAGATGTAATTAATATATTTAGTAAATCCCTGTTCGTGACAATACGTTAATTTTTTCGAGTATTGTGCTCTCGAAATCTTCTATAATCCTTATTGCGTGCTTCCTGAGCTTCCTCAAAAAGCTGCCCAATAGATAGAAGAGCCGATATCACAATATCTACACAGTGCACAAGAATTTTGTGCACAGTAACGGGTATGTAATACCACGAATAAAGACTAGTATACAATTTTTTTGTGTCCTGTGTAAAAGAATTAAATTTAACAACATCAATATCGTAACCTGAAGCTAAAGCTCTAAGGATAGTGCCAAATTTCGTAATTAGTGTCATAATTAATTTCCAGATCATGACTTGCTTGTTTAATTACAGAAGCCAAGTTCTGATGTCCAGACAATCGCGCCTATAGTTCAGCAGCCACTACCAATTGGTTTACGTCTCGTGTTTGTAGAAGGTCGTCCACGCACCTCCTTTTCGTTTTTTCACTTGCTTCAACGAAATCCACTGATGGACGCCCAGGAGTCGGGGCTTTACTTGATGACGATGGTGCTGAGTGGTGTATGGATACTTTAAATGTAAAATCCCCAGACAACTACTCAGAGTTTTTAGACAAAAAGCGATCGCAGCGCTTCCCAGAACTTTCCCATTTTTCTGCGCACTTTGTTGATAATCTTCCAATTGACATTTTGATTTCGCTCGCAGATACTTCCGTGATATTTGCAAGATCATGTTCCATCGATAGAAAATCATATAGTCTACTATTATGGTTCTCCTTGGGATGTTTCTCCCATTCATCAAATAACTCAATTTTTGCGACTAAGAATTCGTATTCTGAAAAATAGACGAAATGACAAAGTGGCACTCAAGTGCGCAGCCTAAAATTACTAATATTTAAAAGCTAACAGATATGGCTATGATATATATAATTTCTAGCCCGGGTACAAGAGGGTACAAGTACTTCCTAGTCCAATGAATGCAGAAAATAGTAAAAAAAAATCTTTTTTTTTTTAAATCTAGTTTTTAATAAGAAGTGCGGTTAAAGTATATCCATTTTTTTAATAGAATTAAGAAGTACATACCCTAAACTTGAAGATCCATAACTAACACTTTTCAAATACCTAAACTTACTGAATTATGATGTTACTTCGATAAGTACAAAAATGCAATTAAAAAGTAATTTTTCACCCTTCTTTTTTATACCTGCCTCATTAACTTATTAGTAGTTGACACTAGTGCAAAACAAATCTTAGAATTGGGACACCTGGGTATCTGGCTAGAGGCCCAGGTAATAAAATCCAGGTAATTCGTTAGTGACTTTTGTCTAGCTAGCTTGTACTAAACGAATCACAGTGCGATGGTTTATTATATTTTGGTCTGATATCTTTCCTAGTGTATTCTGTTATTTTGTAATCTAGTTCTTCGGATATCACTAACGCTGTACAGTAAATAAGTGTATGTATATCTACTAATTTAGTGCTCTCAGTTAAGAAGTTATTAAGAATATTTTGATTAAATATCTGAATCAATGAATTAAGTTTTGGGCTATATTTTAATTTTGGTAAACGTGGTCGAGATGCTGGATCTAGTCCGGAGTATAATGTTAAGACTGTTATGAATTTATTATGTATTTCTTGAATGTGTGTATCGGTTATTGTGTTAGGCTCCACTAGACTATCTACGTCATTTTCTAATGTTAAACTAATTGTATCTGTTTGTGTGGATCTGTGTGATGTCTGTGTGATTAAGTTTAGTGTTAATGGTTCTAAATTATTTTGTAGTATGGTCAGTGTTTGGCTGTAATAAGATAGGTCACACTGACCACGATTCGTTGGCGATACAGAGTTAATATTTTCATGAATGTTTTCTTCTTCATCTAATTGTTTTCTAACCTCCTCCTTAAGTTGATTTAGAATATCTTGGGAAAGTAGTTTATTTAGTTCTATTGCTCTTTTTTGATCTGATAATCGCTGCTCCGTTACTTTAATATCTGGGTACTGTCGTGAGAAATGTTCATGCAACTGTTTCCTATATATTGTCATGTCTGTCTCTAATTTTGTAACATAGTAGTAAGTGCGCATAATATATTGGTTAACTTCTTTACTCCATGACATGCGCACTCTGGGTTTCCCAGCTTTAGTGGTCACGGGTAAAAAGGTATTAACCTCCCGTGCAACATCTAAAGCTAGTATGGGTGGATCTCTAATATTATTTGATGGTGGGGAACTAGGTATTGAAGGTGATTCACATGTTGACGGCGTATATGATATTGTACTTGGACTATATGGTTCTATGGGGCTATTTGATCTACTGTCAGTCAGTCTGTCTAAGTTAATGTCGGCTGTAGTATTTTCGGGTGACCCGGTGGGAGTCCGCCTGATCAACTCCTCACCGCTGACGGTTCGTACGCTGGAACACCCAGCGTCAGCTCCAGGTGTGCCCCGGCGATCGCCCCCGGGAAGCGGCCCTCTCAGTTTCTTTTTCGAACGAGTCTCCATGTTAAATGGGTTGCCATTGCCACGTTAGCCACATCAGTAATTAAAACATTGTGTTGCCCGCCCCCCACGTGATCAGATGTTCGATCAGGACGTGTGGTTGGACTTTAGGGGGCTTATTATTATTATTACTATCTTTATTATTAAGTTTACGGAATACTGAGAGATGGCCAATACCCATTTTCTCCTCCCACCTCGTTTCCTTACCCCTCCCTCCCCCACCCAAAATGTTGGCTGGCAACACATCTATCGTTACAATCATTGATCTGTTTGCTCGTTTGTCGGAACTCTTATATTTTTTTTGTTTGTCGGCCTCTCACATATGAGAGACCTACGACCAGTATTTTTGTTTATTAATTTTTTTTTATAGTTCTCTTTTGTCCCAATAAAATGAATACAACCCGCTCCCTCTTATAACCGGGGCCCGCTGCCGCTCGTCTCGCGGTTAATGTAATTACGAAGAGCCACATGGCCCGACGCTGCAGATAACGCTATAAACCTGATTGAATTATTTCTACGAACTCGCGCCCGGCGAAATTTTATAAACTTAATATTAACCCGATTGGCTCTGTGGCGCAGTTATTACGGTACGATTGCAATCGTCGTGGGTTCCAATCCCGGGTCGCTTATATTTGATTTTTCATTATCAGTCCGGAGTCAGGAATTTGTGCCCGATATAGCGATAGGCTCGCCCCCTATCACATCGTGGGACGAAACACAAAGTGAAACGTGGGTGACCTGGTAGCGCCTCTGCCTACCCCTTCTTGGAAGAAGGCGTGAGTTTACGGATGTATGCAAAAACCTACTCCTTATTATTTTTTTACAAATTTTTATATGTGAATAATGATGATCGGTTAAGTAGGGTACATTGTATTTTTACTTCGCCTGATTAGGATAACTTGGAAATAATTTTTTTCTGGACATCAATCTTTGTCCCAAAGTAGACGTAGCGAAAGTTGTATGTCAAGATCGAGACGAGTGGAGATCCATAGTCTCTGCCTGCCCCTATGGGATGCAGGCGTGACGTGTATGTATGTAAACATTATCCGCTACACCAGAGGCAAAAATGAGTCGAGTTTATATTTTAAAACACAGCACACGTCTTCAGAGGAAGTAGTAAAATCTTATATCGTAAACAAAAACGTTTATATTTTACAACAGGTACACATGTGGGGGATTGATATCCGATGGGTTTTTTGGCATTTTTTATCATTTACTGGTGTGTGGAGTGCGTGGTGGCCTGTTGGTGACGGACCAGACGCGGCTGCCTACATGTTCACGGTGGTCGCGGGTTCAAATCCCAGGGAGCACCTCCGACTTTTCGGAGTTATGTGTGTATTGATAGTCAATCACCACGCACTTTAACGGTGAAGGAAAACATCGTGAGGAAACCTGCATACCGTAGTGATTTTTTTTAATATATTTTTTATTTTCAATTTTACGATAAAAAGTAATAGAAATAAAGTTTTCACTAAATTAATTTGCTACAAATAGTGTCTTATAAATTTTCTTTAGGGTTACTAGTTTACGAGATACATCTCAAAATCTCTTTGCACCTCTTTTCCAAGATGGACAAGGGTGGCGACCCACAAACTTGAACTTATATTATCCTACACATGAAAAAAATAAAATTCCGTCCCCTATTACAAACAACCCCAATTGTTACTTTTCAATGTTGCAGTGGCGAAGGCTCCATATAACTCGATTCCTACCGGCTTACCATTTGTAATTTATCATTACACCATTCACCATATACCTAACGAATGCAGTGCAATTCCGTGCAAGTTTGTAGCAAGTGTTTATGTAAATATAGTAAGTACTAATAAGCAAATATTTCACTCAACATCGTACGTACATAACGGAGTAAAGTATAGGTATGTTGTACTTGTTAATAAAATAAAACTAGTCACCATAAATATCGGCTTCCCATTTGAAAATAGTCGCCCTTCGCCACTGCTAGGTTGAGAGTATGTTAAGCCTTGTGAAAAATTGCTTTATTATACAAAAGATTTTTGTCCACAGCAAAACAGCTCTGCGGAAAAAAGAGGGAAGGGCAGAACGGGATGGCCACAGCACGTATGGGCGCTGGAACTGAAGACCGAACAAAACTTGCAGACGTAACTTACACAAGGTTTAGAAATATATAACATATGGAGACTGTCCCGCCCTCACCCCCGCCACTGCAACTCCTGTAAGCCAGGATCGACAGCACGCATTTTAATGACACTGAGCATTGAAGCTCAGCGAGTCTCCGATGTCTAACTTGTCTTTAACCCGCAACGAAATCAATCAAAAAGTTAAATTAATAGGAGGAGTTGGAAATAAATTATTGTCCACTTCCCTCCCTAATAAAGCGGGTGACAAAACAATGAACTAAAGAGGAAATATATAACATACTAGCTTATGCCCGCAAACTTCGTTTGCGTGGTTAACTTTATTTGAAATCTCCCATCCCGTCCCGTCCCATTATATCCCGCCCACCCCGTCTCATTCTCACTAATGGAATGTAATCCAGTCCCATCCCATCCTTTTGAGTATAAAAAAGTAGCAAATATATCGGAATTCCTTCTTCATCCCACGGGAACACTAAACTTTTTGGGATAAAAAGTATCCTATGTTACTTCTAATACCTTCAAGAATATGTGTACAAAGTTTCATGAGAATCGGTTCTGTAGTTTTCGCTTGGAAGCGTAACAAACAAACGGACATTCACATTTATAATATTAATATGATAGATATACAAAAAAAAGTTGTGGACATGGATTACAAAAAACATTTGTTGATGTCTAATCGATTATGAAGTTCGCAATTTAGCAGTTTAAAATACTATGTTATTTTATTACCCGTCGGAAATATCTGTGGACCTGAATAATTGAAGTCATTGGAACATAAATTCAGCAAATTCAAAATTATCAAATTGAATTAAAATAGAAAGGAGTAAAAAAAAGGGAATTCGCATCCATCTCACAATGTTTTTAATGTAAATTAACATAGTAGATAGGGGAACACAAAAAAATGAAATGTGAACCGCATTCCAGCTAGGTTCACAGATATTTCCGACAGGTTATAAATAGTTATAAAATATTGAACAACGTCTTAATAATGTATATAGAAATTACTGTATTGTACTGTCCTATATTAGACGGGACTCCTGTACAATCGAGATTTCGATTTAGAGATGTTAGGCCGAAGTTCATTTATACATAATATACCGGGTATATCAAGACTGCGACCGAAAACGAAGCCAGGTGGTAGTTTTAGTGGTTACAGACATAATGCAACTAAAATTTTTGCAGAAAGGCGACAAATGTTTTTTTGCGATTTTTTGAATATCATCATGTTTGGTGAAATTAGTAATTGAAGTCATTTACCATTGCGTCTTTAAAAATAAAAAGGTGTACTTTATTTTATGTCGCAGTCTTGATATACCCGGTATAATAACCAAATTACAAGTAATAACATTTAAATTATAGGTAATATAAGTGTGTATGTAGATATTTGTATTAAATAGTTTCTAATTGTTATTGTATTAAAACTTAGGTTTGACTGATATCAATATTTATATCTAGGGAGGTAACTATGATGCGAAACGAAGTTCTAATGTTCGGACGTTGTTCTTTATAAATACAATAAATAAATAAATACACCCAACAGTCACATACATAGTCCTGACCCCACACTAAGATCGAGTCTTGTGTCGTATCAGAAACTACGAGAGACTTTTCGGTCTCACAAACACCCAGACCCGAAACAAATACCTGTGGATCACACAAATATTTGTTTCGGTGCGGGGATCGAACCCGCGGCCTCTCGTTTCACAGGCGGCGTCTAACCAACTGTGCAACGGAGGTTGATGTAACCTGTACGAATGTGCCTAGGTGCCACAATATAATCGAATTCTCTATCGTACTCACCATAGACTAAATCGCAGTGAATGATAAGTGTCATTGAGAATCGTATTAAATGAGAATGCCCATTCATGGTATCGGTAAAAAATATCGTTGACTCCGATGCCTTACTGTTTAAAATTCATTACAGCATTTTATATGGTTTGTAATTAAACGTTTTTCTCTTTTATCCCGGGCGACAGATTTTTATAAAATAAAGTAATTATCATCACATTTTACGATACGTCAGCCATTACTACAAATGGGGCTGCTAGAGTGGCTGGACTTCACTCCGGGCCTGTGTCGCAATTATGTTTATTTTTATTGAAAATATACCGGGTATATCAAGACCGCGACCGAAAACGAAGCCGGGTGGTAGTTTTAGTGGTTATAGACACAATGCAACTAAAAATTTCGCAAAAAAAAAAGCGACAGATTATTTTTTGCAGTATTTTAAAAATCATCGTTTTTAGGTGGTAAATCCTTAGTTTTTGCGAAAATAGTAATTTAAATCCTTACGTACCATTGCGTCTTTAAAAATAAAAAGGTGTACATCATTATTTTGGAAAAAAATATGTATTTTTCACCCTAATACGACGATAAGCAAAAAAAATTACAAAAAAAAAATGTCGACATTTTTAGCGAAATTTTTAGTTGCATTGTATCTGAAGCCACTAATACTACCACCTGGCTTCGTTTTCGGTCGCGGTCTTGAGATACCCTGTATATTTTGCCCTCCATAAAAAAGTAGGTTTCATCGAGGGACAAAACTCTTGGCACCAATACTAAGTTAAGTAAAATGGGTATTCTCCTTTAGAAGTTGGAAACTTATAACTTATCTCGAACGTCGAGTGTTCGAACACTCGAACTTCATCTCGGATCATAGTTACCCTCTGTATTATTCTGTGTAATACAGTTCCATTGATGGATATAGATGTAAGTCCATATTGTATTAATGCCAAAGTTCACATGCCAAATATTTAATATGTTTTAGTATTGCCAAAGAAATAAATATATTCTAAGGTTTCTTTTGTTTTATTTGAGTGTATCCTGAGTGCGGGATTTTCTTCGCAAAATCCACGTTAAGGAAAAATGGACATTAATGGACATAATGAGACTTAACATCTTATGTCTCAGGATGGCGAGCGCTGCCAGCAGTGAGTGCAAGTTCCGAAAGTCCATGGAAATACGATGCGAAATGCGAATGCGATGGCGTAGGTGTACTACGGTATGATAACAAAGCTGAGGTCTCGGGTTCGAATCCCGGGTCGGGCAAAGTAATATTGGATTTTTCTTTTATCTTTTGGGAAGAAGGCGTAAGTTTATGCATGTATGTAATATGTTCCTTTCGCCACACGCCTTTAGATTTTAAATTATCTGTAATAGTGTTTTTTATTGCGATGAATGGCGAAACGAGCATGACATTCGCCTGATAAAAATTGCATACGACATGATTTACAAAGCAATGCTTGGCACTACACCATCCTGAGACATCTTGTCTTGTCTTGTTAAGTCCCATTATGTCCAATTACTCTGGCTGCAATTAGTGGCGGTACTTCCATACAAGCCCAAAAGCCCGGCTTGCCCTACTTAATACGTATATACTAAATTCTGAACGAAACAATTACATTCAATACAAAACAGTAATTACGAAACATCTACCATTTTTGAATTTACCGCGTTCCGTCGCGGCATGGCGCTCTTCAATGAAGCGCCTGCGACGGCAAGCCAAAGCGCCGCCCGCGCTGCGCAACGCTTGTGATAAATTCATTCAATAATTTTACCTCTCACGTAGAACGTAGCTCCACGCATTTTTTAAAAGACGGTACGCGCAAAACATATATCTGCCTTCTTCTCTCTCGTGTGCTTTTACGAGGCTTTTGGCAACGCATGCTATCTCTTTCACATTTACGGGTGAAATGCTATACTCCGGCACTACGAATGTATAGCTACAGATATTTATATATAGCAATAATGTACTAAACCAAAAGCCCAGCTTCTGACCACAGAATTGTTTTGACTGAACATCGTACGTTTGAAAGTCGTCATGTGTAACATTATATTTTGTTAACAAAATTATATTTATTGTTATTAAATTATGTTGGTTCTTTTTTAAAATTATTTAATCATTTTTGTAATACAAATAATGAGGTTTTTATATTTTTTTCACAAATTATAATTGCATGTTGTAATGTTTATTTTTTCGTTTACTAGCAATACTGTACGAATTACTACTAACTTCATAAGTATTTTGTTATTGTGCAACTGTAAATAGTTCGGTTTTAGGTTAATTATTCGTTTTTTTAATGTTATTTAAACTTTTTGATACGAAAATGATTTGTATTGTTTCCTGTGATGGTTTTAGTGTGATGGTGAAAGTGTTTATTGCCGTTATAAAGGTAATTTAATTCAATTATATTGAAACTGGCGCGAAAACTACGCCGAGTTTGTGCATTTCTTAAATTCGTGATAAATCACAAGAGGCATTTTATCGGTTCAGTTTACTAAACTACGTAATTCGATTTCTACATTCTCCCCTTCATATAGGTTAATAAACAGTCGTGTTTCATATGTTTTTCAAGGGACACTTGTGCATTAGAATGTTTTGATTAATTCTAATGATTTCAATGATATTGTGGTCCTTTCAAAAGGCATGCTATTACTTGTAATTAAAATTACTTGTAAAAACCTAACTTTAATGTATTTATAACAATTTCTGTCCGCAATTTTGGTATCTATCTACGCAGTCAAACACGGGACCATAGTAGCTATCGTTGTGCTAGTGTAATGCCGGGTATTAAAAGTGCTCAGTAGTTAGTGCAGTAAAAAGTTACAGTTCCATGACCACAAGCTATCTATATTTGTATTACTTAATCTTAATATTGTATAGATTGTGTGATAGGTCTGCCGCCGCGCCGTAAATTCGATTTCGTCGTTCTTAGTCTTTTTTTTCTTCTAAATAAATATGTATTAAACCTAAAATAATATTGGGCTTGCCCTACTCCAAAACCCTAGGCACGCCACTGGCTGCAATGCCCTTCAAACCGGAACACAACTGCATTTACACTGCTGTTTGTTGGTGAAATATACATTGCTGTGATAACAAGGCATCTCACTTGATAAACCTGCTACCATTTGAACAAAGATGTAACATTCACATTCTATTAACAAAGGTTGAATAGCGAGTGTAACGGAAGTGTATTTGAGCACAGGTCGGTAAAGCGAACAAGCGCGATACGAACCAGATGCGGGCCATGTGGTTCGATAGCGTGTGCTGAGTAGGATAACCACGATTTACAAGGGACAACTTTAATATATCGCTCATCCAATAGAACAATGACGTAATTACGTCTTAGCTATTTTTCAGGAGAACTTTTTAAAAGTTTGAGATTTAAAATATAATGTATTTCCAATCATTCTGATGAAATTATTTTAATATTAATGTAAGTAACTGTACTATCAATGATAATTTACAATAACTTCATGAGAAACTCAAGAAAACTTTTCAGTAAGACATTCAAAAGTCATTTTCGACTTTTTGTAATTACGTCGTTGTTCCATTGGATGAGCGATATGCCTCGGTGGCGTAGTTGTACGGTACGAATACAAAGCTGAGGTCTCGGGTTCGAATCCCGCGTCGGGTAAAGTGATATTGGATTTTTCTATTATCAGCCCGGGGTCAGGAATTTGTGCCCGATATGGCGATAGGCTCGCCCCCTATCATATCATGGGACAGAACATACAAGGCGAAATGTGGGTGTTCTGGTAGCACCTCTGCCTACCCCTTCTGGGAAAAAGGTGTAAGTTTATTTATGTATGTATGTATGTATATAACTTTAATATTTACTGTATCAGCCCATATACGTCTTGCAGGGCACGAGCCTCCTACACAATCGAGACAATTGAGTTAGTTAGTATTCTGTTATATAAGTATAAGCGCTTCGTTCACCATCTTCAAGTAAACCGTTGATTAGTTACTTTTTGATTAACGTTATTTGCCAAGTAAAAGTGCAGAGTACCTTCCGACGATTTCACAAGTGAAAATAAAGTAAAGTGCTGGTTAAGTGAATGACATAAGAAATTGAACAAATCATTCGTTCAATATTGCGTCAAATGCTATGATAATAGAATAATAATATTTAATGATCATCAATGGTCAAATGTTCCTCGCCCTGCTTCCCGCTGAAGTGTCAACGTGTTTTTTTCTTAAAAAATAAAAAAGGAGGTTGAGATTTCAACCTTAGTTTAACCATTAAGTAAATACGCTAATGGGCAGACGATGCAGCCAGTAAAGTGATTGGTGTATCATAGGATTAGTGTTACTGGAGCATCGTGAAATCGACACATGATGTTACGGGTGACTTTAACTGATGACTAGCCTAATCAACGGTTTACTTGAAGATGGTGAACGAGGGTCTAAGTTAAATAAAATAACGTACTGTAGTACAAATGCGCCACCGAGGCAACACCTACAATACTCCAAAAATAAAAATAGTCCTGGAATTTTTCCAAAAAATATACTCACCCTAGAGATACTTAATTTATTTTGTTCTATATATCAGCAATGGATTTTGTTAATATACCGAATCCAAAATAAATGTTTGATTCATCAATAGACTGGAAATTCTACCTTGATTCTCTTTTTAAAGTGGTAAGTTCACGGCTTTAATAAACAGGGTAGGCAGATAATATAACTAAGATATTTTTCTAACCGAATAATAAAATTACTCTTTATTAATCTACCACAATAGAAAATACGATAGTTATCAAAGTAAAATACGTGGTAGCTTGTTATTAGCTATTAGCTAAGTAGTTTTCTTTTTGTCGTTTGAGTTCATAATTGTATTAGTCTGTAAGCTTTCCTAAATTAAATTTATATTAAATAAATAAAACTAAAACAGACATAAATATGGTGACATGATTGGCTGTCTCGGGTTCGAGTCCCGGGTCGGGCAAAGTGATATTGGATTTTTCTATTCATTATCAGCCCGGCATCAGGAATTTGTGCCCGATATGGCGATAGGCTCGCCCCCTATCACATCGTGGGACGGAACATACAAGGCGAAATGTGGGTGTCCTGGTGGCGCCTCTGCCTACCCCTTCGGGGATAAAGGCGTGAGTTTATGTATGTATGTATGTATGATCGGCTGTCGTATTGCTTTAAGCGATCTCTTCTAGAAAATCGGGTAGCATTGTCATCGTATTTGGGTGATAAATACATAGTTTTCCTAAAGCAACGAGTACACCATTTTATTTTTTAAGACGCAATTGTACGTGAGGGTTCAAATTACTATTTTCGCAAAAACTCTGTATTTACACCCCAAATAAGACGTTTTTAAAAAAAAACAAAAAAATCTGTCGCTTATATACCCGGTATACATACAATATACCGGGTATATCAAGACTACGACCGAAAAAGAAGCCAGGTGGTAGTTTTAGTGGTTACAGACACGATGCAAATAAAAATATCAACTAAAAATCCACAGATATTTTTTTGCATATTTTTAAATATCATCGTGTTTGGGTTGTAAAAAGTTTTTGCGAAAATAGTAATTTAAACCTTCACGTACCATTGCGTCTTTAAAAATGAAATGGTGTACTCAATGCTTTAGGAAAACTATGTATTTATTACCCAAATACGACAATAACTAAAAAAATTACAAAAAGACTGTCAATTTTTATTGCGATATTTTTAGTTGCATTGAGTTTGAAGTCACTAATACTACCACCTGGCTTCGTTTTAGATCACAGACTTGATATAACCCGGTGTCCATTATTAAACTGATAAAAGAACTGATGACATGAAGGTATTGCGAGATATAAAGATAATAATTCAACGAATCATTGACATAGGTACAGTTCATGCGCCATCTATCGGCGATTGCCGAAATTTGGAACTTAAAAAATATATATCTTTAAACGCATTGTTTGAGTTATGTTTTCTTAATAGTTATACAAAAAGCATTTAAACTCATAATCTAATAGTATTAAATACCTGCGACCTTAATAATAGTGTGATTGAAACCTATATTTTAGTTATCGAATGTTTTGTCCCTTTCAAACGACTTTAGAATTCAGTTTGAGAGAAGAAAACAAAACGGTGCATAACTAAAACAGGTTTTAATCTGTCTATGAATAAGGCAGCTACTCTTAAGGAGGCACAATAAAATCACTTCTTAATAATAAATGAAACAAAACATATAAATGCTCATAAAATTTATTTTCAAACCAACAAGAAAACTATTACAATAACACAAATCCTTTATACTTAAAATAAGCCCGAGTTAATCGTATTTAAAACAATAACGCACACAGGTTGTTTCTGTCCAACATACACGATCATAATTAAGTAGGAAAGAGATAGATAGATTAAATCATTATATGCCTAGCGTTAACAGTAAACGTAGGACGAACGTAGCAGTTTCCTTTTTCAAAACAGTTACAGTATTTTTTTAACAAAATGGTTATTGGTTGCAATTTGTGGAAAACGACTACGCGTTAGAAGTTAACAAAACGGTGTTAAAAGATGTGTGAATATTATTTCTTCTATTGTGACGTTTCCTATTTAGGAATTAAACACATGTTGTTTAAATGGGATTTGAAAGTCTCACCGCCAAACGCCATACCGAAGAAACACGAAATATTTGTTCATCTAGAAGTTCAGTAATTCATGTCAGGTCCAAATTATCAGTGTATAAATATTATAAATATAAATAAAATAGAGTGCAGTTAGAACTTTTTGAACACTTCGGGGATTTAAGTATGGTTGGCCATTTCAAAATTGAAAAAAATTGTAAGATAACATAGATACATATTGTGAAATATAGACAAAAAATTCGCAAATATTGGTATGTGAAGTCCGCGCACTAGGCCACAGTGGTTATATATGGCCAAGCCCCTTGTAATCTTAATTTATAGACATTATTATTATTATGAATTGACGAATAGTTCGCATTTTAATGTAGGAAAAGGTATATATAGTAACAAAACGGTGGAAGAGTATTAGAAAGATGAAGTTTAGAACTGTTTTTCATAAATATTTTTTTATTGCGGTGAAAGGCGAAACGAGCTTGCCGTTCGCCTGATGGTAAGCGATATGACCGCTCATGGACAGTAGCAAAACCAAACAACACCATAAATTACACAGCAATGCTTGGCATTCCACTGCGCTCGCCATCCTGAGACATTGAATGTTAAGTGTCATTATGTCCAGTAGTTACTCTGGCTACAATGTCCTTCAAACTTGCATTTAAACACTGCTGTTTGGAAGGAGTTTAAGTTTTTATCTGCGTGACGTTGTTTGAATATTAATTTTTAATTCCGTCTATTACTGATTTCCTACTTGTATACGTTATGAACATTTACCGGTCAATGTCGATTTTAAATTAATTCTCAATAATTCGTGTTCCAATTTATCATTTTCCAATTTTGATACCAAAATGCCAAATACGCGTCATGGACAGTGTTCAACACTGGTGCAATTAAAATCTATAAATCTTTGTCGAAGTCGAACTCGAAATCGCTAGATTCGAAACTACTGCTGCTACTGCTGCTGCTAAAACTCTGGAAGTTATTGCTCTGGAAACTCTTTTCAGACAGGCTTAGGTCTCCAAAATCATCTTCAGCTATACTTTCAAAGCCACTGCTCTCCGACGCACTGGAGAAACTGCTGGATTGATGGCTCTCTGCCTGTTGCGATTTAAACGACGCACCTTTAGCATATCTTCCATCGCTGTCGTAATCGCTATCAATTTCACTCTCGCTAACAGAGCTGGACGCTTGGTGCGATTCGCTCTTGCTATAATTGCTGCTAGACTGACGCTTTTTGACTGATTTCCTGCTGTCATCATCTTTGTAGTCCAATTCTTGGGCGCTATACGACGCGCTTTGGCTTTGTTGTACTGATGATGATTTTTTACTTTCACTCACTTTAGAATGGTTTCTAACGTGTTTACGCGCATGTTCGTCATTATCATTATCATTATTATGTCCATTTTTATCATCGCCTGTACCTGCATTGTCATCATGATCAGCGCCATTATGTCCATTTTTACCTTTGTCCTTACTTTTACCTCCGGTAGAAGTGTTATCATTATCTCCATCTGTGCTGGCGTCATTGAGAGTTGAACTGCTTGTACTGACCTCGCCTGTATTGGGATTGGCTTGAGAATATCCTGCAGAACCACTGTGCCCCTCAGCACTACCGTATTTACCATGAGTTCTGGCATAATTCTGAGTTGAACTGTCTGTACTGACCTCGCCTGTCTTGGGATTGGCTTGAGAATATCCTGCAGAAACACTGTTTGCCTCAGCACTACCGTATTTACCATCTGTTCTGGCATAATTCTGAGTTGAACTGCCTGTACTGACCTCGCCTGTCTTGGGATTGGCTTGAGAATATCCTGCAGAACCACTGTCTGCCTTAGCACTTCCGTATTTACCATCTGTTCTGGCATAATTCTGAGTTGAACTGCCTGTACTGACCTCGCCTGTCTTGGGATTGGCTTGAGAATATCCTGCAGAACCACTGTCTGCCTTAGCACTTCCGTATTTACCATCTGTTCTGGCATAATTCTGAGTTGAACTGTCTGTACTGACCTCGCCTGTCTTAGGATTGGCTTGAGAATTTCCTGCAGAAACACTGTGCCCCTCAGCACTACCGTATTTACCATGAGTTCTGGCATAATTCTGAGTTGAACTGCCTGTACTGACCTCACCTGTCTTGGGATTGGCTTGAGAATATCCTGCAGAACCACTGTCTGCCTTAGCACTTCCGTATTTACCATCTGTTCTGGCATAATTCTGAGTTGAACTGCCTGTACTGACCTCGCCTGTCTTGGGATTGGCTTGTGAATATCCTGCAGAACCACTGTCTGCCTTAGCACTTCTGTATTTACCATCTGTTCTGGCATAATTCTGAGTTGAACTGCCTGTACTGACCTCGCCTGTCTTGGGATTGGCTTGAGAATATCCTGCAGAACCACTGTCTGCCTTAGCACTTCCGTATTTACCATCTGTTCTGGCATAATTCTGAGTTGAACTGCCTGTACTGACCTCGCCTGTCTTGGGATTGGCTTGAGAATATCCTGCAGAACCACTGTCTGCCTTAGCACTTCCGTATTTACCATCTGTTCTGGCATAATTCTGAGTTGAACTGCCTGTACTGACCTCGCCTGTCTTGGGATTGGCTTGAGAATATCCTGCAGAACCACTGTCTGCCTTAGCACTTCCGTATTTACCATCTGTTCTGGCATAATTCTGAGTTGAACTGCCTGTACTGACCTCGCCTGTCTTGGGATTGGCTTGAGAATATCCTGCAGAACCACTGTCTGCCTTAGCACTTCCGTATTTACCATCTGTTCTGGCATAATTCTGAGTTGAACTGCCTGTACTGACCTCGCCTGTCTTGGGATTGGCTTGAGAATATCCTGCAGAACCACTGTCTGCCTTAGCACTTCCGTATTTACCATCTGTTCTGGCATAATTCTGAGTTGAACTGCCTGTACTGACCTCGCCTGTCTTGGGATTGGCTTGAGAATATCCTGCAGAACCACTGTCTGCCTTAGCACTTCCGTATTTACCATCTGTTCTGGCATAATTCTGAGTTGAACTGCCTGTACTGACCTCGCCTGTCTTGGGATTGGCTTGAGAATATCCTGCAGAACCACTGTCTGCCTTAGCACTTCCGTATTTACCATCTGTTCTGGCATAACTCTGAGTTGAACTGCCTGTACTGACCTCGCCTGTCTTGGGATTGGCTTGAGAATATCCTGCAGAACCACTGTCTGCCTTAGCACTTCCGTATTTACCATCTGTTCTGGCATAATTCTGAGTTGAACTGCCTGTACTGACCTCGCCTGTCTTGGGATTGGCTTGAGAATATCCTGCAGAACCACTGTCTGCCTTAGCACTTCCGTATTTACCATCTGTTCTGGCATAATTCTGAGTTGAACTGCCTGTACTGACCTCGCCTGTCTTGGGATTGGCTTGTGAATATCCTGCAGAACCACTGTCTGCCTTAGCACTTCCGTATTTACCATCTGTTCTGGCATAATTCTGAGTTGAACTGCCTGTACTGACCTCGCCTGTCTTGGGATTGGCTTGAGAATATCCTGCAGAACCACTGTCTGCCTTAGCACTTCCGTATTTACCATCTGTTCTGGCATAATTCTGAGTTGAACTGCCTGTACTGACCTCGCCTGTCTTGGGATTGGCTTGAGAATATCCTGCAGAACCACTGTCTGCCTTAGCACTTCCGTATTTACCATCTGTTCTGGCATAATTCTGAGTTGAACTGCCTGTACTGACCTCGCCTGTCTTGGGATTGGCTTGAGAATATCCTGCAGAACCACTGTCTGCCTTAGCACTTCCGTATTTACCATCTGTTCTGGCATAATTCTGAGTTGAACTGCCTGTACTGACCTCGCCTGTCTTGGGATTGGCTTGAGAATATCCTGCAGAACCACTGTCTGCCTTAGCACTTCCGTATTTACCATCTGTTCTGGCATAATTCTGAGTTGAACTGCCTGTACTGACCTCGCCTGTCTTGGGATTGGCTTGAGAATATCCTGCAGAACCACTGTTTGCCTTAGCACTTCCGTATTTACCATCTGTTCTGGCATAATTCTGAGTTGAACTGCCTGTACTGACCTCGCCTGTCTTGGGATTGGCTTGAGAATATCCTGCAGAACCACTGTCTGCCTTAGCACTTCCGTATTTACCATCTGTTCTGGCATAATTCTGAGTTGAACTGCCTGTACTGACCTCGCCTGTCTTGGGATTGGCTTGAGAATATCCTGCAGAACCACTGTCTGCCTTAGCACTTCCGTATTTACCATCTGTTCTGGCATAATTCTGAGTTGAACTGCCTGTACTGACCTCGCCTGTCTTGGGATTGGCTTGAGAATATCCTGCAGAACCACTGTCTGCCTTAGCACTTCCGTATTTACCATCTGTTCTGGCATAATTCTGAGTTGAACTGCCTGTACTGACCTCGCCTGTCTTGGGATTGGCTTGTGAATATCCTGCAGAACCACTGTATGCCTTAGCACTTCCGTATTTACCATCTGTTCTGGCATAATTCTGAGTTGAACTGCCTGTACTGACCTCGCCTGTCTTGTGATTGGCTTGTGAATATCCTGCAGAACCACTGTCTGCCTTAGCACTTCCGTATTTACCATCTGTTCTGGCATAATTCTGAGTTGAACTGCCTGTACTGACCTCGCCTGTCTTGGGATTGGCTTGAGAATATCCTGCAGAACCACTGTCTGCCTTAGCACTTCCGTATTTACCATCTGTTCTGGCATAATTCTGAGTTGAACTGCCTGTACTGACCTCGCCTGTCTTGGGATTGGCTTGAGAATATCCTGCAGAACCACTGTCTGCCTTAGCACTTCCGTATTTACCATCTGTTCTGGCATAATTCTGAGTTGAACTGCCTGTACTGACCTCGCCTGTCTTGGGATTGGCTTGAGAATATCCTGCAGAACCACTGTCTGCCTTAGCACTTCCGTATTTACCATCTGTTCTGGCATAATTCTGAGTTGAACTGCCTGTACTGACCTCGCCTGTCTTGGGATTGGCTTGAGAATATCCTGCAGAACCACTGTTTGCCTTAGCACTTCCGTATTTACCATCTGTTCTGGCATAATTCTGAGTTGAACTGCCTGTACTGACCTCGCCTGTCTTGGGATTGGCTTGAGAATATCCTGCAGAACCACTGTCTGCCTTAGCACTTCCGTATTTACCATCTGTTCTGGCATAATTCTGAGTTGAACTGCCTGTACTGACCTCGCCTGTCTTGGGATTGGCTTGAGAATATCCTGCAGAACCACTGTCTGCCTTAGCACTTCCGTATTTACCATCTGTTCTGGCATAATTCTGAGTTGAACTGCCTGTACTGACCTCGCCTGTCTTGGGATTGGCTTGTGAATATCCTGCAGAACCACTGTCTGCCTTAGCACTTCCGTATTTACCATCTGTTCTGGCATAATTCTGAGTTGAACTGCCTGTACTGACCTCGCCTGTCTTGGGATTGGCTTGAGAATATCCTGCAGAACCACTGTCTGCCTTAGCACTTCCGTATTTACCATCTGTTCTGGCATAATTCTGAGTTGAACTGCCTGTACTGACCTCGCCTGTCTTGGGATTGGCTTGAGAATATCCTGCAGAACCACTGTCTGCCTTAGCACTTCCGTATTTACCATCTGTTCTGGCATAATTCTGAGTTGAACTGCCTGTACTGACCTCGCCTGTCTTGGGATTGGCTTGAGAATATCCTGCAGAACCACTGTCTGCCTTAGCACTTCCGTATTTACCATCTGTTCTGGCATAATTCTGAGTTGAACTGCCTGTACTGACCTCGCCTGTCTTGGGATTGGCTTGAGAATATCCTGCAGAACCACTGTTTGCCTTAGCACTTCCGTATTTACCATCTGTTCTGGCATAATTCTGAGTTGAACTGCCTGTACTGACCTCGCCTGTCTTGGGATTGGCTTGAGAATATCCTGCAGAACCACTGTCTGCCTTAGCACTTCCGTATTTACCATCTGTTCTGGCATAATTCTGAGTTGAACTGCCTGTACTGACCTCGCCTGTCTTGGGATTGGCTTGAGAATATCCTGCAGAACCACTGTCTGCCTTAGCACTTCCGTATTTACCATCTGTTCTGGCATAATTCTGAGTTGAACTGCCTGTACTGACCTCGCCTGTCTTGGGATTGGCTTGAGAATATCCTGCAGAACCACTGTCTGCCTTAGCACTTCCGTATTTACCATCTGTTCTGGCATAATTCTGAGTTGAACTGCCTGTACTGACCTCGCCTGTCTTGGGATTGGCTTGTGAATATCCTGCAGAACCACTGTATGCCTTAGCACTTCCGTATTTACCATCTGTTCTGGCATAATTCTGAGTTGAACTGCCTGTACTGACCTCGCCTGTCTTGTGATTGGCTTGTGAATATCCTGCAGAACCACTGTCTGCCTTAGCACTTCCGTATTTACCATCTGTTCTGGCATAATTCTGAGTTGAACTGCCTGTACTGACCTCGCCTGTCTTGGGATTGGCTTGAGAATATCCTGCAGAACCACTGTCTGCCTTAGCACTTCCGTATTTACCATCTGTTCTGGCATAATTCTGAGTTGAACTGCCTGTACTGACCTCGCCTGTCTTGGGATTGGCTTGAGAATATCCTGCAGAACCACTGTCTGCCTTAGCACTTCCGTATTTACCATCTGTTCTGGCATAATTCTGAGTTGAACTGCCTGTACTGACCTCGCCTGTCTTGGGATTGGCTTGTGAATATCCTGCAGAACCACTGTATGCCTTAGCACTTCCGTATTTACCATCTGTTCTGGCATAATTCTGAGTTGAACTGCCTGTACTGACCTCGCCTGTCTTGGGATTGGCTTGAGAATATCCTGCAGAACCACTGTCTGCCTTAGCGCTTCCGTATTTACCATGAGTTTTGGCATAATTCTGAGTTGAACTGTCTGTACTGACCTCGCCTGTCTTGGGATTGGCTTGAGAATTTCCTGCAGAAACACTGTGCCCCTCAGCACTACCGTATTTACCATCTGTTCTGGCATTATTGTGAGAAGAACTGCCTGTAATGACCTCGCCTGTCTTGGGATTGGCTTTAGAATATCCTATAGAATCACTGTCTGCCTCAGCACTTCCGTATTTACCATCTGTTCTGGCATTATTGTGAGAAGAACTGCCTGTACGGACCTCGCCTGTCTTGGGATTGGCTTTAGAATATCCTGCAGTACCACTGTCTGCTACAGCACTTCCGTATTTACCATCAGTTCTGGCATTATTGTGTGAAGAAGTGCCTGTAATGACCTGGCCTGTCTCGGCATTAGCTATAGAATATCCTGCAGAACCACTGTATGCCTCAGCACTTCCGTATTTACCATCTGTTCTGGCATTATTGTGAGAAGAACTGCCTGTACGGACCTCGCCTGTCTTGGGATTGGCTTTAGAATATCCTGCAGAAGCACTGTGTCCCTCAGCACTTCCGTATTTACCATCAGTTCTGGCATAATTGTGAGTTGAACTGCCTGTAATGACCTCGCCGGTCTCGGCATTAGCTATAGAATATCCTGCAGAACCACTGTATGCCTTAGCACTTCCGTATTTACCATCTGTTCTGGCATAATTCTGAGTTGAACTGCCTGTACTGACCTCGCCTGTCTTGGGATTGGCTTGAGAATATCCTGCAGAACCACTGTCTGCCTTAGCACTTCCGTATTTACCATGAGTTTTGGCATAATTCTGAGTTGAACTGTCTGTACTGACCTCGCCTGTCTTGGGATTGGCTTGAGAATTTCCTGCAGAAACACTGTGCCCCTCAGCACTACCGTATTTACCATCTGTTCTGGCATTATTGTGAGAAGAACTGCCTGTAATGACCTCGCCTGTCTTGGGATTGGCTTTAGAATATCCTATAGAATCACTGTCTGCCTCAGCACTTCCGTATTTACCATCTGTTCTGGCATTATTGTGAGAAGAACTGCCTGTACGGACCTCGCCTGTCTTGGGATTGGCTTTAGAATATCCTGCAGTACCACTGTCTGCTACAGCACTTCCGTATTTACCATCAGTTCTGGCATTATTGTGTGAAGAAGTGCCTGTAATGACCTGGCCTGTCTCGGCATTAGCTATAGAATATCCTGCAGAACCACTGTATGCCTCAGCACTTCCGTATTTACCATCTGTTCTGGCATTATTGTGAGAAGAACTGCCTGTACGGACCTCGCCTGTCTTGGGATTGGCTTTAGAATATCCTGCAGAAGCACTGTGTCCCTCAGCACTTCCGTATTTACCATCAGTTCTGGCATAATTGTGAGTTGAACTGCCTGTAATGACCTCGCCGGTCTCGGCATTAGCTATAGAATATCCTGCAGAACCACTGTCTGCATCAGCACTTCCGTATTTACCATCTGTTCTGGCATTATTGTGAGAAGAAGTGCCTGTACGGACCTCGCCTGTCTTGGGATTGGCTTTAGAATATCCTGTAGAAGCACTGTCTGCCTCAGCACTTCCGTATTTACCATCTGTTCTGGCATTATTGTGAGAAGAAGTGCCTGTACGGACCTCGCCTGTCTTGGGATTTGCTTTAGAATATCCTGTAGAAGTACTGTCTGCCTCAGCACTTCCGTATTTACCATCTGTTCTGGCATTATTGTGAGTTGAACTGCCTGTAATGACCTCGCCGGTCTCGGCATTAGCTATAGAATATCCTGCAGAACCACTGTCTGCATCAGCACTTCCGTATTTACCATCTGTTCTGGCATTATTGTGAGAAGAAGTGCCTGTACGGACCTCGCCTGTCTTGGGATTGGCTTTAGAATATTCTGCAGAAGCACTGTGTCCCTCAGCACTTCCGTATTTACCATCAGTTCTGGCATAATTGTGAGTTGAACTGCCTGTAATGACCTCGCCGGTCTCGGCATTAGCTATAGAATATCCTGCAGAACCACTGTCTGCATCAGCACTTCCGTATTTACCATCTGTTCTGGCATTATTGTGAGAAGTAGTGCCTGTACGGACCTCGCCTGTCTTGGGATTGGCTTTAGAATATCCTGCAGAAGCACTGTGTCCCTCAGCACTTCCGTATTTACCATCAGTTCTGGCATAATTGTGAGTTGAACTGCCTGTAATGACCTCGCCGGTCTCGGCATTAGCTAAAGAATATCCTGCAGAATCACTGTCTGCCTCAGCACTTCCGTATTTACCATCTGTTCTGGCATTATTGTGAGAAGAAGTGCCTGTACGGACCTCGCCTGTCTTGGGATTGGCTTTAGAATATCCTGCAGAACCACTGTCTGCTACAGCACTTCCGTATTTACCATCAGTTCTGGCATTATTGTGAGAAGAAGTGCCTGTACGGACCTCGCCTGTCTTGGGATTGGCTTGTGAATATCCTGCAGAAGCACTGTCTGCCTCAGCACTTCCGTATTTACCATCTGTTCTGGCATTATTGTGAGAAGAACTGCCTGTATGGACCTCGCCTGTCTTGGGATTGGCTTTAGAATATCCTGCAGAAGCACTGTGTCCCTCAGCACTTCCGTATTTACCATCAGTTATGGCATAATTGTGAGTTGAACTGCCTGTAATGACCTCGCCGGTCTCGGCATTAGCTATAGAATATCCTGCAGAACCACTGTCTGCATCAGCACTTCCGTATTTACCATCTGTTCTGGCATTATTGTGAGAAGAAGTGCCTGTACGGACCTCGCCTGTCTTGGGATTGGCTTTAGAATATCCTGTAGAACCACTGTCTGCATCAGCACTTCCATATTTACCATCAGTTCTGGCATTATTGTGAGAAGAAGTGCCTGTACGGACCTCGCCTGTCTTGGGATTGGCTTTAGAATATCCTGCAGAACCACTGTCTGCTACAGCACTTCCGTATTTACCATCTGTTCTAGCATTATTGTGAGAAGAAGTGCCTGTACGGACCTCGCCTGTCTTGGGATTGGCTTTAGAATATCCTGTAGAAGCACTGTCTGCCTCAGCACTTCCGTATTTACCATCTGTTCTGGCATTATTGTGAGAAGAAGTGCCTGTACGGACCTCGCCTGTCTTGGGATTTGCTTTAGAATATCCTGTAGAAGTACTGTCTGCCTCAGCACTTCCGTATTTACCATCTGTTCTGGCATTATTGTGAGTTGAACTGCCTGTAATGACCTCGCCGGTCTCGGCATTAGCTATAGAATATCCTGCAGAACCACTGTCTGCATCAGCACTTCCGTATTTACCATCTGTTCTGGCATTATTGTGAGAAGAAGTGCCTGTACGGACCTCGCCTGTCTTGGGATTGGCTTTAGAATATCCTGCAGAAGCACTGTGTCCCTCAGCACTTCCGTATTTACCATCAGTTCTGGCATAATTGTGAGTTGAACTGCCTGTAATGACCTCGCCGGTCTCGGCATTAGCTATAGAATATCCTGCAGAACCACTGTCTGCATCAGCACTTCCGTATTTACCATCTGTTCTGGCATTATTGTGAGAAGTAGTGCCTGTACGGACCTCGCCTGTCTTGGGATTGGCTTTAGAATATCCTGCAGAAGCACTGTGTCCCTCAGCACTTCCGTATTTACCATCAGTTCTGGCATAATTGTGAGTTGAACTGCCTGTAATGACCTCGCCGGTCTCGGCATTAGCTAAAGAATATCCTGCAGAATCACTGTCTGCCTCAGCACTTCCGTATTTACCATCTGTTCTGGCATTATTGTGAGAAGAAGTGCCTGTACGGACCTCGCCTGTCTTGGGATTGGCTTTAGAATATCCTGCAGAACCACTGTCTGCTACAGCACTTCCGTATTTACCATCAGTTCTGGCATTATTGTGAGAAGAAGTGCCTGTACGGACCTCGCCTGTCTTGGGATTGGCTTTAGAATATCCTGCAGAAGCACTGTCTGCCTCAGCACTTCCGTATTTACCATCTGTTCTGGCATTATTGTGAGAAGAACTGCCTGTATGGACCTCGCCTGTCTTGGGATTGGCTTTAGAATATCCTGCAGAAGCACTGTGTCCCTCAGCACTTCCGTATTTACCATCAGTTATGGCATAATTGTGAGTTGAACTGCCTGTAATGACCTCGCCGGTCTCGGCATTAGCTATAGAATATCCTGCAGAACCACTGTCTGCATCAGCACTTCCGTATTTACCATCTGTTCTGGCATTATTGTGAGAAGAAGTGCCTGTACGGACCTCGCCTGTCTTGGGATTGGCTTTAGAATATCCTGTAGAACCACTGTCTGCATCAGCACTTCCATATTTACCATCAGTTCTGGCATTATTGTGAGAAGAAGTGCCTGTACGGACCTCGCCTGTCTTGGGATTGGCTTTAGAATATCCTGCAGAACCACTGTCTGCTACAGCACTTCCGTATTTACTATCAGTTCTGGCATTATTTTCAGAAGAAGTGTCTGTAATGACCTCACCTGTCTCGGCATTAGCTATAGAATATCCTGCAGAACCACTGTCTGCCTCAGCACTTCCGTATTTACCATCTGTTCTGGCATTATTGTGAGTTGAACTGCCTGTAATGACCTCGCCTGTCTCGGCATTAGCTGTAGAATATCCTGCAGAAACACTGTGTCTCTCAGCACTACCGTGTTTACCAGACTTAGAACCGCCGCCAGAATGGCTGTGAGGATCAGTACTATTGTGCTTACCTTTGCTGGTTTTGTCTTTGTCATCATGATCATTGTCATCATACAGGTGGTGGCCGTAAGGCCATCCGCAGCAACAACATCCTGTGTTTCGACATATCTCCCGACACTTGGCACTGTAACAACAATCACCGTCGTCTTTATTGTTGCCGTCTTTATGCCCATGGCAGTCTTTGTCTCCATGACAGTCTTTGTGTCTATGATCGGCGTGACCATCGTGTCCATCTTTGTGTTTCTTGCAGTCTTTATCCCCGTGGCAGTCTTTGTGTCCGTGATCGTCCTTGCCATCGTGTCCATCTTTGTGTTTCTTGCAGTCTTTATCCCTGTGGCAGTCTTTGTGTCCGTGATCGTCCTTGCCATCGTGTCCGTCTTTGTGTTTCTTGCAGTCTTCGTCCCCGTGGCAGTCTTTGTGTCCATGTTCGTCATGACTATCGTATCCATCTTTGTGTTTCTTGCAGTCTTTATCTCCGTGGCAGTCTTTGTGTCCGTGATCGTCCTTGCCATCGTGTCCGTCTTTGTGTTTCTTGCAGTCTTTATCCCCGTGGCAGTCTTTGTGTCCATGTTCGTCATGACTTTCGTGTCCATCTTTGTGTTTCTTGTAGTCTTTATCTCCGTGGCAGTCTTTGTGTCCATGATCGTCCTTGCCATCGTGTCCATATTTGTGTTTCTTGCAGTCTTTATCCCTGTGGCAGTCTTTGTGTCCGTGATCGTCCTTGCCATCGTGTCCGTCATTGTGTTTCTTGCAGTCTTTATCTCCGTGGCAGTCTCTGTGTCCATGATCGTCCTTGCCATCGTGTCCGTCTTTGTGTTTCTTGCAGTCTTTATCCCCGTGGCAGTCTTTGTGTCCATGTTCGTCATGACTATCGTGTCCATCTTTGTGTTTCTTGCAGTCTTTATCTCCGTGGCAGTCTTTGTGTCCATGATCGTCCTTGCCATCGTGTCCATCTTTGTGTTTCTTGCAGTCTTTATCCCTGTGGCAGTCTTTGTGTCCGTGATCGTCCTTGCCATCGTGTCCATCTTTGTGTTTCTTGCAGTCTTTATCCCTGTGGCAGTCTTTGTGTCCGTGATCGTCCTTGCCATCGTGTCCGTCTTTGTGTTTCTTGCAGTCTTTATCTCCGTGGCAGTCTCTGTGTCCATGATCGTCCTTGCCATCGTGTCCGTCTTTGTGTTTCTTGCAGTCTTTATCCCCGTGGCAGTCTTTGTGTCCATGTTCGTCATGACTATCGTGTCCATCTTTGTGTTTCTTGCAGTCTTTATCTCCGTGGCAGTCTTTGTGTCCATGATCGTCCTTGCCATCGTGTCCATCTTTGTGTTTCTTGCAGTCTTTATCCCTGTGGCAGTCTTTGTGTCCGTGATCGTCCTTGCCATCGTGTCCGTCTTTGAGTTTCTTGCAGTCTTCGTCCCCGTGGCAGTCTTTGTGTCCATGTTCGTCATGACTATCGTGTCCATCTTTGTGTTTCTTGCAGTCTTTATCTCCGTGGCAGTCTTTGTGTCCATGATCGTCCTTGCCATCGTGTCCGTCTTTGTGTTTCTTGCAGTCTTCGTCCCCGTGGCAGTCTTTGTGTCCATGTTCGTCATGACTATCATGTCCGTCTTTGTGTTTCTTGCAGTCTTTATCCCCGTGGCAGTCTTTGTGTCCATGTTCGTCATGACTATCGTGTCCATCTTTGTGTTTCTTGCAGTCTTTATCTCCGTGGCAGTCTTTGTGTCCATGATCGTCCTTGCCATCGTGTCCATCTTTGTGTTTCTTGCAGTCTTTATCTCCGTGGCAGTCTTTGTGTCCGTGATCGTCCTTGCCATCGTGTCCGTCTTTGTGTTTCTTGCAGTCTTTGTGTCCATGTTCGTCATGACTATCGTGTCCATCTTTGTGTTTCTTGCAGTCTTTCTCTCCGTGGCAGTCTTTGTGTCCATGATCGTCGTGGCCATCGTGTCCGTGACAGTCGTTATGCCCATGTTCACATGTAGATTTCACGGACTTTATCTCACTGTGCGATTCCTCGTGTTTGCTTGATGTATGGGTGCTTTTGTCGCTATGCCCACTATGGCCACCTTTATGCCCACAGCTGGACTCTGTATGTTTACTTTCGCTATGCTGTTCTTGTTTCTGTGACTTTTCGTGATGGGTCTCGGTGTGTCCATGCTCGTTGCAGACTTCGTGGTGGCTCGCTTCATGATCCTGTTTTAAATCGTGGGATGATTTTGCGCTGGTCGTCTGTTTGTGGCCGTGGTCACATTTAGTGGTCGCTGATTGGGTGTTTTGGTGTTCTTCCTTGTTGCTCGATTGCTGGTGGCTGCTTTCGTGCTTGTGGTTGCTCGAGTTTGCTGTAAAAAATGACTCTTATTGAACAAAAGAAATTTAAAAAAATAGTCGACTTAGTAATACCTACCTGTTTAAGATTAATTTTAAAGGAGATGGTCCAGAAATGTATGGACCTTAGGCCATAGTGCTGTACAGTACATGAAATATAGTTTGTGAAATTGGCTTTCTATTTCCGTATTGATTACTGTTATGCGTTGCTTATTATCTTTATACAAAAATAAATATCAAACCAAGAACAGCAACACCACAAGCAATATGGCGACAATAACGGCTATATTGTTTTGGAATTGCAGCATGTCAAACATTTTCGTTCTTTAACTGAATTCATGAAATATAAATATAATAATAAAAGTGACGCCTTTAACAACGTATATCATCTTTTGAAAACTTATGGACTATAGTATCAACAGATAAATATATAGAAAACAATAATAATTAGTAGAGGGCTTTTAAAAATAAGAGATATATTCAAGTTAAAGATAATGGGTTTGCGCATTTTTGAACGAAATGACAATTAGGCATCATGGAGGACAGATTATCGAAGAAAATATTGCTTCTGTACTAAAACAATCACATTTTTGTATAAAGCCCCCCGTTGTCCAAGAAATCTAAAAGTATTTTATTTGAATTCCACATTTTTTTCTAGTATTTGTACTAGACGTACACAATACGGCCCAAAATGAAACATCTCCTTTAGGCTTGGTTGGAGTTTTGTTCTGAAGTAACAGTAACAGGCTGTGGTTCCAATAGGGTTCCTGCTTTTGAGTTTAAGAACGTATGTGTGTTTCCGTTACCAAAATTAAATATAATTCTGAATATCGAAAGAGCTTAGTGAAATAATAATTATCGTTGTTTTCGTTACATTGCTTTGGTGGGATAGTTGTACTACGGTAAGATTACAAAGCTGAGGGCGCGGTCGAATCCCGGAGCGGGATTTTTCAATTCATCGTCATCCTGGAGTCAGTGCCCCATATGGCGATAGGCTTGCGCCCTAACTAATAGTTGGACGGAAAATACAAGGTAAAATATGAGGGTCCTCGTTGCTACCAGGGGAACCCTTCGGTGAAAAGGCGAGAGTTTCTGGATTTAAATTTGTTTTTCAGTCATACTGTGTTTTGAAAATATATGCGATATGCCGGGTATATCAAGACTGCGACCGAAAACGAAGCCAGGTGGTATTATTCGAGCATTAGTGGCTTCAGACACAATGCAACTAAAAATTTCGCCAAAAAATCGTATTTTTTTTTGTGTTTTTTTTTTACTTATCGTCGTATTTGGGTGATACATACATGGTTTTCCTAAAATAATGATGTACACCTTTTTAGTTTTAAAGTCACAATGGTACGTAAGGGTTTAAATTCTTTTTTTCGCAAAAACTAGGTATTTAGCACCCAAACTTAAAAAAAAATGCGAATATAAATCTGTCGCTTGTTTTGCCAAAATTTTAATTGCATTATGTTTGTAACCACTAATACTACCACCTGGCTTCGTTTTCGGTCGCAATCTTGATATACCCGGTATAACTATAATTTATTTATTTATAATCTTTATTGTCCATATCAAGTTACATAGAAACTGGATAACGAATACAAATTAAAATGGTACAATGGGTGACCATATCGCATTGGACGGTTTCTCCCTGACAACGTTTGGATGAACATGAATTGTTGGATTGACAAATAATAATACAAATAGAATAAACAAAAAAAAAACTTGTAAAACAATTTATTAAGCCAACATAGATTAATCAAAATCACAAAAAAAAAAACTTGAGACACTCGGATGGAACGAAGTTCGATTTATTATTTTTTATTATTTTTTATGTACAAAAATCTGTATACACTCAAAAAAAATAATCATCGCGACACCACACTGTTCAATGCGAAATAGAAAGACAAAACGAAAATAGCTGGCTTGCTTTCTATGAGAGAGAGAGAGAGACAGACAGAAAAACACGCGCACGCCGCACGGCTTACAACTTGTCGTTACAACTTTTGTTTTAATTTTTTTCGTCTATTTATTCTATCTCAACATTGCATTTGCCATCAGGTGCAGTACAGTTATAATGAAATAACATAGAAATACTGGACATAATGAGACTTAACATCTTATGTTTCAGGATGGCGAGCGCAGTGGAATGCCAAGCATGGCTTTGTTCATGGTGTTGTTTGGCTACTGTCCATGAGTGGTCATGTCGCTTACCATCAGGCGACTGGCATGCTCGTCTCGCCATTCATAGCAATAAAAAAATTACTTACGTGTTGGCAAACATTGTACAGCAACTAAAGCCTGAAATAAAAAATATATATTTTAATCTAGCAAAATTGACAGGGATGGCTTGCTCGTCTCGCCATTCATCGCAATAAAAAAAGCCTCCATGACGCAGTTGGTTAGACGCCGGCTGTGAAACGAGAGGCCGCGAGTTCGATCCCCGCACCGAAATATATGTTTGTGTGGTCCACAGGTATTTTTTTCGGGTCTGGGTGTTTGTGAGACCGAAAAGTCTCTCGTAATTCCTAATATCCACGACACAAAACTTGATGTTAGTGTGGGGTCAGGACTTCACATACATAGTCTGTTGCGCGCATTTTATATATAATATTATACCGGGTATATCAAGACTGCGACCGAAAACGAAGCCGGGTTGTAGTTTTAGTGGTTACAGACACAATGCAAATAAAAATTTCGCAAAATAAGCGACAGTTTTTTTTTTGCATTTTTTTGAAAATCATTGCCTTTGGGTAGTAAATACCTAGTTATTGCGAAAATAGTAATTTAAACCCTAACGTACCATTGCGTCTTAAAAATTAAAAAGGTGTACATCATTATTTTAGGAAAACTATGTACCTATTTATTACTTAAATACGACGATAAGTAAAAATTACCAAAAAAAGTTGACGATTTTTTTTTGCGAAATTTTTAGTTGCTTTGTGTCTGAAGTCATTAATACTACCACCTGGCTTCGTTTTCGGTCGCGGTCTTGATATACCCTGTATAATATGTAGGTACTAGGTATTAAGAAAAGGCAATCGTAGCGTGGGACACCCTCTGGCCAGATGGCGGGACGACTTGCACAAGAGGGCCGGCAGCGACTGGATGCGTAAAGCAGCATCGCGCTCTGTGGCGTACCGCAGGAGAGGCCTATGTCCAGCAGTGTACTGCAACGGGCTGATGATGATTAAGGAATGCAAATAATTTGTTTTCATTCTTATTTATTTTTGTTTCAAGTTTGCAATGCCGATATTTCGTTAAAATATATTAGTAAATTAAATAATAGATCATTATTTAAATTAATTTTAGAATAACTTAGAATAAATTTCATTTACCTGTGTGATATTTAGTAGTCGGATAAAAATCGGGACATCTAACAATAATTGGAGAAGTATAAAAATATGAACACGCCCCACGTATTTAAAATGTCGGTTAAAAGACAGTTGAACAAATATTTGCTTTCAAAATGTCACAATAATCTGTAAAATTAATACAAATATATTTAACGAATGTCAAACCAATATTTGCAGTAGCAAATGCCGAATTTGACATTAAAGTATCCTTTACCGCACTACACGAATATAACCGGAGCGTGTATTGGCTTCGCAGGAATATTTTTAAACTAGCGGCCCGGCCCGGCTTCGCCCGGGTGCAACAATGTCATGTCAATGTCGAGCCGCTGTCATGTCGTCGAAAAAAGCCGACCTACATACAGGGTATATCAAGACTGCGACCGAAAACGAAGCCAGGTGGTAGTTTTAGTGGTTAGAAACACGATGCAAATAAAAATTTCGCCAAAACAGTGATAGATAATTTTTTTGATTTTTTTAAAAATCATCGTGTTTGGGTGGTAAATACCTAGTTTTTGCAAAAATACTAATTTAAACCCTTACGTACCATTGTGGGTTTAAAAATAAAGAGGTTTAAATGTTTATTTTAGGAGAACTATGTAAATATCACACAAATACGACAGTAAGTAAAAAAATACAAAAAAAAGTTGTCTATTTTTTTTGCGTAATTTTTACTTGCATTGCGTCTGAAGTCACTAATACTACCACCTGGTTTCGTTTTCGGTCGCGGTCTTTATATATCCTGTATATACTTTCTTTAACAACATCAAACTGGATTTTTCGTACGACTTCAGGACCTCGGTCAAGCAAAGTTAAGCAACATTCATTGTTAATTTTGTGGTATTATCAGGAGGCCCGTGCCCTGCAGTGGGACGTGTTTATTTTTTCGCGATGAACGGCCAGGAAAATCTGTCGCCCGGGATAAAACAGGAAAACTTTTAAGGACAAACCATAAAAAGAATCCATAATGAATTTTAAGCAGTATCGGTATCGGGGTCAACGATATTTTTTACCGATACCATGAATGGGCATTCTCCTTTAGAGGTGTGCCCTCTGATTCTTCGTTCTCACAACCACCGAAACAAATACTTGTGGATCATTTCCCTCGGTGCGCGCCGAACCCGCGGCCTCGTTTCACAGCCGGTGTTTAACCAACTGCGCCACATAGGTGCCCAATATTACAAATATGAATTTGCGACTTACCCCTATACACAGCACTGCCAGCATAGACTTCATGATGTCTATCAAGTACTGTCAATGCTACCAGACAAGCTCTTTTATACCAATCACAACACATGTGTAAACAAAATCTATTTATTATTATTGTAATATGATTTGTGCCTCGGTGGCGTAGTTGTACCGTAAAACGCTGAGGTCTCGGGTTCGAATCACGGGTCGGGCAAAGTGATATAAGATTTTTCTATTCATTATCAGCCCGGAGTCGGTTGTGCCCGATATGGCGATAGGCTCGCCCCCTAACGCATTATGGGACGGAAAGTACAAGGCGAAAAGGGTGTCCACCTCTGCCTACCCCTTCTGGAAAAAGGGGTGAGTTTATGTATGCAATGTGATTTGTTATGCTGTCAAACACCTAGGTCGTCTTTGAAAAAGCTTTTCCTAAAGATCGAACTCGATCAGTATTAATAATAATAAAAGCAGTTATCTTAAATACATGCAGGATAGTTAGGAAGTTCCTTCAAATAGGTGTAGAAAATTAAGGATCTGGTAATGAAACATACCTGGCTTAGGCCTGTATGTTACATTAGTTTCCGGTATATAATCCGAGTATTTCTTCAAAAAAGAAAAATAAATAATAACACTTTATTATTACACCATACAATATATCATACAAAAAAAAAAGAAACATATTTACATTTGGTGAAAAAATTGGCGGCCTTATCGCTAAAAGCGAACTCTTTCAGACAACCATTATGTATTATGCGTGGTGGCCTGTCGATAACGGACGAGACGCCTTTATGTATGTTTAGTATCATGGTATGTAAAGTCCGCTTGCATTAGGCCGATGTGGTGGACAATACTAACCCCTCTCAATCGTACTCTCAATTGTAGAGGAGGCCCATGCCACTGGGGCGTATACGAGTTGATAGAAATGCTCTTCTCTAATGTCCCCACAATTACGTCGATTTCATACATAAACTCATGCCTTTGACAGCCTCCGTGGCGCAGTTGGTTAGACGCCGCCTGTGAAACGTGAGGCCGTGGGTTCGATCCCCGCACCGAAACAAATATTTGTGTAATCCACAGGTATTTGTTTCGGGTCTAGGTGTTTGTGAGACCGAAAAGTCTCTTGTAGTTTCTGATACCCACGACACAAGGCTCGATCTTAGTGTGGGGTCAGGACTATGTATGTGACTGTTGGGTTTATTTATTTATCCCAGAAGGGGTAGGCAGAGGCGCCACCAAGACACCCACATTTCGCCTTGTATGTTCCGTCCCACGATGTGATACGGGGCGAACCTATATTGAGCACAAATTCCTGACTTCAGGCAGATAATGAGTAGAAATATCACTTGGTAAAAATGCATCTCACAGGTCGATGTGATGATCCTTGGGGATCAGGCGAATGGCATGCTCGTCTCGCCATTCAGTGCAAAAAAAATCATTTCCTTGACCGTTAAAATGAAAAATAATTAACTTCGAATTAAATAAATAAATACACCGAACGAAAAATCTCTCGTAGTGTCGGATACCCACGACACAAGACTTACACACATACATATATAAATTCACGCCTAGGAAGGGTAGGCAGAGGTTCCACCAAGACACCCACATTTCGCCTTGCATGTTCCGTCCCACGATGTGATAGGGGGCGAGCCTATCGCCATATCGGGCACAAACTCCTGACTTCGGGCTGATAAAGAATAGAAAAAAACCAATATCACTTTGCCCAACCCGGGATTCGAGCCCGAGACCTCAGCTTTGTCGTACCGTAGTACAACTACGCCACCGAGGCAGTAATTTAAGGCCCAAGACTTTATTGATCTTAATGTGGGGTCAGGACTATGTATGTGTCTGTTGGGTGTATTTATATATTAATTGATTTGCCAAATCTATGCATTTGAAAACAGGCCAAATGCGAGATGGACTCGCGCTCTGAGGGTTCCGTATTTAAAAACTCATAATTTTAGATCTAGTCTATAATTTCGCCACTACAACTCAAGTTAATTACGATAAATTTATATTGTGTAGGAAAAACAAAATTTGTACATAAAACGAAAGGATAAGTCGGATAGAATAACGTAAGTACGTAACAACAACAAAACTACATACATACATAAACTCACGCTTTCCCAGAAGGGGTAGGCAGAGGTGCAACCAAGACACCCACGTTGCGCCTTGTATTTTTGGTCCCATGATGTGATAGGAGGCGATCCTATCGCCATATCGGGCACAAATTCCTGACTCCAGGCTGATAATGAATAGAAAAATCCAATGTCACTTTGCCCGACCCGGGATTCGAGCCCGAGACCTCAACTTTGTCGTACCGTAGTACAACTACGCCACTGAGGCAAAAAGAAACTAATACATATTTTTTGCATGTTTCTTAGATCTTTGGCAGATACGCGGACTTTACGTATGGTAGATTCGCGGACTTGCACTATCCCCGACGATATGACTCCCAAAAAGTCAGAGGTCAAACCAGCTAAAAGGCCTTGTTTTGAAAGCCTCCGTTGCGCAGTTGGTTAGACGCCGGCTGTGAAACGAGAGGCCGCGGGTTTGATCACACCGAAACAAATATTTGTGTGATCCACAGGTATTTGTTTCGGGTCTGGATGTTTGTGAGACCGAAAAGTCTCGCGTAGTTTCTGATACGACACGAGACTCGATCTTAGTGTGGGATCAGGACTATGTATGTGACTGTTGGGTGTATTTATTTATTATTTATTTATTTATTTCCTCTTTACGTACGGAACTCTAAAATATATGATTCTCAATTTCTGATGTAAGCAATCGATGGACTGCATCTCATTAGCACAATTCTATAAACATTAATTAAACAATTTGTTAAGCGATTTGGCACGCTGAAAAACATACGCCAATGTAAGAAAATAGTATTAATATAAAAAATATTATAATGTATGTTTGTAACACCGAGATTGTAGGATGCCCAATTTCCCTTCTTCCCATCCTTTTTCCTTCGCGCTCCCCTCCAGATCTTGAGGGGTAAATTTCACATCTATGCTCCAATCACATCATGTGACATACGAAAAAAAAAAATGTGTGTGTGTATTAGTGTACACACGTAAGAAGTGAAACTTCTTTATGACATCATTTTTCGAAAAATGATCTACTATTTACAAATTTACAGAATTGGTAAAATAAAGCTAAATTAAATAAAGTTTAATCAAAAGGCTTTTATTATCATAGACAAGGATACAAATAATACAATTATTTCACCTTATTGCTACTTAGATTATGATAGCTTTTCATTAATTATAATAGAATTATTACTATTATTGTTATCGTTATACTTTCAAATCAAGCTTTAAATCAATAAATATGGCACGTATCGGAAAAATGTGACTTAGAAATAAAGATGGCGCGTAACACAAAAACGTTACAATTTTTGACATAAAATTTCTCCCATACGTCGATAAAGAAGTTTCACTTCAAAAAAGTCTGTCACACATCTTGTCACTAAGATACTACTAGACTTTTCGGTCTCATAACTGCTAGGTCCGAAATTAATAATTTATCAGTCCATTAGCGGAGATTGCACCACAACAAAAACTAATTCCTTTTTAGTTTTCGTTTTTCTTCCTTTTCTTTGTCCTTGTTAAATGTCCGGACGTGATCTCAGGGATGTAGATTTTAATAGGCGTTGGTAATGACTATGAAGTAGAAGGCGAGCCGTTTGCTCGTTTGCCGGGACTTATAGACCAGGAGCCAGTGGCGGCCAGACTTTCGTCATTTTATAAAAGCTACTTTGCGCATGCCTCTGGCATCACACGATCAGCTATTATGAAGTTCCGATAGTGGTGGCTTTGAAAGTTATTCTTCAATGTCTGGCAAGATGAAAGAACCATCAAAAGTATCTACCACGGAAACACCTTTTAACATTTGCCTGAACATATATAAAATTTAGCTTTTATAACGCTAGCAAAATTACATGAAAGTTTGAAGATATCGCAATAAAAATACCATCAACATTGAAACACAGGTATTAATATACCCAGAGTCAAATAAATAGTCAGGACCCACACTAAGATCTTGTGTCGTATCAGAAACTACGAGAGACTTTACCATCTCCCATCCAGACCTGAAATACCTGTGGATCACACAAATATATGTCTCAGTGTGGGGATCGAACCAGTTTTTTTATTGCGATGAATGGAAAGGCGACCCTGCCATTCGCCTGATAAGCGATACGACTGCTCATGGACAATAGAACACCAAACAAAACCATGAATGACAAAGCAATGCTTGAAATTCCACTGCGCTCGCCATCCTGAGACATAGGAAGTTAAGTCTCATTATGTCCAGTAGTTACTCTGGCTACAATGTCCTTCAAACCGGAACACAACAGTGCATTTACACTGCTGTTTGTTGGAGAAATAGACATTACGGTGGTACCTACTCAGGCGGCCTCTCACATATACCTACCACCAGTAGGTTTTCGCTCTAAAACCCAGATCTGAAATACCTATGGATCAAATAAACATTTGTCTCGTTGCGGGAACGTAGCGAGGTCTCGTTTCACAAGCTTCTAACCAACCAACAATATCTTCTAAAATAAGACCCATCACAAGAAAACCTTGGATAATCTATAGTATGTTAATATAGTTATAACAATTTCACGGTAGAAATGCAAAACATAGTATTAGGAACGTAAAAAGCCGTACAATAACGCCGCCATTTTTATTTAAACAACTGTTTGATATGACGTCAAATTAGTAATTAATATCAGTTTATTATTTTATTTCATTGTACCGTATTGTTAGAATTGCAATAAGCGTAAAAATGTGTCAATAGTGTTATTTTTTTAATACAATACTGCTTGTTTAAATAAATAAAAACTGTCAGCTATTCAGAGGTGTGTCCTGGGATTTGAAGCCGCGACATGAACATGTTGATCCTCCTTTGGTCCGTTACCAACAGGCCACCACGCATTATAAACGTGAAGGAAAACATCGTGAGGAAACCTGCATACCATAGCGATTTGTAAGAATTTCTGTGGTATGTAAAGTCCTTGCACTAGGCCAGCGTGGTGGACTATATCTAACCACTCTCAATCGTACTCTCGATTGTAGAGGAGACCCGTGCCCTGCAGTGGGATATGGGCTGATACAGATCAGTTCATAATTGGTCATTGCTGAGGACTCTGACACAACCAGAAGTCCGATTGAGAGGGGTTAGATATAGTCCACCACGCTGACTTAGTGTGGGTTCTGTATCAGCCCATACATGTCCCACTGCAGGGCACGGGCCTCCTCTACAATCGAGAGTACGATTGAGAGTGGTTAGATATAGTCCACCACGCTGGCCTAGTGCAAGGACTTTACATACCATAGAAATTCTTACAAATCGCTATGGTATGCAGGTTTCCTCACGATGTTTCCTTCACCGTTATAATGCGTGGTGACTATCAATACACACGAGTCCGAGAGTGTTTGGTGGCCTGTTGGTGACCAGACGCGGCTGCCAACATGTTTATGGCGAAATAAAACTAATTTTACGGATTTTCTTTTATTTGGTTTAATTTTATTCTGTTTAATTTATTATTCAATTATGGTTATTCTAAAATATTGATGAAATCATCAGCACTGCAATTCCTATATAATCACTTTATTGTATACTTGTTTTGAAAACAGCAACGCTAGTTTCTTGCCCGTTCTTCTTTAAAACAGCCTTGTGAGCCCGGTGGTAGTGGAAAAAAGTGACTGAATCTAAATAATGTATGACATTTCATGGGTTCAATAAAATAATTTTATTTCATTTCATTTACATACATACATACATCAGCCTCCACTGCCCCACTGCAGGGCAAAGGCCTCTCTACTCTCCTTCCATTCGTCCCGGTTCAGGGTTCGATTCTGCCAGTCTTTTTCCCACCTGTCCAACTCATCTCGCCATCTTTTTCTGGGCCTGCCGCGACGTTTCAGAGTCTTAGATGGTTTCCATCGTGTTGTTGTTTTTGCCCATAGTTCATCGGGCATGCGGCATGTGACCAGCCCAGTTCCACTTTAGGCTAGCTGATTTTTCGCCAACGTCTAGTATTTGATTTACATAATTAAAAGAAATTGTAAAGTAAGGATAGTTCATTGTAACAGTCACTGAGCGGATGACTAATACCTCAGTCCGCCCCGTGACCACGAAAGCTGAAAAGCAATCGAAACGTCGGGAAGTTAAAATGTAAATAAAACCAAATTGCGATAAAATCCGTTAAAATTATTTTTATAACAATCGCGTTAAATGTTCGCAGTGGTCGCGGGTTCAAATCTCTGACTTTTCGAAGTCATGTGTGTATTGATAGTTACTTTAACTGTAAATGATATAAAGGAGTAATAAAAAAAGTTCAACTGTTAAACATAATTTATTTTGGTTCAGCGGCGTGAGGTATATTGGTACAAATCGCTTACATCTAACAGTAGGGGCATCAAACAATCAATCAACACATATACATAAACTCACGCCTTTTTCCCAGACGGGGTAGGCAGAGGAGCTACCAGGACAACCATTTCGCCTTGTATGTTCCGTCCCATGTGATAGGGGGCGAGCCTATCATATCGGGCACAAATTCCTGACTCCGGGCTGATAATGAATAGAAAAATCCAATATCACTGCCCGACCCGGGATTCGAACCGAGACCTCAGCTTTGTGATCGTACCGTAGTACATCACGCCACCGAGGCGGTTCTATATATCTTATTTCAGTTTTAAACTTGACCAGTTTTGTTTCTATTCACCTCGTTTTTATTATTATTCGCTTCTATTTCAGTATGTATAAAAACCGCGAATATTTATACATATTAAAAAAATCTTAATAATCGACTGTTTTACATGAATAATCGACTAAATTACTTATCGATAGTGGGTGGGATATACACAGTTTCAAATAGCATACAATTATAATCGAGTTTCGATTTAATCGATTAAAATAATCGATAATCGTTATAACAGTGGGATTTACTGCACCAGTTTTTTTACACATCACGTAATATTCTTAAAAATGGAGTTATTTATACAGTTACACTATAAATATGTAGCGTCCGACTGAAGATTCGAGCAATAATAGCCGAAATTTTTAATCTGTGATAATAAATGTGTTTTTTTCTTTCAAATTTTGTCTGAAGCCGAAGGTTTTACATACAAAAAAGAACAGTGTAAGAAAATTTAAATACACGTGAATACTCAATATCTTCAACCGATTTTATCTTTGTATGTTTCACTTATTTTTATATTTCCAAATATATATATATATAATAATCAAGACCTGCATACCATAGAGATTTGCAAGAATTTCTACGGTATGTAATGAATTGCTAGGTCAGCGTGGTATATGGCCTAACCTCTTTCAATCGTACTCTCGATTGTAGAGTAGGTTCCAGCAGTGGGACGTATATGGGCTGATACAATACAATACCAGTATCGCGAATTAGATCTTCAATCAGACACTTATTAACATGTTCTATCTATGTCGATGTAATCTTAAATGCCTAAGGGCACATCTCGCGGCAGTTCCCTTGGCTATCCTATAGTTCCTGCCCACCCCCTTGAAGGCGCCGCGCCCGAACACTTCCACACATACTCGCACCCGACGCCCGTCTGCGAGGCGCTCCGGTTTACTGAAAAATAATAAGAAATTAATATTATTGTCAGGTATAATATGCATACATACATAAACTCACGCCTTTATCCCAGAAGGGGTAGGCAGAGGCGCCACCAGAACACCCACATTTCGACTTGTATGTTCCGTCCCATGATAGGGGGCGAGCCTATCGCCATATCGGGCACAAATTCCTGATAATGAATAGAAAAATCCAATATCAATTTGCCCGACGCGGGACTCGAACCCGAGACCTCAGTTTTGTAACCGTACCGTAATACAACTACGCCACCGAGGCATAATATGCTTTCAAATAAATAAATAAATACACCCAACAGTCACATACATAGTCCTGACCCCACACTACGATGGAGTCTTATATTGCGGGTATCAGGAACTACGAGAGACTTTTCGGTCTCACAACCAGACCCGAAACAAATACCTGTGGATTACAGAAATATTTGTTTCGGTACGGGGATCGAACCCGAGCACTCTCATTTCATTACTAGTGTCCAACTACGCCATGAAGGCTCTCAATTGTAATTTGTATATAGGTGTATATGTATTATGTATATGTATACAGGGTATATCAAGACCGCGACCGAAAACGAAGCCAAGTGGTAGTATTAGTGACTTCAGACAAAGCAACTAAAAATTTTGGTAATTTTTTACTTATCGTCGTATTTGAGTGATAAATACATAGTTTTCCTAAAATTATGATGTACACCTTTTTATTTTTTAAGACGCAATGGTACGTTAGTGTTTAAATTACTATTTTCGCAATAACTAGGTATTAATAAACAGACTGATTTTTAAAAAATTGCAAAAAAAATCTGTCGCTTATTTTGCGAAATTTTTATTTGCATTGTGTCTGTAACCACTAAAACTACCACCCGGTTTCGTTTTCGGTCGCAGTCTTGATATACCCGGTATGTATATATGTATGTATATAAGTATATAAGTATGTATGTATGTATGTATGTATGTATGTATGTATGTATGTATGTATGTATGTATGTATGTATGAATGTATGTATGCATGTACGCATGTACGCATGTATGCATGTATGCATGTATGCATGTATGTATGTATGTATGTCTCACCCGAACTTGGCAGTATCAGGTTCGGCCTCGAGCAGTTCCCGCACGGGCGACTTGGGCGCGGCGGCGCTGAACGCGTCCAGCTCGCGACCCATCAGCCGCACGTACGAGCGCCACACCGCGCCCAGCGACATGCCTGCCAATATGCACCTTATTCACTTACACATACGGGTGATTTTCCTGTGACAGTAAACAGTGACGTGCCTGCCAATATGCACCTTATTTACATAAACATACGGGTGATTTTCCTGTGACAGTTAACAGTGACGTGCCTGCCAATATGCACCTTATTCTCATACACATACGATCCTTTATTCTGTGCCATTAAAGCCAGGAGAAAGGATATGAATGCAAGGATTTTGCGACATTATTAGTATAGTGATAGAGGTGATTATCCTATGACGGTGTAGTGACATGTCTGGGAATATGCACCTTATAGCTATAGATATACGGGTAATTATACATTGTCTCTGTAGTGACTAGCCACATACCTGCGAATGTGCACCTTATATCGGTAGAAATACGGCTGTTAATTATATAAACACAATCTAAAGGGAGCAGGTTATTCTGAATGTGTAAACTCTAGTGACCATAGATTTACTTGAAAGCAATTAGCGACTTTATTTCTACATAAACAAGGTTTATTATCCCATGACAGGAAGAGGGATAAGTGCAATATGCGTTATACCTTATTAACACATACACCAAATTCTGATATTGTGTAAAGTAGTCACCGACATGAATGCAAGTAATTTGCGACCTTATTACTTATAACTCAAGGTTTATCTTACCATAGTTCATACGAACCAGCGAAATAATTGCAAAAGAATAACTACTTTACTACCATACAAATAAGGTTGATTATTCCACATACCTGAGTCTAGGAATATAGCGCCGGCGACGGATTCGAACAGATCTCCTAACGCTTTAGGAACCTCCACATCTTCAGCCTGTTCCATTTCATCCTCTTGTATTAAATAGTGCTGAAAAAAAAGAATTATTATTAAAAAATACCTACTTATTGTTTTATTGTAGAGAATCGGCCTATACGTACATAAACTCACGCCTTGTCCCGAGAAAAGGTAGGCAGAGGTGCTACCAGGACACCCACGTTTCGTCCCACGATGTGATAGGGGACGAGCTTATCGCCATATCGGGCACAGATCCCTGGCTCCGGGCTAATGAATAGAAAAATCCAATATCACTTTGCCCGACCCGGGATTCGAACCCGAGACCTCAGCTTTGTAACCATACCGTAATACAACTACGCCAACTGCGAAATTTTTAGTTGCATTGTGTCTGAGGTCACTAAAACTACCACCTGGCTTCGTTTTCGGTCGCAGTCTTGATATACCCGGTATATAATGAATAAAATTGATTTACCTCTTCGCTTATAGAATGTCCATTCTCCTCTTGTATCTTGACGTATTTCGTTAATACTTCGTTCAACCCTGGCGACATGTGACGGAAATATCTGGAAAAATATAATTTTATTCTGTAATTAATTGAATTACTTAATAAGAAAAATCATCACTGGTTTTTGGTGAATAAAGTATGTGACCTTGTTCTTAATTAGGTGAATGAAGGATTGAGTGGATAAATGAATGAATATTGAGTGATTGAGTGAGTGAATTGTGAAATAAATTCGGAATATAAAAATCAATTTCTTTATTTATCTAATGAACAACTCAATAGATAAATGAATAAATTAAATATGTGAGTTTAAAATTATTGAGCAAAAATAACTGAATGAATGAATGAACCCATTCATTTCTTCACTTTTAAATCACTGCAACATCTGACTGGATGAACGAATGATTGAATGTGTACATATCGATCAAGTGAACGAATGAGTGAATGAATGAGTAATTACTTGTGGAATCCATGCTTGGCGGCCAGCGTGGCGAAGATGGTGTTGTTGACGAGAGCTGACCGTAAGTCTGTTAACGCGCCTGGACAATGCCGGCGAGCGTCTTCGTACAGATGTCGGGTTATTAGGTAGTCTGTAAATATACAGATACATATAGGACAATTATTTGACAGCCTCCGTGGCGCAGTTGGTTAGACGCCGGCTGTGAAACGAGCGAAATTTTTGTGTGATCCACAGGTATTTGTTTCGGGTCTGGTTGAGAGAGCGAAAAGTCTCTCGTAGTTCCTGATACCCGACACAAGATTCGATCTTAGTGTGGGGTCAGGACTATGTATGTGACTGTTGGGTGTATTTATACCAGGTATATCAAGACTGCGACCGAAAATGAAGCCAGGTGACGGTGTGACTTCAGACACAATGCAAGTAAAAATTTCGCAAAAAAAATCGGCAACCTTTTTTTTGTAATTTTTTTATTTGTCGTATTTGGGTTATATTTACATAGTTTTCCTAAAATAATGATGTACACCTCTTTATTTTTTAAACACGCAATGGTACGTAAGGGTTTAAATTAGTATTTTCGCAAAAACTAGGTATTCACCACCCAAACACGATGATTTCTAAAAAATTCTAAAAAAATATCTTCAATGTTTTGGCAAAATTTTTATTTGCATCGTGTTTGTAACCACTAGGTCTACCACCTGGCTTCGTTTTCGTTTGCACTCTTGATATACCCTGTATACTCACCAAGTATAGCGTCTCCTAGGAACTCCAATCTCTGGTAACAGTCGGTTAGTCTATTCTTGTGGTGGGACGCGTGGGTGAGAGCTTGTAGTAGCAGAGACCTATCTTGAAACCTGTATTGCAGGGTCCTTTCCAGTGCGTCGTACCCTGGGACAAAAATATATAAGTCACACAAAGTTATAAGTACTGTGATATGAATTTATTATTGATTTTTTTGTTGCAATGAATGGCGAGACGAGCCTTTCGCCTGATAAGCGATACGACCGCTCATGGACAGTAACAAAACCACACACCATGAATTACAGTCTTAATACACCCTGTATAATCATTCATGGCAATCCTTATATGAAATATAATGAGTTGTCATGACAAATCAGATTAATGAAATCTCAGTAACTAAAAATAAGCCCACTGAGTTTGTTTCGCCTGGTTTTAAAATATATGACTTTTTGATAATACTTCTGGTTAAAATGATTCAAAAAACACTTTATCGAATCTATATATATTTTTATTATATTATATTATATTATATTTTATTTGAAATATAGCAACAAAATGTATTTATTTAAATAATATATTGTAAATTTATTTATTTATTTGTCTCCAACTAAGACAACACTGAACACACATTCAATAATCTACATAACACTGTGCATCTTAAATTTTTGACATCTGCATCTTAATTTGACAGCCTCCGTGGCGCAGTTGGTTAGACGCCGGCTGTGAAACGAGAGGCCGCGGGTTCGATCCCCGCACCGAAGCAAATATTTGTGTGATCCACAGGTATTTATTTCGGGTCTGGGTGTTTGTGAGATCGAAAAGTCTCTCGTAGTTCCTGATACGACACAAGACTGGATCTTAGTGTGGGGTCAGGACTATGTATGTGACTGTTGGGTGTATTTATTTAATTATAAATTACAGGATGACACATCTTGCCCAAATAATACAAGCATTCTTTATCTTCCCATATTTTGCTATAAAATACTCACCAGAGAGCATCTGTTCTAATTCTCCCTCGGGGTCTTCTATATACCTCAGTAACGGTGAGGGCGGAGCTTTCAGTTCACCATAAACTGGCTGTAACAATTACATAATTAATAGTAATATAAATATACTGACCGTCTCGGTGGCGTAGTTGTACTACGGTAGGACTACAAAGCTGAGGTCTTGAGTTCGAATCCCGGGTCGGGCAAAGTGATATTGGATTTTTCTATTTATCAGCCCGGAGTCAGGAATTTGTCCCCGATATGGCGATAGGCTCGCACTGTCACATCATGGGACGGAAAATACAAGGCGAAATGTGGGTGTCCTGGTGGCACCTCTGCCTACCCCTTCTGGGATAAAGGCGTGAGTTTATGTATGTATGTATAAATATTATAACAAATATCTTGTAAATAGAGAATAAGTACTATGTGTACTGATTTGTCATAAGAGCTATTTAATTGCCTACGTGACCAATAAACGAATTTCATTTCATTTCATTTCAAAATACTTTAAAAACTGATAGAAATCCGAAAAAATACATAAAGTATTTCTTTATTTTTTATCCTGCACTCTCTCTCTCCTTCTTTTAAATCCATCCCATGATGGTCTGTAAGACATTGCCGTAGAGCGATAAGACCGCCATTTGTACTTTTTTATTATTGTTTCTGTGATATTTGTGTACACAGTACAATAAAGGTTTAAATAAATAAAGTATTTTTTTATTTAAAAGGTACGATTTGTTATTATGGGAACGAAGTTATTTTCCTTAGTTTGCTAGAACTTTGGTAGAATTTCTTCTTTATTAGTAGCACTGTGAAATTGCATTATAATCACAGGGTGTGTTAGTCAAAAATTTGCGGGGATCGAACCCGCGGCCTTTCGTTTCACAGCCGGCGTCTAACCAACTGCACCACGGAGGCTGTCTTTCCACACATCACTCATAAAACACATACATAAATAATGATTTACCTGTATCCACCGCCCGTTCTCCCTCCTGGGCGCCAACGACCCCACCGGCCTGTCCCGCCACCACCACTCTTCAACCCTCTCACCCTCCACGCATTCCCGCTCACCCTCGCCATCAGACGAGCACTCGGATGATGAAGATGATGAGCGCTGCCGCTTCGGTGATGGGGGTGGTAAGGGTTTCTGTGAGGGTAAAAATAATATTAGCACTGTAATGATGAAGGAAAACATCATGAGGATACCTGCAGAGCAGTTTGTAAGAATTTCTATGGTATGTGAAGTGCGCCTGCACTAGGTCAGTGTGGGACTATATGGCCTAACCTCTCTTAATCGTACTTTCGATTGCAGAGGAGTCCCGTGCCCTGCAGTGGGACGTATATGAGCTGATACAGACAGACATTAGAGCATATAAATGTGTAAATACGGATCAGACGTGGCTGCCAGGATGCAAGCCGCGTGTTGAAATCTAAAGGCACTCTTCTGACTTTTCGAGAGTCATGTGTGTATTGATTGTGAATTACCACGAAATAGGTTATTTTTAGGAAATAAAATAAATAAGAGCATTAGAAAGAAGTACTGGACATATTGAGACTTAACATCTTATGTCTCAGGTTGGCGAGCGCAGTGGAATGACAAGCGTTGCTTTGTAATTCATGTTGTTGTTTGTTGCTACTGTCCATGAGCGGTCGTATCGCTTACCATCAGGCGAATGGCATGCTCGTCGTACTTAAATTACCATAAAAACGAGTTAGTATAATCGGGGAAATGAAAACATACTCATTGATACAAGTCAAATAAAAGAGACCTCGTTATCGAGTATAAAATAAAAATACCGCGGTAAAATCCACATCTACACATCCTAATACAACTAAATCCACATTATTCATCATCATCATCATCATCATCATCATCATCAGCCCGTTGCAGTCCACTGCTGGACATAGGCCTCTCATGAGACACGCCATAGAGTCCGGTCTGCTGCTCCTCGCATCCAGTCGCTGCTTCCTCTTGTGCAAGTCGTCCCGCCATCTGGCCTGAGGAGGTTCACCACCACACCTCACCTGGTCGTCCCCAGGCGCCCAGCCGGGGGGCGGAGCCCTATCCTCAGGCAGCGGCACGTAGTGCAGCGGCAGCACGCGTATCCCGAGCCACGACATGAACAGCAGCGCCCCCCGCGGTCCGCACTCCAGCAGGTACGCACCTATCAACGCCTCTACACAATCCGCTATTGATTTATCTGGAAAAGTGCATCCAAATTGGTTCAGCCGTTTAGGAGTTTCATGCATATGGTGAAACTTATAATTGTCTTTCGTTGAGGGTTAAGAGGGTAGCAGTCCGCCCGCACTAGGCCAGAGTGGTGGAATATGTGGCCTAATCTCTCTCAATCGCACTTTCGATTGCAGGGGAGGTCCGTGCCCTGCAGTGGGATGGATATGGGTTGATACAGCTACAATATATAAATATCTCACCGGGTATGCTGTGTTGTGTAATCAGGTTGTATGGGATGTAGCAGCCATTGTTGTCCACTGAAGTTTCTGATCTCGCCCCGGGCTGATCTTGTGATTCCGCCTGTAATATATTACACTTACCATTATGTTACATTATATTAATATATTATGTTTTGTTTTTCCACTTCCAAATTACTGTATAATGTATTGTCTCTATTAATTAATTTCATAGTCTAAATTATTGTATTATTATTATAATTTTTTGCTATTGTATAAATATTTAAATTTGCATTCTGTGGTCTCCTGTAATTGAAGTTCACGTCACAATGTAATCTAGAATCAAGAATAACGCAACACCATTGTGTTTATTATATAATGCCGTGTATCATTCGTTGGAGGTCCTTAAATAAATAAAATAACATAAGAAATAAATTGTGTTGTTAGTATATTATTTAACCTTAAGTATAAGGGTTTTTTTATAAGTTTTCTTTAAAAAACGGTTTCAATTACCAGACAAAGAAATCCACAGAGAGTTACTTTATGCAACTTAACATTATTTTGGATTCAAAATTATCAGCTCGGAGTCTGGAATTTGTGCCCGATATGGCGATAGGCTCGCTCCCTATCACATCGTGGGGCGGAACATACAAGGCGAAATGTGTGTGTCCTGGTGGCGCCTCTGCCTACGGCGTTAGTTTATTTATGTATGTATGGAGTAATATTTAAGAAAACATTTTCACATAAAAAATTACACTTGCATATTTTTTACTTTTTTAAACTAAAACCTTGCTAACTTAAAACGAAATGGTTTTTTTTATTGCGATGAATGGCGAGACGAGCGTGCCATTCGCCTGATGGTAAGCGATACGACCGCTCATGGACAGTAGCAAAACCAAACACCATGAATTACAAAGCATTGCTTGGCTTTCCACTGTTTTCGCCATCCTGAGACATGAGATGTTAAGTCTCATTACGTCCAGTAGTTACTCTGGCTACAATGTCCCTCAAACCGGAACACAACAGTGCATTTACACTGCTGTTTGTTGGAGAAATAGACATTGCGGTGGTACCTACCCTCACACTTAAAAGACCTACCACCAGTAGAACTAAATAAACCCTTATAAAATCGGTATATATTTTAAATTTCAATATCAAAATATTGTTTTATTTATTTTACTCACAGCAACCTCAGGGTGTAGAGTAGGGGGTGGTTTGTGGCAGGGGGGTAGCCAGTTGTCGTGGGGTTCGAACTTGGACGCGATCATGCGCGCGCCGAGACGCTTGTTCCGGCCGAGGCGGTACAGGTTCAAATTCGACACCTGCGGATAAAAAATGTTATTGATTTTTTTTTGTCGGTATGTTAAATTCTTTACTTATATTAAAATTCTAATGTGTTTGTTAAAAAATTATCGTCTCCATTTTGATGAAATTTTGCATATAAATAACTAAATACACCCAACAGTCACATACATAGTCCCGACTCCACACTAAGATCGAGTCTTGTGTCGTATCAGAAACTACGAGACACTTTTTGGTCTCACAAACACCCAGACCCGAAACAAATACCTGTGGATCACACAAATATTTGTTTCGGTGCGGGGATCGAACCCGCGGCCTCTCGTTTCCCAGACAGCGTCTAACCAACTGCGCTACGGAGGCTGTCAACTTGTATGTTTTATGATAATCCGTTAAGTAGAGAAAGTATAAAAGCATACACTATACAGGGTGAATTTTTGAAGTAGGCATGGGCAAGATCCGAAACTATGAAGAATAGCCGAAAATAATGAAGGCACGAACTCGATTTCGATGAAAACTAAAATCACGATTTTTGACAAAAAAATATCTCGAATTAATTTAAAATTATATTGATGTGATGAGAAACATGTGGGATAAAATATTTTTTTTTATTAAAATAAAACTAAGTTTTACGGATTTTATCGCGAATTGGTTTAATTTTTACATTTTACACTGAGTGTCCGCCCCGTGACCACGAAAGCTGTAAATTATTTGAAACGTCGCGTCGGGAAGTTAAAAAATGTAAAAATAAACCAAATCGCGATAAAATCCATACAAAATAGTTTTATTTCAATGTGTAACATTCGCGTAAATCTATGAAACCATTATATTTTATTTATTTATTTATTTATTTAACATACTCAAGAAAGTTACAAAAATGTTTGTTAGAAGATAACATCAAGAACCACTAAGGTTTTTTATGCTACCCGAGTTGACAATGAGGTTATAAGCAGACATTTCCGTGATTATTAGGAGATTGACGTAGTTGTACTACGGTACGACTACAAAGCTGAGGTCTCAGGTTCGAATCCCGGGTCGGACAAAGTGATATTGGGTTTTTCAATTTATTACCAGCCCGGAGTCAGGAATTTGTGCCCGATTTGGCGATAGGCTCGCACTATCACATCATGGGACGGAACATACAAGGCGAAACGTGGCTGTCCTGGTGGCGCCTCTGCCTACCCCTTGTATGTATGAGGTTAATGCATTCAAATTTAAATTATTTAGGAAGTATGCCTCAAGTTTATGTTTGATAAATGTCGATATCACCTTTTATAAATAAAAATATACTACGCACAAAATAAAAGGATATTTTTTTTTATCAATTTTTTTGGTGTTTTTTGAGAGTCTGTATCTTGGAGAAAAATGATTGTTAAGAAATTCGGAAACTAAAAGTTGAAAGCTTGAAATGTCCATTTTGAAGATCTGTGCTCTATTTCTTGATTTCACGCTTGGTTGATAAGCAATAGTATGAAAACCAAAGAGAAAAAAAAATTGTGAGTAGTGTAAATAAGTTTCTCACCTGCTTACTCCTCATGTGACTAAGTTTCCCCTCGTGTACGTTGGGGTGTGCGCAGTACAAGTACGCAGTAATGGCGAACTTCAGGAAACTGTCTCCAATGGTCTCCAGTCTTTCTAGATTTATACCGTCGTTCGCGTTCGACATGGTTAATGCCTGCAATTTGCAAAAAATATTAATTATATACAAGACTATATAACCTAACCCCTTTCAATCGTATTAGCGATTGTAGAGGAAGCCCGTGCCTGCAGTGGGACGTATATGGGCTGATACAGTATACATGAAGTTAGTGTGTCACGTGGTGGACTATTTGGCCTAACCCCTCTCAATCGGTGTCAGTTAGTGTTTAGTGTTACGTGGAAGGATTTAAATCTTGGAAACCGGAACCACCTGTCAGGGTACTCAATTTAATATTTAATATGGAGGGTTGTTGAAAACTTGTGTTATTTTACTTATTTTCAGTTAAAAGCTTAATAGAAAGGAAATCTTCAAAAGAAATACCAAGTGCAGTAGCATTTTATAATCTTGATAAAACGCGCCAAATTTGATAAAAGTTGCCACGGGTGGTATATTACATTACCAATAATTAATTTAAAATTCTTTTCGTGAGGAATTTGATTATTTTTCTTGAAAAGTAGACTAGTTTTGATATAGTTCGGTATGTAGTTCTAAAGCTTAGCTATTGATCGTCGCAAAACGTGAATCCAAATAAAAAATAATACAAACTACTTGTCTCACTGTCACAAAGTGTTGCTCAAGGTAAAATATCTTGAATTTTTACTAGAAACGCTGTATCTTGGAAACTATCAGGGATAGGACTATATTTCTTTTTGTTCCTGTGCCGGCATCGCTTGGTCTATCTCTGGTTACCGGTTTATCGTCTAGTTCTAGGACACCCTATACAGGGTATATCAAGACTGCAACCGAAAACGAAGGCAGGTGGTAGTATTAGTGACTTCAGACACAATACAAGTAAAAATTTCGCAAAATACATAGTTTATCTACAATAATGATGTAGAGTCTTTATTTTTAAACACGCAATGGTAGGTAAGGGTTTAAATTGGTATTTTCGCAAAAATGAGGTATTTACCACCCAAAAACGATGATTTTTAAAAAAATCTATAGAATATCTGTCATTGTTTTGGCGAATTTTAAATTTACATCGTGTTTGTAACCACAAAAACTACCACCTGGCTTCGTTTTCGGTCGCAGTCTTGATATACCCGGTATAAAAAAACAACATACCTGTAAAATAACGCTAGGACTTGGGCCGGGGTGTCCCTCCAACACTGGCTGATAGTCAAAATCGAACTCCTTCCCCTTCGCACCCTCCAGATAATACGGCAGCAACTCACCCCCCAATTGAGACGAACTTTTGCTCTCAGCAAAACCTACATTCGCAATTTTCTCATTCACGTAACTCGGTGAATCAATATCCACGTCTTTCATCGAGAAACAATTCATATTTTTAATTTCTGATTTAGTTAAATTGTTTTTCAGTTTCTCTAATATCAGCCTTTTGTTTTTTTCAACGCTTTCTATAGTAATTTGTCCATTTTCGTATATCAACCCTTCGGTGGTGTAAGGGAAGAGAGAATTTATTTTGTTTTCGTCGAACATTTTTGATGGTGCGGCTTTCGGCTGGACCGATTCGGGTAGGATTTCTAGAATCGTCTGGTCGCTTTTGATTAAACTGGATTTTTTTATTTCTTGCTCGTGTTGGGAGACTGAAGCGCGGAATTTCTGTATGTGCTGTAAATAAAAAAATAAATAAAAGTCTTTGTATTGTAATTTGATACATACATAAACTAACGCCTTTATCCCAGAAGGGGTGGCCAGAGGCGCCACCAGGACACCCACATTTCGCCTTGTATGTTCCGTCCCATGTGATAGGGGGCGAGCCTATCGCCATATGGGGCACAAATTCCTGACTTCGGGCTGATAATGAATAGAGAAAATCCAGTATCACTTTGCCCGACCCAGGATTCGAACCCGAGACCTCAGTTTTGTAGTCGTATCGTAGTACAACTACACCACCGAGGCAGTCGATACGTAATTTGATGTTTTTCACTAATGCAGCTTAGTGTCTGTCAGAGTATGAATATTAAATTTGATGGTTGACTAAAAGGAGAATGACCATTTTACTATGAAACTTGGTATCGGTGCGAAGATTTTTGTCCGTCGATGAAACCTACTTTTTATGTAGGGAAAAATATATATTTTCAATAAAATTAAACATAATTGCCACCAAGGCCCGGAGTTCTTGGAGAAATGAACTTCAAGTCCAGTCACTCTGGTAGCCCCATTTGCAGTAATGGCTGACGTATCGTAAAATTTGATGATAATTACTATATTTTATAAAAATCTGTCGCCTGGGATAAAACAGGAAAACATTTAAGGACAAACCATAAAAAATACTATAATTAATTTTAAGCAGTATCGTGATCGGGGTCAACGATATTTTTTACCGATACCATGAAAGTCATTCTCCTTTGACGCAGTCCTAATTTTTGGAAAATAAATACATATAAAAAAAGGGTTAATATCGATTCAGCAGCTAATTCTGAACGTACTATTTAAATGTAATTATGTTTAATGTAGAAGCAAAAAAACAATATTTTTTCCAAAAAATTGCAAATTGTTGAGGCCCATCGTATCAAATAGCGAGGCGTCTCTCCTTTGTCAGTTAAATCATCCCACATACTAAAACACAACACTTTACAGCGATATAGACAATTCCTCTACAGAACAAAACACGGGAAAAAAAAACCTGTTGAGGCGCCGTGCCCGCACGCACGTAATCCGCGTGCGTGCGCTTGTCTACGGCGTCGTCGAGGACGTCCGGTTCCGGGGCGGGGTTTATCTTCACCCTCCGCTCCAAATCCACAGCCTCCGCCTCGTGAGCTGTCTTGTATTCTATGCGGACGCCCATTGCCGCTGCATATAAAAATAATTATATTTATTATAATAAGAAACTTGTCCAACTAAGAACCCTGGTTAAAAACTAAAAATACACAACACCCCATTTTCCCAGAAGGGGTAGGCAGTGGTGCTACCAGGACACCCACGTTTCACCTTGTATGTTCCCACGATGGGATAAGGCAAGCCTATCGCCATACCTCTGCCTACCCCTTCTGGGATAAAGGCGAGTTTATGTATGTATGTAAATAACTTACCGTTAGAATGTTTACTGCTACAGAACCCACTACTGGAATCTGTCTCATCGTCGCTGCCATTCGTCTCGATATCTGAGTCATCCGTGTCGAAATCACTGGAACAACATATTTATCTATAGGTAATGATTTAAACAACTGCACTGCATCTCAGGGTAAATGGAAACTCCTGCGACTGTATAAATAAATGCACCCAACAGTCACATACATAGTCCTGACCCCACACTAATATCCACAGGTATTTATCTCGGCTCAGGGTGTTCGTGAGACCGAAAAGTCTCTCGTAGTTACACAACACAAGACTCGATCTTAGTGTGGGGTCAGGACTATGTATGTGAAGTCGATTAAAATTAAAATGATATAGTAAAAAAAAAGGATAAGGAATCCTAACTAAAACCCCAATAATGTAACTCAAGATGTAAAAAAAATACCTAAAATATTGTTTACATCGCGTGCGCTGCGAAAACTATACCGGGTATATCAAGACTGCAACCGAAAACGAAGTCGGGTGGTAGTTTTAGTGGTTACAAACACGATGCAAATAAAAAATTCGCAAAATAAGCGACAGTTTTTTTTTGCAATTTTTTAAAAATCATTGTGTTTGGGTAGTAAATACCTAGCTTTTGCGAAAATAGTAATTTAAACCCTAACGTACCATTGCGTCTTAAAAAATAAAAAAGGTGTGCATCATTATTTTAGGGACACTATGTATTTATGACCCAAATACGACGATAAGTAAAAAATTACAAAAAGATGTTGAAGATTTTTATTGCGAAATTTTTAGTTGCATTGTGTCTGAAGTCACTAATACTACCACCTGGCTTCGTTTTCGGTCGCAGTCTTGATACACCCTGTATATTGTTGATGTGGACTGGACTCAAAAACTATCTGCACCCGAAGCTGCTAGTTACAAATAACCTGACAGGTTTTTTTTCACAACTCACCTGGACATATAAGAGTAGTCGCTGTCGGCCATGGAGTAGCTCCTGGTCGGCTGGAAGTGACTCTTGGTCTTCTCCACTGGACCACACCAGTTGGAGCCACCTGCAAGTAGAACATATATTTCAAAAAACAAATGTTGATATGCACTCTTGAAAATGTGTTTTTTCAAGGGTGCATGTGAATAATTGTTTCTAGCTAGCTAGTATACCGGGTATATAAAGACTGCGACCGAACATGTAGCCAGGTGGTAGTTTTAGTGGTTACAAATACAATGCAACCAAAAATTAAAGAAACGCGCCAGATTTTTATTGGGATTTTTTTTTAATATCGTCGTCTTTGGGTGCTAAATACCTAGTTATTACGAAAAAAGGAATTTAAACCCTTACGTACCATTGCGTCTTTACAACTAAAAAGATGTACATCATTATTTTAGGAAAAGTAAAAAAAAAACGAGACGATAAAAAAAACGTTTTTTGAACAATTTTGTTTTATTATTATTGCTATGAACGGCGAGACTAGCCATTCGCCTGATGGTAAGCGACACGACCGCTCATAGACAGTAGCAAAACCAAACAACAAGAATTACAAAGCAATTAGCATTCCACTGCGCCCGCCAGAGACATAAGATGTTAATCTCATTATGTCCAGTAGTTACTCTGGCTACAACGTCCTTCAAACCGGAACACAACAGTGCATTTACACTGCTGTTTGGCGGGAGAAATAGTACTGAGACATAAGATGTTAAGTTTAATATAATGTTGTAACAGGAAGTTTAGTAAAGTTCGTTAAGAGGTGGCGCCACCGTAGATGTAGATCGCGGTATGGTTTCGTTACCAAGTTTACTATATAGGGTCCAGTGTATTTTAATTTTAAGTGAGTAAAGTAAGGAGAAGGAAGCTGAAGCTAACGACTGCAGTGTATCTGACCGTATCCACATCGCTGGTTCTTTCTGGATCACTGCTCTCTAAAGCCTAAGCCCCAACATAGTAATTTCATTAAAAATCGTCGACAACTTACTTTGGTGTTGTTATTATTATCTATCAAGAAGCCGAGCTACAATGTTTAATAATAATTCACCTGAAGCTGAAGTGCAGAAGGTAAGGTTCGGAGGCAATGGTTCCATGAACTCGTCGTATTCCAACGGCTGTGGTATTGAAGACGCCATGTCGTTACTCCACGTTCCTATCTCGAAACCCTGGGGACAAAGATATTTATTTTGGCATCAACTTGTCTGATTTCTTAGATTTACGCGAATGTTACACATTGTAATAAAACTATTTTCACGGATTTTATCGCGATTTGGTTTAATATTTACATTTTTTAACTTCCCGACGTTTCGATTGCTTTACAGCTTTCGTGGCCCCGTGACCACGTGTGACCATTAACGTGTCTATTATTGAGAAGACTACATCATTACAAAAAAAATTGTCTCTTCGCACCTTCTCAATCGTATATTTGTATTATTCTCGCACGGCATGCACTGCATTGTACCTGATGGTAAGTGCTAATGCCGTCCAGATAGAGTATCGAATGGTATCAGACGGCAGTCTCATACCATTCGATACAATCATGCCGGCCCGCTGTGATGCAGACTACAAAATTTTATAATATAATATTAGAACATATAATAATATTATTATTTCGTTTTTTTCTCTTCTTAATTTTATTTTTTATTGGTGCTTGTATCGTTTAAATTGTTTCTTTAAATTCTAGACTGCCTTCTCTTGTTTTCGTTTTCTTATATCCATCCTAAGGTTGTCTGTAAGAAATCGCCTAGAGCGATAAGACCGCCATCTGTACTTTTTTGTTAATCTGTAATATCTTTAAGTGTTTTTTTTTCCTTTTTTTATGTGCAGTTAAGAATAAATAAATAAATATTAAATAAAACTTACGCTTTCAGCTTCTTCTTTCTCCTGCAGTATATCATTGATAGTCTTCTGTTCCACCACTCCTTGAATAGCTTCCACCTGTCTCTTCTGTTCGTCTTCTATCTCTCTCTGTATCCTCTCTTTCTCTTCTCTTTCTCTGTTAACAATAATAATATATTACAATCCGACCGAATGTAGATTTCTGGCTAAAACAAAAGCGGATTTGTCGATATTTTGGTAAAATTCGGTAAAAATAAATTATAAGCAAAATATAAATGTTTTATCTTCTTCGCTCACATTGAATTAAAACGTCATTCGAAAGGGACAAACACTCGATAAATAAAAATTGTTTTAAAACTGTATATAAATAAGGTCGATAATTAATAAAACAACTCACTTCTGTTCTTCTTGCTTTTTCTTTTCATTCTTTTCTGAGTCAGCATTTAGCACCTGTAACAAAACATTACATTAGAATCCGATATGGCGATAGGCTCGCCTATCACATCGTGGGACGGAACATACAAGGCGAAATGTGGGTGTCCTGGTGGTGCCTCTGCCTACCCCTTCGGGGATAAAGGCGTGAGTTTATGTATGTATGTAACAAAACATTAATTTTATACAAACAGTATTACGGTATAGTTTTTCCCGATTGCAAAAGAAGGATGTGCACTTTAACGATGAAGGAAATCATAATGAGGAAACCTGAAACCGCAGAGATTTATAAGAATTTCTACGGTATGTAAGTCCGCCAACCCGCACTAGGCCAGCGTGGTGGACTATATGGCCTAACCACTCTCAATCGATTCTCTCGATTGTAGAGTAGGCCTAGCCCTGCAGTGGGACGTATATGGGCTGATATAGATATAGAAATGAAATGAAATTCATTTATTGGTCACGTAGGCAATTAAATAGCTCTTATGACAAGTCAATACACATAGTACTTATTTTATATTTACAACATATTCGTTGTAATATTTATATTTATATTAATTTTATTACATTATAGAATTCATTGCTCTGCCTATCTGTATCAGCACATACACGTCCCACTGCCGGCACGGGCCTCCTCTACAATCGAGAGTACGATTGAGAGGGGTTAGTACACTCCACCATGCTGGCCTAGTGCAAGGACTTTACATACCATAGAAATTCTTATAAATCTCTACGGTATGCAGGTATCCTCACTATGATTTTCTTCATCATTATAATGCGTGGTGATTGACTACCTACGTAATAATAAACCGGTGATATTCCTCTACAATTCCATGAATGCCTTAAAACTCTAGAACTACCGAAATATTTTTACAGATTACTCCAGAAGGCAGCCATCTTAAATACGTGTTGGGTAGTTAGAAAGTTCCTACAAACGAACGATGAATGAAATATGCTCGGCTTAGGCTCGTATGTTTTATTTTATATATATTTTTTCCCGGTGTCTTAACAGAGATTTATTTAAAGTATAAACATAATAATAATAATCATTTATTTCAACTTGGATCATACATCACCAACAAAATTATGAGAAGTGAGCGTGTTAAGCCTGTTTGTGAACACTAACTAAGATCATTCAAAACCAAAATAATATATACAAATTAAAATCTCGTTTGTAACTTTTCACTTCGTCAATGAATTTAATAAAGATTTAGATATTGAAGTAGATATTTTTTTTATAAAATCTATACAAAACTTATATGGCTCAACAAATAAACGACAATATTATACAATGTTATTTTTACAACTATAATATTTAATTTCTGAAATCAGGTCTCGTTATACTCTTATTTAAATACCGCAAACCTTCGGCTCATTTTTGCCGATTATAATCAGCTTCGGTAAGACCTTTGGCTCCAGCGACACCTTCGGCCTATTTAGCCGAAGCCGAAGGTCCGAAGCAGAATAATCAGCCGTACATATTCTCACCTCAGCTAAACTCCACCCGAAGTCCAACGGTGGCCACTGGAAGCCAGGCATCGTGTCTTCGTCAATTTTGGGCACTCCTAAACCCACGTCAATGGCTACAGCGCGTCTGATCTCATCCGCTATGAGCAGGGCGTTTATCCTGAGGGAAGATATTGATATATTAAATATAAAGGTGAATAGTTTGTTTCAACGCTCTAATGGACATGAACGCGCTGTTTGCTGGAGAAATAAACATTGCGGTGCTACCTACCCAGGTAGCTCTCAGATATGAGACGTACCACCAGAAAAAATCGTGTGAGTGTGTGAGAGCATATATGAGTGTCTGTATCTGTATCAGCCCATATACGTCCCACTGCAGGGCACGGGCCTTCTCTACAATTGAAAGTACGATTGAGAGGGGTTAGGCCATATAGTCTAGTATATGAGTGTTCTATATCAGCCCATATACGTCCCACTGCAGGGCACGGGCCTCCTCTACATTCGAGAGAATCGATTGAGAGTGGTTAGGCCATATAGTCCACCACGCTGGCCTAGTGCGGGTCGGCGGACTTAATACCGTAGAAATTGTTTAAAATCGCTACGGTATGCAGGTTTCCTCACGATGTTTTCCTTCACCTTTAAAGTGCGTGGTGATTGACTATCAATACACACATAACTCAAGTCAGAGGTGTGCCCGGGGATTTGAACCCGCGACCATCGTGAACATGTAGGCAGCCGCGTCTGGTCCGTTATAACAGGCCACCACGCACTTAGTACTTGGCTGGTTAGTACCTAGTTTTTGTGAAAATAGCAATTTAATCACTTGCGGATCATTCTTTTTAAAAAAAGAGTACATTATTATTTTAGGAAAACTGTGTATTCACCACCCAAATACGACGATAGGAAAACTACAAAAAATTGACGATTTTTTTTAATTTTTAGTTACATTGTGTCTGTAGTCACTAATACTACCACCTGGCTTCGTTTTCGCAGTCTTGATATACCCGGTATATAAAACAGAAGGAGCGCTGTCATACATTATGGTCTGCAAAACGTAGATATTTTTTATTCCTTATGTTGGTACTCGCTATACCCGGTGCAGTCCCTACCTGTACAGCACGCACGGCAGCGCCACGGTGCTGAACCACAGCGGCGCGGCGAACGGGTGCACGCGGCACAGCTCGGGCACCAGGATCTGCTTCTTGTCCAGCCGGTCGCGCTTGGCGCGCCGCGTGCGCTCCGACGACACGGGGAGCGCCACGCCCTTGCGGTTCACGTACCTGGAGGGGACAAACTATATTTAAAAAATATGAAAAACAAAAAAAAGACAACAGTGTTTCACCTTACGTTTTTTTCTTGGATGGGTTACGGCAAAAAAATATAAAAATACCGTAAAACTCAATAAAAATTTGAAAAGGATGGAAAACAAAAAAAACCAACAGTGATTCAACTTGCGTTTTTTTTCTTGGATGGGTTATGCCAAAAAATATAAAAATCACGTGTATCGACAAAAAATGATAAAAAAAAACAAAAAAGACGCCAAAAACCACAAAAAAAAACACTGCGCTCTAGTTAAACCTATCTTCAAGTGGTATATTGATCATTTTTGTATGTATTTATAAAATATATCTGCAAAAAAATTATTGTATTCTCAACCTTACCTAGGAGTCAACAAGTTCAATCTAACGCTAATATGATCAACATCGAGTAATGGTTGTTCAGGCTGCGTGAACGTGACGCTTTACTTTGACGCCGCAGATAACGCGTTAACCGTAATAGACCATAGTACTCATAATTACACAAAAAGTACGAAACAAATATAATAAAAGTTTAAAAACAATTAGAAAACTGTCCATTAGTCTATACCACTTTCTTGTGGGTAAACAAAAACCCATAAAAATAAACAAAAGGTTATAATTAATAAAACATAACGCAACAGCATTTAAGCAAAAAAAAAAAAAAAAACAGAAAAAAAAACACCAATAAGCACAAAAAAAACACGTTGATCTAAAGAAAACGAGCACCCACATGCCCGTCCTAACATAACCTCTTACCTAGGGGTCAGTAGGTTCAATCTGGCGCTAGTATGATCAACATCCAGTAACGGCTGGTTGGGCTGAGTCAGCGTCACGCCGTATTTGCTCTGGTAGTAGTTCCTGAAGCTCGTGTGTAGCGCGGACGGAAACGCTGAGTCCGGGGTTAGGTTCCAACATATTTCTGCTACTAAGAAGAACTGAGAAAAAAAGATTTTTTTATCAATTTTACCATGAAGTATGATAAAATAAAACTAATTTTAGAATTTATCGTTTTTTTTTTACACACAAATAGTTCATATGACGTTAAATTGATCGTAGAATCTTTAAAAATGCAAGGGGAGACGTAAGGAAAAGAAAGAGAGGAAACTTCTCGACGTGATCATGGAGTGAACGGTGAATACGCTCAACACGACTGCAAGTTAAAATAAACCAAAAACACAACGATGGAATCCATAAAAATGTTATAAAAAATATGTTTAACGAATTAAAAGAACTTGTAAACGAAAAAGTTTACTATATTTTTTTTCCTATTTTTTAGAATATTTAATATTCAAAACAGAGCATTGAATTATACTTTAACAGCAACCTTTATTATTATCATTTAATAAAAATATGTTTCGGCAAAACGATGTAATCTATAACTTGCTACAAGTTATCGGTAAGTAATATATTAAAAATACACCCAACAGTCACATACAAAATCCTGATCCCACATAAAGATCAATTAAGTCTTGTGTCGTGGGTATCAGAAACTACGAGAGACTTTTTCGGTCTCACAAACACCCAGACACGAAACAAATACTGGTGGGCCTCACAAACATTTGTCTCGGTGATCGAACCCACGGCTTCTCGTTTCACAGTCGACGTTTAACCCACTGCGCCACGGAGGCTGTCAAAATGTAATAGTATACAACGAATTTCGATTCTACAAGTTTTCTACTGCTCATTATATCTACCGGGTATATCAAGACTGCGACCGAAAACGAAACCAGGTGGTAGTATTAGTGGTCACAGATACAGTGCACCTAAAAATTTTGCAAAAAAAAAAGCGATAGACAATTTTTTGCAATTTCTTAAAAAACGTAATTTTTAGTTGGTAAATATCTAGTTTTTGCGAAAGTAATAATTTAAACTCTTACGTACCATTGCTTCTTTAAAAATAATAAGGTGTGCATCATTATTTTAAGAAAACTATGTATTTATCACCCAAATACGACGACAAGTAAAAAATTACAAAAAATAGTTGACAATATTTTTGTTAAATTTTTACTTGCTTTGTGTCTGAAGTCACTAATACTACCACCTGGCTTCGTTTTCGGTCGCAGTCTTGATATACCCTGTGTTAGCGACACAGTATAAACTAAAACATAATCTGTGGCCGTGCGGCGCGGCAACGCCTTTTTTAATCTATGTTGTTTCCGGATCCGCCGACGCCGCAATCGCATGAGACGTTATTTTTTTTGTTTGCATAAACGTTACTTTAAATGAGTAGAAGTGTATAAGCGTTTAAGTTTCTATTAAATCCATTCAGCAAAAGTGCTGCTGTGCTTCATTTCTTCACCACCCTAAGGTAGACTGGTAGAGAATGCCTCAGGCATTAAGTCCGCCTGTATACTTTCAGTATATGAAGCTTTAAATAAATAAATAAATAAAAGTGATTGAGTTATTTTTCCTTTTCCCTGCAAGTAACACCCTGTATACAGTTCTTACCTGCGGTTGATCCTGGTTTCTGTACCATGGTGTAACCACAGCTTCCCTATACTTGTCCGCGTCGAAAACGAACGTTTCATCTGGTTTCAGAAGCGGATTCTCCATTTTCTTCACTGGCCCTTTTTCTTTTGTCTGTGGAGAAAATTTATAAGGCGTGAGTGGTCATATAATTCGATTCCTACCGGCTTTTTGTGTGTGTATGAAATGTAAGAATGTATTTTCTCGAGAACAAAAATAAATAAATACACCCAACAGTCACATACATAGTCCTGACCCCACACTAAGATTTATTATACACTGCCCTTTCTTTCTCCTTCTCATAAATCCATCCAATGGTTGTCTGGTAGAGATTGCCTTAGTGCGATAAGACCGCCATTTGTACTTTGTTATTTTGTTGTCTCTATACCTATTGTTATATTTATTGTATACAATAAAGAATAAAAATAAATAAATAAGATCGAGTCTTGTGTCGTGGGTATCAGGAACTACCAGAGACTTTTCGGTCTCACAAACACCCAGACCCGAGAAAAATACTTGTGGTTCTCACAAATATTTGTCTCGGTGCGGGGATCGAACCCGCGGCCTCTCGTTTCACAGGCGGCGTCTAACCAACTGCGCCACGGAGGCTTTTTTTTTCAATGAGTCTGTCAATAGATATTCTATAATTCTATATACCAGATTTTTTAACTTTCCAATATACCATAATTCATATTTCTGTATTATGCATTATGATTTTAACGGCCTTATCCATAGACAGTTTTGAAACCTATTTGTGTATCGAATGTTTTGTCTTCTTCGCTCAAACTAAATTCAAAAGTCGTTTGAAAGGGACAAAACATTCGATAACTAAAATAGGTTTTTAATTATCTATGAATATAGGTGTAAAGATGCAATTTATTGGTGTATGTAGGTTGCGTTTTCATACCACAATACCGTATTTTTTCGTTGTGACTTTGAAACTTTAACGGTGAAGAAAAACATCGTGAGGAAACCTGCATACCGTAGCGATTTTAAAGAATTTCTACGGTATGTAAGTCCGCCAACCCGCACTAGGCCAGCGTGGTGGACTATATGGCCTAACCACTCTCAATCGATTCTCTCGATTGTACTCACCCCCGGGTCACCGAAAAGGGGAGCTTATAGGGTTAAAAAAGCCTACCTTAGTCTTAGGTTCAGTGACGTCATCCTCCTCATCTTGCTGCCACAGCATCGGCTTCTCGATCTCCGAGTTTTTCTTCTCTTCTGTGTGCTGGTAGATCACTTCAAGGAACGCCCAGTCTATATCTATTTTTGTAGTTCCATCTTCTCTTGTTGCTAGAAGAGAAATAATGTATTACATGAACTGTCCGTTCTCAATGCTATAGGGTATAGGTGGTGGTAGTTTTATGGCCGAGATTAATAAACGATCTTCATGTCTATCTAAAGATCGATCGTGAAAATAGACCAATGGGCTCAAGGTATTGTCGACACGCTCACATTTGATGTGTTTTGATTGGTCTATTTTCCAGATCGATCCTTAGATGGGGATTGGGATCGCTTATTAATTGTGTCCGTTACAGACACAATGCAACTAAAAATTTCGCAAAAAAAAAAAAGAGAGATAATTTTTTGCAATTTTTTAAAAATCTTCATGTTTGTGTGTTAAATACCTAATTCGAAAAAAGTAATTTAAACGCTTGCGTACCATTGCGTCTTTTAAATAAAAAAGGAGTACATTATTATTTGAGTAAAACTATGTATTTATCACCCAAATACAACAATAAGTATGCGATGGAATACTTTTTGACCCTGAATTTAGATATGCCAATTAAAATACAAAATAACTTCATCATGTCGCTTTTTGGCTGTCGGTGAGCGCGCACATCGTAACAAAATACTCTCATATTTTTTCCAAACGCGCCATATGAGAGATAACTTCAAAAATAGCTAGATAAATTGACTTACATTTAATAGTAGGAACAATATAATAATTGTTGTGAGTAGACCCTTCGCTCTGCAGTTTCATCCCCCGACGCCTCACACGAAGCACCTCGGCGAATACGAAACGCATGAACCTACAACAATAAATAAATAATATATACACCCAATAGCCACACATAGTAGTAAATACCATAAAATACTAATACTTAATATAATAAAATTAATATAAGTATTACAACGAATATCTTGTAAATAGAAAATAAGTACTATGTGTACTGACTTGTCATAAGAGCTATTTAAGTGCCTACGTGACCAATAAACGAATTTCATTTCATTTCATAAACGAATTTCGTTTCATTTCATTTCATAAAATATACCTTACTTGCAAATTATAACAAATTATTAATGATCTGCTATGATTCAAGCCGACTTGTAACTTGTAATAATCATTATATCGTAAACTGGTTTTGAAAAGAGCAACACTAGAACTTCTTGCCCGTTCTTCTCTAGTGAAAACCGCTTTCCGAATCGGGTGGTTCAAAAAATGACTGAATCTAAATAACGTTGAACATTTTAATGGATTCAATAAATTATTTTCATTTCAGTCCTGAACCTACATTAACATACAAGGGCTGTGTATCATACACTAAGAGACACTTTCGGTCTCACAACTTCCGAAACAAATCCTCTGACATCTCCGACAGCCTCCGTGGCGCTGTTGGTTAAACGCCGGCCGTGAAACGAGAAGCCGCGGGTTCGATCCCCGCACCGAGAGAAATGTTTGTGTGAACCACAGGTATTTGTTTCGGGTCTGGGTGTTTGTGAGACCGAAAAGTCTCTCGCATTTCCTGACACCCACGACACACTTGATCTTAGTGGGGTCAGGACTATGTATGTGACTGTTGGGTGTATTTATTTATTTTGGTATAAATGTTTTACCGTCTCACTAGTCTTCCTCGCCTGGGCGACAGCCTGACGTCAGCGTCCGGGACGTGTTCCACGCTCACTCGCACCTCGCCAGAACGAGTATACACCGGGAACGCCGGGATCTGCAGACTGAGGTAGGAATACCATATTAGTACATACATACAACTCACGCCTTTATCCCAGAAGGGGTAGGCAGAGGTGCTACCAGGACACCCACATTTCACATGTTCCGTCCCACGATGTGATAGGGGGCGAGCCTATCGCCATATCGAGCACAAATTCCTGATCTCGGGCTGATAATGAATAAAGAAATCCATTACCTATATGTATAATAGGATATTGGTAATATATAATGAATTAAGCCTGGGTATACTTGTGGGGTAGAGGCGTAAAAATGTATATACCGGGTATATCAAGACTGCGACCGAAAACGAAGCCAGGTGGTAGTATTAGTGACTTCAGACACAATGGTACTAAAATTTTCTCAAAAAAGATTTTTTCGTAATTCTTAACTTATCGTCGTATTTGGGTAGTAAATGCATAGTTTTCCTATAATATTGTGCACATTTTTATTTTTAAACACGCAATGGTATGCAAGAGTTTAAATGATTATTTAACATGAATTAGGTATTTACCACCCAAACGAGATGATGTTAAAAAAATTTAGTACTTCCTTTAGAGATAGGGGGAGGGGGGAGGGGGGACCGATAAATATTGCAGTGTTTTTCTGAACACCAGCTTTGAACAGCTCCCAATAAATTAGTATGGAGATGGCATATGATCATTATAACTTTCTGTAGAGCGGGGGGTTCGGGGGTGGTAGATGGATAACGATTGCAGTGCTTCTCTTCCAGCTTCGACTAGGTCTCAAAAGAATTGTTTAGAGGTGGCATATTTTCCGTATAGTGTGAGGGGGGGGGGGGACAGATAAATATTCCAGTGTTTTCTTGGATATTAGCTAGGAATATGTTTCAATAGAATAGTTTGGAGGTGTGATATGTTCCGTATAGTGTGAGTAGAGCGGTGTGTACCTGGTGGGCGCGGCGCGCGCCATGAGCAGTCCGAGCGCCTGCGCGGCTCGCTGCGGCGCGTGCAGGCGGCGGCCGCGCGTGTTGTAGCGCTCGGGCAGCGCGCACCACAGCGACGACGCCAGCGCGTACAGCATGTTGCGCTTGCCGCCTGCGCATACATACATACATACACGTGGGAATAAATATATAATAAATACACCCAACAGTCACATACATAGTCCTGACCCCACACTAAGATCGAGTCTTGTGTCTTATCACGAACTACGAGAGTTTCGGTGTCACAAACACCCAGACCCGAAACAAATACCTGTGGATCACACAAATATTTGTTTCGGTGCGGGGATAGAACCCGCGGCCTCTCGTTTCACAGGCGGCGTCTAACCAACTGCGCCATACAGATGTTCTTCACTTTAATTTATTACTCTTGTAATACGTCTTTATGTCTTACGTCGTTCGCGTCTTCCATCGTCTTCCAAACTGTTCTCCCTTATTCCGTCCTTTCATACTTGACCTATGTCCAGCAGTGGACGCAGAAGGGCTGATGATGATGATGATGATCATGATACTTGACATCTTAATAATTCTCATTCCGTCCTTTCATATTTCAACATATTAATCATTCATCCTCTAGCTCTTTTACTCTTAAGTACTTCCATTCGTTATCTCTTTCACATAAATTACGTTCCATATCAGTCATTCGTCTAACATTTCATTCTACTCATCTCTCTTTAAAACATTCAAATCCTACATACATAACCGCACGCCTTTTTTCCCAGAAAGGGTAGACAGAAGTGCAGAACACCAACATTTCGCCTTATATGTTCCGTCCCACGATGTGGTAGTAACGAGGCTATCACCATATCGGACACAAATTCCTAACTCTGAACAGATATTGAGTAGAAAAATACAATGTCACTGCCCGACCCGGGACTCGAACCCAGGACCTCAGCTTTGCAATCATACCGTAGTAGAACTGCGCCACCGAGGCAGTAAATAAATAAATACACCCAACAGTCACATACATAGTCCTGACCCCACACTAAGATCGAGTCTTGTGTCGTGTATCAGAATCTACGAGAGGCTTTTCGGTCTCACAAACACCACCAGACCCGAAGCAAATATATGTGGTTCACACAAAAAATTGTCTCGGTGCGAGGATCGAACCCGCGGCCTCTTGTTTCACAGCCGGCGTCTAACCAACTGCGCCACGGAGGGTGTCGACTATTATATCCTATTTATATAATTATCTATCAATTCATACCTTTTTTAACCTCCTTCTCCGTGTTTGAAGTCTTCTCAGTAGTATTCGTTTTAGTAGCGCCCTCTGGCGGGTCTATTTCTGAATCACTCGTGTCCACTACTGGTTGACAGTCGGTGAAAGCCCAGGCGGTCTGAACGAATAAATATTGAATGAATATTTGAATGATGATGAATAGTGCGACAAGCATGCCATTCGCCTGATGGTAAGCGATACGACCGCTCATGTACAGTAGCAAAACCAAACAACATTAATTACAAAGCGATGTTTGGCATTCCAACACTCGTCATTCTGAGATATAAGAAAAGTGTCATTATGTCCAGTAGTTACTCTGGCTACAATGTCCTTCAAACCGGAACACAACAGTCCATTTACACTGCTGTTTGTTGGAGAAATAGACATTGCGGTGGTACCTACCCAGGCGGCCTCTCACATATGAGAGACCTACCACCAGTAGAATTTTTGATTTTTTTATGAAACTTCACCAATTTCTTCGTCATTTAAGGTATTTTTATTTACATTTTTATTCGTCTGTTCGTTGTTATTATCTGTTTTACTTACATATTTAGCGGGATCTACGCTAATGATTCAAGCAAACACGATTTCCAAGACTGAAGAAATATATATTAAAGTCCACAAACGTTAGTACACACAGAGGTAACAATGCGGGTCAGTAAAAACATGCACATGCAAGTATAGCAAAAGACTCGCGACGCGCTTGGTCGGCCTCTCGCGCTTGTAGTCCTGGCGCGACTGGGGCGACTCCCGCGCCGTCGGCGGGGGAGCGTTAGAGCGGGACGGAGGATCGGTGCGTTCCCAACCACGCATAAATATGTAACCCGGTGTTAGCTCCGGGAAGTATGTTTGCGTTACACATATTATATAATTGTTATATATTTCTATTTCAACTGTCAGTAAATAAATAAATAAATACACCCAACAGTCACATACATAGTCCTGACCCCACACTAAGATCGAGTCTTGTGTCGTATCAGAAACTACGAGACTTTTCGGTCTCAACACAGACCCGAAACAATCATAGAAATATTTGTCTCGGGTCTGTGTTGAGACCGAAAAGTCTCTCATAGTTTCTGATCCCCACGACTATATACTCGACTCCACCTCAAGACTCGATCTTAGTGTGGGGTCAGGACTATGTATGTGACTGTTGGGTGTATTATTTAACACTAACTCACCCTTTTATAATAATACTGTCTCCGTTTAGTTGTGCCAGGTCTTGCGCTGTCATCAGTTTCTTCGTCCTTACTGTTAGCAGTCTCTAATTCAGCTGCTTTGAAGTTCTCCTTACCTGACGACAATATTATTCTGTCTAAATAATGAATCTACATAAACTCACGCCTTTATCCCAGAAGGGGTAGGCAGAGGCGCCACTAGGACACCCACATTTCGCCTTGTATGTTCCGTCCCATGTGATAGGGGGCGAGCCTATCGCCATATCAGGCACAAATTCCTGACTCCAGGCTGATAATTAGCAGAAAAATCCAATAGCAATTTACTCGACCCGGGATTCGAACCCGAGACCTCAGCTTTGTAATAGTACCGTAGTACAACGCCACCGAGGCAGTCAAAGCACTTTTGTTGGGTTAAAAAATGTTTATTCAATTGTTTAATTGGTGTTATTTTGGCAAGAAAACAAGGAACCATTCTGGGAAAAAGGCGTGAGTATATGCGTAAAAGAAATCTACTATATCACCACCTCCATTATAATAATTCGATAATAGTAACTCACCTATAGGCAAGAGGTTATCATCCAATTCTCCAGATTTATGCAGGATCCTGCAAGCTTGCAGGGCTACCATCCTTCTAGCCAGGACACGGGACGGCATGGGGTGACCCTGGGACAAACATACCATTGCCGTTAACTTTTAAAACTAACTTTTTAATTTAATAATTGTAAATTAAGGGTAGTTAAATTGTATCAGTCACTGAGCGGATGACTAATACCTCAGTCCGCCCCGTGACCACGAAAGCTGTAAAGCAATCGAAACGTCGGGAAGTTAAAAAATGTAAAAATTAAACCAAAACGCGATAAAATCGGTAAAAAAAAATATTTCAATATGTAACATTCGCGTTAATCTAAGAAACAATTGTGCATAACATTGGTATTTAAATCTTTACCAATATTAATAACATTGCTGGCTTCGTCCATGTGAAAAGGTTTTTCGGGACAAAAGTTCCGCTATTTATATTCTCAGGATAAAAAGCTGTCTATAGCCTTCATAGATAATATATTCTACCTCGAATGAACTATGTAACACCAAAACTAAGTTTTCAATTTAAGTCTTCAATTCCAATTGTGACCGGCGCCCCAGAAATCTGTCACACTTGCGTGACAGCCTCCGTGGGGCAGTTGGTTAGACGCCGGCTGTGAAACGAGAGGCCGCGGGTTCGATCCCCGCGCCGAAACAAATGTTTTTGTGATTCACAGGTATTTGTTTCGGGGCTGGGTGTTTGTGAGACCGAAAAGTCTCTCGTAGTTTCTGATACGACACAAGACTCGATCTTAGTGTGGGGTCAGGACTATGTATGTGACTGTTGGGTGTATTTATATTTATTTGACTTTTCGGAGTTATGTGTGTACCTATTGATAGTTAATCACCACGCACTTTAACGGTGAAGGAAAACATCGTCAGGAAACCTGCATACCGTAGCGATTTTAAAGAATTTCTACGATATGTAAGTCCGCCAACCCACACTAGGCCAGCGTGGTGGACTATATGGCCTAACCACTCTCAATCGATTCTCTCGATTGTAGAGGAGGCCCGTGCCCTGCAGTGGGACGTATATGGGCTGATATATATATATAGATAGATATAGATCTTGTGTCGTATCAGAAACTACGAGTAACTATTTGCTTTTACAAACATCTAGTATTATACTGTATCGGCACTGGCCTCCTCTACAATCGAGAGTTCGATTGGGAGGGGTTAGGCCATATAGTCCTACACGCTAATGGGGGTTAGCAATAGGCCAATGTGGCTATAATAAAACACTCACCACAATATTATACTTGACGGGGCAGTTTAGCGGCAATCTCAGGGTGCAGATATACGCAGTTCGGTTCCCACCACTGGTATCCGGTAACTGCACCTCTTCCATCCACCATTGTGGTGCTAGACGGGTGAATGTGTCTGAGGGTAGCTTGCCACAGTACCTGCAAGGAATTTATAATATTATTATTATTTTAATCTTTTGTAATACCCCATAATTCTACAGGGTATCTCAAGACCGCGACCGAAAACGAAGCCAGGTGGTTGTATTAAAGTGACTTCAGACACAAAGCAACTAAAAATTTCGCTAAAAAAATCGTCATTTTTTTTTGTATTTTTTTTCTTATCGTCGTATTTGGGTGAAAAATACATATTTTTTCCAAAATAATGATGTGTAGGTACACCTTTTTATTTTTAATGACGCAATGGTACGTAAGGATTTAAATTACTATTTTCGCCAAAACTAAGGATTTAACACCTAAATACGATGATTTTTAAAATATTGCCAACAATAATCTGTCGCTTTTTTTGCGAAATATTTAGTTGCATTGTGTCTATAAACACTAAAACTACCACCCGGCTTCGTTTTCGGTCGCGGTCTTGATATACCCGATTTAACATCATCATCCATCAGCCAAAGGAAGTCCACTGCTGAACATAAGCCTCCCCCAATTATATCCACAGTGACCTGTTGGAGGCAGCCTGCATCCAGCGACATCCTCTCATGAGTAAAACCATGACCCCCAGTGCCCAGCAGCCCCGCTATTCTATATCATAATGATTTAATTCATCCAAAGGTTGCCTTGGACAGATCATAGGTAGAAATAAGGCTGCCATTTGTAACCATGACTTTAGTTTTAAGTGATTTAACTGTCATTGTGTTACTCTCTTTTATTGAGTTGTACAATAAAGAATGTAAATAAATAAATACCTAATTTAATTAAAATAAAATAAATACACCCAACAGTCACATACATAATTTTGACTCCACACTAAGTTCAAATCTTCCTTTTTATTTGTATTTTATTTATTAAGGCTCAACAGAAATCACAAAAACTTAATACTAATAAGGAAGACACTTTCTAAATGTATCTCCAGGACGATGAAGACAACATGTATTGATAATAAATATAGAGGGCATATCAAGACTAAACGAAAACGAAGCCACATGGTGGTATTCATGACTTCAGACACAATGCAATTAATAATTGACAAAAGTACATAGTTTTCCTAAAATAATGATGTACATTTTTTTTTTGATTTTAAAGACGCAATGGTACGTAAGTGTTTAAATTACTATTTTGGCCAAAACTAGGTATTTACCACCCAAACATGATATTTTAAAATTGCAAAAACACACTGACGCTTAATTGAGAAATTTTTAGTTGCATTGTGTCTCACCACTGAAACTACCACATGGCTTTGTTTTCGGCCGCAGTCTTGATATACCCGGTATAATTTTGGTGAAGTACTAAAGATAGAACTGAAATTGCAACTGGAGTAACATTAACAATAATTAAAATTAGATTAGTAAAAACATAGTATCAGACAATATAAGAGACTTTTCGATCTCACAAACACCCAGACTCCAGATAAAAACTTGTGAAACACACAAATATTTGTCTCAGTGCGGGGATTGAACCCATGGCCTTTAGTCAATTAGCAGGCATTTAATAAAGGTAAACATGTGATGGAATTTAAAAAAAGAGATCTACAAGAATTTCTATATTTACTACATTGTTGCTTAGGCCAGTGTGGTGGATTATGACCTAACCCTTCCCAATCGATTAATAATAGAGAAGTCGCGTGCCTTAAAATGCAACCTATATTATTAATGGAAACTGGATTATAATTATAATAGGATAAATAATCACACAATTACCTGTTTATCAAAGCAATAGCAGTATTCAAATCCACACTCGCCACGCTTTCCGCTTCCCCCTTCACTTCGTATCTGACATTGTCAGACTTCACATCTCTGACTGTGTCAGTGACGTCACTGACGCACAAACACTCCGCACTGGCACACTGTTTTACTCCACTACACTTATTACACACTAAGTTCTCTATTTGCACTTTATCGTCCGTATTATCTTCATCGTCACATTTTTCAATGTCTCTGACTACGTCAGAAATCCTATCCGACGCGTCAGTAACTATATCCAACGCTTCAGTAACTTTACTGAAACTCTCAGTAACTTTACTCAACGTGTCAGAAACTGTGTTTAATGTATCTGTAACACTATCCGACGTTTCAGTAACTTTAGTCATCTCAGTAACTGGATCCAACGGGTCAGTAACTCCATCCAATGTCTCAGTAACTGCACCCGACGCTTCAGACACAGTATCATCGGTAACTACGTGGGGTTCGGACGTAGTATTCGCGTCGTTTTGCTTCAATAACAGCGGCGTGTAGGATTTGATGACATTGTTGAGGGTGTCCGCATAATCCTCTTCTTCTTGGGGAGGTTCGTTCTGAATCCCACAGCCGCATTTTCTTGTTACTATCTGAAACAAAATGAATTTCTGGTTATTGTACAGATTCTAAAAGATTTATTTTTTCAAACATAATTCAACCGCAGGTTAGTTTAAGCTTTAAAAAATGCCGTGCGAGCATTGACATAAATATGTGGACAGGGCGAAGAGCGCGTAAAGTGTTCCTACGTAAGTGGTGCGGCGCTCCAGTGCATCTCCAGTGAAGCGTTACGGTTTTGAAAACGCTTGCTTGTATTATAACAGAAAGTTTAGTAAAACGACTGCCTCGGTGGCGTAGTCGTGCTACGGTACAGCTACAAAGCTGAGGTCTCGGGTACGAATCCCGGGTCGGGCAGTGATATTGGGTTTTTCTATTCATTATCAGCCCGGAGTCAGAAATTTGTGCCCGATATGACGATAGGCTCGCCCCCTATCACATCATGGGATGGAACATACAAGGCGAAATGTGCGCGTCCTGGTTGCGCCTCTGCCTACCCCTTCTGGGATAAAGGCGTGAGTTTATGTATGTATGTAGTTTAGTAAAAAAGATAATAATTCTAATCACCGTTAGGACAAAATATATTTCATTTAGTTAATAAAGTTATTTTAGTATTTTTATTTCAATGTAGTTTTGAAAAATCTAATACATGGCGTGATTTTCACGGCCATCTTATTGACAATCCAAATGTAAAGGCCTATCCTTAGTTTTAAACCAACGTGTGCGCCCCTGTGTTTTCAATTTAATATTAATATTACGTTAACATTATACACTGAAATTACGATTTGAAAATAAATCCCCGGTATCTGAACAAATGCAATGTCAATTTTTTTTTCCATAAATTCAATATGACGTGCAATGCCTTCTGTATCAGCCCATATACGTCCCAGTGCAAGGCACCTTTCTCCTCTACAATCGATAGTAGCTTTGAGAGGGGTTAGGCCATTTAGTCCTCGACGCCGGATTGCCTTAACTCCCCATAATTTTCTCTAAGCTTTTTACCCCTATGAAAGCTTCATCTGTTAAGTACTAACAGTGTTTTAACGGTTAGGTTAGGTTAGGTCTTTCATATGTGAGAGGCCGCCTGGGTACCACCGCAATGTCTATTTTTCTGCCAAACAGCAGTGTAAATGCACTGTTGTGTTCCAGTTTGAAGGACATTGTAGCCAGAGTAACTACTGGACATATTGAGACTTAACTTATGTCTCAGGATGGCGAGCGCAGTAGAATGCCAAGCATTGTTTTGTAATTCATGGTGATTGGTTTTGCTACTGTCCATGAGCGGTCATATCGCTTACCATCAGGCGAATGGCAAGCTCGTCTCGCCATTCATTGCAATAAAAAAAAGTACCATGCACATTGCCACTAAGTCACTGCCTGTGCCTCACCTGATCCAATTCTCTATATATAGCCAGGTTGTTCACCAACATGTCTGTCTGTTTGTCCGCTTCGCTGCTGAGCAACGCCGCCGTGGCGCGATTGGCTCGGGCACGCCCGCGACACAACCCGTAGGAACGGTATCTGCAAAAAAACAATAGCGTATTTGTATTACGGTACGGTGGCGTAGTTGTATTACGGTACGGTTACAAAGCCGAGGTCTCGGGTTCGAGTCCCGGGTCGGGCAAAGTGATATTGGATTTTTCTATTCATTATCAGTCCGGAGTCAGGAATTTGTGCCCGATATGGCGATAGGCTCGCCTCCTATCACATCGTGGGACGGAACATACAAAGCGAAATGTGGGTGTCCTAGTGGCACCTCTGCCTACCCCTTCGGGGATAAAGGCGTGAGTTTTGGTATGTATGTATGTATTTTACTATCATCGACTTTTTGTATTATTTTGCGTACAAACACAAATAAATAAATTCAATTTAAGCCCTTATGTATCATTGCGTCTTTAAAAATAAACAGGTGTAAATCATTATTTTAGGAAAACTATTTACTTATCACCCGAATACGACGGTAAGCAAAAATTACAAATAAAAAATTGACGATTATTTTTTCGAAATTTTTATTTGCTTTATGTCTGAAGTCACTAATACTACCACCTGGCTTCGTTTTCGGTCGCAGTCTTGATATACCCTGTATATGCTATAGAACTCTTTATTTATGTGTGTATCAATAATGAGAGTTGTACTTACGATGGCGGCGCGTCCCATCTCAGTACAAGATTGCATCTCGGTAGATCAATGCCTTCTTCTAAAGCCGGAGTCGCTAGAAGTAGATTACATTCGTGCATGCGGAACCTGAAATAAACAAACACATACATACATAAACTCACGCCTTGATACCAGAAGGGGTAGGCAGAGGCGCCACCAGGACACCCACATTTCGCCTTGTATGCTCGAGTATAGGGGGCGAGCCTATCGCCATATCGGGCACAAATTCCGGACTTCAGGCTGATAATGAATAGAAAAATCCAAGAAATAAATAAATACACCCAACAGTCACATACATAGTCCTGACCCCACACTAAGATCGAGTCTTGTGTCGTATCAGAAACTACAAGAGGCTTTTCGATCTCACAAACACCCAGACCCGAAACAAATACCTGTGGATCACACAAATATTTGATTCGGTGCGGGGATCGAACCCGCGGCCTTACGTTTCACAGGCGGCGTTTAACCAACTGCGCCACGGAGGCTGTCAACTCATCGTCCTATATGGGTTATAAATACATAGTTTTCGTAAAATAATAATGTACACTGTTTTAGTTTTGAAGACACAATGATACGAAAGAGTTTAAATTACTATTTTGGAGAAAACTAGGTATTTACCACCCAAACATGATATTTAAAAATTGCAAAAAAAACTGTCGCTTTTTCTTCAACATTTTTACTTGCATTGTGTCTGTAACCACTAAAACTACCACCTGGCTTCGTTTTCGGTCGCAGTCTTGATATACCCGGTATTTCGACATAATAAGCCCCAGGTTAAATTCAAAAAGAATACACAAATTACAAATTTCAGCGTAATAAAATCCAATTTTCCGATCCAATCGCACCGTAACAAATATTTGTGTGATCCACAGGTAATTTGTTTCGGGTCTGGGTGTTTGTGAGACAGAAAAGTCTCTCGTAGTTTCTGATACGACACAAGACTCGATCTTAGTGTGGGGTCAGGACTATGTGTGTGACTGTTTGGTGTATTTATTTATTATTAAATTTAATTTAAGATATATAAATACTGACTTTTTCAACACGTCCTCGTGTTTCTTCCCTTGTCGCTGACATTCTTTAGGCTCCAGTGGATCTGTACTTTGTTCCACTGCGCAATATTGCGCGCATAGATACGACAATTTTGGGTTACAACGTGACATATCCTGAAAACAATATATAACTAAATAAAATGCAGGCCTATATACTCCCCAAGGTACGGTAGGGTAGGGTACTCCCCCCTCATTAACTGAGAGTTCGATTGTGCGGGTTTAGGCCATATATCATGCTGACACTGCACAAGCCGACTTCACATATAGATAATCTTTGAAATAAAACTAATTTTTACTGTGGCCACAGGGCGGAGACGGAAAACTAAACGAAATCCAAATGTGTTATATTCGTGTCAATCTAAGAAACAATTATGGAAAATCTATATGGTATGGTTTCCTCGCGATGATTTCCTTTATTAAAATGTGTGATAATTGACTATATACACACGACTCCAAAAAGTCAGAGGCGTGCCCTGGGATTCAAACCCGTGACCGTCACGGCAGCTGCGTCTCATCCGTTACCAACAGACAACCACGCAATTTAACTAAAAGTGGTCACTTTGACCAATATAAAAAAATTGTTACCACTTACCACTATAACCATGAACATAATTTTAGCTATAAGCGGTTCCTTCATAAACACAATCCCACACAACGCGTCAGGATTCAACAAGGTCATCTGCAATCTCGCCGCGTTTGACCTTTGAATCCTACCGCGACCTCTGACCCTATGTCCGGTCCTTCTGAATCCCACTTTAGGTCCTTGCGTATCGTTTGTGGGATTCGTCGCGTGGGATTGGGATGTTTCTGTGTTGGATTCATTTTGAATATTTTCATTAACGTTCTCTTCTTTATTTTCAGTACTTTTACCTTCAGTCGTATCGTCTCTTTCAGTATTTTCAGAAATATCAATTTTCCCTCGCTTAACGATGCCATTTTGCTCAAAATCAACGTAATGCTCATGAATTTCTTTCAAATTGGCTTCATACGTATTTACTTTATTTTCTAACGTATTTCCTAAAGTTGTAAAATCACATTTATCTATATCACTCATCATCTTGGCAGTGCTATTTTTTTCTCTATTGGGTTTTTCTATATTGGGGTGAAATTTCTGTAGTATTTCAGCGAATCTCAGTACTTTTGGGGTTGAAAATAACCTTATCTTGTCCCAATCACTCTCGTATTTGCTGAATACGTAATCAGCGTATCCTCTTAGTTTTATGAACACTGTGGTGCAGAAACATAGGAGAAGAAAATGTCTTTCGTAGGGTATTTTGATTTTTAATTTTTCTAATGTTATTAATAGGGAGAATGCCGCTTTATCAGCGCCGTAAGGACCTGAAAATAAACATGAATTAATATCAGGAGGTTTAATTGGAAATAAAAATATGAGAATATATTTTTTTCATTGTAAAAATAACATAATATGAAGAGAAACATCTAGAAATAAAAATTTGAGAAAATATTTATTTCTGTAAGAATACGGAGTGAACTTTTCAAGTTTAATGCATTGAGGAGTCTCGATTTTAATAATATTTAAAACTGAATTACTGCATTTAATAAAATCAATAAGTATACTTTATTGAACAAATAAAGCTTTTATTAATTTTATTTTCTTGTTTTATTCGATCATTTTGATCACCAACAGATAAAACAATAATTAATTTAAGTATACAATGAATTACAAATTAACATATATTGTTCACCTAGACTGCCTCGGTGGCGTAGTTGTACTACGGTACGATTACAAAGCTGAGTTCTCGGGTTCGAATCCCGGGTCGGGCAAAGTGATATTCTATTCATTATCAGCCCGTAGTCAGGAAATTGTGGCGATAGGCTCGCCCCCTATCACATCATGGGACGGAACATACAAGGCGAAATGTGGGTGTCCTGGTGGCGCCTCCGGCTACCCCTTATGGGATAAAGGCGTGAGTTTATGTATGTATGTATGTATGGTTCACCTATTTATACATTTGTACTTACCCAGCTGTTCCAACACATATAGAAACTGCATGAAAACATTCTTGGGGTCCGTGGTGGGGTCAGGAATGTTTTTGAACTCATCGTAAAGCTCTTCTCCGTATATCTCGGTGGGATCGTGTCTGGAAACAAAACAATTGCTTTTTGTTTTTCTACATTTAACTTTTATTATACCTTCCTTAAATGTGTACCTTAGGATATAAAAAATCTGCCACTAGCTTCTAGCCTATTTTTTATTGCAATGAATGGCGAGACGAGCATGCCATTCGCCTGATGAGCGATACGACCGCTCATGGACAGTAGCAAAACCAAACACCACGAATTACAAGGCAATGCTTGGTATTCCACTGCGTTCGCCATCCTGAGATATTGTTAAGTCTCATTATGTCCAGTAGTTACTCTGGCTACAATGTCCTTCAAACCGGAACCCAACAGTGCATTTACACTGCTGTTTGTTGGAATAGACATTGCGGTGGTACCTATCCAGGCGGCCTCTCACATATGAGAGACCTACCACCAGTGAAATGTCTGTACATTGATATATCTTAGTAAGTTCTGTATTATTCTTTCTTTTTTGATTATAACTCACTCACCTATGATCGTTAAGAAAGTCCAGCGCATCATTGACAGTATCTCTCATATATTTCTCCAATTCCACGTACTCTTGGGGCAACGCGTCGTCCCCCGGCCGGGAACCGAACTCTATGATCAACTCGCGTGGCTTTATCACGCTGGTCGAGATTCTGGAATAAGAAATTACTTTTATATAGTAATAATAATAAATACACCCAACAGTCACATACATAGTCCTGACCCCACACTAAGATCGAGTCTTGTGTCGTTGGTATCAGAAACTACGAGAGACTTTCAGTCTCACAAACACCCAGACCCGACACAAATATCTGTGATCGACACAAACATTTCGATTCGGGGATCGTACCCGCGGCCTCTCGTTTCACAGCCGGCATCTAACCAACTGCACTACGAATGCTGTCAATAATTCAACTATTTTTATTAAGTTAGTCGACTTATTAACTTTCTCTAAATTCTGGCACAGTTGGTTAGACGCCGGCTGTGAAACGGGAAGCCACGGGTTCGATCCCCGCACCAAAATAAATATTTGTGTGAACAACAGATATTTGTTTCGGGTCTGGGTGTTTGTGAAACCGAAAAGTCTCGCGTAGTTTCTGATACCCACAAGCCTCGATCTTTGAGTGAGGTCAGGAATGTGTATGTGACCGTTGGGTGTATTTATTTATTTATTTATTAATAAACTTACCTTTTTCCGCCATCAATATCTTCAGCCAAATCCATTTGGCAACACAAAGCGTCTTCTAACTCCCCAATTTTATACTCCAACTTCTCATACATATCGTAATCATCCAAATTCTCAATCACACCAAATTGTTCCTTCAAAACTTCTGTCTTCTGTGCTTCTGAAGTCTGTAGTACTTCTGAAGTCTGTAGTGCTTCTGAAGTCTGCAGTTCTTCTGAAGTCTGTACAACTTCTGAATTGTTTGCTTCTTTGTTTTCGCAATCTTTTTGTTTCTTGTTTGATGTGAATAAAGGGTATGTTAAAGCTAAAATTCGTGGACGTTTTTCTTCTGGGCATTGTTTGTAGAGTTTCATTATCTGAAAAATAAATAATACTATTAGCCTATATACCTAATTGACAGCCTCCATGGCGCAGTTGGTTAGACGACGGCTGTGAAACGAGAGGCCGCGGGTACGATCCCCGCACCGAAACAAATGTATATGTGACCCACAGGCATTTGTTTAGGGTCTGGGTGTTTGTGAGACTGTAAAGTCTCTCTTGGTTCCTGATACCCCCGACAAAGACTTGAGCTTATTAAAAAAAATACGGTTCATTGACGTGCATGTCTTTTTATAGAAGACAGAATGCACTCTTTGCAATATTACAGCTGATTTATTAATCATTAAATAATAGATATCTGCTGGAGAAAATAAAAGACGAGCAAATTGTCTAGTTATGTTAACTATAACTGATTTTAAAATAAGAGGTTCGGGCGGATTAAATTATAAATTTGGAGCCAAAATATGAAATGGTACTGAACACAGGTTTCTCTCAAACTTTTATGAAAAGGGTATTGTACACTTTGCTTTTTCTTATCATCATCGTCATCATCATCATCATCCATCAGCCAAAGGAAGTCCACTGCTGAACATAGGCCTCTCCCAATGATTTCCACAGTGACCTGTTGGAGGCAGCCTGCATCCAACGACGTGCCGCGACCTTTACCAGGTATCTGACCAACTTGTCCGTCGTCCTGCTTTTTCTTTAGTTGGATAAAGTTTGTTCACAAAATTCTGTGAGATAATAACTGAAAATTGTATGGATAAATTTTAAACGACGATTGAAAAATTTAAGTAATTATAAAATTCAGTGGTTTCTCATATGTGAGAGGCCGCCTGGGTAGGTTCCACCGCAATGTCTATTTCACCAACTAACAGCAGTGTAAATGCACTGTTGTGTTCCGGTTTGGAGGACATTGTAGCCAGAGTAACTACTGGACATAATGTAACTTAGCATCTTATGTCTCTTTCGAGCGCAGTGGAATGCCCAGCATTGCTTTATAATTGTGTTGTTTGGTTTTGCTACTGTCCATGAGCGGTCGTATCGCTCACCATCGCTTACCAAAAAATAATAATTGGCGCTTAATATAATAAAATGACTTACATATTGTAAATTCAAATCCTTGTATATTAAATGACAGCTGTCCAGTACCATGACGTTAATGTTGGTCATGTCTAGTACTTCTTCTTCTAGAATATGCTTGAAAACTTCCGAAGTACACACTAGAACCTGTGGACAAATTAGTATACATTGCATCAGCTTATAATCTAGTGAGCACGGGAATTCATCTCAACTAAGAGATCAATTGAGAGGGTTTAGGCCATACACCACACATGCCTAGTGCTTGTTGGCGGACTTCGCATACTTCACATTCTTGTTCACTCTCTCTGTCTATATCTTTCTTATACATAATTTTCCTAATATAATAATGTACACGTTTTTATTTTTAAAATACGCAATGGTTTAAATTACTATTTTCGCAAAAACTAGGTATTTACCATCCAAACACGATATTTAAAATATTGCAAAAATAAACTATCGCTTTTTTTGCGGAAGTTTTGATTGCATTGTGTCTGTTACCACTAAAGCTACCTGGCTTCGTTTTCGGTCGCAGTCTTGATATACCCGGTATCACATTCATTCATAAAACGAGACCAGTTTATTTTTATCCACCGTCGGGTTTCTATCCAGCTTATTTTACTGTCATCCTATAAGGTTTCTTTGTACCCCTTTCGTAACAGACACTAAAATCACTTTAATAAGCTGCTAGTCCTCACCTCTTTAACCTCCATCTCCTGACTCCAATTGGCTACATCCTGAGGGTCTGTCGCTTCTACCACAGCCAGGTCGGTCATGATCTTCAGCTCGTAAGCAACTAAGCCTACCCTGGACTTGCGCGTCACGTAAATGGAACGCCGTTGGCCTTGGGACAGCAATCTGAAGGAGAATAACACATATATTATTATTCTGTATTGGCATATACTTATATTATTAACTCACGCCTTTTTCCCAGAAGTGGTAGGCAGAGGTGCTACTAGGACAACCACATTTCGCCTTGTATGTTTCGTCCCTTGTGATAGGGGGCGAGCCTATCGCCATATCGGGCACAAATTCCTGACTCCGAGCTGATAATGAATAGAAAAATCCAATATAACTTTGACCGACCAGATTCGAACCAGGGACTTCAGCTTTGTAGTCATAACGTAGTACAACTAAACTACCGAGGCAGTCAATAGTCCAGGTCATATACTTCGGACTTCCGACTGTTATAGTGCGTGGTGATTGACTATCAATACACCCAGGACTTCCGAAAAGTCAAAGGTGTGCTTTGAACCCGACCGTGAACAGCCTCCGTGGCGCAGTTGGTTAGACGCCGCCGGTGAAACGAGAGGCCGCGGGTTCGATCCCCGCACCGAAACAAATATTTGTGTGATCCACAGGTATTTGTTTCGGGTCTGGGTGTATGTGAGACCGAAAAGTGTCTCGTAGTTTCTGATACGACACAAGACTCGATCTTAGTGTGGGGTCAGGACTATGTATGTGACTGTTGGGTGTATTTGTTTAACATGTTGGCAGCCGCGTCTGGTCCGTTACCAACAGGCCACCACGCACTTCCACAGTAACGTTTTCAATCTTTTTGAACATGCAATCCCTTTACAGGGGTCTGCTGGCGACATCCTTGGGCCATAAATACACAAAAAGTTGGTAGTTTAGGAGATTATGTTTATGATTTTCGCAATGTTTGTACCTTTATTTATTATTAAGATCTATACTCTGTAAGAAAGGTGACGCCTTGATAAGGGCGAATCCCGCTTTCGAGTCAGGGGGGGGGGGGGTCATGTAGCTTTAGATAGTTCTAGTCAGAACTCTGGACGTACTCGAATTAGATTACAATTATACATTTAAAAGTGATTACTTAAAAGTTTGTTACACTTGTGATTAGTGAAAATGTTTACGATTTTTTAAGTGAAAATCAACAATATATTTTAAAAAGTCTGTCATCTGGAGTCAGCCCAGGGGGCGGGTCATGACCCCCATGACCTCCCCCCTGGATCCGCCCTTGCCCCTTGAGAAAGGCCCCAGGTTGAAAAACATCTTCAATCTACTCACCCTCGAATATTATAAGCCTCTTCACACACAAGTCTAACAGCAATAAACCCGGCGTATTCCACCACCATCATGTTCCTGGAGCCGGCGGCGGCCGCGAGCCTCGTCCCGCCCTCCGCCGCCGTGAAGCGAGTGCAACATGTATCCACCATCTGCAATACAATAGAATAAATAAATACACCCAACAGTCACGCTGCCTCGGTGGCGTAGTTGTACTACGGTCAACTACAAAGCTGAGGTCTCGGGTTCGAAACCCGGGTTGGAAAAGTGATATTGGGTTTTACTATTCATTATCAGCTCGAAGCCAGGAATTTGTGCCCGATATGGCGATAGGCTCGCCCCTATCACATCATATGACGGGAAATACAAGGCGAAACATCACTTTGCCCGACCCGGATTCGAAACCGAGACCTCAGCTTTGCAATTATACTGTAGAACAACTGCGCCACCGAGGCAGTCAGTAACACCGCAATAAATAAATACACTCAACAGTCACATACATAGTTCTGCCCACACTAAGATCGAGTCTTATTGATCAGGAACTCTGAGACTTTTTGGTCAAAAAAAGTGCAAGGATTCCATACTACTTTTAAGAATATTTTTCAGTTTGTACATTATTAGAATGATTGTAGCATGCAACATTGTAGTGTAAAGACATTATTATAACATTATTAACATCAGAATGCCTCTGTGGCGCATTTGGTTACACGCCGGCTGTGAAACGAGAGGCAGCTATGATCCTGTGCTGAGACAAATGTTTCTTTGTGCCACAGGTATTTGTTTCGGGTCTGGGTGTTTGTGAGACTGAAAAGTCTCTCAGTGTGGGGCCAGGACTATGTGTGTGACTGTTGGGTGTATTTATTATTTAGCCAATAAGAATACACATCGCTGGCAGCATAATGGTTATACCTCACCTATAACTTTATGTTACATAAAAATATACGGCCTTATTCATGAACAGATTGAAAACCTATTTTAGTTATCAAATGTTGTCTTCTTCATTCAAACTGAATTCTAAATTCCTTTGAAAGGGACAAAACATACGATAATTAAAATAGGTTTTCAATCAGTGTATGAATAAAGCCGATAATTTATAGTCATTTTGTCTCCTCAGCGACAGAAAGTTAATGCTGAATACAAGCCTTCTCTAAGAATTTTCAAAGCAACCTGTTTGAAACTACACAACTATAATATGTATTGGCGATAATAGATATTTCCATGCATCACCAGTCAATAGTCTCTATAGTTACCATCAGAGACGCTCTAATCAATGCTAGCAGTAAAAACCTTCTTAATCAATGCATTTGACGACTGTATGTGTTGTGTACGACAAAACTCGATTAAACACTTGGTCACATAAATTAACAGTATTAACCGAATACGAAATATAAAGAAGAGGTTATACTTCTCAGAAAGCACCGACAATACTCACGATAATGTTTACAGCAGCATTTATAAACAAAACTGTCCTAAACACCGCACCGTTAAAATATGGTCGGACAACACATTGTCTGCCGAAAGAGAATTATAAGTCTGCAATACGTTTACAGCTAAAATATTAATTGTAAGTAGTAAAACTATGATTATGATAGATAACCGCGTTAAAGGTTTTCATATAAAAATGGAATTTCTAATAAAATTGCTCTTGGAAAAAACGTAAAGAGCATCGGCAAGCGAGTTCAATAACATTTATGACAGATTAAAAAAGATTTGTGAAATTCGATACATGCGAGAGTCGATTCTCATAAGGCATGCTTGGTATCGATTTCTGTTTTAGTCGATTATTGAAAATTAATCCATTCATGCGATTTATTTTTATATTAAGTTAAATTAATAAGGAATTTAAATCAACAAAGCTTCAAAATATAAAACCATGAATGCATGTAATTTAAAATATGCACTAAAAGTTGTAGGTACACCGAACGAAGAGATGAGCTAAGAGTGCTGCTGCTGTGGATTTTTTAAACAGATCCACACATAACGGCATTCGTATTTTGAATATCGGCATATGAAGTCTTTTACGGTCAAAATTTATCAATGATCTTAATCGCTATCTAATTTATCGGTCCTATTATAAAAACGAAGACAGAGTATACCCTAATATAGGATAATCAAGATACATCAAATGCAGACATGTCGATATATCTGTTACCCGATCTCGATTCTTGGGATCGATCATTCGATAAAAATCAGGATCGTTTATTAATATCGGCTGGTAATTGGTATTCTTTGTGCATAGAACTTAGATATTATAATCGTTATGCCATAATCTTTCGGATTTATGTCGTACTTTTGTTTGTAGTGAGGGTGTGACATAAAATTAAATTAAAAACAAAGTCCATAACCAGGTTATTCCCTTCTCGCACACTTGAAAATGTTATTTTCATGGGACTTCCCATTGTAATTTACTGAAGTTTAAACTGACCATTTTATTGTTCCTTTCAATCTGAATTGACAATTCATCTTGATTGTGAATGGATGCTGTGTTACCGCCCGATAACTTTTTAACCTTGAATAAAAAGAGAGTGTTTGTGTTACAAAGTTACATAAAAAACGTCCATTCTATAAAGGAATTTTTGTAATGCAGGTTGGTTTTATAGACGAGGTTCTATGCTGGTTTCATAAAAATAATTTAGTTATTTATTTAAAAATCATCAGTTCCTTTTCTGTTTAGGCTGGTGAAGATTTTCGTGATTGGAAAGTAATATTTGTCCGTTAGAGTATTTATGTTGTTTACTATATATTACTTATAGTGGCGATCTATGTTTTAACTACATCTATCGTAAGTAATCACTACATGACACTATGGAGACAACAGCAGGGGACAACACCGATTTTAAATTCAATTGATTCGGTAAGTCCCCTATTCGTGAATTCGTCGAAAAGTTTAAAAAGTTGTCTTTGACATTGTCATAGTTAGTTAGCACGAAATTATACAATATACGTCAAGTTTGCCTGAAGTTGAGTGCAATTGAGTGCAATGTTAGTTCGAGACTTTGTGCGTTAAAATAGTAATAAAATAAAGTCCCTAAATAGACAAACCATAGTTAAATGATAATATAAATCTATGATTGTTAAACTTTGATTTGCGCGGTATTTCAAACTTATTATTGTATCATTTATTGGTAAGTAGGTACCTACTTTTATGTTTGAAAGCATTTTGCTATAAGTTGAATATTAGTGCCTATTTAATTAACAAGTTTTGAATCATTCGCGTCAATAATAAACATAACATAATTCGTTATTTTAGTTATTAATTAAAAAATATGGATTTAGGGCTTAATAAAATGTTTTATTACTTTACTCTAACTAGATTTTGAAATTAATTGGATTATAAAAGTGCGTGGTGGCCTGTTGGTATCGGACTAGACTGGGCTGCCAACATGTTCACGGTGGTCGCGGGTTCAAATCCCAGGGCACACTTCTGACTTCTCGGAGTTATGTGTGTATTATATTGATAGTCAATCCCCACGCAATATAACGGTGAAGGAAAACATTGTGAGGAAACCTGCATACCATTAACATATTAAAAGAATTACTACTCTTTTATCCTTCTCTTATTTCCATCCCAAGGTAGTCAGTAAGAGATTGCTTCGAGCGATACGACCACCTTGTTACTGCTAATTTATTTAATGCTTTTTTTGTTAAGCATCTGTAGTGTACAATAAAGAATAAATAAATAAATACTAGGCCAGCGTGGTGGACTATATCTAACCTCTCTCAATCATCCCGATTGTAGAGGAGGCCCGTGCCCTGCAGCGGGACGTATATAGGCGGATACCGATACAGAACTCTATTTTATTTATTTTTTACTTTTAAAATTAAGCCCATAAGTAATGTTGATGTAATGTTTTACAACAGTTAGAAGTGAATTGGATTATAAATAATTTATTGGAAAACTTTTGGGTATATTTTTTTAATGCAATGACTGGCGAGACGAGCCTGCTATTTGCCTGATGGGAAGCAATAGGATCAGTCATGAATCAAATCAGTCAATGAATCAAAACCAAAGACACATGTCCAGTAGTTACCACTTACCAGTTACTCTGACTGCAATGTCCTTCAAACCGGAACACAACAGTACATTTATACTGCTGTTTGTTAGGAGAAATAGACATTGCGGTGGTACCTGAATGGTTATCTGATCGCAGACTCTAATACAGACTTTATGGTTCTCAACTTTAACACATTGATATGTATAAAAAAAATTTAAAAAAAACCAGTTTACTTTAGGCTTTTATCAGAATCTTCAGCTTCACTGCTGAACATGAGCCTCTCCTTTAGATCTCTATAGCATTTTTTTATTGCCCAGTTCCGGCAAATAAGCGAACAGGTCAACTGATGGTAAATGATCTCTGCCGTCCATGAACATTAACATTTGGATCATGGATGTGATGCTGGCCTCTCAAAGCGGGAGGGAAGAGGAATGATGGGGAAAGGAAAAGGGTAATGTGCATCTGGCTGGTGGGTTACGAAACCTTACAGACTAACAAGACGTAACTACAATATTATTTATCATCATCATCATCCCGTTGCAGTCCACTGCTGGACATAGGCCAGTTTGCATATTATTTATGATACTAACTAATAGCTATTATGTAGACTTAGTTGTATGAAGAATATGGATGTTTTATATACATACATAAAGGCGTAGGCAGAAGTGCTACCAGGACACCAACATTTCGCCTTATATGTTCCGTCCCACGATGTGATAGGGGGCGAGTTTATCGCTATATCAGACACAAATTCTTGACTCTGGACTGATAATGAATAGAAAAATGTATGGATGTTTTTTTTTTAAAGTGGAAATCGTTGGTCAAGGTCAAGATAGAAAGAAGTGGACACGAATAAAGGAGGTCTGTGCACAGTAATGGCTTGATTCATCTTGAAATTGATGAAATATAAAAGAAAAAAAAAATACATTTTATTAGAAATACCTATGTCCAGCAGTGAGATATAGGCTGAATATTGTGACATAATTATGGAAAAAATGATTTTTCAGGTAAACAATGAGCAATACTCACCAAAGAAGTAATTTACCGCCATTTTTGAAACAGTTCGATCCGTTCGCCATATTGGAGCCTGAGAAATTGGCGGGAAGCGTGGATTTGATCGATAACCATCGGAGAAGTGCTAATGACGAATTGAATGGTTCCTTCTTAACAGCGAAGAAAGAAGCTGACGTTTTGGACTTGTTCGACAATTTATTTGTTACGCCACAACAGGTACTAAATAATTATTAATTTCTACGGTTATATAAGTTACACATTCCCAGGGATTCGCTGAGCTTCAGTGCTTCTTTTTCTTTGAGTTCCTCATCAGTGTTGAGGGTTGGCCGTCAGCTTCTTGTTTCTTCCTTATCATTCTGTATATGTCTGTAACAGCCCATATACGTGCCACTTCAGGGCACGGGCCTCCGACATAATCGAAAGTACGATTGAGAGGGCTTATGCCATATAGTCCACTACGCTGGCCTAGTGCGGGTTGGCCGACTTTACATACCGTAGAAATTCTTTAAAATCGCCACGGAATGCAGGTTTTCTTCACGATGTTTTCCTTCACCTTTATAGTGCGTGGTGATTGAGTAACAATGTAACCTTGTCATTAGCCAGGTGGAATAGTTGTTCAACGGTGCTGATACCGGTCCACTCCCGGATGTTTCGCACGATTTTTTCCTTCGTTCATCGCGTCCTTTACCTTCCACCTTGCCCATAATTATTCAGTGCTTCTCTCTTCAGCCACGGGAAGTCTATTGCTGAACATAGGCCTCCCCCCCATGGATCTCCACATAGACCTGTTGGAAGCGGCCTGCATCCAGCGACTTCCTGGGACCTTAAACAGTTCGTCAGTATATTAGGTATATTATACAGGGTATATCAAGACCGCGACCGAAAACGAAGCCAGGTGGTAGTATTAGTGACTTCAGACACAAGGCAACTAAAAATTTCGAAAAAAACATCGTCATTTTTTTTTAATTTTTTTACTTATCGTCGTATTTGGGTGATTAGTACATAGTTCCCTTAAAATAATGATGTACAGCTTTTTATTGTTAAGGACGCAATGGTACGTAAGGGGTTAAATTCCTTTTTTCGCAAAATCTAGGAATTTAGCACCCAAACACGACGATATTTGATAAAATGGGAAAAAAATTCTATCGCTTAATTTGCGAAATTTTTAGTTGCATTGTGTGTGTAACCACTAAAACTACCACTTGGCTTCGTTTTCGGTCGCGGTCTTGATATACCCGGTATATTATGTTAGGTATTCAGTGCTTGGTGTGATGTAAATGCGTGCTATCGTAACTTTTTTGTGAACTTCAAATTGAAATTAAATAATCTTAAAAAGCTTTCTGATTCGTTTCAAGATGTTTATCGTCACGGTTAAAGCAAGAATTAATGAAATCTATGAACAAGTATCTTCAAATCTTAATTGTGTGCCATTGATTTAAAATGAGCCCTCTTGTTGAGTAAGTGTCTCTCAATCAAGTTATCAGACAAATTCAATCAGGTATTCTATTCTTCATCAGGTAACCAATGGACCAAAATCCTTCATCGACGAAGAATTCTCCAAGTTTCTCGACAATTTTGAGACGCCCAAAGTCGATAAGCTTATCGACTTACCTACCGAATCCGAACCTCAAAATATAGAAGCGCAAGCAGATATGGATTCTAATACTTTGTTTCCAAAAACACAAATGATTGATGATGATTTGATCAAACAATTACTGTTGACTACGTGTGTCAGAGAAAAAACGACTAATAAAGAAAACACAGGCGTTTTACCAAATGATAACGCTCAATGTAGAGATACTAAAGTTAAAGCTAATGTTGGACCAAAGCCAGTAGTCAACGGATTGCCTAACAAGCCAATATTAGTCAAACATACCCCATCGAAACAATGTAAAGTTGTAATCGAAACGGTATCCAAAGATCCTAAAGTTTTTCTCAAACGAAGAATCGTGAAACCCGAAGCTGTGACTTCAAAATACACGAAAGGAGCCGATTTGTATGAAAAATCTGTAGTATTACCTCAGATTATGGAAAGATTGACTAAATGGAAAATGGATCATGACGTGAAAAAGAATTTACCGAGAAAATTGTTGCTTGATACGAATAATACAATTGCCAGTGATTTTAAAGAAGAAAATTCTGTTAAAACTGTACCAATTAAAGGTGAAAATAGTTGTCAATGCAAAAAGGTAAACCCAGAAGAATTTTTGATTACTAAAAATGGTATAAAATACGTAGATTTGAGAGCGAAAAATAACATAAATAATGTTACTCCAAGCACATCGAAAAATGGCTCAACTGATCTCGATAAACATGGATTAACATCAAGCTCCAAAACCAAAGCTAAAATAGCTGTTAGTAGTCCAAGCACATCGAAAAATGGCTTAAATGATTTTGATAAATATGGAATAAATACCTCAGGTCTTAAAGATATACAAAAAGGGATTTTGAAAGCACTAATTTCAAACTCTAGTTGTAATATAGTGGCACCAAAAGTTAAAGATAATGCAAACAGTAAGATACCAAAAGAAGTTGAGTTGAGTCCAGTAGTTTTAATGGAAGACTGTAATAAGGAGAGATTAACAGAATTCACGAGGAGACAACTATTTCAGAAGTTTGTTAACGGTGAAATTTGAAATCTTGTGGCTGGATGGTTAGACGCTTGTGAAACGAGAAGCCGTTAGGATCCAAACATTCCAAACACAGAGTCATGTGATCATTATTCTTGTAATGGTTTCGTTGTGAGAGTGAAAAGTGTTAGTAATTTTTAATACCTCTAAGATATAAAACTTGTATTGTGTTAAGTCAGGACTATAGGTAGGATTGTTTATGAGACGTCACTTTTTTTAAAATATACCCTATTTAAACTGACATTAAGTTTACATTACATTGGCAACCACTATAGTGGTCGGGACGTTAGTGGTTAGACGTAATGCCGGTTTAATACCAATTAGTTTAAATCGAAAAAAAATACATTTAAAACCGAAATAAACATATTTTTTCGATTCAATACGGTTTTTCGGTGGGAAACAAACAGCACAATAGTAACTATAAACACGTTAAACTATTAATAGTTAATACAGCAAAGTTTCAACTAATTACTTAAACATAAACAAAGAAAGTGTACGTATAAGAATTAAAGACAAGATTACATCATGCTAGTGCTGTGCTTTTGTAAGTGTGTGGTCAAGTTCCACGCTGGATGCTCCCAACAGGTCGATGAGAAGATCCATGGGGGATGCCTGCGTTCCGTGGACTTCCTGTGACTGAACAGAGAGAGAAATAATGAGAGGCTCAATTTTAGACGATATAAGTTGTAAAGGCTGTATGATTGCAAAGCTGAAGTCTCGGGTCGGGCAAAGTGATATTGGATTTTTCTATTAATTATCTATCAGCCCGAAGTCAGGAATATGTGCGCGATATGGCGATAGGCTCGCCCTCTATCACATCGTGGAACGGAAAATACAAGGCGAAACGTGGGTGGTTGCATCTCTGCCTACCCCTTCTGGGAAAAAGGCGTGACTTTATGTATGTATAAGTTGAAAGGTAGTTTTTATCTAAACTAATAAAACTGTATAAAATTAAACAGTACTATTCAGATGGATAAGAATATCTTACCGAAGTCTTCTATCGTCTACAATTTTGATGCCTCCGTGGCGCAGTTGGTTAGACGCCGGCTGTGAAACGAGAGGCCGGAACAATGCCCGAGGCAAATGTTTGTGTGATCCACAGGTATTTGTTTCGGGTCTGGGTGTTAGAGCGAAAAGTCTCTCGTAGTTTCTGATACGACACAAGACTTGATCTTAGTGTGGGGTCAGGACTGTGTGTGATTCTTGGGTGTATTTAAGATTAGATTTTCTCGTGACAGTAGGTACAGAAAATATACATATAAATTTAGTACAACAATTATATTAATGTATATTAAGGTATTTAATCTAATTTTAATGTGCACGATGCTTTAATTATTTATTCTTAAGTTTTTAAAACTTAGTACCTTTTATAAATTTAGTCGATGATAAGTAAAAATTCGTTTTATAATTGAATCGTTTACGGTTCAAAACTACACCTTGACTAATAGATTATATTTTATAAATTTATTAGAATAAAGTATATCAAAATGTATTCTAAAATTTTAAAACAATATAACTATGTAAGAAAATGCCCTTAGGCATTAAGTCCGCCTGTACTATTGAAATGTACAAAGTGTTAAATAATAAATTAATTAAATTACTAATACTGTGTAGTATTCGTATAATTAGTTTAATATTTTATACATATATTTGATATCTGTGAATTTTATAAATAAATTTTTATATAAACCTTTTTCCATTTTTAAAGTCATGAAAGTGGCTAATGCTTTTTGCTCCTAAATCTAAACAGCCTATAATGTATGGCCTACAGCCCACAGGTAGACCTGAATTATTCCTACATTAGAGAAAATCTAGTCTAAATCTAGACCTTAGTCCAGATTTCATAATTTATTATTATGAATTTTGAACAATTCTATAAGTACCTACGTCCTACACCAATGATTAAAGAATAAAGAAAAAAACAATTTTATTCTATAATCATTGACCTACACTCAGATTGAACTAGTAGCAGTCCTGTCATAATAGGGCTATACTGATTATGGCTCGTTACATTATGTAATAATTAAATACTAGTTAAGCTGTATTATTTTCGACATAAATTCGTATTGGACTAGGACAGATAGATAATAAAATATTTTATAATTCGTTCCAATAGTGGCTTTAAATGTAAAATGTGTTTCCATGGATGACTAGTTAAACCGCCGATTAAAATTCTTTGTTTTTAGCTATTTTACTTAAGTTTTAATAACATATAGCACAGTCATGAATAAGGCTGCTTCTTGTGCTAATACCAGCAATGCGCATACCCATAACGTAGACAGACGTCGTTGTGGATTTTTTAAAGGAATATTTTTAGCTGCTGAGTTAAGCCTGGTGATGTAAAATAATAAGTATGTTATATTATGTAGAACTCCAACTATACGTACTATTTAATCCAATATGACAATGTTTTTAGTTCATTTAATTTTATTTTAAATAATTATTAAGTTTACGAAATAAAGTTATCGTAGGACTTATGTTCAAATGTTCTTCTTCTTCGTTTGATAGATAAAAATATTGAAGAACGAAATGTCAAATTGACAGACAATTCTTTATTTTGTGTTTTGTTGTAAATAATTCATTATTCTGAACTGAACTAGAATTAGATAAGAATATATTAAACAATGGATCGCATAAGTGTATTAGAACAGGAAATAGCTGATTTACGTAAAATATTACATGAAAAGGAGACGGAATTGTATCAAATAAGAAACGATTGGAACGTAAGTTTTATTTTCGTTTTTCTTTGAACCACGTAGTTTATAAAAGTTGTTAGAGAACTCTATAGTTGCCTTGGACCACAGTAAGTATGTGCTTGACCAGGTTAGTACCACTGTCTCACAGAAAACCGACGTGAAGCGGTTTTATCATCTTGTTTCTTTCAATGAGGTTGGTTTTACTGTTCCCGTCCTTTTTCCGTTTTCCACTTCTATTTTGAAGGTGGGCATCACACCATCGAAATGTAGGTGTTTTTGGGTAGCAAGTAGGCGCTTATAAACAGATTAACCATTTACTTGTTTATTGAAACAAAGTAATTAAAAAATTATCACTTCAATTAATTTATAGTTACAAACCAGTTATTTTTCAATATGGCACAAAGAAATCAGTATAATCCTTTGGCTTGCAATAACACATATATATGGCTTCTAGGTATGTTAATAATTTTGTTGGATACATTACCATCTTTATAAATAAGAATATTCAAGGCTATCGATATTAAAACAAGTGTTTTATTTCGTTACAGAGACAGCAAAACGTACCGATACAACAGTGCACACAAAACAATGGTTTTAACACAAATGGTATTCTCTACAGTGGTAACATGCCAAAATGGGCAATTGAGAGGTAAGCAGAGATGATAATAATAAAAGAGTTGAAGTCAAGTTGTTTTTATTACACAGAAATATGACATAAGGAAGTGCGCGGCTGATGGTTAGTGTCACACTTGCACATTAAGACGTGAAACAACACATAGTATTGTACTGTATAAGCCCAATATACATCTCACCGCAGGGCACGAGTCTCCTCTACAATAGGGAGTACAATTGAGAGATGTTAGGCCATTTAGTCCACCATGCTGGCCTGGTGTGGGTTAGTGGACTTGAACCCGAGACCTCAGCTTTGTAACCGTACTGTAGGACAACATTGCCACTGAGGCAGTCAGAATATTTATTTTTATTTTTATTTATTTAACACTTAGTACATTCCAATGGTACAGGCAGACTTAATGCCTAAGGGCATTTTCTCCCAGTCAACCTTGAAGTGGTGCAGAGAGACAGAAGCAGGTGCTAATAATAAGTGCAGAAAAAAAAATACAACACAACATAAAAAGGATAACAAAATATAAATAAGAAAGAGCTAATATTACATATATATGAGTACTTACAAATACTACATAAATAATTATGTACGTAAATAAATACTTTAAAATATATACATAAACAACTACAGATATAAATAAATATCTGCATCAAGGAGGAGAGTCTGCTACTTCGGCGAGGAGTAATTGCCGAACCTTCGTTTTGTTTATTTCCTTAACAATTCATTTCATATTCTCAGGTACAGCCGTCAAATTCTGCTGCCTGTTATAGGAGTGTCAGGACAGGAGAAGCTATGCTCTGCCAAGGTGCTGGTAGTGGGTGCTGGTGGACTTGGATGTCCAGCTTCTGTTTACTTGGCAGGAGCTGGCGTGGGTAAGTTAATATACCCAACAGTCACATACATAATCTTGATGTCATAAAACAGTTTCCAAGCGAACGTGAACGGGTTCAATTCCCGCTTTGAGACAAATATTTGTTTTGACAGCCTCCGTGGCGCAGTTGGTTAGACGCCGCCTGTGATACGTGAGGCCGCGGGTTCGATCCCCGCGCTGAAACAAATATTTGTGTGTTCCACAGGTATTTGTTTCGGGTCTGGGTGTTTGTGAGACCGAAAATTCTCTCGTAGTTTCTGATACCCACGAGACAAGACTCGATCTGAGTGGGATCTGTAATCGGTGTGTGACTGTTGAAAACAAATGAGATAGTATTATAGTTTTTTAGATTTACGCGAATGTTACACATTGAAATAACTTTTTTTTTACGGATTTTATCGCGATTTCGTTTAATTTTTACATTTTTTAACTTATACCTATACATATAATAATAGATAGTATTAAGTAATTATTTCGATGTTTTCCCTCTAGGTGAGATAGGTATAATAGATTACGATATAGTGGATGTGACAAACATACATAGGCAGATCCTTCACGGAGAAGGAGATCAGAACATGAGCAAAGCTGAGTCCGCGGCGCAGACGTTGAGGAGGTAAGATTATAGAATAAGTATTGCTCGCGACTTTCCTCGCGTAAAAAAGAATTTTTCGGTCCAGTATTTCCTAAGATTAGCGGGCACAAATAAAAAAGTTTTTTTTTTTCAATTTAATAAGCTTCATATAAAAACTCGGACTGCCTCGGTGGCGTAGTTGTATTACGGTACGACTACAAAGCTGAGGTCTCGGGTTCGAATCCCGGGTCGGGCAAAGTGATATTAGGTTTTTCTATTCATTATCAGCCCGGAGTCTGGAATTTGTGCCCGTTATGGCGATAGTCTCGCCCCCTATCACATCGTGGGAAGGAACATAAAAGGCGAAATGTGGGTGTCCTAGTGGCGCCTCTGCCTACCCCTTCTGGGATAAAGGCGTGAGTTTATGTATGTATGTCATATACAAAAGTATACCAGGCGGACTTCATGCCTGTGGCATTATCTCCCAGTGGACTTTAGGATGATGCAGTGATGAGCTACAGGTGTATGAATACGTTATTAAAACATAAGGAGAAAAGAAAACTAGATTATACAAGTAGATAAATAAGATATTACATGTATACAATATATTAGTATACATGTATATATTACTATAATATATATGTACATACATAAACTGACGCCTTTATCCCAGAAGGGGTAGGCAGAGGCGCCACCAGGACACCCACATTTCGCCTTGTATGTTCCGTCCCATGATGCGAGCCTATCGCTATATCGGGCACAAATTCCAGACTCCGGGCTGATAATGAATAGAAAAATCCAATATCACTTTGCCCGACCCGGGATTCGAAACCGGAACCTCAGCTTTGTAACCGCACTGTAGTACAACTACGCCACCGAGGCAGACATCGGTTGAGGGTACTTTTAACCAGGCCTTTATTTTGAAATTAAAAATTATTTTATACGGATTTTATCGCGACTTGATTTAATTTTTACATTTTTTAACTTCCCGACGTTTCGATTGCTTTACAGCTTTCGTGGTCACGGGGCGGACTGAGGTATTAGTCATCCGCTCTGTGACTGTTACAATTTAACTACTTTATTTGCCTTTATTTGCTTTTGTTTCAGCATTAATTCACGAATCAAGGTGACTCCATACTCAGTGCAGCTGGACTCTGCCAACGCCATGGGCATCGCTGGGAACTACGATATTGTACTGGATTGTACTGATAACGTGCCTTCTAGGTACCTACTGAATGACCTGTGTGCTATGCTCAAGGTGGGTATACAGGGTGTATCAAGACTGCGAGTGAAAACGAAGCCAGGTGGTAGTTTTAGTGGTTACATACACGATGTAAATAAAAATTTCACCAAAACAGCGACAGATATTTTTTTAGATTTTTTTATAAATCATCATGTTTGGGTGTAAATACCTAGTTTTTGCGAAAATAATAATTTAAACCCTTACGTACCATAGTGTGTTTAAAAATAAAGAGGTTTACATCATTATTTTAGGAAAACCATGTATTTATCACCGAAATACGACGATAAGTAAAAAAATAAAAAAAGTTGTCGATTTTTTTTTGTGAAATTTTTAGTTGCATTGTGTCTGAAGTCACTAATACCTGGCTTCGCTTTCGGTCGCAGTCTTGATATATACTGTATTTTACAGCTTCTAAATTGGACTGTCTCGGTGGCGCAGTTGTATTACGGTACGTTTACAAAGCTGAGGTCTCGGGTTCGAATCGGGCATAGTGATTTATTATCAGCCCGGAGTCAGGAATTTGTGCCCGATATGGCGATAGCCTCGCCCCCTATCACATCGTGGGACGGCACATACAAGGCTAAACTTGGTTGTAGAACCTCTGCCTACCCCTGCAGGGAAAAAGGCGTGATGTTTATGCATGTATGTATGTATGTGTGTATGTATGTATGTGTGTATGTATGTATGTATGTATGTATGTATGTATGTATGTATGTATGTATGTATGTATGTATGGATATTGTTATGTCTTCGCAATAAAGAGTAAATAAAGAAATATGTGGTGGCCTGTTGGTAACGGACCAGACGCGGCTGCCTACATGTTCACGGTGGTCGTGGATTCAAATCAGGGCACACCTCTGAATTTTCAGAGTCATGTGTGTATTGATAGTTAATCACCACGCACTAAAACGGTGAAGGACAAACGTAAAGAAACCTGCATACCATAGCGATTTGTAAGAATTTCTATGGTATGTAAAGTCCTTGCACTAGGCCAGCGTGGTGGACTATATCTAACCCCTCGCAATCGTACTCTCGATTGTAGAGTAGGCCCGTGTCCTGCGGTGGGACGTATATGGGCTGATACAACAAATAAATAAGATTTGTTGATTTGTTTCAGATACCTCTGGTATCAGGCAGTGCGCTACAGTTGGAAGGGCAGCTGACGGTATATGGATATAGGGCTGACAAGAATCCTAAAGAAATGGTAAGATATTTAGACAATTTCATAGATAACTACAAAGTAAAGATGTATATACCGGGTATATCAAGACCGCGACCGAAAGCGAAGCCAGGTAGTAGTTTTAGTGATTACAGACAAAAATTTCGTAAACAAAGCGACAGTATTTTTTTGCAAATTTTTGTGTTTGGGTGGTAATTTATTTTTTTTATTTTTTATTTTATTGTAATGAATGACGAGACGAGCCTGCCATTCGCCTAATGGTAAGTGATACGACCGCTCATGGACAGTAGCAAAACCAAACAACACCATGAATTACAAAGCAATGCTTGGCATTCCACTGCGCTCGCCATCCTCAGACATAGGATTAAGTACAATTAAAACCTATACACAGGATTGTAATCTCAACTATGACAAATTCAGTCTTCATAGTCAAAATCCTTTTTTTCCGAATCCCACAATACAATAGGACAATGTGGTATTGTTCCCAGGATAGGAACTACGCAGGTCCGTGCTATAGGTGCATATTCCCGACCCCACCACCTCCTGAAGCAGTCGGTAGTTGCTCTACCAATGGCGTCGCTGGACCAATACCTGGGGTTATTGGTAAGAAATATACACCCAACAGTCACATACTTCAACGGTGAAGGAAAACATCGTGAGGAAACCTGCATACCGTAGCGATTTTAAAGAATTTCTACGGTATGTAAGTCCGCCAACCCGCACTAGGCCAGCGTGGTGGACTATATGGCCTAACCACTCTCAATCGATTCCCTCGATTGAAGAGTAGGCCCGTGCCCTGCAGTGGGACGTATATGGGCTGATATAGATAGATATAGAGTCACATACATAGTCCTGACCATGTAAGATCGAGTCTTGTGTCGTATCACAAACTACGAGGGACTTTTTGTCAAATCTCTCGACTATAAAATTAAAGATTTGATCACGTCTTACAAGCACGAGTTTTTTTTACCCCAAAGCCATTTAGACGGGGAGAGTTTCTCGTCTCGGAGATACGATTATCGTAAGGATATAAAAAAAGCATCGTGTAAACGTTTGTCAGAACACGATAGTCTATGGCGGTTATGTCATGCGATTTCATACGATTCTCGCCGCGAGAAACTCATGTGTAAATGGTGTTTTAAATAAGAGAACTTCAGTGGGATTCGGGAACTTTGATTCTACAGGAAGCGTTTCAAATTGACAAACAATAATTTTATTTTTAGCACATACCGGGTATATCAAGACTGCGACCGAAAACGGAGCCAGGTGGTAGTTTTAGTGGTTACACACACAATGCAACTAAAAATTTCGCAAAAAACGCGACAGATTATTTTGCATTTTTTTAAAAATCATTGTTTTTGTGTGGTAAATACGTAGATTTTGCGAAAATAGTAATTTAAACCCTTGCGTACCATTGCGTCTTTACAACTAAAAAGCTGTACATTATTATTTTAGGAAAACGATGTATTTATCACCCAGTTATGACGAAAAGTAAAAAAATACAAAAAACAATTTGATAAAAATTTTTTACGAAATTTTTATTTGCTTTGTGTTTGAAGTCACTACTACAACCTGGCTTCGTTTTCGGTCGCAGTCTTGATATACCCGGTATTTATATAATATACTCTTCATCGTACAGAGTATTTAAGAGGTTCATGAACGATAATTTTATTAATAGTTTCTTAGATTTACGCGAATGTTACACATTGAAATAAAACTATTTTATACGGATTTTATCGCGATTTGGTTAAAAAACCTTTTTAATTTAGCTTTTTAATTTAATAATTGAAAATTAAGGTTAGTTTAATTGTAACAGTCACAGAGCGGATGACTAATACCTCAGTCCGCCCCGTGACCACAAAAGCTGAAAAGCAATCGAATCGTCGGGAAGTTTAAAAAATGTAAAAATTAAACCAAATCGCGATAAAATCCGTATAAAATAGTTTTATTTCAATGATAATTTTGTTTGCATGAAATATATTTATTTCAGGAGCCCTGCAAGCGTTGGAAGCTATAAAGTACATAGTGGGCCGGACCCACAATCACTTGTTGGTGGGCAGAATGTTGCTGTTTGATGGTGAAGATACCACGTTCAGGACAGGTTGGTGGTCACCATTTTTTTTAAGGAAATTGCCTGCTTTTGATCTTAGTTTCGTTTACTTCATTTAGATTGAAACTGTGTATTTCAAATAAAACAGAAAAAAATAAAATATTTTAAAAAATCCTCTTTCCATTTAATTTGTTCATGCTGAGAATGAGACTGTATATTATTTCAAATAAAGCACAAAAAATGCAAGTAATTAAAAAAAAATCAATTTAAGTGGCGAAAAGGCTAGTTGACGTGGCTTAAAAACTTTCACGACAAAAAATGCTATACTCGAAAATAACACTCATTTTTATCTTCAGCATATTTGCTTTTAAAATACCTTTTTTTCTCACAATCATTTCATAATTCTTGTGTGTATTTATTTAATTAACAGATAATAAAAAAAATTGTTTCAGTTAAGCTTCGCCCTAGGAATCCACAATGCGCCGTATGTTCAGAAACCCCGAGCATATGTCAACTACTAGACTATGAAGTCGTCTGCAAAACTCAAGCCAAAGAAAAGGTACTTGTTACTATTCTAATATGCATGTGGGAATAGTTCCGTTTGGGTCAAAATCAAACAAATGTTGAGATGTTCTTCAGTATAATTTATTACTCTTCATCGTCATCATCGTCTGTCGTTCACGTCTTCCATCGTCTTCCAAACTGTTCTTTCTTTTTCCTTTCTTTCATCCTACATCTTAATCATTCATCCTCTAACTCTTTTACTCCTTAGTAATTCCATTCGTCATCTCTTTCACATAACACGTTCCATATCAGTCATTGGTCTAACGCTTCATTATATTCATCTTTCATCATAACATTCAAATCCTACATGGATATGGTCGCGGGTGCAAATCTCAGGGCACACATCTGACTTTTCGGAGTCATGTGTGTATTGATAGTCATCACGCATTATAACGGTGAAGAAAATCATCGTGAGGAAACCTGCATACCACAGCGATTTGTAAGAATACTTTTGGTATGTAAAGTCCGCCTGCACTAGGCCAGCGTGGTGGAATATGGCCTAACCCCTCTCAATTATACTCTCTATTGTAGAGGAGGCCCGTGCCCTGCAGTGGGACGTATATGGGCTGATACAGATGCAGATATTTTTTATCGATAAATATAAACCGAAAAAGATTACTATAAGCATAAATAGGATATATTATAATATCTGTTTTTTGACAGTTCTTTTCGTTATTATTAGGCTTTTGACGAAATTTTAAGCCATTTTTTTAATTTCGCCAATTTTTCGTCCGTTTTTTGTTCTTTTTTCGTGTATTAATTATTTTTGAAAAAGTGTGTCTGTGCGAATGTGAGAAGACGAAAACTACGAATGTTTTAAGGTAAGTTTGTTTTACAAATATTTTTATTTTTTAATATATTTTTTTAAATACAGCTATGATTTACTTTAACGCATTCGTGGTTCTGTATAGAAGATGAATTATACTAGGGTAAAAAAGAATTTTAATTTCAAAATAAACATGCCAAATTCACCCATATTTCTACAAAGTAACGACCATATTTCTATAAAAATAAAACAAACGAGTACTAATTAAAAAAAGGCTAATCTCATACTAGTGATACATAATTGCGGTCTTGACCGGCATGATTATTACGACTGGCGAGATAACTATCTCGCATTGGTGGATACTCAATTTTTGTTTTTATTGCTTTGATTGGCGAGACGAGCATGCCATTCGCCTGATGGTAAGCGATACGACCGCTCATAGACAGTAGCGAAACCAAACCATAAATTATAAAGCATTGCTTGACATTCCACTGCGCTCGCCATCCTGATACATAAGAGGTTAAGTCTCATTATGTCCAGTAGTTACTCTGGCTACAATGTCCTTCAAACCGGAACACAACAGTGCATTTACACTGCTGTTTGGCGGGAGAAATTGACATCTAGAGTCTAGATTGCACTGCATCAGACGCATTGTGGTCACTTTTTAATGCCACAATTAACAAAACACAATTTTCAATGTAAGTATAGAACTAAATTATACTTAATTTTTCAGAACCAAGACTCCCGTCTTAAATCAGAGCGGAGAAAACAAGAGAAAGACAAACGAATGACCGGACTAAGCTACTACGGGTTTAGACTCAAACCAGATGGGTCCAACAAATGGGTCCAGGATGTGCCTAAGTCTGAACGAAAGATAGGACCCAGGTGCAAATCTGAGTACTGTGCTAAAGGGACCAATAGGAAGTGCGCTGGGATTAAAGATGGGGAGAGGCTGGAGATGTTTCGGTAAGACCAATGATAGTGGATGACCAATGTCCTCTCCCGTCTTTTTTCCTTCCCGCTCCTGATGGTCAAGCAACACATCTATGACCAATGCGTTGTGGATTTTCATGTGTGATCACTTACCATCATGAACTTCTTGCCCGTTTGCAGAACCTATTGAAAAAATAAGAATAGTGTTTAACAGACATTATTTTTTTAAGTGGGCAACTGGAGAACTGGAGATTTTTTTTGCTAAAAATGCCCTTATTCTTTTAGGTTTCCGTATGTTATTAATTCCCAGAATACGATTCTTATTAGCAACATTATCGAATGGTATAATAATACAACATGCGTTTTTCCCAAAATCATCGAGTTCGATTCCTCGCTAGGAATATTGATTTATCGATAACCAATTATACAGTTATTTTCGTCAAAATCGGGCTCGTGACTCCTTCGAGTATTTTTCGCTATTTCTCATAGTTTCGGATTTAGCCATCCAAGCCTTAAAAAATCACCCTGTATACAAATAACGGAACTATATGAAATTCTTTCTAGGCACTTCTGGAACGATCTAGACTGGAGACAGAAGAAAGCCCACGTTCGTTCTCTAGTAGAACTAGTTCCAGCTAAAAGGAGAAGATTGAAGCATAAAGGAGAAGTTTCCAGAAAGGGAGATTCCAAACAATACCACTTGAAATGTAGGGATGAAAGAGTTCCTGTGTGTAGGGTTATGTTCTTGAATACACTTGGAGTTAAGGAGGCTATGGTCAGGTGAGTAATTTTAGTCAATAAACAAAAAATGTGTTTATGTGGGATTCGGTTTACATGTGGGATTTATATACGGGATGCATAATTCATGTGTGACTTAAAATATACGTGGAGTTCATAGTATACAGTACTGGGCAAAATTATATGTAGGGCACTTACAGTTGGTGGGATTCGCTTCTAGTGTGACTAGTCGGGTGAGATTTTCATCTAAAACAGATATTTCTACAAGAGGGATACAAATTTTAAGTGGAATGCATACACTCGATATGTGGGATTCACACTATATTTGGAATAATAATATACGCGGCATACACATTACAATTTGGATATACATACTACTCGTGGGATTCACTACTTACGGGATTCACTATTTATGCGATTTACTACCCGTGGGATTAACTATACAGGGTATATCAAGACTGCAACCGAAAACGAAGCCAGGTGGTAGTATTAGTGACTTCAGACACAATGCACCTTTATGTTTTTAAAGACGCAATGGGGTATTTTACTATAAGAAAGAAATAATCTAAAAACTATAAATGTATATAGTAGAGCATTACGCAATAAGTATATGTTAATTTCAGTTTTTATTTCCAAGGAATAAATTTTATAATTCGTTTTGAAAATTTCAATTTTTTTATCTGACTTAAAAAGATGTGAAACGGCTGCCGCCATGATGGTAAACGATTCTACGTCATTCCGCGAGTAGAATACCCCCTCCGGTGTCCAAGAGCTCATACTAACACAGGTTGTTTACTGGTTGAGTGACGTATCATTTTAAAGGAACATGGCGCCTAGCGTTTTCACATATTTGCGCGCATAAATTTAAAATTTAAATTTTAAATGGATTTTTATTGGACTTGCCGAGCGAATAAAAATTTGATATTTTTTTAAATAGTTTGTCTTAATCTTAGGAACAACTTAAAAGACTTTTTGAAAATGGGTAGAATACCCCATTGTACGTTAGGGCTTAAATTACTATTTTCGCAATAATTAGGTAAATACTACCCAAACACAATGATTTAAAAAAAAATTGCAAAAAAAACTGCCGCTTATTATGCGAAATTTTTATTTGCATTGTGTCTGTAACCACTAAAACTATCACCCGGCTTCGTTTTCGGTCGCAGTCTTGATATACCCTGTATATGGGTTGCAACTGCAAAGCTTTAAGTAGTAAAATTTTCTTAAAGACCTTTTTTCCATATTATGCGACTGCTGAATATATTTTTCTTATTTCAGATCATGGCTTACCTACTCAGACCGACCTAGGACACCTAAAAAAGCGCTCAAATCATTAAACGTCACCGCTTTTATAGACTGTCTACCAAAAACCAAACCCAACTGCGCTTGCAAAACAGAGTACATAGATATACAATCAATAACAAATATATACCAGCTATATGCGCTATATAGTCGGGAGTGCGCGGTGCAAGGTTCGGTTCCCGCGTCGAGGAAGACTTTTACGAAAGTGTTGGCTGATAGAAATATCAGGGTTGTTAAAAAAGATGATTGTGGCTGTGCCAGTGCATGGAGTGAGAATTTGGGATATCAAAATTAGATGGATGAGTAGGGATGTGGGGGGATGAATAAGGATTAAAGGGGTTTCATTTGAAATTAAAGTAGTTTTGTATATATTTTTTAAACTGGTCGAAGATATTCTGGAATGTGGAAAAAATAAAATATGATTCCTAATATTCAATTGTGTTATATCTCATCTGTCATATTATGTTGGTATTTAATTTACTAGACTACTTTAGTTCTAATTAACCCCTGCGTTTCTAGTCACCCCGTTTGTCGTTAAATAAGTAATAAAACGTCAAACAAATGAAGGTGTAATGTCAGAAAAAATTGTGTGTGAAATATATTATGTTTTATATAAAATTGTTTTTTTTATTATTACATACCATGTTACCAACAGTTCCCAACGTAGGCACTTCGTATTGTTATTATTATTTTTATTGCGATAATCGTAATCGATAGGACCGCTCATGGACAGTAGCAAAACTAAACAACACCAAGAATTACAAAGCAATGCTTGGCATTCCACTGCGCTCGCCATCCTGAGACATAAGATGTTAAGTCTCATTATGTCCAGGAGTTCTATATCAGCCCATATACGTCCCACTGCAGGGCACGGGCCTACTCTACAATCGAGGGAGTCAATTGACAGTGGTTAGGCCATATAGTCCACCACGCTGGCCTAGTGCGGGTTGGCGGACTTACATAACCGGAGAAAATGGTAGGAGTTAAATACCTTAACGCTATTTTTCATTTCAGGATTTAGATCTACACATCCTACCCCCAGAAAACAGAACCACTCCCAAACAGCTAGCCGAAGTACTAAGTAATTGTAATCAGCGCCATCTATTGATCGATGTGCGCAGTGAGTCCGAGTTCCGGATGTGTCGTATAGATGGCGCTGTTAATTATCCGGTAGAGAGCATTGACAGAAGGCTTGAGGATTTGGTGAAAGAAGTAAAAGGGAGTGGACAAGGTATTGTATTTATTCAATTTAATATTTTTTTTTATTAAAGATCAATATCTGTTGTTATGGAATCTGGTAAAACAGTTGTTCTTTAGTAAATAACACAGGTAATTAACCCCAAAAGGAGAGTGCCCATTGGTATCGGTGCAAAGGTTTTTATCCCTTGATGAAACCTACTTTTTTGTGTAGGAAAAAATATGTTTTTTCAACAAAAATAAACATCATTGCGACCCAGTCGTAAAGAGAGTAAATTTTCTCATGAATGTTTTAATGAACTAACATAATTTATATGGTATGTAAAGTCCGTCAACCCGCACTAGGCCAGCGTGGTGGACTATATGGCCTAACCCCTCTCAATCGAACTCTCGACTGCAGAGGAGGCTCGTGCCCTGCATTGAGACGTATATGGGCTGATACAGTTTTAATGAACTAATATTATTGTTTCAGTAACATTCATCTGTCGCCGGGGCAATGATTCTCAAGTGGTAGCCAAGAAGGTCCTGGACGTGATAGAACCAGAACATTGCAGTAAAGTGAAGGACCTCGCCGGAGGTCTCCATGCGTGGTCTAAGGACGTGGATAAAGAATTTCCTGTTTATTAGATTTTGTGTACTTATGTGTATTATAATACCGTCTGAATTCGAGGGTATTTATAAAATAGAGGGAGCGCTGTCATACTTCTGCGTCTTCAAAATTCAAAAACGTAGATACATTTTTGTTCGTAATGTTGGTAACACTGCATTAGTGAAAATTTAACGAATTATTTAACAACTAATTGCTATAAATTCTTTTGGTAACCGAAAGTATATTTAGTTATTACATACATACATACATAAACTCACGCCTTTATCCCAGAAGGGGTAGGCAGAGGCGCCACCAGGACACCCATATTTCGCCTTGTATGTTCCGTCCCATGATGTGATAGGGGGCGAGCCTATCGCCATATCGGGCACAAATTCCTGACTCCAGGCTGATAATGAATAGAAAAACCCAATATCACTTTGCCCGACCCGGGATTCGAGACCACAGCTTTGTAGTCATACCGCAGTACAACTACGCCACCGAGGCAGTATTTAGTTATTATCCGTCTAAAACGAGTTTGAGTGGAATTCAATAGCCCTATTTTTTACTTTTCTTTTTCAAATAGTTAGTGCATCTTGCACAACCACATGTCAGCCAATAGGAGGGCAGAAAAATGTGGCCCGGCACCACCAAATATATCTACGTTTTTGAAGTCCCAGCTCCCTCTAGGTCTGAATATAAAGTAAATGGCAAATGCTTCAATTTCATGTACTTAAATATGGGAAATTAAATAAAGAATATTGACGGTCTTCAATTATAAATAAAAATAAATAAATACACCCAACAGTCACATACACAGTCCTGACCCCACATTAAGATCAATTAAGTCTTGTGTCGTGGGTATCAGAAGCTACGAGAGACTTTTCGGTCTCACAAACACCCAGACCCGAAACAAATATTTGTGGGCCGCACAAACATTTCTCTTGGTGTGGGGATCGAACCCGCGGCCTCTCGTTTCCCAGCTGGCGTCTAACCAACTGCGCCACGGAAGCTGTCCATTTAATGCAATTGACAATTTAATTTTCCTGTCAATTTAATGCAATCACATTTTTTTTCCCTGAGGTTAAAAATACCTATATATTTTTGCTTGGGGCAATGAGACAGGTTTTTAATAATGCATTTTAAAACGAAAATGAATCTTTTATAATAAAAAACTTGTTTATTGTGTGTTATTTTTCTTAAGGAAAACATTGTTTTTTTCCTTTTCACTTTTGTTTCTTTTCAATACCTATATTTTTTTATACATATGTAAAGAATCTTGAAATGTGCTTTCGTATATTTATAAGGACAATAAAATTTGGGTTAATTATGAGTTTTATTTGACTCTTTTCTTTTATCACGACAAATTATAAAAGTGCCATCTATTGATAAGTTTTTATACTAGCAAAAGTGAAAGTCTAACGCCATGTTTCTATACCCTATCTATCTTGAACAAGGAGATAAGATGGTTCCCGTTAATGTCGAAGTATTTGTGTGTTACAAAAATACACCCAACAGTCACATACATAGTCCAGTGCCCCTAGCCGGAACATTTTGCAGTATCGTAATAGAATAGTAATAGTAAAATTTTGTATGGGAATTTAAACAGCGCCATTGTGAGCGTATTTGGAACTAAAATTTCACAGCGGGAAATGTTTACTTTACTATACGAGAATTACTATACGATACTTTAAAATGTTCCGGCTAGGGGCACCGAACTGACGAAACAAATATCTGTGGATCACACAAATATTTTTCTCGGTACGTGGAACGAACCCACGGCCTGTCGCTTCACAGCTGGCGTCTAACCATAAATCACATCGTCTAACAATCAATCAACATAATGTGCACCTTTTTTTTAAAGAAACAATGGTACGAAAGCGTTTAAATTATAATTTTAGCTAAAACTAGGTATTTACTATCCAAACTAGATGATATTTAAAAAATTGCCAAAAATAAACTGTGACTTTCGCGAAGTTTTTACTTGCATTGTGTCTGTAATCACTAAAACTACCACCTGGCCTCGTTTTCGGTCGCAGTCTTGATATACCCGGTATAGTTTAGACCCCGGGTGTATCTAGTTATGCGACCTGCCACCTTATACCCTATATTAAACCCTCAAGGTTAATGGGTCAATAAGGAGTCGTATAGCTGCTTCATCTGAATTTACTTAATGTATTCGATGTACCAGTGGCGAATAACAAAAGTATCAAATATATGGTTTTCATAAGAGAAAAAAGCCATGGACATCGCAACGTCAGTTGACTTTGCTTCAAGCCATCAGAACTAACACAAGTCTTTGTCTTTGTTAGAATTAATTTATCAATTGTAACTTTCGTAAAATAAATTATTTTTATTTTAAAATACGCTCAAAGCTATTTTAATATCTACAGTGGTTACCCACGATACAAGCTTAGCGTAGTGTGGGAACTATGTATTATAGTCTATCTAAACTAACAGGTTCCATTTGACGTTTCATACTTTTAACGTAAATAACTTTGTGCAGACGTAACCCACACAATTTCAATAATACTTTCCGTAAATCCATGGAATTATGAAGCTATTCTTATTTTATCACCAGATATACAAACCATAATCACTAAATTTAAACTAGAATTCTTTAAATAAGGCAAAATAACAATTTTAAACAACATATTTTTTTTCTAGACGTCATTACAAAGTCACCTCGTTAAGTCTTTTACCGGTAGAGTCGAGACTATTCAAATGCATATGTATACGCATAATCGGTAAAAATATTTAAATAATCGAGCAGATACAAAACAGTTGTTTTTTAATTTTTAAAAATACTGAACTTTCAGCTAATAATAGGTATGCTGTCAACGAACATACATCAATAAATAGTGAAATAATAATATTAATATGAATTAATTTATCATTAATTAATAGATTTGGATATTACAATGGAAATGAAGGCAGTATTGTAGGATACGCCACACATAGTGAGGAGGTTCCTCACTTTGGAGTATATGTATTGTATTGTATGTATGTATCATGTGTTCATAAGCATGTGCGTGATGTGGACTGGACTCGAAAAAGTGTCTGCACCCGGGTGAAGCCGGGCCGGGCCGCTAGTAATAGATAAATCACTCCTTTTGTTCCTAAATAGTAAAGTGACATGCAATTGTTGATGTCTCATTAGAATAAAAATGTTCATGAAAACATAAACGAAATGATGTAAACTGAAAATATAAACTGTAATCGATTAAGAAATACAAACAAATATTATCGATATCTCTAAATAATCGGATATTGTAAGAACCGATTTATTTGACAGCATCCCTATTTCCCAATGTCAAATGGAACTTCTTAGTTTAGATAGACTATACAACACGAGCAGCAAATAGATCTTTCTTTCGCTCTCTGTCTCTCTTTAGCTACAGGAAGTCCTTTGCTGGACGTAGGTCCAATGATCCCCCAATGATCTCTACGTCGACCTGTTGGAAGCCTGCATCCAGCGAGTTCCTGCAACCTTAACCAGATCATCCAAAATATATCTATATCAGCCCATATACATCCCACTCCTGGGCACAGGCCTTCTCTACAATCGAGAGAATCGATTGAGAGTGGTTAGGCCATATAGTCCACGCTGGCCTAGTGCGGGTTGGCGGACTTACATACCGTAGAAATTCTTTAAAATCGCTACGGTATGCAGGTTACCTCACGATGTTTTCGTTCACCGTTAAAGTGCGTGGTGATTGACTATCAATACACATAATTCCGAAACGTTAGAGGTGAGAAATATATAGAAAATAGATTTGATTTAATAATACATCATATTCACACACACGCACACATAAACATACCGACAAAGGGATCGCATTATGTTTAATAAATATATGTAATACTATTGTGTAATTGTCAGCTGTGTTATAAAAAATGGTCGACAATTAAGATTATTATTAGATTATAGATTATTATTTGTATTTTATTCAAAAGGAATTTTCAAATCAACTCCGTCTAAATCGTACATCAAGGCATCGTCGAAATGTCTCATCACTGGAAATTCGTTAATAAGTCTTTCTTTTTTAATCTTCCTTTTTTTCACCTTCCTCGCTGTAGGCAAAGGAGCTTCGATCATAAGTCCTGGCGTATTATTGTGAGGTTTAATGTCGTCCATTGCTTGAAGTTTCACTCTATCTTTGTTTTTGAAATAGTGCCTTGAATCTATTATCATAAATATTTCTGAGGAAAAAATCAGTTGTGAATTATTATATATAATTAATTAAACATAAATTCACGCCTTTTTCCCACAAGGGGCAGGCAGAGGTGCTACCAGGACACCCACGTGTCGCCTTGTGTGTTCCGTCCTACGATGTGAACTACGGTATGATTTTAAAGCTAAGGTTTCGGGTTTGAATCCCTGGTCGGGCAAAGTGATATTGGATTTTTCTTTACAAGAAAATACAAGGCGAAACATGGGTATCCTGGTTGTACCTCTGCCTACCCCTTCTGGGGAAAAGAAGTGAGTTAATGTATGTATAAAATATACCTAGATTTTCAGCTTTCTGTACTATGAAACACTTACCGAACAAAACGAATATTAAAAGATACTTTTTCATATTCATGTGATTTCAAAATGCTGAAATGACAGATATTAATTTCGCTTTATCGAGACCATAAAAAAAGCGTAAAATTGGAAGATAATCGGAGTTATTTCGATGAGATGACATTGAAATTAACAGTCTCACGCAATTGGTTAAAAATCAGCTGTGAAACGAGAAGGCGCAGGTTCGATTCCCGCCTTGAAGTGGCGACATCTAGAATTATTGATGTGGATTGAGACCCGGGTATGTGATGTCTCTACTACCAGTAAACTATAATATTAGCGCGGGGTGGCCTGTCGGTAAACGGACCAGATGCGGCTGCCAACGCTGCCAACAACAGGTTAATTAGACGCCGTCTGTAAAATGGGGCTGCGGGTTCAATTCCGCACCTAGACCTTAGGTCAATAAAAGTAGGTACAAATGAAATTACCTAATAACAGAAATATTATCATATTTTGTCTTCATTATCTTTGATCTTACATACGTATTTTGAAAAGATATCTACTTATATCGTTTTGGAACTTTAGCGGTGATGTTGCTAACACGATAAGTAATTTAAAAACAATTTAATTCGGTAGCTATCTTATGAAATCAGTTATTTTGCGCACATCACGATAAAGTGCATCATTTCTAAAGTAATGTACTGTATCAGCCCATATACGTCCTACTGCATGGCACGGGCCTCCTCTAAAATCAAGAATACGAATGAGAGGGGTTAGGCCATATAGTCCACCACGCTGGCCTAGTGCGGGTTGGCGAACTTTACTTCATAGAAATTATTATAAATCTCCATGGTATACAGGTTTCCTCACGATGTTTCCTTCACCGTTATAATGCGTGATTGACTATCACATGACTCCAAAATGTCGTGGGCTCAAATTCCAGGTGTGCCCTGGAATTTGAACCCACGACTACCGTGAACATTTTGGCAGTCGCGTCTGGTCCGTTACCAACAGGCCGCCATGCACTTTTAAATGTTTGCCAGTGCACAAAAGTTAAATACATAATTTGCAACTAACATTCTCTTTCCACGCAATCAATTATCAAGATCATCGCATGTTATCACCTGAGGCCATATGCCATTATAACATTTTATGTTATTTAAAATTGATTAAAATAATTACACGATTAAATATGTACTAGCTTCTGTTCGGAAACTTCGTCTGCTTGATGAACTTTTTTTAAATCAACTTTATTTTGAATTTTCCCATCCTGTTTCGTCCCGTCTCATTTTTACTCAAGGCATGTAATCCAGTCCCTTCCCATCCCTTTGAGTATAAAAAAGTAACAAATATATCGGAATTCCTTCCTCATCCCACGGGAACACTACATTATTCGAGATTAAAAGTAGCCTTAGAGTTAAATCCAGGGTTTCAGCTACCTCCACACCTTTCATCTAAATCCATTAAACCGCTTTTGAGTTCATCGCGCACAACCGCACAGATAAACAGACAAAAATTCTAAAAATCATTGTTTTGGGTTCTGTTATGTTAGTTTTTCTCATATATCTTCCATGTACAGACATCGCTCTCTTACAAATTTATTAAATGTAATAGATAATGGATAGCATGAATTCTTGCATGTATATTTGTTATTAACGTAATAGAAATCAATTAGAATTTTTGTCTGTTTATCTGTGCGGCTGTGCGCGATGAACTCAGATACGGCTTAACGAATTTCGATGAAATTTGGTATGGTAGCTGACACCCTGGATTAACACATAGGTTACTTTTATCCCGAAAACGTAGTGTTCCCGTGGGATGAGAAAGGAACTCAAATATATTTGTTACTTTTTTAAACTCAAAGGGTTGAGATGGGACAGGAGAGGACAGTATTACAACCCTTGAGTCATAGGACAGAATGAGACGGGATATAACGGGACGGTAAAAGCAGTATCGAGGACAGCCTTGAGTTGGAATATAAATATAACGGTACGGGAAGTATTGACAATGTGGACAGAATACTTTGGAACCTCGCTTTTGTTTTATTACTTCCTTACTAAGGCGTGTGTTGGAACTTCGGAGATCCCGCCGTACCGATCTTCGAATACGTCTCGTGAGTGCTCGCTGGTCTGCCAATGCGGCCTCTGTATTGATGCGTCTCTCCCTCATGAGTTCCAGGGTCTCGTCTGAAAGTTTGGACTTCCTGCCCGCATGCCTATTCCGACAGAACCTGTTACCCACATCCCTCACGACTTCTACACTTACTACTTCATTTTATAATAATTAACCATAGTAATTATAAACGGCATTTAACAATTGAAAAAGTAAGGAAAGAAAAAGAAACAAAAAAAGAAGACAGTTCGTGTTGCTGAGGGAGTTTCTTGCGCCGTTTCTTCTTCACAGCTACAACACGTTCCGAAGCGGTGGTAGCAGAAATTAACGATTCAAAAGATGTTGTAAAAGACTATTTGAATGAAAAATATTTTGATTTGATTTGATTTGATAAGACCACGACGTCGTATTTCAATGTGTAAGTAAAAGTATCTGCACCCGGGCGGAGTCGGCGCTTTCGTTAATAGAAGATTTTAAAGCCAACAAACATACAACTTTTTTTTTATTATTATCAACTGGAACATCAATTAAAATGATAAGATGCTTCTAATAGATAGCTAATTAATATCAATATATTGTGAAAGCGATACTTTTCATTACGAAACCGAACATGGCCGTGCGTGTTGAATTGGTGGTACTTCTGGTCGCTGCTGTATCAGGTATTTATATTGCTTAATTTATTATTATCATTAACAGCTTCGCAAGGGTTCCGATAATTTTTACTCCGCACCAAAAACTCCCCGTAAATTTTCTTCGTTGTCTCAATATTTTTCGTAGATGCTCCGCTCCTATTGGTCTTAGCGTGATGTTACAGCCGATAGCCGTCTTGTCTAAATGAGCTATCGAAAACTAAAATTATTTATCAATTCGAACTACTTGTTACATTACCGAACATACAGGGTATATCAAAGACCGCGACCGAAAATGAAGCCAGGTGGTAGTATTAGTGACTACAGACACAAAGCAAGTAAAAATTTCGCAAAAAAAATCGACTACTTTTTTTTTGTAAGTTTTAACTTATCGTCGTATTTGGGTGATAAATACATAGATTTCCTAAACTAATGATGTAGACCTCTTTATTTTTAAACAATCAATGGTACGTAAGGGTAAATATGTATTACTATTTTCGCAACAACTAGGCATTTACCACCCAAAAACGATGATTTAAAAAAAAATCTAAATAATATCTGTCTCTGCTTTGGTGTAATTTTTATTTGCCTCGTGTTTACAACCACTAAAACTACCACCTGACTTCGTTTCCGGTCGCAGTCTTGATATATCCGGTATAAAAAACTTTACCTTTTTATTAGTATAGATAAAATTCAGCAACTAGAAGTCAATTAAACATAGGCCTCCCCCAAGGATGTCCACATCAACCTGTTGGAGGCATCCAGCGAATACTTTTTTTATTGCTTTGAATGGCGAGACGAGCATGCTATTCGCCTGATGGTAAGCGGTACTACCGCCCATGGACAGTAGAAAAGCAAACAACACCATGAATAACAAAGCAATGGCACTCCACTGCGCTCGTCATCCTGAGACATAAGATGTTAAGTCTCAATATGTCCAGTAGTAACTCTGGCTACAATGTCCTTCACTCCAAAACACAACAATGCATCTACACTGCTGTTTGTTGGAGAAATAGACATTGCGGAGTGACCTACCCAGGCCGCCTCTCATACATATATGAAAGACCTACCAGCAGTCTTTGCCTATCATTGCAATTTAAGCCATTTTAGCTTCAATTTACAGTTTTAAAGCGGTAGAGCCATGCTAGGACAAGGTACTACGAATGTATCGGTTCGACGGTACATTGTATCATACAACATTAGTGTAATTAACAGTGAAGCAATAAAGGGTATATGAAGACTGCGACCGAAAACGAAGCCAGGTGGTAGTGTTAGTGACTTCAGACACAATGCAAGTAAAAATTTCGCAAAAACCCAATAAGGACGACTTTTAAAAAATTCTAAAAAAACATGTGTCACTGTTTTGGCGAAATTTTTATTTGCATCGTGTAACCACTAAAAGTACCACCTGGCTTCGTTTTCGGTCGCAGTCTTCAGATACCCGGTATTGTTCGTTTTGCTTCGTGAGTGAGATTCCCGGAGGCCAAATATGCTGAGACAGATGTCTTTATGATGTACAAGTATTTGTTTTGGGAGCAAAGTCTCTCGTAATTTGTGATACCCAAGATCTTAGTTCATTGTCAGTCTTATGTGACTGTATATTTATTTAATTCTTGTATAAAAATCACAAAATTACGCTTTACTTTATGACAATATCCTTCATCATTATCTTAAGTGATAATAATCTTAATTGCCCTATGTAGGTGGTATATTCCTATCTGCCTGGAAACCAACTTTTTGATTATAGAAATTGCGTCATATTGATTTAGGTATCTCGTTTTGGGTTCAGCGTGAGCATATCCAATTTTTTTTCTTATTGCTTTGAATAGCGAGACGAGCATGCCATTCGCCTGATTGTAAGCGATATGACCGCTCATGGACAGAACAAAACCAAACAACACCATAAATTACAAGGCAATGCTTGGTTTTCCACTGCGCTTGCCATCCTGAGACATAAGTTGTCTTATTATGTCCAGTATTAGAATAACTACTAGGCTACAATGTCCTTCAAACCCGAACACAACAGTGTATTAAGTATTTACACTGCTGTTTGTTGGAGAAATAGACATTGCGGTGGTGCCTACCCAGGCGGCCTCTCACATATTATGAGTGACCTACCAGCAAATTATTTTTTTGCATTGTGTCTGAAGTCTGAAGTTTTCGGTCGCAGTCTTCATACACTCGGTATTTTGTCGCAATACAATTACTATGCAAATATCTTATCTTCAATCAAAATTCTAAAACGATCACCTTGCAATGTCTTTAACATTATCTTAATTATTATATATTTTGGTAAATAAGATTAAAATACGATTATCGTTGCGCGAACTCACGAAATTCCGACTTTCTAGGTTTAATTTTATGAAAATAAAATCGCCAGGATTGTTCTTTCACAGCACTTATGAAAAACTTACAAATAAATGCCCTCATCTTACTCACGGAACGAAATGATGTTGCGTTTCGTTCCGTGAGTAAGATGATCTCTTCCCATCTTTTTTCCTTCCTCTCCGCCACGATTTAATGGCAACACATCCATGATCCAAGCGTCGTGCATGTTCATCAGTGATAACTTACCATCAGCTGACCTGCTAGCTCGATTGCCTGTACCGACGCAATAAAAAAAACAACTGTTATACACGCATGTAACAACCAATAGTGCCCCTAGCCGGAACATTTTGAAGTATCGTATAGTAATTCTCGTATAGTAAACGTTTCCCGCTGTGAAATTTTAGTTCCAAATACGCTCACATTGGCGCTGTTTAAATTTCCATATATAACTTTACTATTACTATTCTATTACGATACTGCAAAATGTTCCGGCTAGGGGCACAGTAGGAATAGGGATAATAACATTACACTATTTATATTAAGTAACTATTTAAAACCACCGTTAGAAAAAAAAGCCTGTATATATTTAAATATTTAACTATTAATACCTTATTGTATAAACTCACTATTAATTATCTAATAGATTTACACTCATATATCTTTTTATTTTAACTCTTTGTTTAGTTATAACTATTACAAACTACTTTTTGTTTATATTTTGCTTTCATAGTTATTGTTTTTTTTTTCACAAGTTTTTTTTTTTATTTTTATTTATTAAGTACACTGCCTTCTTCTTCTTCTCTTATATTCATCCTATGGTTGTCTGTTATTGCCATAGAGCGGTAACACCACTGTTTGTACTTTGTTGATACAGGTTATTTCTGTATGTAAATGAGTGAAAGTGAGCTGCCAACATGTTTACGGTAGTCCCAGGCAAACCCAGGGCACACCTCTGGCCTTTCAGACTCATGTGTGTATTGATATTCAATCGCCACGCATTATAACGGTGAAGAAAAACATGGTGAGCAAACCTGCATACCATAGCGATTTGTAAGAATTTATATGGTATGTAAAGTCCGCCTGCACTAGGCCAGCGTGGTGGACTATGGCGAAATAACTCCCAATTTCTCTCAACACTCAGCATTGAACTATTATGGGCTGTTGGAGCTTTAGTTTCCTTAAGGGATAATAATATTTCTGTTCCAGCGTTCCCCAACAACCCAGTGATAAGAAAACTGGACAATGGACTTCGCTATCAATACGTGGAAGGTCCAGATGGAAGCCTCCATCTCTCTGATGCGTGGATGAAGGCGAGCGACCTGGCCCAAGCTGCCAGATACGACCCTGATAGGCAGAACGCCTACCATCTTTTTACCAGGTTTGTGTTTTGTATGGCAAGACTACGGTTAAGGCAGGATGTTGCTGGATGTATGCTTCAAACAGGTCCATGTGGAGATCTTTGGAGGCCTGAGTTCAGTAGACATACATTGGCTAAATGGAGAGAAAGGGAGAGAGAATGGTAAAGCCCCATTTACATGGCGTGAGTTTCTCGCCTCGAAGAAACTATTATCGTAAGGATACAAAAAAGTTGCATCGTGTAAACATTTGTCAGAACACGATAATCTATGGCGGTTATGTCATGCGATAATCGCAAACGATTCTCGCCGCGAGAAATTCTCCCCGTGTAAATGGCGTTTAATGATGTATTACCCGTCGGAAATACCTGTGGACCTGAATAATTGACGTCACTGGAACATAAGTTCAGCAAATTCAAAATATAGGTTAAACAAATTGAATTAAAATAGAAAAAAGAATAAAAAATAGAATTAGCATCCATCTCAAAACGTTTTTAATGTAAAATAACATAGTAGATAGCGGAACACAAAAAAATTAAATGTGAACCGCATTCCAGCTAGGTTCACAGATATTTCCGACAGTGCAGTGCTATTTAAATTGGGTATCTACTGAATGATGATCGGTAATATGTATTATCAGTCTGGGCGGTTGGTTGGTTAGACGCCGGCTGTGAAACGAAAGGCGGCTACGATACCCGCACCGAGACGAATATTTGTAATACACTAGTATTTGTTTCGGGTCTGGGTGTTTGTGAGACCGAAAAGTCTCTCCTAGTTTTTAATATGTTGAACCATTAAAATGTTCAAAACATTATTTGGATTCAGTCATCTTTTGATCTACCCGGTTCGGAAAGCGATTTTCACTAGAGAAGACCGGGCAAGAAACTCTAGTGTTGCTCTTTTCAAAACCAGTTTACAATGTAGTGATTATTACAATAGTGTAAGTCGGTTGAAATCAAAGCAGTTCATTAATAATTTGTTATAATTTGCAAACACATTTGATGCAACACAAGACTTGCATCTTAGGCTCAGTTGCACGAACTAACTTTGCCCATAACTTTGACTTTAACAATGTCATCTCCATATATTTGTGACGTATTTGACATTGCTAATGTATGGGATTGACGTTTTCCAAGTCAAAGGTATGGGTAAAGTTAGTTTGTGCAATTGGCCCTTAGTGAGGTCAGGACTCTGTGTGACTGTTGGTTGTATTTACTTATGTTCTCAGGAGCAATCCCACAACAAGCCAGCCTCTTCTGAACGGAAACCTAGCTCTGGTCAACCTCACCAACTACGACGCTAGCAAGAGGACCATAATCTTGGTTCATGGGTGGTTGGATTCGGTCTCTTCTGACTTCAACACTGTGTTGGTTCCTGGTAAGTACCAACCATTAACCTTATTGGACTGCCTCGGTGGCGTAGTTGTATTACGGTACGGTTACAAAGCTGAGGTCTCGGGTTCGAGTCCCGGGTCGGGCAAAGTGATATTGGATTTTTCTATTCATTATCAGTCCGGAGTCAGGAATTTGTGCCCGATATGGCGATAGGCTCGCCCCCTATCACATCGTGGGACGGAACACACAAGGCGAAATGTGGGTGTCCTAGTGGCACCTCTGCCTACCCCTTCGGGGATAAAGGCGTGAGTTTATGTATGTATGTATGTATTAACCTTATTATTCCCACTAGTGGTCTATGATGCACCCAAGAGCAAATACTTTTTTACTTGTCTACGAAAATTTCTTTTCTCCCCAATTTGTTGCAACATTTCATCGATGCTATTTGTATCCGCTCCTATTGGTCATAGCGTGATGTTCCTTAGCCTATAGCATTTCTCGATAAATGGGCTATCGAAGATTATAATATTTTTTTAATTCGTATCCGTAGTGCCTGAGATTACCGCATACAATCATACTTTTCAGCTTTATTTATTTGTATTGATATGTCATGAATGTATGTTTCCAATGTTTAATTTTGAACAGTATTTAATGAACATTGCAAAATATCTATTATAAAACATATTAACTGAAAATAGCATCAAAATTGGTCGTGAAATGATAGAGATATTAATATTTTTAGTAGCGCAGTGGGCACACTCGCTTTCGCCACCCACGCGCCATATGAAAGACGGCAAGGACGTATTTGCATTTTATATTCCCCCTTTCACCAATAATACGTGTAACTTCTTTATTATTCAACAGATTTTAAAAACTCTTACTGCTTATAATTTTGCGTTAAGTGTCCTTTCGATATAAATAATAATAAAAATTGAGTCAACATCCCTATTGCCATATTATTGTGGTCATAACCAGGGTAATTACAGTGGCTTTTATTGATATAGCCAATAATAGCCTCGGTGGCGTAGTTGTATTACGGTACGGTTACAAAGCTGAGGTCTCGGGTTCGAATCCCGGGTCGGGAAAAGTGATATAGGTTTTTTCTATTCATTATCAGCCCTAAGTCAGGAATTTGTGCCCGATATGGCGATAGGCGCGCCCCCTATCACATCGTGGGACGGAACATGCAAGGCGAAATGTGGGTGGGTGAGTTTATGAATAATAAATAAATAAATAAATACACCCAACAGTCACATACATAGTCCGGAACCCACACTAAGATCGAATCTTGTGTCGTTGGTATCAGAAACTACGAGAGACTTTTCGGTCTCACAAACACCCAGATCCGAAACAAATACTTGTGGATCACACAAATATTTGTCTCGGCGCGGGGATCGAACTCGCGGCCTCTCGTTTCACAGGCGACGTCTAACCAACTGCGCCACGGAGGCTATCGAATGTATGTTTGTTTTATTGATGTACTGCTTCTTTTCAGCTTTCCTGGAGGCTGAGGATGTTAATATAATCGCGGTTGACTGGAATCAAGGTGCACAGAGCGCTAACTATTTCACTGCTATGGCCAATACGGTTCCTACTGGTAAGTGGTATTGGTGGTGGAAAATACGTATCTACGTAAAGACCTCATAGTGACCCATGTGTGTCGAATGTCGGTTTCATCTGTATATAAAAAACATATAGAAAACATTGAAATAAAACTAATTTTCACGGTTTTATCGCGATTTGGGTTAATTTTTCATTTTTTAACTTTCCGACGTTTCGTTTGCTTTACAGCTTTCCTGGTCACGGGGCGTAAATCTGAGAAACCATTAATTTAGAAAACATATTTTGTTTTAGTTATTATTTAGTTATTATTTATTAGTAATTTTAAAGTTTATAAATTGTAGCAAATTACGTAATGAATTGAATTAAAAAAAACTTGTAGCTTTTGTTATAATCACTGTTTTGTAAACTGATCAAAAAAAAAAGACGCTAAAGTTTCTTGCGCGTTCTTCTCTAGTGAAAACCGCTTTCCGAACCGGGTGGTAGAACAAAAAAATTACAATCTAAATAATGTGCTTTTTAAGGATTTTTTTTTTAAAGCGTGCATGTCGATCCGAGCATGCGATTCCCCTGATGGTAAGCGATACCACCGCTCATGGACAGTAGCAAAACCAAACAACATGAATTACAAAGTAATGCTTGACATTCCGCTTCGCTCGCCATCCTGAGACATAAGATGTTAAGTCTCGTTATGTCCAGTACTTTGGCTACAATTTCCTTCAAACTGGAATACCTACAGTGCATTTACACTGCTGTTTGTTGGAGAAATAGACATTGCGGTGGTACCCAGGCGGCCTCTCACATATGAGAGACCTACCACCAGTAATTTTAAAACTATTCTTAGAGGATTTCAACCAAGGAGGCGGAACATCGCGTGATCACGTGACGCAATGACGCAGCGAGTAAAAAGGACGACGTGACACTCGGTCTCTTGCACTCGTGTGCTCGGATGCGACGGATAATTATTGTTGTGCTCTTGATTTTTAAATGTTGTTATTTGATATAATTCTATTAATGATTAAATAGTTGATAATTAGATTACAATTATCCTTTTCTCTGTTTAAAATATTAAATGAGCTTCTGATCCTTAAGACTATATATATTTTCTTCTGTCTCTAGGCGAGAGTGTAGCTCGTTTTATCGCCTGGCTGAACACAGCCACTGGAGCGAGCCCTTCCCAGTACCATCTAGTCGGCCACAGCTTGGGAGGTCACATGGTGGGGGTGATCGGCAGGAATCTTGGAGGCGAAGTCGCGTATATTACTGGTAAGAAGAAACTATAAGTCCTACTTAAGTTGTGGCGTGCGGCGAAATTAGGAACTACGAATAAAATTAAAAAATATCTGTTTATCGCATTGTTACGCATAAGTTTCGTAATATAAGCAACTATGTCGTAATTCTGTCCTTTCGTATGGTCCCTCTATCTACACAAAACCAGCGAAGGACGGGCTGTCGTATCAAATCGCGAATTTTTATTTGTATCAGCCCATATACGTCCCACTGCTGGGCACGGACCTCCTCACCCCATATCACACACAATACTGAACAGCGATACAATCTAACCACAACATTAAACAAAAATAAAAAAAGCAACGCGTATTTATACTCTAATGTAATATAATTATAGACCAAGAGCCCGTGAGCCCCAGACTTTCATTTTATAAAAGCTGAAAGTTTGTCTGCATCTCTCTAACAAAGCCCATAGACATCACACGATCAGCAATTTTGAAACGTAGATCATGGTGTCTTTGGCAGATGTGATTATTTTTAATGAGTCTCGATAAATTGAAAGAACCATCAAGACCAAGTGTCTGTCCATATTTCGTTTACCTTAAGCGTGCGGCAAAATTAGGAACTACAAATAAAAGTAAAAATATATTATTATGTTTAAAGCATTGTTTGAGATATGTTTTTATAATATACAACAAGTATTTTTACCAGTAATATAATAATAACATGTCCGATGTAGTAAAATATTCTAAAATGTTACGACAGCCTCCGTTGTTGGTTAGACGCCGGCTGTGTAACGAGAGGCCGCGGGCTCGATCCCCGAACCAAAACGAATGTTTGTGTGAACCACAGATATTTGTTTCGGGTCTGGGTGTTTGTGGGACCGAAAAGTCCTTTAAACCCATAGAGAGTTTCTCGCGCCAAGAATCGTTTGCGATTATCGCATGCCATAACCGCCATAGATTATCGTGTTCTGACAATGTTTACACGATGCAACTTTTATAATTATATCCTTACGATAATCCTATCTTCTAGGCGAGAAACACTCCCGTGTAAAGGACTTTAGCTTCTAAAAACTTGTATCTTTGAGTCAGGACTACGAGTGAGTGTATTTCTTTCAGCTCTGGATCCGTCTTCACTTGGTTGGTACACAAACGATGACAGATTGAAGGCAGAAGATAGTCTCTACACGGAAGTCATCCACACCAATGCTGGGGTTCTGGGCTACGTGGCGGCGCTGGGCCACGTGGACTTCTATCCCAACGGTGGGGTTGATCAGCCTGGCTGCTTTTCTCAGGAGTGCGACCATGCTAGGTAATATTTTAATTTAAGTAAGCGACTTTGATATAAGAGGGCTATGTCAGGATTTAGCAGTTGGTAATAATAATCCAACACGCTAACACGTATTAGGTCAGCGTGGTGGACTATATGGCCTAACCCATCTCAATCGTACTCTTGGCTGTAAAGGAGGCCAGCAGTGGGACGTACACGGGCTGATACCGAATGAAGATTGTTTAATGATTTAGTTCAATAATCGGAACAATAGATGTCACTAAAATCAAAACTGGTCCTAAGTTTTCTGATCCTGTTAACAGATGTAGCTAAAACAGAGAATCTAGTAGTTTACAAATTATGACAATAGGTGTCGCTACCTCTTTAAGTGGTACTTAGTTTATTAATAGTGTCAACAGATGTCGCTATAACTTTCAAAATTGATATTTAGTTTAATAACTGGGATTATAGATGTCGCTACAACTTAGAATGGTTAGTTTACAAATCGTGTCAACAGATGTCGCTATACAAAATGCCATTTCAGGTCTTTCCACTTCATGGGAGAATCTGTGAGAACGGGTGGTTTTACTGGCAGAAGATGCGCTTCCTACATCTCAGCTATGACTGGTAACTGCATGCTGTGGGGTAACTTGAGGATGGGCGGTCTGGTGCCTAAGACTGGGTGAGTAGTAGGATAAATAAGTTTTTTTAATCGTATCTTATAACAATGCGCCTGATGGTAAGCGCAGTGCAGATAGAATATCAGTTGAACGTTATTATGCAAACGTTCCAATCAAAAACTCCATTTTGAGATATTAGATTAAATTAAAAGATTTTGTAAAAAAAGTGGATTGGAACATACTATATTAAAACAATTTACCAAGAAAAAAACCATAAGGCTTGAAATATTTTTGTTCAAATGATGTAAGATGTCGAAAATGGTATGCCAGACCAAAATGGTATGGTATGGTATGTTTTCTTAATTTTGAGTGACTTGGGTAAGAACGCTTGTGCATAACTACGTCCAATTGGCGTGGGATGTTCATCGGACAGACATCTGTTTGCCTCCGTGGATAAGTTGGTTACGCTTGTGAACCGTGAGGCCGTGGGTTCGATCCCCGGACCATACTTATGTGATCACTATGACGCGTGTTCTTCTGTTTGTATTAGAATTAATTATTCACGCAAGAGAGAATTTTCTATTTCGTTTTTCTGTTGAGGTCATAAGCTGTACTGAGAGCAAATTGCACATACCAACTTTGCTCATAACTTTGACTTTGAAAACGTCAATCCCATACATTAGCAATGTCAAATACGTCACAAATGTATGGCGATAATATTTGCAAAATTAAAGTTACCGTCAGTTAGTTTATGCAAATGTGCCTAAATCCGACACCGGGGACAAAATTTATGAGCGGGTATAACCAGATCCGCGGGAATTTACACTGTGAGCATCAATGAGATATCTTGAATACTACCTACCGATACCTCTATTATTAGAAAGGGATCCTCGATGTGTTCGGGTACACAAGAAAAATACTATTAAATATATTACTATACAGGGTATATCAAGACCGCGACCGAAAACGAAGCCAGGTGGTAGTTTCAGCGGTTACAGACACAACGCAATTAAAATTTTTGCAAAAACAGCGACGGTATTTTTTTTAAAGTATTTTAAAAATCATCATGTTTGGGGGAAAATACCTAGTTTTTGCAAAAATAGTAATTTAAACCCTTACGTACCATTGCTTGCTTAAAAATAAAGGGGTGTACGACATAATTTTAGAAAAACAAAAATAAAAAACAAAAAAATTGACGTTTTTTTTCGTGAAATTTTTACTTGCATTGTGTTTGATATCATTAATACTACCACCTGGCTTCGTTTTCGGTCGCGGTCTTGATATACCCGGTATATTACTATACCATTTTGCCAGGACTAATATATATAAAAATCAAATTGGACATATTTTATTACCTGATAAGTACCTTCAAAAATACCTTTAATTTTATTTATAAGCTATCAAAAAACACAACCAATCAGACCGTCTTAGTGTTTAAGGAAGTTTTTTTTGTATGTATTTACTATTTTTTTTATCTTTTCAGATCCATCGGAATTTACCATTTGAGCACACGCGCTTTCCCTCCTTTCTCCAGAGGCTAATCACATACTGACAGCTAAATAAATGATTATCAAATATTTTCGTTTCATTTCACAATAGGCGAGACGAATGATTTTCAAATTATATTCTAAAATATGGGCACACATTTATTATATACGAAAAAATCTATATTTCAAGAATTAACAAAGGCTTTACACAGTTTTAAGCCATTTTTCTAATAATTTTTCAATAGTGCACCAAAAACGCTAGTAGGTGTCATGGCGTCCGCTTTGATGTCACTACTAAGTAAACATGTCATTGTGTACTACTTAGTCTGTGGTCTATGCGCAGCGAATGCGTCATGTTTACATAGGCGTGACATCATGCGTTGTGAAGAGCGTTTTTGTCAAAATGGCCGATTGCTATATTTTGTAATTTGATTTTATTTAAAATCTTATTAATCTCCAAGTATAGATTAAAACTGAATTATCATTTGAAATCCTTGTAATACGTATTTTCCCTTAAAAACATTAAATCTTTAAATTTTTGATACTGTCGTCTCGCCTATTATCATGGGTGGTTGGTTAGACGCCGGCTGTGAAACGAGAGGCGGCGGGTTCGATCCCGCACCGAGACAAATGTTTGTGTGAACCACAAGTATTTGTTTCGGGTCTGGGTGTTAAGAGCGAAAACGCTCTCGCAGTTCCTGATACACGACACAAGACTCGATCTTAGTGTGTGGTCAGAACTGTGACTGTTGGGTGTATTTATTTTATTTTTATTGTGTCTTGTGGTTTGTGATATAGTGTGTGTGTAGTACAATTTGTGTTGGCTGTAGGTACTTTTATTATTATTTTATACAACACTTACCAATTAATAGATTACCGAGAAAAACAAGTTTGATTCCAGAGCAGTCCTAATTTGTTTTTTTTTTTATATTATAGCGGGGCAAACGAGCATAGGTAGTCCTGATAGTAGTCTTTCCCGTAGTTATTCCGTATGCATTCAAGTATGCTTGTAAAATACCTCGTAGGATCGTGTACTCCGGGATTAAAATAAAACAATCGCTAAAGATTTATAATATTGGACTAATCTTAGTAAAATACCATATTATAATAATAAAATTCATATAAAAATCCAAGTATTTTCAGTTTTCAAACAACTCCTACTGCTTAGGGGGCTTGCGATCCAACCGAATCGAGCTTTCAAACGTTACCCCTCGATCAGTGACGCAGCTTTTAAAAACAAACCCGCCAAATTATTGACAGCTGTCAAACTGACAAAGTGTCCAATACTGGCAATCCAGTCATGGACAGAATCGAATTTAAAAAGATAAGTTTTAGCTACGTCACTGAAGTACTTCATGCATATACTATAACGGTGGCACCATTGAAAAAATCGACTATAATGTGCTTAAAAATCGACTATTTTGATAAAGTCTAAGTGATGAGGGGTCAACAGCATTTCTCAATGGTGTCACCATTCATGTAAAATACAACATATTACATATAATACTTAAATATGGCTTTATACTAATACAATATTTCTATTTCAACAATTTGGCGATTCAAATCGGCCGGAAGTGGAAACTGCCAGAAAATTATTTGTAACAAAGTGAAATTTTAAATACAATTTTCTTTAACGTACAGCACATTTTGAATCACCAAAAACAACAATATTTTTGATATATAAATATAATATAGTTTGAGATCGACAACCTATAAAACATTTTACAATTCAGCTGTATTATTTAATGTATGTTGTATGATCAAATTACCAGTACATAGTATAACTTTATCCTACAAACTTACATGTCATTAAAATTATTTTATTCATAAAACATTCTTTGGATCAAGCTTCTCTATCTAATGTTGAATGGATTACCATTCAGAGAAGAGACAAAAAAATATCGATAAAATATAAGTTGTCGACCTCAACATTTATTTCAACGTATATTTGTAGTACAATTGTGGGATAACGTTCAAAAACTCCAAAAACCGTTCGCCCCACAAGCGCCGCCTCTTTAACTACTATAATACTATTCAAACGAAAAAAGGATACACTCTAAACAAAAACGTCGATAAATTCAAATCTACAGATTACATAAATACATATATAGGGTACATGCGAATCGGCGAACGCATCACGTCGACGTTTTAACGTAGTTATTTTTGTAGGATGCTCCGACAAACTTGCAGAGTCCGACATTTTTGTAGAAACAGCTCGGAATAAGCTAACGCTATGGAATACTAATTTTCTAATTATTTTTTTGGCCGCCCGGCGTGACGCGCTCCGTCTCATCGCTCGAAACAAACGTATGAAAAACTAAAAAGTATACAATACAATATTAGGTAAAGCTTCAAATTTGTTTTCACACAAACGCTTCACCATTCAAATCTCTTACCGGCTTAGGGTGCATTACCACAATTTGCAAAAAGCTTAACTCTAATTGCGGTGAAGTAACAAAAAATACAAACAAAAACAAAATAAAATACTGAAAATACACTAACTACATTTAAACGCTACAATAAAAAAATGTTATATAAAAAAACGAGGTAAAAAATAAATAAACGTCAAAAATACATCAAAACGGGCTCCACTGTTGGGATTACGCGAAACGCACGCGAAATGCACGCGAATTGCGCGCGTATTTCGTATTTTATTTATGAAACACACGCGGTAGACGCGTAATATCGCCTTGTCAGCCACACGACGAAAATAACGGAAAAAAGGCGCGGCGACGTTCGCCCCTCTGTCTTTTAAATCTTTGGGACGTGTTCTTTGGTCAACAAAATGTTTTTGCCCCGTAAAGTAAGGATCTAAGGGCTTGACACGCGGTTGCAGTCCCTCTATTCCGACCTCTAAACTACCGCTGGACTGAAGATAAACGAATAGTATGTAATTACCTCCACTTTGGCGTCGTATGATGTAACCACTGAACTTTAATAATACAATTTTCAATTATATTACTTGAAGTAATCTTTAGTAAGGCGCTACTTTACACAAACATTTTCGGGTCATATCCAGTCCAACGAAGAGTATAGAGATCATAAGCATGACGTGATAGCACTTTCATAATCTCCTTTCATAGTTGCTGTCAATAGTAACCACGTCACCTTTTACTCGACCACCACCGGGTATGACGGCAAAATGTAATTAAACCATTACAAAAAAAAAAATGTTCGATACTGTCAACTCATTATACAAAGAGCAAGACATTTATAATTACTAGTTATGTTTTAATTAGCCACATAAATGACCGTTTCAATAAATCATTTATATATTATGAAAAAAACAAAAATAAATGTTTTTTTTAATAATAAAAAAAAAATGTTTTCGTCATACCCGTTGTCTAGTTAGTAAATTGTAACCTTAATTTGCACCATCCCCAAACGAATGCAAACACGTACAACATTTCAAATTCATTTTAATCCTTTCGTCAGTCTACGAAATAAAGACATACCAATGATAGTGTACAAGCCAAAACATCAGAACGTTTAACACGAGGTGCGCCGTTCGGTGCGGGAGGGAACGGTGTAGTGTGATTGGCTTTTTTGTTGTTTTTTTTTGGAATGGTATGATTTTTTTTAAATATTACATGACTGCAATAAGCTTGCATGTGACTGCCGTCTTAGTTTAGTTTATAGAGAAAGATATCCACCAACGCAAGATGGCTATAACTGGAAACTGTGCCGGCATTATAATTCCATAATAATTTATTGCTATATTTTTGGAGGTATTAATTAATGGGCTAACAGCACATGAGGACTAGACAGAGAATGTTCAGGAAAAGACACCAAAAAAGCCATTCACACACACCTTCCCAGAGTACTCCAAAAAAGTGCTTAACACTAAAGGAAAAAAACTTAAAAATTAACACTTAATTATCTCACTATGCCGTCGCTAGTTGTGGCACCACTATTATGGGGGGCCGAGGGGGGAGGAGGGCACCAAACGGCGGTTAGCCACGGGGGCATGACCAGGGCAATAAAAAAGACGCGGATGTACCTCAAGTTAACATAAGTTGATATTCCTTAGGTAAAGTTTACAACAAAAATAAAAATGTATTACAAAAGGTTTTAAAAAAAAATAGGTTGGGCACACTAGAACACGTTTTAAATTAATTCTATATATTTAATAACGAGGGAAAAAATATTGGGGTAAAGATACAATCTGGCCATGCCCACGCTTAAAACAAATCACACATCTGGTCAAATGAACACATTACAGTTTTTCAACAATACAATCAAATAACGTCTATAAAAATATATGAATCTTCTTTAAACCATAGAGGCGCGCCGACTCGTCGCCATAGACAACAAACATCCCTCAAGCACGACCATTCCTATTGTTACTATAACAAAAAAAAAAAACAAACCACGACAAATATTTCATAGTGTAGCAGGGTCTTCTCAGACGGTAGAGCAAAGGAAACTCGAGAACACTTGACAACACTTTTATTTATGACTGTACACGGAAACAATACAATATGCTATGTACGTAGTCGGCGACAGTACGTTCCTGGCAAGTTCGTGAGGCGTGAAGCTACACGAAACAGCGCGTAGGAAGCGGACGATCGCGGGGTGCGGCGCGGGAAGGAGCGGGGAGAGCGTCTCAACTAGTGGGGAGCACCGTTCCAGTACTGGAAGCGGTGGCTCGCTAGCGTCGACTGAGCTCTGCGGGCTCCGTGCGCTCCTTATATAGGCGGCCGTGCCGTAGTGTGCGTGTGCGCCGATGTGACGGGGTTCTACTCGCTGCGCGGCTCACTAGCGCGCGCGTTTTCGGTGTTACAGTCTCCCCCTCTGGATACGAAGACGACCCGGCGAGTAGACAGCCAAGATAGTTGCTCTAGGCGGCGTTCTTCCTCGGCCGCCCTCGTCTGCGCGGTGGCTGCGCAGCGGTCGCAGGTGTAGTCCTGGGCTTGCACGGTCGTCCTCGTTTCTTTACCGGGCGAACTGGTGATGGAAGCGGACACACGCTGCCTTGATACGGTGTCAGGGCAGACGTGTGATACACACCAAGAGGCTGATCTGGCGTGTTTGGATCTGAAATTACATAAGAAGAAACACCATGGCGGTTAAGGATTAAATACGGACCATCTCGCCTAGGATAGAATTTAGCGCTAATCCCTCGAGTGGCGTTGCTAACCGGGTGAGAGGTTGCTAGAACCATATCACCGGGGGAGTATCCAGGATCCTCTCTTCGGGTTCTATCAGCTGTCTTCTTCCTTTGTTCCTCCTTATTTTCTCTAATATCACGGGCTCTGTCCAGTGTCTCGGCGAGTAATAATAACTTTGGAGTTATCTCAGGCACGAAGTTCTCAGATAGTACGATTTGTCTGAAATCGTGTGCATTATCGTCGGGTGAACGAAGCTCTCGAGCAAACGTTAAGTACGCTGGTGTATGGCCCGTGGTGAGACAATTTGCGGTATTCATCGCAAATCTTATGCTAGGTAATTTGTTATCCCAGCTTCTGTGGTCATCTTCCACTAAAATAGCCAACTGTGTCTTCATGTCCCTATTCTTTCTTTCAACTGGATTCGCAGCTGGATAGTACACTGGGGTGAAAGTATGCTTGATACGTAGGCAATAGGTTAGCTGCTGCATAACAGCACTCACAAATTGTGGCCCATTGTCGCTAATCAATCTTCGGGGTATTCCATATCGCAGAAAGACTTCGTTAATCATTATTGTCGCACAATTATCTGCACTGGCAGTCTCCATGGCAAACAATTCAATCCAGCCTGTGGCAATGTCCTCTATTATCAATATCCACGTATTACCATTGGTTGTAGACGGCAAAGGTCCAAACAAGTCAAAGGCCACCGTTTCAAATCGCTGGTTAATTGCTGTTGTCTGTAGTAATCCAGCTGGTTTCATATTGCTAGGTTTATATCGCTGGCATGAGATACAATTCCTTACGTACGCTTCAATGTACTTTCTCATCCCTTTCCAATGGTATCGTTTCGAGATGCGCTGATAAGTTTTATCGGCGCCATAATGTCCAGCTAATGGGTCATCGTGATATAACGAAAGCACATTTGCCCATTCATGCTGAGGTACCACAAGCTGAGCGTCTTCTGAGTCTTGATTAGGGTTATATCGATACAGCAACCCATTATTCATAAAATATCCTTTGTTGCTCCAATATACAGCATTTTCTGTACGTTTGGAATCTTCTAAAGTGGACGCAATGCTGGATATGTAATCATCCTTCAGTTGTTCACTCCTTATTTCAGAAGGAGGTCTCTGAGGCATGTCAACAGCTACAGTGCAAATCCCACAATTCTTCTGATTATCATTATTGCAAATTGGCCTCGATAGTGCGTCTGCAACAACATTCGTCCTACCAGGTGCATATTTGATAGTGATGTCATAGGCTTGTATCTGTAAAGCCCATCTTGCTAATCGTCCAGTGGGAGATCGTAAGGACATCAACCATCTTAAGGCCTGGTGGTCAGTGACAACGGTCACTGGCAAACCCTCTATGTATCCTCGGAATTTTCCAATTGCCCAAACAACTGCAAGGCCTTCTCTTTCCGTGGTAGAATAATTGCGTTCTGCAGGGGTCATAAGCCTGCTGGCGTATTCAACCGGGTGCTCGTCTTCTCCCTCCCCCTGCACTAAAACGGCTCCGAGTGCATAATTACTTGCATCCGTTTTTATAATGTAGGGTTTCGTCTCGTCAGCCTGCCGAAGCACAGGTGCCGTCGTGAGACGAGTCTTCAGCTCTTGAAAGGCTTCTTGTTGTTCCGCTGACCAATTCCATTCCTGATTCTTCCGTGTAAGGCGAGAAAGTGGTTCACTTATTTTAGCGAAGTTTGGTATAAAACGTCTATACCAGGAACATGTCTGCAGAAACATCATCAAGTGCTTAAGATTTTTGGGTGCTGGAGAATCAAGTATGGCAGTAACTTTTTCCGGGTCAACTTTTAATCCATCAGGAGTGATGTAGTGGCCCAAATACTTGATCGTTGAGCAACTAAATTTGCATTTACTGAGATTTACTCGAAGGTTACTCTCTTCCAATTTTCGGAAAACCTTATCCAAGTCGTCTATGTGATCCTCGTATGTCGTTGAGAATATTATGAGGTCATCTAGGTAAGCTAACATCTTCACGTCGTTCAGAAGCACTCGTATCTTATCTATGAGTCGCTGAAACGTTGATGGTGCGTTGCGTAGACCGAATGGCATCCGTTTAAAACGGTAGACTCCAAATGGCGTGATGAATGCAGTTTTGTCTTGATCCTCGTCCTTTACTTTAATTTGCCAGTATCCTGCACGTAAATCTAAAGTTGACATATACGGTGTAGGTTTGGCAGCGTGCAGCAAATCGTCCATGCGTGGGATCGGGTATCTGTCGGGTATCGTTACTGCATTGAGTTTTCGATAGTCGACGCAGACACGTACTGTTCCATCTTTTTTAGGAACCATAATGACAGGTGCGGACCAGGGGGATGTACATGGTTCAATAATCCCACTGTCCATCATCTTCTCAATTTCTTGCTTTAGCAAGGCCAATCTTGGAGGAGATAGTCTATATGGAGGCACTGATATAGGATTGCTGTCTCCTGAATTGATGCAGTGCTCCGCAAGGAATGTCGGCTCGATATTTTCACCAAAAACTTCTTCGTGCTTCAAAAGAAGTTCTAATAACTTTGCCCTCTGGTTTTCATCAAGTGTGCCCATTTTGACTTCATCTATCTCTAGGGCACTTATTTCCACATCATCTGTCACTTTTCCATTGGAAATTGGAAAAAGCATATTTGAGTGCGGCGAAAGTTCATGCGTGTCGGCATGGATTTGCATCTGGGCATCTCGGTACATGAAGTCGATGAATGGTGAATAACCATCGAATACACTTCTTGTTAGTTTGCCAGGAGGTGATGGCGAATCTATGGGGACCAATCGATACGTCACCGCATTGCAGGCACTAGTCTCCGGCAGCGCTGCTTCATCACCCACCATGTCAGCGTCACAATGTAAAATGTTTTGTAAGTTTTTCATTTCGGTATCCTCTCCAGGCGGCGTAAATGATACGGGAGATAAAAATTCTGGGAGTTTTACATCTCTCAAGATTGTCCGCAGGTAAGGCTTGTAATGAGCAGGAGTTGCTCCTACCTGGGCCATGGAAATTTCTTCCGAGTCTTCGTCCTGCAGATTATAGTGATCTCCAGGGAAGTCTACGAAACACCACGTTTTCTGTGGAATGTTCAGCACAATTTTAGCGTCCTGAATGAATCCAATTCCTAAAAGAGTCCGATTTTCTCTAGACTCGGGAAACACAATAAACGTTGTCTGGACGACACGGTGGTTAATGCTGACAGGCGCACTTACTGTTAAAACCTGTCTGTGGGTTTTAACACCATCGGCAAGAGTTACGGAGATCTGTTGCCTACCGAAGAGAAATCCCATCCTCCTAAGGCATTTATACAGCGAGTATGATGCAACATTTGTTTTGGCACAGGAATCTATATAGGCAGTTCCTATAATTCTGCCAATACTTATTTCGACGACGGGCCTTGGTCGTACGTCGGCTTGGATGTTAAGGGCACAGAAGCTTACTTGTGCCTTCTCGATCTTTGCCGGTGTCTTGGCGCAAGTAGTGCATTTCGACCTTACTACGCCTGGGGTGCCACAACCATAACATGCAAACTTCGGTTGCGAAGGCGATGGCGCTTGCGTTGCCATGGACAAAACAGGAGGAGGAGGTTTTTCTGATGAAGTTCTACTAACGGAAGCTTCGTTCTTCAGTCTCCTACGACAAGTTTCAATCGTATGTCCTGGCAGACGGCAAAAATTGCACCTCTTCTTTCTGCTACTAACAGGTTCCTTGCCTGCTTCATTAGTGGATGTTCCATTCTCTGGAAGCACTTTTTCGGTGAGAAGCTGTTCCACTCCTCTGGCAGCTTTCAATAGCTCATCAAAGTTGGAAACACTTTCTCTGGGCATTTTTACTCTCAATTTGTAACGCAACTGGCCATAGACCATGTCTATTTGCTGCGTCTCAGTGTGAGGTTCGGGCAGTTGTGCAAACAATGCCCTTTTCTTCGCTACAAAAACCTCCGTCAATTCTTCCTCCCCCTGCTTGATGCATACAATATTCTGGTATACTTGGTATGCGGGTCGCGTAGGGGCAAAGGCATGGCGAACGCGGGATTCAAAATCGCTCCAAGTTAGAACTTGTCCTTTGACGCCATTCCACCAAATTGCAGCTTCATCTTTCAGGATGAGCGGTAAACTCTTGAGCGCGTCTTCATCTGAAATTTGTTCGACTGATTTGAATACGGAAGCACTTGCCAGAAATGATTCAACCGTCTCAGTATCTCGAGCACCGCCATAGGAAAACTTGCAGGTGGTGAAGGAACCTCGATGCTTTTGGTTTCCAATGACTGACAGGAGTTTCTCAAATTGTTCCGATGTTAAATTCATGTCGGGTGTTTTCGGGCTTCGTCGGGTCTTCATACGATTGTCTATTCTAGACGTGGCGAGTGGGTCTCTTGCTTCCTGGATAGGTCTCACGTTAAGGGCGAGAAAATGCAGGAACCACGTGCGGCTTCAGATTATGTTGCGGCGACAAATATATAGGCGCACGTTGCGACGTCAGTTATGTAGGCCCACGTTGCGGCGCCAGTAATGTAGCAGGGTCTTCTCAGACGGTAGAGCAAAGGAAACTCGAGAACACTTGACAACACTTTTATTTATGACTGTACACGGAAACAATACAATATGCTATGTACGTAGTCGGCGACAGTACGTTCCTGGCAAGTTCGTGAGGCGTGAAGCTACACGAAACAGCGCGTAGGAAGCGGACGATCGCGGGGTGCGGCGCGGGAAGGAGCGGGGAGAGCGTCTCAACTAGTGGGGAGCACCGTTCCAGTACTGGAAGCGGTGGCTCGCTAGCGTCGACTGAGCTCTGCGGGCTCCGTGCGCTCCTTATATAGGCGGCCGTGCCGTAGTGTGCGTGTGCGCCGATGTGACGGGGTTCTACTCGCTGCGCGGCTCACTAGCGCGCGCGTTTTCGGTGTTACAATAGTGAAAATAAGCATTTATTTTAAAAATATATACACAAACAAATTTTTATAAAGAATAGAAGAGAAAATTTCATAACACATTTGTGATAGCTACGTCTAATATAATTCATTCTAATATAAAAAAACAACTAAATTCGAGCTAGGTCTTAAATATTTTGTATCATTTTTTTTCGTAAAACTGCCAAATTCTACTGCTTTTTGGCAAAAAAACCTCGTGAGTTTACCCCAATGCGGTAAAATTTAGCGGTTTTCGCCTAAAATTCGATGGTAGCTAACAAGAGCCGGCGCAGAAAGATGTACAGCATCAAAAATTAATTCGCACGCATGCCGCCAACCGTTAAGAGTTCCGACCACGCACTTAAACAAGTGAAACAATTGAAAACCACACCAATGTGTGTTGGGGTAAATGTCTGACTGTGAAATACGCTTAGTTTAAGAAAATCCTGGACTGCAACTTAACCCATAACCACACAGAATTATCATTCAAATATTCGTCAATACTCGTCTCACCTCTTGACAATTATTCATTATCAATTTAAAGTTTTGGAAATTGAAAATTAAATTACCCATTAAGTTGTTCGGATTATAAACCTACTTAACAGATGATATTTATCTCTGTCAAATGATTATTTTACTACATTACATTTAAATTATTAAAAAAACAAAATACGGAAAAATATATTTTAACATATTGCACAATTTTTTGGACAAACATATCCCCATATCCTTGCGAACCTTATTAATTACATTTCCATAACCAAAAAAAATAGAGTCCGACGAAAAAAAAACATTTGAAAAAGCATATTTGAGAGCCAGCCATCCACCCTCCCAAACGCAACAGTGAAAAACCTACAAATCACAATATTCCAATTGCTATTATTCACATTACAATTATTCAACTAGTATTTTATGAATTGCTCTATTCATTCGCTATTCCGCGCTTAATTTCACTAAGACAATTTTGCCGGCCGGCCAGAGCCGTCGGCATCTAGCTACCGAAAAACGATCGACGAACCGCACTTTAAATAGTAAAAAAACTTTTTTTTTGCGGATTTTCTCATTTTCCACTAACTCGCAACGAGTATTTACATGCAGGGGTAGGACACCCACTCGAAACATGATGAAGGGGGAGACTTGTGTGCGGGGTATGAGGGGGGACAACATTCGAATCACAACTTCAAAGTTAGCTAATTTAATATACTACGTACAATGTGTAATAAAAACTTAGTACACCTAACAGTCACAGTTCTGACTCCACAACAAGATCGAGTCTTGTCTTTTCAGTGTCAAGACCCGACACAATTACTTTATTAATCTGTGTGCGGGGATCGTAGCGGCCTCTATGTTCACAGCCGGCGTCTAACCAACCAACCACGGAGACTTGCATTTCATTTAGGGACACTAGGAGTCTACATTTCTTGATTTTAATGAAACCGTCACGACTAAGACGCGCTGAATCTAATTTTCGACAAATTCATGGTGGAATTAATAGTGAAAATAAATCCATAATTGATTCTTCAAAGATTGATAAAGCGATTGCACCTAAATGCATTGAATAACAGCAGTATTTGAGGGAAACTTAATATGGGTGCCCTGAATTTGCCATCCATTTTCATAGCACAAAGTGACTACAGTGCATCTCAGTAACTTACTTGTCGAAACAATTATACCGGCCTGTATACTATAGAGTTGTTTTTGGTACACATTGCACATTTAGTTTTAAGAAAATAGTTTTGAGTTCAGGCGCCCCCGCAACGCGTCGGGGTTGATATGCCACAATACGAGCTAAGGTCGGAAATAGAAAACACGCGCATGTTACACCCGTTCATAAACAGACAAATAACGAACTGGGGTGTGCTGGTTGTTGCAGGCGATTTGCGACCTTATAGACTTTGTTCCGGCTAGAACGCTTCTAAATCTTATATGGAATTGTATGGAAAACTTGGGGTAATTCACCCAACTCATTGATTGGGGTAAACTCACCAATTGCATGGGAAAGTAGTTAGTATCATACCCAGGATTTTGCACTGAAATTGGCTACTCTTTTGTCACATTATACTCCAAAAGGCCAGACTGTCTTATAAGATTTAACTACATGACAATAGCTTTAGAAATACTTGGGTAATTTTGGTAAATTACCCCAATACTTCTGTGAGATCTGTATTACACCATTGGCCTTTAGCATTCAAACCTTGACCAGATAGAACAAAAACAAAAGTCCTATGATCGTTAAGTCTGCAACAACCAACCCACACGTGACGGCACAGAAACCGTCGCAGTAACCAAAACTAAAGCAAAAAACGCCTACAAACTACGAGAGAAAAAAAAGACCGCCTCGCTAAACCAAAACACATACCTTCTAACTGAAAAACACGACTCGAGGCGGCCGCAAACAGACTCGAAAACGTGCGCACAACTAATGGGGTAACTCGCCCAAACGAACTAAAAACGACGCCGGCCCGAGTGCTCCCGACGACGGCCGGAAACACCCGACCGCGGCCGAACCACGGCAATCACACACCACATTAAAACTATAACACCAATTAAGTTTTAGGGGCGCCGAGAGATTTAACTCGACGCCGCGTTGCGCGCTAAAAAAACCACGTTCCACCAATTGTATCAAATTTTTATCACCGTCGTTTTTATAAAAATACAAAAATACAAAAATGGGACAGTGCTACTCACACACGCTCACGTCCCGTCGCATCGGCTCCTTCATTGGGGGGCGAAATTGAGCAAAATCTAATCGAGGGGGGATACAAAACCGCGCATCGTAAATCAATATAAGAAATAAATTTCAATCTAAACTCCGCGCACCGGTACGTAAACACATCACAAACATTACGCCAAATAAACATTGTACCAATAATACCTTTAGCAATTTGTGTGGAAAAAAATGCAATAAAAAAACGCCTGAAACGGGGTAAGGGGCGTACAGTGCCGAGTGAAGAACAAACCAGGCGTGACAAGGGCGTGACTTTAAAATACTCTAACATACTCGCTATTATTAATTATTTTTTTAAATTTATTTAGAGAAAGAATCACGAATTCGCAATTTCGCATTTACTAGACTTTATTGAAAACTATTATTTGACTATCGTGCGCGCGGCGGCCGGAGCAGTCGCCACGCGCTCTGTACATGCCATATCTAAATACTAAGAAAATATATAAATATTCAAATATTTCGTCTACTTTAATTGTGTAATACTCGAACGTACGTTCTTTTACGACCTAAAGAGTCCCATAACGTGTCATTATGTGGTGGCAGATTGCTCTAAACGCACTATAAGATTACAAATTGCAACTACGTTATAAAACAAAATCGTCTCGGAATTTTACCCCATCCGACGCGACGCCATAAAAAATAGAACGCTGTATTGCGCGCGCCTTACGGGGTAAAAAGCCGGACCTGCCGTAGAAATAACCGTCGATTATAGGAGAAAACACGACGAGAACATTGACGGGCCTCGAAAGGAACTACAAATGCCCCGTTGTCAACGGGTTTCACTAAATACCCCATAAGGGAAACAAGGGAGGGGTACCTACCATTCGCCCACGTAAAGGCACTGATTAGCCTCGCAAAAATTTGAGAAGACGACACGAAAATATCTATCGAAACGATCGCAAAAACTCATCGAAAAACACACAAGTCTTTTTGTCTACAGTCTAGACGCACGTGGCTTGGGGTAACGTCCAACGCCACGCAACGGCGCAATTAAGTACACGATATTTAAAAAACCATCGAAAAACCCTCCGGCACACTGTGGCTTTGTCTGTCAATGTTAGCAACCAAATATGCTGCATTTTGGATCATTGGGGTATTATATGCCACATCTTCTTAATACGGCAAGTGTCATTGAGATGGAATCACGGCTTTCTTTCAAAGTTTTAAAATCTCCAACGGGATAATTACCCCACAAAAGATGGAAATCGAGACGTTCGTTTTTTTAGTAACTATGCCATTTTCTCGACCAATAGCAATGCGATTTACTTCGTATTTGAGTGTTTATTGCCGCAAATACCCTCAATATTAGTTAGAACTTTAATAACCCCAAGTATTTCAAGTTTGTGCCATTGACAGACAGCCACGAGTTTTGGATGGCATCATACAATTAATCACAACGAGAAAAACGTTGCAAAGTCCAAATTATCATCGGGCATTGCTGAGCGGTTATTTAATCTATTAGCATTTTTACCCCATTTTAGAATCTATGGCTACATTAAGACCCCAATCAATAATTTCATTGGAGTAAGGGAGATATTTCGACCCCTGTATACTGAAAGGGGTATTTTAAAACTAAAAAAGGAATGCTCATTTTTAGGCCTAAGGTTTTAAATTTGGTACAGAAAAAGCAAACTATATTTTAGTCCCTTTTACAATCGCAAATTGCATCAGAAAATTCCATACATTTTGATTGAAAAAAAGGAGGAGTTTAGGAGTTCATTCATTATGTCATTCGTATTGTTTCAAGTCATTAAATTTGGGCCCAACGATGTATGGAAAATGGGCATTCCTCTTTCATATCTTTTGCTATCGGTAGTTTTCAATTTAAGCATGTCTGGATATTTTTTTACAGTATTTAAGGTACAAATTCCCATGTAGGGTCTCCCACAGTAGCCATTAAATCCCATTTAATTTAAAATTCGATATGCTCAAACACACAACACCAAGTAAAAATCCAGATATCAAAAATTCTCTACACCTAATTTCATCTATAATACTATATTAAATTGAAGTATACTAGAAGGGACTACGAACAAAATTGACAGTGGTACGGAAACTGTTTCTTTCACTCTTAAGCAAACGATATATTTCCTTCTCGTTTTTTCCCGCGTAGATATTGCATAGATGCGTGAACTGCAATACGTTTGTCCTTGTCACTCCTACGCAGTCGCGATATACCCTCTCGTTCTTTCCCGTGTAGATTTCGTAAACCGCAATTTGTTTGTCCCTGTCACTCCGTAATAATCTTTCTCTCTGGCTTTTAGTTGGTGCCTAAATTTTGTTCATAATCCCTCCAGTACGACACTTCAATAACTACAATGAACCATTATATAGCGCAAAATTTTACACCTAATTAAAATATTAAACAGTGCATTAATTTTAAAAATGTAATAAATGTGTACGCGTGTGTAAAAACTTTTCGGACTTGATCCATGACCCTCTAGAAATGAAGGGCGGGCAATTAAATATATATTACATTCAGACAAAGCAGTAATTTAAGGGCGTTTCCTATGTTTTTGTACACGAATGCACAAATATTGGTTTTCAAAACAGCATCAAAATTGGTTCTAAAATGGACACTATATTAGTGCAGATTATTATGGTCAAAAAATATGTTATGAAACAGCTGATTTTTGCAATTTCTGGGTCAGCCCATAAAGTTGTTAAGAGCTTTCTGCTTTACCCCTTCTGCCTGTTCTGTATCAGCCCATATACGTTCCACTGCAGGGCACGCTCTACAATAGCGAGTACGATTAGGGTTGGGCCATATAACCCAGTACATTCCCCCCAAAAAGCCCTTTAGGTCATGAATCAATTCGTCCATTACCGCTCAGCTTTGCCATCGATTGCAACATCCAAAAGAAGTCAAAATCCTAATCGACGCTATCACATAATTTAAACGCGTTGGTCCGATAATACTAGACAAAATGCGAAAAGCCTAAAATGAACGAATCGATATTTCGATTTGGACATATCGAATGTTGAAATAGGCGATTTTTTAGTTCCTTCTTGTTATACAATATATCCTGATGGTAAGTTATCACTAAACATGACCATCCACGACGCTTGGATCATGGATGTGTTGCCGGACCATCCAATCGGAAAGATAGCGGGAAGGAAAAAGGAAAGGAAGAGAATCCGGCATCCGACATTGATTGTAAGTAATTCAAATGTTGTGATTATTAAAAAGGCAATTACGGTACACAGATAAATTCGTCACCTATTTATCTACAATCGAAACTCCATTTCGAGATATCAATGCGCCCATCTTAGACCAGCAGACGAGCATTCGAGATCGTGAAGGAATGACAATGAACTCCAATAAACCAAATTAAAAATGATTCGAATGTAATCCAATTTGTAGATAAGATACTTCAGATGGCATGAAGTATTACAAGACAGGCTTACAAAGATCCCAGATCCCAGAAAGATTTATAAGAAAAAAAGCCGCGCAAAAGCCTTTTATAAATCTTAAATTTTATGTGTTAAATTAACTTTCATAAGATTCCAAGATAACAAAATATATTACTGGAGTCAATGCTTTACCCCACGATCGCAAACGCCATCAAATTTCGCGGCAAATAACATTTAAAGGCAAAACGAATGATCGACCGTCAACAAACTATATTTAAGAGACTGTGTTAAGATGGCAAGAAAAATATTAGTTTCTGTAAAACTCAGTATCATCGGGGTAAATTGGGACACAAGTAAATAGGGAACTAAAGTGGTTCAATGATTATGAAATATCTATGTATTTTTGAAATCATAGGTCTCTAAATTCTAAAAAGACAGTTTCAATAATCACATTAATCTTGAAAATACCTGTTTAGTCCCTATTAAATCCTGCGTTTCTATTCACCTCGTTAGATTGTAGTAAACAAAAATACTTTAATGTAAGTAACACTATGGCAAAAGTGTTTTTTTAAGTTGTAAGATAAATGACACCAAAGTTTTTCTTTTCAACCCAATATTTTTCCCATCTCAACACAATCTCCCAAACAAAATGGACAAATAACGAGTCAAAGACTCAAAAACCAGAACTCGAGGCTCAAACATCAACTTTTGGGCTCAACCAAACAGTGTTTTGGCTCAAAAACCGCACTCGAGACGAAATCAGACGCCTCAAGGTCATTTTGAGCCAATTTCAGTTGCAAGCCCGCGGGCTTCCATTATATCTATTCTACAAACTATTGCACTACCCCGGCTTTCTCCAGAGAAAATAAAATATTAACAATTATATTATAAACGCTAAAATAACTACAGCCAGATTTGGTAACTATCGAAAACTGCTGGCTTGTTTGCGTTGGTCGCAGAAATTATTAACCTAGCTTGCACATAAATCTGCAAATGTAAATATCAAGGGGTAGACAGAGACTTTATTATCTACCACAATTCAACCAGCTTATTCCGTCCAAAGATGTAATATAGCAAGCTTATTACGAGCAAAAATTCTCTCGCCCTGCAATTTTTGAGGTATTTGTGTTTATTTAGTCTGATAGGTCCTCTATACATAATGTATAAAATTATATCCTGAAATTTACACCAGCAAACATGAAATCATATAAGCCTCAAATCTTGCAAGCCCAACGCATACAAGCCACAATTGGGCAACTTTCGTCCATCAGGAACTAGAAAACTTCGTTCAAACAAATACAGCAACAATCGCAAAATCTACCGCCTCCCGAACAAAACTAAAGGTCAAGACAGGCTTGCGCCACGCGACAAAGCCTAGTAGAAACGCAAAACGAAATGTACCGCAAAACGGGGTGAATAGAAATAAGACTTGTATTGAAATCATACGTGTTTATCCTTTCATATTCCAAACACTGGTGTGTTGGATGAATACAAGTTTATTTCTATTCCCCCCGAGTTCCGATTCACCCCGTCTTATTATTTGCCGCGTGACCCAAGCGCGGGACAAAGAAAAAAAGCAACACTAAGAGACGACCGCAACGTCCGCGTCGAGAAATGGGAAAAAAATACTAGATTAGGAAATTCATTCTAGCTACACAGGTACCGTTTTTTAAACGCCGACACCGGTTCGAGGCGGCTTGCTAGCCTGCAAGACTTGAGACTTCAAGTGTCAAGACAAGCCTGAAAATCTGAAGCCTCGAGACAAGTCACAAGACAATCTCAGCGCCACAAGTCTCAAGTTTCAAGTTTCAACTATTAAGCCTGAAAGCCTCAAGTCTCAAGCCTCAATTTGGCTTTCAAGCAGCGCCGAAACGGTGTCACGTTCGATATTTTGTGAGAAATTAGACATATCACTTATGCCTTACATTACCTTACTAAGTGAGCGTGCACACCGGCCGCGGCGAGCCACCGCGCCGGCAAATGTGCAACATCATCAAAAACGACAAACGGACAACTAGCTAAGTATTTTTTTTTTGGATACATTTTGCTTAAAACGAATCGGCGTCGCGAAATCTCCGCTCGGCAGCGCGGGGACATTCTCCCAGAATTTCTCCCCAAAAGCGGGGATAATCTCCCCGAGAGGTATCACCGGGGAGATTTCACGCCGCCTATTTAGCGTCTTGTACTTGAATCTATATTTTGCTTAACATTATACAATGGGTATTATTAAATTTCGGACGCCATTGCGTCTTGTCGACCAATCGGGAGGTTTTGCGAGTCATGTCCGTTTAGTATGGCAACACTGCCACTGCCAACTCCCACTAAAGGTAGAAACGCCATTACAGGTAGGAATGACGGAATTAATTGGCATCGTCTACCAAAAGTGGCAAGTAATGCCAGTGGGCCAATGTTGCCGGTTGCCAGTCGTCGTCAAAACAAGATGCCGTCGGGAAAAAATCTAGATATCAAACTCGACTACCGTTATCCAGAATATAAGATTACAGACGGGTAGCCGCAACTAACTTTATTTAATATATTTTTCTATTTCAACATTAATGATTTTTCGAGTCTGGCAATCTTGTTTGGACGAGAGCTTACTTCCTCGGCCTAATGCTCGGTGTTGGGCCGTTGTGGGCGTAACGCGCCCAGCATGTGGGCGTGGGCCTTGTATGAAGCAAAATACATGTGTCAATTTTAGATCATAATTTTAACAATTTGGCAAGTGATTTTAGCTACCTTTACCATCCAAAACCATCAAACTTACAAAAAAATTTAACACCGCCTTCAAAACCACAACAAAAAAAATATCCAAAGGTAGCTTAAAATTGCCCATCACACGTCGCCTTCATATTCCGCCCACACGCACGATGCGCGTCGCCCACGGTGGGCGTATGTTGCCCACTAACACCAGCGGAAGGGCACGGCCCGTGGGCGGTCGGCGCCCTCCTTCACCAGCGGCTTGTGGAACTCGCGCCCGGGCCGCGAGTGGATCGTCGCCCAGCAGTGCTCGCAGTAGTACTGGAATGGGAAAATTGCACTACTATAGTACATACAGAATGCAACAACTAATCGTTTGTTTATTTACAGGGTTATAGGGAGATAAGGGAACTACTAGAACTGCTAGAAAAAAATCAGTCTTTCCATACAAAACTAGGTACTTTTGACCCTGCAAACCTGAACAATTTACTTATACGCTGACAGCTGTATTGATCTAATATCTACATAGGATGTGACGCTTGTAGTCATGTGACTTGTACTACTGTCTAACTACACAGGCATGTCGCCTACATGCATTGTACCTGTAGGCACGCAACATGTATCGCACATAATCTATCTATCTAAATAGACATATTATATAGGCATCGCACTTGTAGACAAGTCACTTGTATTGCATTACTATTAATCTATCCATCTATCTTACTTTTTATCTACATAGATCTGTCGCCAATAGGCACGTGACTATTGTACTATCTATCTACATAGACATGTCGCATGTACCTACGTGAGTATTGTACTATCTAGTATCTACCTACATAGACTAATCACCTGTAAGCATGCGACTTGTACCTACGACAATCAATCTATATCTACATAGGCACCGTACCTGTAGACACGTCACGTTGGCGCAGAAGAATGGCGCGAACTTGGAGCCGCAGCGCGCGCCCGCGCACTCGTCACACATCTGATCGTCCAAGACGTACGGTTTCACCTGGAAACAATAGTTATTCATTAAATATTAATTAAAATATCTAGGTACTGTATCAGCCCATATACGCCCCACAGCAGGGCACGGGGCACCTCTACAATCGAGAGTACGATGCAGGGGTTAGGCCATATAGTCCACGCTATGGTACACAGACCACGCTGGCCTAGTGTGGGAGTACTTTACATGCCATAGAAATTCTAAAAAAACCGCTATGGTATGATTTCCTTATGTTTTCGTTTATTATAGTGCGTGGTGATTGACTATCAATACACACATGACTCCGAAGTAAGAGTTGTGCCCTGGGATTTGAACCCGCGATCACCGTGAACATGTAGGCAGCCGCGTCTGGTTACCAACAGGCCACTAAAATAAATAGACATTGTATTGTGTAAATATGTATGTATATTCAATTTCAACAGTAATGTATTACCTCTACGCGCTTGTCGATATCGCCGTGTTGCAGTTGCACGAACCGCGCCGAGATCGCCGCGATGTACGACTGCTGGTTCGAGAACGCCACGCGGCCCGCGCCCTGCAACACGCAACGCAACGTGCAACATATCACATACATCAACTCGTGAACCTTGCAACAAGCCACGAAACTTACTAAGAACTAGGCAGGTGTTACTAATTCACTCGTGCTTGACTTAAAGGACCAAAAACGAAATTATTAATTTTGCAAACTCAATTATTTACTTTTTGCTAAAAGCTTACCAGGTTATTGCAGTAAAAAAGGAAAGAACAAAGATGATTTCTTTTTTAAATTCAACTCTTTTAAACCAAAAAGCGAATTATAATATTTGGATATCATTTAAAGTAAATATGTCATACCTTAGGGTATTTGAGCTCGGGGTCCGTATCGATGCCGGCATAACAAACGCCGCCGTACAGCCGGTCCATTATCATCGCCAGCTCGACTGAAATACACATAATTACTACTGTAAACCCCAATATACATTTAGAGCAAACCGACAGAGTCCTATGGATAAAACCTATTTATTACTAAGTAACTTCACGGGACAATCTGAAGATTGCCTGAATAAAAAGACACTCACAAGCCTTCAGCGGGCGCGGCACCCCGCCCACAAATACAGTCTTCCTCGGGTCGAGCGGCATGCTGGCGTCCAGCACGTAGTCGGCATCGGCCAGACGCCACGGCCGGATCTGCACCGGCTTGTCTCTGATCGTGGGTGAGGAGACACAGAGGTACAGCTTGTCGTCGTCCGTGATGCACGCCTCCATCAGGGCGGCTACTGAGCTCTCGTCCTGGAGACAGAAAAAATACACCTTACATTCACATATAAAGTCTCTTGACTAAAATCCAGTCGTAGGTTTTGGAAATCAAAATATAATTAATCAATACACAGCCCTGACCCCACACTAAGATCTATTCTTGTGTCGTGGATATCGAAAACGACGACTTTTCACTCTAACAAACACAGACTCGAAACAAATACTTGAATAAATAAATATAAATAGACATAGAACAGTCGCATATATACTCCGGACATTAAGGAACAAATCTTATCGTGTTTGTTGAAATTTTAGACACTTCGGCCTCACAAACACCCAGACCCAAAATTATCTATGGATCACACAACCATTCTGTTTGCGAGGATCTTAGCGGCCTCTCGTTTCGTTTAGTCACGGAGACTAACATAGGCCTCCGCCATAGATCTCCACATGGATCTGTTGGTAGCATCTAATGACTTCCTGCGACCTTGACCAGGTCATCCGCCCTTTTTTTTTATTGCAATGAATGGCGAGACGAGCCTGCCATTCGCTTGATGGTAAGCGATACGACCGCTCATGGACAGTAGCAAAACCAAACAACACCATGAGTTACAAGGCAATGCTTGGCATTCCACTGCGCTCGCCATCCTGAGACATAAGATGTTAAGTCTCGATATGTCCAGTAGTTACTCTGGCTACAATGTCCTTCACACCGGAACACAATAGTGCATTTACACTGCTGTTTGTTGGAGAAATAGACATTGCGGTGGTACCTACCCAGGCGTCCTCTCACATATATGAGACCTACCACCAGTGCCTTGTAGGCGAGCGTCCGACACTTCGCTTGCCTGTACATCGCCTCTTCTCCAGAATTTTCGGCCGAAACCTTTAGACTCGAGTGTTCATCCATAAAGGTACTTTAAGGATATCTCACCTGAAACAGTAGGAAGGCGTATCCTTTGGGCGGAAAGTAGCTCTTGCTCTCAGCCTTGTGGGGCCAGTCCACCACCAGCGGCCCGAAGCGACGGAATGACGACGTGATCTCATCTGAAAACAACAACATACATAATCATATTTTTTTGTCAATCTATTTATAATTTAGGTAGTCAATCACCACGCACTATAACGGTGAAGGAACACATTGTGAGGAAATTCATCACATTTTACGATACGTCAGCCATTACTACAAATGGGGCTGCCAGAATGACTGAACTTCAAGTTCATTTCTCCAAGAACTCCGGGCCTGGGTCGCAATTATGTTTATTTTTATTGAAAATATATATTTTTCCCTATACAAAAAAGTACGTTTCATCGACATACAAAAATCTTAGCACCGATACCAAGTTTCAAAGTAAAATGGGCATTCTCCTTTACTAATCGGTAGTCATTAGTACAATGAAAGAAGAAAAGACAGTAAAACGCTGCGTTTTGACACAATTATGCTGGCCTACATAGTTTTGAAGGCTGATACTGAATTTCATGACATTTCATGACCCAATGAAAAAAATGCCATTAGCTTCCAACCCTGATCACTAGGTGTCACTGCAGTATGGCAACCAGTTCGTCCTTGCCAGGCATTGTTGTGTGGGCGGTTGCCTGGCAACCACGGCCGACCAGGCCAAGGTGACACGACGCAACCATTATCACTAATATTTTATATTTACAGTTTAATCTATAGTTTTATATTGAAACTAGTAGTCCATAGCGGCTTCACCCAGGGTAAATATTCTTTCACTTTACATCAAAAATTGCCGTCTTTGCAGAATTTTTCATTGAAACTACTATTGGTCATAGCGTTGTTATACCGGGTATATCAAGACTGCTACCTAAAACGAAGCCAGGTGGTAGTATTAGTGACTTCAGACACAAGGCAAGTAAAAATTTCGCAAAAAAAATCGACAACTTTTTTTTTGTAATTTTTTACTTATTGTCGTATTTGGGTGATAAATATATAGTTTACCTAAAATAATGATGTAGACCTCTTTTTAATTTTTAAACACTCAATGGTACGTAAAGGTTTAAATTAAGATTTTCGCAAAAACTAGGTATTTACCACCCAAAAAGATGATTTTTAAAAAATTCTAAAAAAATATCTGTCGCTGTTTTGGTGAAATTTTAATTTGCATCGTGCCTGTAACCACTAAAACTACCAGCTGGCTTCATTTTCTGTCGCAGTCTTGATATACCCGGTATAGCCTAGAGCCTTCCTCGATAAATGGGCTATCCAAGAAAGATGTTTTTACTAGGATCAGTAGTTCCCGAGATCAGCGCTTTCAAAGAAACTCCTCAGCTTTTTAATATAAGTTTAAATTACTTATAATCGTGAATACTCGTGAACGGGTGCTGCTTCTGTGGACTGGTCTGTCCGATTAGCTTACATTGTTACTGATAAATACATTAATGCTTTCACAATTATTCACTGCGTTGGCGAAACAGAGTATACTGATTCTTCGTTATGGGCTACTTCGCTTCACCCAGCTATATTCAATATAACGTAAACATATTTGTATTAAATATTTCTAATACAAATTATTAATGAACTGCTCTGATTTAAACCAACTTGTAACTTTTGTTATAATCACTATATTGTAAACTGGTTTTGAAAAGAGCAACACTAGAGTTTCTTACCCGATCTTCTCTAGAGAACCGCTTTCCAAACCGGGTGGTAGATCAAAAAATGACAATCTAAATGATGAGTGAGGGACCAAAAGGCGGAACGTGAGTGTGTTGGTAGCACCTCTGCCTACTCCTGGGAAAAAGGCGTGAGCTTACGCCACGCTGCGTGGCAAATTATATTGGATAAATTGCAGTGTTTGCATCGATCGATATTCCCCACCTCACGACGCAAGGTTCCAGGTGGAACCAATTATGAGCAAAAAGAAACCTTGTTCTAAGTTAAACCCGCAATGACCAAGCAGTGCACCTGATTGGTACGGGAGCTAGCAACGTCTGGAAAACAAGCATTTCAGGTAGGCCAGTTTTTAGATATGCTATCTCTCTCACTCTCCCGGACGTCATACAGGCTATCTGGCTGGCGGTAGTGGTTGCGTTCGTCAGTGCGCAGCCTACCTATACAGGTAAAATATCGAATTTTAAAATCATTTTAAGAAGCTTTTTTCCTTTATTATTATTTTTATTGAACTTTTTGCAACATGAATCTATTATTGCCAGATATTTCTATTGTTGTTTAAACTCTGCCAGACGCTAATTTTGAATTAAAAAAATATTATTTTTCAAAGTATTTCAGTATGGCTGTAATTTTTATATGATGTTATTTAAGTATCTAAAAACCTAAATTTAATTTGCCAGACATTAATTCGATTGTTAAACCTTCAGCCAGACCGACCTAAAAGTGAAAAGTGATGTGGTATCATTGTGCTTGATCTAGGAATAGTTGTCGAATAAATTACATATAACTAATTAAAAACTATTGAATTAATGTGTGGATTAATATAGTATCAAAATAACTATTTATCGTTGTACAAAATAAGATAATAATCAATCTCAAGGATGAAAATAACCAAAAATTATATTTTTCAATCCATAATTTTATCACAAAAAAAACGGAGGCATCTTGATAATTATCATCATCATCATCATTTTCAGCACTGTTGTCATTTTTATTGTCATCGTCGTCTTTTGAAATGTCATCGTCTTGTAATAAGTTATTATCTGTAAAAGAATGAAACATTTTATAATCTATCGGCAAATAAATTTATTAGTATTTTATTTTTAATTTTTACCTTTAATGATAATGTCGGCAACTAATGATGGCAATTGCTCTCCAACAAACCAGATAAAATCATATTTATGGTCCAGCCGGAAACTTGAGGTGATAGAGATGTTGGTTGTTGTAAATGATCATTTCTCCAAAACTTTGTAACGTAACGAACTCGTAGTAAATGCTGATAAAATTCAGCTTTGCATGGTGGTAGGCTTGATGGATCAAAATTACGATTTTGTTTTTTCAAAATTATCATCTGATTTTGTAGACCGATATGTGTTTGAAAACAGATGACACCGAACTTCATTGACGTTCCATGAATCCCGAGCTCCGTAAATATGACAAATTAACTTTTCTAAGATCTTAAATGTCTCATCCAGCAATTCTTCATCATCTGTTATAATATTTTGACAGGCTAATTGATACTCTTCTGATTGCTCTAACAGTTTAAAGATCGAAGTTTGCCTTTCCGGAAAAAACCTGGTGTGTAGTCGCATCCAGTGAGTGCATAAAAGCACGGTAGAGCTTTCGATAAAGAATTCTCTAGAATTTCGTGTACTTGATGACGCTTATAAATCGCTCATAATTCCCCACGCCCAAATTTACCCAGATTTTAGTGATGCATTCAAATGCTCCATGTTACCAAGAAGTATTATTAAAATATCTGTGTCTGAGCAGCGTATCACAACTTCGCCATCGACATTTATTTGACAAATGTGATATATTATTATTTGAGAATCGGCTTCTTCTTGTTCTTCGCAAGACAGTACATCTTCAACAGTTTTAATAACCTTATTACTTTCAACCCGGTATGAAAAGCACTTGTTAATTGCATTAGAAGTGTCAATTTCTTGGATATTAACTTCTGTATGTGAATTCTGAGACGTATTATCTGGCAGGGTTTCGCTAACTGCAGTATTTGATAACGAAGTTGAACTAGATGTGCTGGGAAGATCTACTGTTGACGAGAAATTAATTTCAGATAAATTACGATATTTTGTCATAAGAGCTGTAAAACTGCTGTAACAATTTCTGTGATATCCATCAGTGTCATTAACTTGCTCCGGTAACTGTACACTATTATACCGGGTATATCAAGACTGCGACCGAAAACGAAGCCAGGTTGTAGTTTTAGTGGCTCCCAACACGATGCAAATAAAAATTTCGCCAAAACAGTGATAGATATTTTTTTATATATATTTTTTAAAATCATCGTGTTTTGGTGGAAAATACCTATTTTTTGCGAAAATACTAATTTAAACCCTTATGTACCATTGCGTGTTTAAAAATAAAGAGGTCTACATCTTTATTTTAGGTTATCTTTATGTTTTTATCACCCAAATACGACGATTAGTAAAAAATTACAAAAAAAAGTTGACGATTATTTTTGCGAAATTTTTACTTGCATTGTGTCTGAAGTCACTAATACTACCACCTGGCTTCGTTTTCGGTCGCGGTCTTGATATACCCTGTATTTCAGTTTAAAATTTACACGTATTTGCAGAACTTCTTTACACTTTTTTAATGTATCTTCAACAAAAGTTATTATTTTTCCATTTCTGTCTTTACAAAAACCACATTTTAATTTTTCGCTAGCCATTGTAATACAATTTTGTTATACACATTAAAAATAACACGTGATTGTCTGTACTCTTTCAACATGCCCAATCACTTTTCACTTTTAGATCGGTCTGGCTGAAGGTATAACAATCGAATTATTGTCTGGCAAATTAAATTTAGGTTTTTAGATACTTAAATAACATCATATAAAAATTACAGCCATATTGAAATACTTTGAAAAATAATATTTTTTTAATTCAAAATTAGCGTCTGGCAGAGTTTAAACAACAATAGAAATATCTGGCAATAATAGATTCATGTTGCAAAAAGTTCAATAAAAATAATAATAAAGGAAAAAAGCTTCTTAAAATGATTTTAAAATTCGATATTTTACCTGTATAGGTAGGCTGCGTACTGACGAACGCAACCACTACCGCCAGCCAGATAGCCTGTATGACGTCCGGGAGAGTGAGAGAGATAGCATATCTAAAAACTGGCCTACCTGAAATTCTCTCTCAAAAACGTTGCTACCTCTTAGACTAGATGGAAGGTGGCCATAATTGAAACTGTGGTCACCAATGGAGTTATTGTCCTTTTAAGATGCTGTCATTACCTGTCATCGGTCCTTGATAAGTATATTAAATAAATACACCCAAAATTCACATACATAGTCCTGAACCAACATTAAGATCAATTAAGTCTTGTCGTATCAGAAACTACGAAAGACTAGTCACAAAAACCCAGACCCGAGACAAAAATTTGTTGGATCCACAATCATTTGTTTCGGTGCGGGGATCGAACTAGCAAGCTCTTGTTTCACAACCGGCACCTAACCAACCAACCACGGAGGTTGTTTTCGTGTGAAAAATTTCAAATTAATCCAATGTGTTGAAGTGCTCGAAAATCGACTTCCAAGATTACATATATACTGCAGGCGAAGCTGATAAAAGCGTGTTAAAATGGTTTCAGTTTTGGATGTTGTGAGAACAGATATATTTTCATACCACTAGGCCAGCGTGGTTTTTTTTTTTTTTTTTTTATTGCTATGAATGACGAGACGAGCCTGCCATTCGCCTGATGGAAAGCGATACGACCGCTCATTGACAGTAGCAAAACCAAACAACACCATGAGTTACAAGGCATTGCTTGGCATTCCACTGCGCTCGCCATCCTGAGACATAAGATGTTAAGTCTCGATATGTCCAGTAGTTACTCTGGCTACAATGTCCTTCAAACCGGAACACAACAGTGCATTTACACTGCTGTTTGGCGGGAGAAATAGACATTGCGGTGGTACCTACCCAGGCGGCCTCTCACATATGAGAGACCTACCACCAGTGGTGGACTATATGGCCTAACTCCTCTCAATCGTACTCTCGATTTTAGAGGAGGCCCGTGCCCCGCAGTGGGAATAGCTCCGTTAGGATCAAAATCAAACGAAGATTGTTAAAATGACCTTCAGTTTAATTATTTCCATTTATTAAGTCTTTACGTCGTTCGTCGTTCACGTCTTCCATCATCTTCCAAACTGTTCTCTCTTATTCCGTCCTTTCATCCTACATCTTAATCATTCATCAGAGGATGAACTCTTTTACTCTTTAGTACTTCTATTCGTTATCTCTTTCACATAACACGTTCCATATCAGTCATTCATCTATCATTTCATTCTACTCATCTATCATCATAAAATTCAAATCCTACATCTACATATGGGCTGATACAGATGCATGAACAAAAGACTGTCCCGCCCTCACACCCGCCACTGCAACTCCTGTGTCGCAGGATCAACAGTGGCACGCATTTTAATGACACTGAGCATTGAAGCTCAGCGAGTCTCCGGGAATGTCTAACTTGTCTTTAACCCGCAACGAAATCAATCAAAAAGTTAAATTAATAGGAGGAGTTGGAAATAAATTATTGTCCACTTCCTTCCCTAATAAAGCGGGTGACAAAACAATGAACTAAAGAGGTAAATAACCTCGCATAAAGACATTTACAGCCAGATAAGCCAGCTGATGAATTGAATTGATGAATGAAATCCATGCCATGAACAAAAGACAAATCTTTCTTGAAATAAACTAATTCGTAATCAACTAACACCCACACACCCGGCATCAAACCCACACCCCGCGGCTCGCGTCCCAGTCGGCGGGGTGCAATCGATCCGCAGCGCAGATGGCTTGACCCAGTTGAGGCGGGGCCGACGAATGATGACAAAATTGACACGTCAGACATACAGGCGAGGAAAAACTGTACCATCATTCATTTAGACGAAAATTGTTATTAAAATGTTCAAATATAGCCATCCATTAAAAAGGCTAAAAAAACTTCGATATCGGTGAAAAAAAAGTATATATTATAACGTTTTATTAGCAATATTCACGCTCCTTAATGTTCCAGCTCAATAAAAATATGGAATTAAAAAAAATGCACAAATAAGCCAAAAAATGCAATAAATGAAAATGAGAGAGCATGAACGACAAACCTATTACAAATATTACTTTTTTTTTGTACTGAATGTCTTATCTAGTGTATCTCTTAACATTGATATCGATGCAATGCAACTAAAAATATCGCAAAAAAAAAAAGAATATACTTTTTACTTGGGTATATGGATATTTATATTTGGGTAATAAATACATAGTTTGTCTAAAATAATACTGTACACCTTTTTATTTTTAGACTACAGTTTCTTAACCATTCTCTAGTGAAAACCGTTTTGCGAACCGAACTGAAATTATTTTCATTTTAAACAGGTTCCCTTATTACACCCACACCTAGTAACTAGTATTATTTAACTTTAAATATTATTTATGTACACTGCCCTCTTTATCCTTCTGTTTTATCCATCCCATGATTGTCTGTAACAGATTGTGGGTCATGGATTGTGACTCTTCCACTCATTCTTTGCGCTACGGCGGAAGGACCCAGGACAGGAAGGAGGAAAAACGTGACTAAAACCATTCCTTGACAGTGCAGCAAAAAGATTATCAAACCTTTTGGTTTGGGCCGAAATGGTTTGGACCTGTGGCTTCGTAATCCAGCACGCGTGGTTCTATTGTGTGCTATAACGACTGAAGTAAAACTGACCTTCATCGATGTCGGGCGGCAGTCCCCCGACGAACACTTTCCTGCTGAATCTCTCGCCGTGCTCCGAGCCAGCCGAAACGGGCGACGACCGCGCCGGCGACCCTAGCGCGCTCACACACATCGACAGACCTGAAGACAAGACTCCAGAGTTAGATAGTACACCCAACAGACACTTACATACTCCTGACCCACACTAAGATCGAGTCTTGTGTCGTGTAACCTAAACCATAATAACAGAAGCTATATTATGAAACATAGATCGTTGCCAATATGTTGTAATTAGTCAGTGCTGATCAAAAACTACGAGAGACTTTTCGGTCTCACAAACACCCAGACCCGAAACAAATACCTGTAGTTCACACAAATATTTGTTTCGGTGCGGGGATCGAACCCGCGGCCTCTCGTTTCACAGCTGACGTCTAAACAACTGCGCCACGGAGGCTGTCAATGTCATATACATAATCTTACCATTGAGGTAGGCTGGTCGTAACTAGATGATGCGCACATCAGCCTCATAAGGTGCCACTTTACTAGTGGTAGGTCTCTCAAATGTGAGAGGCCGCCTGGGTATGTACCAACTACCACAGCAATGTCTATTTCTCCCGCCAAACTTCAGTGTAAATGCACTGTTGTGTTCCGGTTCGAAGGACATTATACCCAGAATAACTACTGGACATAATGAGGCTTAACACATGTCTCAGGATGGCGAGCGCAGTGGAATACCGAGCATTGCTTTGTAATTCATGGTGTTTGGTGTTGCTACTTGCCATGAGCGGCCATATCGCTTACCATCAGCATCACGAGGTGTCCACTAAAGACAGACATCCTCCAACGTCTTCTACAGCTGTTGGGAACAGACCCATGTCACACCAGGCCAAATCTTGACCGATATTATTATTAATCAATTATTATTCAAAATTATTTATGAACTGCTCTGAATTCAACTGCGCTGCGACTCCTGTACATCACTGTATTGTAAACTGGTTTTGAAAAGAGCAACGCTAGAGTTTCCTGCTCTTTCTTCTCTGGAGAAAACAGCCTTGTAAACCGAGTGGTAGTGGAAAAAAGTGAATGAATCTAAATAATGTATGACATTTCGTAGGTTCAATAAATATTTTCTTTCATTAATCGTGATCTTCATAAATCCATTGCTGACTAAAGCGAATTATATCCCAATGATCTTAAATACAGCTTCTGTGGCTGACTGGTTCGACGCCGCCATTGTTATTTTATAATTTAGTTGTCCAGTTGTATTCCTATTCACCCTGTTTGAGGGCCAACGAAATGTCTCACCGGCTGCACTAAGGCGGGAGACCACATCCTGCGCCTGGTCCGAGGGCACCGAGGGTGAGCCGGCGCCCACAGCACCCGTCGCCACCGCCACGGACGCCTCCTCCACTCCGGGGAAGAATGGAGACTTGCCTGCAACAATACATGTGTTCTTTACCCAATAGTCACAACAGGTCGAGGGGGAAGCGCTTTAAGCCGTCCTATTAATACCTGGGGGGATGTCGGGGTCTTCGGTCTTCCAGCCGGGTGCGAGGGGACAACTATCTACACCACGCTGATGCTATTACTGGTGGTAGGTCTCTCATATGTGAGAGGCCGCCTGGGTAGGTACCACCGCAATGTCTATTTCTCCAACAAACAGCAGTGTAAATGCGCTGTTGTGTTCCGGTTTGAAGGACATTGTAGCCAGAGTAACTACTGGACATATTGAGACTTAACATCTTATGTCTCAGGATGGCGAGCGCAGTGGAATTCCAAGCATTGCCTTGTAATTCATGGTGTTGTTTGGTTTCGCTACTGTCCATGAGCGGTCGTGTCGCTTACCATCAGGCGAATGGCATGCTCGTCTCGCCATTCATTGCAATAAAAAAAAAATGCTATGGCCAGGCTGGGTCCTTAGATCTAAGATATTTTGCTGGCATACCGACTAAATCTTTTTGATGGCCCTCACGCGCATAACGGGGGATAGGCGATGTGAAAGGGCGAGTAGCTTGCCGCTCGGTACCATACAACATAGCCTAACCCACCTTGTCTTGAATCATCGCAAACAACGACACCTAGCCGCTAAAACAGCAGTATAGACTTATACTGCCATGAAAGATCACGTAAAAATCCGAACAGCAGGGGCAAAAAGTAAATTAAATATAATTCATACACTCAAGTCACATACATAGTCCTGACCCCACACTAAGATGTTGTCGTGTGTCGTATAAGAAACTACGAGAGAATTTTCGGTCTCACAAACACCTATTAATCTAGTCTATTACACTTAAATATAAATCATGAAACATTTAACACCCAAATTAGAAAGAAAAAGTATTCTGTTGCCACAACCCGATATGGCGATAGGCTCGCCCCCTATCACATGGGGCGAAAAATACAAGGCGAAACATGGGAATCTTGCATGCAATTTGCCTACCCCTTCAAAGGCGTGGTTTATTTATGTATGTATTGCCACAATTAAACACATCTTAAAAAATTATCTTATTGTTATCTATTTACACTGATCCCTTTATTCATAGACAGTTTTAAAACCTATTTTTGCTATCGAATGTTTTGTCTTCTTCGCTCAAACTGAATTCAAAATTCGTTCGAAAGAGACAAATCATTCGAAAACTAAAATAGATTTTAAAACTGTATGAATAAGGCCATTATTGTCTACGACACAAAACACTATAAAGTATTAATCGTTACAAATGACCGCCACCCTCACACCTTTAAAAACCCCAATTTACCCTGACCTAGAACTCAAACCCCGTACTCCATAGAGCCATTATTTTCCCCCTCCCCCCAGGCCGGCATAACAAACGCAACATGAGGCAACACATTAGTCAGTTAGTATTTCGGGTGTTGGACATCATCCAAATCCGTGGCCGTTTTTCAAGAGTCATTGACTCCGCGGTACCGCGATATTTACTCCAGAAAATAAACAGTATGGTTACGTATCATGTGATAGTGTTAGGAACGTGTCAGGCAAATAAACATTTATGCATTTCCGCACCGTTAAGGAACCGTACCTTGTAAGAATTTCTATGGTATGTAAAGTCCGTTGACCCGCACTAGGCCAGCGTGGTGGATATATGGCCTAACCACTCTCAAACGTACCCTCGATTGTAGGAGGCTCGTGCCCTGCAGTGGGACGTATATGGGCTAATACAATAAAACATTATAGAAGAACTATCGGCAAATTATCGCCCACCGTTGAGCATGGAGTTCCTCTATAACCGACATTACCATTGAGACGGCTTAGTGGCCTAGTGCAAGGCGGACTACACATCGAAATCTTTATTTTTGCTGTGAAAGGCGAGACGAGCATTCGCCAGATGGATGAAACGACCGCTCATGGACAGTAGCAAAACCAAATACCATGAATTACATAGCAATGCCACTGGCGCTCGCCATCGTGAGACATAATTTGTTAGGTCTCATTATGTCCAGTAGTTACTCTGGCTTCAATGTACTTCAAACCGGAACACAACAGTGCATTTACACTGCTGTTTGTTGGAGAAATAGACATTGCGGTGGTACCCAGACGGCCTCTCACATATGAGAGACCTACCACCAGTAGAACATCTCTATGGTATGCAAGTTTCCTCACGATGTTTTCGTTTTAAGTGTGGTGATTGACTATCAATTTAATCCGAAGTCGTGTATTGACGAAATAAAACAATAAAAAACGTGTTCCTTTAAACAATTGAATACAATGAGTAGCCAACCTTGCGGCCAAACTGTGCAATTGGCGTTACAAAGACATCAATTTTCTCCTATACAGTCAGATAGGGCTCGGATCTAGGTCACAGAGCATTCAGGCCCGGCCTAGATCTAGGACAATCTGTTACGGGGCTACCGCGAAAACTAGACCGAGAAAGTCTAGATCTTTTTAAGTGACTGCAGTACTGATGCTCGCAAGATAGTTATCTTTTGCCAGACGACACAATTTTGGCGGCCTGGCTCGTTCATAGGCTAAATCCGAAATGAAACCTTGCATATGATGACTTTTTTATTGCAATGAATAGCGAGCATACCATTCGCCTGATGGTAAACGATACGACCGCTAATGGACAATAGAAAACCAAACAGCACCATGAATTACAAAGCATTGTTGGTATTCCACTGCGCTCGCCATCCTGAGACATAAGAAGTTAAGTCTCAATATGTCTAGTAGTTAATACTCACAATTACTTACATTTTTTGTTATTTATACCGGGTATATCAAGACTGCGACCGAAAACGAAGCCAGGTGGTAGTTTTAGTGGTTACATATTCAACTACAAATTTCGCAAAAAAGCGACAAGTTTTTTTTTGCAATTTTTTAAATTAAAATGTGTTTGGGCGACATATACCTAGTTTTTGCGAAAATGGTAATTTAAACCCTTGCATACCATTAGGTCTTCAAAAATAAAAAGGCGTACATTATTATTTTAGGAAAACTATGTATTTAATATTTATCATCCAAATACATGTAAAAATTACAAAAAAAATTGTCGATTTTTTCCGAACTTTATAGTTGCATTGTTTCTGAAGTCACTAATACCACCTGGCTTTGTCTTCGGTCGCAGTATTGATATACCCTGTATAGGGTTAATACAAGTTTGATTCCCGGAGCCTCGGTTCGCTTCGATGCTCGGTGTGTGCAATGCTGTTGATCCTTCCACACGAGTTGAAAGCGGGGGTGAGGGCGGGACAGTTTGGAGACATATAGACGGTTTTACGGTGTATTGTACGCAGACGAAGTCCGCCAGACAGTGTGAAAAGTGTCTATAAAACCAAATAGAGGATTTTAGACGTATCGGTAAAGTTTGGGGTATAGCGAGCGCAGAAAAAACAAATACTATTAAAAATATATTACATAAATAAAAAAATTAACACACCCATTAGTTGCATACATAGTCCTGACCCCACACTAAGATCAGAAGTGCGTCGGTTTTTCGCGCCCGGTCAACTCTACCGCTTGTATAAAGCGCAGGTTCGGCCGGGTATGGAATACTGTTCGCACCTCTGGGATGGATCCGCCCAGTACTTGCTCGATGCCTTGGATGGATTGCAGCGGCGGGCCATCCGCATTGTGAATGATGCAGACATTACGGGCAACTTAGAGTCGCTACAGTTACGGAGGGATGTCGCCTCTCTAAGCGTGTTCTACCGTCTGTATCATGGCGAATGCTCTGAGGAATTGTTCAATTTAATCCCCTCCTCTCCTTTCCTTAACAGAACCACGCGTGCTGGCTTGCGGAGCCATAGCTTGACTGTTCAATCCATTTCGGCGCGAACCAAAAGGTTCTCTAATTCTTTTTTCTGCCGTACAGTCAAGCTGTGCAACGGTTTGCCATCGCACGTGTTCCCTCCTTCCTATAATCCTGGGTCCTTCCGCCGTAGCGTGAAGAGGCATCTCAGCGGGCCGGCATGATTGTGTCGAATGGTATGAGACTACCGTCTGATACCATTCGATACTCTATCTGGACGGCATTAGCACTTACCATCAGGTGCAATGCAGTCACTATGCCGTGCCAGTTTAAAAAAAAAAAAAAAGTCTTTTCGTAGGTATCAGAAACAACGAGAGACTTTTCGGGCTCACAAACACACGGGACCACACAAATGATCCCGCCTGATGGTAAGCGGTCACCACTCATGGACCTTCGCAATACCAGGGGCCAGCACAACCAGCTGCCTCCTACATGACATCGCATAGAATACTAAAATAATATTCAAATTTCGAATAGAAATTAATTCAGGTATTAAAACTATTTCGAAAACTATTGCCAGCGTGGTGGACTATATGCCCTAACCACTCAATCGTACTCTCGATTGTAGAGGAGGCCCGTGCCCTGCAGTGGGACATATATGGGCTGATACAATAAAATACAATTAAAACTATTTAAACATCGCTCATTAATTTACAATTAAGATGAAACCCCTTATTGACAGCCTCCGTGGCGCAGTTGGTTAGACGCCGGCTGTGAAACAAGGCCGCGGGTTTGATCCTCGCAAATATTTGTGAGAAACACAGGTATTTGTTTCGGGTCTGGGTGTTTGTGAGACCGAAAAGACTCTCGTAGTTCCTGATACACGACACAAGACTCGATCTTAGTGTGGGATCAGGACTATGTGACTGTTGGGTGTATTTATTTATTTTATTTATTAACAGCGGAATCTAGTGTTAATATTCCTTCATTATTACAACCTCCATTTAACATAATTAATCCCTCATTTATACACCCCATCCCTCATAAAAAATTACTCGATCCAACCACATCCGCTATACCGGCTTATCTTCAACCCGCCGTGAAATTGAGGCCAGGGCCCACCAGATTCAGGGCACAATGACCCGGCTGCGTGACCCCGGGTGAGGTCAACCGGGTCACATTATAAGCGAATCGATCGGAAACAAAAGACATGACAATAATGTACCCCACACAAGTGCGTTTGCGCAAACGCGAGTTTGCAACAGTCTCGAATCGAAAATTGGTACGCAGCTTGCGCAGTTATTTGCCCTCACACATTCATTATACTGGAGCAAACGCAGTCTTGCACAGTTATATCGTAACGTGTGACGGCCATTGGATTGCCCAAAAATCACATAGTCCAGACCTAAGTTACAGGTCTTGTTTCAAACTACAATACTTAGTCTTACAGACCTGAAACAAATACATCAAACATTTGTCTCGGTGCGGGGTCGTAGAGGCCTCTCGTCTCACATGCGTCGAACCAGGCAGCCACGGAGACTGTCAAAGGCTCTGTAGACGACAAACTGACCTTCGGAGTCATGTGTGTATTGATAATTAACACGTATAAAGAAAAACATGAAGAAACCCGCGTGCAATAGAGATTTACAAGAACTTCTTTATAAAGTCCGTCTGCACTAGGCCAGCGTGGCGGACTATATGGTCTAACCACTCTCAATCGAACTCTCGATTGTAGAGGAGGCCCGTGCCCTGCAGTGGGACGTATTAAAATGTACATTATTATAAAATATTAAATAAGGTTATCTAAACAAGGTTGCATAACCCGTGACAATTTTTTGTGAAATAAAAACCTACGAGGTCGTTAGCCATGCAAATCAATTCACCTGTTTATCCAAGTGGCATTAGTCCACAAAGCAGATAATAGAGTGCGCTGTTACGAAATTGTAGACGATAAAAAATAATTTAAAATAATTTATATTATTCATTTAGATCTGATAATATGTAATATAGGAAAAAAGTATGAATAAACCTCTATTTCTTTGAGTGACAAAAGATACAGTAATTTTTCTGTTAAATAAAAATATTAAAAACATTTTTCAAGCATAATCGCAAATATTTTGTAGGGTTTTCCCTATAATAATTATGTATAGTTTATTTTTTAATTACAGTTGAAAATTCTGAAACGTTGATAGCACGGTCATAGTACGCAACTTTGAGGTGGGCAGACGCATTTGCAAGTATGTCCACACTGAGAATCGAACTTAAGACGTCGCAGTTTGCAATACACGTACTTAAACTAAACCTACGCGGGGACAATATGAAAAAACGGTTGCTAATTGACAAATCTAATCATTCAATCTATAAAACTGACAACCTAATAAACGAAAGGCCGGCATAAAAATTGCGGCCATCGAGAGTCGACCTCGAATCTCATCGGTCAATATTTGTATATTCAACATTTGTAAATCGTATTACTAAAAAATAAATGCATTAAGGAACAAAAATATACTCACTTTTTCTATACGGAAACCTCGGACCTCGGATGAACGGCGTTACCAAAGGGATAGTGTGCACCGACATAATAAAACTGGATTACTTTTGAACAATTAACCGGAATATTTTAATTTCCAATAGATTTGTTTTCAAAACGCCTGATCCCCGACGCGACGCACTACGTGAATGCGAAAAATATACAAGTGACGATCGATTTCTAAATTCGAAATATATTTTTAAAATCTATGAGGCCATGAAATGGTTAATGACCTAAAAAGGTTACGATTTAAAACTATAATATAAAACTAACTTTATATTATTAAAAATACTAAAAATATGAACTGTAGTTGGGAAGAAACCTTATAATATTTTATCGTGTCTCTATTGCTCAAAAAATCATATATTATATTTTTTATCATTAAATTTGAATACACGTTAGGTGCACAGAAAAGCACATAATAATTTTCATTCGGAAGTAAAGTACTTTTCATACAGAAAACGGCTGTTTTCGAGGAATAGAAAAATTACTATTAATTCTTCTGAATAAAAAACGGTTAGTCGTAATAAAAACGTGGCCTATTTACATAAATTGCAACTCGATGTTTCTACATTGTTTATTACGTAAATAGAAATTTAAGGTACCTACTAATGTAAAACGAATATCTGATATATGATTCTTATTTTGTTAAAATCTCCTTTCCAAACACATGAACGAAAGCTTGTTGAATTAACTCCATTTAAATCTATTAGTAATTTATAATAATGGTATTTCTTTTTATTGCGTTGAATGGCGAGACGAGCATGCCATTCGCCTGATGATAAGCGATACGACCGCTAATGGACAGTAGACAGACCAAACAACACCATGAATTACAAAGCATTGCTTGGCATTCCACTGCACTCGTCATTTTTAGACAAAATATGTCTCATTATGTCCAGTAGTTAGGTACTCTGACTACAATGTCCTTCAAACCGGAACACAGCAGTGCATTTACACTGCTGTTGGAGAAATATACATTGCGGTGGTACCTAGACCTACCTAGGCGGCCTCTCACATATGAGAGACCTACCACCAGTAAATTAATTAGTATTATTTAGTTTTCATTCTTTATTTTTAATACAATCTCATGGTTGACTGTAAAAGATTGCTTTGAGCAATAAGACCGCCATTTGCACTTTTTTTAGTTCTGCATATGATATAGTTTTTATTAGACACACATTACGCTAGCATATCTGCCTACCTCTCAGTGCGAGGCGTGAAGTTATAATGAATTATGTTGCATCATCCTTTGGCGCTGATACTTCAGTGGCGCAACTCGACATTGAACCACCAGCCAAAAACTAACTATTGATCATCCAAAATTTATTGGTGTGTGGCGAAATTTGGAACTACGCATACAATTGAAAAAATATCTATTTAACGCATTGTTTGAGATTACTTTTCATGATATAGACAAGAACATTTATACTTGTCATCTGCTAGTATTAAAAAATAATTCATTGGTAGGTCTCTCCTATGTGAGAGGCCGCCTGGGTAGGTACCACCGCAATGTCTATTTCTCCAACAACAGCAGTGTAAATGCACTGTTGTGTACCGGTTTGAAGGACATTGTAGCCAGAGTAACTACTGGACTTAATGAGACTTCACATCTTCACATCTTCTCAGGATGGCGAGCGCAGTGGAATGGCAAGCATTGTTTTGTAATTCATGGTGTTTGGTTTTGCTACTGTCCATGAGCGGTCGTATCGCTTACCATCAGGCGAATGGCATGCCCGTTTCATTCATTACAATAAAAAAAACAAATGAAAATATTGAATCTGTAAAATGTTACACATTATAATGACATTTGGATTGAGTAACGTTTTACGTCGACCCGGTTCAAGGCAGTTTTCAAAAAGAATGGACAATAAACACGACTTTGAAACGTAAAGTTTTTTAGCAAAGTCTGTAATGGCATAATTTCATTTATTCTTGCAGTAGAGTTTAGCTTCTGACGTCTCGTATCGATTTTTCTGTGACCTAGAATACGTGTGACGTCAGCGCAACTGCAGTAATGTTTTGTTGGGACTAATGTATGCGGATTCTATAGAATAGAAACCAAAATAAATAAATAATTAATAAATAAATACACCCAACAGTCACATACATAGTCCTGACCCCACACTAAGATCGAGTCTTGTGTCGTGGGTATCAGAAGCTACGAGAATCTTTTCGGTCTCACAAACACTCAGACCCGGAACAAATACCTGCGGAACACACAAATATTTGTTTCGGTGCGGGGATCGAACCCGCGGCCTCACATTTCACAGCCGGCGTCTAACCAACTGCGCCACGGAGGCTGTCAAAGTAAGTAACAATATGCATTTTTACTTATTTTATTAATCTCTTTATAAAGCAAACATTCTAACAAATGTAGCATGCTGACCTAAGGATTTTCGGACGGTGGGATTATTACCAACAGACCTTAATTCAATAATTCTCGCGACATAGATACAGTTACGCGTAACACGGCACCCCGTAATTGGCCGTTTCCTGTCAAATATAGCACAATTTTACATAACACATGAGTTCTAATAAAATTAAAGTTTAGACCGGGGTAAGAGAAATATAATATATACACTAGCTTCTGCCCGCAAACTTCGTTTGCGTGGTGAACTTTATTTGAAATCTCCCATCCCGTCCCGTCCCGTTATATCCCGCCCACCCCGTCTCATTCTCACTAATGGAATGGAATCCAGTCCCATCCCATCCTTTTGAGTATAAAAAGTAGTAAATATATCGGAATTCCTTCTTCAACCCACGGGAACACTAAAAAGTATCCTATGTTATTTCTAATACCTCCAAGAATATGTGTACAAAGTTTCATGAGAATAGGTTCAGTAGGTTTCGCGTGAAAGCGTAACAAACAAACGGACATTCACATTTATAATATTATATGGATACATACACTCACGCCTTTATCCCAGAAGGCAGAGGCGCCACCAGGCCACCCACATTTCGGCTTGTATGTTCCGTCCTACAATGTGATAGGAGGCGAACCTATCGCCATATCGGGCACAAATTCCTGATACCGGGCTGATAATGAATAGAAAAACCCAATATCACTAGCCGACCTGGGATACCTGGGAACTCGAGTCCTCAGCTTTGTAGTAGCGTAGCGTAGTACAAGTACGCCACCGAGGCAGTTAAAATACCTCATATTACAAGTTACTTCAATACTGTTTGACAGAAATGTTTTATTTTAATGGTACTTATGTTGTATTCAAAAATAATACAAGAAATCGACCGTAATCAAATAGCCTATCTACAATCAATTTCCATACAAAAAAAATCCTAGACATTTCACACAAAGTCTAACTGTACACACAGCTGCAGCGTCAACGCGTAATGTCATACCGGCGAGGTCGCCAGTAATAACTCGCTTCCTCCACAACCATTACACATTAACCGACTTCCTAAAGGGGAGTTGTGTTTCACAACTGAACGTCAAGGTGAATTTTACTTACACATCTATCATCTATTGCGCGTGGCGAAATTTGAACATACATCCATACATACATGCATACATACATACATACATACACACATACATACATACAAACATTCATACATACATTCATACATACATACATACATACATACATACATACATACATACATACATACATACATACACACATAAACTCAAGCCCTTTTCCCAGAAGGGGTAGACAGAGGTGCTACCAGAACACCCACATTTCTTGTATGTTCCGTCCCACGTTGGGATGGGCGAGCCTATCGCCATATCGGGCACAAATTACTATCCCCGGGCTGATAACGAATAGAAAAATACAGTATCACTTTACCCGACCCGGGATTCGAGCCCGAGACCTCAACTTTGTAATCGTACAAGTCAAATTGATAACCACCTTTTGTGAAATCGGTTAAAAATGCGTATAAAAGTATGTGTAAAAGTAAAGATTTTGCTATAACGATTGGCTGTGCGCATGCGTAGAATCCACGTGTGAGGTCAACGCCCTAGTTTGAAAGGGCTCAGTAACTCATCAAAATTAGGTATACAGGACTCAAAGTATCCTGGGTTTTTGATATCTGACCAATATTGTAATAAAACAATTTTTTACGGATTTTATCGCGATTTGGTTTAATTTTTACATTTTTAAATTATCTATTTAATTTAATAATTGAAAATTAAGGGTAGTTAAATTGTAATAGTCACTGAGCGGATGATGACCTCAGTCCGCCCCGTGACCACGAAAGCTGTAAAGCAATCGAACGTCGGGAAGTTAAAAAATGTAAAAATCAAACCAAATCGCGATAAAATCCGTATAAAATAGTTTTATTTCAATGTGTAACATTGGCGTAAATCTAAGAAACCATTATGAAAATTTTAAGCTTTTCTTTAATTTTCCTTTGGTAGACACGTCAAATCGATGTCGTTGTTTTGAAGTCGGTTCAAATGAACGCAAAATCTTCATCTTTCCGGCTACGTAATCTATGAATCCTTTCATTACCGTTACGTACAGTTTGAAATGATAATCTCCTTTTCGAAGCCTATTATCGCACGCTTAATAATAGACTAACCAAATTATAAAAAGCGGTTTGTTGGGTTGTGACTGCCTCGGTGGCGTAGTTGTATTACGGTACGGTTACAGAGCTGAGGTCTCGGGTTCGAATCCCAGGTCGGGCAAAGTGATATTGGATTTTTCTATTCAATATCAGCCCGGAGTCAAGAATTTGTGCCCGATATGGCGATGGGCTCGCCCCCTATCACATCGTGGGACAGAACATGCAAGGCGAAATGTGGGTGTCCTGGTGGCGCCTCTGCCTACCCCTTCGGGGATAAAGGCGTGAGTTTATGTATGTATGTATGTTTGTTGGGTAATCGCAAAAACATTTTGCCATTCACAACTTGTCTGACTTTATTACTGACACCTCAATTAAAATAGCGTAATAATAATAAATTCCGGATTATAATATCGTAAAGGTTCTGGGATTGGTAGTTAGATAGCGTTGTAATAAATCTATTTGTTTGCTCATCTCACTTCCGGCTTAAACCGTAATTGGTCAGTCTATTATTAAGCATGCGTTATGTCGGTTAAATAATTCTGTCATTGTTTTAAATTACGTACTGGCATACACTTTGAGACAAGGTGGTCAGAGGACCTGGTAAAGGTCGCGGGACGTCGCTGGATGCGGGGCCTCCAACAGGTCACTGTGGAAATCATTGGCAGAGGCCTATGTTCAGCAGTGGACTTCCTTTGGCTGATGTATGAATGATGGATGATACACTTTGAATTGATACTCTCCTTTTTAAAATCTGTTGAATAACTCAGTTTTTTTTTAAATTAGGAAATGGCAAAGCCGTTGATAATCTTATTTTTACAGTCAGTATATTTTATTGTAATTGATAAAAGAAAAACAGCCTATATACGTCCCACTGCAGGGCACGGGCACTGCATCCAGCGAAGTCCCGCGACCTTTACCAGGTCGTCTGACCATCTTGTGGGTGGACGTCCTACGCTGCGCTTTCCGCTACGTGGCCTCCATTCGAGAACTTTTTGGCCCCATCGGCCATCAGTTCTCCGCGCTATGTGCCCCGCCCATTGCCACTTCAACTTACTAATCCGCTGGGCTATGTCGGTTACTTTAGTTCTCATACGGATCTCCTCATTCCTGATTTGATCTCGAAGGGAAACTCCGAGCATAGCCCTCTCCATTGCTCGTTGAGTGACTTTGAGCAGTCTTATGAGGCATGGGCCTCATAAGAGTGAGAGGCCACGTCTCGGTGCCGTATGTCATCACTGGCAACAAGATTGAGAATGGTTCGAGTAAAAAAAAAATACTGGGTATATCAAGACCGCGACCGAAAACGAAGCCAGGTGGTAGTATTAGTGACTTCAGACACAATGCAAGTAAAAATTTCGCAAAAATAATGTAATTTTTTACTTTTCGTCGTATTTGGGTAATATATACATAGTTTTCCTAAAATAATGATGTACACCTCTTTATTTTTAAACACGCAATGGTACATAGGGGTTTAAATTAGTATTTTCGCAAAAACTAGGTATTTAACACTCAAACACGATGAATTTTAAAAAAATCTAAAAAAATATCTGTGACCGTTTTGGCGAAATTTTTATTTGCATCGTGTTTGGGACCACTAAAACTACCACCTGGCTTCGTTTTCGGTCGCAGTCTTGAGATACCCTGTATAGTCGGTTAATTTTTAAATGATTAAGAAATGTAGAGGCTGGCAGACATACACGTCAAAATGATATTCTCCTTTTCAAAATCGATTGAATAATTCTGATATTGTTTTAAATTAAGAAATGTCATACACATTGAGTGAATAATCTTCTTTGCGAAGTTGTTTTTTTATAATACTGGCAGACGACAATTTTTCTCCTTTTTCCGTAGTCGGTGAAAAACAATGTTTCTAACATATTATTCCAGTTATAAAACCGGGTTCTCGTATATAGGTCAGCAGGCACCCTTGTCGTGGCCTACTATCGCGTTTCCATGGCAACGCGGCCATATTGCCGTCACCATGACAACGCGCACGCGCGAACCAAGAGGCGTGGTGGGCCCGGGATTGGCCTGGTTATTGTATGCCTATATTGGTTATATGTGGTGTGGGTTTCAGTCTCTGGTCGGGTAATATTAGGGCAAATTTTGTGTGAGCTAAGAATTCTTTTGTATTTTTCGCCTATTTAATACACTAATCGTTAGGTTTTGGATTCTAATCCCAGGTTAGGTAATACATAATCCTTTATAATCACTGTATTGTAAACTGGTTGAAAAGAGCAACGCTAGAGTTTCTTGCCCGTTCTTTTCTAACGAAAACTGATTTGTGAACCGGGTGGTATAGAAAAAAAGTGACTGAAATTATTATTTTTTTACTATATATAAATCAGCAATCAGTCACAAGATTATAAGCGGATATGTTATGTGTTGTTTGACTTGAAGGCGAGGAGGCCAGTGGCTCGTCTGCCTATTTCATAATAATATGTCCTTCCTATTTAGTATTTTCGTAGTTACTGGAGGATTTAGGAGTTGAGTTGCTAGTGTGTTAGGATGACCTGATAATCGTTCAGCATACTTTTTAATAAGTCTCTCTATTTCAGATTGTACTTTTGGCACATTGAGATGTTCATGGATCTCACTGAAATTAAATAAAGTGTATAATTTTACAGATTTCTTTATTCATACTCACGCCTTTTTCCAGACTGGGTAGGCTGAGGTGCCACCAAGACACCCAAGTTTCTCCGTCCCACGATGTGATGAGGGGCGAGCCTGTCGCCATATCGGGCACATAAGTAATTTATTTATTTATACACAAATATAATGTTAATTGTGAAGGTGTACCAATGGTTACAAATAAGTTATTTTCATAGCGATAGGCTCGCCCCCTATCACATCATGGGACGGAACATACAAGGCGAAATGTAGGTGTCCTGGTGGCGCCTCTGCCTACCCCTTCTGGGATAAAGGCGTGAGTTTATGTATTTATGTAAGTTATTTTCATGTTATAACAAGCAATATTTTTGATTTCAGATTAGCCTACTTATTTTGAAAAGAAACAAATTAAGAAATTTACGGTTATTTCAAGTATTGCCAAGAAGGCTGCTTTGTGAGGCTCTACTACTCCAAAAACTCAGTTGCTATTAAATGGATTGACAAAGTGTCGATTATTTTGTTTTGAAATAAAGCTATTTTTTACGGATTTTATCGCGATTTGGTGAAAAAAAATGAAACTAAATCCGCGATTAAATCCGTAAAAAATAGATTTAAATGCCACATTATTTATTAAAACAAAAAAATATTTATGGTTTCAAGAGCAGCCTTTCTGTCTCGTCATTAAAAAGATAACAATTGACTTACCGTAATACGTCCTGGCGCTAAGAATATTTTCGTTCATCATCGTGAAATCCTTTTTCAACCAACACTAGCACATATTCAAAACATTTCACTGTTACGATACTGAAAACAAGTGGAATTTATTGACTTAGGTTATTTAATTTAACAGTAAATTATTGATACCTATTGTTAATATTTCTGTGAAAAACGGAACGTAATATGTAATTAAAAAAAAGTTTGACAATATGGCGTTTGGCTCTATCTTTTCCTATGGCGACACGGGCCCCGAGCCCTCTTTAGAAATAAAACTTAAATTAGTATAATATTATTTGTAATTTGTATACATATTTTATGTGACATCATCCTAAACCCTAAAGTTCAATTTTAACTCTATTGTAATGTATAATTGACCTTAAAGAGCAATTTATGAAAGGAAAGTAAAAAATATTGTACTCCTGCAATAGTGTAAGTATTTAACTTATAGTAATATTATAAAGATCTAACTGCTTCGGTGGCGTAGTTGTACTACGGTATGATAGCAAAGCTAAGGTCTCGGGCTCGAATCCCGGGTCGGGCAAAGTGATATTGGATTTTTCTATTAATTATCAGCCCGGAGTCAGGAATTTGTGCCCGATATCGCGATAGACTCGCTCTATCCCAATGTGGGACGGAAAATACAAGGCGAAATGTGGATGCCTTGGTTGCTACTAGGGAACCTCTGCCTTCCGGGGAAAAGGCGTGAGGTTATTTATGTATGAATTATAAAGACGAGTTTGAACGCGCTGATCTCAGGAATTACTGGTTCGAATTGAGATATTTTAGAACTAAATAGCCCATTAATACAGATAGGCTTTGTAACAAGCATGATTAATAAGAGCGAAACGTCAATTTTTTTTTATACTTTTTATAATTTTTATTTTTATTATAAATACGTAGAAACGAGAATGACCATTTTACTATGAAACTTGGTATCGGTTCGAAGATTTTTGTCCCTCGATGAAACCTTTTTTGTGTAGGGAAAAATATATATTTTCAATAAAATTAAACATAATTGCGATCCAGGCACGAAGTTCTTGGAGAAATGAACTTGAAGTCCAGTCACTCTGGTAGCCCCATTTGTAGTAATGGCTGACGTATCGTAAAATGTGATGATAATTACTTTATTTTATAAAAATCTGTCGCCCGGGATAAAACAGGAAAACGTTTAAGGACGAACCATAAAAATTTTATAATGAATTTTAAGCAGTATCGGTATCGGGGTCAACGATATTTTTTACCGATACCATGCATGGTCATTCTCCTTTAACTCTCGCGGTATTTTTGATGTAGAGTGAAGAATATCTACATCCAAGGAAAATGGGTAGTGAGCCACCATAACAAATTTTTGTTTTGTATTGTATCAGCCCATATAGGTCCTACTGCAGGGCACTTTCCTCCTCTACAATTGAGAGCACGATTGAGAGTGGATAGGCCATATAGTCCACCACGCTGGCCTAGTGCGGGGCGGACTTTACATACCATCAAAATTACTACAAATCGCTATGGTATGCAGGTTTCCTCACGATGTTTTCCTTCACCGTTATAGTGCGTGATTGACTATCAATACACACACGACTCAGAAAGTCATAGGTGTGCCCTGGGATTTTAACCCGCGACCACCGTGAACATGTTGGCAGTCGCGTCTGGTCCGGTACCAACAGGCCACCACGCACTTAATCAAATAAATACACTTAACATCCATATACATCCCCACACTAATATTTAATTGTGTTGTGTAACTAACTACGAGACTTTTCGGTCTCAAGAACAGAACCCGAAACAGGGTCGAACTCCTTTCGTTTCACAGCCGGCGTCTAACCAACTGCGCCACGGAGGCTGTCACAATTGAAATAACTCCGATCATTCCTAGAAATTATGTCACAATACACAATATCTAGAATATAATATATTAGATTTAACATTATTGAACGTGTCAGCTCTCTTATATGAAATCACGTAGTTATCTATGTTAGATAAGGTCCGAAGCATAGATGTATTAATTATTAAACTGGTGACATCGCAGACATAATATTTGTTTTATTGCGATTAATGGCGAGACAAGCATGCATTCTAGCCATACAACCGCTCATGGACAGTAGCAAAACCAAACAACACCATGAATTACAAGGCAATGGCACTCCACTGCGCTCGCCATCCTGAGACATAGCAAGTCTCAATATGTCCATTAGTTACTCTGGCTACAATGTCCTTCAAACCGGAACACAACAGTGCATTTAAACTGCTGTTTGTTGGAGAAATAGTCATTGCGGTGGTACCTTCCCAGGCGGCCTCTCACATATAAGAGACACACATTGTTTACTAAACTATTTGTAAAATAAATAAATACACCCAACAGTCACATACATAATCCTGACCCCACACTAAGATCGAGTCTTCTGTCGTATCAGAAACTACGAGAGCAGAGAGACTTTTCGCTCTCACAAATACCGACACCCGAAACAAATGCCTATGTTAATTATAGTTTAAGGCGATATGACGATAAGCTCGCCCCCTATAACATCGTGGGATGGAAAATACAAGGCGAAACTGGGAAAATGGCGTGAGTTTATGTATGTATAAATAAATACACCCAACAGTCACATACATAGTCCTGTCCCCACACTAAGATCGAGTCTTGTGTCGTGGGTATCTCAAACTATGAGAGACTTTTCGGTCTCACAAACACCCAGACCCGAAACAAATACCTGTGGATCACATAAATATTTGTCTTGGTGCGGGGATCGAACCCGAAACATCACGTTTCACAGCCGATGTCTAACCAACTGCGCCACGGAGGCTGTCAAAAGGCTGTACGTAATTAAAGTTTAACAAACTGCGTCACAGAGGACGCCTTAACAAACTGTTTTACTGTATAAAAATAATTGTGATAATTATTATCTGTAATCGAATGTTTTATTCAGAGAGCTTGGGCAATACATTATTCTGGCCTGTTGATAGATTTCACATATACAAAATCTCTATGGTGTGCGGGTTTCCTCACGATGATTTTTAAATTAAAGTTCGTGGTAATTGATTAATTATTTATCAATGTACACATTTTGGATATCTTTTCGGTAAAAATAATGTTGAAATTGCTTCAATGCCCATGTCACGTCTCACATTTTTTACTTTTATTAAGATAATGTTTTTTTTAGATTTATGCGAATGTTACATTTAATTAAATCGGAACCTAAAAGACCAACAGCCAGACCTCAAGACACAGTGAGCTCTTTCTGCGTAGATAGGATCGCAAAAACCAATTAAGTTTTTAAATTAACGTTTTAATTTAATAATTGTATTATAAAGGTAGTTGAATTGTAACAGTCACTGAGCTGATGAGTAATATCTCAGTCCGCCCGTGACGACGAAAGCTGTAAAGTAATCGAAACGTCAGAAAGATAAGTAATTTAAAAATTATACCAAATCCGCGATAAAATGTGATCCGTGATTGTTTTATTTTATTAAGCTAATTTATCTAACTCAATGTTTATTTACAAATTCGCCTTATCTAGGTCACGGCGCGCGATATTCGTTATCAACCAAAATACTAAATGCTTACCTTGACATTAAGATATTATAAAAACGATAAACTATAAAAAATGCGCTCCTAATAATGAAGCAAGGCTTTACGCTACGAATACCTTTGCTTTTTTATTTGACATTAAAAAGTCCTCTGGCCAGATGGCGGGACGACTTGCACAAGAGGGCCGGCAGCGACTGGATGCGTAAAGCAGCAGACCGGGCTCTGTGGCGTACCTTGGGAGAGGCCTATGTCCAGCAGTGGACTGCAACGGGCTGATGATGATAGTGATTAAAAAGTATAATGAGGAATGTTTACAGTTTGAGTCTTACGGATTATCTAAAATCTATTGGAGTGTGAAGAAATTAGGAAAAAACAAATAAAATTAAAAATGTATATTTAATAATGGATTAGATTTACGCGAATGTTACACATTGAAATAAAGCTAATTCTTACGGATTTTATCGCGATTTGGTTTAATTTTTTTTTGTGCGACCACGATTTCTTTAAAACAATCGAAACGTCGGTAAGTTGAAAAATATAAAAATTAAACCAATTCGCGATAAAATCCGTATAAAATAGTTTTATTTCAATATGTATATTTAAGGCATTGTTTGAGATATGTTTTTAATGTACACAACGAGCATTTCCTTAGCCTCGGGCGGACGAATTAAATACTGTTCTGTTTAGCTGCAACCTCTTTACTCGACTAAAAGACGCGGCCATGACACGTTGCGCATTGCGTAACGATGAAGAATGGACGAGGACGATGCGCCCGCCATCTTGGTTTCTTAGGGCTAAGGCATGCATAATTATTAAATTTCTTTATTGATAAATAAAAAATATAGTTCTTTATTTAATAAAATAGATACTTTTAGGGTGCATACAAACTAATTTAGGCTGTATGTAGGCTAATGTTAAAGAGTAAAAAGAAAATTTTCAAAATAGTCTCGAATTGTCGAAAAAGCCTTCTCTCTTCAAATGGGTTAAAATTTAATTAACCATTCTTTATTGAATGTGATTAACGCCCGAATACTGGAACGACATTCAAATAATAAGTTGCTCTTAACAGCGCACGGCTCACTTAGCCAGTACATTTAATCGGGATTAACGTAGTTAAGCGCAAGTTATATTTAAGTTGCGTTCCAGTATTTGGGCGTTAAACAGAAGAAAGTTAAGTCTTCATAGGATGTATTTTTTAAATTGTGCTTTAATAGGCTAGTTGCCTAAATTTGATTGATTGCTAATTAATATACCTTAGTATCCATTATACACGGATTTTTTTTTTTAAATATATCCATTTTCAATTTGTATTTCGCATTTAAAGAAATGACATTTAATTTCCCCCGAAAATGCTCAAAACAAAATGTTCGTACGATTATTTTGTAGCCGTAAGCAAGATGCCGTACACTGCCATAATAAATTAACTACCAACTAATATGTACTTAAAAATCAACTAACGATATTAATAAATTATTTCTTTCTTTCTTTCTATATTAAGGAGAGCGTAATTTAAAAATATGTAGAGCAGTATCTGTATCAGCCGTTGTACGTCCCCTGCAGGGAGCGGATCTCCTCTACAACTAAGAGTACGATTGAGACAGACTCAAGACGTAATGATGGGTTATTCGTATCCGCCCCAATAGCGGCTTCCGTGGCGTTTAAATACCTGCCATAATAACATAAATACATACATAAACTCACGCCTCTACCCCAGAAGGGGTAGGCAGAGGTGCTACCACGACGCTCGCGAATGTGTTTCGTCGCACCGTGTGATAAGGGCGAGCTTAACGCCATATCGCGCACTAATCATGATTTTTGACAAAATATCATCCCAGGTTTTTTTATTGTGTACTATGATCTATGTCACCTGGGGCAATGAGAATCATGTAGGTTTAATAAAACACCATATGTATCACCCGGTACAGGCGATTCCTTCAGCTCCTTGCGTCGATTATCCAATAAATACACCCAACAGTCACATACATAGTCCTGCCCCACACTAAGATCGAGTCTTGTGTTGTATCAGAAACTACGAGAGACTTTTCGCTCTCACAAACACCCAGACCCGAAACAAATACCTGTGGATCACACAAATATCCGTTTTGGGGCGGGGATCGAACCGGCTTCTAACTAACTGCGCCATGGAGGCTCAGACGGTTTTTGGCAACATGAACCGCTTCATCCAAGTTCGTGTTGAGTGTGGTGCAGGTCTGATCCGACCAGCGCTTTGGGTTCTTGTCCCTTGATGTCAGGCTTATAATATTTTTCTTATTCTGGCACGGCATAGTGACGGCATGGTGGTAAGTGCTAACATCCGCATTGTTCCGAGCTGGAAGGCCAGACACTGACATACCCCTTTCGACCTCCCCCGGGGTACCGAAAGGGGAGCTTCATAGCTTTTCCTCTAGAAAAAAATAAAAAAAAAAGTGCTCATGACGTCCAGATAGAGTATCGAATGGTATCCGACGGTAGTCTCATACCGACACAATCATGCCGGCCCGCTGAGATGCCTCTTCACGCTACGGCGGAAGGACCCAGGATTATAGGAAAGAGTATAATATATTCGGCATATTATATACATAATATATTTGGATGTTTCTATTCATCAGCCCGGAGTCAGGAATTTGTGCCCGATATGGCGGTAGGCTCGCCCTTACGCAGTGGGACGGAACACACAAGGCAAGGCGTCGTGGTAGCCTCTGCCTACCCCCTTCTGGGAAAAGGCGTGAGTTTATGTATGTATAAAAAACTAAGAGTTACAAATGGTGTGGTTATGTGGCTATTCATTTAGCGCCTCAGCCGTGTCAAGGCCTTTTAAGTGTTAATCATTGATTTTCAGAGTACTGTCAAATTTTAAAGTGTTTTTACAAGTGAATATTGGTTGAATAATTGTACTCAGTCATCATTTTAGGAAAATTTTACTACATTGGGTTTAAGTTTAAGATAAACAATAAGTCACTTACATGAGAATATCAACAAAGCATATGTAAAATTATTAAATCGTAGTACAGTGGTCGCCGTGCACTCATTTAACTTATACAGGGTATATGAAGACTGCGATCGAAAATGAAGCCAGGTGGTAGTATTAGTGACTTCAGACACAATGCAAGTAAAAATTTCGCAAAAAAAATCGAGAACTTTTTTTTTTGTAATTTTTTGTTTATCGTCGTATTTGGGTGATAAATGCATAGTTTTCCTAAAATAATGATGTAGACCTCTTTATTTTTAAACACGCAATGGTACGTAAGGGTTTAAACTCCTATTTTTGCAAAAACTAGGTATTTACCCCTCAAAGGAGATGATTTTGAATAAAATTAAAAAAAAAAGACAATCGCTGATTTTGCAAAATTTTTAGTTGCATTGTGTCTGTCAACGCTAAAACTACCACCTGGCTTCATTTTCGGTCGCATTCTTGATATACCCGGTATATTCATATCATGTATTGTAGTCACAGCGAGCAATTGGTTAAATTTTTTTTTTATTTTTGTGCGTAAAATGTATGTTCATGCAATTATTTATTTATTTATGTAAGATAAGGATGTTGATTACCAAGTATTTACTTTCGAAGTTTAGATTTGTAACAGTTAAATTAGCTTACATTTTTTTCATATTGTGGTTTTACATACATACATATGTACAATAGACTTATTTTTATTTTATAGGTCCGGCAAACGAGCAAACAGGTCACCTGACGGTAAAACCAATCAGGACAGCCTCCGTACCGCAGTTGGTTAAGCATTGAACTGCGAGCCATAAAGTCCAAGTTTCGATTCCCAAAACGAATATTTCATTTTATGAGTTAAAAAAAATCAAAACAAATGAAAATCTTTAAAACCACGTGCTCAAATCCTGCGTGTTTAAATGCATATTAAGGTCGATTTGGTGCGAGTGGTTCAATTGATAATTTGAAATATCACGCGCTTAATATTGATAGTCCGTAGCTGCTTGGTTAGACGCCGGCTGTGAAAAGTGAGGCCGCGGTTCAATCCACAGGTATTTGTTTCGGGTCTGGGTGTGAGAGCGAAAAGTCTCTCAACAAGACGATTTTAGTGTAGGGTCCGGACTATGTTTTTACATAGGTACATACATACATAAACTCACGCCTTTATCCCCGAAGGGATAGGCAGAGGCGCCACCAGGACACCCACATTTCGCCTTGTATGTTCCGTCCCACGATGTGATAGGAGGCGAAGCCTATCGCCATATCGGGCACAAATTCCTGACTCAGGACTGATAATGAATAGAAAAATCCAATATCAATTTGCCCGACTCGGGACTCGAACCCCAGACCTCTGCTTTGTAACCGTACCGTAATACAACTACGCCACCGAGGCAGTCTTATGACTTAGGACTATGTTTTTATTGCAATAAATGGCGAGACGAGCATGCCATTCGCCTGGTGGTAAGCGATACGACCGCTGATAGACAGTAGCAAAACCAAACACCATGAATTACAAAACAATGCTTGGCATTCCACTGCATTCGCCATCTCGAGACGTAAGATGTTAAGTCTCAATATGTCCAGTAGTTACTCTGGCTATGTGTGTGACTGTTAGATGTATTTATTTAATTTATTGTAAAGTTTGTGTCACTTCCACGCCTTAACTACTGAATCGATCATGATAACATTTTGCATACACGTTGCCAGGAATACAGAAAAGGATCAAGAATACTTTTCATCTAGAAAAAATATTTCCGAGGGACATAAAAATAATAGTTTATGCTTCCGGTACTGTATCAGCCCATATACGTCTCACTCCAGGGCACGGGACTCCTCAACAATCGAGAGTACGATTGAGAGGGGTTAGGCCATATAGTCATATAGGCCTAACTAATCAGTACCTAGTTACGAAAATATATTTTTGGCAACTATGTGAAATTGTATATTTCTAAGTGTAAATGTGCTTTTCATTGTATTTTCTTTCACCGTAGCAATTGATAATTAACTAAGAATACATGTCATTACAAATAGTCATAGCTCTGGATTTGAACCTGCTGCATACGATTTGAAAATCCGTTCACGTACTGACGAAGCTTTCGCACACTTATTCAATAAAAACTATTTTATTTTTAGTTGATATTTAACTATGAATATAATTAAATGCATTGCTTTAAGATCTTGTACAATGGCATTGAAATAGTAGGTACCTACAATGTGGACATAGTCTAAACAATATTGGAAAAAAATAAGATAAAAGATAGATATATTATTCAAGTAGTTGAAAAATATATATTTCATATATCGCTCATTATTAAGACACACTTAAAATAAAACAATAGTAAATTAAAATTACACTCCGCTCAAAACGTCAATAAAGAGCTAATAATTAAAAAAAATAAATATGACGTGTACAATAATTATTTATAAACATTTTAATAATTAAACTCTATAGATTTTTTGTCACTTCCACTGGAGTTCACATCTCCATACTAATAATAATACATTACTCTTCAAAATAATTAAAATTATCCCTAAATTAATACAATACCACGGGGCATAAAACAAACTATTAACCAACGCAATACCTAGCTTATTGATCGTTCATTACAACTATCCTTTTTTCAGCGCGCGCAAGGAAATACGCATACAGCCAAACAGCCTACAGTCAACTCAATCAATACTGAAATCTACCTGTAACAATCAGGTCAAAGCAATTCCACTTATTTCCACACAAAACACAAAGTTCACTGCACTCGGAAACTTTAAATATTTTTTTAACAAAAATAGCCCAAACACCCACGACGTTTAAAAAAATAAAATTAAAAAGGTAAATTTGACAGGCGCTTGGGAGCGCGCGCGATCGAACACTGACAGTCGGCCGAGATGCGTCCATAGAGCAGTTTATGCAGCCAAATTGAGTGGTCAGTGCTATCAATACAAACGCACATGCATTTTCGACCGTCTAAAATTGGTTATGTAACCTCCCGCGTAGAAAAGTCCAGTATACGCTAACCCGTGTTTATATGTAAATAGTATTGCGATAAGGGTCAAGTCGAAATGGATAAATGGTGCGAGTCACGAGGCATTGTATTTATAGTTCATATTAGTTTGTCGATATAAATAATTTTTCGTCTAGTGAGCCAAAAGCGAAATGTCATAGCTTGTTGCTTCGTTTTGCATTGATTTGGTGGTTAAATGCATTAGGAGACATTACATACATAAAAGCTTAGAGTATACATATATTATAGATAGAGCGTTGTCATACATTTGCGTCATCAAAATCGTAGATATTTTCTTGTTCGTAATATTGGTAGCACTCATAAATAAAAATTAAACTAATTATTTTAGAAGAAATTACTATAAATTCCTTTGGTAACCAAAGGTATATTTATTTTATCCCTCTAAAACGAGTGTGAGTGGAATTCAATAGCTCTAAACATTAAAAAAAAATCTCTAAAATTATTCGTGCGTGTTGGACAACCTATGAAATGTCAGCCAATAGGAGGACAGAAAATGTGGCCCATTTTAATATACGTTTTTTAAATACCAGCGCTCCCTTTACATCATTTCTAAGCCTAAAAGCTATAACATATCTACCTATTCCTTAATACAGGACTCCTCCAAAACCTAGATTTTGATTAGGTAAAGACTTAGGTAATCTATCAAGCTGGTTTATTGACAGACTTCACATAGAAGTGAAAATCTAGGATCTCTGTGTAATGCAGGTTTCATCACGATGTTTTCGTTCACCGTATAGTGCGTGTTGATTGACTACCAATGCACACATAGCTTCGAAAAGTCAGGGGTGTGCCCTGGGATATGAACCCGCGACCATAGTAAATATGTGGGTCGTGTCTGGTCCGTTTACCAACAGGCTACCACGCACTTTATCTTATGATCTATCTATCTATATCAACCCATATACGTCCCACTGCAGGGCACGGGCCTACTCTACAATCGAGGGAATCGATTGAGAGTGGTTAGGCCATATAGTCTACCACGCTGGCCTAGTGCGGGTTGGCGGACTTACTTACATACCGTAGAAATTCTTTAAAATCGCTACGGTATGCAGGTTTCCTCTCGATGTTTTCCTTCACCGTTAAAGTGCGTGGTGATTGATTATCAATACACACATAACTCCGAAAAGTCAGAGGTGTGCCCTGGGATTTGAACCCGCGACCACCGTGAACATGTAGGCAGCCGCGTCTGGTCCGTTACCAACAGGCCACCACGCACTCATGATGTAAATAAATAATTCGATTATGTTAGTTGACTAACTGCCGTACTGATACTTTTATTTCAATATAAAGAGAGTTTTATTTCAATATAAAGCGGGACTTAGCAAAACTTATTTATTTATTGTAATACACTAGAAGGAGCCAATCAATATTGCTAAAGTGATATTGGATTTGTCTATTCATTATCAGCCCGGAGTCAGGAATTTGTGCCCGATACGGCGATTGGCTCGCCTCCTATCACATGGGAGGGAACATACAAGGCGAAATGTGGGTGTCCTGGTGGCGCCTCTGCCTACCCCTTCTAGGATTAAGGCGTGAGTTTGTGTGTGCGAGACAAACAATTAGAACTATTAAACTTAGTATAATCGGCGGCCTTATTGCACTCAACTATCTTCAAGGCAACATTTGGATGGACAAAAGGGTAAGGAGAGAGAAAGGGCAGTCTTTGGTTATGAATACATGTTTATCACACAAATATTAGTTTTCACTCGTAACAACTTTGCCGGCCCCGCGCGCGTCACGCTGTGTAATTGCTGACACTGCGCGCAAGGTCGACAAACAATGGATTGCATAACACTACACTATTGTGCGCAGTCGGTGATGTATGGACGCTGGATAGAGCAATATTGAGCGTGGTTGCACTTCAATCTGTAATATGCTGGGTGGTATTGAAATATTAGCATTAATTTAACCCACAATTTTTATATTTCTCACTATTCTAAGTAGGGAATATTGTAAAAAAAAATAAAAAAAAAATACCCAACAGTCATATACATAGTCCCGACCCCACACTAAGATCGAGTCTTGTGTTGTGTATCAGAAACTACGAGAGACTTTTCGGTCTCACAAACACCCAGACCTGAGACAAATACTTATGGATCACACAAACATTTCGGTGCGGGGATAAAACCCGCGGCCTCTCGTTTCACAGCCGGCGTCTAACCAACTGCGCCACGGAGGCTGTCGATATTTGTATCGGCCGGCTGTAGTTGTATCAGCGAGCGACCGACACTCGCCGGGATTTTAACACTTTTATGTATGTATGTCGATTTTCGACCACTTCAAAACGTTGTATTGACTTGTAATTTTGCATTGTCAACTTTATTGATACAAAGCGTGGTGTGCTTACAACAATACCCAAGCATCCTAGCTTTTTAACCATATGTGGCGTTTCTAATCGAAACTCTTTTAACATTGTCTACGAGTATTATATAAATTTGTCTATTCGTATATGACACTTATGTTTTTCGTGCAGTCTGACAATAATAATTAATGCAAGAACTAGTTTAAAGAACACGAGTTTAATTTTAACGATCCAGCCGACCCTCGAATCCTTGCCGCAATCCATCAATCCCAAACATAAAATGATAGTATTTCAGTACATTTTCTAATCTTAGGCTCATTATAAATTATTTTTACTATTTTATTTGGCTCTTTTACTAAAGCATGTATTTTAGTTTTTTAAACTATGTTTTTTTTATTGAACAAAATACTTTGACTAAAAAATTGTATGTGTTTTTGCGATAAAATATAACGTATGTTAAAAATTAGTGCAAAGGATTGTAATACTGATTCTTAAACATGTTCGGGTTTGTAGTATACTACAAATAACATTGTATCCACAATACTAACTTATTTAAATTCAATGACGCATCTAGTCTCTTTAATTTCGTGTCCTCTACTTCGCAACGTTGCAGTGTACAAAATTATTTGTGTCAAGTCGAAAACTATTAGAACGATTGTCGCGGTCTGTGACGAGCCGGCAAAACAAGAGCAACTAGCAATTCAATCGTTGTATCTATTTATATTAAACATCTTTATTTACATACATACTTATTTATTTTTTTTATTTTTTGTACACTATTAAAAGCTTAACTTAAGGGGTTAGTCAGAGGTGCTACCCAGACGCACATTTCGCCTTGTATGTTCCGTCCCACGATGTGATAGGGGGCGAGCCTATCGCCATATCAGGCACAAATTCGTGACTCCGAGCTGATAATGAACAGAAATTCCAATATAATTTCGCCCGACCCGGGATTCGAACCCGAGAATTCTGCTTTGTAATCGTATCGTACAGCCCATATACGTCCCACTGCAGGGCACGGGCCTCCTCTACAATCGAGAGTACGATTGAGAGGGGTTAGATATAGTCCACCACGCTGGCCTAGTGCGGGCGGATTTTACACACCGTAGAAGTTCTTACAAATCGCTACGGTATGCAGGTTTCTTCACGATGTTTTCAGTCATCGTTATAGTGCATGGTTTACTTTGTATCCTTATAAAGAAGATTCTTGCCCTGCAGTTGTAAGTATATATGTTGTCCAAAAAGATGTAAGTACGATTTAAGATAACATTGAAACGTTCTTAAGAAAGACGCCTGGTAGAAAATATAAATTAGGTCTGTTAATGATTTTGCTCAGCAAAAACTTTCAGGAGTTTTCTTTTATTGTAACAACTTTTCATTGTTTACGATTTCATTGTGTAGTTCAATCCGTAATTGAAATGTAAAGGATCAGAGTAAAAATGCCTCGATGGCGTAGTTGTACTACGTTACTACTACAAAGCTGAGGTCTCGGGTTCGAATCCCGGGTCGGGCAAAGTGATATTGGGTTTTTCTATTCATTATCAGCCCGGAGTCAGAAATTTGTCCCCGATATGGCGACAGGCTCGCCCCCTATCACATCATGGGACGAAACATACAAGGCAAAATGTGGGTGTCCTGATGGCGCCTCTGCCTACCCCTTCTGGGATAAAGGCGTGAGTTTTTAGTTTTTAGAGTGTGTTATTTAGTTTTTTGAACTATTATTTATTAATTTGCTAAAAATGTACATCTACGGCTATCTTATCAAATGAAGGCAGCTGTGCGCTAATTCAACACTATTTTTTTATTAAAAAAATAATAATGTATGAAGGTTCTGGTTATGGTAATGTTACATACTTATTAAATTATTGTATTGTCATCGGTGCTTGACAAGTATGCAAAATTTCAAGTCAGTCCGACGTTTTGAAGTGCTCGAAAATGGACTTCAAACGTTCCGTTACATACACGCGAAGCTAAAATAGCTTGTTAAAAATCGATCATAGTCAAATACCCTACTATTTTTATAGTCTAGTCTTACCTTTCATGTGATCTGAAGTATCAGCGCGCATAATATCTGTGAGATAGTGTTCCAAAGACCTCATGTTCTCCAAACCGCTTCGATCCTGGAACAAAAGAGACATTTAAATAACACATATTCGGTACGTGTCTCGTATGTGAGAAGCCGCCTGGGTAGGTACCACCGCAATATTTCTCCAACAAACAGCAGTGTAAATGCACTGTTGTATTCCGGTTTGAAGGATATTGAAATGAAATGAAATGAAATTCGTTTATTTTTTTTAATTTACTGGTGGTAGGTCTCTCATATGTGAGAGGCCGCCTGGGTAGGTACCACCGCAATGTCTATTGCTCCAACAAACAGCAGTGTAAATTCACTGTTGTGTTCCGGTTTGAAGGACATTGTAGCCAGAGTAACTACTGGACATATTAAGACTTAACATCTTATATCTTAGGGTGGCGAGCGCATTGGAATACCAAGCATTGCATTGTAATTCATGGTGTTTGGTTTTGCTATTGTCCATGAGCGGTCGTATCGCTTACCATCAGACGAATGGCACGATAGTCTTGCCATTCATTGCGATTTTAAAAAAAGGAAGGATCTATAAAATAATCTTGTGGTAGAATATATTTCTACGGTATGTAAAGTCCGCCTTGCACTAGGCCAGCGTGGTGGAGTGTACTAACCCCTCTCAATCGTACTCTAGATTATAGAGAAGGCCCGTGCCCTGCATTGGGACGTATAGGGGCTGATACAGATACAAGTAGAATATGCTTGTGAAATAAACAAGACACAAGACTCGATCTTAGTGTGGAGTCAGGACTATGTATGTCACTGTTGGGTGTATTTATTAATCGACTTCAAAAGAGGATATTATGATTTCGACCTATGTGTATGTAATATTGTCAGAAATGCACAGTTTTTGGATATCTTAGTCTATATCTATATACACGTGAGTCAAACATAAGTGTATGTATGTTTGTCCACGCATATCTCTAAAAGTATAAGTCGGATTACAAAACATATTTTTGAGTTGGATTAGTTATAGTCTTATTAGAATCCGTAACGAACACATCCGCGACAGCCTTGGTGTCCGCGATGTGGCAGATAAACTCCAAGAGTGTCGCTTGAGATGGTATGTTCATGTCCTGAGAAAGCCGCAGGAGTACGTCGGCAATGTGTGCCTGAGCCTCAACATTCCAGGACCTCGACCAAGGGGTAGACCGAAAAAGCGCTGGCTTGATGTCGTCAAGGAAGATATGAGAGTCAATGGCCTTACTATTGAGGATGCCGAAGACCGGGCGAAATGGAGGAGACCCTGCCGGAAGGCGGACCCTGGCACCGGCCGGGATAACGCCTAAGTAGAAGGAAGGAAGGATTAGGTATAGTCTAACTTAGGAGCTGTGTAAGTTTCATCGAAATCGGTTCAGTAGTTTTTGAGATAGAGCAGTGGTGCATCTATCTATATCAGCCCATATACGTCCCACTGCAGGGCACGGGCCTACTCTACAATCGAGGGAATCGATTGAGAGTAGTTAGGCCTTATAGTCCACCACGCTGGCCTAGTGCGGGTTGGCGTACTTACATACCGTAGAAATTCTTTAAAATCGCTACGGTATGCAGGTTTCCTCACGATGTTTTCCTTCACCGTTAAAGATACATACATGTTGACTATTTATCTCTGCGTTTTAACCTATCTAGCTAGTCTTTACATGTTTCCACGAATGTAGATAGAGTAGCCACTAGAATTAGTTACGGTTTGCCGAATTCCCATCTCAAAGTGTGATAGGCTCGCCTATCGTCTTCTCTCACTCTCTCTTAAATAAATAAATACCCCAACAGTCACATACATACAAATAAAACTATTTTTTACGGATTTTATCGCGATTAGGTTTAATTTTTTAATTTTTTAATTTCCCAAATCTACGAAACCATTAGTCACATACATAGTCCTGACCCCACACTAAGATCGAGTCTTGTGTCGTGTATCAGGAATTACGAGAGTCTTCGGTCTCACAAACACCCAGACCCGAAACAAATACCTGTGGATCACACAAACATTTGTCTCGGTGCGGGGATCGGACCCACGTCTCTCGTTTCAACTGCGTCTAACCAACTGCGTCACGGAGCTACAGTAAATCCAGTGTTTTTTTTTTGTGTATCGATGAATATACAGGGTATATCAAGACCGCGACCGAAAACGAAGCCAGGTGGTAGTATTAGTGACTTCAGACACAAAGCAAGTAAAAATTTCGCAATAAAAATCGACAATTTTTTTTTTTGAATTTTTTACTTGACGTCGTATTTGGGTGATATATACATAGTTTTCCTAAAATAAAGATGTACACCTCTTTATTTTTAAACACGCAATGGTACGTAAGGGTTTAAATTAGTATTTTCGCTCAAACTAGGTATTTACCACCCAAACACGAAGATTTTTAAAAAATTCTAAGAAAATACCTGTCACTGTTTTGGCGAAATTTTTATTTGCATCGTGTTTGTAACCACTAAAACTACCACCTGGCTTCGTTTTCGGCCGCAGTCTTGATATACCCGGTATATGATGAATATAGGCCCCCCCCAGGCCCCAAGGACCTCCGCATCGATCTGCCACACTAACTAGGTCGTCCTGCATTGCTAAGCACTAATTCTAATCCGAGGCAATTCTCTCTGTGACTCTACCAGTTTTAAAATACATTTCTTCAACGAATTGTTTTAATGATTAATTTCAGCGTAATTTATACCGGGTATGTTCAGACTGCGACAGAAAACGAAGCCAGGTGGTAGTTTTATTGATTAAAGACACAATGCAACTAAAATTTTCGCAAAAATGTTTTTTTTTTGCAATTTTTTAAATATCGTGTTTGGGTGGTAAATACCTAGTTTTAGCTAGAATAATATTTTGAAGCCGTTATGTACCATTGCGTCTTTAAAAATGATTTAAGTTGTACTTTATTGTATATGCCACACCAATACGAAGTACGTAAGTAAAAATAAAAAGAATGTTTTTTTTTTGCGTTTTTATTTTATTTGTATTGTGTCTGAAATCACTAATACTACCACCTGCATTCGTTTTCGGTCGCAGTCTTGATATACCCTGTATTTAATTTGTATATTAGTCATATAATTGGAAATAATTAAAAATGTTATGCGATATGTTGATAGCCTCGCCCCCTATCACATCGTTGGACGGAACACACTGTCCTAGTAGCACCTCTGCTTACCCCTTCTGGGAAAAAGCCGTTAGTTTACATTATTCATGAAAATTACGAGAGTCAGTTTTGATACTAGATTTCTTCAAACCTGTTTCAAATCCTAAAGTCCCATTTACTTTTCAAATATATTTCTATGAATAAAACTTAAAGCTCAAAAGAAAAGCCGCTAATCTATGAAAAAACACTTTAAACGCTAAAAAAGAAAAATGCTTCAGAGAATTTTCATACGAAACTGTTGAAACCTACTTCAAGTTCCCCACAAAAGAATGCGTGTCGCTCAATTCCCGACCTTACTCCGTTAGAATAAGGTCGTTAATACCGTTTTTACAAAGGGATGTGTGTTACACAATTTTCAACCGTAGCGTAAACGGGTAAGGTCGAGAATGGTTTGTTTTGCACTTTCAGCGCAATGGCGCAGTGACGTCAGACTGCGTAACCTAGAAATCGGGTCAGTGGGACATAATAGGGTGGGCGACCAATTTACGAAGACCCCCGTTGTTGAACAACATTATATACATAAGTCTTCACGTAGGGGTCATGTTACGTTGGTCGTCTAGGTGTTTGGTTCGATTGATTTATCAATTATAATATTTAAGCAGATGTGCGAGAGGGACGGGGATACGCGACCCCTATAAGGGGGAAGGAGACAGCGATAGCTATAAGTCAGTCTGCTCTAGTTTTACCATTTTCACCCATTTTCCGCTGCTATTCGATGTCCTTTAAAGGAAATTCTGCATAGTTTTCTTTGTAAGACGTGATTTTAACCGTACTAGAAGAATATTGGATAATTTTTACTAGGTACTTATAAATATACTTACCATATTTTAAGACCTAAAATACCATCTTTTTTTACTTTGCTAATTAAAAATATCCCATTTCGGGCTATTTCTATTGCAAAAAACGATTGTTTTCCTTGAAAATAAAAATCAAACGAAAAATATATATCAACAAATTAAATTGGTTATATTCTGTCCCATGCCATCCCTTTGAGTTTAAAAAAGTAACTAGATACATACGTAAACCCACGACTTTTTCTAGAAGGGTAGGCAGAGGTGCTTCCAGGACACCCACGTTTCGCCTTGTATGTTTCGTCCCACGATGTGATAGGGGGCGAGCCTATCGCCATATCGGGCACAAATTCCTGACTCCATTCTGATATAATTAATAAAAAAATCCGTCACTTTGCCCGACCCGGGATTCGAATCCTAGACCTCAGCTTTATAATCGTACCGTAGTACAATTGTACGGTACGGATGAACGGATACAAATTTATTGGAACTCCTTTCCCATCCCATGCGATTTTTTTTTGGTTTTATCCTATATGTTAATCCAGGACTACCTCCGTATCGAAATTTCATCGAAATCCGTTAAGCCCCTTCTGAGTTCATCGCTCACAACTGCAGACAGACAAAAATACTGGTGGTAGGTGTCTCATATGTGAGAGGCCGCCTGGGTAGGTGCCACCGCAATGTCCATTTCTCCAACTAACAGCAGTGTAAATGCGCTGTTGTGTTCCGGTTTGAAGGATATTGTAGCCAGAGTAACTACTGGACATATTGAGACTTAACATCAGATACATTGCCTTATAATTCATGATGTTGTTTGGTTTTGCTACTGTCCATGAGCGGTCGTATCGCTTACCATCAGGCGAATGGCATGCTCGTCTCGCCATTCATCGCAATAAAAAAGTACCTCCATGCCTCCAACGATATGTTTTGAAACTCAAATAACCGTCGGAAAACAGGTTGCCCGTTATCAGGCTTTATCTATAGATAAACTGACTATTTTGATTGACAGTTAAGATTGATGTTATCTCGTGTAAGGTATAGATTTCCGTAACATAACTCTGTTTATTAAACTATTCCTTTAAGATGTGAAATAAAATAAATAAATACACCCAACAGTCACATACATAGTCCTGACCCCACACTAAGATCAATTAAGTCTTGTGTCGCAGGTATCAGAACTACGAGAGACTTTTCGGTCTCAAATACACCCATACAAATGTTGTATGTTTTATTTTATATACATACACTGACGCCTTTTTTCCAGAAGGGGTAGAAGAGCTACTAGAACACATTTCGCTTTATATGTTCCGTCCCTGTGTGATAGTCCATAAAAATAAAGAAAACTTCCGAAAGATTAGCGATATTCACAATAAAAATACTAGAAATAAGAACAATCTAGCTACTCATAAGACCAGACTCCACAGGATCAGCAAGTCTTTTAAGGGTTACTGTATACACTTTTATAACAAAGTTCCCACTCATATTAAAGCCTTAAGTATTGAAAAATTCAAAGTTACTATCAAGCAAAAATTATGCAATAAAGCTTATTATAAAATTTCAGAATATCTTGATGATAATAAGGCTTGGGAATAGTATAGTATAAAATTAATTAAATATATAGTATCTTGGAGCGGAGGTATTAGTGTGCTCTGTATAATTTAATTTATATTAAGTAACTTAAACTATTTTGCTTTGCTTTGTGAGCGATTTGGATAAGTCATGCTCGCTTAAAAGTCTGTGCTTGCGGTGGCGTCGTGTGCCGGGTCGGTCACTTCCCTGTAGCATGGTTGAGGAGGCCGATGGCTGGCACATGCGTCATACTCGTGAACGGGTGCTGCTTGTGTGGACTGGTCTGTCCGATTTGCTTACTTTGTAATTGATAAATGGATTACTTAACGCTTTTATAATTATTTATTGCGTTGGCAAAACAGAGTATACTGATTCTTCGTTATGGGTTACTTCGTTTCGTTTCTCTCAGCCATATTAAATATAAAGTAAACTTATTCGTATTAAAATATATCCTACTTGCAAATCATAACAAGTTATTAATGAACTGCTCTGATTTAAACCAACTTGTAATTTTTGTAATTTTTGTAATAATCACTACATTGTAAACTGGTTTTGAAAAGAGCAACACTAGAGTTTCTTGCCCGTTCTTCTCTAGTGAAAACCGCTTTCCGAACCGGGTGGTAGTTCAAAAAATGACTGAATCTAAACAATGTTGAACATTTTAATGGATTCAATAAATTATTTTCATTTTCATTTTTTTCATTTTCATTTTCATTTTCATTTTCATAGGGGGCGAGCCTATCGCCATATCGGGCACAAATTCCTGACTCCGGGCTGATAATGAATAGAAAAATCCAACATCACTGCCCGACCCGGGATTCGAACCCGAGACCTCAGCTTTGTAGTCGTACCGTAGTACAACTACGCCACCGAGGCAGTCTTTCTTTTATATACTTACATAAGCTCACGCCTTTTTCCCGGAAGGGGTAGAAGAGCTACTATACTCACATTTCCGTATGTTCCGTCCCATAATGTAATAGGGGGCGAGCCTATCGCCATGTTTTCTTTTAACACGATTACAATGCGCCTGATGGTAAGCGTAATACAGATAGTGTCATGTGATGTTCATCCCTCGCCGGTCGATATAAATACACCAAACACCCACATAAGTACATAGTCCTGACTCAACACTAATGACTAAAGTCTAGTCTTGTGTCAGACTCTTTGGTCTCTCGTAGTTGAGATGGTGGATATTAGAGATGTTTAAGACCCACAAATATCTCGAGTCTGGGTGTTTGTGAAACCAAAAAGTCTCTTGTACTATCTGATACACGACACAAGACTTCAGTGATCTTAATGTGGGGTCAGGACTATGTATGTGACTGTTGGGTGTATTTAGTATAACATTTCGCTGTGAAAATTCCTGAGGTTATATTCAGCAAGTTTTCTGTGCCTGAAGAATTAGAGACAACGAGAGAGAGTGTGAAATGAGGTCACACAGCCAAAGGTCGTTGAGTTTCATTCGCACCCATTTCAGGCCATCTGAGACGCCAAACATTGCTTATCTTATCAGCGATTTGTCAAGATAAAAGACAGTTGCGACGCAATAGTTACTCCTATATTCAAAATCTTGAGATCAGACCATAATACACAGGTGTTTCTTCAGTTATTGCGATGAATGGCGAAACGATGTCATTCGTATGATGGTAAGCGATACGGCCGCTCACGGACAGTAGCGAAACCAAACACAAATTACAAACTTTACAAAGCAATGCTTCCACTGCGCTCACCACCTGATATCTATGTATCTATATCAGCCCATATACCTCACTGCAGGGCACGGGCCTACTCTACAATCGAGAGAATCGATTGAGAGTGGTTAGGCCATATAGTCCACCACGCTGGCCTAGTGCGGGTTGGCGGACTTACATACCGTAGAAATTCTTTAAAATCGCTACGGTATGCAGGTTTCCTCACGATGTTTTCCTTCACCGTTAAACCCGTTCACCATCCTGATTTAAAGGATGTTAAGTCTCATATACTAGTAGAAAATGATAAAAATATTTCCCTAACATTTTACTATGATAGCGGCCCGACCCGACATCGCTCACGTAAGTAGATACTTTTTAACGGGGTAATAATGTTTGCAACATTTTTCATTAATGCATGCATACATACATAAACTCATGCCTATGTCCCATTGGGGTAGGCAGAGACTATTGAGCGCCAACTGTTACGGTCCATACGCTCTTTCGCTTCATCTAGACATTTACTGTCATTAATCTTTGCATAACCGCTCGTCACTCATTACTGCTCCGCTCCTATTAGTCCTAGCGTGATGTTATATAGCTTATAACATTCCTCGATTAATAGGCTTATCTAGCACTAAAAGAATTTTTCAAATCGAACCAGTAGATCATAAGCTTAGCGCGTTCAAACGAAGTCTTCAGCTTTATACCGGGTATATTAGTAGTGGACAGCCTCCGTGGCGCAGTTGGTTGGACGCCGCCTGTGAAACGAGAGGCCGCGGGTTCGATCCCCGCATCGAAACAAATATTTGTGTGATCCACAGATATTTGTTTCGGGTCTGGGTGATTGTAAGACCGAAAAAGTTTCTCGTAGTTACTGATACTCACGACACAAGACTCGATCTTAGTGTGGGGTCAGGACTATGTATGTGACTGTTGGGTGTATTTATTTATATCGAGACTGCGACCGAAAACGAAGCCAGGTGGTAGTTTTAGTGGCTAAAGGTCGAAAGGGGTGTCACTGGCCTTCCAGCCTAACCAATGCGGCTGTTGCGGCTGAGCTGGGTCCCTAATAAATTTTACGCCACGCCGACTAACATATCATATGCTTGTTATACAGATAATATAATAAATAAATATTCCCAACAGTCACATACAGAGCAATTAGTAAAAAAATATTAATAAAATTATTTAATCTAAGATCAGTGTCCCTAGCCGGAACATTTTGAAGTCTGTCTGTCTGTCTGTATCAGCCCATATACGTCCCACTGCTGGTCACGGGCCTACTCTACAATCGAGAGAATCGATTGAGAGTGGTATTTTGAAGTATCGTATAGTAATTCTCGTATAGTAAAGTAAACGTTTCCCGCTGTGAAATTTTAGTTCCTAATACGCTCACAATGGCGCTGTTTAAATTCCCATACAAAATTTTACTATTACTATTCTATTACGATACTGCAAAATGTTCCGGCTAGGGGCACAGATTTACGCGAATGTTCTATGGAAAGTAAAGTCCGCCTGCACTAGGCCAGCGTGGTGAACTATATGGCCTAACCCCTCTAAATTGTACTCTCGATTGTAGAGGAGGCTCGTGTCTTGCAGTGGGACGTAATGGGCTGACACGCGATTGTTACACATCGAAATAAAACTAAATTTACGGATTTTACCGCGAATTGGGCTTAATTTTTTCATTTTTTTAATTCCCGACGTGACTAAACAATAAAATTATTGTTTCCAAACAACAATCCGAATCAAATAAAGATTTTCTGCTTGAAACATGACCAAGGTCTGTCTGTTTCATACATGATAATTTCACAGTCACGATGTTTAAACTATTGCTTAAGGCCGCCATAATTATAACGACTTGGAGACGCCTTTTAGTCGACATTCAGTATAACTTGGCAGGAAACACTATGACGCGGTGAAATTCGGAACTAAAAAAAAGGTTATGGCAACACCATTACAAAAGTCATTGCTATACGCTAAGAAATTTTAACACGAATTTCTATAAATTCTGGTGCTGTTGTTGCTTGTTTTATTATTTAAAGTTAGTAAAAGGCTCATTAACAATTAATAAAAAATACAAGTATGTAAACATTTCACGTTGTTGTATCATAAACATTATCTTTAGCCGCAAGAATTTGTCTGGACAAAACTCTACGATTTCACTCTTCTACAATTAAGTCTATGAAATTAGTAGGTACTTAACGCAAAAATACATACATACATAAACTCAGTTCACTGTGGTCGCGGGTTCAAATCCCAGGGCACACCTCTGACTTTTCGGAGTTATGTGTGTATTGATAGTCAATCACCACGCACTTTAAAGGTGAAGGAAAACATCGTGAGGAAACCTGCAAACCGTAGCGATTTTAAAGAATTTCTACGGTATGTAAGTCCGCCAACCCGCACTAGGCTAGCGTGGTGGACTATATGGCCTAACCACTCTCAATCGATTCTCTCGATTGTAGAGTAGGCCCGTGCCCTGCAGTGGGACGTATATGGGCTGATATAGATAGATAAACTCACGCCTTCTCCCAGAAGGGGTAGGTAAATGTTGCCAGGACACCCAAGTTTTCGTTTTTGTTTTTCAGCAAAGATCTCTCAAGTTTTCTTAAAATGGCACGACAATCTTGAACTTGGAAGTGATTATGTTACCGTCTTAAATAATACGGAGGCTGAACCCGAAACGCGATCGCATAGATCACTATTTATTCTTCACCATCGTGTTTACCCGGACGGACATAAATAGGATAATTGATTCAGTTTTTTTATCGTATTAATCAAAAAGTATTCCTATACAAAAACTAGCAAAGAATTTTGTGAATCCATCCAAAATTATACCAGTTAGAAACGTTTTAAATATAGAAGTGGGGGTAAATGAAAAGGGTTGCAAAACAAAACTAGTGACGTCATTAGTCTGAACACGCATTACAGTGTGCGCGTGTGAAAGAGACGGTTAGATGTCCCCACTACGCTCCCTCTTTAATTTAAAATACTAATATTTGCCTCATATTACAAGCTAATTTAATACTGTTTTGACAGAAATGTTTTAATTTAATTGTATTTGTGTTTGTACGCAAAATAATATAAAAAACGATGATATTCAAGTACTATATTCCTACCACCGTTACCCACTTTAAAAAACTTCCTCCTGGGTATAGAACCCACTACGTTACCGTAGTCATTAGTGCAATGACACGTAAAGCCCTGGTCTGTGGAACGGTACGCGCGGCACTGCGTTGAACGCAATGCGATGTCAGACTCGGTTTTGTATGAAAAACGTCATCATTTGTCTTTTGTTCTCTTGCGGTATGCGTCAGCCAGCGCGCACAGTGAAGGGTCAACTCCATGATGATATTTTGGTCGCTTGATAGAAACTGACAGCGGTTTGCGGTAGCGGCACAGATTTATATGAAAAACGTCAAGTATTGCCTTTTGTTCCGTCGCAATATGCGTCTGCGTTGAGGGGCAAGCGGTGATGCGGGGGGTGGATATAACGCACGGCGCGCAGTCATTCTCGTCCAATCGCCGCGGCGTGCGACATTGCGGCATGGATTTATTTGTCGATAATTTGCCAGAAATAATAGCAGGAACCCTTGTGTTTTATATCAAGATAGAAAGAACACATTAACATTTCATAATAAAAGGGAAAATATCTCCGATGGTAGTGTGCCCTTTTTTTCATATTAACACCAAAATGTAACCGCAATGCATCTGATGTATTACAATTTTAAATCCAATTACAATATCCACCAGCAAAAAATAATCAGCTCTTGCTCTCAAACACTATTGTGCTAGCCTGCTCGAAAGCATACTTAGAAACACGAAATATTTGCATGTGTCATTCACGAGTTTACCACCTTCGTGTACGGTGGTCGGAGCAATTACGAAAATATCACTAGTTCATCCGATGAGTGTATTATAATAATATATTACAGTTGAATAATTCGCAAATAGAATGCTGTTCTGCTCTTCGTGTTGCTGTTGGGTGTGGCAAATGGATAAATCTAGGAAGTGTTTCTTAATTTTTTCCGTATGTATAATATTATAGAAAGCTAATTCGCAGCTTGTACCATACGACCCTTGTTAATATTGGTCCGTGTTGCTTTACATCTAGCTTCTCCAGCCCTATTTTTGAGCGGTTAATCCTTAGTTCAATATTTAATTGTCTTTCACTTTGTAATGGAAGGAAATAGAACATTCTTTGTTTTTAACTTCTTCTATTTAGTTCCTTTTTGATAAAGCTGCGGATTTCAACTAGTTAATATGCTGAGATCTATAACATCTTCTATATTAAAATAATGGTGTGCAAATTTTCCAATTACCACGGCTACATTTACAGAGTGCGAACGGAGTGCGATATTTTTTTAAGACTGCCTCGGTGGCGTAGTTGTACCTACTACGGTACGACTACAAAGCTGAGCTCTCGGGTTCGAATACCGGCTCGGGCAAAGTGATATTGGGGTTTTCTATTCATCATCAGCCTGGAGCCAGGAATTTGTGTCCGATATGGCGTTAGGCTCGCCCCTGTCACATCATGGAACGGAACATACAAGGCGAAATGTGGGTGTCCTGGTGGCGCCTCTGCCTACCTCTTCTGGGATAAAGGCGTGATATTATGTATGCAAATAAAGTTAAACCTAGGATCAAGAACTGCTGATGTGCTGGAGGTTGTGCAGATACATATATACCTACTACCTACCTATACCTACGTGTATTATTTGAGCTCCGTATTGTGAATTTAGATAAAAAGTACAATTAAATGATTATTGTAAAAAGTGTCCATCAGTATTGATCCAGGTTTTGCTTGTGATAATTTATAACAAAATAATTTATTTTCATAATAGTAATACAATTTGTTTTTAACAAATTACGGTACAACCGGTGATAATTTAAGAGTAGGTATCTATATAAGTCCAGTGAAATATAACTTGATCAAAGAATATGTTTAGTAGCAGAAAAAAATAAAATAATATAATTAATAACACACGAATTAACAAAAGAAAATATAAGCCAATTTTGTCACGTATCAATATTGAGAAAATGGTCTTATGTGCCTTTTTACCGACTTCGTTTAGAATGACGCACAAACAATTTTTTAAGAAATTCTATATATTTTTGAACTCAATAAATTGTTATCCGTTGTCATGGAGACCCGTGAAGACTTCAATGCAAAATTGTCATAATAACATTTGTTGTCATGTTTCGGCTCTCCCATTGGTCAACGGATTTACGCGCAGAGTGAAACCTATCTGTGAAACCTCCTTAGTTGGTACATGAACTGCGTTGCAGCGGTGCCGCTTACCGCAGTGCCGCGCGTACCGTTCCACAGACCAGGGCTTAAGAAACTCACGAAATTTGCAACGTTATCGTACATTGCCCTGACGTTGAATTGAGCTCAACGTTATTTACTTGTCAAATACCTTACAGCATTATATTTACACCTTAGACACATAGTCCTGACCCCACACTAAGATCCAGTCTTGTGTTTTTATTGCTGTAAATGGCGAGACGAGCATGCCATCCGCCTGATGGTATATACGACCGCTCATCGACAGTAGCATAACCAATCAACACCCTTAATTGAAAAGCAATGCCTTGGCATTCCACTGCGCTCGCCTGAGACATAAGTCTCAATATGTCCAGTAGTTACTCTGTCTACAATGTCCTTCAAACCGGAACACAACAGTGCATTTACACTGCTGTTTGTTCGAGAAATAGACAATGCGGTGGCACCTACCCAGGCGGCCTCTCACATGAGAGACCTACCACCAGTTACTCCCTCAACTCCTAAATGATAAAAATTCGTTGCTCTTGTCATCCATACGCTATTTGGTCGAAAATAGAAATACATTAGAAAATACAGGGTATATCAAGACTGCGACCGAAAACGAAGCCAGGTGGTAGTATTAATGACTTCAGACACAATGCACCTAAAAAGTTCGCAAAAAGCGATTTTCTTTTGTAATTTTTTACGTATTGTCGTATTTGGGTGGATAAAAATAAATCCACTAATAACATTAAAATGTACCTCTTAACAACTATATTATATAAAAAAAAGAACTTAGAACTCGCAGACAAACCAAATACTTGGTTTTGCGGGGCTAATTATAAACTTTGTGTACTTTTTTAAATATAATAATAAATAAAAAAGATAAAAATAAATAAACAGTTTCCTAAAATAATAATATACAATTTTTTATTTTTAAACACACAATGGTACGAAAGCGTTTCAATTATAATTATAACAAAAACTAGGTATTTACCATCCAAACTAGATATAATTTAAAAAATTGCAAACATAAACTGTCGATTTTCCGCGAAATTTTTACTTTCATTGCCCCTAACAAAAGAAACTACAGAAACAACTTAATTTTGACATAGGTACCGCTGTTACTAATATAGCCAGTATATACAAATTACTAACATGCTATGGATTCATTGAATTTGAAATAAAGGATATACCGGGTATATCAAGACTGCGACCGAAAACGACGCCGGGTGGTATTTGTGGTTACAGACACAATGCAAATAAAAATTTTCGCAAAATAAGCGACAGTTTCATTTGGCAATTTTTTTAAAATCGTTGTTTTTGGGTAATAAATACCTAGTTATTGCGAAAATAGTAATTTAACCCCTAACATACCATTGCGTCTTAAAAAATAAAAAGGTGTACATCATTATTTTACGAAAACTATGTATTTATCACCCAAATACGACGATAAGTAAAATAATACCAAAAAAAAGTTGACGATTTTTTTATCAAAATTTTTAGTTGCCTAGTGTCTGAAGTCACTAATACTACCATCTGGCTTCGTTTTCGGTCGCAGTCTTGATATACCCTGTATATATTTTTTTATTGCGTCTCTAACCACGAAAAGCACCACCTGGCTTCGTTTTCGGTTGCAGTCTTGATATACCCTGTATCCATCTATACAAGTTCACAGTTAAATATTACTTGAAACATATTTTAGCCTCGCAAACCGTGAAGTTCAGGTACATACAAACAATCTTTATTTCACATCGTTTCAATTCCATTTTCTAATAGGTTGTCCGTCCCTTTCTCTCCTATAGTGGGCGAGCGAGATGGCGCACCATTGTAAGCGGCGAGAACCTTGAAACTCACGTCACTGATAAGCCTCGCAAACTGAAGTATAGTTTACGTTTTCCCACAATTTTCCAACATTTTTCTTAATTTTTCTATTTATTCAAGCCAACCTGCCTCGGTGGCGTAGTTGTACTACGGTACGGCTAAAGCTGAGGTCTCGGGTCCGAATCCCGGATCGGGCTGTGATATTGGGTTTTTCTATTCGTTATCAGCCCGGAGTCAGGAATTTGTGCCCGATATGGCGATAGGCTTGCCCTCTATTACATTATGGGACGGAACACACAAGGCGAAATGTGGGTTTCCTGGTAGCGCCTCTGCCTACCCCTTCTGGGATGAAGGCGTGAGTTTATGTATATATGTATGTTCAAGCCAACCCGCATTAGACTGGCTTGGTGAATGATAGCGGGGTATCGGAAAACATCGCTAGGAAACCTGCATACCATAGCGATTTGTAAGAAATTCTATGGTATGTAAGGTCCGTTTGAACTAGGCCAGCGTGGTGGACTATATCGCTCTTCTCAATCGTACTCTCGATTGTAGAGGAGGCCCGTGCCCTGCAGTGGGACGTGTATTTTTTTATTGCAATGAATGACGAGACGAGCCTGCTATTCGCCTGATGGTAAGCGATACGACCGCTCATGGACAGTAGCAAAACTAAACCATGAATTACAAAGCGATGCTTGACATTCCACTGCGCTCGCCATGAGACATAAGATGTTAAGTCTCATTATGTCCATTAGTTACTCTGGCTACAATGTCCTTCAAACCGGAACACAATAGTGCATTTACTTTAGTTTCTGTTTGCTGGAGAAATAGACATTGCAGTGGTACCTACCGAGGCGGCTTCTCACATATGAAAGACCTACCAATATATGGGATGCAGGTTCCCTCACGATGTTTTCCTTCACCGTTATTTTCTGTACTTACTCCGTTTTCATGTAGTGTTGTGCATGACGATGCGTCCACGATTAATTACGTTAATAAATTCTTATCAGTGGTTGTGTTATCAAAACAAATCTGGCACATATTTTTTTATATTTACAACTTTGATAAGAGCTGTATTATGGTTTTGTTCTTCCTGTTACTCCATCGTAGTTTATAAATCTATGCTTTTATATTCAACTAGCGGCTAGGCTAGGCTTGCCAGACGGCCGGGATTTCCGGGATTGTCCCGGAAATTTGCCTTTTGTCTCGTGTCCAGTAATTAGAGCTTATTGTCCCGGATTCTAAAAAAATACTATACTTTTAAACAGTTTTATTTAGCTCGACCCGTACGGTATTTATTAACAAAATAAAATAGGGACGAAATTGGATTTTTCTATTCATTATCAGCCCGGAGTATCAGCCCCCTCTGCCTACCCCTTTTGGGAAACAGGCGTGAGTTTATGTATGTATGTATATTTTCTACTATGGCCACGACCCGACATTGTTGTCCTAGAATTGTCCCGGATTTGATAAGTTACTATCTGGCAACCCTAGGCTAGGCCCGGCTTCACCCGGGTGCAGACAGTTTTTGAGGCCAGTCCACATCAACAATATAGTTTTCGCAGCGCACGCGATGTTACGAATATGTATTTTAGGTAATTTTTTTACACCTTGGGTTACATTATTGGAGTTTTAGTAAGGATCCCTATTTTTTTTTAAATTAAAATATAGCCTATGTCACCCGGAGATAGTGTAGGTTCCCAACAGTGAAAGAATTTTTCAAATCGGTTCTGTAGTTTCGGAGCCTATTCTATGCAAACAAACAAACATTCCCTTTTTTTAATATGTATTAGTATAGATAAATAAATACACACAGGTCACATACATAGTCCTGACCCCACACTAAGATCGAGTCTTGTGTTGTATCAGAAACTACGAGAGACTTTTCGGTCTCACAAACACCGAGACCCGAAACAAATGCCTGTGAATCACACAGACATTTGTCTCGGTGCGGGCATCGGTCGGGAATATTGATGATGGTAACCGTGAGAGATTTTTAACTGGTGTTAGGTTTTTCATATATAAGAGGGCGCCTGGGTAGTTGCCACCGCAATATCTATTTCTCCAACAAACAGCAGTGTAAATGCACTGTTGTGTTCCGGTTTGAAGGACATTGTAACCAAAGTAACTACTGGACATATTGAGACTTAACATCTTATGTCTCAGGTTGGCGAGTGCAGTGGAATGCCAAGCATCGCTTTGTAATTCATGGTGTTATTTGGATTTGCTATTAACCATGAGCAGTCGTATTCAACTCGCCATTCAACGCAATAAGAAAAATACACAGGTTAATATGATATACAAATTACAGCATTTTTTTCATGAAATGCTCCGAATTAAACCAACTTGTAAAAAACCGCAAGCCCAACTTGGCTACCGAATCTAAGACTTCTCAATTCACAATCCATGAAAGTCTATCAAATGTTTTTCAACCTACAACATACTGTATACTTTCAAACCTCCTTGACGCTTATTTATTTAGCTGTTTTGTTACTATTACTTCGTTTAACCTTATAATATTATTATAGAAAGTAATGAAGGATAACATAGTGAGGAATATATACATACATATACCGTAATACAAAGAGCGTGGTGGCCTGTTGGCAACGGACCAGACGCGGCTGCCTACATGATCACGGTGGACGCGGGTTCAAATCCAGGGCACACCTCTGACATCTCGGAGTTATGTATTGATAGTCAATCACCACGCACTTTAACGGTGAAGGAAAACATCGTGAGGAAACCTGCATACCGTAGCGATTTCAAAGAATTTCTACGGTATGTAAGTCCGCCAACCCGCACTAGGCCAGCGTGGTGGACTATATGGCCTAACCACTCTCAATCGATCCTCCCGATTGTAGAGTAGGCCCGTGCCCTGCAGTGGGACGTATATGGGTTGATATAGATATATAGATATAGATACATATACCGAGTATATCCAGACCGATACGCAGCCAGGTGGTAGTTTTAGTGATTACAGACACAATGCAACTAAGCAATTCGCAAAAAAAGCAATTTTTTAAATATCATGTGTATGGGTTGTAAATAAATAAATACACCCAACAGTCACATACATAGTCCTGATCCCACACTAAGATCGGGTCGGTCGTGGGTATCAACTACGAGAGACTTATCGGTCTCACAAACACCCATTATAACGGACCATTCATAAAGTCATCGTAATAAATATTTATTCAATCTGATATATTCCTTGTATCGTTGCGGATATAGAGAAGTTAGACATTCCCGGAGTCCTAGTCGGTTCGCTTCAATGCTCGGTGTACAATGCTGTTGATCCTGCGACATATTTTCCGTGACAGTTTCGAGGACAGTCTCTTAAGATCGTCCCACTAAATAGTGCTTCAATTCAAATTTTAAAAAATCTACCATAACAGTAACATTTCTCTCGTCTGGCAACACCGAGGCAATGAGGGCGCCGCACTGCGCACGGAAACTAGGTCACGACCCGGCATTGCGGCGCGCCCGGCGCAGGACACTAGGTGTTGGCGCGGTGTGATACAAAAAATCTACCATTTTTTTGAATTTTCGACGTAGTTTATGGTTTAGGGTAATTATTAAATAGCCCATTGTGTTCTCTTATCCTATGGTTGATTGTCTGACATCGAATCGAGCTATAAGACTGGCAATTGTACTTTTTTATGTTATTTTTTCTTTACTTGAATTTTTCAAGTGGGCGTGGATGCCAAGTGAAGTAACGGATGCAAAAATTGGTTTTGCAAAAATGACCTCTTTCCTTCAGTTTGCCGTATGTCATTACTTCCCTGAATTTGATCCCTATTAGCAACATTACCGAATGGTGTAATAATACAACATGTGTTATTTTTTCAAAATCATCTGGTTTGACTCCTCGCTAGGAGTATTTATTTTAACATTGATTTATCAAAAATCCATGTATGCATATTTAAAACGGGCTCGTGCCTCCTTTCAGTATTTTTCGCTATTCCTCATACTTTATGAATTAAGCCATCCACGCTCACTTGAAAAATTGGAACTTGAAAAAACCTTTTAAATAAAGATATTTTTTTTTCATACAGGGTATATCAAGACTGCGACCGAAAACGAATCCAGGTGGTAGTATTAGTGACTTCAGACACAATGCAAGTAAAAATTTAGCAAAAAAAATCGACAACTATTTTTTTGTATTTTTTTACTTATCGTCGTATTTGGGTGATATATACATAGTTTTCCTAGAATAATTATGTACACCTCTTTATTTTTAAACACGCAATGCTACGTAAAGGTTTAAATTAGTCTTTTCGCAAAACGAGGTATTTACCACCCAAACACGACTATTTTTAAAAAAATTAAAAAAATATATCCGTCACTGTTTTGGCGAAAATTTTATTTTCATCGTGTCTGTAACCACTAAAACTACCACCTGGCTTCGTTTTCGGTCGCAGTCTTGATATACCCGGTATATTATTGGGGGCAAAGGAGCATACGGTTGACTTGATGGTAAGTGGTCACCGTCGGTGAGCATCTGCAACGCCATAGGGCATGGAGATGCGTTGCCGGCCTTTAAAGTGGGAATACACTCGTTTTATGAAGGTCGCCAAGTACTTTTTCGTCACAAAAATTAGCAAACATATTTATTGTTAGTATCAACAAAATTATCAGTATGTGGTGGAACGCAAACCTCATTTAGCGTTAAAGCGTACAAAGTGTTTTTCAACAAAGATATTTTTGAAATAATGCGTTACATTATTTTAAAACTGGCAACTTAAACTTAATGATGCCATGATATTCAGTTCCTCAGGACTGATGCCAGGGATCTGTATCAGCTTATATACGTCCCACTGGAGGGTACAGACATAGAAACACCATAGAAAAGTGTGAAATTTACAGCAGTGTAAATGCACTGTTGTGTTCCGGTTTGAAGGACATTGTAGCCAGAGTAACTACTGGACATATCGAGACTTAACATCTTATGTCTCAGGATGGCGAGCGCAGTGGAATGCCAAGCATTGCCTTGTAACTCATGGTGTTGTTTGGTTTTGCTACTGTCCATGAGCGGTCGTATCGCTTACCATCAGGCGAATGGCAGGCTCGTCTCGTCATTCATTGCAATAAAAAAAAAACACCATAGAACACACCATACAAATTCTTACAATTCGAGGTATGCAAGTTTCCTTCACCGTTATAGTGCGTGGTGACTGACTATCAACCACATGACTCCGAAAAGTCAGAGGTGTGTCCTGGGATTTGGACCCGCGACCACCGTGAACATGTTGGCAGCCGCGTCTGGTCCGTTACCAACAGGCCACCACTAGGGATTGCAATCCCGCAAAACGGGATCCCGCAATCCCGCGGGATCCCGCTGCATTTATTGGTCTGCCGGATCCCGCACCTTCAAAACGCGGATCCCGCAAATATTTGAAAATTGGCGCTAAAGCTTTCGTGAAGTTTCGCATAAAATCGCGAGTGGCGCACACGTGACTTTGCCGCTCCTCGCAAAGGAGCGACGACTAGAGGGCGCCTCAAGCACACATCTAGCTAGTTTTCAGCATTTTGATCATCAGGATATATTTGCAGTTCACTCAGAAGCAGGCTCGGAGATGAGACTATGCCATTTGTTTTTTACGAGCGTATTTTCATAAGTTATCACCATAAGTTACTCATAGTAGTAATAGCATCTAGATTGTGATTGTATTATTAGTCATTATACAGGGTATATCAAGACCGCGACCGAAAACGAAGCCAGATGGTAGTATTAGTGACTTCAGACACAGTGCAAGTAAAAATTTCGCAAAAAAAATCGACAACTATTTTTTGTAATTTTTTACTTTTTGTCGTATTTGAGTGATACATAGTTTTCCTAAAATAATGATGTAGACCTCTTTATTTTAAAACACTCGATGGTAGTAAGGGTTTAATTATTATTTTCGCAAAAACTAGGTATTTACCACCCAAACAAGACGATTTTTAAAAAATTCTAAATAATATCTCTCGATGTTTTGGTGAAATTTTTATTTGCATCGTGTTTGTAACCACTAAACTTACCACCTGTCTTCGTTTTCGGTCGCAGTCTTGATATACCCGGTATAAATGAGACTGAATTAAAAAAATTATAAAACTGTTATTAGAATAGAAATAAGGGCAAATTTAAGTTTTTAATGGTTGATTGAAGACTGATTTCTTGAACTTAATTATTTTTATTTTATTAGGAAAGAAATTATTTTATGTTGCATAATGTAAGACATTTTGAATAAAAGTTTAAAGAAAACCTAGAATTTTATTTAATTCGGTTTTAAAATATAATACCAATAATGCGGGATCCCGCGGGATCCGCGCGGGATCGATCGATCCGGCATATCGATCCCGCGGGATTGAATGAGCTGCGGGATTGCAATCCCTAGCCACCACGCATTTAATACGATGCCTTGGATAAATAATAATAGATACATCGAAATACTGCCTCGGTGGCGTAGTTGTACTACGGTACGATTACAAAGGTGAGGTCTCGGGTTCGAATCCCGTGTCGGGCAAATTTATAATAATTTTTTTTCTATTCATTATCACCCTGGAGTCTGGAATTAATGCCAGAAATGGCGATATGCTCGCCCCCTATCACATCGTGGGACAGAACGTACCAGGCGAAATGTGGGTGTCCTGGTGGCGCCTCTGCCTACCCCTGCTGGGATAAAGGCGTGAATTTATGTATTTATCTTAATGACCCTCCCACCCTCACGCAACTGCACCTCGTGTGTCGCAGGATCAACAGCATTGTACACAGAGGCTTGAAGCGAACCGAGGCTCCGGGAATGTCTACCCGCAACGAAATCGCAATAAAAATCCTAGGAGTTGGAAATATACTACTGGTAGGTCTCATATTTGAGAGGCTGCATGGGTAGGTACCACCGCAATGTCTATTTCTCCAACGAACAGCAGTGTAAATACACTGTTGTGTTCCGGTTTGAAGGACATTGTAGCCAGAGTAACTACTGGACATATTGAGACTTAACATCTTATGTCTCAGGATGGCGAGCGCAGCGTAATACCAAGAATTGCATTGTAATTCATGGTGTTTGGTTTTGCTACATGCCATGAGCGACCATATCGCTTACCATTAAGCGAATGGCATACAAGTCTCGCCATTCATCGCAATAAAAAAAATATTTTCGTCCGCTTCCCTCCCTATATCTATATCTATATCAGCCCATATACGTCCCACTGCAGGGCACGGGCCTACTCTACAATCGAGGGAATCGATTGAGAGTGGTTAGGCCATATAGTCCACCACGCTGGCCTAGTGCGGGTTGGCGGACTTACATACCGTAGAAATTCTTTAAAATCGCTACGGTATGCAGGTTTCCTCACGATGTTTTCCTTCACCGTTTAAGTGCGTGGTGATTGACTATCAATACACACATAACTCCGAAAAGTCAGAGGTGTGCCCTGGGATTTGAACCCGCGACCACCGTGTAGGCAGCCGCGTCTGGTCCGTTACCAACAGGCCACCACGCCCTTTTTTTTTCCAACAGGCCACCACGCACTTTTTTTTCCCTCCCTAGCAAAGCTTAAAATATAACCTATGATGCCAGCTTGTTTTTCCCTCCTTACGAGTTCAATTTAATAAAAAAAGTAGCCTTATTGCATCTTCAAGTCTGAAACTATCCTTATACCGAATTTCATTACGACCGGTTCAGTGGACTAGCCAAGCCATAGCTTCTTGCGTTTATATGTTGTTTTCCCTCGGGAGCAGTGTTTTTCTGAATGAAAAGTACCCTATCTCATTTTCTATATATCAGACATCGTGTATGCAAAAATTCATGATGGTAGCTTGAGTAGATAATGTGTAAAAGCATATAAAACATTATAATAGACTTTACACACACTTTAACGGTGAAGGAAAAACATCGTGAGGAAACCTGCATACCGTAGCGATTTTAAAGAATTTCTACGGTATGTAAGTCCGCCAACCCGCACTAGGCCAGCGTGTTGGACTATATTGCCTAACTACTCTCAATCGATTCTCTCGATTGTAGAGTAGGCCCGTGCCCTGCAGTGGGACGTGTATGGGCTGATACTGATACTGAATAGATATGAAGATTTTTTAATTCATCGCCAGAATTATGCTGACGCATTGCTACTTCACTCTGTAGCTAATCGGGGAAATATTATAGGAAAAAGACTTCGAAGGAAGCATACTCGTACGAAAGGGATTGGTACACGCCGTATCGAGGTCCCAATATGTTTCATCATCATCATCAGTCCGTTGCAGTCCACTGCTGGACATAGGCCAAAATGTTTGTTTATTTTTATCATGTTTTCAAAAAACAAATTTAATTTTAGGATCTTTTCTGATAGCTATAAAGACAAGTTGGCAAAGAGTATTAGAATTATGTATTCCCTCATCGCTTTAAAAGGAATAAATACACCCAACAGTACCCAACAGTATTACGAGTATACCGGGTATATCAAGACTGCGACCGAAAACGAAGCCAGGTGGTAGTATTTGTGACTTCAGACACAATGCAAGTACAAATTTCGCAAAAAAAAAATCGACAACTTTTTTGTGTAATTTTTTACTTATCGTCGAATTTGGGTGATATATGCATAGTTTTCCTAAAATAATGATGAACACCTCTTTATTTTTAAACACGCAATGGTACATAAGGGTTTAAATTAGTATTTTCGCAAAAGCTAGGTATTTCCCACCCAATAACGATGATTTTTAAAAATTTCAAAAAAAATATCTGTCACTGTTTTGGCAAAATTTTTATTTGCATCGTGTTTGTAACCACTAGAACTACCACCTGGCTTCGTTTTCGGTCGCAGTCTTGATATACCCGGCATGTGTTGCTACGTCAATGTAAAAAAGCTGCGGAAGATATTGACTATTTACATGTTTCTTAATTTTCTCACTCCCCTCCTCGCCCCTACCCCTACTTTTCTCCACCACTGTAATTTTGCTTTTATACTTAATTCAATGCAAGAAGATCCATTGGAATCCTACTTTATTTTAAGGAGTTTCCCTTTGCAGGTCCGAAGATATTCATCAGATCGTCACCATATTTTTATGGGACCAAACGACAAGCACCAGCTTTCAATTAAAGAAAGAATTATCGAAATCGGTTCACCCAGTACAGAGAAATGAGGTAACAAACATAAAAAAAAGCAACATACAGTCGAATTGAGAACCTCCTCCTTTTTTTGAAGTCGGTTGAAAAGTACGAAAGACTCTTCGTTTTATAACACTTATAACACTATATGCTGGATTGTAGCGGGCTCTAGTTTCACAGACGTATTATTGAAAAAAAAATATGTAAAGATTTCAATGTATTGTCTTTGGCTAGCGATGTACTTTAGTTTGAAATTGTAAGTATGTTCTTTAACGTTTGCTGTGTGTCAAAAATTGCTGTGCGACATAAAAATGTAAGTCTAGAAATCTTACCGCAATTTTATTTCATTATCCTAAACCTTTTATACGTACAACCAATTAGCCACGGAGACTTTCAATCTAGTAATTTGCATATTGTTCAACAATATATTACGTTTATCACCATTTACTTATATTCTACCGATAGACGAGACACGTCAAAGAAATAAAGTGCCCCTGTATTTTAAAAGCACACTGCAATATTACATCACTTACCTGGTATTTTATTAAAATATTGTAACTTCAGACGATTTGATTTCGGTTTGACGGCGAAACATTCATTTATTACTTTTAAACGTATGCGATAAGGCGTACTGCACTGTCACTGTCACGAAGCAGACTGATTCATGTGTGGTGCATGCACCGCAAGCAGGTGGGACACATTTTTTGTACTGAATGTCTTATCTAGTGTAACATTGATGTTTTATTCTCAGATGTAAAGCATATTATGGTACCTATTTTTGTAGTTGTAGTTTTTTATTGCGTTAGGAAATGTGTTAAGTTACCCTTTTAAGCTAAGCTAAGCTGCTTATCTTTCTATCACTATGTTTCTATCCTAATCAAATTATATTTGACAGCCTCCGTGGCGCAGTTGAAACGTCGCCTGTAAAAAGAGAGGCCGCGGGTTCGATCCCCGTACCGAAACAAATATTTGTGTGATCCACAGGTATTTGTTTCGGGTCTGGGTGTTTGTGAGACCGAAAAGTCTCTCGTAGTTTCTGATACACGACACAAGATTCGATCTTAGTGTGGGTTCAGGACTATGTATGTGACTGTTGGGTGTATTTATTTATTTATTATTATTTATTTTCCTAATTAAAAACCACCCTGGGAATCGAACCAAACACTACACCAATAACACGAAAACCGTATAATTGTGAGAAGCAATTGGCTACATTTTTGCTCCGTACACATCCGGAGCGAAAGAAAACATACGAACAATGGCTTACTTGAACCAATACTGTGAAAGTGACATTCTTGAAATACATTTTCATTTGAATATTTACTTTCCCAAAAATTTACTATTTTTAATGGTTTCTTACATACATACTCACGCCTTTATCCCAGAAGGGGTAGGCAGAGGTGTACCAGGACACCCACATTTCGCCTTGTATGTTCCGTCCCATGATGTGGTAGGCGAGCCTTTCGCCATATCGGGCACAAATTCCTGACTCCGGGCTGATAATGAATAGAAAAACCCAATATCACTTTGCCCGACCCGGAATTCGAACCCGAGACCTCAGCTTTGTAGTCATACCGTAGTACAACTACGCCACCGAGGCAGTCGAGGCAGGCATGGTTTCTTAGATTTTCGCGAATGTTTTGACAAAACCCAAATTCTCGCTAAAGAACACCGTTTCCTGCCCAGGATGTTTCGCGAGGCTATTGAAATTAAAAAACATCCAAATTTCAATGGAGAAGACGGCTTGAAGCTTGCACCATCATGGGATCCAATTCTACATTTAATTAAATCGGAACCCAAAAGACCAGCTGCCAGACCTCAAGACACAGTGAGCTCCTTATGCGTAGATCGGATCGCAAAAACCAATTAAGTTTTTTAATTAACTTTTTTAATTTAATAATTGTAAATTAAGGGTAGTTAAATTGTAACAGTCACTGAGCGGATGACTAATACCTCAGTCCGCCCCATGACCACGAAAGCTGTAAAGCAATCGAAACGTATAAGTAGATCAACAATATTGTATTAGGGCTAATCCTGTCAAAGTATTTGTTAAGTGGCAAATTAATAAATTAACACCTGCTTTTAACTGGTAGGTCTTTCATATGTGAGAGGCCGCCTGGGTAGGTACCACCGCAATGTTTATTTCTCCAACAAACAGCAGTGTAAATGCACTGTTATGTTCCGATTTGAAGGACATTGTAGCAAGAGTAACTACTGGACATAATGAGATTTAACATTTTATGTTCAGGATTACGAGCGCAGTGGAATGCATTGCTTTGTAAATCATGGTGTTTGGTTTTGCTACTGTCCATGAGCGGTCGTGTCATCCATCAGGCGAAAGGCATGCTCGGCTCGCCATTCATTGCAATATAAAAATCACACACAGCATCTAAACGATCAGTCCCTTAAAACTAACGTGGTATTTGTGTTCTGACAAACCATGAAAACATCGTGAGGAAACTTTCATACCTGAAAATTCTTCTAGAATTTCAAAGGCAATTCTGCACTATGCCATCGTGGTAGGATATCTCTTCTTTCAATTGTAGAGTTCTCTCAGGTATTTGTTTCGGGTCTGGGTGTTTGTGAGACCGAAAAGTCTCTCGTAGTTCCTGATACACGACACAAGACTCGATCTTAGTGTGGGGTCAGGACTATGTATGTGACTGTTGGGTGTATTTATGTATTTATTTCAAAAGTCCTATAAGGCATGATGTTATTTCCTAATCATCTCTTATTATATCTATCTATTCAGCCACAGGAAGTCCACCACGCTGGCCTAGTGCGGGTTGGCGGACTTACACACCGTAGAAATTCTTTAAAATCGCTACGGTATGCAGGTTTCCTCACGATGTTTTCCTTCGCCGTTAAATTGCGTGGTGATTAACTATTAATACACACAGAACCTTTAGCATAATATTTTTCAATATTAGTATATAATTGAAAAATACCGTTATAGTCTTATTTATACAGTTATGGTAGGCAATATGACAATTAATATTCTTATTAGATTTCTGAAAAAGGCTGCTCGTTTAATCGACACAAACTTAATACTTTTTTATATTCGAAACATGAAAGAATTTGTGTCACAATCTACAAACTCATGCCTTTTTCCCAGAAGGGGTAGGCAGGGGTGTAACCAGGACACCTACGTTTCGCTTTGTGTGTTCCGTCCCACGATGTGATTTTTTATCGAACCAATTATTATTTGTGTTTTTAGCTTCACACGATCCTTTGTTATACTCCTATATTTTCTAAAATCCTCCTTTTTACCTAATATTTGCGTATCAACAGAGATACACACGTTTGAAAAGGTAGAAATTACTACAACTTAACTCTAGCGACCTACTGGGCTGGGAAACTGTAAAGGTTTAACGGTCTAGTCATTTTGAGCCATTGACTCGAACGAAGAAGAACTACAACTTGCCATTAAGCTAGTCTTGGAAAGCTTCATCCATCCATCCATCAGCCAAAGGACGTCCACTGCTGAACATAGGCCTCCCCAATGATTTCCACAGTGACCTGTTGGAGGCAGCCTGCATCCAGCGACGTCCCAAGACCTTTACCAGGGCGTCTGACCATCTTGTGGGTGGACGTCCCACGCTGCGCTTTCCGCTACGTGGCCTCCATTCGAGAACTTTTTGGAACGGTAAATTAATTAAAACAAAAATCAGAAACAGCTTTTAAGGGAGAAGCGCGTTGTAGCTCAAATTACTAGGGTATCCACCGATTATAAAAATATACATAGGCTGAACCCGAAACGTAACACTTATTATTTATTTATTTTATTCTTAACTGCACACAAAAAAGGAATAAAACACTTAGAGATATTACAGATTAACAAAAAAGTACAGATGGCGGTCTTATCGCTCTAGGCGATTTCTTAAAGACAACCTTAGGATGGATAAGAAAAGGAAAAGAAGAAAGGGCAGTCTAGAATTTAAAGGACTTAAGAACCACTCATGTGGTTCTAAAGAGTTTTCCACCGTCGTGTATGGTATCTCGGTTACTGTATGATCCGAAATGAAACTCGAATATTTGTCGTAAGTAAAACTGTACGAATGTGGCTGGGTCATTCCGTGATTTCGTGCAAATTACATATCCAGCCATATAAAACCATGAAACAATGCCTTTTTTTTAAAGATTTTTTTCGAATAGACATCATATCAAGTTCCCAAAAACTAGTATCTTTGAAAGTTTCAATAATTTAGTTAAGTTTTGATTTATCGTAATTTATCGCCTGAAATTCTCATTACCCTCTGTGTCCAAAGTGTGGCGAAATTGAATTGATTCTGTTTATTTCTTTTTGTGCCAATTATTTTCTTCAAATTCTTCGATAATCTGTTAGTTTAATTAATTATTATTTTAATAATAGTATTTTTAAAAATAAAATCGTAGTATAAACGATTAAAACAAGGTCCTAAAATTTTGTCACACAAAAAATGTCATTATCTTCCATCGCTAGAATAGTTCAATTCGTAGGCGCCTTTGTAAATCCTCACTCATGAGTCATGACGCAATCTGCTTTTAACGGTCAGTTAGTCGTATCGGCAAAACAACGTGGCCGTGTCTTACAGGTTGATGAAATTATATACGTTCTTTGTGTCTTCGAAAGTATTTTGTCCTAATATTGGTTCATTACATTCCATTCAATTATAAGTAAGGGAAGTAGCACTTAATATTACTATAATTTCTATAAGTTACGCCTTGTCTATAGGCTATAATCCTATTTAATTTTGAATTAGTCATAATGTATAATTAGTCAGTTATTTAAGAAGTTCTTTCAAATTATCATTCATTTCCGTTGCATCCCCATCCGTCCCATCCTATTTTTGTGGATGGTAATGAACGATTGTGGAAGTGAATGAATGATTTTCTTATCAAATTACTATTTGATGTACACTTTATTGTTTTAAGCCGTAACTGTAACTGTTGCCATATTATTTGTAATCCAAAAACAACAACTTAATGAGTACGTAGTCCGGAAACCTGCTCCGAGCAGTACGCGTTGAGCTCTTTTGTATAATTATTATCTATAAATCTACACAAGATAGAAAAGTGCCTTCTTTTGAATACCATTAAAAAAGCATGCTAGATTTGTTTTATTGAATAACATTCTTGATTTTTTGACATTTTTTTAACTTCCGCGGAACGACGAAATTTGCACGAAATCACGGAACGACCCGGCTAGGTACTCCAAAAAATGTTCGAATCCTCTATCTTAAGTCCTAGCCATAGACTTAGTTCGGAATGATAAGTCTCATGGAGAATAGTATTGATCTTTAGAAGTAGATATCTTATTAATGAACTGGTCTGATTTAAACCAACTTGTAATTTTTGTAATAATCACTACATTGTAAACTGGTTTTGCAAAGAACAACACTAGAGTTTCTTGCCCGTTCTTCTCTAGTGAAATCCGCTTTCCGAACCGGGTGGTAGTTCAAAAAATGACTGAATCTAAACAATGTTGAACATTTTAATGGATTCAATAAATTATTTTAATTTCATTTTCATTTTCATTGAAGCGAAAGGGAGAGAGCAACAGAAGGTTTCGTAATATGTTTTCACCATAATCCACTGTAAAATGGGTGACCTAAATAGAAACAGTGAAGGAAAACATCGTGAGGAAACCTGCATACCATAGATAATTTCTACGGTATGTAAGTCCGCCAACCCGCATTAGGCCAGCATGGTGGACAATATGCTCAACCACTCTCAAACGATTCTCTCGATTGTAGAGTAGGCCCGTGCCCAGCAGTGGGACGTATATGGGCCGATACAAAAAAAAATAGATACACTAACGGTCTTATCCATAGATAGATTTAAAACCTATTTTGGTAATCAAATATTTTAATCCCTTTGGAACTTTACAATTCGGTTTTTTGCAAAGAAGGCAAATCATTCGATAACTAAAATAGGTTTTAAATCTGTCTAGAATAAAGCTGTCTATCTTTAACCTGAACAGAAATGAATCACTAACAAATAGGAGTTATAAATAAGTAAGTTAACACTTACTTTAATATTTTGTCTTATATTTTTAAGGAATAGATTCTCTATATCAGCTCATATACGTCCCTTTGTAGGGCACGAGCCTCCTCTACAATCGAGAGTACGATTGACAGTTATAATCAGCCTCCGTGGCGCAGTTGGTTAGACGCCGGCTGTGAATCGAGAGGCCGCGGGTTCGATCCTCGCACCGAAACAAATGTTTGTGTGATCTACAAGTATTTGTCTCGGGTCTGGGTGTTTGTGAGACCGAAAAGTCTCTCGTAGTTTCTGATACCCACGACACAAGACCTAATTGATCTTAGTGTGGAGTCAGGTTATGTATGTGACTGTTGGGTGTATTTATTTATTTATTTATAGCAAATAATTTAATATTACAAAGCTGTAAGGTTTGTTTGTACGCTATAATCGCAGAAACTACTGGTGGTAATTGGAAAATTCTTTTAGAGTTGGATAGGCCATTTATCGGGGAAGGGTACAGGCTATATAACATCACGCTATGACCAATAGGAGCGGAGTATCAATGAAAAATGTAGCATAACTGGGGAAAAAATTTCTCTGGGAGTTTTTAGTGTGAAGTTGAGTAAAAAATATCTACACCTAGGTGATTACGGGCTGGGCCGGTAGTTAATTAATAATATTCGAAGGTATAATAATCCATATACGTCCCACTGCAGGGCACGGGCCTCCTCTACAATCGAGAGGTAATATAGACCGCCTAGCTGCTAGCTGGTCTATCTGCGGGTTAGCGGATTTCACTTATAAAAATTATATTGTTAAAATTGCTATGGTAAGCTGGTTTCCTCACGATGTTTTCCCTAATTGAATACTATAATAAATACACCCAACAGTCACATACATAGTCCTGACCCCACACTAAGATATAATACTGAACCCAATGATTACTCGACATAGGAATTTTAGCATCAAACTGCCTTAGGGTAACAAGATAGTATAGTGCTTAATAGTTAAGTTCTGATTGATTGCTTACAATAAGATGAGCGATCAGGTAGGTCCCTCGTATGTGAGAGGCCGCCTGGGTAGGTACCACCGCGATGTCTATTTCTCCAACAAACAGCAGTGTAAATGCACTGTTGTGTTCTGGTTTGAAGGACATTGTAGCCAGAGTAACTGGACATAATGAGATTTAACATCTTATGTCTCTGGCGAGCGCAGTGGAATGCCAAGCAGTGCTTTGTAATTCATGTTGTTTGGTTTTCCTACTGTCCATGAGCGGTCGTATCGCTTACCATCAGGCGATTGGCATACTCGTCTCGCCATTAATGTGTGTGGTAATTGACTATCAATACACACATGACTCCTGGATATTTTTTATATAATATAATATGATTATTTTTCACTTAGGTTGAAAATAATTGTTTTTACTTTGCCTTAGATTTGGACTGCCTCGGTGTCGCAGTTGTACTACGGTGCGGTTACAACGCTGAGGTCTTGGGTTAGAATCCCGGGTCGGGCAAAGTGATATTGGATTTTTTATTATCAGCTCGGAGTCAGGAATTTGTACCCGATATGGCGAAAGGCTCGCCCCCTGTCATATCGTGGGACGGAACATTCAAAGCGAAACGTGGGTGTCCTGGTTGCACCTCTGCCTATTAATGTAATTAATATTTCTCTCTCTTTCCTATTAATGTAATTAATATTTTATTACAAGTAACCTTTGAGTTTAAAATGCGTTTTTTGTACTTATATTTTTTGTATAATTAATATAACACAAAACAATGTATGAAATTACTTCTTATCAACGGTTTTGATCGTTAAAATAATTGCAAAAATTATTTCACGACATGAAATCAACTCTTTGAGGGGAATTCTTTTAGTCTTAGCATTAATAGATATATTAAAGACACTTCTTCTTCACGATGTTTTCCTCCACCATTCACACAAGCGAGAAAATATTGCATAGTCAGAAAAAACCTTCAATTCGTACCTGCGAATTGCGTTTCGTTTTTCCATTTCTTCATTTAATAGGTTATCGACTTCCGTTTAATTTTTCAATTTCTTTATAAAACCGGCTAACATGCATTTCGGTATATTCGTTTTAAATAATAATATTTTAAACGAAAGAGGTCTTACTAAAAATGATATTTTATATTTTTTTACAATTTATACAAGATTTTAAAAGTGCTCTCTCTACTTTGGCCATTAGGTAGCTAAAGTCCATTTTATTAGTCCACGTGTAGTATCCCTGCCGTAATCCATTAGGGGCTTTAGGTCCTAGATACACCCACAATGGGATTTGCGTTATCAATGGTTTTTACTACAAATTGAATTATTTGCAATTGCGTCATTTTGATGTATTACATATTTTTTAACCTGGTCTTTTTGTAACTTTAGTTTTTAAAGGCCAATCTATAGAAACCTCTGATTTACGCTCAGAGACCTATAAATTGAAATTATTGTTTTTATAAACTATTATGATAATTTACATTAATTACGTCATTTTGACGCTATTTTTCGTGAATTTTGTCGTATTTTTGTAAATTCAGGTCTAGTTTTCAAAGACCAGCCTATAGAAACGCCTAATTGGCGTAAACGTAAGCAAATTTAAGGAACGTAAAGCTTTTTGACAACCCAAAGACGAATGTACATCATTTTAGCGTTTTAACTGTTTTACGTGTCAACTAAATATTATAATGAGTTACGAAATATGACGTAGACTATTGTTAGTCTCACCTGGTATGTGTCGTCAGGTTTCCCAGGGTAGGAGGCACTGCGTCGGTAATCGGGTGGCCGCGGCGGAGCGGGAGCCCTACGCCACGGGGCGAAGGCCGACGGCTGCGGGGGCTGCGGCGCGGGCCATCTGTACTGGGGGGCGCGCCTGAACGGGGCCCGGTACTGCCTCTCGTCGTCCGCAACGCTAGGAGCGCCAGGGTACTGTAATTCACCCATCGGCTACGTCCGTCCGCTATGAGCGCACGACGTGAACTAACGATAACGTATCGCGGGTCGATCGGCCATGCGCGCGCATGTTGCGTTCCGTATTCGAATTACAAAAAAATATTAAGCGGCCAGTATTATTCCAAATTCAAAACGTGGCGGGATTTGCCGGTTAATGCTGTTTTTAATTTAACTTTTTTATATTTGTGACGTGGGTTGCATTAGGCCATGAAGGTTGTATATGTGTACTTATATGATAGCATTGGAGTACTGCGCTGCGCCATTTTTCTCGCTGCGGATAGTAGCGCAACACTGCCTATGGCGCAACGGTAGCGACGCACCGGCGCAAAAACAAGCGATATACCAAAATTTAACTAAGGCAGTGTGTCAAATATACATAGGTATACGTAGGTGTAATGTAATCGTTAACTCAGCTGACTTGGGGTCGCTCTGCGCTTGTAAACAAAACGCCCTTGTTGTAATAGTACCGAGTGTTTTACACAGATGGCGCTTTTCTCATTTTTACGTATTGAATTGTAATTAAAATTAAAGAAATGTGTTTAGAATATGTTTATATACACAAATAGTGACAGTAATATTATTATTTTATGAAAGTAATATTTTAGGAAAATGCTTTGCTTTGAGTTTAGTGACATCTAGTGGTATTATTGTGTAATTATCTTAATATACAACTACTACCTGCATTATAATACAGCTATATAAATGAAAATGCTGCATAATAATAACGTTAATTAATATTATTATTGAATATTAAATTTAAAGAGATCTTAAGATTTTCTGCCCGGAAAACGATGGTGAAAAAATACTTTATACTTCATAGTGACCCGCGCAAATGTCGCGTTACGGGTTCAGCCTGTATCCGGTTTGGAAGGACCGACATAATTATCTCAACCGGCGAGAAACAACCAGCTCTCGTTAAATACTTTGTTTGAACTCTTCGATCAATTTATTTTATCGAAGTTTGAACTATGCACTTACCATCAGGCGCATTTTTGGGTGGTAATAAACCAATCTCATCATTACTATCGGCTTTGGACATAATAGTACAGTTACAAAGATGTTATATTCAACAGTATAGCTACTAGATATTTTTTACCCGCCTTATTCATAGATTCATAAAGCCTATTTAAGTTATTAAATGTTTGGTCCCTTTCGAACCACGTTGGAATTCAGTTTGAGCGAAGAAGACAAAACATTCGATAACTAAAATAGGTTTTAAATCTGTCTGCCTTATCCAAAGGCCGTCTCATAGCATTCTTATGTTACATTCTTTCTGCCTGTAAATAATATGCCATATTGCAGTAAAAATGCGGACTCATGCGGCAGCACTGTATATGTATTTTGGCAGTCAGGGTCTCTCGCTGCGGTCTCCTTGACCTCAATGACCTTATTCAATTCAGTCATCCGCCCAAGGGCGTGGCTCCGAACAAAAGTGGAAAATGAAAATATTTACCGGGATTTTTAGTGTGTTGAGGCTTAATAGATGCAGTTAAAAATATATTGTATTTAATTGTGTAGCTACGGGATATTATTTACTAATTAAAATCAGACAGAATATAAAGTTAATATTAAAAGGTTTAAAGGATATTGTAGCCAGAGTAACTAGACATAATGAGACTTAACATCTTATGTCTCAGGGTGGCGAGTAAAGGGGAATGCCAAGCAATGCTTTGTATTTGTTTGGCTTTGCTACAGTCATGAGCGGTCGTATAGCTTACCATCAGGCGAATTGCAAGCTCGTCTAGCTATTCACAGGATTAAAAAAAGATAAATATTGATTTACTTTGGTTTAGTGTGCCTCAGTCAACTCGACACATTCATACTGCAGTATTGGATGCAGCGCGGCGTTGCCACTTGTTTAAGAAGATCATGGCATTGATATTTTTATGCAAGAAGGTTGATGGATTTGTAGCGATTGCGTTGCATTAAAATAATATCATAATATTGTTTTAACCGCTCTGTGTATTACGCAAATAAAAAATACACAATGGACACATTGTCTTTAAGAAATCGCTTTTATTTAATTGTATACACATTCATGTATTAATTTAGTTAATGTTAATTTATGATTTTTATAAAGTTGTCTGTAAGCAATCGCCAAGCGATAAGACCGCCATCTGTACGTACTCTTTATTTTTCTTTGTAATATCTTTTATGTTTTGCGTTCTTCTTGTTCTTCAGTAAAGAATAGGTGAAATAAATAAACTTTCTTATCGTTACTGTTTCTCTTTATGGTACCATTAGGAATGAAATATGATTAACTTCTGTTTTTCATCACTTAAATCCAACATGCTTTTCTTGTATATTATTAAGCAAAGCAACTAAGCTGCATTTGATGGTAGGTGCAGTATTGTTCGGATACAATATTATTTAATGACAAAAGAGTAAAGACGATAATTTGGCTCATCTCTCACTCCCTACTCTACAAAATAGGCGAGACGACAGTATCAAAAAATTAAAGATTTTATGTTTTTAAGGGAAAATACGTATTACAAGGATTTCAAATGATGACTCAGTTTTAATCTATACTTGGAGATTAATAAGATTTTAAATAAAATCAAAGTACAAAATATAGCAATCGGCCATTTTGACAAAAACGCTCTTCACAACGCATGATGTCACGCCTATGTAAACATGACGCATTCGCTGCGCATAGACCACAGATTTAGTAGTACACAATGACATGTTTACCTAGTAGTGACATCAAAGCGGACGCCATGACACCTACTAGCGTTTTTTGTGCACTATTGAAAAATTATTAGAAAAATGGCTTAAAACTGTGTTAAGCCTTTGTTAATTATTGAAATATAGATTTTTTTCGTATATAATAAATGTGTGCCCATATTTTAGAATATAATTTGAAAATCATTCGTCTCGCCTAATTACGAATATTCGTCGTCACTTTGAAATAGAATTGAGTGTGAAAATTAATCACAGATTGGGTTAAAAATTACACCACTTAGCTCTAAAGCTAAGTCTAACAAAAGGTTCTTCCACAAATTTGTAGTGAGTAATTTATTAGGATATAGTTGGACGTTTTCATAATCGCCTAATAATCGAAAGTATAATATTTATTATCTATGTTATATTCAACTGGCAACTTTACTCTACTAATGTCAAAAACAACATCGATTGAAGAAATTATTTTCCATAGACCGAAAATAAATATTTCTAACATAATAGAAGGGGAAAACCTATTCACAAGTTTACTAGTGCAAGCAGAACAGGTATACAACACAGCGCCTTACGCTTCTTGACTCTTGTCAAGACGAGATTCGAGAATTCAGTAAGAAACTGACAACTTTCTTTTTATATTTTATAAAACAAAAACAATATATTTTTATAAATACGGCCCACAACGTGTAACATATTTATACAAGTTAATACAATGTGAAGATAAGTGCTTAATAAACAGACTGAAATAACGGAATTTATTTACTGTTCAGCGCCGACCGATTTACAACATTGTTTTACTCTCGTATTTGTTTATTAAACACAAAAATGGCGGATAAAGGCCCATACCCCGCGCCAGTTTACGAAAACAACGTTAATAAATACCCAATGGACTACAGACAATTGGAGCCGCCGAAAAAAGCACCCGAAACGAGATACTATGAAAATCTTAGCCAATTCTGCCCGCACTGCAACCTAACTTTTGTCGATAACACGGAATACGAGCATCACAACACAGAAATGCACGCTGGACGAAAAATCCTGACTTGTGAGGTTTGCAACGCTATTTTCGGCAGGCAAGACCATTTGAAAAGACATGTCAAAAGCCTACACCACAATCAAAAATATAGCCGCTGTCCTGTCTGTGGAATGGACTGTAAAAGACAAGACCATCTCCTGAACCATATAAAATCGAAACACTCAGAGAAACCAGAGATATATCACTGTAGGGAATGTAATTTTGAATGCGGATCGTTCTCCGATCTGGACCGACATGAAACGATTCATATGACTACGGAAAGACATCTTTGTCCTCATTGTAAGACTAGTTTTAAACGCCGAGATCATATGCTGAGGCACGTGAAATCACAACATCTTAACCAATCTGTAGTATGTCCGATCTGTGAGCAGAATTTCAAACGGAAAGATCATGTCGTCAGACACGTTAGAGAAAAGCACAAAATGGGATTTTTGAACGGAAAGTTAATTAAGTCTAGCGATATTCTTTGAGTTACGTTATATTAGTACATTTATGTAATGGATGATACTTAATTGTAAATAAGTTGAACTGTTGCTTGAGTACAACCGTTTATGAAAAGTATTTAATTGTATGGTCAAAAATTAATTTTTGTTGACTAACATGTAAACTTGTTCAAAATATGAAGTATTTACTGAGGGTAAAGTGATAAAACCCAAATTTGGAATTAATTGAAAAGGAAAACAGAATCACTTACCGAATAACTCAAAATTTGTGTAAAAGTCATATTGAAGAAAATAATTTTAAAATCAATTAAAGGCACATGAATTTCATAATATTTATCAAGATTAAACACTTACCGCCTTATTCATAGACAGTTTTAAAACCTTTTTTAGTTGTATAATGTTTTGTCCCTTTAGAAAAACTTTAAAATTCAGTTTGCGCCAAGAAGACAAAACATTTGATAACTAGAAAAAGTTTTAAAACTGTCTATGAATAAAGCCATTACTCTCAATATATAAGTAAACATCTATACATAGGGGAAGATATACAATGTATAGTCATATTCCAAAAGTCTTTATTTTTTATTTATCTCCTTATTAACAATTGAAATGTTATTCAAAGACTATTGTACTTAAGCCTCAGTTTATGCAAAGAACTGTTGGAATTATTTTAATACATAAAAACACTAGAATTTTATATAAATTATTGTACCATTTATGCTCTTGCAAGATCAGAAATTTGGTGGGAAAAATTTCAATACATAATTTCTTATCAGTTGGTGTGGAGACCTTTGCGGGAGGCCTATGTCAATCAATACACTTCCTGTAGCCATGATGTTAAATTTAAATGTATTTGAAATGTGTATATTTGCTAAAAAGTTAAAAGTAAATACAACCACATTATTTAATTTTGTATCTAAAGTAAAGTTCTTATGAAGTTGTTAGATGGTATTTTCATTCCAATAAGATCCTGAGGAGATGCCTCAGTAGACAGCAGTAGACTTCCTTATTTTAATGTTTTCATTTTCATTCAAATATTAAATCTGATTTTGCAAGAGCATTGATGATGAATGTGTAAGGAATGCTTTAAAAAAATAAATATTAGTTATAAAATGCATTGGCAATGTTTTGTAAATTTTGTAACATACAATGGTTAGATAAATATCTAAATATTGAGATGAAAATGTAGTGGGACATGGAGGCATTTAAAAACTGTTTCAAAGGACAGTCTGTTAATTTTTTTTTTACGAAGACATCACTTCTAAATGAAAATGCTCATTCGAGAAAATGTATTGATTAGGTATAAGGCTAAATGAAAAATAAAACCAAATAGGAGTTGACACGAATCATTATGATTAATTTCGATGCGTGTTAAAGATAGCTAGCTATAAGAGACTCGCCGAGGTCCGGAGCTCGGTGCCAATTGTTTGTTGTGGATCCTTGCTGAATGGAGTTGCAGTGGCGGGTGTGAAAATTTCAATTGAAGCGATTCAAAGATGTGTAGGAATCGAAAATCACAAACTCAATTAGCACAAATTCCACAAGCGTGGGATTCAATTAAATATACATACATAAACTCACGCTTATGTCCTATTAGAGCGGGCAGATACTATAGAGCACCAAGTGCTACCTTCCATTAATAGTGGGTGCCACCGCAATGTCTATTTCTCCCGCCATACAGCAGTGTAAATGCACTGTTGTGTTCCGGTTTGAAGGACATTATAGCCAGAGTAACTACTGGACATAATGAGACTTACGCCCGAATACTCAAACGCCATTTTAATATCAAGTTGCACTTAACTACCCACGTCCCACTTAATCAGTACGATTAAGCAAGACTTTACTTAGTTAAGTACAACATAATATTTAAGTGGTGTTTGTTAACATCTTATGTCTCAGGATGGCGAGCGCACTGACATTCCAAGCATCGCTTTGTAATTCATGGTGTTTGGTTTTGCTACTGTCCATGAGCGGTCGTATCGCTTACCATCAGGCGAATGGCATGCTCGTCTCGCCATTCATCGCATTACAAAAAAATCGTAGGTTGATCGATCAAAAAATAACTATAAAATTGTATTTGTTGTACGAAGTTATTTGGGAATCCAAGTAATTTTAAAACATCTATTTTTTAGGAAATATTATTTGGATTCTTTCTATTTGATAGCCTCCGTGGCGCAGTTGGTTAGACGCCGGCTGTGAAACGAGAGATCGCGGATTCGATCCCGCACCGAAACAAGTATTTGTCTGATCCAAAGGTGTTTGTCTGGGTCTGAGTGTTTGTGAGACCCGAAAAGTCTCTCGTAGTTTCCGATACAATACAAGACTCGACCTTAGTGTGGGGTCAGGACTATGTATGTGACAGTTAAGTGTATTTATTAATTATTATTAATAATTATTCATACCAATACTTTCAAAACCTGTATCAAGACATTACATTTCAGTTTTCAGTTGTATTATATGAGGGTAGGAAATGTTGTAGTAAACTTCTTTAGCTCCCAGAATTCCGGATACCAATCGTTCTTGAGTACATGATTACATTGGGATTATTGGAATTGGCCTTACTTTTATCGTTCGCTTATATAAGTTGAAACTGAACTTCCTTAAAACATCAACTTTGATTCTCAAGTCCACATTAAGGTCCCTACTCCACTGGTGTCTTACGAGCGGTGCCGTTTACCTGACGTCAGCGCAAAGTGGACGCTGCGCTGACGTCGCGGTTCTCGGCGTCTCTATCTGCACTGCGCTTACCATCAGGCGCATTGTACTAACTTTGTCGTGTTAGTTAAAAATGAAGTAGTAGTTGCCCATGGACCTATATGGCCCAACCATTCTCAATCGATTCTCTCGATTGTAGAGTAGGCCCGTGCCCAGCAGTGGGACGTATATGGGCTGATACAATACAGTTGCCCGTGGACTGCAGAAATTCTTTCATAGTAATGGAAAGGCCATATATCGGCATATTATATACAGCGCTTTACACGCCAAAGTCGACGGCCTGGCAACAAGAAAATAATCATGTCGGCAACAAAGTTTTCTGGCTTGCAATGAGTGAAGTCGCCGACAAAAGTTGCCGACATAAGCTGGCGTGGCATGTCGGCGGCTTTGGTGCAGTGTTATATGTTAACTCGATTATCCATGATTGTTATCAGAAAAGCACAAGTTTAAAGACAGTTTTAATCGTAATAAAATCGGTTGTTTTATACAGACAATTACATACGAAATATTGTATATATTTATAAACTGTTAATAAATAAATATAATTTTAATTGTTGTTATTTTTGGAATTCACATACTTTAGGTACGCGAGAGTGCGAAGTGGCTTGTTGGTAACGGAAACACGGTGGTCGCGGGTTCAAATCCCAGCGCAAACAGAGGACTTTTCGGAGTCATGCGTGTATTGATAGTCAATCACCACGCACTATAACGGTGAAGGAAAACATCGTGAGGAAGCCTGCATACCATAGCGATTTGTAAGGATTTCTATGATATGTAAATCCGCTAACCCGCACAAGGCCAGCGTGGTGGACTACATGGCCTAATCCTTCACAATCGCACTCACGTTTGTAGATTGGCACGTGCCCTGCAGTGGGACGTATAGGCTGTTACAGTGCAGTAAAGGTAACCGAGAATTGAAGTTTTAATAAAAAAAAATTTTAAACAAAAGGTACATTTTAATACTTAAATAATACAATTTTATCATCAGGTTTTTGGAAACTTATATCTAACATAAATGTAAAGTAAAAAAATATATTTAAATAAAAGCGTATGTAACGTTATTTCATAAGCTTTGAAAATACATAAATGTGAAAAATGGAAGTAATTTCCTTACATATATGAAAACATTAGTTTTTTTTTAAATTACCCAAAGTTATAGCGGATAAAAATTGACAAATAAGAATATTTTCTATACAAATATAAAGGTTATTTTAGTAAGTCTACGTTATATTACATTAGTAATTAACTTCATACCTTATTAACTCATTATGATATGTACATTGTTCGAAACGCCTTAACGAATACATCCTGCGAAATTAATAAGCGATCTTTAGTACCGAGGATCTATCTCGAATATATCTAAGAGAAGCCCGGCCCGGCTTCGCCTGGGTGCAGATACTTTCTGACGGGGAATTAGTTGTTGCAACATTTTTTATTACTGCTCCGCTCCTATTGGTCATAGCGTGATGTTATAAAGCGTATAGCCTTTGTCGATGAATGTGCTATCCAACACAAAAAGAATCTTTCAAATCGAGCCAGTAGTTCCTGAGATTAGCGCGTACAAACAAACTCAGCTTATTAATTTAGTATAGATTTATCGACTAGCCCACATTTGATTTATATTTATTGATTTCTTTTCTGGATCTATCTTTAGATAGATAGTATGATCGCTTATAAATAATACACAATTACCGCTTAGTACATTTATCCTATCTAGTAATTCGAAGTATTACTGAAATGCTAAAAAGGGTTTCTTATACATATAAATTATATGCGGCGTACAAAAAAAAAGAATTTAATATTGTTCTGTTGTGTAAAGCGCGGTACACAAAAAAGCCGCCGACCGGCCGACACAAAACGGCGGTATATAAGGAAATAATCATGTCGGCAACAAGAGCCCCCACGTGTTGCCCGCCGACATGTTGGCAGCATGTCGGCAACGCAGCCGCTCAGATCAGTTATCAGGCGACACTTAACGTCATAAAAAGTTCCTCATGTCGAGTCGCCAACAAAGTTTTCCGACTTGCATTGAAGCCGCTAACTAACCCGCCGATACAATGTTGCCGACATGAGCCGGTGGGTCCGGCTTTGATGTGTAGTGCGTGTAATGTACTTTTTAACTTTAACGCCCGAATACACAAACGCCACTTAAATATTACGTTGCACTTAACTACCAAAGTCCCGCTTAAATGTACTAGTTAAGTGGGACGTGGGTTGTTAAGTGCAACTTAATATTTAAATGGCGTTTGAGTATTCGGACGTAACACGGTTGTTCAATAACAAAGGATTTATATACAAATATAAATAAACTTATACACCGTAGCGGTAATCAAACTAAACAAATAAGTACATTTTATCAAATAATTGTCCGAATATACTTGACATTATTAGAATATAATTCATGTGGAAAATATAAATCATAATATTCGAGGAAAAATAGCATGTGTTAAATATTGGAGAAAGTGTAAGATTACGGTTCCTGGAGAATATACGAAATAAATTTCCGGCCGGAATAATAAGTTACTTTTATATTGTCTTTATCAAAAGGTATCCATATCCAAAATCTAGCAATAAGTATTTTATAAAACCATTCAGAATCAAGTTAGACACGTTTTAAATCTTGTAGTGGGATTAAAAGAAAAGGGATGCAAAACAAAACTAGTGACGTCACTAGTCTTAATATGAATTACAGTGTGCGCGTGTGAAAGAGACGGGAAGATGTCCCCACTACGCTCCTTTTAAATACTAATATTTGCCTCATGTTAAAAGATACTTTAATAATGTTTTGACAGAAATGTTTTATTTTAATGTACTCAAAATAATAAAAGATATCGATCATAGTCAAGTACCTTATTATGTTGATTGACAAGTAAGCCTTTTCTGCAACATTAGATGCATTGTAATGTTTTTTACTAATAATGGATAACAAACATACATCGAAATATGTAGTTAATATTACTTATTCCTTTTTTAATTACTTTAATAATGGACATGTTTTCCTTATTAATTACTTGAAAGTTATATACAGAATTATCTAATATTAGACATATTTTTTTACGTGGTCGCGGATTCTATTCCCAGGGCACACATCTGACTTTTCGGAGTCATGTGTGTATTGATAGTCAATTGGCATGCACTATAACGTTGAAGGAAAACATTGGTTGGAAACCTGCGTACTATAGCGATTTGTAAATAAATCTATGGTATGGAAAGTCTGCCAGCCTGCACTAGGCCAGCATGGTGGACTATAGCCTAACCCCTCTCAATCGTACTCTCGATTGTAGAGGCCTGTGCCCCGCAGTGGGATGTATATGAGCTGATACAGATACAAATGATACTTAGGTTCAAATAGTTTCTAACTGAGCATCAAAAAATGAGTTATGTAGTAACGAAATAGATTCAGCACAAGGAAAAGTATTCAACAATGTTTATATGTTTACTTTTGATGTCTACTTATAAACTCATTGTCAACTGATACTGAACTCATAGTGGTTTTGATGTTATCTTCCAACAAACATTTTGAGAACTTTCTTATGCATGTTAAATAAAATAACAAAATAAAATTATTAAAAAAAGCGCAAAGAATTAACTTTTAAGTGATTTGAACAATAGTTTTAAATTCTATGTCGTAATATCCAATTGATAAACATTCCACAGAAGGTCTTGCTGCACATAGGCCTCCTATATGGCATCTTACAATAACCTGAAGATGCCCGCATCCAGCTTTCTGCATCGTATTTTTTCCACATGACTGGAGAAAAAGGAGAATGCCAATTTTACTTCGAAACTTGGTATCAGTGCGAAGATTTTTGTCCCTCGATAAAAGCTACGTTTTTGTGTTATGTTCAATAAAAATAAACATAATTTCGATCCAGGCTCGGAGTTCTTGGAGAAATGAACTTGAAGTCCAGTCGCTCTGGTAGCCCCATTTTTAGTAATCGTACGACGTATCGTAAAATGTGAAGATAATTGCTTTATTTTATAAAAATCTGCAGCCCGGGATAAAACAGGAAAACGTTTAAAGACCATAAAAATGCTATAATTAATTTTAAACAGTATTTGGGGTCAACAATATTTCTTAACTAATACCATGAATAGGCATTCTCCTTTAACTAATGAATACATTGTACATCTCTAAAATAACAAAAAGTAATGGTAAGACAGGGGGATCTAAACTCAAAAAGAATCTAAATTATGTTAAATATTATGGAATCTAGAAATAATTTTCATTTTATTTTAAAGTTTCATAATAATGATCAGTAAATTGATTAAGTATTTACTTTTTTTCTGGAAAATAAGTATTTTGTGGTAAGTTCTTTAGAAGATGTGAAATATTGATCCTAATTTAATAACTTATTTGTTACTTGACATGTACTTGGACAAAAATCAATAGTTAAATTGTACACTAATTACTTAAGTTATAATTTAACATAATATAAGTATAGACTAGATTATATGCAGCATATAAAAGGTAATTTTTGAGTTTTTAACGTCATGTGCATATTGGTAGTCAATTTATAATCAAAATGGTTAACCAAACATCATAAGAAAACCTGCATACTTAATAGATCACAAACTTTTCACCAGTATTATGACACATACATAAACCCACACTCTTTTTCCCAGAAGGGGTAGGCAGAGGTGCTACCAGGACACCCACATTTCACCTTGTATGTTCTGTCCAGTTAAAAGTGAAATAATAAATACACCCAACAGTCACATACATAGTCTTAACCCCACACTACGATCGAGTCTTGTGTCGTATCAGAAACTTGAGAGACTTTTCTGTCTCACAAACACTAAGACCCAAAACAAATAGCTGTGGATCACACAAATATTTGCTTTGGTGAGGGGATCAAATATTTGTTTGTTAATAAAATTTATTTGTTAATTATTTTGCAGGTTAAAGAAATACTAGTATCACTAAGATTTACCAAGCTTCAGTGCTCAGTGTTAATTCTTAATTAGTAATCTTGGCAGACAGGAAATTTTGTGGTTATGAGTATGTATCAGCCCGTATACATCCCACTGCAGGGCACGGGCCTCCTCTACAATTGAGATGGGCTAGGCCATATAGTCCATCACGCTGGCCTAATACGGGTTGGCGGACTTTACATACCATGGAAATTCTTGCAAATCCCTATGGTATGCAGGTTTCCTCACAATGTTTTCCTTCAATGTTATAGTATGGTCATGAGTGGGTCATCTGAATAGCCTCATAATGTTTAGGCTTTTGTTACAAGAGGAAAGATCTTTAAGTTTCACTTTTGTGACTTAGCGCTGATAGTAGAGAGTTTTTTGGTCTTTTAGGCATCCCACAGCAATGGTATAATTCCCCTCACTGGACAAATCATAATTTTAAAGCTATATATGCATATAATCTTGTCTCTACTCGTAAACATAATTTAAAACAAACTTATCGTAATCATAATCTCTTGTGGATACGGTTCAGATGACTGTGCAGAGACTCTTCAGCTTTAAACTTCAACGAACACATCTGACACTCAAAAATAACATTTTTATTTGAATGTTTATTATTAACATGTTTAGCGAGACCGTCTTTGCTCGTGAACTTCTTATGACATTTTAAACATGCATTCTCTGCTAATATCTGCTTTAGTTTAAGATGTCTTCTCAAACAGTACCTAGATTTGAATGTCACAGCACAGCTTTCACATTTTAACTTACTTTTAACTTGATGATGGGTCTGACAATGAAGATCTAAGTTACTCTTCTTGTTAAACACAATTTGACAGTCATTGCACTCAAATGTCGCGGCTTTTTGCTGCGTCTCGTGGTTAGATGTCATGTGGCGTAGGAAATGATGGTTCGTAGTAAATTTTAGACGGCAGTACTGACAGGGGAAAATGTACTTTTTCTCATCAAAGTCCTCGGGTTTGCGGTTGCGTGTCCTCGTTATTCTGATCCTGGGACCGGTTCTCGGCTTCTTATTCATAATAATACCGTTTGTGTCCAGTTTTAATCAATTGGTGAACATTCTTTTCACAGAATACACGTAGGCAAAAAAGTGTAATTGTTTAATAAATTAGCAAAATTACACTATTTGAAGTCTGTATTGAGCTTTGTTTTTCAATTTTCTCACGAAAGTAACGTTTGTTTGTAGTTTTAATTAAAAAGGTGACTTTTAATGAGTATTTTGTGGTCAAATTGTGATTGTGTTGTGTCAAAATACGTTTGCAGTGCGTTTTGATACTTCATAATAAAAACTTTCACTTTAAATCATTTACTTACATGGTGATGTGTAATTTAAATAAATTAAAAAATATGAATTAGTTATAAAAATGATTGAAAATGCACAATAAAAAATATACATTCAATATTACTAAAAACCTTTAAATTCCGTTTAGAAAAAATATACTTATGATTGCGTTTAATTTATATGTTTTTATGAAGTTTTTGAACGTATGCATATTTTAAACGTTTTTAAATATTTTATACCATGCATATACCTGCCATTTGGCAAACACATTTTAGTGCTTAAAATAATTTTAGATTCCTATCATTATTTTTATTACTTTGCATTATGTACTGTAGGAATGAGGCGGCTAGGCTAGACTTAGATGTTACCGCGATCTCAAAGAAAACCAAGTGCAGAGTCGGTTTTGCTAATGTGTTCATGACATTGGCGGAGGTCCAATACTTAGGTCCTTTTGCCTACCCACTTCCGTCCTATTTAAAAAACACTTACGGTAGTGGGTTCAAATCCCAGGGCATACTGCACACCTAAAAAGAAAACATAGCGATTTATGATATGTAAAGTTTGCCAACCCGCACAAGGCCAGTGTTCTTTCTTTTTTTATACAACACGTCCGGCAAACGAGCAAACAGGTCTCCTGATGGTAAATGATCAATGCATATGAATATCCACAACGCTTGAGTTATAAATGTTTCACCAGACCGTCAAATCGAGAGGGCAGCGGGAAGGAAAAAAGATGGGATGAGGAAAGGGCTATTGGGCATCCGTCAATCTCACCCACTATGCGAAACCCGACAGCAAACATATCACTTCACGTTGATTTTCTGTGAGACAGTGGTAGTGCTCAGTCCAGTTTTATTTCTACAGTATCTGTATCAACCCAAACACGTCCCACTGCAGGGCATAGGCCTCCTCTACAATCGAAACGATTGAGAAGGGTTAGGCCATATAGTCGACTACGCTGCTCTAGAGCGTGTTCGTTTCGACAGTATTTCTACGGTGTTCCAAGGTAACCACAATGTGTTCTTCAAACGATCTATATAATCTAAACTAGCAGTCCGCCCTGCTTCGCCCGCGTACTTTATGACTCCAGTATTATGTCTCGTACTGTGTTTTGGACTCAACGTGACTGCCGTCCACTATTCTGCTTTTCTGTCCCATCCTGTCCTGTTACAACCCGCGAGAAAAAAATGAAAGCGCAATATCTTGATCTTGATCGAAAATCTTGATAATATCTCTGTGGTGTGCAGGTTTCCTCACGATGTTTTCCTTCACCGTAAAAGTACGTGGTAATTGACATTCAATGCATACATATGACTCGAAAAATCAGAGGTGTGCCCTGGGTTTCAAGCCCGCAACCACCAACAGTCCGTTACCAACAGGCCACTTCGCACTTCTAGGGCCTAATCCTTCTCAACGGAACAGTCGATTGCAGAAGAATCCGATGCTCAGCAATCGACAATAATGGGCTGATATTTGATTATGAGAGCTAGCACATCCATACTGCACTATTCTAAGTATTATTCAATATGATATCACAGATAAAAACATTACGAAATAATTACGACATTGATTACAAAACGATTTATTGAACAAAATCACGTTTTAATCTGATAATCGATAAAACATCTCCATTGTTATAATCACGTTCGTTTTCGAATAAAAACACATGATATGTCACTCGCTCATTCAAATTTCGAACGAGGCATAGACAATTACATTCGAAGGTTATATTTTTAAAATGAGAGCGTGCAGCCTTGTGCTGTTGGGCGCATTCAGCCTAGCTTTCTGTCAGGAGAAGACCAAAATTGTTGATACTAAGTATGGGAAAGTTGAAGGGGCTCTGTCGTTTAGTGAAGGTTATTACGAATTTTTGGGCATTAAATACGGTGTCCCTGTGCTGTTTAAGGTGAGTTTTTTTGCTATCACTATAGGTAAATTGCGCTACATTGATCTAATCGGGTTCGATTCTCCGGTAGGATGATTTGCTGTCCGTAAAAAATGATTGTAATATAGTGCCGTTCAGAATACATTATTCACAAAGGCTCATTCTCGTGGCTTAATTGTGTATGAAATAGCAATGGAGATTAGTGTAGATGCGATTCCCAGCTCAGAAAATCCCATAGCGTGACTTAGGACTAGAATTTGTACTAGCATCACGATAGCCCCGCTATTGGGACAGAATTGGGTAAACAGTCACCATGGGGCAAACCCTGACATCGCGAAATAAAGTCAGCTGTTACATACAAAAGTAATTTTTGACTCTGCAAAATGTAAGAACGGATTTTTTCTCGATTTCAGTGTTGACTATATACTAAAAGGTGTATATTGTGATGATTACAGTATTTGCCTTTCTGTCTACCCCTGTATTTGATTGCTTAATAAGATGCTAACACTATTCATTCCCCATAGGCACCAGAGGAGCCTCCAACACACAAAGAAGTCTTCAAAGCCGACAACCGAGCCGTACTATGCCCACAATTTCCCTTCCACGACCCTTTGACAGCACCAAGCGATAATCATGACTGTCTGGTCTTAAACGTCTACACTCCAACATCTATAAACAGTAGTCTTCCAGTCATGGTCTTCATCCATGGAGGAGGTTTTGGGGTAGGATCAGGATCACCAGCTTTTTACGGCCCGCAGTACATACTGACAAATGACGTCATATTGGTGACAGTTAATTATAGACTAAATGTCTATGGATTCCTTAATCTACACACTAAAGAAGCGCCTGGTAATGCTGGCTTAAAAGATATAAGAGCTGCGTTACGTTGGATCAGAGATAATATAGAGAATTTTGGCGGTGATCCAGACAATGTGACTGTTTTTGGACAAGGCACGGGTGGTGTGGCAGCCCTCTTATTAACGATGTCCGAGTCTACTAAAGGATTATTCCATAGAGTAATATCTGAGAGCGGATCTTTATTTACTCCCCAATCTTTCGACCCAGATCCTTTAGCAACTGCTTGCCAGCTTGCCAAATCACTTGAAGTGAACTCAGAAGACCCTGAGAAGCTATACGAAGTCTACTCAGAAACTTCGATTATTAAACTAGAAGAAGCTATTATGAAACAAATGAATTCCAGGTCTGTTTTCGTTCCGTCAGTAGAAACGGTGTTTGAAGACGAAGAACCGTTTTTAACTGACACCCCTTATAATATTCTTAAAAATAATAAAACATATTATGTGCCTATACTAATTGGTCTTAATACCGTGGAAGGTTTAGCTAGTACGCTCGATTATTTCACAATAACAAGTTTGGCTGACAGAATAATGAACGAAGATCTATCTGTTCTCGACCAGAGGAACTTAAAAGTGCCTGAAGATGAAAAAGAGGAATTCAGAAATACGATAAAAGACACATACTTCACAAACAATACCGAAGAGGCAATAATCGGCGGACTGATAAACTACAATTCAGATTTCAGTTTTGTTGGTCCAATGTCGTTCTTTGTGGATACTTACGCCAACAAATCGGATCAACCGGTGTTCCAATATATCTTTAATCACATTGGGATGAGAAATTTGGGCAGGCTGTTGACCAATTCGAGTCTGCAAGCGACATGTCATTACGATGAGCTGTATTATTTGTTTGAGTTGGAAAGATTGCCGTTACCAATGGATGAAGATGATGCAAGGATCATTACTTTTATGACCATGCTTTGGACCAACTTCGCTAAGTATGGGTAAGTTTATTTATTTTTGTTTACATTGCTTTTTATAGGGTAAAGTATAGTCGGTGTCATTTTTTAAATATCATCGTGTTGAGATGGTAAATACCTAGTTTTTGTGAAAATAGTAATTTAAACCCTTACGTACCATTGCATCTTTATAAATAAAAAGTTGTAAATCATCATTTTAGGGAAACTATGTATTAATCATCCAAATACGATGATCAGTAAAAAAAAATTAGTTGCTTTGTGTCTGAAGGCACTAATACTACCACCTCGCTTCGTTTTCGTTCGCATTCTTGACGTACCCTGAATAGTATCTATACTTACCTCATAAATGGCAGTGATTAAGGATGGTGAAAGACAAGGTACTGGGTTCGACCCCTAAGTAGAGCACTTAAGTTTTATAGGTTTTCGTTAAATGAAAAGTGGCGAATATAGTTTTAATAATTATCATACGTGTCACTTTCATTTTGTTAATAGTTTTTAAACGCTTAAAGAACATTCATACGGGATTATTCAAAGCAGGATTTCCCACACGCGATATTTTAATACAGAATTAAAGCTATAATAATAAAAAGTCATTAAAAAGTATTGTGTTAATCGGGTAGAAATTTATCCAGTTAAAAAGGGGCAGTAACTAATTCGTGTTTGTACAAGTGATTGCTTAGACATATTTAGTAAATCATCATCATCATCAGCCCGTTGCAGTCCACTGCTGGACATAGGCCTCTCCCAAGGTACGCCACAGAGCCCGGTCTGTTGCTTTACGCATCCAGTCGCTGCCGGCCCTTTTAAGCAAGTCTTTATGTTAGTAAATATTGCATCATAAATGGTAGAGCTTTGCTGTATCGTCAAAGCTACAGTCCGAATAGGCTGAACTGAGGTACCCCTGTCTCAAAACCAAGGTGAAATAACAGCTTCAATACTGGGTTTTGTCCATAAGCTCGACAGCTCCGTGGTGCAGTTGGTTAGATGCGGGCTGTGAAACGTGAGGCCGCGGTTTCGATCTCTGCACCGAGACAAATGTTTGTGAGGCCCACAGATATTTGTCTCACAGGTGTTTGTGAGAGCGTAAAGTCTCTCGTAGTTTCTGATATGACACAAGACTTGATCTTAGTGTGGGGTCAGGACTATGTATGTGACTGTTAGGTGTATAAAATACTATAGAAGACAAATATGTGTGTGATCCACAAGTATTTAATTCAGATATGGGTGTTTGTGAGACTGCAACATCTCTCATAGTTTCTGATAACCACGACACAACAATCTTAGTGTGGTTCAGGACTATGTTTTTTTATTTATTACAAGATATCCTACGATAAATCGTTACATTGATTTGCCATTCAACCTAAACTAAAAAAAACTAAAAGTACAAGGCATTTATTCTTGGCATCCTAAGAAGCCGTCCGATCATCTTTCCTTATGCTGTAACTATTTTTTTTTCAGAACACCAACCACAGACTCAGGCAGTGGGGAGTGGCTTCCTTATCCCCACAACTTGGCCATAGCCATCGAGCCCCAATACGTCATTCCTTTAACACCAGATCGAGCGAACTTTTGGCGGGAAATATTCAAACAATATGGCGCCGAGATTACTGATAACCTATAAATATTAAGGGTGTTTGATGATTGAAAATAAATAACGAGTGTTTTAAATAATTAGAAATTACAATAGGTCAAAATTTCGCTCCAAAAACTGAGCTATGTCTGACATTAATGTCGTTTTTAATGAAAAGGAACTTGTGAAGTCTCCTTCCTGGTAACCCATTGGGGGTTGAAAGAGGTAAGCCCAGGTCTTTCGCAATTAAAAGCATTAGAATATCCATGAATAAATATATGTGTGTATTTTTAAAAAACTAAAACATACATGTTATAATTGTCATTCGAAATAATGTTCAATATTTTTTCATGGTATAGTTAATTATTTTAATGATCAAATGCCCAATTTACTGCTAATTTTAAATTCAAAATGGCGGTTCCGTTTAATTTTTTATATGTTTATAATAATTATCGCTTCTGCAAATTTCGCATGCTTTTGCTCTAAATAAAAATTACGGTTTAAATTCAATTGAATTAACTGTAGTACTTCTTATTTATATTATTTATTTATTGTAAATATAAATTTTAAATAAATTATGTGTTTTTAGAAGACTTTTTCATTTCCCTGTTTGACTTTTATACACTGACACGACCACAACATGGATATATTATGACAGCCTCCGTGGCGCAGTTGGTTAGACGCCGGTTGTGAAACGAGAGACCGCGGATTTGAGCCTTGCGTAGAGACAAATGAGTCTGCGATCCACAGGTATTTGTGTTGGAGCTAGGTGTGAGACTGAAAAGTCTCTCGTAGTTTCTTATACAACATAAGACTGCATTTAAGTGAGAGGTCAGGACTATGTGTGTGACTGCGGCTCTCGTTTCTAAGCCGGCGTCTAATCAACTGCGCCACAGAAGTAGTCTATTATTGAGTCACCATTTTTTTTTTATGATACTTCATTGACCATTGTAATTTCAATTGGCCTTTAAAAAAAGAAAAAGAAAGAAAAGAAAAGCAAAAAAAGAAGACAGTTCGTGTTGCCGAGGGAGTTTCTTGCGCCGTTTCTTCTTCACAGCTACAACACGTTCCGAAGCGGTGGTAGCAGAAATTAACAATTTAAAAGATCTTGTAAAAGACTACTTGAATGAAGAATATTTTGATTTTGATTTGGCTGTATATTTTTAACACTTTAGACAAATTTCCCTACCTAATCCAATCAGGAATTAGGAGATCCGTAGGAGAACAAAGGTTACCGACATAGCCCTTAGGATTAGCAAGTTAAAGTGGCAGTGGCCGGGCACATAGCACGAACAACTAATAGTCGTTGGGGCCGAAAGGTTCTGGAGTGGAGACATCGGACCGCAAGCGAAGTGTCGGACGCCCACCTACAAGGTAGATGGATGTACAACGGTGGACTTCCTGTAGCTGAATAGGTAGAGATACAAATTGTGTATAGGACTTAATGTCTGTGACATTCTCTACTAGTCGAACCAATGATCTGTATCAGCCCATATAGCTCCCACTGCAGGGCGCGGGCCTCCTCTACAATTAAAAGTACGATTGAGAGGGGTTAGATATAGTCAACCACGCTGGCCTAGTGCGGGTTGGCGGACTTTACATACCGTAGAAATTCTTTAAATTCCTTCACCGTTATAGTGCGTGGTGATTTACTATCAATATAACTCCGAAAAGTCAAAGGTGTGCCCGGGGATTTGAACCCGGAACCACCGTAAACACGTTGGCAGTCGCGTCTAGTCCGTTACCAACAGGCCACCACGCACTTAGAGTGATGCAGAGATAAAAAGAGCATATTCCTTAACCCTTATTAATTTGAAGGGAAAATAATAACCATGTTCATTTTAAAACATTTTTATTACAAAATCTACACTTTATTAAAATATTGTGCGCGCATTTACAATACAATACTAGTTTCTAATATATTGTAATCCGGTTTTAAATGAACAAAATTAAATATTAAGGTATTATTTAATTAAAAATTAAATATTGCCTTAAACAAAAGGTTATGCTGGAGTTCCGATTGAGTGAGCCGCGGCGCCATGCTGCTCCGTGGAAAGTGAAGGAAGGCGCCGCGCCGTGAAGCAATTCACTCTGTCCCTAATTTAATGTTAGTGCCTTCTGCCTGCCCAGTGCTAATGCCTACTTCGACGAGCTAGATAGGTTAAACAAAAAAAACCATGACGCAGAAACAAAATAGTAAAAGATTGGGAACCCCTGGATCAAATTAAAATGTTTATAGTGCAAGCTACACTCTTTGTCTATGGTTAGACTTCCCGCCAAAACCTAACCACCCGTCAATTGTTTTCAATAAACTTATTTTACATAAGCCATGGACCATCCTTGTATGGTGTTAATTACATACTGGGTATATCCAGACTGCGACCAAAAACGAAGCCAGGTGGTACTTCTAGTGATTACAGACAAAATGCAACTACAAATTTCGCGAAAAAAGCGACAGTTTTTTTTGGATTTTTTTTATATATCATCTAATTTGGGTGGTAAATACCTATTTTTTGCTTAAAATATAATTACCATTACCATTGTGTCCTAAAATTAAAAAAGGAGTTACATTATTAATTTAGGAAAATTATGTATTTACCACCCAAATAGGACGATAAGTAAAATATAAAAAAAAAAAATTTTTTCGAAAATTTTAGTTGCATTGTGTCTGAAGTCACTAATACTACCACCTTGCTTCCTTTTCGGTCGCAGTCTGCATATACCCCGTATTATTAGACAATCTTTAAATCGCAAAATACTACAAAAAATAGGTTATTTCTAAAATTATCTTTGGTACATCTTGATCCGTGTAACAATACCCGTATTTTAGAGTTTAATTATCTTAATATTTCTGAACGAAATTCTTAATGCTTTATAAACAATACGTATATAACAAAGTTTATACTCTTAATACATACATATTATACTATATATATATATATTTATCTTTATATAATCTTAAAATAGCCTCTTAAACCCTACAATCTATCGTAGGACAAATTCAAATATCAACATTCGCCATTCATTTAAGAAATACATTATTTTTTCAAATCCAAGGTTGTTTTTCAACCAATAGAATAATTTACTCTGTATTCTTAGCCAATTCTCAATTACCACAATCTTCCTAAAAACCCCAAGAGTAATAAACATTTTTTCAACCAACTCATGCTTCAACCAATATTTCAACAACCCAGAGCCATCATTTTTAAGGCCAATAGACATTTTTCATCACGCTTCAACAGCCGCCAAACCACAGACAACATATTAAGCAAAGGTCATTCTCATAAATCCAAGTTTTCAACTAGAGCTGTCAGAGGTGTCGCTAGAGTCGCGTTTTCGTTTGTGCTTCCTGTCTTTGTGCTTGTCTCTGTGTCTGGGGCTCCGTTTGGGGCTGTGGCGAACGCGGTGATGTCAAATACCCGAATCATCTGTGGTGTGGTGGACGTTTACGGATTCCTCCGAAGTTTCGGACTTTTGTTTCTTTTTTCCACTGAAATAAACAAATAAATAAATACACCCAACAGTCACATACATAGTCCTGACCCTATAAGATCGAGTCTTGTTTCGTATCAGAAACTACGGGATACTTTTCTTCTTTCTTTCGGTCTCAACATCCGGACTCGAAACAAACATTAGTCTCTTTGTGAGTGTCGAACCCGCGGCCTCTCGTTTCACAGCCGGCGTCTAACCAAGTGCGCGACGGAGGCTATACTTAAATAAGTATTAACAAGTGCGTTGGTAACGGTTGAAAGCAGCTGCCGACACAGAGGTCGCGGGTTCAAATCACAGGGCACACCTCTGACATTTCGGAGTCATGTTTGTATTGATAGTCAATCACCACGCACTATAACGGTGCAGGAAAACATTGTGACCTGCATTCTGTAGAGATTTTCAAGAATTTCTAAGATGTGTAAAGTCCGTCTTGCACTAGGCCAGCGTGGTGGCCTAACTCCTCTCAATGGAACTCTCGATTTTAGAGGGTGCCCATGCTCACATGCCAATTATGGGCTGATATAAAACTATACCGAGTCATTGACTTATATTCTACCGATAGACGAGACGCGTCATAGAAATAAAGTGCCCCCGTATTTTAAAAGCACACTAGCGACATTTGACGTTCATCGACTGGAACTATTACAAAAATGGTCAAAGAATAAAAAAACCCTCTTAGGCAGATAAGACAACAAAATAAATTACTTTTAAACGTTTGCGATAAGGCGTATTGCACTGTCACTGTCACGAAGCAGACTGGTTCATGTGCGGTGCATGCACCGCAAGTAGGTGGGACACATTTTGCGTACTGAATGTCTTATCTAGTGCGAGTATATTCCAGACTGCGTCCGAAAACGAAGCCAAGTGGTAGTTTTATTAATTTCTCAAAAGAAAAAAAAAATATTTTTTATAATTAAACCCATTGCGCCTTTGAAAATATAAGGGTGTACATTATTATTTTAGGAAACTATGTATATACCACCCAAATACGACAATAAGTAAAAAATTAAAAAAAATCGCTCTTTTCCGAAATATTTTAGTTGCATTGTGTCTGTAGCCACTAATACCACCTGGCTTTGTTTTCGGTCGCAGTCTGGATATACCTGTATTACAAACATATTATGTATGTATACTCACTTCTTTTTCTTCTCATTTTCAGTAGAGACTTGGTCGTTGAATAATTTCGTTATTTCTAATTCTTTTATTTCGTCTGAATTTGTCAGTATTATTGCTCTGAAACAAAAACATGATTTTTATAGTCACTAATCTCCAGACTGTCACGGTGGCGTAGTTATACTACGGTACGATTACAAAGCTGAGGTCTCGGGTTCGAACCCAGGGTCAGGCAAAGTGTTGGTAGGTCACTCATATGTGAGAGATCACATGGGTAGGTACCACCGCAATGTCTATTTCTCCAACAAACAGCAGTGTAAATGCATTGTTGTTCCGGTTTGAAGGACATTGTAGCCAGAGTAACTACTGGACATAATGATGCTTAACATCTTATGTCTCAGGATGACGAGCGCAGTGGAATGCCAAGCATTGCTTTGTAATTCATGGTGTTGTTTGGTTTTGCTACTGTCCATGAGCGGTCGCATCGCTTACCATCAGGCGAATGGCATGCCCGTGTCGCCATTAACAGCAATAAAAAAAGTCTTTCTCGTTTCATATTTATTACCTTAGACATGTTAAAATTAGACATATAGACAATGCTCATTGCTTAAATTATAAAAGCATATTATCTCAAATCCATTAAACACAATATTTAATGATTTTATTTTTAGTTCCAAATCTCGGCACGTGCCAACTTAGATGACATACGTAAAAGTCAATCAGAAACTTGTCTACTAATGACCAACTGCGTAGATTTGGTAATCTAAACCGACTATATCTTCGTATAAAATTGGATTAAAACGGACTCAGAGAACGATAAGGGGGCCATTGACCTACACTCTGTTTTTGAAAACAAAAAAATCACTGAATAGTGTTTTGTTATTGTTTGTGTAATATTAAAGAGTGTATAATGATTTGTTATCTTTATAAAAATGTTTGATGATGAATGACGACGAAAGCTGTGAAATATTCGGAACGTCGAAAGGATAAAAACATAGAAAAATCCAATATAATAACCATAAAAAAACAGTTTTATTTCAATTAAGGGTCAAAATGAAATTAATTTAGTGAATGTGGTAGGGTACTTTTTATCCCGGGAAATATACAGCCGCACTTATATCGCGGAAAACTTTTACACGCGTGCGACGGCGCGAGCAATACTAATTAATGAAAACAATAATAAGAAAACATCAATGAATTGAATAAAAATAATTTAAGACAAACGAGGGAAGAACACAAGAAGGGTTCAAATCCTAGGGCACAACTCTACTTTTTCGGAGTCATGTGTGTATTGATAGTCAATCACCACGCACTATAACAGTGAAGGAAAACATCGTGAGGAAACCTGCATACCATAGCGATTTGGAAGAATTTCTATGGTATGTAAAGTCCGCCAACCCGCACTAAGCCAGCGTGGTGGACTACATGGCCTAACCACTCTCAATCGTACCCTCGATTGTAGAGTAGGCCCGTGCCCTGCAGTGAGACGTGTATGGGCTGATACAATACAATACAAATTCAAGACAAGGGGGTTTTGGTTAAATGATGACCAGACGACCTACGATGTTCCTTTCAGACTACAATATAAGCTTGAAACGTAAAAGGGTCCTCGACCTGACATCACGTTAATGTTCTATCAAGTAAATTAAACCCCGCAGTGATGCCTGAGTCCGTCCAGTTACTTATACATTTTTATTAGTCGATTGTGTGGCGCGGTCACTCTGCCACACCTTATTAAGGATGGTAGAAGTATCGATAGTCGATATATTATATTGTTACGTTTTAGCAATCAAACGCCTGTATGTCTTGAAATTACTACTACATAAACTCACGCCTTTATCCCAGAACGGGGTAGGCAGAGGCGCCACCAGGCCACCCACATTTCGCCTCGCATGTTCCGTCCCATGATGTGATAGGGGGCGAGCCTATCGCCATATCGGGCTGATAGTGAATTGAAAAATCCAATATCACTTTGCCCGACCCGGGATTCGAACCCGAGACCTCAGCTTTGCAGTCGTGCCGTAGTACAACTACGCCACCTAAGCAGTCATACAAAACAAACATGCATATTACATTGTATTTATAAGATTTTCCATCGTTTATAAAGTCCGTAATAAAGTCAGCATGGTGCATTATGGCCTAACCCTTCTCAGTCGAATTATGTTTAAATTAGCGTACATGGCGATACGTATAGGTGGCTTGCCTGATGAGCAAAATTGGCAACCTCCTTTTTTAAATTCCTGCTCAATTACAAAAGAAAATTGTTAAATTCAAATTTCTTTTTTCTTCCTCTTTTAAATCCATACAAAACAACATATCAAAAAGATCACTTATCTTTACCACCTCCTTTTTAGAAAAAATCTATTTTATTTTTATTTTATTTTATTGTTTAAGGACAATCAGTGGTAATTACATTACATTAAATTAACGTTACAAATACACTAATATTAATACAATCTAAAATTATTCTTTTTTTAATTTCCAAATACAACACCAAAAAGGTCGCTCAACTTAAAGCCTTCTTTTTACAAAATAAAAACTATCGACAGCGCCCTGCCCTTCGGCCAGTGATTCCGCCGTGTCAAGGTGACGACCCCTGTACCTAATACACCCTTTGTGTATCAACCGAGCCCTAACTATCTATACGTTCAAAACGTTCCCTTCGTTTCGTTGTTTGTGACAAATCTCGACTTGTCGGCGCTTATTTTAATACGTGGACAACGCGTGCTGGCATTTTAACAGTCGAACCTTGGGGTGCAGAGTAAAAAAGAGATCAAAAAATCTAAAAAAATACATATTATTTATTTCGGAGTTTGTAGTATCATTAGTTAAAACATAATAAAATGATCCCTAATTTTGCTCGTAATAACTTAAGCTTTTTCAGTGTAGAAAATTGCACAATAATTTTTAGTGTTTACATTTTGATTGTAACGAGTAACCCTTCGTGTAGGTTTTACATTAAAAAATCTTATTTGATATAATTAATTTTATGTATGTTTACAAAACTGAGGACTTGGGTTCGAGTCCCGGGTCGAGTAAGGTTATTGGATTTTTCTATTCATTATCAGCCCGGAGTTGGGAATTTGTGCCCGATATGGCGATAGGCTTCTTATCATAGGACGGAACATACAAGGCAAATTGTGTCTTGGTATTCTGCCTACCCCTTCTAGGAATAAGGCGTGAGTTTATGTTTGTTTGTCATCTTACCTGATTCTTCCCCCGTCCACTCTATCGTGTTTCCTTGGATCACTAATCACTGAAACAGTCGTCTCAGCGATCTCTCGCTTCCTCTTGTGTCGCTTCGATTTGTGCTCACTGAAATAAATAAATACACCCAACAGTCACATACATAGTCCTGACCCCACACTAAGATCGAGTCTTGTGTCGTGGGTATCAGAAACTACGAGAGACTTTTCGGTCTCACAAACACCCAGACCCGAAACAAATGCCTGTGGTTCACACAAACATTTGTTTCGGTGCGGGGATCGAACCCGCGGCCTCTCGTTTCACAGGAGGCGTCTAACCAACTGCGCCACGGAGCCTGTCGGAGGAATTATTTTCAATTCATGGTTTCAATTCAACCCATAAACGTTTTACTGCAAGACACGAGCCTTCTCCACAATTGAGAGTTTCATATAGTTAGGCCATATAGTCCACCACGCTGGCCTAGTGCAGGCAGGCCTCACGTAAGAAATTCTTGTAAAACTAAACATTTCCTCACACTTTCCTTTATCAAAGTGTGTGGTAATTAATTATCCAAATCAATATTAAAAGTTGAAATAAAACTAATTTTTACGGATTTTATCGCGATTTGGTTTAATTTTTAGTTTAATTAGTCATCGGCTGTTACAATTTAACTACCCTTAATATCCAATTATTAATTTTAAAAAAAGCGATATGACTAATACCTCAGTCTGCCCCGTGACCACGAAAGCTGTAAAGCAATGAAAGTCGGGAAGTTAAAAAATGTAAGAATTAAACCAAATCGCGATAAAATCCGTTAAAAATAGTTTTATTTCAATGTGTAACATTCACGTAAATCGAAGAAACCACTATGCAATATTAAAAGTAATACTTACGTATGCCTTCTCGCTCTTTCCTTTTTCTCTTTAGATCTATGCGTCCTTTTCTTTTTGTACACGGATCCCCCGTTCCCCTCATCAACCGTTTCCAAATGCAAAACGTATAATCTGTATATTTGTAATAGAATTACCTAAAATAAAAACATCTATGAGATATATATTTACTGGTGCTAGGTATCTCATATGTGAGAGGCCGCCTGGGTAGGTGCCACCGCAATGTCTATTTCTCCAACAAACGGCAGTGTAAATGCACTGTTGTGTTTCGGTTTGAAGGACATTGTAGCCAGAGTAACTACATACTGGACATATTGAGACTTAACATCGTATGTCTCAGGATGGCGAGCGCAGTGGAATGCCGAGCATTGCTTTTGTAATTCATGGTGTTTGGTTTTGCTACTGTCCATGAGCCTTTCTCGATAAATAGGCTATCCAACGCTAAATTCATTTTTAATTCGAACCAGTAGTTCCTGAGATTTTCGCGTCCAAATAAACTCTTCACCCTCATCGTCAGCCCGTTGCAGTCCACTGCTGGACATAGGCCTCTCCCAAAGTACGCTACAGAGCCTAGTCTGCTGCTTTACGCATCCAGTCGCTGCCGGCCTTCGCTTTATTATATACTAGCGGCACGACCCGGCTCCACCCGGGTGCAGAAACTTTATGAGTCCAGTCCATATCAGATACATATTATTACGCTTACTAACTGTTTTATATTTAAACTCAACGTGACTGCCGTCCTTTATGCTGCTTTTCTCGTCCCGTCCCGTTACATCCCTCTCTGTCCCGTCTCAATCTTTTTCATGACTCAAGGCATGCAATCCTGGCCTCTTATCCAATTTCATCCGTTCTATATTCTATCCCAATTCGTCCCTCTAAGTGTAAAAGAGTAGCAAATATACATACATATTTGAATTCCTTGCACATCCCACGGGAACACTAAAATTTCGGGATAAAAAGTAGCCTACGCGTCAATCTAAGGCATCAGCTACCTTCATACTAAATGTTACTAAAATTGGTCTAACAGATCATCGGGAAGACTCCTTGATCATCCTGCGGGAACACTATATTTTATCGGCATAGAAAATAGTCTATGTCCATACCAAATTTCAATAAAATTAGTCCAGTCGTGTGAGCGTGAATAAGTAACGAACTCACAAATTTTTGCCTTTATAATTATATTTGTTAGAAGTAGGATGGGATACATACATATTAGGGTGTCCCTTAAATTTCAAGTACAATATATTTTTACGCATACCTTTTTAAAACATTCGTATTAACCCAATATAGCATAGAAAAAATATTAGCCCGTTTAATAAACGATAACCCGTGCCGACTTGCGATTTAAACGTGTCCATACAAATTACGCGGGTACTGGCGCAGCGACCTGAAACTACGTTTCATTCGTCATTTTATGCGTGATTTTTAAGATTGTTAGTGCGCGTGCTATTGTTTGCTATATTAATAATGATGTCGGTGGAATTACGGACTCCACGGAGTGATAAAAACAATATTTTCATAATCGGAATGCCTACCCATCAAATAAACGGTGCAAAATTACCGTCTCATCGACAAGTTCTCGCTGTCGTATTTTACAATATTCGCTCCTGATTAGGGAGTGTATTATATTTTAGGAAAAGCTAGAAATCCCACAAACGCATTACCTAACTGTGTAAAGAAATTATTAATTTAGATCATGTTTGGAGAGAACTGCAAAAAAACTGCATGAAAACTTTAAAATAGACCTAGATAATTTATTCAATATTGCGCATTTTGATGCCTTTGAAAGAATGTAAATAGAGGAAGAATGAAAATATTTTTAACGGAACAGAGAGAGCCAGGTCTACTGCAACGGCTACGAGGGGTGGATAAAAAATTGGCGGAATAAGAAGAAAGAGCTAGACAAAGATGATTGCAAGAAGAGGAAAAGAAAGTAAGAAATAAACAAGTTATTTAAAAAATAAATAAAACTCATGCCTCTTGCTATTGAGGCGAGCTATGCATCAGGCACGATGGATGACAAAAACTATCTAATCCTTAAAATATGTTTATTACATATATATGATATATGGAGAACAGAATTAGATAAAATACTTACCAAAGTATTCTTGCAAGTGAAAAATATATTCATATAGTTGATTATCTTGTAGTGACAGATTATGAGGAGTCGGAACGCCAAAAACGGCGCGTCTTGTAACGCAATGTTCATTATGATGGCACACACTTCGATAGTACAACAGCAAGCCCGACTGTTCCTGAAACAAATTTATATACTCACGCCTTTTTCCGGAAGGGGTAGGCAGAGATGCTATCAGGACACCAAAGTCTCGCTTTGTGTGTTCTCTCTCACGATGTTATAACGGTTCGCCATAACGGGGAAATCCTTCCGTCTCCCGTCTTTTTACTTTCTCTTACCACTCCAATTTCAAGAAGCTTTCAAAACCCAAGTGTTCATTTGTTTATTTCATCATTTGTTTATTTCACAGCTGATTGCTCGTAAATATGAAAAGCAGTTATGGCTCAGCATGAATAGGCAGGCTTGACGGAGCCATACCATTGTCTCGGAGGAGATCGTCGTAAAGCTTTGCATTTGTGTTTCGTTCCATGAGTGAGATTGTCGGATAACTGTTTTCTCTTGTCATCCTTTTTCCTTCCTACTCTCCTCCAAATTTGATGGCAACACATCCATGATCCCAGCGTTGATATTCATGTGCAGTGATCCCTTACCGTCAGTTGACCTGCTTGCTCGTTTGCCGGCCCTATTGTATTTAATAAATAATATACATCTAATTTGTGCTTTTTATGCTATTTGCCTGTGTGTTTGTGTATGAGATTGCAATGATACACGTTATTGTATGGAATTTGTATGGAAGATAATGACTTCATTATATTGATAACTAAAGATGGCGTAGGTTATAAAATATATACAATATTTATTTATACAAGTGTGTGTGTTTGTGCTAATGTGTGTTATGAAAACAACTCATATGCCAAATTACCATTTGTGTACAGCATTTAGTATGGAAATTTGATTATTTTATGAAATAAAATAATTTACTTCAACGCATTAAGTATTTACAATTTCATGACAAATAACGAAAATAATGTAATTTACGTGTGTATGAATGTGTGTGAGACTATAAACACTACATATTTATTGTCAAAGTGCGTGAATATTAATGCATATGTTTTATGTGTGTGTTGATAGTCAATCACCACGCACTATAGCGGTGAAGGAAAACATCGTGAGGAAACCTGCATACCATAGCGATTTGTAAGAATTTCTATGGTATGTAAAGTCCGCCTTGCACTAGGCCAGCGTGGTGGACTACATAACCTCTATCGTACTCTTGATTGTAGAAGAGGCCCGTGCCTTGCAGTGGGACGTGTATGGGCTGATACTGGTGGTAGGTCTTGCATATGTGAGAGGCCGCCGGAATAGGTACCATCGCAATGTCTATTTCTCCAATAAACAGCAGTGTAAATGCACTGTTGTGTTCCGGTTTAAATGACATTGCAGCCAGAGTAACTACTGGGCATAATGAGACTTAACATCTTATGTCTCCGGATGGCAAATTCAGTGGAATGCAAGGCTTTGTAATTTATGTTGTTGTTTGGTTTTACTACTGTCTATGAGCGGTCGTATCGCTTACCATCAGGCGAATGGTATCTCTCGCCATTCATTGAAATAAAAATACAGATTAAGACAGAAAAATTAGTTGTTTAAAGACAAAAAAACTGTGAGATTGTGTGTGTTATAAGCAATGTGCAGTGCGTTGTTTCACATACATGTCAGACCTATTGGCAGCTCCTCTTGATTTCCTGGACTTGGTGGCAGTCAGCACGACCGTGAACTGCATGAGAGACCAGGACCAGATCGCCAGGGTTAGAAGTACGAGGACCTTTTCTGTTGCCACCTTCTCATCTTTGAAGGAGTCGAAGAACTCTATTATGTCTGCCGCTGTGCCTAAAACGAAGAGGTTAATACAGCCAACAGTCACTTACATATTCCTGACTTCTGACTCCAGATTTTAAGTTTAAGTTTTTAAGCCAACCCGCACTAGGCCAGCTGGACTATATGGCCTAACCCCTCACTCGTGCTCTCGATTATAGAGGAGGCTCGTGCCCTGCAGTGGGACGTATATGCGCTGATACAGTAAGTTTTGAAGACAGAAAGTATTTCTGCCCGGGACAAAACAACCTGGCGTACATTAGAAGAGGCCTACACTCAGCATTAGATACATAGGCTGAAGAAGAAGAAGAAATAAGTTTTAAGTCGTGTATCACTAACTAGTTTGCATATTAATCACAATTTATTAGTTGAGAAACCGTGAATTCAGTGAGGTTTCGGTTGAAAGCGTCTCAAAGCCCGTAACAGTGATTCAATGATTCTTTTTTATATTGCTTTTGTGTCATTTGAAGGCATTGAGATGTCACAGGTTTAATCCGAGACAATTTGTTTCTCTCTCTCTCTCTCTCTCTCTCTCTCTCTCTCTCTGAACATAGGCCTCCCCCATGGATCTCCACGTCGACCTGTTGGAAGCGACAATTTGTTTAGCTCACAAATATTTGTGGTTACATTCTACCGTCTGTATCACGGCGAATGCTCTGAGGAATTGTTCAATTTGATCCTCTCCTCTCCTTTCCTTAACAGAACCTCGCGTGCTGACAAGCGAGGCTACAGCTTGATGGACAAATCATCTCGACCCATCTCAAAAGTTTTGACTATTTTTGTTGCCGCATTGTCAAGCTGTGGAATGTCTTGCCGTCACACGTATTCCCTTCTTCCTATAATGGGTCCTTCCGCCGTAGCCTTTTCGGTAACAAGTGACCTGGAACTTAATCTAGCCTCTTGATACTAAGAAGGTTCTTAAGTGGGAGGCCGTTTACCATCATAAAAGGCGCTAGCTCGTCTGCCTACAACGGCAATATAATAAAGCTGTAATCTAAACGCCGGGAAGTTAAAAAATTTAAAATTGATACTAAATCCGTAATAATAAGTTTTATTTTAACCCGGAATGGGAATGAAAATAATTTATTGAATCCATTTAAATGTTCAACGTTAGATTCAGTAATTTTTTGGATTACCACCCGGTTCGGAAAACGGTTTTCACTAGAGAACGGGCAAGAAACTGTAGTGTTGCTCTTTTCAAAACCAGTTTACAATATGTACTCACGCGCCCATGTCGCTGTCACTTATATCTTCCGATTCCTCGCGTTTTTTCATGTTTATTTTGTCATTATTTCAATGCTTTATTGTGTCCTACGCTCAAAATAATTGAAAAAACTTAAAAAAATAATAATAATGCATTGAAATAATTATACATGAAAAACGCGGGGAATCGGAAGACTAAATGACATAATATGTCAAATTCGGAGGTCGGGACGTGAGTGTCTAAAGTGATTACTGCATAAGTTACAATTTTAAATCAAATTGGACTTACCAATATACACAAGTAGAAGTTGGCTCAGCTGGTCTCTGGTTAGATCTCCCTTCGGTAGCAGCCATCTGCCCACGATGAGAGTCAGCATCAAGAACTGTTCGATCAAAGTGACCCACATCTCGGTCGGAATCTTAGTCGCACCGGGGATTAGGATCTCCGTCTAAAATAATTTATTGAATTGTAAAATGCTGCCGATTTAAATCAGTTTTTACTACCACTCGGTTCAAATGATATTTTAAATACATATATACATAAACTCACGCCTTTATCCCCGAAGGGGTAGGCAGAGGCGCCACCAGGACACCCACATTTCGCCTTGTATGTTCCGTCCTATGATGTGATAGGGGGCGAGCCTATCGCCATATCGGGCACAAATTTCTGACTCCGGACTGATAATGAATAGAAACATCCAATATCACTTTGCCATACCCGGGACTCAAACCCGAGACCTCAGCTTTGTAACCGTACCGTAATACAACTACGCCACCGAGGCAGTTAAAATTAGACTTTGGAATCATCATTGAAATGGTGAGGGAAAAAATAGTAACTACCTACCTATATTTTTATGTTATTTTCGTTATAATGAGTGGCCAACCGAATGTTAGGATTACACCCGCAAAAAAAACCTTTTGATTTTGAAATTAAATGAAATGAAATTCGTTTATTAGTCACGTAGGCAATTAAATAGCTCTTATGACAAGTCAATACACATAGTACTTATTCTCTATTTACAAGATATTTGTTATAATATTTATATTAATTTTATCATATCAAGTATTATATTATTTATTAGTATTTTATGGTATTTTTTTCTAAGGAAATACATTATTTACGTTAATCGGTTTCAATTACCAGCGGGAAAAATCATATGATTTTAACTTACCTCTATGTAGGTCATATTTATAATCTTCTTCTGGAGTCGCAGGTCCACTTTGTGTAGTTCTATCAACCATATTGCAGGCACTACTAGTGCTAGATATAAAAAGACTGAAGGGCAGAACCTGGAAGAAATATTGAAGTTGAAAAAATTAACACAAATAAATACACCCAAGTGCGTGGTGGCCTGTTGGTAACGGACCCGACGCGGCTGCCTACATGTTCACGGTGGTCGCGGATTCAAATCCCAGGGCACACCTCTGACTTTTCGGAGATATGTGTGTATTGATAGTCAATCAATACACACATTAACGGTGAAGGAAAACATCGTGAGGAAACCTACATACATACTGTAGCGATTTTAAAGAATTTCTACGGTATGTAAGTCCGCTAACCTGCACTAGGCCAGCGTGGTGGACTATATGGCCTAACTCACTCAATCAATTCTCTCGATTGTAGAGTAGGCCCGTGCCTTGCAATGGGACGTATATGGGCTGATATAGAAATACACCCAACAGTCACATACATAGTCCTGACCCCACACTAAGATCGAGTCTTGTGTCGTGTATCAGAAACTATAAAGGATATTTTACATACATACACAAACTCACGCCTTTATCCCAGAAGGTGTAGGCAGTGTATTGTTAAACTTTGAAATGTTAACTTATTTTATTTTACATTGTTGATTGTGTTGTTGCATTTACTCTTTCAATTTTGACAGCCTCCGTGCAGCAGTTGGTTAGACGCCGGCTCTGAAACGAGAGGCCGCGGGATCGATCCCCGCACTGAGACAAATGTTTGTGAGGCCCACAAGTATTTGTCTCGGGTCTGGGTGTTTGTGAGACCGAAAAATCCCTCGTAGCTTCTGATACCCATGACACAAGACGTCTTGGTCTTAATGTGGGGTCAGGACTATGTATGTGACTGTTGGGTGTATTTATTATTTATTTAGTCTTGGTGTATGTTGTGTGTACTTTGGAAAATCGTGTGTTTATCTTTTTTCTTTTCTGTTAATTTTTATGAACTATTATGTGACTTATTGTAGACCTAATAAATAAAAAAAAAATATTCTGTGTTGGGATCGGCCTCTCATTTCACAATATCTAACAAACCAGCCTCGGAGGACGGAGACTGTCAAAGGACCAGCTGCCAGACCTCAAGACACAGTGAGCTCCTTCTGCGTAGATGGGATCGCAAAAACCAATTAATTTTCTAAATTGACTTTTTAATTTAATAATTGAAAATTAAAGGTAGTTAAATTGTAACAGTCACTGAGCGGATGACTAATACCTCAGTCCGCCCCGTGACCACGAAAGCTGTAAAGCAATCGAAACGTCGGGTAGTTAAAAAATGTAAAAATTAAACTAAACCGCGATAAAATCCGTAAAAATTAGTTTCATTTCAATGTGTAACATTCGCGTGAATCTAAGAAACCACTAGACTGTCAAAAAAGTTTAATAACGCAATGTAACAGCTAATTGGGTCGATATTTACTCCGGAAATGCCATTACCGGCGTTTCTATCATATTTAATGACAGTGTGATGTGTTTTGACAGCAAGGGAAGGTAGAACTTTCTTTCAATCATTAAGACAGCCCATTCTAAAGTGCGTGGTGGCCTCCGCGACAAGCTCACGGTCATAGATAATACACTATATAGGAACTCACGGTGGTCGCAGTTTCAAATCTGACTTTTCGGAGTCATGTGTATTGATAGCCAATCACCACGCACTATAACGGTGAAAACATCGTGAGGAAATCTGCATATGGCAGGCCTCTCATATGTGAGGCCGTCTGGGTATCAGCGCAATGTCTTTTTCTCCAACAAACAGCAGTGTAAATGCACTGTTGTGTTCCGGTTTGAAGGACATTGTAGCCAGAGTAACTACTGGACATATTGAAAGCTAACATCTTATGTCTCAGGATGGCGAGCGCAGTGGAATGCCAAGTATTGCTTTGTAATTCATGTTTGGTTTTGCTACTGTCTATGAGCAGTCGTATCGCTTACCATCAGGCGAACGGCATGTTTGGCTCGCTATTCAGCTCAATAAAAAAAACTACTATGCGTTCTTAACCTCCTAAACCTCGTAAAATCGGAGGTGTGTACCTCGAACCTGCGACCATAGTCTTGCTGTTAAAGACCTTATTAATAGACAGTTTTAAAATCAATTTTAACTATCGAATGTTTTGTCTTCGCTCAAACTGAATTCAAAAATCGTTCGAAAGGGACAAAATATTCGATAACTGCCTCGGTGGCGTAGTTGTATTACGGTACGGTTACAAAGCTGAGGTCTCGGGTTCGAATCCCGGGTCGGGCAAAGTGATATTGGATTTTTCTATTCATTATCAGCCCGGAGTCAGGAATTTGTGCCCGATATGGCGATAGGCTCGCCCCCTATCACATCGTGGGACGGAACATGCAAGGCGAAATGTGGGTGTCCTAGTGGCGCCTCCTACCCCTTCGGGGATAAAGGCGTGAGTTTATGTATGTATGTATGTACTAAAATACGTTTTAAGACTGTCTATAAATAAAGCCGTAAGTCTTTAACTTTGTAATAAGTAAGGGGTTAGTTCGACCCTGACATTTGTTCTATAAAAGAATATCCAAGCGTGACAAATGGAGCTTCAGCTAACCGACTTCAAAAAGAGAAGTTATCAATTCAAAAGATTTTGAAAATCTACTACTTTATTAACAAAAATTTTAAAGTAATGCTGGAATTGTCACGGTTATTCTGACTGTGGTGTGACTGTTCCTTTATGCCAATTTATTATATCCTATAGAAAAGTATCTAAAATAATCTCATTATTTTCCTTGAAAAGCAGATTTTTTTATTATTCCGGGTATATCCAGACTGCGACCGAAAACGAAGCCAGGTGGTGGTTTTAGTAATTACAGACACAATGCAATTAAAAATTTCGCAAATAAAGGAGACAGTTTTTTGCAATTCTGTAAATATCATCGTGTTTGGGTGGTAAAAAGCTAGTTTTTGCTATAATAATTATTTAAACCTTTGTATAAAATTGCGTCTTTAAAAATAAAAAGGTTTACATTATTATTTTAGAAAAGCTATGTATTTACATTTCTACGGTATGTAAGTCCGCCAACCCGCACTAGGCCAGCGTAGTGGACTATATGGCCTAACCACTCTCAATCGATTCTCTCGATTGTAGAGTAGGCCCGTGCCCTGCAGTGGGACGTATATGGGCTGATACAGATATAGATATAGATATGTATTTACAACCCAAACACGACGAAAAGTAAAAATACTATAAAAAATTACGTTTTTTTTTTGCTAAATTTTTAGTTGCATTGTGTCTGAAGTTACTAATACTACCACCTGGCTTCGTTTTCGGTCGCAGTCTTGGTATACCCTGTACATTATGTAATTCTTAAGTTTAGCTTTTTATCATTGCAAAATACCAATAGGGTATTTGACTCATTTTTTTTATTATATTAATCAAAATGTAAAATCTAGCCAACAAAGAATTTTGTAATTCTATTCATAATTGAACAAGTTAGAAATGTTTTAAATCTTGTAGTGGGGGTAATAGAAAAGGGATGCAAAACAAAATTAGTGACGTCACTGTGCATTATAGTGTGCGGGTGTGAAAGAGACGGTAAGATGTCCCCACTACGTCCCCACTCTTTCATTTAAAATACTAATATTTGCCTCATGTTACAAGCTACTTTAATACTGTTTTCACAAAAATGTTTTGTTTTACTGGCACTTGTGTTTGTCTGCAAAATAATACAAACATTCGATGATAGTCAAATGCCCTTTTAAAATAACAAATTATAGAAATCACTGGTCATATAGGTACACGACATAAAGTGTTTGTCAAGGTTGAGGTTTTGAATCATCATTGTGTAAGTTTCTTGCAAACTATCCGGGATGACAGTTATTTTGTGATACCATATCGCGTGAATTGGAGTTTCTTCCTTTGCCGTATAATTAGAATAGGTTTTCGGACAACCTGGCTATCTATGTTCAAAAACTTACTGACTCTATGCTGATATAAAGCTGAATACATACATACATACATAAACTCACGCCTTTATCCCAGAAGGGGTAGGCAGAGGCGCCACCAGGACACCCACATTTCGTCTTGTATGTTCCGTCACATGATGTGATAGGGGGCGAGCCTATCGCCATATCGGGCACAAATTCCTGACTCCGGGCTGATAATGAATAGAAAAACCCAATAACACTTTGCCCGACCCGGGATTCGAACCCGAAACCTCAGCTTTGTAGTCAACTACGCCACCGAGGCTTAAAGCTGAATATTCTGAAATAAAACTAAATTTTGATGTATCTTATCGCGAATTGGGTTTAAATTTCACATTTTTTTTAACTTCCCGACGTTTCGATTAGTTTGCAGCTTTCGTGGTCACGGAGCGGACTGAAGTGATAGTCATCTGCTCAGTGAATGCTACGAAAGCTACCTAGTACCTTCATTTAACAATGATTAATAATAAAAAGTTAAATTAAAAGTTAGTTGTTTGTGATCCGATCTACGCAGAAGGAGGAGCTCGCTATGTCTTGAGAACTGGCAGTTGGTCTTTTCGGTTCCGACTTAATTAAATGTATTATTGGATCCCATGCTTGTGCAAGCTTTAAACCGTCTTCTCTATTGCAATTATGATGTTATTTTTAATTTAAATGGCCTCGCGAAACATCCTGGGTAGATGTGTTACATTGGTGTTCTTTTGCAAGGATTTGTGGCTTGTCAAATCTAAGATAATGTTTTGAACCTCTGTATGAATAGCTACTGCGGACTTGGTTGAGCGTCGGTGTTTCACGTCAGCTATATGTTCTTTAACGCGGGTCCATATACTTATTTGAGTTTGTCATACGAAGGAGAGGCAGTCGCAGTCTATTTTGTATGTAAGAAACTATTTAGCTAAATATTTTGTTTGGTTGAACGCGCTAATCTCGGGAACTAATGGTTCGAATTGTAAAATTCTTTTAATGTTGGATAGTATATTTACCGAGGAGGGCTATAGATTATATTTTAATAATAAAAATATAAAGATAACAGGGAAATTTATCTCGGAAAAACTTTTCACGCAAGCGGCTGTGACCTGTCCTTCAAACGAGGCTTAAAGAGAGTACTCTCCTTAAGGAGGGCAGCGACTTTGTTGTGCTGGATCCTGGCACTGCGAGGGTCCATGAGTGGTAGCCGCTTACCATCAGGCCGCTCGTCTGCCTATAACGGCTATAAAAAAGCGAAACCGTGAGCAATAAATTAATGAAAATAACTTACCACTTCCATTCTTGATTATCCTTGATAGTCAAAGTGAAGAGTCCTTCGAAAATTAGGAGCAAAATCGGTGACGCCAGATACCAATACTCAAGGCTTTCTTTAAAAACAGTTACTTGCCATATAGCTATAACACCGTGGCAGGCGAAGACCAGACGCGTAATAACTGCTTTTATAGTCGCCAATACTTTGCCAATATTCGCCATTTTGTCACAAATATGACATTCTAGGATTTATAGAGTGACCTTTGCTTCGGGTTGAAAGTTTAACGGCGTTCGATTTTTGAAATTTGTCTATATTTTGAAAGGTGATTGGTCGATGGTAATTTGAATTTCGAATAACTTTATAACTAGATTTAAATGTTGTATTAAAATTTTTGATGTTTTAAACACAACGGCGTATCATGATGATGTCACATTTTATATTAATTTCCGTTTGAATTGAATTTGTTTTTACATATTAAATATTTAATAAACACACAACATACCAAATTCAAAAATGTAATAATTGATTTATAAATGTTTTTTTACTTTTTTATTTTACAAATAAAAGGCACTATGCATTGACTTCCCGCACCACTGTATTTTTACTGAAAAAGTTTTAAGGCACTTGAGTTCACGAAACCTGGCATTTTTCGCCAAACCCCGCGGGTAGTGTAAACCTGTAAACTATTTTCGCAAATGGAGTAAAGAGTTAACATATCTATAAAGAGGAGAAGGGTCGCTACCTTGCGCCTTTGGATCGAGTCCATTGCTTGCTAGCCTTGTTTCTGTTTCTGTATCAGCCCATATACGTCCAACTGCAGGGCGCGACCTCTACAATCGAGAGTACGATGGAGAGGGGTTAGGCCGTATAGATCACCACGCTGGACTAATGCGGGTTGGCGGACTTTACATACCGTATAAATTCTAACAAATTGCTTTGGTATGCAGATTCCCTCACTACGTTTTCCTGAATCTGATGTAATAGTAAACTTAAGCATATATTACGAACAAAATCGGGGCGTGAGAAGCCAAAGCGTTAAGGTTTAATATCTTAATGCCTCGAATTGTTACGCAATGGTGCATTGGTACCACAAACATATAATCGAGCTTATTTGTATCTCTAGATGTAATACTATTAATAGCTACTATAGTAATTTCAAGCCAAATATTTTTCACATGTGGTGCCCATCCCGAGAATCGAATATAAAACCGCGTGATCAAGAGTCCAGACACGCTATCATTAAACCAGACGACAATATCTTTGTATTTCTCATATTATTCTCAAATATCATAGCAGCTTTCTTTTATAATTTATATATAGGTAAAATAAGTAATAATCTAAACAGTCACGTTCTATTTTGCCGCCAAAAAGCAGTGTAAATGCACTGTTGTGTTCCGGTTTGAAGGACATTGTAGCCAGAGTAACTACTGGACATATTGACACCTAACATCTTATGGCTCAGGATGGCGAGCGTAGTGGAATTTCAAGCATTGCTTTGTAATTCATTCTGTCGTTTGGTTTTGCTACTACCCATGAGTGGTCGTATCGCTTACCATCAGGCGAATTGCATGCTCATCTCGCCATTGATCGCAATAAAAAAACACATAGTTACATAGTCCTGACCCCAGTCACATCGAGTCTTATATATACGGAGACTTTTCAGTCTCAAAAACATCCAGACCACGAACAATCAGCTGTGCATCACACAAACAATTGTCTCTAAACGAGGATCGAACCCGCGCCCTCTCGTTTTACAGCCGTCTTCACCACTCCACATGAACCTGGGGAATCTTCTAAAAAAAGAAAAATCTACCTTTAAAACAAAAGCAGCAATGTAAACCAAACAATTTCATAAAACCGTAACACGGATTTTCACCTTGCGCGCGCATTTACCACGACAGCCAATCACAGGTCACCACTCAAAGGGCTAACTTATACCAATTACGCTAATTCCACGAAAATAAAACATGGACTTTATGTCAATACAAATAAGGTTCAATATCGATTTACAAGACAGCAGATTACGTTGGTTCGACAGAGCTAATTTTACAAAAATAAAATATGGACTTTAATCACTTATGAATAGGGTTTAAAATAGAGTTACGGGGCGGCAAACAATATTTGTTCTCGGGCAATTTGGTGTAGGGGTAACTTTGTAGCACCATTTAGCAGGGATTTACATTTTATTGCGGTTTTAACTTTCATTTAGGTAATTAAATTGTAAAATAGATAAAGTCTCGCTGATTGTATGTATGGAAAACGGGAAAACTGTTTTTTTAATTGCAGGCTCTATGAAAACGCATTTTATTATCAATCTATATACACACATAAACTCACGCTTATATCCCATTGGGGTAGGCAGACTATTGAGCGCTAAGTGCTACGGATCCATGCGTCTTTCCCTTCATCATTTCTAATTTAAAGATTGGTAAAATAAGCAATAAATGCGCCAGTCATATCGTCTTGACCCCAAAGTCACATCGAGTCTCAGACAGCCTCCGTATTGCAGTTGGTTAGACGCCGGCTGTGAAACGAGAGGCCGCGGCTTCGATTCCCGCACAGAAACAAATATTTGTGTGATACACAGGTATGTGTTTCAGGTCTGTGTGTTTGTGAGACCGAAAAAGTCTCGAAGTCTGTGATACTCACGACACAAGACTCGATCTTAGTGTGGGGTCAGGATAGGGTTGCCAGATAGTAACTTAACAAATCCGGGACAATTCTAGGACAACAATGTCGGGTCGTGGCCATAGTAGAAAATATACATACATACATAAACTCACGCCTGTTTCCCAAAAGGGGTAGGCAGAGGTGTCTTAGTAAGTAACCAGGACACCCATATTTCGCCGTATATATTCCGTCCTACAATAGGTGGCGAGCCTATCGCCATATCGGGCACAAATTCTTGACTCCGGGCTGATAATGAATAGAAAAATCCAATTTCACTTTGCCCAACCCGGGACTCGATCCCGAGACCTCAACTTAGGAAAAGGAAATTTCGTGTATTTAGTAAATATAGTATTTTTTTATAATCCGGGACAATAAGCTCTAATTACTGGACACGGGACAAGAGGCAAATTTCCGGGACAATCCCGGAAATCCCGGCCGTCTGGCAAGCCTAGGTCAGGACTATGTATGTGACTGTTGGGTGTATTTATTCATTTATTTATGTACTGTCATTCATTTCTTTATACACGTTTGTCGGTCTCGAGGACTCCGTATTGATCTTTTCTATAATAGATAAATGTCTTGAGTATTCTTTAATATTATTTCAAATCCAAAAAAAAAAACTCAAAGTGTACTCTTAAACCTCGACAGCCTCCGTGGCTAGTTAGACGCCAGCTGTGAATCGAAAGCTTTAATCCCCGCATCAAGAAAGTGTGATCCACAGGCATTTGCTTCGGGTCTGTGTGAGACCGAAAAGTCTCTCGTAGTTTCACGACACAAGATTAAATCTTATGGTATAAATGTAATTATGTAATATAATTATAATGTATAATATCTGTGATTGTATCGAATGGTATGAGACTACCGTCTGATACCATTCGATACTCTATCTGGACGGCATTAGCACTTGCCATCAGATGCAATGCAGTCACTATGCCGGTTGGGGGTCTGGACTATGGGGCTGTTAGGTGTATTTATTTAAACCCTATTAATAGAATAATAAGGTGGTTAATAGAATACCTTTCCTCCTCCTGTTATTTTTCCTTCTCCCAGTTTAAGAGCCATATTTATGACGATGTTATGGATGTTCATTTACGGTCACTTTCCATCGGTGAGCTGTTTGTTCGTTTGCAATCGAAAATGAATTTTATACTCAAAGGATTAAAACAGCAATTTATTTAACGTCTATGTTTGTAACTTAAATACATGAATTTATATGTTGACAAAATCGTAAAACTAAAAAAATCGATACGTCAGGCCCGAAGGGTGCCTTTTTAAATTGGAAGCCGATGTTTCTGGTAACTAGTTTTATTAAATCTATACATACCGGGTACATCAAGACTGCGACCGAAAACGAAGCCAGGTGGTAGTTTTAGTGGTTACAGACGCAACGCAACTAAAAATTACGTTAAACAAGCAACAGATTATGTTTAGTTGCATTGTGTCTTTAACCACTAAAACTACAACCTGGCTTCGTTTTCGGTCGAAGTCTTGATATATCCAGTAGATACACGTTATCAGCTGCAGAAAAGGACATGAGGTACTTATTCATTAGAAAAACAAGAACTGATTGGTGATTAGGTCGTTAGCCGTAATAAGGTCGTGTTATAAATAAAACAAAAACTTTCAAACTTTAACTATGTACTAATTATACCAAGGTCTTTCAGTCACTCCAAAACCACCAAAATCGTACACTGAACTTATCTCCGGACTGTTCCAACTCTCAGTAGCATAGCTATTCCTGTTGTTCTGATAAACATTTTGTCGATTATAATTGTTCTCACTGTAGCTGTTCTGTTGATCGTAAGTGTTCTGGTTCGTGTTGCGTGTGGCTTGGTAAATATCCCTGTTGTTTTGATAATAAATGTTCGGGTTGTTATTGTTCTGAGTTGTTGGATTGTAGCTGTTTACATTTGCATTCCAGTTATTTGGAGTGTTCTGGTAAATATTTTGAGTGTTCTGGTAGTTTCCAGTTTGACTGTTCCAAGTACTTTGGCTATTTAAATTGTTCCCTCTGTTGTTTTGTTGATAATTATTTTGATTGTTCTGATTTCTGCTATCTTGATAATTAGCATTTAGACTCGTCCATGTACTCTGACTATTAACATTATTGTTCTCTCTATTATTTTGTTGATAGCTATTTTGAATGTTCTGATTATTATAATTCCAAGCATTCTGACTATTAACATTCCCTCTATTATTTTGATTACCATTTCTATTGTTCTGATATCCTTGGCTCACGCTATCTCGGTTGTTCAAACCGGTATTCCTGTTGTTCTGATTTTCATTGAATCTGTTGCTTCGTCTTTTTCCGTATATTTGTGCGGATATGAAAGCTCGTGGTATTGTGGCGTATAGTGCTGGTGTGTCAGGAGCTCCGCAAGATCTTCCTGATGACGTCACGGCTACAATTCGCCAAACACAACCGTCTTGAATTTGAGCTGGGCCGCCGGAGTCACCCTGGAAGTTGATATATTAAGATTATATGTATAAGTAGATGTAAAATCATATAGTAATTAACCCAATTGGTTAAGACAAGGATAGATAAGGGAGAAGTAGATGCATGGTTCACACTGTTTAAGGTTGCAAGAAGTCGCTGAATGCAGGGAGGAACCACAAAACATGACATTCGATTTAACAATTGTGTTATTCGTCGTATTTAAATCTACTCCTAGTTACTATGTTTTTACTACATACATAAATTCACGCCTTTTATCCCCGAAGGGGTAGGCAGAGGCGCCACCAGGACACCCACATTTCGCCTTGCATGTTCCGTCCCACGATATGATAGGGGGCGAGGCTATGGCCATATCGGGCACAAATTCCTGACTCCGGGCTGATAATGAATAGAAAAATCCAATATCACTTTGCCCGACCCGGGACTCGAACCCGAGACCTCAGCTTTGTAACCTTACCGTAATACAACTACGCCACCGAGGCAGTTTTTACTGTCCATAAATAATCTCTATGCGACAGTTGCCAACACTGTCGGACCGTTCACATAAAAGTGAAAACGAAGGCACTAGAAGTAAACACGTGGAATCGAATACATCGAATATCGTTGTTTGCCCCTCAGGCCGCTTCTAGCAAGTTGATATGGAGATCCAGGTAGGATCCTGTGTTCAGTTGGACTTCCTGTGGCTGTAAGAGAGAGACTAACCTGGCAAGTGTCCTTCCCTCCATTCCTCTCTCCCGCGCACACATGGCTGTCACTCGTAGGTCCATTGGGTAGTTTAAGAGACGTTCCCCATACTTGCCGGCAGTCTTGCAAATCCCATATGGGCAAGGACACGCTGCGAAGCTCTAAAGATTGACTGCCTCCTGGAATTGAACGGTAATTTTTGTAGTTTCATTCCAACTCCTTTATTTCCTACTTTCTCCATATTTTTTTCTTTCTGATTAATTATGTGGTTTAAAAATAACCTAGTGCTATCAAGAGACTCGCCGAGCTTCGGAGCTCAATGTTTTTCTTTGTCAAACGAGGAGATTTTCACAAAACGAAAAATTCACAATAAAGTGGATTGCTCAGAGATCTCGAACACAGTGTCTCATGGTTAGCAACCTATGCTACAACTAGACAAAAGAGACAGCTGTACCAATTGAAGTTTACGATTATTAACCGATTTAAAAAAATGACGGTCTGTATTCGTCCCACATTGAATATAGGTACATAGATACATAATCCTCACGCCTGTATCCCATAGGGGTAGGCAAAGACTATGGATCGCCACTTTGCTCGATCCTGACATATAACATTGAATATGACCGCGACTTTCTTGAAACTACGGATACAAATTAAATGGGGTTTTCATTGTATGTCTTAAAATATACTAAAAACTGCTAATTACCAAATTCAGTTCTCCCCCAGCCCGTAGCTATGATGGGTCTTCCAACAGGAGGTGGTACTCCAAGACAGGCAGGCCGGATCACATCGGAGAACCTGGAATAAGAAAGTTCATATTTAAATTAGCCATATCTATTCTTCGAATCGACCTCGGACTTTGGAGGCATGTGTTCATTGATAGTCAATTACTACGCACTTTAATTATGAGGAAACCTTAATTCTATAGAGATTTACTATAACTTCCATGATAAATCCGTAAACCCGCACTAGGTCTCTTATTTGTGGGAGACCGTCTGGGAAGGAACCATCGCAGTGTCTATTTCTCCCGCCAAACAGCAGTGTAAATGCACTGTTGTGTTCCGGTTTGAAGGACATTGTAGCCAAAGTAACTACGGGACATAATGAGACTTAACATCTTGTCTCAGGATAGCGAGTGTAGTGAAAAGCCAAGCATTTGTTTGTAATTCATGGTGTTGTTTGATTTTAATACGGTCCATGAGCGGTCGTATCGCTTACCATCAGGCGAATGGCATGCTCATCTCGCAATTCATCGCACTAAAAAAGGTCAGTGTCGCGGACGACGGTTTTCCGTCGCATTCGTTTGGTCAGTAGGTTTTTATACCCAATATTCCTTGCCTCCTTCCCTACCCTTTCTTTGAAGAGTTGTAGATAATAAGATGAAGCAGATGAACTGTTTACTCATTATAATTCAACAGCCTTGGCCCCAAACACCCACCACTGCAATTCCTGTCAGCTAGGATCATCATCATCATCAGCCCGTTTCAATCCACAGCTGGACATAGGCCTCTCCCGCGGTCCACCACAGAGCCCGGTCTGCAGCTTTACGCATGCAGTCGCTGCCGGCCCTCTTGCGCAAGTCGTCCCGCCATTTGGCCAGATGACGTCCCAGCTAGGATGAACATCACGCAATGAATTGGCACCAGCTCTGGAACTCGCCGAGTCTCTTAGTGACCCTATCTTGCTTGTTCTTTGAAATAAAAAGACCCTTACCTGACCCGGGAAACCAAGTTGATAAGCGCCACATCATAATAAGACCTTCGTGTCTTGTACTTCGGATGCCGTATGACCCTCGAAGTCTTCACCACCAGGGCTCCAGGGCCGTCCACGTAGGTCGATCCTAGTTGGACAGCATGCGGCGGCCCACTAGAAGGGATATCACTGATTGAAGGATTATAGATTAATGATTGAAGATGGTGGAGACTAGGTGTTAGTGCACTTTTATTGGTAGGTCTTTGATATGAGAGGCCGCTTGGGTAGGTACCACGACAATGTATATTTCTCCAACAAACAGCAGTGAAAATGCGCTGTTATGTTCCGGTTTGAAGGACATTGTAGCCAGAGTAACTACTGGACATAATGAGACTTAACATCACTGACATGACTTGTCTCAGTATGGTGAACGCAGTGGAATACCAAGCATTGCTGTAATTCATAGTGTTGTTTGGTTTTGCTACTGTCTATAAGCGACCATACCGCTTACCATCACGCGATTAGTCTGCTCGTCTCGCCATTCATCTCAATAATAAAGGATAAGGTCGGCCCATGTTCAACAGTATACTTTCTGTGCTTGAAGATGATTCTTGTTACTAAAGATAGGTTTCTATTTCAACTTACCTTACAACAGTAGAATCCTTATCATGGTATGTGCAATGTCCTGCAGTAAGCACATACTGGTCACTGATGAGCGAACCTCCACATTTCCAAGAATATCCATTGCTCTGAAATAAATATTTCATGATGGGATTTAAAATCTTATGTCTCAGGAGCGCAGTGGAATGCAAAACGTTGCTTTGTAATTCATGGTGTTTGGTTTTGCTACTGTCCATGAGCGGTCGTATCGCTTACCATCAGACGAATGGCATGTTCGTGTGACCATTCATTGTGATTATTAAATTAAATGAAATGTATATGAAACAGCTTCAATGGCTGGTTGGTTAGACGTTTTAGAAGAGATCCGTGTTCAATATTTGGCAAGTATTTTGCTAATTTATTATCATTCACACATTCATGCATAAACATCACGCCTTTTTCCCAGAAGGGGAGGCAAGAGGTGCAAGCAGGACACCCAAGTTTCGTCTTGTATGTTCGATCCCACGATGTGATAGGGGACGAGCCTATCGCCATTCTGGGCACAAATTCATGACTCCGGGCTGATAATGAACAAAAAAATCTAATATCACTTTGCCCGACTCGGGATTCGAACCCGAGACCTCAGCTTTGTAATCGTGCCGTAGTACAACTACGCCACCAAGGCAGTCAATTTATTATCATTATGTATTATCTTTCCAAAGCATAACATTACATTATTATCAACTACAGTCAATTTCAACATCATTCTGACATCAGGAACCAGATTTTACATTGAAATAATACTAATTTTAACGCGGATTCGTCTCATTTTGCCATCAGCTAGACCTAAAGACATAGTGAGCTCCTTCTGCTTAGATAGGATCACAAAAACCAACTAACTTTTTAATTATTAATAATTGTAAATTCAGTGTAGTTAAATTGTAACAGTCATTGAGCGGATGATTATTACCTCAGTTCGCCTCGTGACCACGAAAGCTGTAAAGCAATCGAAACGTCGGGAAGTTAATAAATGTGAAAATTTAACCAAATCGCGATAAAATCCGTAGTTAGTCTAAGAAACCATTAAATAGAGTTCACATTAAGAACAATTCCTATCTCACCTGAATCTTTCTCCACCCAACCAAAGCCATGTGTGGAAACTCCTCAATCCTCGACACCGTCCCGCCAATGATCAGGGGGATGTTTATAGGGGTGCAGTCTGATACGTTGAATTCCACCCCTTGGGGAGACGGGACCAGGGGTAAAGCTACCACCTTCTTCACGTTCAAGGCTTTGTATTGTTCGCACACTGGAAATAAAAGTTATTATATTAAAATGCGTGGTAGTCGACAGGCACTAGCTAGGCCTCAGCTCTGAAATTTCGGAGTCATGTCTATTTATAGTCAAATACCATGCTTTGGTATTGGGAAACATGGTGAATATGCCCATTAAAAGATCTTACAAGAATTTCTATGGTACGTAAAGTCCGATAACCCAACTAGGCCATCGTGGTGGACTATATGGCCTAAACACTCTCAATCGATTCTCTCGATTGTAGAGTACGCCCGTGCCCAGCAGTGGAACGTATATGGGCTGATACAATACAATACGGTATAAATGTATTATGATTAGTTAATACGTACTCTCCTCAGCTACTTCAATATACTCTCTTTTTTCCGCCGCAGTCATATCGTCTTCATCAGGTCCTATCTCCAATTCCGGACCATCTTCAGCCTCTCCAATCCCAAATCCATTCTCAACTGGCCTATTAGTAATCGGAGGCTTGCTCTCATCGACCAGCGCTGGCCTAACCCCAGGCCGATTCAGAATGGGGTTGTAAGTCGTGAATCCATTCTGCTTATCTCTATTATTACCCCAATTTGGAGTGAATTGTGGAACTTTAACGTTATTGACATCAGGGTTCCTATTTTGGTTGCCTCCAATTATGTTAACCTCAGGGTTTCTGTTTTGATTATTTCTTTGTTTGTTGTTATCGAAGTATGTGTTGTCGACAACTCTTTGAGGCTTCCTATCGTTTTTTTTAGTAGTCTGTTGTATGGGTCGTTTAGTGACGCTTTGACTAGAATAAGGCCTAGTGGTTTTCCTAGGTTTTGATGTCGTGTAGGGTTTCCGTGGGATGTCGTCATCGCGAAATACTATTGCGGGATTGATGTTCTGTCTGTTTGTTGGTTTGCGTGTTTCTACGCGTCTGGTTGTGACTTCTCGATAGCCGTCGAATTGGTACGGTTGGAAGAGGTTTTGCAATCCCGTGAATAGATCTGAAACAAAGGTATAATTAAATAAATAAATACACCCAACAGTCATATACATAGTCCTGACCCCACAGTAAGATCGAGTCTTGTGTCGTATCAGGAACTACGAGAGACTTTTCGGTCTCACAAACACCCAGACCCGAAACAAATACTTATGGTTCACACAAACATTTGTCTCGGTGCGGGGATCGAACACGCGGCCTCACGTTTCACAGCCGGCGTTCAACCTTTGAGAACAGTACTGATAGAAAAAGTAATCTAAATCCTTTGACAACGTGTATGCGTAATTTCGTGTTGGTAGCTCGAGTAGTTAAGGCTTCAAAAGACGCCAACTCACTTTTGGATTTATAAATTATAAGGATGTGTCAGCTCAAATGTCGGATCAAAACCGCTACTTTCAAAATAAATAATAGTTTAAAAACTAAAACACACGCTTTAGTACAAGACCTAACTAAAAAAGGATAAATGTTTGATAATGAGTTAAGATTAGAAAATGGAGTGAAACGCGTTCATTTTATGGTTAAAAAGCTAGGTTGCCTGAGCATAAGGAATTGTTGTAAGCACCCCACGCTTTGTAACAATAAAATTAATGTATTTCAGTCCATTTTCTAATCTTAAACTCATTACAAATTATGTTTACTACATACAGGCAAAGCTTATAAAAGCGTATTAAAAAGTATGTGACAGCTCAAATGTTGGGTCAAAAACCCCGTCTTCTAAAGATTAAAACTAATTAAATGAAACTCGAAGGAGCCTCATACAAAACTGGTATGACACGTTACAAACAAAAATACCGGGTATAGCAAGACTGCGACCGAAAACGAAGCCAGGTGGTAGTTTTAGTGGTTACAAACACGATGCAAATAAAAATTTCGCTAAAACAGTGACAGAAATTTTTAAAAATCATCGTTTTTGTGTGGTAAATACCTAGGTTTTGCGAAAAAACTAATTTAAACCCTTACGTACCATTGCGTGTTTAAAAATAAAGAGGTGTACATTTTTGTTTTAGGAAAACTATGTATATATCACCCAAATACGACGATAAGTAAAAAATTACAATAAAAGTTGTCGATTTTCTTTGCGAAATTTTTACTTGCTTTGTCTGAAGTCACTAATACTACCACCTGGCTTCGTTTTCGGTCGCAGTCTTGATATACCCTGTTTATTTATGATTAATTTATCACAGAATCTAAATAGTAGTTTCTGATACACGACACAAGACTCGATCTTAGTGTGGGGTCAGGACTATTTAAGTGACTGTTGGGTGTATTTATTTATCATCCCGCTACAGCCCCTAACAGCTGAGCAAAAATAAATTACTATGAGAAGTATGTGGTGGCCTGTTGGCAACGAACCAAACTCGGCTGCCTACATGTTTACGGTTCTCGCGGGTTCGAATCCCACACCTCTGACTTTTCAAGGTCATGTGTGTATTGATAGATCACCACGCACTATAACGGTGAAGGAAAACATCGCGAGGAAACTTGCACACCATAACGATTTGGAAGAATTTCTATGATGTGTAAAAGTCCGCCAACCCGCACCAGGCCAGCGTGGTGGACTATCCGGCCTATCCCCTTGCGATTTTACTGTCAATTGTAGAGGAGGCCCGTGCCCTGCAGTGGGACGTATATGGGCTGATACAAATACAAATATGGGAGATGTGTTTTTGTCAGATTCGTTAAAAACTTGTTTATATTCACTTATCAGTGTACTTAGTTGGATATTAGCATTTTACATCCAGACAAAGACTGGTCGAAAATGTTTTATTTCTTTTTACTTTTTGTAATGTGGAATTTGTGCCCAATATGGCGATAGGCTCGCCCCCTATCACATCATGGGACGGAACATACAAGCCGAAATGTGGGTGTCCTGGTGGCGCCTCTGCCTACCCCTTCAGGGATAAAGGCGTGAGTATATTATGTATGTACTTTTTGTACATTAAGGACATTTAAACAACGTTTATTCATAGTAATGAATGGCGAGACGAGCATGCCATTCGCCTGATGGTACGCGATACGACCGCTCATGGACAGTAGCAACACCATGAATTACAAGCTAATGCTTGGCATACCACTGCACTCACCATCCTGAGACATAAAATTTATCTCATTATGTCCAGTAGTTACTCTGACCACAATGTCCTTCAAACCGGAACACAACAGCGCATTTACACTGCTGTTTGTTGGAGAAATAGACATTGCGGTGGTACCTACCCAGGCGGCCTCTCACATATGAGAGATCTACCACCAGTAAATAAAAATCAATACAACGACATTGCCATGATAGATAGCTATACAATGGATATGTTATAGGTATATTGTCAAAGCCGTGATATTATAATTTCACTAGAGATATTATAAATAAACGGAAGATTGTCAATTGACTTCATTTTAATTACTTGAGTTCATATGGACTTAATTTTATTTAAAATGGAAATAAACTAACCTAACCTAACGATTGTTTCTTTGCGGTAACTCACTGCGGTACTTCACTCATAATACACCTTTGTGATTTTACAGTTTCACTTCGATAGATTACAATCTACTGAAAAATAATGCGTTAAATTGTAAGCAGTATGTTACGGTTCACAATCTTTCGACAGTTCACAATCTCGCGAGATAGATTGTAATGTAACGGTATTTACAATTTTACGGTGACCGATATAAGAAAATGAGAAAGAATAAGAAAATCTAGTATAATGAAGGGTACTCACCTACATACTGAGACGAACATTGTACCACGAGAACAGAAGCTACGACGAGTGACAACAAGCTCCGTGGAAGCATTATAACATTGTTGCCTGAAACAAAACACAAAAACTATAAAAAATTCTATACATACAGGGTATATCAAGACCGCGACCGAAAACGAAGCCAGGTGGTAGTTTTAGTGGTTACAAACACAATGCAACTAAAAATTTCGCAAAAATGAGCGACAGATATTATTTTTGGATTTTTTTAAATATCATCTTTATTGGGTGCTAAATACCTAGATTTTGCGAAATAAGGAATTTTAACCCTTACATACCATTGCGTCTTTAAAACTAAAAAGGTGTACTTTATTATTTTTGGAACCTAACGGCTTAAAACAGCAATTTCTAAACAAATGTCAATTTAATATTGTTTTTCCCTGTGCGTTACTTCCTTGTTACAATAAATTATTGATTCATGTATTAATGAATTATTCATATCATGGAGTAATTTATTGAAATTATTTCCTGTGATGCTTAGAAATCTAAAACAAACCATTTTAACTTGACCCTTATTTTGTATGGCCGTATATTCTGTGGAGAGGTCAAACTGTATGTAAATTACTGGGTTGATTTTGACAAAAAATAAAAAAGGGCTCTAAAATAACATAATTATTATAAAAACTTAAAAAAACTTTTTTGTATATCCAAAAAACGCCTGCCAATAAAATAAAAGCAATAAAAAGAAATAAATCGAACGCAAAATTATACTAAAAGCGATGTACAATACACAGAGTCAAATAAAGAACCTCGTTTTTCGAAGCCGGCTAAAATGTGTTTAAGTAGTCCGACTAGTAATTATTACTAATTCAGTGTTAAAGATGAAGCGGAAATACAGGAAAAATTCAAGGTCTTCTTCCTAATTATGTTATTTAAATGCGTTTGTAACTTAAATGCGGGGTGGCCTGTTGGTAACGGACCAGACGCGACTGCAATGAAAATGATAATAATTTATTAATGGATTCACCATTAAAATGTTTATTATTAACATTATTTAGATTCAGTCATATTTTGAACTACCACCCGGTTCGGAAAGCGGTTTTCACTAGCGAAGAACGGGCAAGAAACTCTAGTGTTGCTCTTTTTAAAACCAGTTTACAATGTAGTGATTATTACAAAAATTACAAGTATGTTTAAATCAGAACAGTTCATTAATCATTTATTATAATTTGCGAGTAAGATAATATATTTTTAATACGAACATGTTTACGTTATAATTAATAATGACTGCCAACATGTTTCACAATGGTCGCGCGTTAAAATTCTAACGCACACCGCTGACTTTTCGGAGTCATGTGTATTGATAGTCAATCACCACGCACTATAACGGTGAAGGAAAACATCGTGAGGAAGCCTGCATAGCATAGCGTGGCCCGTGCCCTGCAGTGGGACGTATTTGGGCTGATACAGATATATTATTAACAAAAATTTGATTGATTTATTCAAAATAACATCTAATATTGTTAATAATTTTACTGGTAGGTCTCTCATATGTGAGAGGCCGCCTGGGTAAGTACCACCGCAATGTCTATTTGTCCAACAAACAGCAGCGTAAATGCACTGTTGTGTTTCGGTTTGAAGGACATTGTAGCCAGAGTAACTACTGGACATAATGAGACTTAACATCTTATGTCTCATCGCGAGTGCAGTGAAATGCCAAGCATAGTTTTCTTCATGGTGTTGTTTTGCTACTGTCCATGAGCGGTCGTATCGCTTACCATCAGGCGAATGGCATGCTAGTCTCGCCATTCATCGCAATAATAAAGAATACATATTAATAAAACGGTGGTGATTGATATTCGTACACGCGTATGTTTAGCTGCAAAATGACCATGAAATTTGACCGAATGATATAACGAATATTAGTAGGTACCATACATTACATAAACATTTTTTGTTACCATTAATGGAAACATTCCGGTTCAAATGTTATACAATGAATATAAACAGATATGAGACCAACGGCCTTATTTATATACAGATTTAAAACCTATTTGAGTAATAGACTGTTTTGTCTTTTTCCCTCAAACTGAATTCTAAAGTCGTTCGAAAGGGACAAAACATTCGATAACTAAAATAGGTTTTAATCTGTCTTTGTATAAGGCCGCAAATAAATACTAGTATACACTTCACGTGTCCAAAGCTTGTTTAACTTCAACGATGTCCCATAGTCTCCGCCGTTTTCGACATTTTTAATGCGATGCGATTATCAGATTCATATCATAGTTAAGCTTAAAATCTTTTTTTATTGCGTTGAATGGCGAGACGAGCTTGCCATTCGCCTAATGGTATGCGATACGATCGCTCATGAAGAGTAGAAAACCAGTAGTTACTCTGGCTACAATGTCATTCAAACCAGAACACAACAGTGCATTTACACTGCTGTTTAGCGATAGAAATAGACATTGCGTTGGTACCCACCGACGGCTTCCTACATATGAGAGACCTACCAGTGATGTTGAAGTATTATGATGGTGATATAATTCCACATTAATAATATCAAATAATGGTGAATTATATTGACCATGAAATCTAACCGAATGATAAAACGAATATTACTTAGAACCATACATTACAAAACATTTTTTAGAGCCCGGGACCTCAGTGTTGTCTTTGTACCGTAATACCGCACCACCTAGGCAGTCGATAGTTTCTTAGATTCACGCGAATGTTACGCATTGAAATAAAACTATTTTTACGGATTTTATCGCTGATTTGGTTACATTTTTACATTTTTTACTGTGACAACGAAAGCTGTAAGGTAATTGAAACGTCGGGAAGTTAAAAAAATAAACCAAGTCTACGATAAAATCTGTAAAAAGTAGTTTTATTTCAATCAGTCGATAGCTTACGTATTTACTGGTGGTAGGTCTCTCATATGTGAGAGGCCGCCTTGGTAGGTACCACCGCTATGTCCATTTCTCCAACAAACAGCAGTGTAAATACACTGTTGTGTTCCGATTTGAAGGACATTGTAGCCAGAGTAACTACTGGATATATTAAGACTTAACATCTTATGTCTCAGGATAGCGAGCGCAGTGGAATGCCACGCATTGCTTTGTAATTCATGGTGTTGTTTGGTTTTGCTACTGTCCATGAGCGGTCGTATCGCTTACCATTAGGCTAATGGCAAGCTCTTATCGTCATTCATTACAATAAAAAAATCTACCTATTTATACATCTATTTTTCTAAGTTTTAAATGTAAACAATACAATCAGCAGGATATCCTTTAGTTATCAATATTAAATGAATTTTAGCTAATAGAGTCAAACAATTGAATAACGTAACATGTATAGAACTGCCTCGGTGGCGTAGTTGTACTCCGGTACGAATACAACGCTGAGGTCTCGTTCGAATCCCGGGTCGGGCATTGATATTGGATTTTTGTATTCATTATCAGCCTGAAGTCAGAAAGTGCCCGATATGGCGATAGGCTCGCCCCCTATCACATCGGAATACTCAATGCGAAATGTGGTCCTGGTAGCATCTGTGCCTTTTCTGGGAAAAAGACGGGATGTGTGTTTATGTGTATAATGTAATATACCGGGTATATCAAGACTGCGACCGAAAACGAAGCCAGGTGGTAGTTTCATTGGTTACAGACAATGCAACAAAAAATTTCACAAAAAAAGCGATAATTTTTTTTTTGCATTTTCTAAATATCGGTTAGGTAATGGTTTCTTAGATTTACGCGAATGTTACACATTGAAATAAAATTATTTTTTACGGATTTTATCGCGATTTGTTTTAATTTTTACATTTTTTAACTTCCCGACGTTTCGATTACTATACAGCTTTCGTGGTCACGGGGCAGACTGAGGTATTAGTCATCCGCTCAGTGACTGTTACAATTTAACTACTCTTAATTTACAATTATTAGATCAAAAAGTTTACCAAATTTTTTATTTCTATTTTCTAAATATCGTTATGTTTGGGTGGTAATATCGAAAATAGTAATTTAACCTGTTATGTACCATTGCATCTTTAAAAATAAAAACGTGTACATTATTATTTTAGGAAAACTTTGTATCACCAGAATACAACGCTAATGTAAAAAAATACAAAAAATAATTTGAAAAGTTTTTTTGTGTAATTTTTAATTGCATTGTGACTGATGTCACTAATACTACCACCTGGCTTCGTTTTCGGTCGCAGTCTTGATATACCCTGTATGTAATATCCATACTTAACAGCTTCTGTGGTTGGTTAGTTAGACGCTTGTGAAATGAAAAGCTACGCTCCCATCACAGACTAATGTTTTTAACCATCGATATCAATGTTACACTAGATAAGACATTCAGAACAAAAAATGTGTCCCACCTACTTGCGGTGCATGCACCACACATGAATCAGTTTGCTTCGTGACAGTGACAGTGCAGTCCGCCTTATTGCATACGTTTAAAAGTAATAAATGAATGTTTCGCCGTCAAACCGAAAGCAAATCGTCTGAAGTTTAAATATTTTAATAAAATACCAGGTATGTGATGTACGCCCGAATACTGGAACGACATTCAAATAATAAGTTGCTCTTAACAGCGCACGGCTCACTTAGCCAGTACATTTAATCGGGATTAACGTAGTTAAGCGCAAGTTATATTTAAGTTGCGTTCCAGTATTTGGGCGGTAATACTGCAGTGTGTTTTTAAAATACGGGGGCACTTTATTTCTTTGGCGTGTCTCGTCTATCGGTAGAATATAAGTCAATGCTCCCATCACAGACTAATGTTTTTAACACACAATTTCTTTCGGGTCTGCGCGTTGAGACCGAAAAGTCTCTCGTAGTTTCTGATAGACAAAACTTGTATTTTAGTGTGCGGTCATGACTAATATGACTGTATTTATCTATATATGAACCTCAATAAAGTTCATTCACTGGTGGTAGGTCTCTCATATGTGAGAGGCCGCCTGGGTAGGTACCACCGCGATGTCTATTTCTGCAACAAACAGCAGTGTAAATGCACTGTTGTGTTCCGGTTTGAAGGACATTGTAGCCAGAATAACTACTGGAACCGATAGACGAGACACGTCAAAGAAATAAAGTGCCCCCGTATTTTAAAAGCACACTGCAATATTTCATCACTTACCTGGTATTTTATTAAAATATTGTAACTTCAGACGATTTTCTTTCGGTTTGACGGCGAAACATTCATTTATTACTTTTAAACGTATGCGATAAGGCGTACTGCACTGTCACTGTCACGAAGCAAACTGATTCATGTGTGGTGCATGCACCGCAAGTAGGTGGGACACATTTTTTGAACTGAATGTCTTATCTAGTGTAACATTGATATCGATGCTACTGGGCATATTGAGACTTAATTGTTTCAGGATGGCGAGCTCAATGGAATGCCAATAATTGCTTTGTTCATGGTGTTTGGTTTTGCTACTGTCAATGAGCGGTCGTATCGCTTACCATCAAGCGAATGGCATGCTCGTCTCGCCATTCATTGCAAATAAAAACAATGAGTCAAATTATTTAAATACCTATCAGGGAATTCCATTACTCATGGCAGTTACTACTTATAACTTTGTAGTAGTTAAAAACAGTAATTTAATTATCTTAATACCTACTTATATGGTTAGTTATTGTTCGTTCTGCGGTTTTTATGTAATTAATACAAGTATATTTTACGGTAATTAATATGAATGGTGAAGGAAAAATAATTAGTAAACCTGCATACCATACAGATGTCAAACAGATTTTTGTCTGCCAATATGCCAGCGTCAGGGACTAACCCCTCTCAATTGTAGAGGAGGCCCGCGCCCTGCAGTGGGACGTATTTTTTTTTATTGCTGTGATAGGCGAAGCGAGTGTGACATTCGTCTGATAGTACCTAAGCGATACGACCGCTCATGGACAGACAAACCAAACAAGACCATGAATTACAAAGCAATGCTTAGTGTGGTCAGGACTATGTATGTGACTGTTGGGTGTATTTATTTATTTATCCACTGCGCTCGCCATCCTGAGACATAAGATGTTAAGTCTCATTATGTCCAGTAGTTACTCTGGCTACAATGTCCATCAAACCGGAACACAACAGTGCATTTACACTGCTGTTTGTTGGAGAAATAGACATTGCGGTGGTGCCTACCCAGGCGGCCTCTCACATATGGGAGACCTACCACCAGTGATATATAGAAATATGGGCTGATACAGACAAATCTATTCAATAAATATACGCCACCAGAATATTTTGATAATTTATGCATAGTTGTATAAATCCGAATTATCTAGCTGATCAAAACAAGTTGAGTAAAACTCGTTTGATTCTATTTATGTTAAAGTAACTTTGCGTTTGGAATGTATAGCTTCGTTTTGATATTTATTAATAATATTTACGTATTACATGGCAGGATATTCGCGGTATATTTGGCTGACAGCCTCCGTGGCGCAGTTGGTTAGACGCCAGCTGTGAAACGACTGCGGGTTCGATCCCCGCACCGAGAGAAATGTTTGTGTGATCCACAGTTTGACTGAAAATTCTCTCGTAGTTTCTGATACGATATATAAAAACTTGTATCTAAAACAGAGGTTATTATAATGGTTTCTTAGATTTACGTGAATGTTACACATTGAAATAAAACAATTTTTACGGATTTTATCGCGATTTGGTTTAATGTTTACATTTTTTAACTTTCCAACGTTTCGATTGCTTTTCAGCTTAAAATCCGTAAAAATAGTTTTATTTCTGAGGTTATTAATTACAATTAAGGTATTTATCTCGTTTCACAGCTGACGTATAACCAACTGCGCCACGGAGGCTGTCAACAATGTTGTCTATCTGTCCAACAATGTATACCGGGTATATCAAGACTGCAACCGAAAACTAAGCCAGGTGGTAGTGTTAGTGATTTCAGACACAATGCAACTAAAAATTTCGCGAAAAAATAACAGATTTTTTTTGCATTTTTTTAATATCATTATATCTGGGTGGTAAATACCTAGTTTTTGCGAAAATAGTAATTAAAACACTAACATACCATTGCGGCTTTAAAAATAAAAACGTGACATTATAATTTTAGGAAAATTTTGTATTTATCACCCAAATACGATAAGTAAAAAAACAATTTTTGCCAAATTTTTAATTGCATTGTGTCTGATGTCACTAATACCTGTGCTAATCACCTGGCTTCGTTTTCGGTCGCAGTCTTGATATACCTTGTATAGGTCATCCCTGATCTTCTGGCGTCGAAAGCGTTGTTATCATGCTGTTTTAGACATATTAGGAACGGTGTTTCCCTCTTGACATTTTATTACATTGCACATGTTAATACGATTACGAGTATAATTGCTTGTTGTTTATAATCTGTCTGTCTGTATCAGCCCATATACGTCCCACTGCTGGGCACGGGCCTTCTCTACAATCGAGAGAATGAATTGAGAGTGGTTAGGCCATATAGTCGACCACGCCGGCCTAGTGCGGGTTGGCGGACTTACATACCGTAGAAATTCTTTAAAATCGCGATGATATGCAGGTTTCCTCACGATGTTTTCTTTCACCGTTAAAGCGTTCACCGTTGTTTATAATAAGAGAACGTATCTTTTAAAATTTTATTTGTAGTTCCAAATTTCGCCACATTCCAATATAATTTAGATGACTTATAACTGTTGTTCCGGTTACTTTACAGCTTTCGTGGTCACGGGGCGGACTGAGGTATTAGACCAAAAGACCAGCTGCCAGACCTCAAGACGCAGTGAGCTCCTTCTGCGTAGATCGGATCGCAAATACTAGTTAACTTTTTAAATTAACTTTTTAATTTAATAATTGTAAATTAAGGGTAGTTAAATTTGTGATTGTAACAGTCACTGAGCGGATGACTAATACCTCAGTCCGCCCCGTGACCACGAAAGCTGTAAAGTAATCGAAACGTCGGGAAGTTAAAAAATGTAAAAATTAAACCAAATCGCGATAAAATCCGTATAAAATAGTTTTATTTCAATGTGTAACATTCGCGTAAATCTAAGAAACCATTATGTTGTTCCGGTTTCAAGGACAATGTAGTATTAATGGACAGAACTAACATGTCTGATAAGTAAATCCGGGTCTATGGCTTTTAAATTTCTACGTATTACTAGAATAAACCAATTAACTTCATAATATCTTTGGTAATTAAAAATCATTTAGCTATTTACGACATTCCGGTTTGGTATCCGATGGAATTATTGTTACGATTATTGAGTATTAATTAGTTTTTATTTTATAATCACAGCTTCCATTAGGGGTAGGCAGAGATGACATTAATGGTACATAAAGATCGCCGAGTTATTTCCAATAGACCATTGACAGTCTTTCCAAAACAGCAAATTTGGGTAAACAGAGATATTTATTAGTTATGCGAAAGTATTCAAGTCATAGTTTATCAAACTATACATTTAATACCAGTAACTTGTTTAAAGGTTCGAATCTCGGTTCGGGCACGTTTGACTATTCATTATTTTCTAGGTAAGTATGTGTTATTACTTCTCAAATATTTTTTATTTGGTGTTTGACTGCGCAGTTTTACTATCGTGCGATTACAACGCTGAGGTCTCATGTTCGAATCCCGGGTCGGGCAAAGTGATATTGGTTTTTCTGTTTATTATCAGTCCAGAGTCTGGAATTTGTGCCCGATATGGCGATAGGCTCGCCCCCTATCACATCGTGGGACGAAACACACACAAAGCGAAACTTGGGTATTCTACTAGCACCTCTGCCTGTCCCTTCTGGGAAAAAGGCGTGATTTCATGTATGTGAGTAACTTAAGTTTAGTAACAAGTCTAGTCTTAGAATTTTACAAAAAACCTGTGATTACAGTATGTGTTTCGTGGTACATATAATTATGTTAAAATTGTTTTGTTTCGAATGACGTAGTAATTGCTATTATTATGTATCGTGAGACTTACAGACATACGATGTGTTATTTGGCTTCTATTCTGTAACAAGTAGTTGAATATTTGTACCAAACATACATACATATGTATACATACATAAATAAATAAATACACCCAACAGTCACATACATACCTAGTCCTGACCCTACACTAAGATCGAGTCTTGTGTCGTGTATCAGGAACTACTAGATTTTTCGCTCTTACAAACACCCAGACCCGAAACAAATACCTACGGATCACACAAACATTTGTTTCGATGTGGGGATCGAACCCGAGGCCTCTCGTTTCACAGCCGGCGTCTAACCAACTGTGTCATGGACCTCACGATGTTTTCCTTCCTTAAAGTATGTGGTAATTTACTATCAATACCCACATTACTCTAGAAAGTCAGAAAAGTTCCCTATTATAAAAAATGAATTTGTGCCCGATATGGCGATAGGCTCGCCCCTATCACATCGTGGGACGGAACATACAAGGCGAAATGTGGGTCTCCTGGTGATGCCTCTGCCTACCCCTTCTTGGATAAAGGCGTGCGTTTATGTATGTATATTATAAAAAAGGTATTACCTTCCCGACAGGTCACCACGCACTAATTATATTTTATACTATTTCACTATTCCCAGTAAGTTCCTAGGTTATTCCCGAGTATAATGACTAATAATGATTTGCAATTTCGATTCCTTAATAAACAATTTCTATTGAAATATGTTTCGGAATCCCACTGTCTGACTCAGAGTGCGTCATTGGTTCATAAGTTCAATAATTTACTATGAATAGACCGGAAATCTAGACATAATATAATATATTTGTAACCTATCGATGTCTGTACATGGAAGATAAATGAGAAAAACTAAAATGGGGGGTCTGTATTAACGTAATAGAACCCAAAACAATGATTTTTAGAATTTTTATCTGTCTGTGCGGTTGTGCGCGATGAACTCAGAAACGGCTTGACGGATTTAGATGAAATTTGGTATGGAGGTAGCTGACACCCTGGATTAACACTTAGGCTACTTTTTGTCCCGAAAAATGTAGTGTTCCCGTGGGATGAGGAAGGAATTCCGATATATTTGTTACTCTTATTTACTTAAAGGAATAGAATGGGGCTGTATTACATGCCTTGAGTCAGAATAAGACGGGACGGGCGTTGTTTAACGGGACGGGACGGGATGGGGAATTCGAAATAAAACTAATCACGCAGACGAAGTTTGCGGGTAGAAGCTAGTATTAAAATAAAAACGATTGACTGTTAATTACCAAATTTATGGTTATGTGTGAAAATAATCTGTATCTGTATCAGCCCATATACGTCCCACTGCAAGGTATATGCCTGCTCCACAATCGAGAGTACAATTGGGAGGGGTGAGGCCATATAGTCCACCACGCTGGCCTAGTGCGGGTTGGCGGACTTACATACCGTAGAAATTCTTTAAAATCGCAACGGTATGCAGGTTTCCTCACGTTATTTTCCTTCACCATTATAGTGCGTGGTGATTGACTATTAATACACATGACTCCGAAAAGTCAGAGGTGTGCTCTGGGGTTTGAACCCGCGACCACCGTGAAACATGTTGGCTGTCGCATCTGGTCCGTTACCAACAGGCCACCACGCACTTTTTCAACAAGAAAACTTAGACAGTTTCTAAATGTCTTCGATTAAAAAAAAGATTCAAACAAAAACAATTGACAGTTAATTACCGAATGTATGGTTATTATTAAAATAATAAAATTATTTTAATTATTTATTAATCGAAATTGTTTTTGAGCTGGGAATCAATGTTAAAGCAATTTTAATAAAGACAAACGAAATACTCGATGTTTTAACAATAAAATTTCCACACATTGTGTAATGTATTAGGTTTTTTCCATACATTATTTCGATATGACGTGAAAAACATTTCCATAGTTTTTTTTTTCGATACTGACACGAAAATTGACTATATATCCATACATACATACATAAACTCACGCCTTTATCCCCGAAGGGGTAGGCAGAGGCGCCACCAGGACACCCACATTTCGCCTTGTATGTTCCGTCCCACGATGTGATAGGAGACGAGCCTATCGCCATATCGGGCACAAATTCCTGACTCAGCTCCGGGCTGATAATGAATAGAAAAATCCAATATCACTTTGCCCAACCCGGGACTCGAACCTGAGACCTCAGCTTTGTAACCGTACCGTAATACAACTACGCTACCGAGGCAGTATATATCCATACTATACATATACGCATACTACATACATACTATATACAGCCTCCGTGGCTCCGTGGTTAGACGCCGGCTGTGAAACGAGAGGCCGCGGTTTCTATCCCCGCACCGAGAGAAATGTTTGTGCGGCCCACAAATATTTCTTTCGGGTCTGGGTGTTTGTGAGACCGAAAAGTCTCTCGTAGTTCTGATACCTGCGACACAAGACTTAATTGATCTTAATGTGGGGTCAGGACTATGTATGTGACTGTTGGGTGTATTTATTTATTATTTATATACGCCCAAAGCGGTGTTGTCAAAATATTAAGAATCGTTTTCCCCTCTTCATATTTTATAACATTGGACGTATTAATATTAGATTACGAGCGTAAATGCTTGTTGTTTATATTAAGAAAACATTATCTCAAACAATGCGTGAAATAGATATTTTGAAAATGCCCATTTGCTATGAAACTTGGTATCGGTGCGAAGATTTTTGTTCCTCGTTGAAACCTACCTTTTTGTGTAGGGAAAAAAATATATTATTTTCAATAAAACCAAACAAAATATGTAATTGCGACCCAGGCCCGGAGTTCTTGGATAAATGAACTTGAAGTCCAGTCACTCTGGTAGCCCCGTTTGTAGTAATGGCTGACGTATCGTAAAATGTAATGATAATTACTTTATTTTATAAAAATCTGTCGCTCGGAATAAAACAGGAAAACGTTTAAGGATAAACCATAAAAATGCTAAATTGGATTTTATTCATTACGGTATTGGGGTCAAAAATATCGTTTACCGATACCATGAATGGGAATTCTTCTTTCGCTAAGCGCCAATAGATATTAGGTGATATGCAAAGTATGACACGTTATGGTGACAAAAGTGTAGCATTTCAGGTTCTGTGTATATCTGGATGCAATGAGGCATAATTCAATAACCATCTTATGTCACTTACCAACAATAATGTTGCTACTTTGTTTACAAATGAACCAAATATTACAGATCTTTATGGTGGAAAGTGGACAATAATTTATTTCCAATTCATATTAATTTAACTGACTGCCTCGGTGGCGTAGTTGTATTACGGTACGGTTACAAAGCTGAGGTCTCAGGTTCGAGTCCCGGATCGGGCAAAGTGATATTGGATTTTTCTATTCATTATCAGCCCGGAGTCAGGAATTTGTGCCCGATATGGCGATAGGCTCGCCCCTATCACATCGCGGGACGGAACATACAAGGCGAAATGTGGGTGTCCTGGTGGCGCCTCTGCCTACCCCTTCGGGGATAAAGGCGTGAGTTTATGTATGTATTAATTTAACTTTGTGATTTTGTGGGTTAAAGACAAAAATACCCGGAGACTCGCTGAGCTTCAATGCTCGGTGTCATTAAATGCGTGCTGTTGATCCTGGCTAACAGGAGTTGCAGTGGCGGGAGTGAGGGCGAGATAGTCTCCAAAAAAAAAACTACAGAAACTTAATTGTGCCAGTCCGAAATCTACTGGTGGTAGGTCTCTCATATGTGAGAGGCCGCCTGGGTAGGTACCACCGCAATGTCTATTTCTCCAACAAACAGCAGTGTAAACGTACTGTTGTGTTCCGGTTTGAAGGACATTGTAGCCAGAGTAACTACTGGACATTTATTATTACTTTGTAATTCATGGTGTTTGGTTTTACTAGTGTCTATGAGCGGTCGTATCGCTTACCATCAGGTGGCATGCTTATCTCGCAATTCATTGCAATAAAAAAGCTATGCTGAGCATACAACAGATAGTTTTATCGAGGGTTTATTCCATCACGCTGGCTTGTTACGAACTTTACATAGAAAATCTTGTTAAAACCTCTATAATTTCACAACCTATTCACTGTTATTAAGACTGTCCCGCCCTCACACCCGCCACTGCAGCTCCTGTAAGCCAGGATCAACAGTGGCACGCATTTTAATGACACTGAGCATTGAAGCACAGCGAGTCTCCGGGAATGTCTAACTTGTCTTTAACCCGCAACGAAATCAATCGTAAAGTTAAATTAATTGGAGTTGGAAATATTTGATATTATAATTGACAGCCTCCGTGGCGCAGTTGGTTAGACGCCGGCTGTGAAACGAGAGGCCGCGGGTTCGATTCCCGCACCGAAACAAATATTTGTGTGATCCACAGGTATTTGTTTCGGGTCTGGGTGTTTGTGAGACCGAAAAGTCTTCTGTAGCTTCTGACACCCACGACACAAGATTCGATCTTAGTGTGGGGTCAGGACTATGTATGTGACTGTTGGGTGTATTTATTTATTGTATTTATTTATTTATATTTATGTCCACTTGCCTCCGTAACAAAGCGGGTAACAAAACAATGAATTAAAGAAGTAAATAACCTCGCATACAGACTTTTACAGCCAGAGAAGCCAGCTGCAAAGCACCACGGATTAAATCATTATAATTAAAATGGGACCTATTTACTTATACTTGATTCCAGTAATAGGTATGTCAAAACGGCGGAAAGCACGGAAATTCTTCCTAGTCTACAAGGTCCATGTAGTATAAAACTCCAGATGATATTTGCATAATATCAAACATAATTTTACGCTCATTTTGCCAGAACTAAGTATGCGCGTACTGTTCATATTCGCAATTATCGTAGAACATTAGAAATAGTTGAAACACGTACCTGAACTATATATTAATCACTTAAATCACATCACATCGTTTGAAACACATATAGTTATTGTTTAACTTTTTATTTCGTACGGTACGTCTTACATCGACTAGAGGCGAACGAAAACTGGATTATCAACAGTTGAAAATAACGGTAGGGTTCGCACGTTTAACTATTCATTATTTTCTACGCAGGTATGTGTCATTTAATATTTTAGTTGGTGTATGACTGCCTCGGAGGCGCGTTTTTACTGCGATTGTTCTCGGGTTCAGATCCTGAGTCGGGCAAAGTGATATTGGAATTTTCTGTTCATTGTCGGCCTGGAGTCAGAAATTTGTACCTGATATGCCTCGCCCCTATCACATCGTGGGACGGAACACACAAGGCGAAACGTGAGCGTATATAAACTTATTTATGTGAACTGACATATTATTGTCATTCCCAAGCATTTTTTTTATGGTTTATTACGTAAAATTACATAATAATGCTATTTTCGAGAAAATTGCAGACCACATACACCATGAATAAGGAACCTCCATTCTTGAAGTCGGTTAAAAGTAAAAAATAATACAACCTCCTTTTGTAAAGTCGGTTAACAATAAATAAATATCTCGCGCGTGCCAGCCCTGGCAAACAGGGTGTCATTAATGAGAAGTTTGCGGCGTGCGCCGCGACGTCACAGTAATGTGCCGCGAGGCATAGGCGGTAGCGGCGCGGAGTTATAAGCGGAGCGGAAAACAATGTGTAACGATCTAAAAGTTTTTTTTACGCATTTTAGTGTTTCTGAAATTGAAGAACCTTAAGTTATTAGTGATACACGACACAAGACTCGATCTTAGTGTGGAGTCAGCACTATACAGGGTATATCCAGACTGCGACCGAAAACGAAGCCAGGTGGTAGTATCAGTGACTTCAGACACAATGCAAATAAAAATTTCACAAAGAAAATCATCAATTCTTATTTGTACATTTTTTACTTATATTCGTATATGGGTGTTAAATAACTTTTTATGTTTAAAGACGCAATAGTACGTAAGGGTTTAAATTACTATATTCATAAAAAATAGGTATTTACCAACCAAACACGATGATTAAAAAAAATGCAACATTAAATTGTCGCTTTTTTGCGAATTTTTTAGTCGCACTGTGTCTGCAACCACTAAAACTAATTACTAAAAATTCCTGACTCCAGCCTGATAATGAATGGACTGGACTCGACTCCGAGACCTCAGCTTTGCAGTCAAACCGTACAACTGCTTCGCCGAGACAATCATTCATCATCAAAGGAAAAAATATATTATATTGTACTAAATGTAGATACTAATCAAAGAGCCTTGTCCTATTTATTTAATTTAAAATCGCTTTCTCTCATCGCTTGTCCCACATTCAATTCGACATAACTACACATAGCATTGTAAAGGTTTCTTCCTGATGCATACTAAGAATTACACACAATCGGAGACTTAAATTATCCATGCTTTCTTGTTGAAAACATGCACAACTTGTTTTAATATCAATATTTTTCTATTCATTATCAGCCACTCAGGAATTTGTGCCCGATATGGCGATAGGCTCGCCCCCTATCACATTGAGACGAAACACAGGCGAAGCGTGGTTGTCCTGGTACTTCTGCCTACCCCTTCTGGGAAAACGCGTAGGTTTATGTATGTATGTATAACCCGTCGGAAATATCCGTGGACCTAAAAAATTGACGTCATTGCAACATAAGTTCAGCAAATTCAAAACATTGGTTAAACAAATTGAATTAAAATAGAAAAATGAATAAAAAATAGAATTCGCATCCATCTCACAACGTTTTTAATGTAAAATAACATAGTAGATGGGGAACACAAAAAAATTAAATGTGAACCGCATTCCAGCTAGGTTCACAGATATTTCCGACAGGTTATATGTAATATCAGTAAACGGAGCGAGAGGAAATATAATGTTTGGGTAGGAGTGACAGGGACATAAAAAAGTGACAAACGTACCTCTCTTTCACACATTGTGTTCTGTATCAGCCCATATACGTCCCACTGTAGGGCACGAGCCTCCTCTACAATCGAGAGTACGATTGAGAGGGGTTAGATATAGTCCACCACGCTGGCCTAGTGCAAGGCCGATTTTACATACCATAGAAACTCTTACAACTCGCTATGGTATGCAGGTTTCCTCACGATGTTTTCCTTTATTGAAGTGAATGGTGATTGACTGTCAAAACACATGACTCCGAAAAGTCAAATGTGTGCCCTAGGATTTGAACCCATGAACGCCGGGAACATGTAGGCAGCCAGCTCTGGTCCGTTACCAACAAGCCACCACGCTTTTTTCCTTTTTCTTTTTATAGTGACCTAAATAGACCTAATATTAAAACAGTACAGTATAAGGTATCTACTTGATAATTAAAAGACAATTACATACATACATAAACTCACGCCTTTATCCCAGAACGGGTAGGCAGAGGTGCTACCAGAACACCCACATTTCGCCTTGTATGTTCCTTCCCATGATGTGATAGGGGGCGGGCCTATCGACATATCGGGCACAAATTCCTGACTCCAGGCTGATAATGAATAGAAAAATCCAATATCACTTTGCCCGACCCGGGACTCGAACCCGAGACCTCAGCTTTGTAGTCGTACCGGCAGTACAACTACGCCACCGAGGCAGTCTAGTTTTTTTTATAGTGACCTAAATAGACTTAATATTATTGCATTGAAGTCTAGAGTATCGACCTGACAATTAAAAGGCAATTATGTCCCGCTATTCAATATTGATGGTTCTATAATTTATTTATTCTTATTGCCGGAACATTCCGTTATCTTAAATCTAAATAGAAAAGAAATAAGACATTCAAATATTCAAATTAGGAACCGTTAAAATATGCATAGAGAATACAGACTAGAAGTACCTACAATTTCTGTATAATATGAAAAATACAAAGGGGACAAAATATGGCGCTAATTAGGCAAGGGTATTTTTATAGAGCCTATACTTGGTCAGCATATTAAAGAAAAATCTTTCCCAATATGGTTTAATTATTTAAATAATTTATATGGTAAACATTTTAAAATGAGTACATAATGTTTTAAAAGTAAAAGCAGGCACTAAAATCATTACTTTTGCTGGTGTAGACACAGGGTATGGTATGAATGTAGCAATTGTAGATGAATTGAAGTATGCCGAGTTAAAAAAATTAATGTCATTGTCGACTAAATTTATTGAAAATTTCAACAACTTACGTTGTAAAAAATAATGTAGTAAATATAACCTTAAAGAATTATTTTAAAGGAAACGTGCAACTAGAGTGATTTTATTTCGTAAACTGTGAATAGTACGCTTATTGATTTTGGCGCTTCCTTTAAGATTTATCCTGATGCTAATGTGGCGCCACCCTAATTTAATGAATTTCGACGGACAATTTTTCATATACAAGATGATTCTCCTTACCTCTACCCTCCATAGAAGGTAGGTACTCATTACATATTGTCAAAAAAAATCTCACTTCGTAGTTATTTCACATTTATTTATTTTTTATTAATAATTTATGGCAAACCTCTTTGTTCAAAAAATATTTTAAGCCTACTCATCGTTTTTTAATTGGCTGAACAATATTCGAAGTAATTATGTATGTTTTTATTTTATTTTACAAAGGTGGAGGTTGTAGAACCTTGTAAAGGGTCGTTGACCTTCAAAATCGGTAATTTAATCACTTTGTGGTGTGATTTACATAAAATGGGTATTTTTCGATGTACCTTTAAAGTTTATTTTATCATAATGTATTTTTGATTAGGTATTTTTAATAAAGGAAACAAACAAATTTCACAGGTTTGAAAATAAATAATGCCTTTTATATAAAAAAAGAAAGACCCGATTTTTTAAAATAATTAATAACAAGTTTAGCACTAATACCGACGGGACCTTAATTTCCGAATTTGATGAAAAATACATAAATTGGGATCAAGACAATTGAGTAGGTACCTGTTATTGAATGGTAACTTCATGTTTTAGTTTACTTTCTCCTTTTTTACCTCCTAATTGTGATTTTATTCTTTCTTTATTTGCTTTTTCTGTTAAGTTTTAGTACTCAAATAATATGTTGATTTGTAATACATTTTAGCTGTAAGTTTAATTTCTAGGAGAAGTCACTGACTCCCGTAATACAGGGTATATCAAGACTGCGACCGAAAACGAAGCCAGGTGATAGTATTAGTGACTTCAGACACAATGCAAGTAAATATTCCGCAAAAAAAATCTTCAACTTTTTTGGTAATTTTTTACTTATCGTCGTATTTGGGTGATAAATACATAGTTTTCCTAAAATAATGATGTACACCTGTTTATTTTTTCAGACGCAATTGTACGTTAGGATTTAAATTACTATTTTCGCAATATCTAGTTATTTACTACTCAAACACAATGAATTTTAAAAATTGCAAAAAAATATCTGTCGCTTATTTTGCGAAATTTTTATTTGCATTGTGTCTGTAACCACTAAAACTACCACCCGGCTTCGTTTTCGGTCGCAGTCTTGATATACCCGGTATAGTTTATACTAGCACAGGAGACAGCGTTCCATAAACAAATGTAATGATGACTGTAATCTTTTTCTGCAAATAAATATATTATTATTAAAAAAAAAACTTTAATCAATTAATTTAGGTATGTTCGTCCTTATCTAAAATATATCCATAACTCTGAAGAACTGGTGACAGCTCGGGGCGTTGGTCTTTTACTGTATCCATGGTTTTTAAATCTTCTTATCTGTGCGCTAGCAAGCATGTATATCACTGTAAACATTGAGTATGTCAGCTTTTAACAGCCTACTGTAGTGTTTCATACTCTTTTGTTAAAATAATACTGGCTGGCGAACGGTATAGAGGGCGCTGGTGTTTGTACTTCCCATTGTTTTTATGTTTTTAATAAATAAATAAATACACCCAACAGTCACATACATCGTCTTGACCCTACACCAAGATCAAGTCTTGTGTCGTGGCTATCAGGAACTACGAGAGACTTCTTCGGTCTCGCAAACACCCAAACCCAAAACAAATACCTGTGGATCACACAAATATCTATTTCGGTGCGGGGATTGAACCCACGGCCTTACGTTTCACATGCCGCGTCTAACCAACTACGCCACGGAGGCTGTCAAACACAAATAACTCATTTCATTAGGCCTTCGATGAAATATAATTGATCGAAGCATTAGGCAGTCAATTCTAATATAATAAGGTCGTATTTATTTTGTGAAATACACAAAAATACTTACTGAACAATAATAAAACATGTTTAAATCCTTTCATTTCTAAATAACAGAGTTATGTGTCGATTTGCGCTTAATGTGATTATTTTAGGTTATTTAAGGGGAAGATTTTTATAAGTAAATAAATTACCCGGTACTTAGTAATTAAATACTACCTCGCTACGGCATGATTACAATTTACAATGCTAAGTTCTCGGGTTTGAATCCCCGATCGGGTAGAGAGATATTTAATTTTTCTATTCATTATCAGCCCGGAGTCAGAAAGTGCCCGATATGGCGGTAGGCTCGCCCTCTAATCGTGGGACAAAACAAACAAGGCGAAATTTGATTGCGAGGATCGTACCAGCAGCCTCTCATTTTACAGCCGGCACTCAATCAACTGCGCCAATAAATATACCGGGTATATCAAGACCGCGACCGAAAACGAAGCCAGGTGGTAGTTTTAGTGGTTACAAACACAATGCAACTAAAAATTTGGCCAAAAAAGCGACAGATCTTTTTTTGCTATGTTTTAAAAATAATAATAATAATATAATAATAATAGTTTATTTATTTGTTACAAAACTTATTCTACATATTGTGATTCATCTTACAATTTGTCTCCCATATAACAAGATTGATTAGGGTGCAGCTGGTACTTAAAATAGGGAATCCCTGTGCTATAAGTACCAGCAGTATTATACATAGCATAGCTATATTTATATTACAACATTACATTACAATATAATGAGTAAATTCACAAATGGGTTATGTAGAACCAATGATAGTACAATGACACAGAAAATAATAATAATAAGATAAAAAGAATGTACACAAGAAAATGAATTATTTAACACATCATTCATTACCATCTTATAAGTAGGTATGTAAAAATACAATATAGTGAAAAAGGAGTTTAAGGTAACTAATAATAAAAAGGAAACAGAAAATACTAGTAGCTTAGTATACAAATCAACCATAAGTTGTGAAGCAGTTAATAGTGTTGTATGTACGGATGTATCAGTGTTATAAGAATGGTTGAAGGGTTAAGTATTAAATAAGTAAGGACAAAAGTTAAGTAAGATATGTAAAAAAGTCACATAAGTACACATGCTCACACAGAAATATATAAACATAATCATATGTCCAAGAACATTATTCTATTTTAGGATCATTGTGTGTTATTTAACAGTATGAAGTAGATTTTCCGTTTCGTCGTAGTTAAGCCCTAGTAACCATTCAGTTATGTCCTTCTTACATTGATGTCTTGTATAGGAATCACTCCTCAGATTTTTGTATATTTTGTTGTTATTATATAAATCATCGTGTTTGAGTGCTAAATACCTAGTTTTTGGGAAAAAAAGGAATTTAAACCCTTGCATACCATTGCGTCTTTAAAACTAAAAAGGTGTACATCATTATTTAAGTAAAAATATGTATTTATCACCCAAATAAGACGATAAGTAATAAATTACAAAAAAAAAGATGTCAATTTTTTAGGCGAAATTTTTAGTTGCATTGTGTTTCTGACCACTAAAACTATCACCCGGCTTCGTTTTCGGTCGCGGTCTTGATATAACCTGTATGTTATCAATGGTTTCTTAGATTTACGCGAATTTGGGTGTTTGAGACCGAGGAGTCTTTCGTAGTTTCTGATACCTGCGACACAAGACTTAATTGATCATAATGTGGGGTCTGGACTATGTGTGTAACTGTTGGGTGAATTTATTTATTTATTTAATGTTACACATTGAAATAAAACTATTTTTTACGGATTTTATCACGGTATTGCTTTTTTTTTTTCATTTTTTAACTTCCCCACGTTTCGATTACTTTACAGCTTTCGTGGTCCGATAAACCACGATAAAATTCCTTAAAAATAGTTTCTGTCAACATATTAGGGGGACCGGAAAGTAATGTCGTTTATGCGCATGTCGATATTTGCTTATCTTTTATCAGCTCACAGTGTATTTCGAAGGTGTGCAAAGTGCACTTTGAAGTGCTGAAACCTGGACAAACTGTTAATGCAGACCTTTATTGTGAACAATTGGATCGGGTGAACGAATCTTTAATTGAGAAGTATCCTGCGATTGTCAACAGGAAGGGCGTATTTCTGCAACACGACAATGCCAGACCGCACTGTGCAAGGCGAACACTAGAAAAAATAAATGAATTGGGGTGGGAGGTACTGCCTCACCCACCATACTCGCCCGATATTGCACCCTCGGATTTCCATTTATTCTGATCGCTACAGCACTTTCTTAGTGACAAAAAATTTGAAAATGTGGATGATGTCCGAAATGCCATCTCGGGATATTTTAATCAAAAAACAATTGATTTTATCGATCCGGGATTGGAAGTTTGCCCACTAGATGGCAAAAGGTTATTGATAACGAAGGTGATTATTTCATTGATTAAAAAGAAAGACTTTTAAAAATTTATTCCTTTGAAGTGAATATCAAAAAAACGACATTACTTTCCGGTCCCCCTATTATTTTATCAATAATTTGATATTACTACGCCTTAACAAGTCAGCTTGTTCGTCGATGTAACATTTGATTGAATTTGTTTAATACGTACTAATGGTGTGTAACTGTACGATTATTTTATGTACAGCCTCCGTGGCGCAGTTGGTTAGACGCCGGCTGTGAAACGAGAGGCAGCGGGTTCAATCCCCGCATCGAAACAAATGTTTGTGTGATCCACAAGTATTTGTTTCGGGTCTGGGTGTTTGTGAGACCGAAAGTCTCTCGTAGTTTCTGGTACACGACACAAGACTCGATCTTAGTGTGGGATCAAAACTATGTATGTGACTGTTGGGTGTATTTATTAATTATTTAACAAACTCACGCAGATCGCTGATGAGGTAGGCATATTTACATCCAATAAACTTTTTAAGAGCGATTAAACATAATGGATTTCATCTAGAATTAAGAGTTGCCAATTGCCCCGATATTCTTTTGTCTTTGATGCTGCGACTATTCTCATTATGACGGGATGTCCCGAAACCATTTATATTTAAATGTCTTGTGTCCCTGCCATAGATGTACCTAGTCTAATAAAATAAATAAAATTCACCCAACAGTCACATACATAGTCCTGACCCCACCTTAAGATCTATTAAGTCTTGTGTCCCGTATCAGAATTACGAGAGACTTTTCGGTCTCACAAACACCCAGACTCGAAAGAAATATTGCCGCACAAACATTTCTCTCGATGCGGGGATCGAACCCGCGACCTCGTTTCACACCAGGCGTCTAACCAACTGCGCCACGGAGGCTGTCTTCTGAGTCTAAAGATGTAGTGTATCCTACATGTCATCCTTCATCCTAGGACAATGTAATATGAAGTTTTGGGACTCCTTGGTGCATTCTACAGGCTTGCCTAGTGAGGGGATCACATATGATTTACATTGTTTAATTCCAAAAATTATTATGTCTTATACTTTTGAAATGTCAACATGCTAAAATTTATGTAATTATTTGTGATTCATAATAAAATATTTTCATTTCATTTTCATTTTTCATTTATAGTCCAAAATTATCGTATAGTCTATCACCATATCAGGCACAAAAGTTCTCCGTAAAGATCCATCAAGATCGAAGAGCGACTTAAAGGCTAAACTCTTGGCTGTCTGGGAGTCAATTATGCCTGAGGAGTGAGCAGCGTTGATTGCAACCATGCCTCTTCGCATTAAAGCTGGCACGAATTCCTGACTCATCTGATAATGAATAGAAAAATCCAACATCACTTTGCCCAAGCCGGGACTCGAACCCGAGACCTCAGCTTTGAATCATACCATAGTACAACTGTGCCACCAAGGCAGTCATAAATGTGACTCTGTTTAATTCAGTAGCCTGGGTTTATTAAGATTTAACTGCAAATAAAAAACAATTTATCCTTATCAAAAAACCGCATAATTTATTTAAATATACACTTAAAACAACTATTTTTTGTTTTTATTCTGTGGCCGCGGGTTGCCCCCTCCCCTTGCCAAGGGGGCAGGTCGACCGCGGTTCCCGAACGCGCCTCTGCTTCCTCCACGTCCTGTCCTCATGTTCTGCCCGCCACGGCCCTTGGAGGGGTCGCTACGACCCCTAGATTTGACCTGAATCTCCTCTTTAACCATGTCGATAACTTCATCCGGAATTCTAAGGTATTTGATGGTGGACCCGCGAATGTAGCACTCAGGCATCCTCCAGAACTTGTCGCCGTCTCGTGATGTGCAAATAACCTCACGTAAGTTGATATTCATCCAGTTATCGCAACTTACTAAATGCCCGTTGTAGGTTTCGCCATTTTTTAACTCTACTAGCATTGGGTGGTTTTGCGCTGTTCGTAACAATGATAAGGGCAGCATTTTGCACGAATTTAGTTATTATTTAGAAGATTTGGGAATTTATTTACGTTTAACAAAGTTTTTGAGATTTGTTTTGTCTTACTTCGAGTTTGTTTAATGAAATGTCAAGTTTTGTAGGTTATAAAATTGGGTGTTTTAAAGTGTCATTATTAGTCACCATCAAGTTTTCATATAATATTGCCGCCAAAATCTCTGAAATTGTTATTTTATGTAATTTACTACCTGATATATTAATTTCAAACTCAAAATATGTTACCAAAAGTATTCAGTAAACAAAAAGGAAAATTAAATTTGTTCCAAAACTTACGGCATTTTAAGGCAAATTGCATGTGAAATAACTTATTTTGACAGTAAAAACAACAAAACATTACTATCTAATATTTTCAGCATAAAGCACACATATAAAGCGCAGTCTTTCCTTTTCTAGCCAGCTTTGTTAGAGTGAGACAATCATCACATGATAAACTGTACAATTTCTTTCTTGGAACGGGACTTACGGATGACGGACATCATATTTTTAATCCGCATTCTGCAAGTCTTGAAAATTCTGGAAATAATTAAATAAAAGTTATATCCAACGTTATTTAAAGAATAATACCATTGTCGTTTGTATCCAGGTAATTATTATTTTAATTACATTACCTAATTCCTTTATAAAATGGCCGCGATGACCATTCGGCATGCGGTGTCAATGTTTATCTCGATATTCTTTGCATGTTTTGATGTAATTATTGTATAATTAGAGCTTAAACACACCTATATTAGTCACTGAAGGCCTTGGTAACATATCCAGGAGGTGAGTCAGGCGAAATCCCACGTTTTTCTTCATATGCCGGTCTTTACATGTGGAGTCAAACCGGTTTTTTGCTCGTAAGATCATTGCATTTACTGTTCTTAATAACTGTAGTTAATTAAATGTAGTTTTCCGATTAAAGAATATTATGCAGAAACCATTAGCAAGTTTTCTATATTGTTATATAGTAATAATTGATTTTATTCGAAGTGGAAATAAACATGTATAAAATAAACCTGTTTCAAAAAAATTACCTCAGCATATCAAAACATGTCAGTATACTGCATAAACTATAAGTTTAAGATTTTTAACCACCTTATTGGGAGTCATCAGGTACACTTTAAAAAAATGCAAAAAAATATTTTGTTTTGATTACTAATGCTATTTAATACACTTTATGTGGTTCCAAGGTCCAACTTTTCTTTAAATATATGGTTTTATTTACCTATTTTTTAATTTATTTCCCAGATAAACCGTGAAGATGCCACAAGCTCGGCGCAAAACACCATTCAGTGGCAAGGCGAAGAAGCAGCAACTACAATCTAAGAAGATGAACAAAACACTTCTTACTACAAGTTAGTATAGCCAGTTCTCACTAACATATAAATTGGCCAGGTTCTCGGTGGAATTTGTGGTAGGTCTCTCATATGTGAGAGGCTGCCTGGATAGGTACCACTGCAATGCCTATTTCTCCAACAAACAGCAGTGTAAATGCGCTGTTGTGTTCCAGTTTGAAGGAAATTGTAGCCAGAGTAAGTACTGGACATAATGAGGCTTGTGTGACTTGCAAGTGCAGTGGAATGTCAAGCATTGCTTTATAATTCATGTTTGTTGTTGCTACTGTTTATGAATGGTTATATCACTTACCACCAAGCGAAATAGCATGTCTGTGCATCTAGATACAATCAGGCCGCCATCATTGTGTTGACGGCTAGAAATTGTATTCTCACGTTAGTTGATGCTCTATCTGCACTGCGCTTACCATTAGGAGCATTGTAGTCACCTTGTCATGTTAGTATATAAAAATACATTAAAAGCAAGTATGACTAACTCAGAGATGTTTAATATCAATTAAATTGTTCCTTAGTATAGATTCTTTTTGGAAAATCTACACTTAGTAATGATTTAATTTACATTATATTAGTGGCGGTACTTCCATACAAGCCCAAAAGCCCGGCTTGCCCTACTTAATACGTATATACTAAATTCTGAACGAAACAATTACATTCAATACAAAACAGTAATTACGAAACATCTACCATTTTTGAATTTACCGCGTTCCGTCGCGTCATGGCGCTCTTCAATGAAACGCCAGCGACGGCGAGCCGAAGCGCCGCCCGCGCTGCGCAACGCTTGTAATAAATTCATTCAATAATTTTACCTCTCACGTAGAACGTAGCTCCACGCATTTTTTAAAAGACGGTATGCGCAAAACATATATCTGCCTTCTTCTCTCTCGTGTGCTTTTACGAGGCTTTTGGCAACGCATGCTATCTCTTTCACATTTACGGGTGAAATGCTATACTCCGGCACTACGAATGTATAGCTACAGATATTTATATATAGCAATAATGTACTAAACCAAAAGCCCAGCTTTTGACCACAAAATTGTTTTGACTGAACATCGTACGTTTGAAGGTCGTCATGTGTAACATTATTTGTTAACTAAATTATATTTATTGTTATTATATTATGTTAGTTCTTTTTTAAAATTATTTAATCTTTTTTGTAATACAAATAATGAGGTTTTTATATTTTTTTCATAAATTATAATTGCATGTTGTAATGTTTATTTTTTCGTTTACTAGCAATACTGTACGAATTACTACTAACTTCATAAGTATTTTGATATTGTGCAATTGTAAATAGTTCGGTTTTAGGTTAATTATTCGTTTTTTTAATGTTATTTAAACTTTTTTGATACGAAAATGATTTGTATTGTTTCCTGTGATGGTTTTAGTGTGATGGTGAAAGTGTTCATTGCCGTTATAAAGGTAATTTAATTAAATTATATTGAAACTGGTGCGAAAACTACGCCGAGTTTGTGTATTTCTTAAATTCGTGATAGTTCACAAGAGGCATTTTATATTCTGTTCAGTTTACTAAACTACGTAATTCGATTTCTACATGCTCCCCTTCATATAGGTTATTAAACAGTCGTGTTTCATATGTTTTTCAAGGGACACTTGTGTATTAGAATGTTTTGATTAATTCTAATGATTTCAATGATATTGTGGTCCTTTCAAAAGGCATGCTATTACTTGTAATCAAAATTACTTGTAAAAACTTAACCTTAATGTGTTTATAACAATTTCTGTCCACAATTTTGGTTAACTGCGCAGTCAAACACGGAACCATAGTAGCTATCGTTTTGCTAGTGTAATGCCGGGTATTAAAAGTGCTCAGTAGTTAGTGCAGTAAAAAGTTACGGTTGCATGACCACAAGCTATCTATATTTGCATTACCTAATCTTAATATTGTATAGATTGTGTGATAGGTCTGCCGCCGCGCCGTAAATTCGATTTCGTCGTTCTTAGTCATTTTTTTCTTCTAAATAAATATGTATTAAATCTAAAATAATATTGGGCTTGCCCTACTCCAAAACTCTAGGCACGCCACTGCATTATATGTCTCTGAGTACGGCAGTAAGAATCCATAGTGCCATTAGTTTTAACCATAATCTTTTAAAACGAAAGCATATTCTGATTGTTCCCTCACTGCTGATGATCGCATCCACATGTGACAGCCTCCGTGGCGCAGTTGGTTAGACGCCGGCTGTGAAACGAGAGGCCGCGGGTTCGATCCCCGCATCGAGACAAATGTTTGTGAGGCCCACAAATATTTGTCTCGGGTCTGGGTGTTTGTGAGACCGAAAAGTTTCTCGTAGTTTCTGATACCCACGACACAAGACTTAATTGATCTTAATGTGGGGTCAGGACTATGTATGTGACTGTTGGGTGTATTTATTATTATTATTTACATGTGATGTTCCTCCATCGTGCTTGGTCCTGGGTGACATAGAAAAGCATATTGTATTATATTGTACCAGCCCATATACGTTCCACTGCAGGGCACGAGTTTCTTTACAATAAGAAGTACGATTGAGATTGGTTAGGCCATATAGTCCACCATGCTTGCGTAGTGCGGATTGGTGGATTTTACTTACCATAGAAATTCATACAAATTGGACTGCCTCGGTGGCGTAGTTGAACGGTACGATTACAAAGCTGAGGTCTCGGGTTCCAATCCCGGGTCGGGCAAAGTGATATTGGATTTTTCTAGTCATTATCAGCCTGGAGTCAAAAATTCGTGCCCGATATGGCATTAGGCTCGCCCTCTATCACATCGTCGAACGGAACATACAAGGCGAAACGTGGGTGTCCTGCACCTCTGCCTACCCCTTCTGGGAATAAGGCGTGAGTTTATGTAATTTTTAGAGTACTTTAATTTAATTGTATTTTACAGCTTCAACAGGTGAGAGTGCGTATGACGTTTTATCTCTGAACTATCAGCCGGGGCGTGGTCGAGGAGGCGGTGGCAGAGGAGAAACGAACAGATACGCACTCAAATTCTACAGGGAGAGCGACGCTGAGCTCAATATGAAGAAAGAAGACGCTTTGTGAGTCAATTCAATCCATCTCGGCGCAAACCAAAAGGTCCTCTAATTCATTTTTCTGCCGCACAGTCAAGCTGTGGAACGGTTTGCCATCACACGTGTTTCCTTCTTCCTTTGTTGGTTAGACGCCGGCTGTGAAACGAGAGGCCGCGGGTTCGATCCCCGCACCGAAACAAATATTTGTGTGAACCACAGGTATTTGTTGCGGGTCTGGGTGTTTGTGAGACCGAAAAGTCTCGTAGTTTCTGATACCCACGACACAATACTCGATGTTAGTGTGGGGTCAGGACTATGTATGTGACTGTTGGCTGTATTTATTTATTTATTTAATCCTGGGTCCTTCTGCCGTAGCGTGAAGAGGCATCTCAGCGGGCCGGCATGATTGTGTCGGTATGAGACTACCGTCTGATACCATTCGATACTCTATCTGGACGGTATTAGCACTTACTATCAGGTGCAATAAAGTCACTATGCCATGTCAGATAAAAAAAAGAAAAAATTGTTTAATTACTGTATCAGCCCATATAAGTCCCACTGCAGGGCACGGGCCTCCTCTACCAATGAGAGTACGGTTGAGAGCAATTAGACCATACACTACGCTGGTCTAGTGCAAGGCGGACTCGCATATTAAACGGAAAATAACTAAATACATTTGCGGTTACCAAAGAAAAGTAGCAATTTCATGTTAAATAATTAGTTCAACTTTCACTGAAGTGTTAGCCGACTTTAAATAGACTCCGAAAACTCAAGTGGGATTTGAACCCGCGAACATGAACATGTTGGCAGCTGCGTCTGGTTAACCAACAGGCCACCATGCACTTTACCTACTCAGTATATACACAAAATATCCCATACTAATTATAATCATTTATTAGTATTTTAAATACCATAAAATACTAATAAATAATATAATAAAATTAATATAAATATTACAGCAAATATCTTGTAAATAGAAAATGAGTACTATGTGTATTGACTTGTCATAAGAGCAATTTTGCCTATGTGACCAATAAACGAATTTAATTTCATTTCAATTTCATTTCATCCCGTCTGTTCCAGGAGAGCCCTAACCCCGGTTCCAGAGAAGGACATGGAAGTGGACCCATCAGACTTCTTCCCACAGGACCTGTCGTTCCCCAAACGACCACCATGGGACTTCAACATGACCCCGGCACAGCTGGATGCACAGGAACAAAAGTATTTCAGGGTATGATTTATTTAATCTATTGCTACAATCTAAACATTATTAACATTATTGAAGGACATTGTAGCCAGAGTAACTACTGGACATATCGAGACTTAACATCTTATGTCTGAGGATGGCGAGCGCAGTGGAATGCCAAGCAATGCCTTGTAACTCTTGGTGTTTGGTATTGCTACTGTCCATGAGCGGTTGTATCGCTTACCATCAGGCGAATGGCAGGCTCGTCTCGTCATTCATTGCAATAAAGAAAAACGCAAAAATAGCGTGGGACGTCCTCTGGCTAGATGGTGGGACGACTTGCACAAGAGGGCCGGCAGCGACTGCATGCAAAAAGCAGCAGACCGGGCTCTGTGGCGTACCGCGGGAGAAGCCTATGTCCAGCAGTGGATTGAAACGGGCTGATGATGATGATGGCTACAATCTATTATAAATAATAGTTAAGCAACTTATAAGTCAACTAGAATTGCTCGTGATTTCAGCTGTGTCAAAATGGATTTTCTGGGATTAATGTTCTGCAATATATTTCCTTATGTTTAAAAGTATCATATAGCCTTCTTTGAAAAATAGGCTATCACATACCACAAGAATTTTTCAATTCAAACGAGTAGTCTGTGAGATTAGCATTGTCAAACAAACTAAAGCTTTGTATATTAATATAGATGTGTATAAATATTGTATGGCCCTACACCAAATTTAAAACTGTATTTTGTTACAGACATACGTTGACGAGATACAAGCTTCAGAGCATTGGAAAGAAATGTCCTATTTTGAGCTGAATTTGGAAACGTGGCGACAGCTGTGGAGAGTTTTGGAAATGTGCGATATTTTACTACTTATTGTGGACGTTAGATACGCTGTAAGTATAAGCAATTATATCTTTTACCTATGTTAATAATGTTTCCACGAACGCTGCGATTTTCTGTGAGTGAAGGAGCACTGATTTATTTAATTAATTTTGTATGTCCTATTTTTAAACACAAGTTTAAAAAACTGCTATAAACTTTTTTTTTTCAAACGAGGATTATAAATGTCGGATCTCTTGAATGGAATCAATTTTTAAAATTAATTTTGAGTAATTTTAATCAAAGGAATTGGTGCAATAATAATCAAATTCATGTGAGATGATTATTCAAAAGTCGTTTCTAAAAATAAATAAAACTAATTTTTCATATTTATTGAAAAACGTAATTAAGAAGTACTAATTTTGACAGTAATTGAGGGTCTAATCTATTCGAACTCTCAGTGTATCAGAGATCAGACAAGACACAAAGAAGACCAAATTATTTCGCTGGGTTGTAGATTTTTCATTCCATTTTAAGAGAATTTTATGCGATTGTGATTTGTGAATGCGGTTTGCAACCAGTATAAAGAGAAATACATCAACACTGATATAAAAAACACATAAATACCACATTTAAAAAAAAAAATCCACAATTTATATAAAATCCCTTTGTTCCAGGGCATGATGTTCCCCCCATCGCTCTACGAGTACGTCATATCCCAGAACAAGAGTATGATTCTAGTGCTCAACAAGATAGACCTGGTCCCGAGCTCCGTGGTGGCTGGATGGAAGGAGTACTTCATCCGGACGTGCCCCGGATTAAGAGTTGTCTACTTCACTTCTTGTCCCGGGTACAATCTGAGAGGACCCACTAGTGATAAGGCCGGTATGTTTTATACAGCAACTGTAATATAAATTTAGATCTGGGTGTATAGGTGATGGTAATGACGATAATGGTAATGACGCTGATGGTAATGACGCTAATGGAAATGACGATGATTATAAGACGGACGCGGGTTTAAATCACAGGGCACTCTACCTTTTCGTAGTCATGTGTGTTAATGCAGTGGGAAGTATATGGGCTGGGTTATGATTTATTATATATTATTTTATGTCATTCTGTTATTATTTTTAGGCCTTCAAGTCCGCCGTCGCAAGGGTAAGCAGAGGATGTGTGCGGAGGGCGCCACGCAACTTCTAGAAGCTTGCAAGGACATTGTTCAGGGAGAAGTGGACCTTGGCTCATGGGAGAAGAAGATTAAGGAAGAAACTAATGTTGAATTTGATGATGACGAGGAGCCTGAAGTTGGTTAGTATTACATACATACATAAACTCACGCCTTTATCCCAGTATGGGATAGGCAGAGGTGCTACCAGGAAACCCGGGTTTCGCGTTGTTTGTTTCCTCCCACGATGTGATATCCTCAAATCCCTGACTCTGAGCTGAAAACGAATAGAAAAACCCAATATCACTGCCCAAGCCGGGACTCAAACCCGAGACCTTAGCGTTGTAATCAAAAGTACAACAGCGCCACCGAGGCAGTCGTCGTTAGTTGCTCGGAGTTTAATATTTTTGGTAGGATTTAATATTCTAAAAGGATAATGCAGTAAAATATATAGAAGTTATCAATAAGAAAATTCTTTTTTGGTATATTCTTTACCTGTCTGTCCATATTCTATAATTTCAAAAAGGTTTTTTTCGATGGAACTAATATAATTTTTGTCCAGTTTTTTTATGTCAATTAACTTTTTATAGTATATTTTTTTCAAAATCTAGTGGCAAATCAATGATCAGGTGAAACGATAATTGAAAATTTTATAAATGAGAATCCAAAAAACAATACATTTTCACCAGCTGAAAAAATAATTTACAAATATTTTTACCCCTTTATGTCTATTTTTCGCTAAGAACTTCTTTTTGAGGCGAAACGGCAATTTCCTTTTTTCTATTAATAAAAAAAAACTAAACAATAACCTTTTTTTCAGGCGATTTTTGGTTATGGTTATTAGGTCGAAATAATGGTTTCTTAGATTTACGCGAATGTTACACATTGAAATAAAACTATTTTTTCACAAATTTTATAGCGATAAGGTTTAATTTTAAAATTTTTAATTTCCAAACGTTTCGATTGCCAAACGAAATCGCGATAAAATCCTTAAAAAATAGTTTTATTTCTATCCTCGTAAGGCCCAACGACTTAATTTATTGACAAAAATATTTAAACACTGAGGCCCATGACAGTTTTTAAAATTATCTAATTACGGCCCAGCGACCTAAAATTATGACATGATATTTATGATAAATAATTGAATAGATTTAATTTATTCAAACTCATATTATACTTATATATTAATAAAACTATGGCCCATTCACTTAAAAGAAGGACAAATGTTTTAACATATTTTATGCATGAAGTAGTTAACTTTGGGTTTATGAAATAACCCTTAAAATAATTAAACACTATTTACCAAACATAAGTTCTGGGCTTTAACTACTTGAACCTATTTTTAGTACATTGGGTCGTAATGTATCGACCTAAATATAGGTCGGGCCTTACGAGGCTATACCAAATAGGTGCTTTTACACAATTCAGGAATTTTACAGATATAAAAATCAAAATAAAATGTAATTAATTAAAATAGATCATCTTTGACATTTGATTTGAATTATTAATAAATTTTTTTTAGTAAATAGCTAGTAAGTGTTGTTAATTAGTTAAGTGACATGACATGTAATATATTATTGTAAATCTTATGTCAAATTTGACTGACAGCATGACAAAAAATCAATGATCATTCTTAAACTTTTTATTACATAATATTATATTTCAAAACAAAATATTTGCATGTCAAAATTTGACAAAAGTTGTGCTCTGCCAATTTGTACTAATTTAAGATCCATCCTGTACCAACTTTTAAGCAAATAAAGATTCTTATTCTTATTCTTATTCTTACCAAAAAATATTTTTTTTCAGGCGAAACAATAATAGAGAAGGCAGACACCAGCTTCTACGCTCATGAGCGGTACAAGAGCGGTGTGTTGACTATAGGATGTGTTGGACAGCCGAACGTGGGGAAGTCGTCGCTAATGAACGCCATCATGGGCCGGAAGATCGTTTCCGTGTCCAAAACCCCGGGACATACGAAACACTTCCAGACTATTTATTTGACTCAGCAGGTTAGTATTAAATGATATAATAATTTACATAATATTTATTTGTTTAAATCTTTATTATACACAATTACGAATGAAAATATACAATGCAGAAACATAAAAAAAGTACAAATGGCGGTCTTAAACAACCATAGGATGGAATAAAAGAAGGAGAGAGAGGGCAGTGTAACAAATAATTAAAGCTTAATAGAAATTAAACATATAACATTAATAATATTGTTGGCCGGAAGTTAATTTCCGCGTCTAAAATGGAAGCCATAATAGTTTCTCATTTTTATGCGAATTTACGTATCTTAATTATCGATTTTTTAACTTCTTGACGATTCGAAGAATAAGCAAAAATAGATAAATGTTAAAAAAATACGATCCGAATAATTTCAAATTACATAAAGTCTGCCAACTCGCACTGGGCCAGTGTGATGGCCTATATGGCCTAAACCCCCTCAATCGTACTCTCGATTGTAGAGGAGGCCCGTGCCCCGCAGTGGAACGTATATGGGCTGATACAGATACATATATATAATATAATGCTTTTGTTCCCAGGTACGTTTATGCGACTGCCCCGGGCTGGTGTTCCCGTCTAAGGTGCCTCGTCCTATACAGATACTGATGGGATCATATCCTATAGCGCAGCTGAGAGAACCATACACTGCGATCAGGTAAATTTGTAGATTTTTAACAATAATTTCGAAACGGTTGGACCGATTTTGATAAAGTTCTTGAAGTTTGTAATCATAAATAACAAAATGTGTATTAATGAGAGAAGGATTATTATTTTAATATGATTTCCAACTATTTAAGTAGTTTTTAAAAGATCGATATACGGTGAAATTATAAGGTAATACAATAAGTTTTATATGACTTATAAAAATATTTTATTATGTTTAGGTACATAGCAGAAAGGCTCAATTTACCACAGATATTAAGGATCGACCACCCAGAAAATGATGACACGTGGTCCCCAAGAGATATCTGTGACGGATGGGCCAAGAAACGTGGATATCTCACCGCTAAGGCAGCTAGGTAAGAAAAAATTACATACATACATACATAAACTCACACCTTTATCCCAGAAGGGGCTAGGCAGAGGTGTACCAGGACACCCACATTTCGCCTCGTATGTTCCGTCCCATGTATAATAGGGGGCGAGCCTATTGCCATTTCGGGCACAAATTTCTAACTCCGGGCTGATAATGAATAGAAAAATCCAATATTTGCCCAACCCGGGATTCGAACCCGAGACGCTTTGTAGTCGTACCGTAGTACAACTACGGCACCGAGGCTATCACTAAGCTACATAGATAAAATAAATATTGCTGTTTTCTTAGAAATAACATCATCAATGTTTCTCTTTCAGGTTGGACACATACCGGGCTGCTAATAGTCTTCTAAGAATGGCTTTGGACGGCAAGATCTGCCTGTGGCTGCGACCACCAGGTTTCACAGAAAACAGGGGTAATTTTATTTTAATTATAATCATACCGGGTATATCAACACTGCGACCGAAAACGAAGCCAGGTGGTAGTTTTAGTGGCAACAGACACAATGCAACTAAAAATTTCGCAAAGAAGCGACAGACTTTATTTAACAATTATATTAAAAATCATAATTTTTGGGTGGTAAATACCTAGTTTTTGCGAAAATACTCGTTGTAATTTCAACACTTAAGTGACATTGCTTTTTTAAAAATAAGAAGGCGTGCATCATTATTTTATGATAACTATGTATTCATCACCCAAATACGACGAAAAGTAAAAATATACAAAAAAATTTTTTTGAAATTTTTAGTTGCTTTGTGTCTGAAGTCACTAATACTACCACCTGGCTTCGTTTTCGGTCGCAGTCTCGATATACCCGGTATAGTTTTTAGTATAGTATTTTTAATTTACTGGTGGTAGGTCTCTCATATGTGAGAGGTAGTCTCGCGCTGTTGTGTTCCGGTTTGAAGGACATTGTAGCCAGAGTAACTACTGGACATAATGAGACTTAACATCTTATGTCTCAGGATAACGAGCGCAGTGGAATGCCAATTGCTTTGTAATTCATGTTGTTTGGTTTTGCTACTGTCCATGAGCGGTCGTGTCGCTTACCATCAGGCGAACGGCATGCTCGTCTCGCCATTCACAGCAAAAAATCTACCAATGTTTTTTACAATCTTTATCCCATACTTTTGAAGTGTCCGGCACTGCATAATTTAATTCATTTTTATGTTTGTAATTAACTGTATCATAATTATTCCATTGGACTATGTGTATATTTCGTTGTTCGTATTTATTCCACGGTACATACATAAACTCACGCCTTTATCCCCGAAGGAGTAGGCAGAGGCGCCACCAGGACACCCACACTTAGCCTTGTATGTTCCGTACGATGTGATAGGGGGCGAGCCTATCGCCATATCGGGCACAAATTCCTGACTCCGGGCTGATAATGAATAGAAAAATCCAATATCACTGCCCGACCCGGGACTCGAACCCGAGACCTCAGCTTTGTAACCGTACTGTAATACAACTACGCCACCGAGGCAGTCCACATTAATTCCACTATTTTCTTTAACAGATAAATTTGAATCGAGCTCAGAGATAAAATACATTAAATTGGTGCAAGCGCTGGCTACAGATGACGCAACAGCGGTGACGTCATCGTCGGATGATGAACACAGCGCCGCCGACGACGAGGACGATGATGATGATGAAGATGATGATGAATACACCGCCGCTATAGCTAACAAATTCGCCGCGTTGGCTGGTGATGATTAGAGTTGAATCGATTGTAGTTTTAATCGATTGTCATGTTAATCGATTGAGTTTGTTTGGAATTTAAATCGTATGACATTCTAATTATGAATTTCCTCGATTGTGATTTTAAATCGATGGTCATCTTAATTGATTGTTATTCTAACGATTGTAATTTTAATCGATTGTGATTTTAGTCGATTATCATTTTATTCGATTGTAATTGTAATTTATTATGACTTTAATCGATTGTCAATTTAAGCGATTGTACTGCAGTTTGTTATTCATTCAGGTATTTAAAATGATTTAATTAGATTCTTTGCTTGTTATTGTTGAAGTTTACTAAATTGTTAGAATCGATTAGAATGTAATATGAATAAGTTATCAATACAAGTATTGAAAAATGTTGAATTGATTTAAAATGTTGAAATCGATTGTAATGTAATACAATTTAATTAAAGTATTGAAGAAAAGGATAGTCTTCCATGCTTAATTTTTAAAACGCTTGCTAATATTGGAATCGTCTCGGAACTTGTAGATTCAAGTATTGAAAGGTCTTAGTGCTTGATCACGTTAACACGCGGTCGCGATCGACGTGGCTTGCATACTTACATCGCACGTGCGTTTCCTACCCCCTTCAGGTGTCCATTTTTGACAGATCACATTTGACAGTGGAGAACAATTGGAGAACAATGGAGAACGTCACATAAATCTTGACAGGGAGCCCAAAATGAGCTCTTGGACATCTGAAGTGCCCTTCAGGTGTCCCGGTGTTGCCAGGTAACTTTTGACAGTGGAGAACAATTGGAGAACAATGGAGAACGTCACATAAATCTTGACAGGGAGCCCAAAATGAGCTCTTGGACACCTGAAGTGGTGAACACTTTTTTGACATCCATGTGTTTGATATTTCGTGACCGCCGCCGCGACCGCGAACATGATTTTTATAGTGAAAACTTCATTGTGTGATGGTATTTAAACAGTTTTTGTTTGAGATTCGAATGTGTCACAATCTTTTATCGATTTTATTATCGAATAATCGATAAATCGATTCTATGTTTACGATTTTAAATCGATTCTATGCTTACGATTTTAAATCGATTCTAAGTTTACGATTTTAAATCGATTATAAGTTTACGATTTTAAATCGATTCTATGTTTACGATTTTAAATCGATTCTATGTTTACGATTTCAAATCGAATGTTCTTGTTGTTGGTCCAATGCGTTATGACAAGTGTATTGTTATGGTAACATATTCGTTTTTAACGAAATAATAATTATATATTGATTCCATCCGTTAATCCCCCTGATATGTTTTATTAAGAAAAATAATATAAGTTATGAATACATATAATAATTTTTTTGCAAATATTGGTAAACTACATACGTAATCGTCACGCATTTATTCCATAAATATTTAAAAATGTGGGTAAATATCACAATGAAGTCTTAGATAAAAATAATTACAGTCTAAATCAGAGGCTATTCAAATGATATTGTAGTTTTTTCACAGTCCGTCAAAACTATTACGATTAGCAATAATAGCTATTACTATATTTATTAAGCTTTAGAGGCAGCTTGAATATAATAAAGTATTTTATTTAATTGTTGTTTTATTTCCCTTTTTGAAATTAAGGGCCTCGTTCACCATCTTCAAGTAAATCGTTGATTAGGCTAGTCATCAGTTAAAGTCATCCGTAACATCATGTGTCGATTTCACCATGCTCCAGTAATACTAATCCTATGATTACATTAATAAGTAACTTACTGGCTGCATCGTCTGCCGATTAGCGTATTTACTTAATGGTTATAATAAGGTTAAAATCTCAACCTCCTTTTTTTTTTTAAGAAAAAAACATTTGACGCTATATTGAACGAATGATTCATTCAATTTGTTATGTCATTCACTTATCCAGCACTTTACTTTATTTTCACTTGTGAAATCGACAGAAGATACTCTGCACATTTGCTTGTCAAATAACGTTAATCAAAAAGTAAGTAATCAACGGTTTACTTGAAGATGGTGAACGAGGCCCTAAATGAAATGAAATTCGTATAAAAGCTATATTCACGAATAAGACAATGCGCCTGATGGTAAGCGCAGTGCAGATAGAGTATCCGAGATTGTAGGACGCCCCACCCCCCTTTCTTTCCTTCCTTTTTCCTTCTCCCCTCCAGATTTGATGGTCCGGCAACATCCAAGCGTTGTGGATGATGTGCAGTGTTCACTTACCATCAGGTCCCCTGTTCGTCGGATCTATTGAAATAAAAGTGTACTGGCGTAACAAAATTACTACATTGTACCGGATTGTATACGCAATGCTGTCTAGAAGTTTCCAGTGATAAAAGGCAATAATAGGGTATTAGACTAATTTTTTTTATTGTATCAATCAAAATGTGTCCATATCCAGAATCTAGCAAACAATTTTGTAAATCCATTCAGGATTAAACAAGTTAGAAACGTTTTAAATCTTGTAGTGGGGGTAATAGAAAAGGGGTGCAAAACAAAATTAGTGACGTCACTGTGCATTATAGTGTGCGGGTGTGAAAGAGACGGTAAGATGTCCCCAATACGTCCCCACTCTTTCATTTAAAATACTAATATTTGCCTCATGTTACAAGCTACTTTAACACTGTTTTCACAAAAATGTTTTCTTTTAGTGGCACTTGTGTTTGTCTGCAAAATAATACAAACATTCGCTGATAGTCAAATACCCTATTATCTCGAGACTGTCCCGCCCTCAGCCCGCCACTGCAACTCGTGTGTTATTAACAGCATTGTACACAGAGCATTGAAGTGAACCGAGGCTCCGGGAATGTAACTAGTCTTAAACCCGCAACGAAATCAATCATAAAGATATAAATAAATAAAAGAATACACCCAACAGTCACATACATCGTCCTGACCCCACTACGATCGAGTCTTGTGTCGTGGGTATCAAAAACTATAAGACTTCCCACAAACACCCAAGCCCGAAACAAATGCCTATGGATCACACAACCTTTTGTCTCGGTGCGGGGATCGAACCCGCGACCTCTCGTTTCACAGCCGGCGGCTAACCAACAGCGTCACAGAGGCTGTCACTGCCCGACCCGGGATTCGAACCCGAGACCTCAGCTTTGTAGTCTTACCATAGTACAACTACGCCACAGAGGCTGTTGAAAGTTAAATTAAGCATTCAATAATAGCTGGAATTATTTTTGTCCACTTCCGTCCGCAGCAAAGCGGGTCACAAAATATTGAGAAAGAGGTAAATAACCTCGAGTAAAGATTTTTACAGGCAGACAATAATTATCTATTGGAAAAAGGGGTCAAGGATTATAAGACAAAAGTAAAGTAAAAAGTATATTATATTCAATGACCAAATTGCGTTACAATTTCTTAAAACTAGTTACTATACAAGTAATTACTAAAACTAATAGCAGTAGTCAGGGGTTCAAATTAGGCTTAGCCTGTTTCTTGGGTTAACAATTTGTGTTTAATATATCTGAATATTAAGTTTTAATCTAGTTTAAGGCGATACAGTAATTACAAATGTAGAGTCGGCAAACTGTTCCACAATTTTGTTTAGCAAAAATATTATGAGTGGGCGAACCTCTTTTCGGGCCGAGATGGCGTTGATCGTACTCTTAATTGTAGAGGAGGCCCGTGCACTGCAGGGGGACGTGTATGAGCTGTTACAGATACAAATGACAAATATCAATTTTAAAATAATAAAATGTGGGTACTCATGGTAATTTTAACATTTCCAATGACTAATACCTCAGTCCGCCGCGTCACCCGAAGACGGTAGTCTTCGAATCGTCGCGAAGTTAAAAGCGTGTTAAAAACAGAAGACTTGATACAATATGTAAAATTGGTGTTATTTTAATGTGTAACATACGCGTAAGCATAAAAATCATTGGTGTTTATATTTGATGAAAGTATTACAATGATTGATTTGGGTTCTATCTGTATCAGCCCATATACGTCCCACTGCAGGGCACAGGCCTCCTCTACTACCGAGAGTACGTTTAAGAGGGATTAGGCCATATAGTCCACCACGCTGGCCTAGTGCGGGTTGGCGGACTTTACATACCGTAGAAATTCTTACAGATTGCTATGGTATGCAGGTTTCCTCGCGATGTTTTCCTGCACCGTTATAGTGCGTGGTGATTGACTATCAATACACACATGACTTCAAAAAGTCAGGTGTGTCCGGAATTTGATTTATATCTTTATGTATTTTCTTAATCGTTCAGCCATAAACACGTGGTGAATCCGCGCACCCCAATCGCTTATTGACCGCTCTGTCGGGATTTGCACATTTTTGCGGTTCCAAACCATACGATTTGCAATCGCGCGGTTCCCTCATGTCTGAACGAGTCCTAAATCATAGATTAAATTGCTTATTACATTTTTTTAACATACTTGCAATATGAGTGCCTCGGAAAGGGATTGACATTATTTCTTACTGTCCGTATTGCAGGATTACAATTGGGTAGGTCCATTGTCCATTACCTCGGCTCATAAAACATGCACGAGTACCTATGACCGAAGGGCTACCGTGTAACCGCAGGGCTAGACTGGGTTCATACTCATAGGAGGCGGCGGGTATTATAAGTCAAGTTACATTACGGTAAAGAAGCTTTGCAAGGCCTTATGATTTGGACAAGATAACATGTTTTTTACAATTTTGTGATAGGTAAATAAAAGCGAATAAAAATATAATTTTAATTTCAATTTGATTAGTAATTTTGGAGATACTGGTGGTAGGTCTTTCATATGTGAGAGGCCGCCTGGGTAGGTACCACCGCAATGTCTATTTCTCCAACAAACAGCAGTGTAAATGCACTGTTGTCCGCTTTGAAGGACCTTCTAGCCAGAGTAACTTCTTGTCATAATGAGACAACACTTTATGTCTCAGGATGGCGAGCGCAGTGGAATGCCAAGCATTGCTTTGTATTTCATGTTGTTGCACGTCAGTAAAAAAATTTAGATTATCGTAAACATACACACTTTTATACATATGGGCCGAGTACATTTAATAATTGACTAATAATAAAAGCTTGAATTAATTTTAACATACAAATTACAACAAGTCAGACTTCTGTCTTAGATTCGAACCTGAGACCATTGTTTCAGCTTTCAATTCTAACTGAACTATCACCAACTTAAAATTAATAGGCTAAGGCAAAACCACGTAACATTTTTTTAACTGCTTTTCAATCGATTTTATTTTGCTTCATTTTTGATAAGGTGGTAAATAAGTAGTTGTGTTACCAATACAAAAGACTAAATAATTTTCATTGAAGTCATCATTTTCATTTTTTAATTAGGTATGTGTATTGATAGTCACGCACTTTAACAGTGAAGGATAACATCGTGAGGAAACCTGCATACCGTGGCGATTTTTAAAGAATTTCTTCGGTAGATAAGTCCGCCAACCCGCACTAGGCCAGCGTGGTGGACTATATGGCCTAACCAACTCTCAATCGATTCTCTCGATTGTAGAGTAGGTCCGTGTCCAGCAGTGGGACGTATATGGGCTGATACATATTAAGTATACAATTACCACAAATTATTATTTTACTAATTATTATCTAATTCTTACAAAGTATGCGACCTAGTAATTTTAAACTTTAATCGCGGACAATTTCGTTTAAATATCGATTTACATATACCCGCTCTCTCCTATCACCAAGGGATGTTTCTAAACTACCCTGCAAGGGTCACCGCCCTACCTGAAGGGTTATTTCACCCTCTATTACTACTAATTAAGTTTTAATCCAAGTTCAAGCAATAATGTCCGAAAACGAATTAAGCTCAAAATGGCGGTCATTTGTTAATTAGATTTTAGTCATTTACCTGTTTTTGCATACATACCGGGTATATCAAGACTGCGACCGAAAACGAAGCGAGGTGGTAGGTTTAGTGGTTACAGACACGATGCAAATAAAAATTTCACCAAAACAGCGACAGATATTTTTTTAGAATTTTTTAAAAATCGTCTTGTTTGGGTGGCAAATACCTAGTTTTTACGAAAATAATAATTTTTACCTTTACGTACTATTGAGTGTTTAACAATAAAGAGGTCTACAACATTATTTAAGAAAAACTATGTATTCATCACCCAAACACGATGATAAGTAAAAAATTACAAAAAAAAAAGTTGTCGATGTTTTTTGCGAAATTTTTAGTTGCATTGTGTCTGAAGTCACTAATACTACCACCTGGCTTCGTTTTCGGTCGCAGTCTAGATATACCCGGTATATACATAAACTCACGCCTTTATCTCAGAAGGTGTAGGCACTGGTGCTACCAGGACACCGACATTTCGCCTTGTATGTTCCGTCCCACGATGTGATAGGGGGCGAGCCTATCGCCATATCGGGCACAAATCTGTCTCCGGGCTGATAATGAATTGAAAAATCCAATATCACTGCCCGACCCGGGATTCGAACCCGAGACCTCAGCTTTGCAATCATACCGTAGTACAACTACGCCACCGAGGCGCCTCTGTCAGTTGGTCAGAAGGTTGTGAAGCGAAATCGCAGGTTCGATGTTCGGATCGAGATTAATGTTTCTGTTACAAAATATCTGACAGCCTTCGTGGCGCGGTTGGTTAGACGCCGGCTGTGAAACGAGAGGCCGCGGGTTCGATACCGCAGATATTTGTCTCGGGTATGGGTGTTTGTGAGACGGAAAAGTCTCTCGTAGTTTCTGATACGACACAAGACTCGATCTTAGTGTGGGGTCAGGACTATGTATGTGACTGTTGGGTGTATTTATTATTAACAATTATTATTAATGCTTCCTGTGTGGCTGCCTCGGTGGTGTAGTTGTAGGGTACGGTTACAAAGCTGAGGTCTCGGGCTCGAGTCCCGGGTTGGGCAAAGTGATATTGGATTTTTCTATTTAATATCAGCCCGGAGTCAGGAATTGGTGCCCGATATGGCGATAGGCTCGCCCCCTATCACATCGCGGGACAGAACATACAAGGCGATATGTGGGTGTCCTGGTGGCGCCTCTGCCTACCCCTTCGGGGATAAAGGCGTGAGTTTATATATGTATGTATGTTTCCTGTGTCACCAATCTACTCTAACTCATGCAAAGTCGCGTGCAAAGCGTTAAATAAAAAACAATTTCCCCACCCGAGAATCGACCTGACACCCCTCGTAATTAGGTAAGTGAATACGCTATTAGAATATTGATGTAAAACAAAAGCCGCTGTTGATTTTTATTTAACGTGGCTAGAATTTATAATTACCAAAAACGAAGAAGTGACAATTCGCCTGATGATACATACAGGCTATATCAAGACTGCGACCGAAAACGAAGCCAGGTGGTAGTATTACTTACTTCAGACACAAAGCAAATAAAAATTTCGCAACAACAATAGTTAATTAATTTTTTAATTTTTAACTTATCGTCGTAATTGGGTGATAAATACACAGTTTTCCTAAAATAATGATGTACACCTTTTTAGTTTTAAACACGCAATGGTACGTAAGGGTTTAAATTCCTTTTTTCGCAAAAACTAGGTATTTGGCACCCAAACACGATGATTTTTTTAAAAATGCAAAAAAGATCTGTCGCTTTTTTTGCAAAATTTTTAGTTGCATTGTGTTTGTAACCACTAAAACTACCACCTGGCTTCGTTTTCGGTCGCAGTCTTGATATACCCTGTATACATGGTTAAATACATACACGTCTTTTTCCCAGAAGGTGTAGGCAGAGGTGCTACCAGGACATTCACGTTGTGCTTTGTGTATTTCGTCCCACGATGAGATGGTGACTGCCTCGGTGGCGTAGTTGTATTACGGTACGGTTACAAAGCTGAGGGCTCGGGTTCGAGTCCCGGGTCGGGCAAAGCGGTATTGGATTTTTCTATTCATTATCAGCCCGGAGTCAGGAATTTGTGCCCGACATGGCGATAGGCTCGCCCCCTATCACATCGTGGGACGGAACATACAAGGCGAAATGTGGGTGTCCTGGTGGCGCCTCTGCCTACCCCTTCGGGGATAAAGGCAAGTGTTTATGTATGTATGTAACAAAAATTTTGTTGTACAACCTGCTCCTTTTGCGCGTGCTGGCTTGCGGAGCCATAGCTTGACTGTTCAATCCATCTCGGCGCGAACCAAAAGATTCTCTAATTCTTTTTTCTGCCGCACAGTCAAGCTGTGGAACGGTTTGCCATCACACGTGTTCCCTCCTTCCTATAATCCTGAGTCCTTCCGCCGTAGCGTGAAGAGGCATCTCAGCTGGCCAGCATGATTGTGTCGGTATGAGACTACCGTCTGATACCATTCGATACTCTTTCTGGACGGCATTTGCACTCACCATCAGGTGCAGTGCAGTCACTATGCCATGCCAGATAAAAAAAAAAGTGTTAAAAATGAATTAATGTGTCGCGTTTTAGTTTCACCTGTACACAAGAACTATACAACCAAGCATACTTATGCCAATTGGACATCATCATCTCACGTCTTATACGCTATCTGCAAAGCGTACGTTAGGTGGAGTTAAAAAATCTAGAAAACTTTTCGAAACCCAAATCTCCAACACTAGCCATCTTAGATATAAGCACTAAATAATCCGCCATCTTCGTCTAGACTTCTAAAAATAGATGGGCGTGGTTTCAAACGCCGCCCACAAGACACGCCCACCTCCCTCCTTCCTTAGTTTCATCCCGAATTTCCCGGAGGACAGACGTGTAGAGCCCTCTCTCTTAACATTTGACACATTTCTAAGTCAATTTCTGAAGAAAATTACTCAAAGTTGTAAAATATGTTTAATCGAGTGTATATGAAAAAGTGATTTGTAACTTTGTGTATTAAAAATACGTTTTTTTAAAATTTGTTTGTTTGTGAATGTTTGTAAACAAACACACGTGGTGGGTTCATTGACCTGTGTTGGTGTATTGCTTTCAAAAGGTTAACACTTTGAATAGTCTACAGTGAAGTGACTTCAAAAATAAATGAATAAATAAAGTTATAGTGATGAATAAAGACGAAAAAAATTGAGACTTGAAAAATAAAAATGCGTGGACGAAAATAATATGATAAACTTATATTAAACATTATTACTACATTATTTAAAATTGTGACTTATAAAAAAAAATTGTAATGAAGTTATAAATGATTTTAATATAGCAATTTAAATAATAATTAAGAATAATAAATTAAAATCGTGACTGAAAAATGTGCAGTGAAGTTAAAAATTACATGACAATTTATAAATAACATTAACAAAACAACTCTTCAACAATAAAACTTATAAACTTGAATAAATTCCACATTCAAATTTATTTATTAACATAAACAGAAATATAAATCAATCAAATTGGAGTCCAACGGCCACTTGGAGGCCCTACCGGGGGCCTCAAACGGGAAAAAGTCCAAAACACTTTTAGTGCATCCTTTTACCGAAAACAAAGTCGAGAAAAAAACAAACAAATACCTTTTGGAAACGCCAAAAGATTTGAAAAGAAAAACACCTTTGTTAGAACTACCCGACCCTAAAAAGAAGCCAAAATTCTACCAAAATACTGAAAAATCGGAAAGTGAGATGATAAGTAAGTCTGTACAAAAGGAAAGTCAAAAAGATAGCGAAAAAGATAAATGCCAGAAAGATAAGTGCCATTGTTGTTGCTGCCATTCGGAGTCGAAAGTGCCAGAGGAAGTGCCAAAGTGTAACTGCCAAGGACAAGTTAAAGTGATCTTCGCTCCAGCCATGATGCCTTCGATTTTTGGTGTTCCTGGTATGCCGTATATCATGAAGCAGCCCACTAAAGTCGGTGATAAGGTAAGACTTTATTTTATATGACACAAACGTAAATCAAAATATACTTCGCGTTTATACGCCTCACGTGTCCAAAGCTTGGTTTATTTAATGGTTTCTTAGATTTACGCGAATGTTACACATTGACATAAAACTATTTTTTACAGATTTTATCGCGATTTGGTTTAATTTTTACATTTTTTAACTTCCCGACTTTTCGATTGCTTTACAGCTTTCGTGGTCACGGGGCGGACTGCGGACTGTGAAAATCCGTAAAAAAATGTTTTATTTCAAGTTGGTTTATTTATTTATGAATACTTTATTGTATACCACACAAGTGATCACAAACAAAAACATAAAGATCATAAATATGTGTAATAATCGGCGGTCTTATCGCTTTCGGCGATTTCTTCCAGACAACCTTACTTACTTCAACGATTTACAACGGTTTACTTCAACGATGTTTTCTTTTATTTAATTTTTATCATTTTTACAAAATAATCGCTTTAACATATCACTAAGTAACTATTGAAAAACCCACAAAGATTTGTCAACAATTTGTCAATTTAGTTTTGAGACAAAAGTCACATTTTTTTACAATTCACCACCATAATCATCATCATCATCAGCCCGTTGCAGTCCACTGCTGGACATAGGCCTCTCCCAATGTTTAATAATATTAAATCACCATAATGTAAATCCATAATATTTAATTTAAATTCACATACACAAATGTGTACTTAAGTATATTTTTTTTTATCTCTACTGTTATTCATTCCATTTCAGTCTCTGAATTTTGATGTTTAACTTCAACAAGACCTTCAATTTACATGACTTCTGAGTTACGCTATTCTTATTTTGAGGGTTCTCTGCCTATTACAGCGAAATATACAATGATAATATGAACATATCGGGCAATAAATCTATATTAAATGAATTTCTATAAAACAGTGTAGAACTTCGGAATAGCGTGGTGATGAAAACTTGTGGAGTGAAAGAGGATGTAGTGACAAGAATTGACAAAGGCATGTTACGATGGTTTGGTCATGTAGAGAGGATGGATGAAAGGAGAATAACTAAACAAATATACAAGGCGAGTGTGGATGGAAGAGTCGGTAGGGGTCGACCTCATCGAACCTACACCATTAAAATCGGTGATATCCTCAAGAAGGGTCAGGTCAAAAGTACCCTGAACCGACGAGAATGCATGAAGAGAATGATGAAAGTGGATGAAGCGAAAGTTGTATGTCAGGATCGAGCAAAGCGGCGATCCATAGTCTCTGCCTACCCCTATGGGATACAGGCGTGATTATGTATGTATGCAGTGTAGAACTGTTGCATCACCGGACAGTTTTATTTGAACTGTCGTCTGTGCCGACATTGTATAATCGAATGTCATAGTTTTAAAATTTAAGTATTGTCTGTCTGTCTGTATCAGCCCATCTACGTCCCACTGCTGGGCACGGGCCTACTCTACAATCGAGAGGATCGATTGAGAGTGGTTAGGCCATATAGTCCACCACGCTGGCCTAGTGCGGATTGGCGGACTTACATACCGTAGAAATTCTTTAAAATCGCTACGGTATGCAGGTTTCCTCACGATGTTTTCCTTCACCGTTAAAGTGTGTGGTGATTGACTATCAATACACACATAACTAAGTATAATAGAAGTCGCATATTAAACGGACATGTTTATCAACCGATCTTTCATTTAATACAATACCTTATAAGGTACCGCTATATAAGGTACACGTTATTTTTTTTTCATAGGCAACACACCTATCCAAGTTTTCTAGATGTTAATGGGTAATTATTCATTTATCATCAGGTGAACCATTTCTTCGTTTTCCAGAACTTACACACCCAAAAGTCACATACATAGTCCAGACCTCACATTCATATGTCTTATGTCGTTTAAAAACTACTTTCATTTGTTTCACACAAACGAAAATTTCTATGAATATAATGTATGGGAAATCGTGTAATACAAAAGAGTTGTTAACACGAAATCAATCTTTAGAAGGGGATGTTTCAACCCCTAACTGCAACCACTTGGCCGTTGACGAATTTATGTTCATCCGGGGTAGGTTCCGATATCCATCGCTTTTAGGGGTTGAGTATACGAATATTTTGTAGGGGATGATTTTTTCACTACGTATAATAGAAAGAAATATTAATGTTAGAATTATAATATTCTAGTATGTTAGAAGTGTATTAGTAATTCTTCAGCTTTTTTAATTAGTATTAACTCGCGGCTTCGCTTTTGTTTTTTCGGGATAAAAATGCCTCTATATATTTTCCCGGGATAAAAAGTACCCTATGGCTTTCCTCGATAAATGGCCTATCAAACAATAAAAGAATTTTCCAATTCGAACCAATAGTTCCTGAGATAAGCGCGTTCAAACAAACAAACTCTTCATCTTTTATATTGTTCTTAAATACAAAGACATAACGAAAATTATTTTTTGAAGTGGTAATAGGTTTTCATTTGTCAAGGTAACTTTAATAATTGTTGTATTGTATCAGCCCATATACGTCCCACTGCACTCCTGTTCAATCGAGAGTACGATTGAGAGTGGTTAGGCCATATAGTCCACCACGCTGGCCTAGTGCGGGCTGGCGAACTATACATATCACATGAGTTTAAAAATGAATAAAAGTAGCAACCATATTAATATGAAATGCTATAAGAATTTCTATGACATGTAAAGTCCGTCAACTCGTACCTACTAGGCCAGCGTGTAAAACACGGCCTAACCCCTCTCAATCGCACTATGGGCTGAGACAGATACAGACACGAAACGCAATAAATGGTAATACAATTGAACCCATACGAAACAGTTATAAATTTCACAAAAGGTAATATTATTCATGGAGTTTTCCGCATCGTGCGTACGATTTTAATAATAAATGTATTGAAAGAAGGGGCGAAAGTCTGTCTGTATCAGCCCATATACGTCCCACTGCAGGGCACGGGCCTCCTCTACAATCGAGAGTACCATTGAGAGCGATGTAGTCCACCACGCTGGCCTAGTGCAAGGCGGACTTTACATGCCACAGAAATTCTTACAAATCGCTATTGACAGCCTCCGTGGCGCAGTTGGTTAGACGCTGCCTGTGAAACGAGTCAAATCAAATCAAATCAAAATATTCTTTATTCCAGTAGTCTTTTACAAGATCTTTTGAATCGTTAATTTCTGCTACCACCGCTTCGGAACGTGTTGTAGCTGTGAAGAAGAAACCAAGCAAGAAACTCCCTCACCAACACGAACTGTCTTCTTTTTTCCTTTTCTATTGTTACTTTTTTTTTTAAGGCCAATTTAAATTACAATGTGAATGAGAGGCCGCGGGTTCGATCCCCGCACCGAAACAAATGTTTGTGTGAACCACAAGTATTTGTTTCGGGTCTGGGTGTTTGGAGCGAAAAGTCTCTCGTAGTTCCTGATACACGACACAAGACTCGATCTTAGTGTGGGGTCAGGACTATGTATGTGACTGTTGTTAGGTTTCAGCAATCAAACGCCAGTATATCTTGAAATCACTATATTTGTTATACTTGGTGAGCATTTCAGTACATCTAAATACAAAACGATGAGCGCGTTCTGCAGAGGCGTTCGGTTCCGTCACCGAGTACGGTTCCGTTTTTTGGCGCGAAGCGCGTGTCTTAATTGGCGGTAATTTTGACATGTAGCTTTTTAATATTGAGGTTCTAAGCAAAGGTTTTAGTATTAAGGTTTTATGCAAACACGCTCATTACATAGCATGACATTAATTTTTAATTGTTAACACTGTTGGGTGTATATATTTATTTATTTATATATGGTATGCAGGTTTCCTCACGATGTTTTCCTTCACGATAATTATGTTTTAATCCAATATTACTTTACCCGGAACCTCAGGGTTATAATGTACCGTGGTACAACTGCCCCACCGAGGCGGTGGAGACCTTGCAAGTTTAATGTATATTTTAACCCTATACGGTACAAACGGCCCCTAAGGCTATAAATCTACCGCTTGAGAAGCTACACCACTCCACACTTAACTTTTACGGGTTATAACACATGGCGTGATACACGACTTCTCTTATATTTTAGTTATTTTTTAACTATCGTTCTTTATAATTTATCTTTTAGAAGGAAAGATACCTGAGTATTTGTCAATGCATTTTTATGGTTTAATAAACAGAGAAAAAAAAACAATAAATAAATACATCCAACAGTCACATACATAGTCCTGACCCCACACTAAGATCGCGTCTTGGGTCGTTAAGTATTAGAAACTACGAGAGACTTTTTCGCTCTCACAAAAACCCAGACCCCAAACAAATATCTTTGGATAACACAAATATTTGTTTCGGTGTAGTGATCGAACCCGCGGCCGCTCGTTTCACAGGCGGCGTCTAACTATCTGCGCCACGGAGGCTGTCAATAACATTGGACATATTAATACTATTAGAAGACTAAAGAAGACAGTTCGTGTTGCTGAGGGAGTTTCTTGCGCCGTTTCTTCTTCACAGCTACAACACGTTCCGAAGCGGTGGTAGCAGAAATTAACGATTCAAAAGATCTTGTAAAAGACTACTTGAATACAGAATGATTTGATTTGATTTGAAGAGAGAAAATGGTTTTTATTTTGACAATAGCGCTTTTAGTGACAGAAGAACGCTGAAGACCTGTACATTCGAAGGAACCCGCATATTTCATTTAGATTCATAGCTATGAAACTGTTGAAAATAATTCAAAAATCACCCTGTAATACTCCACTATAATGAAGTTGTAACACATTCATTGCACGATACTGGGTGAATAAAAGGTGCGCGTAAATCCATATACAGGTTGTTACAAAAATAATATAAAAATATATGAAAATAAATTGTTAACAAGAATCGGTTGGTTGTCAAATCATGAAAGATTTTTTTTGTATAAATGTACATACCTCGTACATAAACTCACGCGTTTTTCTCAGAAGGGGTAGACAGAGGTGCTTCAAGGACACCTACATTTCGCCTTGTATGTTCCATCCCACGATGTGATAGGGGTCGCCCCCTATCACCATAACGGGCACAAATTCCTGACACCGAACTGATAATGAATAGAAAAATCCAATATCACTTTTCCCGACCCGGGAACCCGAGACCTCAGCTTTGTAACCATACCGTAGTACAACTACGCCACCGAGGCAGTCTTAAAAAACCCTCCTGTATAATAAGATGTCATAAAGCACCGAAACCGTAACTTTATGGGTTTTACGTGAGGTGAAAGCTCTTACTGCGTGGCTTCAGAACGCATTTAAAAACTAAAGGGCTACCTTGTTTTATTTATGCTCAAAAACTGTATTTGTGTAACTGTTATTCTACTGATCTCTTATGTGAGAGGCCGCCTGGGCAGGTACCACCGCAATGTCTATACAGCCAAACAGCAGTGTAAATGCACTGTTGTGTTCCGGTTTGAAGGACATTGTAGCCAGAGTAACTACTGGACATAATTAACATCTTATGTCTCAGGATGGCAAGCGCAGTGGAATGCATTGCTTTGTTATTCGTGGTTTTGCTACTGTCCATGAGCGGTCGTATCGCTTACCATTAGGCGAATGCCATGCTCGTCTCAGCATTAACGGAAATAAAAATATCTATTTCGAAAAGAAAAGGTATTATTGCGTTGCCAAACATTACATTACTTTTTTAAACAAAAACCATTCAGTTCTTATATACATCGTGAGGAAATCTACGTACCGTAGAGATATTTGAATTTAAATAAATAAAAAAATACACTCAAGAGCCACATACATAGTCCTGACTCCTCACTTAAGTCTAGTCTTGTGTCGTGGGTATCAGGTAACTACGAGAGACTTTTCGGTCTCACAAACACCCAGACCCGAGACAAATACTTGTGGTTCACACAAACATTTACCTCAGTATGGGAATCGAACCCGCGGCCTCTCGTTTCACAAGCGTCTAACCAACTGCGCCACCGAGGCTGCCGTATTATTTTATTTATTATCCGCTAACCCACGCTAAGCCAACGTGATTTATGGAGTCGTGGACTAAGCTCTCTTAATCGAGTTAGATTTTAAATAAGCGTCATGCTTAATTAGCAGTAGATTATTTTGTTTCAAATATTCAATGTGTGATCCGGTTGTAACTAGTACAAACCGGATACTACTTTATATCCGATTAATTAAAATTGATCGGTTTTCTAAACAGATAATATTTTTCCTGCTCTTGTCAGTGTTTATCTTTTAATTTTTTAATCTGTGGTTTGTCTATGATAATACTCGTATGTATGCGTCACGCCGAATCAGGCTTGTGCCTTGTAATTTGGTAATTAATATCTAATTCCACCGCTTGCTTGGTGTGGTAGAATTCAGATATCATTACATATCTTGTGAAGAACTTATAAGACTATCACCCGTATTCACAAACAATACTATGAGGACGCATAGTGTAGCCAAACGCACAGAATTGTCAATTTTGATTCAAAAACAATACTTGAGTGATGAGTGACACTATGCGTTCACTTATAGAGGCCCTCAGGTAAAGAAACTCAACAGCTATTTTACGCAACGCATAGTGTTGATTGAAGACGTAAAAGTGACAGTTGTGAATGTATATGCAATTTCATTTTATGTGTTTTGCAATAAGGTTTTGCATTAGGTTTTTTCAATTTTCAATGCAATGGATTACAGCAGCGAGGAGGAGTTCGACGATTATATTAATGATGTCCTTACCGAACGCAGGACGATAAGCACAAGAAATAATATTCGAGATTTTCAAAATCCTTTTGTTTTTTATAATGATGAAGAATTTCGAAGACGCTATTTGCTAAAGATATTGTTCTTCATATACTATTGCCACTTGTCGATTTAGACCTGACAAAATTAACTAAAAGGGGCCTTCCAATACCAGTTTATCAATTACTTGTGGCCTTAAGAATTTATTCGTATGGGAGTTTTCATTTTTTTCATTGAAGGTATACTTTTGGGAGACAGTGGGTATGGGTGTCAAAAATTCTTATTAACACCAGTAGCACGCCCAGAATCTTCTAGTGAACATAACTATAATAAGGCACATATAAAAGCCCGAAATACTGTGGAAAGAACAATAGGTGTACGGAAAAGGATATTTCCTTGTCTTTCCAAAAAAATGGCAACCAATTTAACCACAGCTTGCAATATTATTGTGGCTAAAGCGGTGCTATATAATATATGCAGAGCGCGTGGTGTTCTTGAACACATTGAACCAAACTTGAGAATATCTGGTGTTTCTACTGGACATGTTCAGACATCTAGTAGAGAAGCGCTCCTTTTTCGAAGAATGTTTATAGCACGCCATTTTTGATAAAACAATTAATATACAATAGTTTTGGTAAAACAGCAAACAGGTTACCGGATGATAAGTGACGGCCGTGTCCACCACATCCATAGTGCTTCGATTATAGGTGTGTTACTGGCTTATCAAATCGGGAGGAGAGTGGGAAGGAAAAAGGATGGGAAGAAAATAGCGTTATCGGGCAACTGAAAATCTTGATAAATTTGTGTTGTAGGTAATGAAAACAGTTTTTAAACTTAAACTCAAATATTTTTATTTTGTAACATTTCAATTTCCAACTTAAGTTTCTGTATTTGTAAATTATGTAGTTGGTTTTCATATTCTAAAGTATTTTTTTCTCTTTCGAGTAAATTTTTTTCTCGTTGTATCCTTGCTTCATGCAATTCCTTATCGTGTTCTATATTTAAAGTGCAGCGTTTCATTCTCGCCTCAAGTTCACTTTCCAATCGCTTGTTACCTAAACAAAATGAAATAAAATACATTCATTACTAAATTATTTATTGTAAGATTATCTATGTGACTTGGATCACATCGGTGGTGCGGTTGCACTACTGTAACACACACTGTACTGTACAACAGTGAGGTCTCGGGTTTGAATACCGGGTTGAGAAAAGTGTTATTGAATGTTTCTTTTCTTTATTAGCGAGAAGTCAAGAATATAGTGATAGATGCGTTGTTGCTCACATTTATTGTTACCTTTACCTTAATATATTATAAAAGGAGAACCTACTTACTAGTTGGAATGCTTGCACTATATTTATTTTTTAACTTCGTTGGAGGCACAATGCTTTCATCTGCAAAACAAATATGTTTTAACATTACTTTATTAATTCTTTGGTTAGTTCCTCCCATGTTCGTTTCTTCAACTGTATATTTTGAGCGTGTGTACGCTTATCCTCGATTACAGGCCGCTTTCGAACTAATTTTATAAGCAATTGCTTCTCAGAAGAGGTGAATGACTGCATTTTCAAACTAAAATGAAGACCACAATCACAGATTAATTATTTATTGTTATGTACATATTAATTAATGTAAAATATAAAGCTCAATTTGCGATAGATTTATCGCGAGCTATGTTCAATTACTACACAATACGTACATATAGGATAAAAACAATAACAAAAATATTTGACTATATATAGACTGCCTCGGTGGCGTAGTTCTACTAGGGTATGGTTATAAAGCTGAGGTCTCGGGTTCGAATCCCGGGTTGGGCAAAGTGATATTGGATTTTTCTATTCATTATCAGCCCAGTGTTAGGAATTTTTGCCCGATATGGCGATAGGCTCGCCACCTATTACATCATGGGACAGAACATACAAGGCGAAATGTGGGTGTCTTGGCACTTCTGCCTACCCTTCTGGGAAAAAGGCGTTATATATGTATGTACAAAAATAGTTACCATTCAACACTTTTACTTGTAGAAGATGTGTTGGCAATTCCGTCCGCATCCATTTTTTAATCCACAAAAATACAATTTACGGCTTAAAAATGTGGGAAGGAAATTTTATAAAATATTTGGCATGTAAATATTTGAAGTTGTCAAAGGCGCTTGACACGCACACGTAATTCGCGGGAGAACGCAAATAAAAATAAACACCAGAGAGAAATTAGCAACAGTAATTGACCAATCACTGATCCGCATTGGATACTGTGCGTTCCCATAGTAAAAGGGTGACTCAAGTATTGTTTATGAATAAAAAGGCTGAGCGGAACGATCACTATGAGAATTGTCTTACTTAGCTTAGGGTTACTTCAACACTGAGTAAAGTATTGTTTGTGAATACGGGCCTATATGGCCTAACCCCTCTCAATCGTACTTTCGATTGTAGAGGAGGTCCGTGCCCTGCATTGGGACGTATATAGGCTGATACAGCTTCAATATTCTTGCTACAAAAGTATATTAATTTAGGGAAACAACGATCAAAATGCTCAGTAAAGACATTACAATATTTAATGAAACAAAATGTTAATAAATCACTCGTTTATTCAGTCGTAAATCAGTTTGTGAAATCGTTCAGCCTCTTGAGAAAGGCGCTGTGGGGTTCGTCACCAGGTGGTAGATTCCAGAGGATCTGAAATTAAAACAATAAATACACCCAATAGTCATACATAGCCCTGACCCCGTAAGAAAAGTCCTGTATCGTTTCAGAAAGAGGTAATTTCCTCTCTCAAAACACACCCGAAACTAATAATTGTGTGACACACTATAGACCAAGCGCCCGTGACCGCTAGACTTTCGTCATATAGGCATCACACCATCAGCTATTATGAAGTTCCGATCGGGATGGCTTTGGGAGTTATCAGCTTTAATATGTCTGGCAAGATGAAAGAACCGTCAATAAGTGTCCAAATGCCAAAGAAACATCGCTTGATAGTTGCCATAACAACATATACAAAATTCAGCTTTTATATTATAACTAAACTACTGTTTATTAAGAAGAAGATATCTTAATATATAATTTTCGTCGTGAATGACACAAGCAAATTCGCTACGTATTGGGCTGGGTCTGTGATATTTTATTTTATTTACTTTAACATGCTTTTTATCTCTTAGATAAAAAACACATAAACTCACGCCTTTTTACCGGAAGGGCTAGGCAGAGGTGCTACCAGGACACCCACGTTTCGCCTTGCGTTTACCGTCCCACGATGTGAGCCTATCGCTATATCGGGCAGGAAAGGAAAAATCCAATATCACATTGCCCGACTTGGGATTCGAACCCTCAGCGTTGTAATCCCGTAAAACAAGCGCCACCGAAGCATATAATAGTAAAATTAGTAGCAAATCTTACCCGGTTTTAGGGTTACGACCGCCCATTCTAAGTTGAGCTCCGCTGCAGTTGCCGCGTTGGGCGTCAGCTACAGAATTACAACGACGTCCAGTGAACCCTCCGCGCCTCACAGACTCTGCCATGTAGTGGTTAGCTCTGAAATTATCATACATACATAAACTCACGCCTTTATCTCCGAAGAGGTAGGCAGAGGCGCCACCAGGACACCCACATTTCGCCTTGTATGTTCCGTCCCACGATAGGGGGCGAGCCTATCGCCATATCGGGCACAAATTCCTTACTCCGGGCTGATAATGAATAGAAAAACTAAACACTTTGCCCGACCCGGGACTCGAACCCGAGACCTCAGCTTTGTAGGCGTATCGTAGTACGACTACGCCACCGAGGCAGTTCATTATACCGGGTATATCAAGACTGCGACCGAAAACGAAGCCAGGTAGTAGTTTTAGTGGTTAAAATAATATAAAAAAGTTCAAAAGACGGCCTTATCGCACTGGGCAATTTCTTCCAGGCAACCTTGGGATGGATATAAAAACAGGAGAATGAGAAGAGAGAGAAGAACATAAATAAATGCACCCAACAGAATGCATAGTCCTGACCCCACATTAAGATCAATTAAGTCTTGTGTCGTGCGTATCAAAAACTACGAGAGACTTTTGGGTCTTACAAACACCCAGACGCGAAACAAATACCTGTGGTTCACACAAATATTTGTTTCGGATCGAAACCGCGACCACTCGTTTCACAAGCGTCTAACCAACTGCGCCACGGAAGCTGTCAATTTAATTATAACTTATAGTAACATTAGTGTGTCAAATTTTGATGAATCCTACACTTTATTTACCATCATCATTCATCATCATCATTATCAGCCCGTTGCAGTCCACTGCTGGACATAGGCCTCTCCCGCGGTACGCCACAGAGCCCGGTCTTCTGCTTTACGCATCCAGTCGCTGCCGGCCCTTTTATGCAAGTCATCCCGCCATCTGGCTATCATCATTGTCACTTCATTGTCATTGTTTATTTATAGTCTATCCTACTGCGAAGCAAATGCCTCCCTTCTATTTCTCTCTATAAAAAGCATTCTTCTGCCAATCGTTGTTATAGATCTAAGTCATCTTCTTACTAACACGTTATCCTGTAAAAAATACATTAAATCCCAACCTACCTCTCATGATGGCAGACTGTGGTCGAACAGCCAGGCATGGTGGTCCCACCGTTGGGGTAGAAGTCGACGTGGCCGTGGGGTGGGAGCACCCCACTGTCCCCAGCGTTGGTGTGGATGATCTCCGTGTAGGCTGAGTCGCTAGCACGGATGATGTTGTTCGAATCCCATCTACGAGCCGGGTCCAATCCTGCGAGAATGGGATTTAAGATACCATGGGACCAAACGGATGAACATGGGACTAATAAATAATAATGAGACCTGCGAGAATGGGACCAATTAAGATACCTTAGGACCAAAATAATGAGTATATGGAAGTAAATTAAAAATAAAGCAAGAAAGGTGTGTAAGAAATTTTCAATTTCGGGTTAGGGCGATAGACGATGATACACCATGCTGGCCTAGTGCAAGGCGGACTTTACACACCATAGAAATTGTTACCAATCGCTATGGTATGCAGGTTTCCTCACGATGTTTCCCTTCACCGTTATAGTGCGTGGTGATTCACTATCAACACACATGACTGAAAAGTCAGTGGTTTTGGGATTTGAGTTGGAGACTGTCCCGCCCTCACACCCGCCACTGCAACTCCTGTAAGCCAGGATCAACAGTGGCACGCATTTTAATGACACTGAGCATTGAAGCTCAGCGCGTCTCCGGGAATGTCTAACTTGTCTTTAACCCGCAACGAAATCTATCAAAAAGTTAAATTAATAGGAGTAGTTGGATTTGAGTTCTGTGTAAGAAGTATAAATAAAGAAATATGTGCCGTATTACCAGTGACGTAGGCGACGTTTCCGTTCATCCGCCTGGCCATGATGCCGGCGCCATGCCCTCCCACGCTGTACCCCACGATGTGGTATCTGTTCGCAGACGCTCCGGTGACGCTGTTCACCCAGTTGAAGAAACGAGCGGCGGATTCGGCTGTTAGAGAGAGAAAGAAAGACATAGATTGGATCCTTTCAAAAATTACTTATCCATCCATCCATCAGCCAAAGGACGTCCACTGCTGAACATAGGCCTCTCCTAATGATTTCCACAGTGACCTGTTGGAGGCAGCCTGCATCCAGCGACGTCCCGCCACCTTTACCAGGTCGTCTGACCATCTTGTGGGTGGACGTCCTACGCTGCGCTTTCCGCTACGTGGCCTCATATTTCTTTCCTAAATTACTTATACTACGGATTATTTCGAGTGTCTAAGGAGTGGACATTACTATGTTAAACACTAATTCTAATATAGCAACTCATAACTTTTCAAGTCGATAAGCTTTTTGACTCAATAAAAACGCATGCTAGATTCCCAATGTTTGCCTTTTTTGAATATTTTTAAGGTTAACCTTCTCATGCTTATTTTAGGGATGAAAGCGATTTGTGATAAAGTTCGCAATAGGATTTATTAATGAAATGATGAAGACACAATAACAAATAAATCTAAAACGTTTCTGGTTAAGTTTCCTCATGCTAATGCGTTTGTGAGATGTTGATGATTTAAAGATATACATTAATTACTTATCTGAGTACTTTTTATGGAATGTGTAAACATCAATTTAATTTAAAAACAAATACAATAAAATACAAATTGATGTGGGTAGTCAGAAGTGGGGCAGAGTGGGGTTGTTCACGATTTGGTATAAATAGACCAGCATTGCTTGAAGTGACACAGTGTTGTTCGAGTCGTGGAGCAGGACATTACTCTGCCCCCTGTCAGTGTAAATCTGGCTCTGAGTACCATTAACAAGATAAGTATAATTGTTGGTATATATTGCTGTAGTAATTATATTTGTTTTACTAATTTTAATAGTTAATATAGTGAATTAATGATTATAATGTTATTATAAGAATATCAATTAAAGTATAGCAGTGTTTGAATATATTTGTGTTTATGAAAGATATTTATTTAATTATATTGGAATAAAGAATAAATATGTATTATTATAATATTTTATTTGTATTTTGTGTTATACAACTCTAACACGTTCTTTACAATTGAATATCTAGTATAGCAGACGGAGTGTTTATCTGGGGGCACGGTAGAGCTCCAGCCAAGATGAACCAACGGAAGCGCAAGGGCACACAGATTTCGATACTACAAAAACTATTGTATTTTCGTTTCTAGAAGAACTATTGTATAACATAAAAGTAATGAATAGTGATAAATATTTCACCTTACGCCTATGAATGTAGCGAAATAGCCAAGTCACATATTTTGACTTAGATATAGAGTCTGTTTAGGTCTTGTAGAGTTAGAGCGTGAAGAGTAAGAAGCTTGGCTCTCCAGAGATACGATAACTTCTTGACAGTGCCGGTCATGTGGTCTCGTCTTGCCAACATTTAAACGAAAATGTTTTTGGTGGGATTAAAAATTTCTTGAAGATTAGAATCACTATAAAACTAGGACCATCATAAAACTATTGGATCTACTTTAAACTCACCAGAAAGAGCAGCGTTGGGTCCCCAGTGAGATCCAGAGCTCCAATCCAACACGATTACATTCACATCTTCATTGGCAAGGAAAGCTGGAAAAAGAGTTAACTTTAGTAACCATCATAGCACCAATTTAATAATTTAGTTTTTAATACAACATTGATTTTAAAGTAATTTAGTATTTTACAATGTTTTGTGCGTCGTGAAAGCCAAACATTATATTTTTGCGTTGAATGGCGAGACGAGTATGCCATTCGCCTGATGGTTAGCGATACGACCGCTCATGGACAGTAGCAAAACCAAACGACACCATGAATCAAAACAAGCTTGGCATTCCACTGCGCTCGCCATGTTGAGCCATAAGATGTTGAGTCTCATTATCCAGTAGTTACTCTGGCTACAATGTCCTTCAAACCGGAACACAACAGTGCATTTACACTGTAGTGTTGGAGAAATAGACATTGCGGTGATACCCAGGTGGCCCCTCATATGAGAGACCTACCACCAGATTAATATACAGGGTATATTCAAGACTGCGACCGAAATCAAAGCCAGGTGGTAGTATGAGTGACTTCAGACACAATGCAAGTAAAAATTTCGCCAAAAAATCGACAACTACTTTTTTGTAATTTTTTACTTATCGTCGTATTTGGGTGATAAATACATAATTTTCCTAAAATAAAGATGTACCTCTTCATTTTTAAAAACGCAGTGGTACGTAAGGGTTTAAAATCTAAATTAATATTTTCGCAAAAACTAGGTATTTACCACCCAAACACTATGATTTTTAAAATAATCCAAAAAAATGTCTCACTGTTTTGGCGAAATTTTTATTTGCGTCGTGTTTGGAACCACTAAAACTGCCACCTGGCTTCGTTTTCGGTCGCAGTCTTGATACACCCGGTATGGCAAGTCTTCAACATTTTCACCCTTAAAGGACAGGATAAAAAGGAATTACCTGGTACCAAAAGAGTGTTGACGTTTGAAGACACAGAGCCCAGGAAACCATGCATCAAGACTACAGTCCGTCTGCTTGGGTTGAAGTTCGAGTTCCGAAGACGGTTCGCGTCGTTCATTACGAGTGGCTGGCTTCGCGATGGGTTTCTCCTGAAAAATAAGAGATTTTAGAGGCTAATCATACATAAACTCACGCCTTTTTCCCAGAAGGGGTAGGCAGAGGTGCTACCAGGACACCCACATTGCGCCTTGTCGTTCCGTCCCATGATGTGATAGGGCCTATCGCCTCGGGCACGAATTCCTGACTCCCGGCTGATAATGAATAGAAAAATCCAATATCAATGCCCAACCCGGCGAACCCGAGGCCTCAGCTTTGTAGTCGTACCGTGGTACAACTACGCCACCGAGGCAGTCAGCTTAGAGGCTATACTTTCTAATGTACTGATACATGTGGACGACCTGGTTCAGATTGCAGGAAGTCATTGGATGCAGCTTCCAATAGGTCGATGGGGCCTTGAGGACTTACGTTTAGCAGTGAACTTGGATAGATAGATTTTTAATGACTTACGGCTGGTCTCTATATCCTATCTATCTTTAACAAGAGCTTAAAATAGCTACTTACTATGTCGATTCAATTCTACGCTTCAATGAATAAACATTTATCTATACATTTATCTTACCTAGCTATGTATAAATATATACATCATATCTATATCTCTCTATCTTTGTTAGCTGAAACATAAAATGCATCGAAATATCTAATGAAATCTCTTGTTAAAGATAGATACATTATAGAAACCGGACGTAAAACAACGAATTTACCCAACAGCCACTATTCTTAACCTGAGGCAATACAATTACAGCCTCCGCGGCGCAGTTGGTTAGATTGTATGAGGCCCACAAGTATTTGTCTCGGGTCTGGATTTTGTGAGACCAAAAAGTCTCGTAGTTTCTGATATACGACACAAGACACGATTTGAGTGTGGGGTCAGGGTTATGTATGTGACTGTTGGGTGTATTTATTTATTTATTATAGGTACAAGTGTTGTGACGTGAGTATCAAACTTTTCGCCCTCACAAACACCCAGGCTGAAACAAATACTTGTGTAGCACAAAAAATTGTCCTCAGCGGGAATCGAACCCCCTCTCTTCTCACAGCCGGTGCTTAACAAACTCAATAGCCACAATACAAGTCAATCAAACCGTAATAAAGAAGGAGTTAGAAATATATATACATATATTTATTGCGATGATTGGCGAAACGAGCATGCCATTCGCGTGATGGTAAGCGATATGACATTGTGGTGGTACCTACCAAGGCGGCCTCTCACATACAGGGTATATCAAGACTGCGATCGTAAACGAATCCAGGTGGTTATTAGTGACTTCAGACACCATACAACAAAAAGTTTCGCAAAAATAAAAGACACTTTTTTTTTTAATTTTTTTACTGTTCTTCGTATTTGGGTGATAAATATATAGTAATCAAAAATTAGGTATTTACCATGAAAACACGATGACATTAAAAAAATTGCAAAAAATCGGTCGATATTTTTGCGATTTTTTTTTGTTACATTGTGTCTGTAAACACTAAAACTATCACCTGGCTTCGTTTTCGGTCGCAGTCTTGATATACCCTGTATAAAAGACGTATTGTATTGTATTGCATTGTATCAGCCCACTGCTGGGCACAGGCCTACTCTACAATCGAGAATCGGTTGATGGTGGTCAGGCCATATAGTCCACCACTGGCCTAGTTCGGGTTGGCGGACTTACAACCCGTAGAAATTCTTTAAAATCGCTACGGTATGCAGGTTTCCTCACGATGTTTTCCTTCACCGTTAAAGTGCGTGGTGATCGACTATCAATACACACATAACTCCGAAAAGTCATACCGTAGAAACTTATATAATAAATAAATAAATAAATACACCCAACAGTCACATACATAGTCCTGACCCCACACTAAGATCGAGTCTTGTGTCGTGGGTATCAGGAACTACGAGAGACTTTTCGGTCTCACACACACCCAGACTCGAAACAAATACCTGTGGATCACACAAATATTTGTTTTCGTGCGGGGATCGAACCCGCGGCCTCTCGTTTCACAGCCAGCGCCTAACCAACTGTGCCACGGAGGCTGTAAGACTAATAATAAGACGTCCCATCAGTAAATATTACGAGTAACTCACCATGTGAAGAGGTGATAGGCATTACTCCTGTCCGGATTGTATCTAGCCATGTTTGCATAGTCGCTGAGCTTCATCCAGTTGTCGACGAGGTGCAGGTTCCCTTCATCATCGTTCAGGTAGTCGTAACGAGGGCCGCGGGCGTCCCATTTTGATATAACCGGGTCCGTTGGGAGAGCTGGAACAAAAATACAATTAAGTTTTTTATACAGGGTATATTAAGACTGCGACCGAAAACGAAGCCAGGTGGTAGTATTAGTGACTTCAGACTTAATGCAACAAAATTTTTTTTGGAATTTATTACTTATCGTCGTATTTAGGTGATAAATATTTATTTATTTATTTATATTCTTTATTGTACACAAAAATGTAACAACAGGTATATAGAGACAACAAAACAACAAAGTACAAATGGCGGTCTTATCGCACTAAGGCAATCTCTACCAGACAACCATTGGATGGATTTATGAGAGGGAGATAGAAAGGGTAATGTATAATAAAGGCGATAAAAAAATAAAAATAAATACATAGTTTTACTAAAATAATGATGAACCCCTTTTTATTTTCAAAGACGCAATGTTACGTAAGGTTTTAAATTACTTTTTTCGCAAAAACTAGGTATTTAGCACCCAAAAACGATGACTTTACAAAATTGCAAAAAAAAAGCGACAGATTTTGAATTGACAGAATTTCAGAATTGACAGCCTCCGTGGCGCAGTTTGTTAGACGCCGCCTGTGAAACGAGAGGCCGCGGGTTCGATCCCCGCACCGAAATAAATATTATTTGTGTGAACCACAGGTATTTGTTTCGGGTCTGGGTGTTTGTGAGACCGAAAAGTCTCTCGTAGTTTCTGATACCCACGACACAAGACTCGATCTTAGTGTGGGGTCAGGACTATGTATGTGACTGTTGGATGTATTTATTTATTTATTTATTAGATTTTTTTGCGAAATTTTTAGTTGCATTGTGTAGCAACCACTAAAATTGGTAGTTTTACCGAGTACCTCTCGCGAGTACCTATTTAATAGAGTAACTTAATCTGCTAAGTTTAATGTTATTAAATATTTATACTACTTAGTACTTACGCAAACCTCGCGACAAGCTTTTATGATCATATAAATTGTGTATAATGAGGTTATAAGTTAATAGCTAACATTTTAAAGGAAAATTTTATAATGCTTTCTTTGATTTACGCGAATGTTACACATTGAAATAAAACTATTTTTTACGGATTTTATCGCGATTTGGATTAATTTTTACATTTTTTAACTTCCCGACGTTTCGATTACTTTCCAGCTTTCCTGGTCACGGGGCGGACTGAGGTATTAGTCATCCGCTCAGTGACTGTTACAATTGAACGAAACTTCGGGAAGTTAAAAAATGTAAAAATTAAACCAAATCGCGATAAAATCCGTATAAAATAGTTTTATTTCAATGGAAAGTTTTATTTTCTTCTTTTTAGAGCATTTAAATAAAAGCTTTATTTTAAAATGTTTTTTGCTTTAAATGTGTTTAAACACTACAATCTTCAAAATACTAATATATCATAATTACCTTTTATTTAATGATAATTACTATAATCTTTCGTTGATTGATTTGGTTAATAATCTATTTATCGTCAATGGTTTATATTGTTAAGCACGTGTGAAAAGTCATATTTATTGACAAAGTAATACATATGTACATAAACTCACGCCTTCATCCTAGATGGGGTAGGCAGAGGTGCTGAGGACACCCACATTTCGCCTTGTATGTTCCATCCGATGATAATAGCGGGCGAGCCTATCGCCATATCGGGCACAAATTCCTGACTCCGGGCTGATAATGAATAGACAAACTCAATATCACTTTGCCCAACCCGGGATTCGAACCCAAGACCTCAGCTTTGTATTCGTACAGTAGTACAACTGCGCCACCGAGGCAGTCGAACCGATTTTAACGGATTAGCTCGCGAGTTTGGTTTTATGTAGAAAAGAATAAAATCCGCCCTGATGGCGAACCAAGTAGCTCAAGCTGTCAAGGACCCTTTATAGTCACCCACGTAAGGGGACATTTCGGGGACATTCTGTTTGTATAGTACCTATATCTATATCAGCCCATATACGTCCCACTGCAGGGCACGGGCCTACTCTACAATCGAGAGAATCGATTGAGAGTGGTTAGGCTATATAGTCCACCACGCTGGCCTAGTGCGGGTTGGCGGACTTACATACGATAGAATTTTTTTTAAATCGCTACGTTATGCAGGTTTCCTCATGATGTTTTCCTTTGATTGACTATCAATACACACATAACTCCGAAAAGTCAGAGGTGTGCCCTGGGATTTGAACCCGCGACCATCGTGAACATGTAGACAGCCGCGTCTGGTTCGTTACCAACAGGCCACCACGCACTTCATACTCGTATATTGCGGATAAAATCAGGCACCTATTTTTATCGACAGAAAAATCAAGTAATTTTCATCAACAAAATCTGAAAGACTAGACTTGTCAGCCTCGTGAAACGTGAAGTCGAGGTTTCGATCCCCGCACCGAAACAAATGTTTGTGTGATCCACAGGTATTTGTTTCGGGTCTGGGTGAGCGACCGAAAAGCCTGTCATCATCGATATCAATGTTACACTAGATAAGACATTCAGTACAAAAAATGTGTCCCACCTACTTGCGGTGCATGCACCACACATGAATCAGTTTGCTTCGTGACAGTGACAGTGCAGTACGCCTTATCGCATACGTTTAAAAGTAATAAATGAATGTTTCGCCGTCAAACCGAAAGCAAATCGTCTGAAGTTACAATATTTTAATAAAATACCAGGTAAGTGATGTAATATTGCAGAGTGCTTCTAAAATACGGGGGCACTTTATTTCTTTGACGTGTCTTGTCTATCGGTAGAATAAAAGTCAATGCCTGTCATAGTTTCAGCTACGACACAAGACTCGATCTTAGTGTGGGGTCAGGACTATGTATGTGACTGTTGGATGTATTTATTTATTATAACTACAATAACATTTCTCTGCCCGCTCTCTCCTTCTTTTAAATCCATTCATCCATTATTGTAAGACATTGCTTTAGAGCGATAAGACCACCAATTTACTTTTTTTTCGATGATGATTTTTTTAAATATAAAAGGTAATTAAAGGACTGCCTCGGTGGCGTAGTTGTATTATGGTACGACTACAAAGCTGAGGTCTCGGGTTCGAATCCCGGGTCGGGCAAAGTGGTATTGGGTTTTTCTATTCATTATCAGCCCGGAGTCAGGAATTTGTGCCCGATATGGCGATAGGCTCGCCCCCTATCATGGGACGGAACATAAAAGGCGAAATGTGGGTGTCCTAGTGGCGCCTCTGCCTACCCCTTCTGGGATAAAGGCGTGAGTTTATGTATGTATGTAAAAGGTAATTCTTACCTACAGCCACCGCCAGACCCACTACAAACAGGAAAGACACCACACCAGCCATCTTCTTCAAGTTTTTTGATGCGTGCTATCTAGTCAGTGTTTATATATTTCATCATAAGTGATTAAAGCATTAGCGATTATCAGATTAGCGATATGACAACGGTTGTCAAAGTTTTTGGAGTTTGGGGCTAAAAGGTATACAAAACTGGTGGTTACTGGTGTTACGGTTAAATACGGAAGCTTCCAATGGTCAATTTTGAACAGTATTTAATAATTACTGAAGAATATTAATTCTAACAAACATTAAATAATTAAAAAGCAAATACTCCCAACAGTCACATATATATCTGACCCCACACTAAGATCGAGTCTTGTGTCCTGGGTATTAGAAACTACGAGAAACATTTCGGTCTCACAAACACCCAGACCCGAAACAAATACCTGTGGATCACACATACATTTGTCTCGGTGCAGGATCGTAGCGGCCTTTCACAATCTAACCAACTGCGCCACGGAGGCTGTAATTGTATTGCCTCGGGTTAAGAATAGTGGCTGTTGGGTATATTAACTTGTTTTTGTGATTAAAAAGTATCTATTTATCCAAGTTCACTGATAAACGTAAGCTCTCAAGGATTGCCAGGGTGTTAGCCTACCTCCATACTAAATTTCATCGAAATCCGTCAAGCCGTTTCTGAGATCATCGCGCACAACCGCACAGACAAAAATATCAAAAAATCATTGTTTTGAGTTCTATCACGTGAATACAGATCCCCCATAGTAGATTTTCTCATTTATCTTCCATGTACGGATATCGGTCGGTCGGTATATCAAGACTGCGACCGAAAACGAAGCCTGCTGATAGTTTTAGTGGTTACAGACACAGTGCAACTAAAAATTTTGCAAAAAAAGAGATACATTTTGCAATTTTAAAAAAATCATCGTTTTGGTTCGTAAATACCTAGTTTTTGCGAAAATAGTAATTTAACCCCTTACGTACCATTGCTTCTTAAAAAATAAAAAAGTGTACATCATTATTTTAGGAAAACTATGTATTTATCACCCAAATACGACGAAAACTACTTTACTACTTTTTTTTTGAAATTTTTGTTTGCTTTTTGTCTGAAGTCACTAATACTACCAGCTGGCTTTGTTTTCGGTCGCAGTCTTGATATGTATGTACGTATAGATCCCTGTATGTATAGATGAGTCGAAACTTTGAGAACCTTGTTCCAAATAGCAGATACACCTTAATTACGTATTTTCGCTAAGCTCGCGTTAATTTCATTATCAATTTGTCTTTTAAAGATAGGGGTATTTTAGTTATTTTAGTTATTGATAGCAGCTAAGGATGTCGGTGTCTACATTAATTGAAGTTTCAAAAAGGTATTTATTAATTTATATTCTTTATTATTCACCACTGGTAGGGCTATCATATGTGAGAGGCCGCCTGGGTAGGTACCACCGCAATGTCTATTTCTCCAACAAACAGCAGTGTAAATGCACTGTTGTGTTCCGGTTTGAAGGACATTGTAGCCAGAGTAACTACTGGACATATCGAGACTTAACATCTTATGTCTCAGGATGGCGAAATGCCAAGCAATGCATTGTAATTCATGGTGTTGTTTGGTTTTGCTACTGTCCATGAGCGGTCGTATCGCTTACCATCAGGCGAATGGCATGCTCGTCTCGCTTTTCATCGCAATAAAAACAATACACTAGGTATAAAGATTATAACTAAATATAAAGTGAGTACAAACTGCGGCCTTATTGCACTAAGTAATCTCTTCTAGGCAATTTTTGGATGATCAAAAGATAAAGGAGAGAGAAGGGCCAGTCTAGGGTTTGTAACAAAATAAATAAATAACAAGTTTCTGTGTTTTTGTTTAACACGTTCATTGCTTAGCTAATTATTTCAAGGCAAATAATTTATTGTAACTAAAAAAAAGATTCCGATGAATTGAGAACCTCCTCCTTTTATGTAGTCGGTTAAAAATGTTTAATATAATTTGAATTCAGTAATTTTTTGATCTGACACCGGATTCGGAAACTGTTTTCACTAGGGCTCTTGCCCGTTCAACTCTAGCGTTGCTCTTTTCAAAACCAGTGATTATTACAAAAGTTACTAGTTGGTTTTATTCAGAGCATTTTATTAATAACTAGCGGCTGGGCCTGGTTTTGCCCGGGTGGAGATAGTTTTTGAGTCCAGCCCATATCATATACAGCGCACGCGATGGAAAGAATAATTTAGGTTTTTTTTACACCTTGGGTTTCATTGGAGGTTTAGTAGGATTCCTATTTTATTTTTTTAAATTTAATGTAGCCTATGTCCCCCGGGGATAGTGTAGCTTCCCAACAGTGAAAGAATTATTCAAATTGGTTCAGTAGTTTCGGAGCCTATTCAATACAAACTATCAAATCTTTCCTGTTTATAATATTAGTACAGATGTAATGCACGTAAGGATTATAATAAAAATTACCTAATATACCGGGTATATCAAGACTGCGACCGAAAACGAAGCCAGGTGGTATTAAAAGTGGTTAGAAACACGATGCAAATTAAAAATTTCGCCAAAACAGTGACAGACATATTTTTAGATTTTTTTAAAAATCATCCAGTTTGGGTGGTAAATACCTACTTTTTGCGAAAATACTAATTTAAACCCTTACGTACCATTGCATCTTTAAAACTAAAAAGGTGTACACCATTATTTTAGGAAAACCATGTATAAATCACCCAACTACGCCGCTAAGTAAAAAATTACATTTTTTTTTACATGCATTGTGTCTGAAGTCACTAATACTATCACCTGGCTTCGTTTTCGGTCGTAGTCTTGATAAACCCTGTTTATCTTTAGTAATTATTGTGTCACATGTAGTATGTTGTAGCGTAATTTGATATCTAGTGATAATAATGGAAATAGATTTACGCGAATGTTACACATAAATAGATTCACCCAAAACATACATAGTCCTGACCCCACTAAGATCGAGTCTTGTGTAGTGGATATCAGGAACTACGAGAGACTTTTCGGTCTCACAAACACCCAGACCCGAAACAAATGCCTGTGGATCACACAAACATTTGTCTCGGTGCGGGATCGAAGCGGCCTCTTGTTTTGCAAGCGTCTAACCAACTGCGCCACGGAGGCTGTCACACATTGAAATAAAACTAAATTTACGGATTTTAATGCTGTTTTCTTTATCCTGACTGCCTCGGCGGCGTAGTTGTACTACGGTATGATTACAAAGCTGAGGTCTCGGGTTTGAATCCCGGGTCGGGCAAAGTTATATATAAAATTTTTCTATTCATTGTCAGCCCGGAGTCAGGAATTTGTGCCCGATATGGCGATAGGCTCGGCCCTATCACATCATGGGACGGAACATACAAGGCGAAATGTGGGTGCCCTGGTGGCGCCTCTGCCTACCCCATCTGGGATAAAGGCGTGAGTTTATGTATGTATGATTTTTTGATCCGTTCTACTGTGGTTTCACTCGATTTCTGTGACGGCGGCGTGGTTTTTGGCGCTTGTTGTCTCGCACTACTTGCTTGACGTTACAGCTCAGTCGCTAGGTGTTTCTCGACACAGATAACCTGGCGACTGATCGTCCGCGTTCAAATCCGTAGAAATAATTTAGTTCATAGTTACATACCATAGAAATTTTTATAAATCGCTACGGTATGCAGGTTTCCTCACGTTTTCCTTCGCCGTTATAGTGCGTGGTGATTGACTATCAATACATAACTCCAAAACGTCAGAGGTGTGACCTGGGATTTGAACCCGACCGTGAACATGTTGGCAGCCGCGTTTGTTCCGTTACCAACAGTGCCCCTAGCCGGAACATTGTGCAGTATCGTAATAGAATAGTAATAGTAAAATTTTGTATGGGAATTTAAACAGCGCCATTGTGAGCGTATTTGGAACTAACATTTCATAGCGGGAAACGTTTACTTTACTATACGAGAATTACTATACGATACTTCAAAATGTTCCGGCTAGGGGCACAGGCCACGAGGTACTGTTAGAAATAAAACAAACAAAAAGGATTATTACTTTCGTAATTCATCGAGCTTAGAATAAATAATGCATCATAAAGAAGATTGATTTGCTGTGTGATCCCTAATTGTTAGTATTCTCATTATCAAATGATTCATTCGTATCTGCCTGGATTACGAAAAAACGATAACAAACCCCTCATTAGTCATCTAGATATCTATAGGTACTAATATACAGGGTATATCTAGACTGCGACCGAAAACGAAGCCAGGTGGTAGTATTAGTGGCTTCAGACACAAAACAACAAAAAATTTCGGAACTTTTTGTTTTGTTATTTTTTACTAGTCGTTGTATTTTGGTGATAAATACATAGTTCTCATAGAATATTAATGTACACCTTTTTATTTATGAGTTGCAATGTTACACAAGGGATTAAATTACTATTTTCGCAAAAACGAAGTATTTCCCATCCAAAGACGATGATATTCAAAAAAAATCAAAAAATAAGCTGTCGCTGTTTTTGCGAAATTTTTAGTAGCATTGTGTCTTTAACCACTAAAACTACCAACTGTCTTCGTTTTCGGTCGCAGTCTTGATATACCCGGTATGGTGGGGCTTTTATCCCGGTAAATCATTTTTCATGCTGAAGCCGCGAGCGATAGAACTTCTCTATAAACTGAATTTAAGTTGATTTGTTTTTACTAAATTTGAAAGAAACAAAAAAATAATTTTAATAATATTTATTGTTGTTAATCAAGTTAAGGGTGCATCAACACCGTAGTTACCCTTTGTATAGCATACCTGTGCAATATGGTAACATTAGGTAACAATCTGTTACTATTGTGGCTACATGTTACTATTTGCGTGGTGGCCTGTTGGTAACGGACCAGACGCGGCTGCCTACAAATTCACCGTGGTCGCGGGCTCAAATCCCAGGGCACACCTCTGACTTCTGAATCATGTGTGTATTGATAGTCAATCACCACGCACTATAACGGTGAAGGAAAACATCGTGAGGAAATCTGTATAAAATAGCGGTTTTTAAAAATTTCTATGGGATGTTAATTCCGCTTTCCACTAGGCCAGCGTGGTGGACTATATGGCCTAACCACTCTCAATCGTACCCTCGATTGTAGAGTAGGCCCGTGCCCTGCAGTGGGACGTATATGGGCTGATATAATACAACAAAAAATACTATTTCTTGAATGTTACTCATCGCGTCCATAACAATAACAGAAATTAACAAAATATAATTAAGAGTAGCTTGTACAAGAGATTCGCACTGCATATGTTCTCAATGTTATCGATTGTTACTCAAAAACTAGACAACATAATGGTAGGTCTCGCATATGTGAGAGGCCCCCTGGGTAGGTACCACTGCAATGTCTATTTCTCCAACAAACAGCAGTGTAAATGCACTGTTGTGTTCCGGTTTGAAGGACATTGTAGCCAGAGTAACTACTGGACATATTATTGAGACTTAACATCTTATATCTCAGGATGGCGAGCGCAGTGGCTTGTAATTCATGGTGTTGTTTTGTTTTGCTACTGTCCGTGAGCGGTGCTAATGGCATGCTCGTCTCGCCATTCATTCCAATATATAAACACTTAAGATTTAATTTAGGTTTCGTAATTTAGGATCTATTTGTATGATTGCTGGGTGTATTAAAAACAATCTTAAGTGTTAAATACTTTAATTCAGTTCGTCAGTTCGAAGTAAAGTTGTTCAGCCCCTTGAGAAGGGGGAGTTAGCGTTTGTCACCAAGTGGAAAATACCGGAGAATCTGAAATAAAATCAAAATAATATTAAATACATATTGAGGCCGCGGGTTCGATCCCCGTACCGAGAATATTTGTGTGATCCACAGGCATTTGTCTCGGGTCTGGGTGTTTGTGAGACCGAAAAGTCTCTCGTAGTTTCTGATAGGACACAAGACTCGATCTTAGTGTGTGGTCAGGACTATGTATGTGACTGTTGGGTGTATTTATTTATTTAATTCATAAACTCACGCCTTTTTCTCAGGTAGGCAGAGGTGCTACCAGGATACCCACGTTTCGCTTTGTGGGTTCCGGGACGATGTGATAGGGGGCGAGCCTATCGCCATATCGGGCACAAATGCCTGACTCCGGGCTGATAATTAATAGAAAAATCCAATATCTCTTTACCCGACCCGGGATTCGAACCCGAGACCTCAGATTTGCAATCATCCGTAGTACAACTGCGCCACCGAGGCACAATGTGTACTTATCTCTGTAGTTTTTTTTCGTGGTAATGTTTTTAAATGTAGATAAACGATTTGCAATCAAATTCTTATAACTTTAGTTCGTTGGGACGTTTTAACATCTGTATCTGTATCAGCCCATAAACGTCCCACTGCTGGCACGGGCCTCCTCTACAATCGAGAGTACGATTGAGAGGGGTTAGTACACTCCACCACGCTGGCCTAGTGCTAGGCGGACTTTAAATACCATAGAAATTATTGCAAATCGCTATGGTATGCAGGTTTCCTCACGATGTTTTCCTTCACCGTTGTTTTAAATAATAAGCTTCAATTAGTATCCGACCACGATGAAATAAAAGGAACGTCTTTTTAACGGTATTTTAACATTTTGACACAGCTCGGACCAATTTGTATAATTATGTAGAATTTTTATATTCTTGCACATCTGGGTCATCCAGAACTACATTTAAGCATAAGAGTATATTCTGCCTGGCCACAAAAATATTTAATAGTATACCTGAAAGCATTAAAAATCTTAACATTAAACTATTTAAAAAATATCTAATCACACTCCTTGCAGATAAATGCTACTATTCAATACAAGATTACTTACAAGACTCATTCGTTACTACTACATAATTATATTTTTTATGTTTGGACTTATTATTAATGTTTTCTCTCTCAATGTTAACTAGCTTTGTAGTAATTATTGTAGGTATTTTTTATAATTCTTATATTATTGTATGGCACCAATTTGGCGGGCCATAGTTGAACAGATGAACAAAATGTAACAGCTTATGTAAACCTATGTCCACAATGAAAGTATTTGATTTGATTTGGGTTCAATTTTTACCACCACAAGGAACAAACTTTATCATCATCGTCAGCCCGTTGCAGTCCACTGCTGGACATAGGCCTCTCCCGCGGTACGCCACAGAGCCCGGTCTGCTGCTTCACGCATGCAGTCACTGCCGGCCCTCTCGTGCAAGTCGTCCCACCATCGATGCTTGGCACTTTTATATTTTAGCACATCCAGCTCCAACTCATTTAGGCCCAACCAGTTTCAATTACTGACACTTAAATTAAATACTATTTCAATGTTGGATTACTTTTACTTGAATACTTATTACAGCGAGAATAGCACATTACACACTTAAACAGGTTACCACAGACAACAGGTGGCAGGTCTCTCATATGTGAGAGGCCGCCTGGGTAGGTACCACCGCAATGTCTATTTCTCCAACAAACAGCAGTGTAAATGCACTGTTGTGTTCCGGTTTGAAGGACATTGTAGCCAGAGTAACTACTGGACATTTTGAGACTTAACATCTTATGTCTCAGGATGGCGAGCGCAGTGGAATTCCAAGCATTGCCTTGTAATTCATGGTGTTGTTTTTTTTGCTACTGTCCATGAGCGGTCGTATCGCTTACCATCAGGCAAATGGCATGATCGTCTCGCCATTCATTGCAATAAAAAAAAAACACGAAAAGCAGACAATAGGACGTACAGTGTAAAGATTACAGATTAAAATATCTATCTGTATCAGCCCATATACGTCCCACTGCAGGGCACGGGCCTACTCTACAATCGAGAGTACGATTGAGAGTGGTTAGACCATATAGTCCGCCACGCTGGCCTAGTGCGGGTTGGCGGACTTACATACCGTAGAAATTCTTTAAAATCGCTACGGTATGCAGGTTTCCTCACGATGTTTTCCTTCACCGTTAAAGTGCGTGGTGATTGACTATCAATACACACATAACTCCGAAAAGTCAGAGGTGTGCCCTGGGATTTGAAACCACGACCACCGTGAACATGTAGGCAGCCGCGTCTGGTGCGTTACCAACAGGCCACCACGCACTTTTGCAAAAACTACTTAATTTTATCATAATTACTAATGTCATTTATAAATATTTAACGATAATTACTTTAAGCTAGTTGTGATTGATGCGTTTTTGATCATTTTATCTATTTTTATCATACTTTTTATCTTGGTCAAGTGCTTTCGAGTCACAGGAAATACCCATTTTTTGTTTTTTTAATCAAAATAAATAATTGTTGAGAAAATTGCGTATTGTATAGATAACCAAGAAATTTTATGGTATTTAAAGTTTGTCAGCCTGCATTAGGCCAGCGTGATGGATAGCCTAACCCCTCTCAATCGAACTTTCAATTGTAGACCAAGCCCAGGTCAGTTGGTGGGACGTATATGTACTGAATTGTACATAAGTGCTAAAGTCATGTTGTAATTCTTCAAAGCTACAATTTATTGGATCGGTTCGACTGAGGCGCAAATGTCTCTGAAAACTATATTATAATAACAGCTTTTGTACAAGAGAAGATGGATGAAATACGTTTTAAAGAAGGTATTTATTGTACAAATATGACGAATTAGGTGAAAGGGCTAGAAACACGTCAATGAAATGATCTTCGTAAAAAGCAAATCAGTAGACTTATCTTGAGGGGTTTTATAAAAGATTAATCTGAAACTGAGATTATCGTCAGAGAATCTGAAACTGAGAATGCCCGTACACACCACAACATTTACGGATAAATCCTTTACTGTCGAAGCTGTCCGATTATGGAACGCTCTTCCTATAGCGGTGAGACAGGCTCAAACTTTGTCGTCTTTCAAAAAGCTGATGAAAGAGTATTACCTTTCGCAATAAACATTGATCAACACTGTTTTTCTCTATCGAATGGTATGAGACTACCGTCTGATACCATTCGATACTCTATCTGGACGGCATTAGCACTTACCATCAGGTGCAATGCAGTCACTTTGCCGTGCCTGTTTAAAAAAATAAAAAAAAAGGTTATAATCTTACTTCTGAATGAGTTGATAAGCGTAAAACTTTGAGAACCATTACGCAAATTACAAAGATAATTATTTACGTAATTATGGTAAACCCACGTGCCACTTAAAATAATATTATTATCGCTAATAATAGCTGCGTATATATTATGTCGCGTGTACTTTAAACTAGCTGAAACTTGCGACTTTGCATGCGTTTTTTATTATTTTATATAACAATGTCTATTTCTTCCGCCAAACAGCCGTGTAAATGCGCTGTTGTATTCCGGTTTGCAGGACTTTGTAGCTGGAGTAACTACTGGACATAATGGGACTTAACATCTTATGTTTCAGGATGGCGAGCGCAGTGAAATGCCAAGCATAGATTTCTTCATGGTGTTGTTTTGCTACTGTCCATGAGCGGTCGTATCGCTTATATCGAATAGCATGCTCGTCTCGCCATTCATCGCAATAATAAAAAAAAAACATCCTACTGCTACATATTTATGATTAGAGCGACTCATTGTGGAGTTATTACATTATCTTTGTATTACTAAAACTAAGTACGTATTATGTTCTTATTGATTTTTAATCCTTAGTATTTAAATAAACCAATCTACGTGGGTTTTTAATGAGTATGACGAAGGCGGATGTAAATTTACAATGTCTTATAGCACACATCCGGCTTTTTTTATTGCCATGTATGGCGAGACGAGCATGTCATTCGCCTGATGGTAAGCTACACGACTACTCGTTGACAGTAGCAAAACCAAACAACACCATGAATTACAAAGCAATCCACTGCGCTCGCCATCCTGAAACTTAAGATAAATAAATAAATACACCCAACAGTCACATACATAGTCCTGATCCCACACTAAGATCGAGTCTTTTGTCGTGGGTATCAGACACTACGAGAGACTTTTCGGTCTCACAAACACCCAGACCCGAAACAAATATTTGTGGTTCTCACAAACATTTGTCTTGGTGCGGGGATCGAACCCGCGGCCTCCCGTTTCACAGGCGGCGTCCAACCAACTGCGCCACGGAGGCTGTCAGATGTTAAGTCTCATTATGTCCAGTAGTTACTCTGCCTACAATGTCCTTCATACCGGAACACAACAGTGTATTTACACTGCTGTTTGTTGGAGAAATAGATATTGCGGTGGTACCTACCCAGGCGGCCTCTCACATATGAGAGGCCTACCAGTAAGTATATCAAATTATTGAAACCAAAAGACCCACCCAAAATAAAGATTCGTCCTAGAATTTGAATATAGGTCCCGACGGCACGCAACTCATTCAGGCCAATAGATCAACAAAAGGATGAGAAAATTCAAAATAGATTTTGAAAATATTTTATACGTTGTTCTACGTAAATTGAAAACAAGTTTATTGCATGTTTTCTTTACTTTCTAATCCTGTTTGAGTTAGCAAACGTTGTCCACACTCCATCAGGAGAGAGAAGTAAAAATAATATTTTCTTAAGTGATCTGCGGACCGACGATAGCAAACCCTTGAGGGACCGTACAGTGTGCGACAAAAGTGTAACGAACATGTTATAATAGGAGAATAAAAATATCGTTCTGTGTTATCATTATTTACGAACAATATCGTATCTGAAATATTAGGACATACTTTTGTAGGAAAGTGTGTTTGTTTCGTGAAGCTAATAATTAGTAAACGCCAATTGGAAAGATAGGAAAATAAACAAAAAAAATAATTGTGATAATGCGAATTGCATCCACTTTACATACATACATATACTCCCGCCTTTATCCCTGAAGGGGTAGGCAGAGGCGCCACCAGGACACCCACATTTCGCCTTGTATGTTCCGTCCCATGATGAGATAGGGGGCGAGCCTATCGCTATATTGGGCACAAATTCCTGACTCCGGGCTGATAATGAATAGAAAAACCCAATATCACTTTGCCCGACCCGGGATTCGAACCCGAGACCTCAGCTTTGTAGTCGTACCGTAGTACAACTATGCCACCGAGGCAGTCATGCATCCACTTCATTTTTGGTTAAATTGAGTCTGAAATATTTTCTAATCCTATTCAAGTTAAGTAGACCATGTCCATCTGTGTTGTCCATCCTTCTCTATCACAAGAGAAGTAAAAATAATATTTTCTTAAGTGATCTGCGGAGCGCCGATAGCAAACCCTTGAGGATATAGTACAGTCTGAGACAAAAGTGTAACTGAAATGATGTAATATCCTCGAACAACATCGTATCTCAAATATTAAGGCATTGTTAGGTACGAAAGTACAAAATAAAGGGTCTTTATTCCTATTTATGTTAATAGAGTAATATAGGTATTTTGTCTTGTTAATAAAGAGATTTTGAAGTAAAAATATGTATGTATGTAGTTTTACACAATACTGTCGAAAAACAATGATATACTCAATAACTTGAATTTTTATTTTACCTGTACAAGCACTTCTCGCCGCGCCTGTACCTCCACCAACTGCCTGACCGCCGATAACACTGGACAAATAACATTTGGATTACTACATTGTGGGTAGACCCACTTATGTGTGGATAAACCAATATAACTTGACCTGTTTGTTGTATGAGACGTATTGTGGACACGGGTCCAGTTGTAACTTTTCTGTGAAATATTTTGATATGCTATGTACTTATTTTACTTACTAAAGCTATTTAAAATATGTGTAATATTGTAGCTTTACGGCCTTATTCATACAGTTTTAAAACGTATTTTAGCTATCGAATGTTTTGTCCCTTTCGAACGCCCTTTGAATTCAGTTTGAGCGAAGAAGACAAAGCATTCGATTACTAAAATAGGTTTTAAAACTGTCTATGAATAGACCGTTAAACTTTTAGTAAAATAGACAAATAAGTTAATTACCAGTTTAACTTGACCCCTCTGATGTATCGATGACATCAAATTTTTAGCTACTTATCTTTAAGATTTCTTTTATATTTACATTACTAGTGCTAGTAGCTACTAATGGCTTAAGTAACAGTCACTGAGCGAATGAGCAACACCTCTGTCCACCCCGTGACCAAACTGTAAAATTATCCAGACATCGGGAAAAAAAAAATGCGTATTAGTGAGACGAGCATGACATTCGCCTAATGGTAAGCGATACGACCGCTCATGGACAGTAGAAAACCAAACACCATGAATTACAAAGCTTGGCACTCCACTGCGCTCGCCATCCTGAGACATAGATTATATCTGTGGTAGCTCGCAATTGGCTTATCTTTTGTACTCCTACCAAATTCACGATAAAAATAAAATAGTTTTATTTAAATAAATACACCCAACAGTCACATACATAGTCCTGACCCCACACTAAGATCGAGTCTTGTGTTGTATCAGAAACTACGACTTTTTGCTCTCACAAACACCATTTTATTAAAGTGTGAAGATATCGTAATATATAATTTTGCCAGTTTAATATATAAAAGCTGAATTTGATATATGTTGTTAAAACTACTATCAAAAGGTGTTTTCTTCGCATCCGGATACTTTTGATAGTTCTTTCATCTTGCCAGACACGTTAAAGCTGATAACTTGCAAAGCCACGCCGATCGGAACATCATAATAGCTGATCGTGTGATGTGTATGTCAGAGGCATGCGCAGACAAACTTTTAGCTTCTTTAAAATGACGAAGTAATCTATTTTTTTTTTGCTAAATTTTTAGTTGCATTGTGTTTATAACTTCTAATACTACCACCTGGCTTCGTTTTCGGTTGCAGTCTTGATATACCCGGTATAAGAGAGAATTTACTTTGTCTCGACATTAAGCTGTGAACATTCAAAGAGTGAACATCTCAAGAAATACTAACTGCGTTAAATATGGAAAATTGATTGAAAAGTGAGTACAAAGGAAGAAATATACTAAATCTACATAAACAAGTATTTTAATTATTACATATCTCAAAAAAGGTATTTGTGTTAAGACGCAAAAAAATAAACAAAAATTCGAAGTATTGTAAAAACGAAAAAGATCGCGAGGAAACCTGCACTTAACATCACTGGCATTGTAATTTTTGACATCCTCCGTAGCGCAGTTGGTTAGACGCCGACTGTAAAAGAGGCAGCGGGTTCGATCCCCGCGCCGATACTAATTTGTGTGAAACACAAGCATTTGTTTCGAATCTGGGTATAAGACCGAAAAGTCTCTCGTAGTTTCTGATACGACACAAGACTCGATATTAGTGTGGGGTCAGGACTATGTATGTGACTGTTGGGTGTGTTTATTTTATTGAAACAGTATGTTTATACGGTTACGAAGCTGAGGTCTCGGGTTCGAGTCCCGGGTCGGGCAAAGTGATATTGGATTTTTCTATTCATTATCAGCCCGGAGTCAGGAGTTTGTGCCCGATATGGCGATAGGCTCGCCCCCTATCACATCGTGGGACGGAACATACAAGGCGAAATGTGGGTGTCCTGGTGGCGCCTCTGCCTACCCCTTCGGGGATAAATGCGTGAGTTTATGTAACAAATTAAAATATTGAACAAATGACCATAATGGTTTCTTTGATTAACGCGAATGTTACACATTGAAATAAAACTAATTTTTACGGATTTTATCGCGATTTGGTTTGATTTTTACATTTTTTTAACTTCCCGACCCCGACGCTTCGCTCGCCCGTGACCACGAAAGCTGTAAAGCAATCGAAACGTCGGGAAGTTAAAAAACATAAAACTTAAACCAAACCGCGATAAAATCCGTAAAAATTAGTTTTATTTCAAATGGCCTTATCAAGTTCTACCAACTTTTCCCCAAAAACATAATATTTAAAAAGAAAACTCTCCAAAGAAAGCTTACTCTAAGCCTTAACGGTTATATTTTAAATTTTTCCTTTCTGTCCACCCTCTGAAAACAGTGATTAGCGTAAACTCTAAAGGACCATTTGTATGCTTATTAGAGACCTTTCCCGTTTGACAAACTTGCCCTGTGATGGTACGGATGGTACATGTCATAAGAGACAGCGATAAATAAAAATATGTCCTATTTTGACACAATTTCTATGGTATGTAAAGTCCGCCAACACGCATTAGGCCAGCGTGGTGGATATGGCCTAACCCCACTCAATCGTACTCTCGATTGTAGAGGAGGCTCGTGCCCTGCAGTGGGACGTATATGAGCTAATACAGATCCATATTGGCACGAGAAAGAGACTGCAATACGCCTGATGGAAAGCGCAGTGCAGATACTGATAGAGTATCCACAGACGTGAGAAGTTCATCATTTTATACCGGGTATATCAAGACTGCGACCGAAAACGAAGCCAGGTGGTAGTTTTAGCATTTACAGACACAACGCAACTAAACATTTTGCAAAAACAGCGGCGGGTTTTTTGTTGCAATTTTTTTATAATCATATTTGGGTGGTAAATACCTAGTTTTTGCAAAAATAGCAATTTAAACCCTTACGTTCCATTGCTTGATTAAAAATAAAGAGGTGTACGTCATCATTTTAGAAAAACTATGTATTTATCACTCAAATACGACGATAAATAAAACTTAAATAAAATATTCACGATTTATTTTGCGAAAGTTTTACTTGTTTTGTGTTTAAAGTCACTAATACTACCACCTGGCTTCGTTTTCGGTCGCAGTCTGGATATACCCTGTATAATAATATTATTATCTTTTTTTTCTACCAGCTCTCGGCTAGTGTTAATTAATTGCACCTGCGGACCAGAAGCGGCCAAGCAAGTACAAGTTATGATATAATGGGATATTATGAGAGTTATGATACGTTGAGAGGAGTACATTGGTGTAACACTATTTCGTTTTCGTCTAGTTGCAGGAACTTTCTCACAATTCTACAGGCATTCAACATACATACATAAACTCACACCTTTATCCCCGAAGGGGTAGGCAGAGGCGCCACCAGGACACCCACATTTCGCCTTGTATGTTCCGTCCCATGATGTGATAGGGGGCGAGCCTATCGCCATATCGGGCACAAATTCCTGACTCCGGGCTGATAATGAATAGAAAAATCCAATATCACTTTGCCCGACCCGGGACTCGAACCCGAGACCTCAGCTTTGTAACCGTACCGTAATACAACTACGCCACCGAGACAGTCTGTCAGTCAATTCTACAGGCATTCAAAATTGCTAATAATATAAATTATTATTATACTGTATAATACTATACTGTTTAATTGGTCCGTCAGACGAGCAAACAGGTCATCTCATGGTAAGAGATCACTGCACATGAACATGAACGCTTGATCATAGATGTGTTGTCTATCAAATCGGGAGGGGAGAGGGAAAGAAAAAAGATGAAAAGAGGAAACGGGTATTGGGTACCCAGCAATCTCACTCACCGAAAGAAACGGGACAGCAAAGTCACTTCACGTCGATCTATGACAGCGGTACCGCCCGGACGAACCTGCATTACTCTATCTATTACCTTATTTAACTCTGTAGTGTATAGCTTTACTTGTTAATTACTTTTTGGAATACATGTTTTGGGTTATAATTATTGTCCAATAATATGTATTATATTACGTATGAAGCTTATATGATTGTAACCTGTTTTGTGTTTAATAAAATAAAATAAATAAATAATGCTGAGTCATGACTGACAGTGTGGCTTTACAACTTCCAACTTACTTCCATTTAAACTTTCACACCAAAAACGAATAACATTGACAGCCTCCGTGGCGCAGTTTAAACGCCGGCTGTGAAACGAGAGGCCGCGAGTTCGATCCCCGCACAGAAACAAATTTTTGTGGGATCCACAGGTATTTGTTTCGGGTCTGGGTGTTTGTGAGACCGAAAAGTCTCTCGTAGTTTCTGATACACGACACAAGACTCGATCTTAGTGTGGGGTCAGGACTATGTATGTGAGTGTTGGGTGTTATTTATTTATTTAATAAAATTAAAAAATCCTTTATTTTGATACCTCACTCGATGTATTTTGAAAACATTTTGTTTTGAGAATACATTTTGGCGCCACAGATGCTTAAAATTGTAACTTTTTTTTTAATTTTGTGTACCCAGTGTCACTCTCACGACTTAGACGAATCTATTGACATCACTCACATAAAAATATGACAAGCCGTAAGCTCTAGCTCATTCCAAAGAAATGTATATATACACTCGAAAAACATAACCCTTCTTCTTTCGCAGTCGGTAAAACCACTGTATCAGCCCATATACGTCCCACTGCAGATCACGAGCCTCCTGTACAATCGAGAGTACGATTGGGAGGGGTTAGGCCATATAGAAAAACCACTGCCTCTCACAAATTGCGCCACAAAAGTAATCGTTTAAGAAAAAATCCCTCCGCACTCCTAATTACAAGGAAGATTTTACAGCTTGTACTGTATTGTGCAACCAACTTTGAAAGGAGGGTTACGTTCTAACTTCGACCGTTACTTATATTATAAAAAGAATTATCGCCAAATCATGTTGGAGAAAATCGCTTTATTAGTTGGCTAAAATGGTAAAAGCATCGTGAATAGTAAATCTTGGCTCTACATGAGATCTGAAATCTTGGTAGCGCATACGGTCTCGTCTTGGCAACACTTTACATGAAAATGTTTTTAGCAGTATATATTTGCCTATTTCAATTTTGTTACAACTCTACGGACCCAAAGAAGTGTACTACATACATAAACTCACGCCTTTATCCCCGAAGGGGTAGGCAGAGGTGCCACCAGGACACCCACATTTCGCCTCGTATGTTCCGTCCCACGATGTGATAGGGGGCGAGTCTATCGCCATATCGGGCACAAATTCCTGACTACGGGCTGATAATGAATAGAAAAATCCAATATCACTGCCCGACCCGGGACTCGAACCCGAGACCTCAGCTTTGTAGCCGTACCGTAATACAACTACGCCACCGACGCAATAAAAAACTAACTAAAATTTACTTGAAAATGTATTTGGTTGGATACATTTGATTCTTTCAATTTTGTAACAACTCTACGGACCCAAAGAAATATAATAAAAGTTATTAAAAGCGGGATGATCTGTTGGCAATAAACAAAACGCGGCTGCCAATTCAGTGGTCCCGAGTTTGAAAAACATAGCACCATTTAGACTATTCCTTTGTGTTTTGTTAGCCAATAGGGTATTTGACTATCATCGAATATTATTTTGTAGACAAACACAAGTGCCATTAAAACAAAACATTTTTGTGAAAACAGTATTAAAGTAGCTTGTAACATGAGGCAAATATTAGTATTTTAAATGAAAGAGTGGGGACGTAGTGGGGACATCTTACCGTCGCTTTCACACCCGCACACTATAATGCACAGTGACGTCGCTAATTTCGTTTTGCATCCTTTTTCTATTACCCCCACTACAAGATTTAAATCGTTTCTAATTTGTTTAATTCTGAATGGATTTCCAAAATTCTTTGTTTGCTAGATTTTGGATATGGATACTTTTTGATTAACACAATAAAAAAAAATGGTCATATACCCTATTACCCCACTGCAAAGGTAAAGGAAAACATCGCCAGGAAGTTGCATATCACCATCGTGTACCGAAGGAAACCTGCATACGATAGCCATAGAATTACTAAAGTACAACTGCGCCACCGAGGCAGGCAATATCAAAAGATCTCTTTAAAGTCTTTTCACAGAAGTCTGCGACATTCGACACGCTATCTTGAGCCGTATAAAAGGTAATTTTTCCACCCGGCTCTGCCCGCCCTCCTCAATACAAATCAACATTGAATAACACGGTACACCGAGCACAATTTTACGAATCAAATGAAACGGGCCGAGAGAATGTGTGGATAAGACCATGGACATTAATTTTTTTTTTCTTGCTTATTGGCCCGCCTCATGGTAAACGATCACCGTCGCTCATGGACCTTCGTAATGCCAAGGGTCTACCACAGCCAGGTCGCTGTCAATCTTAAGGAGAGTGCTTTCTTTAAGCCTCGTTTGAAGAAGGACAGGTCATAGCGCTCGTGAAGCACCGAAGCGGGATCATTCCAGAATTGGAACGTAAATACACTTAATAAATAAATACACCCAACAGTCACATACATAGTCCTGACCCCAAACTAAGATCGAGTCTTGTGTCGTATCAGGAACTACGAGAGACTTTTCGGTCTCACAAACACCCAGACCCGAAACAAATATCTGTGGTTCACACAAACATTTGTCTTGGTGCGGAGATCGAACCCGCGGCCTTTCGTTTCACAGGCGTCTAACCAACTGCGCCACGGAGGCTGTCAACACTGCTGTCACCTGCGTGGTAAAAAAGAACGAAATATGTGCTAATATCAGCCCATATACGTCCCACTGCAGGGCACGGGCCTCCTCTACAATCGAGAGTACGATTAAGAGGGGTTAGTACAGTCCACCACGCTGGCCTCATGCTAGGCAGGTTTTACATACCATAGAAATTCGTACAAGTCGCCATGGTATGCAGGTTTCTTCACAATCTTTTCCTTTGCCGTTATAGTGCGTGGTGATTGACTATCAATACACATATGACTGCGAAAAGTCACCATTGCGTGGTGACTTTTCACTAATTTTACTTTGGGGCACCATAAATTTAAATTACTGGTGGTAGGTCTCTCATATGTGAGAGGCTGCCTGGGTAGGTACCACCGCCATGTCTATTCCAACAAACAGCAGTGTAAATGCACTGTTGTGTTCCGGTTTGAAGGACATTGTAGCCAGAGTATACTGGACATATTGAGACTTAACATCTTAAGTGTCAGGAGCGCAGTGGATAGGCAAGCATTGCTTTGTAATTTATGGTGTTGTTTGGGTTTCTACTGTCCATGAGCGGTCGTATCGCTTACCATCAGGCGAATAGTATGCTCGTCTCGCCATTCACTGCAATAAAAAACACAGTTTTTTTATTGTTATTTGGCGCCAAGTAAGTTACTAAACTTAGGAATCAAACCCAAGTTTTCAGAACACGCTACAACAATGCCAACCGCGACAACAGATTGCGTTTACAAATAAAAAAATACAGGGTGTATCAAGACCGCGACCGAAAACGAAGCCAGGTGGTAGTATTAGTGACTTCAGACACAATGCAAGTAAAAATTTCGCAAAAAAAATTGACAACTTCTTTTTGGTAATTTTTTACTTATCGTCGTATTTCGGTGATATTTACACAGTTTTCCTAAAATAAACATGTAAACCTCTTTATTTTTAAACATGCAATGGTACGTAAGGATATAATTAGTATTTTCGCTAAAACTAGGTATTTACCACCCAATCACGACGATTTTCAAAAAATTCTAAAAAAATATCTTTCACTGTTTTAGCTAAATTTTTATTTGCATCGTGTTTGTGACCACTAAAACTACCACCTGACTTCGTTTTCGGTCGCAGTCTTGATATACCCGGTATATTTAAAAATCACATCCCCTATATTCTCGCGAACAGCCCTCGGAAAAAGAATGTTTCAATCTTGTATATTTAAGACGACGCTCCCCCGTCATGCAAATTAACATTTTTACATCCCTCCCATTGTTTTAACAGTTTTTCTATTTAAATGTATATTATAGCCACAGAGAGGGCTTTGTTTAACTTTCAGTGCCTTTATGAATATAAAAATATTATAATAGAATTAATCCATTGCCTCGGTGGCGTAGTTGTACTACGGTACGATTATAAAGCTCAGGTCTCGGGTTCGAATCCCGGGTCGGTAAAGTGATTGGATTTTTCTATTCATTATCAGTCCGGAGTCAGGAATTAGTGCACGATATGGCAATAGGCTCGCTCCCTATCACATCTTGGGACGGAACATATAAGGCGAAATGTGGGTGTCCTGGTGGCGCCTCTGCCAACCCCTTCTGGGATAAAGGCGTGAGTTTGTGTATGTATTCTTTTCTTCTTTCTATCATCTAAAATCCAAGAGCTATAGCTGTTCATGTCCAACCATTCAAGGAGAACAATTTGCTCGTTTCGAACATATACAGAAAACAAGCTAACAAAGTGATCTATGGGTTTTGGTTATTCTATGTTACGGAACCCTAAAATGAACACAGCCCCTAGATGTAAATCAAATAATATTGGACATTTTCTCCGCATATGTGACCGCTTAATATCTTTTTTCCACCCTTATATTGAATACGACCCCTATGTAACTAGGTGTTGCACATGACAGATATTAAATAAAGTGCTCTCATAGTAGATAATCTATCATTTATCTTTCATACTGTTCACCATAAATACACCCAACAGTCACATACATAGTCCTGTAGGCTAATTCACGTAATTTCTTGACGCGCCGATCAAGTTACGATGCAGTTGCGATTAGGTTTACGTCTTAATGGTACGTACGTCAAAATGGTATTCTTGTAATTGTTTAGCTGCGAGTAAGATATGCATAAACTGGGCCCATAACCTGATAAGATTGGATAAATAAATAAGCGAGCAAACAAGATTAACTTGGATTATACAGGGTATATCAAGACTGCGACCGAAAACGAAGCCAGGTGGTAGTATTAGTGACTTCAGACACAAGGCAACTAAAAATTTCGAAAAAAAAAAACATCAATATTTTTGTTGGATCTTTTTACTTATCGTCCTATTTGGGTGATCAATACATAGTTTCCTTAATAATGATGTACACCTTTTTATATTTAAGGACGCAATGGAACGTAATGGTTTAAATTCCTTTTTTCGCAAAATCTAGGAATTGAGCACCCAAACACGATGATACTTGAAAAATTGAAAAAAAAAACTATCGCTTATTCTTCGAAAATTTTAGTTGCATTGTGTGTGTAACAACTAAAACTACCACCTGGCTTCGTTTTCGGTCGCGGTCTTGATATACCCGGTATATTGAGCAAATATATACAGTACACAGACAGTGTGGAACGTACGTCAAGAGACGACCGGAAGGAAGTAAGAATCACCGACAACATAAATTGTTCTTACTATCATAGACAATGTTTGTTTATTATCTATAAGTAATACTGGCACTTAGATAAACTACAATATTACTAACAGTGCTGCACGTTGGTCGGACTAAACTGTCATTGGAGACGTCAAATCAATATTCATCATCAATCAAGTTGCGATCTGAATCACGCATACACGCAGCAGTAGAATACGCTAAAGCGCTCGCGTGACGCGAACTTGATGCGAGCGTATGTGACAGCGGTTGTCTAAATTACGAGAATACAAAAAGGGCTGTTTAAATCGAATCTTCACTGCAACTGCACTGCAACTGAACTTATTTAATTACGTGAATTGGCCTACTGACCCCACACTAAGATCGAGTCTTGTGTCGTATCAGAAACTACGAGAGACTTTTCGGTCTTATACCCAGACCCGACACAAATACTTGTGTTTCACACAAATTAGTATCGGCGCGGGGATCGAACCCGCTGCCTCTTTCGCAGCCGGCGCCTAACCAACTGCGCCACGGAGGATGTCAAAAATTACAATGTCCGTGATGTAAAGGTTTTTTTTTATTTTTTTTATTGCGTCGTATGACGAGCCGAGCATTTCATTCGCCTGATAATAAGCGATACGACCGCTCATGGACAGTAGCAAAACCAAACAACACCAATAAGCAATGCAAGGGCATTCCACTGCGCTCGCCATGCTGAGACATAAGATGTTAAGGGCCTTCAAGTAAACCGTTGAAATTATTTTCTATTTGATTAACGTTATTTGACAAGCAAATGTGCAGAGTATCTTCCGTCGATTTCACAAGTGAAATTAAAGTAAAGTGCTGGTTAAGTGAATGAAATAAGAAATTGAACGAATCATTCGTTCAATATTGCGCGTCAAATGTTCCTCGCCCTGCCTCCCGCTAAAGTGTCAACGTGTTTTTTTCTTAAAAAATAAAAAAGTAGGTTGAGATTTTAACCTTATTAAAACCATTAAGTAAATACGCTAATCGGCAGACGATGCAGCCAGTAAGTTACTAATTAATGTAATCATAGGATTAGTATTACTGGAGCATGGTGAAATCGACACATGATGTTACGGATGACTTTAACTGATGACTAGCCTAATCAACGATTTACTTGAAGATGGTGAACGAGGCTCTTAGTCTCATTTTATCCAGTAGTTACGTGCAAGTTTCCTCGCGATATTTTTCATTTTTACAATGCTTCGTAATAGGGTATTTGACTATGATGTTTTTTTTTTATTTTGCGTTTTAACACAAATACCTTTTATTAGGTCTATATTAACGTAATAGAACCCAATACAATGATTTTTAGAATATTTGTCTGTTGGTCTGTTTGTCTGTGCGGATGTGCGCGATGAACTCAGAAACGGCTCAACGGATTTCGATGAAATTTGGTATGTAGGTAGCCGACACCCTGGATTAACATTTAGGCTACTTTTTATCCCGAAAAATTAAGTGTTCCCGTGGGATGAAGAAAGAATTCCAATAGATTTGTTACTTTTTTATACTCAACGGGTTGGGATGGGACTGGATTACATGCCTTGAGTGAGAATGAGACGGGACGGCCGGGATATAAAGGGACAGGATGGGAAGGGATGGAATTCCTAATAAAGTATATTTCAAATAAAGTTAATCACGCAGACAAAGTTTGCGGGCAGAATCTAGTTTCATTTTCAATTTCATTTCATTTCTTAAAAACCACGCATTTAACGTTTACTAAATCAATAAAAATATGCTATAAGACTTACGGCTTTATTCATAGACAGTATTAAAACCTATTTTAGTTATCGAATGTTTTGTCCCTTTCGAACGACTTTTGAATTCAGTTTGAGCGAAGAAGACAAAACGTTTGATAAATAAAATAGGTTATAAAACTGTTTTTAAGGCCGTTATACTACGAATTATACTAAAATATCAAAAAGCTATGCAATTCTGACAATATTACATCCATACAGGTCGTATCAATAATCTCCTTTATTTAAAATCGATTAAAAACCAAATTATGTTTCACACAACAGGCTTAGTGCTGTATGTTTAGGGTTAAAAACCGATTTCGGTCGAACCGACCCTTTGAAGTAACCCTCCAATTGCGAAAAATCAACCCCTTGTTAATTTTCCGTACGCGACGGCAATTAACCCTGTCGCCGTGCGAAGTATGTGAAAAATTTATAACGGGTCGAAACGACCCCCGTACTCGAGAACTTAATTTCAGATATTTTTCAATTCAAACCGTCTGGATTTGTTTTTTATGATTTTAACGCCATCTGGTGGCGGTAATGTGAAGTGAGGGTGGAACGTTTCCGTAATTAAAATATTATGTAGGAATTCCTTATAGAAAATATTCTATATCAGCCCATATACGTCCCACTGCTGGGCACGGGCCTACTCTACAATCGAGAGAATCGTTTGAGAGTGGTTAGGCCATATAGTCCACCACGCTGGCCTAGTGCGGGTTGGCGGACTTACATACCGTAGAAATTCTTTAAAATCGCTACGGTATGCAGGTGTCTTCACGATGTTTTCCTTCACCGTTAAAGTGCGTGGTGATTGACTATCAATACACACGTAACTCCGAAAAGTCAGACGTGTGCCCTGGGATTTGAACCCGCGACCACCGTGAACATGTAGGCAGCCGCGTCTGGTCCGGTAGCAACAGGCCACCACGCACTATAGAAAGAAATAATAGAAAGCATTATTATATTATAATTATTCAAGAATCTCTGGATTTATACATGATATTATATAGGCTCGCTCCCTATCACATACCTAGTGGGACGAATACACAAGGCGAAACGTGGGTGTCCTGGTAGCACCTCTGTCTACCCCTTATTGATTTATTTAATTCTTTTTTGCACTACAGGTAGATATACAAATGCAAAATTATACAATACAAATAATAGTACAAGTGGCGGCCTTATCACACTAGGTAATTTCTTACAGGCAACCATGGGATGGATATATAAATAGGAGAAAGAAAGGGCAGTCTAAAGCGTAAAAGAAATAATAATAATCTACAATGTATAACTCTAAATATATAAATATAAACATAAATACATGTAAACATATATGAATACACACACTTACAATATATACATACTTCCAAAAAAGATACCCCTTCTGACAAAAAAGGCGTGAGTTTGTGAAATAATTTTTCTTATCTGAGTCGATAAGAACCTTTTTTATACATTTCAGTTCTTTTTGGAAGGCAGACGTGTATTTTATTATTTATTATCAGTTTGTACATACATGCATATACATAAACTCACGCCTTTTTCCCAGAAGGGGAAGGCAGAGGTGCAGGACACCTACATTTAGAAAATTTGGAAATTCGGGTGTGCTGGTGGCGCCTCTGCCTACCCCTTCTGGGATACAGGCGTGAGCTTATGTATGTATGTATGATTGTGAAAATATTTTTAATTTCTAGTACCAATCGTTTTAAAATTCTTCATCACCTCACAGTCTACTCGACAGATTTGAAAGCATACATCTGGTGGAAAAATCGCTATTCTAAAATAAAGCTATTTCAATCCGGGTGCCAAAAAAACCGCAAGGGGTGGTGTGGGGGTGGGGGGTAGGGTGAACGGTCAGCGATTTCGATGACCGATACACCGTTTTTAGGGTTCCTTGAGCGCTTTTATGGGATGTTTGATAAAATATATTTTTTACAGTAGCTGGTTGGTTAGACGCTGTGATACGAGAGGCTGCGGGTTCGATTTTTTTTTTTTTTTTTTTTATTGCAATGAATGGCGAGACGAGCATGCCATTCGCCTGATGGTAAGCGATACGACCGCTCATGGACAGTAGCAAAACCAAACAACACCATGAATTACAAGGCAATGCTTGGAATTCCACTGCGCTCGCCATCCTGAGACATAAGATGTTAAGTCTCAATATGTCCAGTAGTTACTCTGGCTACAATGTCCTTCAAACCGGAACACAACAGTGCATTTACACTGCTGTTTGGCGGGAGAAATAGACATTGCGGTGGTACCTACCCAGGTAGGACAGACACCACAGACAAATGTTTGTGAGAACCACAAGTATTTGTTTCGGGTCTGGGTGTTCGTGAGACCGAAAAGTCTCTCGTAGTTCCTAATACCCACGACACAAGACTCGATCTTAGTGTGGGGTCAGGACTAAGTATGTGAATTTTGGGTGTATTTATTATTCAATATTAATTAACGGCCTTCATCATAGACAAATTTAAAACCTATTTTATTTACCGAATGTTTTGTCTTCTTCGCTCAAACTGAATTCAAAAGTCGTTCGAAAGGGACAAAACATTCGTTAACTAAAATAGTTTTTAAATTTGTCTATGAATAAGGCCGATAATTAATAAACTAAAATATCACCTCACGGAACCATTAAAACTGCCTCGGTGGCGTAGTTGTATTACGGTACGGTTACAAATCTGAGGTCTCGGGTTCGAGTCCCGGGTAGGGCAAAGTGATATTGGATTTTTCTATTCATTTTCAGCCCGGAGTCAGGAATTTGTGTCCGGTATGGCGATAGGCTCGCCCCCTATCACATCGTGGGACGGAACATACAAGACGAAATCTAGGTGTCCTGGAAGCACCTCTGCCTACATCTTCGGGGATAAAGGCGTGAGTTTATGTATGTATGTATGGAACCATTAAAATAATTCCCGCTCGTAACTGACGGATTTTTTCTATTTCCGTTTCGTAATTAAGGTTCGATCAGATTATTTGATGTGTGGGGTGAGGATTTCCATTATTATATCATGCACTAGCGGCCCGGTTCGGCTTCGCCCGGGTTTATTTTGCGATGAATGGCGAGACGAGCATGCCATTCGCCTGATGGTAAGCGACACGACCGCTCATGGACAGTAGCAAAACCAAACACCATGAATTACAAAGCAATGCTTGGTACTGCGCTCGCCTGAGACATAAGATGTTGAGTCCCATTATGTCCTGTAGTTGCTCTGGATACAATGTCCTTTAAACCGGAACACAACAGTGCATTTACACTGCTGTTTGTTGGAGAAATAGACATTGCGATAACCTACCCAGGCGACCTCTCACATATGAGAGACTTACCACCATAAAAAATACTTTTTAACGGTGAAACAGTTTCTGCAACATTTTTTATTAATGCTCTGCTCCTATAAACTGCTGTTCATGAGCATTCGTGTCGCTTACCATCAGGCGAATGGCATGTCTCGCCATTCATCGCTATAAAAATAAAACTCTATTCAAATTCATGTCTGTGATATATTATATAAAAGGCCAGTAACATTATTATACAATATACCGGATATATCAAGACTGCGACCGAAAACGAAGCCGGGTGTTAGTTTTAGTGGTTACAGACACAATGCAAATAAAAATTTCGCAAAATAAGCGACAGATTTTGTTTGCAATTTTTTTAAAATCGTTGTGTTGGGGTAGTAAATACTAAATACCTAATTATTGCGAAAATAGTAATTTAAACTCTAACGTACCATTGCGTCTTAAAAACAAAAAGGTGTACATCATTATTTTAGGAATACTATGTCATTATCACCTAAATACGACGATAAGTATAAAATTAACAAAAAAAAGTTAACAATTTTTTTGCAAAATTTTTATTTGCATTGTGTCTGAAGTCACTAATACTAACACCTGGCTTCGTTTTCCCGCGCAGTCATGATACACCCCTAAACAAGAAAGGGAGAGCACACTTCTATCTCCCTCTAACTTTCAACAAATAACAGATTAATGAATATAAAATGAAGGCCGCAATTTAAATCAAACAATTGATTCCCTAAGGCAAAAGCCAAGTTTTACTTGTAGATGGAATTGTAAATTAGAATTGTTTTGTACAAACGAAAATTGATAGAAGAGCTATAACAGCCTCTGTGGCGCAGTTGGTTAAATGAAACGAAAGGTTGCTATGATCTATCTATATATCTATCTATAATAGCCCATATACGTCCCACTGCTGGGCACGGGCCTACTCTGCAATCGAGAGAATCGATTGAGAGTGGTTAAAGGTATTTGTGAGACCATGAAGTCATATATTATGAAAAAAATCGATATTAATGCCGTTAATTTGTACATACATACATGCATAAACTCACGCTTTTATCCCAGAAGGGGTAGGCAGAGGCGCCACTAGGATACCCACATTTCGCCTTGTATGTTCCGTCCTACGATGTGATAGGAGGCGAGCCTATCGCCATATCGGGCACAAATTCCTGACTCCGGACTGATAATGAAGAGAAAAGTCCAATATCACTTCACCCGACCCGGGACTCGAACCCGAGACCTCAGCTTTGTAGTCGTACCGTAGTACAACTACGCCACCGAGGCAGTTAATTTTTAAATCGATTGAAAAACAATTTCAATTCAAAATGGCGACGTAAAAATACTGAAAGATCGTCACGCTCGCCATCTGGTGGAAGCGAATTACCCGGGGTCTGGATTGTGTCAATTAGCGCGCCTGGTGTGTGTCGACGGTATTTTTAACTTTCCTCCCATCGATATCAATGTTACACTAGATAAGACATTCAGTACACAAAATGTGTCCCACCTACTTGCGGTGCATGCACCACACATGAATCAGTGATTCGTGACAGTGACAGTGCAGTACGCCTTATCGCATACGTTTAAAAGTAATAAATGAATGTTTCGCCGTCAAACCGAAAGCATATCGTCTGAAGTTTCAATATTTTAATAAAATACCAGGTAAGTGATGTAATATTGCATTGTGCTTTTAAAATACGGGGACACTTTATTTCTACGACGTGTCTCGTCTATCGGCAGAATATAAGTCAATGTTTCCACCCGTGTCTTATAGCTTTATATAAGTGTTTGTAAGAGCTAAGTCTCTCGTAGTTTCTGACGTACTTATTTATTTTTGTATGTATGTTATATATTTACTTATACATACATATGCCCGACTGCCTCGGTGGCGTAGTTGTATTACGGTACAGTTCCAAAACTGAGGTCTCGGGTTTGAGTCCCGGGTCGGGCAAAGTGATATTGGGTTTTTCTATTCATTACCAGCCCGGAGTCAGCAATTTGTGCCCGATATGGCGATAGGCTCGCCCCCTATCACAAATTGTGATATGTCTTAAGATTTATTTTCTTTATTATATTATTGTTGTATTGTATCATCCCATATATGTCCCACTGCTGGAGCCTACTCTACAATCGAGAGAATCGATTGAGAGTGGTTAGGCCATATAGTCCACCACGCTGGCCTAGTGCGGGTTGGCGGACTTACATATTGTAGAAATTCTTTAAAATCGCTACGGTATGCAGGTTTCCTCACGATGTTCTCCACCGTTAAAGTGCGTGGTGATTGACTATCAATACACACATAACTCCGAAAAGTCAGAGGTGTGCCCTGGGATTTGAACCCGCGACCACCGTGAACATGGCAGCCGCGTCTGGTCCGTTACGAACAGGCCACCTCGCACTTTTATTATATTATGAATAAATAATTAAATATAAATAATAGAATTGTTTCATCACTCATCTATATCGCAGACAACGGGAGATTCTGTAATTAGTTTGCGCGTCTCGGGATTCATCCCCCGCCCTTATTTAATTAACTTTGCTAATTGCAGGGTTGAATTTGTTCAATTGACGGTGTGATTTTGAAAATTGATAAAATTACCCAAATTAATATACCGTACTGTTTCAACCCATCAGTGAATTCGATTGAGTTGGCTTAGGCCATAGGCTACGCTGACTAAAAAATCTTGTTAACATAGGTATGCAGGTTTCCTCACGATGTTTCTTATATTAAAGTGTGTGTGATTGACTACCAAAGTATCAATACATATATGACTCTGAAAAGTCAGAAGTGTTTCTGGGATTTGAACCCGTGACCACCATGAACCTGTGTATTTTCGCATACAATCAGGCATCATTTGACAGACTCCGTGGCGCAGTTGGTTAGACGCTTGTGATACGAGAGGCCGCGGGTTCGATCCCCGCACCAAAACAAATATTTGTGTGACCCACAAGTATTTGTCTCGGGTCTAGGTGTTTGTGAGACCGAAAAGTCTCTCGTAGTTTCTCATACGACACAAGACTTAATTGATCTTAATGTGGTGTCAGGACTATGTATGTGACTGTTGGGTGTATTTATTTATTTTCACGATAGAAGATAATCTCACATCGATGCTCGATCTGCAGTCTGCATTGCGGCTGTAGGCGCATTGCAGAATGTTTTTCATAATAAAGAATCATGTTAAATCTTATAATTCTTCACCGCATCCATTAAACCCTTTGTCGATAGCAAACGTTTCGACAATATGAATAAAGGAACGGCCCCGCTGTAACTTTTTAATTAAATATTAAAATTCATGCTACAGCGCGAGATAAGAAACGGCGGACGTACTGCGATAGACAGGTTTTGATACTTTGTCTTATAAAAGTAAAGTTTTCACAACATACATAAACTCACGCCTTTTTCCCAGTAGGGGTAGGCATAGGTCCCACCAGAACGCCACGCTTCGCTTTGTGATCTGTCCCACGATGTGATAGGAGGCGAGCCTATCGGGCACAAATTGCTGACTCCGGGATAGTGAATACAAAAATCCAATATCACTTTACCCGATCCGGGATTCGAACCCGAGACCTCAGCTTTGCAATCATACTGCAGTACACCTGCGCCACCGAGGCAGTCAATAGTCAAAATGATTTGAAATGATTGGTTTTAATGCTATACTTTACTGTAAAATAAGCGAATAAATGCCCACTGCTGGGCACGTAGTTCTTCTACAATCAAGAGTCTGATTGAGACTCATACCCCAGTTTTTTTATTTTTTTTATTGCGACGAATGGCGGGACACGCAAGTCATTCACCTGATGGTAAGCAATATGACCGCTTATGGACAGGAGCAAAACCAAACACCATGAATTACAAAGCATGCTTGGCATTCCACAGCGCGCGCCATCCTGAGACATAAGATGTTAAGTCTCAATATGTCCAGTAGTTACTCTGGCTACTATGTTATTCATGTGTCGCGTGTATCAGAAATTACGAGAATGTATTAGTACCCTTTTTATTCATTCAAGTATCAAGACATTTCGCTCCGTACACAAGTCACGCGGTGCTAATGTCAAGTCAAATTGCTCAGTGAGATGTAACTGCCCCTCACGCCTTCAGTAAATGGGGAATTGTACGGAAAACAGGGTCTTTATCAGATGCCGTGGCTGGCTGGTTTGACGCGGTCTGTGGAATCTCAAGGCATACATTTGACTTTTCGGAGTCATGTGTTTATTATTGGTTAAAAAGTGATGGAAAACATCGTAAGGATACTTGCATTGCTGTTGTGATGTTTAATGAACTTTACAATAGAAACTCACGCCTTTTTCCCAGAAGGGGTAGGCAGTGAAATCAGGACAGCTACGATTCTCGTTGTTCTGTTTGAAAGACATTGTAGCCAGAGTAACTGGACATATAGAGACTTAACATCTTACGTCTCAGGATGGCGAGCGCAGTGGAACGCCAAGCATGCTTTGTAATTCATGGTGTTTGGTTTTGCTACTGTCCATGAGCGGTCGTATCGCTTACCATCAGGCGAATGGCATGCTCGTCGCGCCATTCATCGCAATAAAAAAAATATGGAAATGTGATTTGATTACAAGTATGAATGTCGTTGTTTACATTATGAAAATTATGCCAAATTTTTTTTTTTAATGAACCTATCTTGTCCCACTGCTGGGCAAACGTCTCCCTCAACCCATTGTTGAGGGGTTCTGAACATAACCCACCACGCTGGCCCAATGCGGGTTGGTGGGTCGCCAGAGCCTCGTCTGGAGTCCTATATAACATCCGCTAAGGACCCACGCCAACCTCACCTGCGCGTGATGCATCCTGATGGAAAACAATGCGTTAAAACACATATTCTATCTATCTATATCAGCCCATATACGTCCCACTGCAGGGCACGGGCCTACTCTACAATCGAGAGTACGATTGAGAGTGGTTAGGCCATATAGTCCACCACGCTGGCCTAGTGCGGGTTGGCGGACTGACATACCGTAGAAATTCTTTAAAATCGCTACGGTATGCAGGTTTCCTCACGATGTTTTCCTTCACCGTTAAAGTGCGTGGTGATTGACTATCAATACAACACATATTACGAGTCGGAAATATCTGTGGACCTAAAAAATTTACGTCATTGCAACATAAGTTCAGCAAATTCAAAATATTGGTTAAACAAATTGAATTAAAATAGAAAAATTAATAAGAAATAGAATTCGTATCCATCTCAAGCGCTTTTAATGTAAAATAAAATAGTAGATAGGGGAACACAAAAAAATTAAATGTGAACCGCATTACAGCTAGGTTCACAGATATTTCCGTCAAGTTATATTTTGTTTACTTTCATTTGTAGTTCCAAACACCACACGCCAATATATGAAATGAAATGAAATTCGTTTATTGGTCACGTAGGCAATTAAATAGCTCTTATGACAAGTAATACACGTAGTACTTATTTTCTATTTACAAGATATTCGTTGTAATATTTATATTAATTTTATTTCATTAAGGGCCTCGTTCACCATCTTCAAGTAAACCGTTGATTACTTACTTTTTGATTAACGTTATTTGACAAGCAAATGTGCAGAATATCTTCCGTCGATTTCACAAGTGAAAATAAAGTAAAGTGCTGGTTAAGTTAATGACATAAGAAATTGTACGAATCATTCGTTCAATATTGCATCAAATGTTCCTCGCCCTGCCTCCCGCTAAAGTGTCAACGTGTTTTTTTCTTAAAAAATAAAAAAGGAGGTTGAGATTTTAACCTTATTATAACCATTAAGTAAATACGCTAATCGGCAGACGATGCAGCTAGTAAGTTACTTATTAATGTAATCATAGGATTAGTATTACTGGAGCGTGGTGAAATCGACACATGATGTTACGGATGACTTTTACTGATGATTAGCCTAATCAACGATTTACTTGAAGATGGTGAACGAGGCCCTAAGTATTATATTACTTATTAGTATTTTATAGTATTTTTTCCTAAGGAAATACATTATTTACGTTAATCGATGTCTAATGAATCAGATGATGGATGACTACTATCTACTCAATTATGGCAAAATTGTATGCCACAGCCTCCTGTATTTGCAAAGACCCTTATGTTATTAGAATTAAGTTGCGGAGTGAACACTTCAGTTTGAAAGTTTAATAGTTAATAGCTGTGTTAGTTATTAAGTTAAATTTAACTGACTGTTTAACTTATAAGACTGCCTTGGTGTCTGTACTGCGGTACGATTACAAAGCTGAAGTCTTGAGTTCTAATCCCGGGTCGGACAAAATGTTATGAATTTATCTATTCATTATCAGCCCGGAGTCAGGAATTTGTGCCCGATATGGCGATAGGCTGGTCCTATCACATCGTGGGACGGAACATACATGGCAAAATGTGGGTGCCCTGTTAGCACCTCTGTCTACCTCTTGTGGGAAAAAGGCGTGAGTTTATGTATATCCGGTATAAAGATACAGCCATTGCGGTAACAATCTACACACCAAAATAGCCACACGAAAGGCTCCAAAATTCACGGAAAATAAAAGCAAAACTGAGCAAACTAAGGGATGGAAGGGGTACAAAGCACCCACAGCCACCCTTTGTCGTTTAGATTAATATTTAAACTAGAACTGAGGGTTGGGGTGCGGTCGATAATATTCATTGTATATGAGTTATCGATATAAACATCATTAATTATTTATAAATTATTTATTTATGGTACTAATATAGACTGCCTCGGTGGCGTAGTTGTATTACAGCGACTACAAAGCTGAGGTCTCGGGTTCGAATCCCGGGTCGGGCAAAGTGATATTGGGTTTTTCTATTCATTATCAGCCCGGAGTCCGGAATATGTGCCCGATATGGCGATAGGCTCGCCCCCTATCACATCATGGGACGGAACATACAAGGCGAAATGTGGGAGTCCTAGTGGCGTCTCTGCCTACCCCTTCTGGGATAAAGGCGTGAGTTTATGTATGTATGTATGTACTAATATTGCAACAAATCCGAATCTATAATCGAATGCGATATAATCTATCGACACTAATATACATATATAAAGCAGAAGAATTTTTGAATGCGCTAATATTAGGAACTACTAGATTTAATTGAAAATATATTTTATTATATACCCCATTTTTCGAGGAACGCTATAGGGTATATAACATCACGCTATAACCAATAGGAGGGGAGCATTAATATAAAAAAAAACGGTAAATATAAAAAAGATACTCGACTCTTAATTTATTACCTTTTCATGGTATATTTTATTTTACGAATATATTTTTGTTCTGTATTTGTATCAGCCCATATACGTCCCACTGCAGGGCCGGGGCTCTTCTACAATCGAGAGTACGATTGAGAGGGGATAGGCCATATAGTCCACCACGCCGGCCTAGTGCGTGTTGGCAGACTTTACATACCATAGTTATTTTTTAACAAATCGCTAGTGTCTCCAGATTTCCTCACGATGTTTTTCTTCACCGTTATAGTGCGTGGTGATTGACTATCAATACACATGACTCCGAAAATTCAGAGGTGTGCCCCGGGATTCGAACCCGTGACCACCGTAAACATATTGGTAGCCGCGTCTGGTACACCGCCAATCGTAACTTTGGTCGATAATTGAAAAATTTTCCAAAGAAAGGTGAATGCAAAAATTTGGCACTCGATGAAACCTACTTTTTTGTGTAAAATATGTATTTTCAATAAAAGTAAACATTTGCGACCCTGGCTCGGAGTTCTTGGAGAAATGAACTTGAAGTCCAGTCACTCTGGTAGCCCCATTTGTAGTAATGGCTGACGTATCGTAAAATGTGATGATAATTGCTTTATTTATTAAAATCTGTCGCCCGGGATAAAACAAGAAGACGATTAAGAACAAACCATAAGAAATCCATCCATCCATCCATCCATCAGCCAAAGGACGTCCACTGCTGAACATAGGCCTCTCCCAATGATTTCCACAGTGACCTGTTGGAGGCAGCCTGCATCCAGCGACGTCCCGCCACCTTTACCAGGTCGTCTGACCATCTTGTGGGTGGACGTCCTACGCTGCGCTTTCCGCTACGTGGCCTCCATTCGAGAACTTTTTGGCCCCATCGGCCATCAGTTCTCCGCGCTATGAGCCCCGCCCATTGCCACTTCAAATTACTAATCCACTGGGCTATGTCGGTTACTTTAGTTCTCCTACGGATCTCCTCATTTCTGATTCGATCTCGTAGGGAAACCCCGAGCATAGCCCTCTCCATAGCTCGTTGAGTGACTTTGAGCCCCCTAACAAGGCCCATAGTGAGAGGCCACGTCTCGGTGCCGTATGTCATCACTGGCAACACACAACTATCGAAGACTTTCGATTTGAGGCACTGAGGTATTTTGGACAAGAAGACGTCGCGTAGTTTCCCGAACGCTGCCCAACCGAGTTGGATTCGCCGATTGACCTCTGACCATAAGAAATGCTATAATTAATTTTAAGCAGTATCGAGTCAACGATATTTTTACCGATGCCATGAATAGGCATTCTCCTTTAAGCATATTTCAATAACGGTTCACGATAATTGTGAGTTTTCTCGTCCCTAGTCACCCGCAGGCGACGACGCGCTCCAATTAGCTAAACCAAACACGCCAGCTCAAAGCTATAGACGTGGATCTACCGGCTAATTCTCATGAAACAACGTTAGAATACATGTATTACAATCAAAATATTATATGCTGTATATGCACAATTTTGAAAAACAACCTTTTTAAAATCAAGATACACTCGATAAATAAATAAATAATAAATAAATAAATACATCCAACAGTCACATACATAGTCCTGACCCCACACTAAGATCGAGTCTTGTGTCGTGGGTATCAGAAGCTACGAGAGACTTTTCGGTCTCACAAACACCCAGACCCGAAACAAATGCCTGTGGATCACACAAATATTTGTTTCGGTGCGGGGATCGAACCCGCGGCCTCTCGTTTCACAGGCGGCGTCTAACCAACTGCGCCACGGAGGCTGTCGAACTAAAATAGGATTTTAAATCCGTCTATAAATAAGCCCGTAGTCTTTTGTAGTGTATTAACTACGAGAAACTTTTCGCTCTCACACACCCCCAGACCACAAATACCTGTACCTAGATCACACAAACATTTGTCTCATCGGGGATCGTGGCGACCTTTTGTTTCACAAGCGTCTAACTGCGCTACAGAACTGAATGACATAGCTATTACTCCTATCTGCGGTAGCTCGTAATTGGGTATCCTTTGTATACAATTTGTAATATATATTATGTTTGTTTGCTATTGATAGCTGTGAGCCACCCAAATATAATAAAATAAAATAAAAATACATACGTATACATAAACTCACCCCTTTCCCAGAAGGGGTAGGCAGAGGTGCAACAGGACACCCACGTTTCGCCTTGTACTTTCCGTCTCTCGTTAGGGATGAGTCTATCGCCATATCGGGCACAAATTCCTGACTCCGGGCTGATAAATAGAAATATCTACCACCATGCCCGACCCGGGACTCGAACCCGAGACCTCAGCTTTGCAATCACACCGTACAATTGCGCCACCGAGGCAGAACGAACCTATGATTTAAGATATGTTATCTTACCTTTAGAAATAAGGGTTGGTTTTGACATTTAAAGTTCTGTGAATGACATTTTCACAATGAGATGAAGTGGGTTCGAATTTATGCTGTAATCGCTTCCCTTTCTATTGTAAAGTTCCTCGTTTCATGCACGCACTGTCCTGAATGGTTGAAAACACATAACTCATGGTTTGTCGGCCTCCATCGCAGTTGCTTAGACGGCTGTATAACGAGAAGCTGCGGGTTTGTTTCCCGCAGTGAGACAAATATTTTTCATCCACAAATACTTATTTCTAGGTGTTTCGAAAAGTCTCCCGTAGTTTCTAATACACGACACAATGAATATATAATTATTGATTCTAATGAGCGACCATATTTTGACTATATTTTGAGTTATAGTTCGAAATTGAATAAATATATTAATCGTTATATGTGAGAGGCCGCCTGAGCAGTGTATCTAAGTATATTTCTCCCGAAAAAAAGCAGTGTAAATGCACTGTTGTGTTCCGGTTTGAAGGACATTGTAGCCAGAGTAACTACTGGACATAATGAGACTTAACATCTTATGTCTCAGGATGGCGAGCGCAGTGGAATGCCAAGCATGGCTTTGTAATTCATGGTGTTTGGTTTTGTTGCCATGAGCGGTCGTATCGCTTACCATCAAGCGAATGGCATGCTCGTCTCGCCATTCATCGCAATAAAAAAATACAGCATTTTCATTCTGTCTCTTTACATTCCCAGTAACAATACGGGTATTCTTAAAGTGATATATTAGAAACCTAGTTAGCATTTGATCTGCAGCCAAAGATCTTAACTGGACTGTTGAAAGGCGACAACACTCGGCTATTTCAAAGATATCTACACACAGACGCGACAAACGAGCAATTATTTGTTAGTAACTCTCAATCGATTCTCCCGATTGTAGAGTAGGCCCGTGCCCAGCAGTGGGACGTATATGGGCTGATGCATACATACATAAATTAAATATATCAAGAGCCTCGTTCACTACCTTCAAGTAAACCGTTGACTAGTTACTTTTTGATTAACGTTATATGCCAAGTAAAAATGCCGAGTATCTTCCGTCGATTTCACAAGTAAAATTAAAGTATCGAGTAACAACGTGCTGGTTAAGTGAATTACATAAGAAATTGAACGAATCATTCGTTGAATATTACGTCAAATGTCCCGTGCCTCCCGCTGAAGTGTCAAAGTATTTTTTTCTTAAAAAAGAAAAAAAGAGGTTGAGATTCTAACCATCAAGTAAATACGCTAATTGGCAGACGATGTGGCCAGTAAAGTACTGATTAGTTTAATAATAGGATTTGTGTTACTGGAGCGTCGTGAAATCGACACGTGATATTACGGGTGACTTTAACTGATGACTAGCCTACTTGACGCTTTACTTGAGGGTCGTGAACGAGGGCCTAGGTTTAATTAGTTTTTAATGCATATCTCGAAAATAAATGGCTGCCTCCGCGGCGCAGGTTAGACGCCGGCTATGAAACGAGAGGTCGCGGGTTCGAACCCCGCACCGAGTCAATTAATAGTTGTGTCAACTATAAATACCTACCTATTTGTCTCGGGTCTGGGTGTTTGAGACAGCGTAAAGTCTCTCGTAGTGCCTGATACCCATGACACAAGACTCGATCTTAGTGTGGGGTCAGGATTATGTATATGTCTGTTGGGTGTATTTATTTATAAATCAGAAAAATATTAACGATATAAATTTCTGTTTTATCTGTATCAGCCCATATACGTCCCACTGCAGGGCACGGGCCTCCTCTACAATCGAGGGTACGATTAAAATGCTATGTTATATTGAGAAAAATAATCCCTATAATTATCTTTTGATCAGAATCGTCAAAGTATGGGTGGTAATTACCACATGGCGGGTTCGATTCCCACTTTAGCCGGGCGACTTTTAAAAATTCTTTAAATGCAGTTTCAATTGTTTTTAAAATCTAAATGAAGACTTCTTTAAGTAATATGTTCTATCTACAATATTTAAGATGTTTTCCTTACATGTGACATAGCCCTGAGACGCCCTGTATCGTCTATTTTTGCTCACCATCCTCTAGGACAATATGTCACCGACGCGTAGCTTTATTAATAAACACATGTCATTTGTCGCGTACAATAGTTGGAATCATTTCACTAACATTAACACGTGTTGTTCGGCCAACGAAATAATACAGTTAGTATTTAATAGTATATAACGGTGAAGGAAAACATCGTGAGGAAACTTGGATACCGTAGCGATTTGTAAAAATTTCGAGTAAGTAAAGTCCGCCAACCTCCACTAGGCCAGCGTGGTAACCCCTCTCAATCGTACTCTCGATTGTAGAGGAGGCCCGAGCCTGCAGTGGGACGTGTATGGGCTGATATAGAACTAACTTCTGCCCGCAAACTTCGTCTATGTGATTAACTTCATTTAAAATTATTTTATTTACAATTTCCTATCCCGACCCGTCCCGTCCCGTTATATCCCGCTCTGCACGTCTCATTCTCACTCAAGATATGTAATCCAGTCCCATCCCATCCCTTTGAGTAGGTATTAAATAGTTACAAATATTTCGGAATTCCTTCCCAATCCCACGGGAACACTAAATTTTGGGATAAAAAGTAGCCTAAGTGTTAGTCCAGGGTGTCAGCTACCTTCGTACTAAATTTCATCGAAATCTGTTAAGCCGTTTCTGAGTTTATCGCGCGCAACAGCACAGACAATCAGACAAACAGACAAAAATTCTAAAGATCATTGTTTTGGGTTCTGTTACGTTAGTACAGACCAACCTTATTAGTTTTTTTCATTTATCTTCCATGTACAGACATCGATCGCTTACAAATTTATTATATGTAGAGATGTTTGCTCATCATTCTTCACAGTAATGTGTCGCCATCATGTTTTATTAATAAACACGTTCATTTGTCTCGCATAATAGTTGGAAGCGTTTCACTAACTTTTACACGTGACGTCGTTCGGCTGGCAAAATAATTATCATCATCATAACCTTTAATTCTGTATCTGTATCAGCCCATATACGTCCCACTGCAGGGCACGGGCCTCCTCTACAATCGAGAGTACGATTGAGAGTTAGTACAGTCCACCACGCTGGCCTAGTGCGGGTTGGCGGACTTTACATACAGTAGAAATTGTTCAAAATCGCTACAGTATGCAGGTTTAATATTATGTTTTCCTTCACCGTATAGTGCGAGGTGATTGACTATAGTCTGACAAGCGAGTCTTGGTACAAGAAATTGGCGGCAAATGTAAAAATCTTTCAGCTGTTAACCTCGACTATAGTTGGAAAAATGATTTCGATACTTCTGGTCAGAATAAATTAAAAATAAATTATAATAAAAATATCGAAATCATTTTTCCAACTATAGTCGGGGTTAACAGCTGAAAGATTTTTACATTTGCCGCGAATTTCTTGTGCCAAGACTCGCTTGTCAGACTATATCAATACACACATGAGTCCGCAAAGTCCGAGGTGTGTTCTGGTATTTGAACCCGCGACCACCCTGAACATGTTCAGCCGCACATGGTCCATTGCCAACAGGCTACGACGCGCTTAACCTTAAATTACCCAGTTTATTTTTTCTTTTTTATTAAATTGGCATTTGTCGTTGTAAAATTTCAAATTAATCCGACGTTTTGTAATGTTCGAAAATCGAGTTCAAAGATAACTGTTACGTATAGGCGAAATTAACAACATACATACATACATAAACTCACGCCTTTATCCCACAAGGGGTAGGCAGAGGCGCCACCAGGACACCCTCATTTCGCCTTGTATGTTCCGTCCCACGATGTGATAGGGGGCGAGTCTGTCGACATATCGGGCACAAATTCCTGACTCCAGCCTGATAATGAATAGCAAAACCCAATATCACTTTGCCCGACCCGGGATTCGAGCCCGCGACCTCAGCTTTGTAGTCATAACTTACAACTACGCCACCGAGGCAGTCCTATTTTTCTAAAAAAATCGAATCTGGAACTCTACGGTTAATAACCTAATAACTAAACCAATAGGAACGTATAAAACGTGAAATATAAAAATGTTACAAGACCTATCTAGATCTTGACTAAAAGCTTAATGCCTAGGCTTTTAGTGTCCATTAGTGCATTAGTGTCTAAGTGTTGTGACCTAAGATTATGTAGGTGTCTAGATATCAGACTTTCTAGACACTAAAACGTAGTAGACGTTTTATTGGTTTAGTACTAGCATTTAGACAATGAGATTATAGATTCGATTTCCAGGTAAGGGAATATAATTTATAATATTTTGCGAATTTTTTAGTTGCATTGTGTCTGAAGTCACTAATACTACCACCTGGCTTCGTTTTCGGTCGCAGTCTAGATATACCATGTATATATCTGGCCAGGCCGGCACTATTGTGGCGACCGGAGAGAAATAACAGCTTGAAGTAACAATACCTCATCAGGAAAGCAAGATCTCCCCCAAGTTGAAATCTTTGAATTTAAATAAGTAATGAATATTCATATATATTATCAGACATTGTCTTTTAAAGGTTTTGCATATTTTACGGAGAAAAATTACTGCTTCGGTGGCGGAGTTGTACTACGGTACGATAACAACGCTGGGGTCTCGGGTTCGAATCCCGAGTCGGGCAATGTTGGATTTTTTTTTTCATTATCAGCCCAGATTCAGAAAGTGCCTAATATGGCGATAGGCTCGCCCCCTATCACATCGTGGGATGGAACATACAAGGCGAGATGTGGGTGACCTGGTAGCAACTCTGCCTACCCTTCTTGGAAAAGAGCGATGTGTATTATGCTGTTGTTAAAAGGAGATTTAGTGGTGCGTTGACTGTGAAGTTCTGGGTTCGGGCGCCAGGTCGGGTAATACAATTTGGGTGATTTTATATAGGGCAAAGTGGATTGGTTGGTAGACTATATGGCCTAACCCCTCTCAATCGTACTCTCGATTGTAGAGGAGGCCTGTGCCCTGCAGTGGGACGTATATGTTATATAGTGTTATGGTTACCCATAACACTCATATTTTCCGTCCCACGATGTGGATACTTAAATTCATATCGGGCAAATTTCTATATTCAGGCTAATAATGAATAGAAAAATGTAATCACTTTGCCCGACCCGGGAATCGAATCCGAGACCTTACCGATACTACGCCACCGAGACAGCCTAAACATTTTCTTAAGCTTCTGTTAAACTTATCTTTAAACAAAATAAAAAGCAAATTATTCAAAAAGCCTTTAAATTATGTCCCCTAAGGGATAAAATGTCTAATTAAAATTTAAAATGATGGTTTAGCAAACTCAATTAGTGCTTTTATCTCCGAGGGGCGAAACTTCGACAGATATTTTAACAAATACAGTTTTAGAGTACTGGTATTAATGACTAATTTGAATATATAATAAATAAATACACCCAACAGTCACATACATAGTCCTGACCCCACACTAAGATCGAGTCTTGTGTCGTATCAGGAAATCCGAGAGACTTTTCGGCCTCACAAACACCCAGACCCGAAACTAATATCTGTGGTTCACACAGACATTGGTCTCGGTGCGGGGATCGAACCCGCGGCCTCTCGTTTCACAGCCGGCGTCTAACCAACTGCGCCACGTAGGCTGTTGTTTGGTAACCTTTGTGGCGCAGTCGGTTAATGGTGTGAAAGAGAGAACACAGGTTCAATCCCCTGAAAACTATTTCTTCTGTTGTATGCAATATCTATTTCTCCAACAAACAGCAGTGTAAATGCACTGTTGTGTTCCGGTTTGAAGGACATTGTAGCCAGAGTAACTACTGGACATAATGAGACTTAACATCTTATGTCTCAGGCGAGCGCAGTGGAATGCCAAGCATTGCCTTGTAACTCATAGTGTTTGGTTTTGCTACTGTCCATGAGCGGTCGTATCGCTTACCATCAGGCGAATGGCATGTTCGTTTCGCCATTCATCGCGAAAAAGATAGCTTAGTGCCAAGTAATAAAAACATGTTTTTATGATAAAACAAGTCTTCCTTTATTGTCAACTATCCCCACTTTCTGCATCCAGTTAATAAAACCTCTGTTTTGTGACATATCAGCTTTTTTCCCTCCAACGCATTCTGATAAAGGACGGCGGTGCCATACTGTAATTATATTTATTTATTTAAATCTTTATTGTACACAGTAAAATAGCATACAGAAACAGAAATAAACAAAAAAAAATACAAATGGCGGTCTTATCGCATAAAGCAATGTCTTACAGACAACCATGGGATGGATTTAAAAGAAAAAGAAAGAGTGTAAAAAAAATAAATTAAATAAATAGAGAATGGAAGCCAAATAAAACTCTATTATAATTATTATATTACTTATAATTATAATATAATCAATTGTTGGAATTCAAAAACATTAAACTAGCTAGTAATTTAGTGTGTATTTATTTATAGTCAAAAAACAATAAAATACCCACCAATATTATTAAAACATGAATTGTAGTCCATACTACAATGGTTTACAAAGACCTTTCTCTGGCCAGAGGCTGATACAGCGCATTCTGGACTATAATCCTCAGGACAGGAGATTGGGCATGTGTGGGAGCAGAAACTACCGTCTATTTCCTTGGTTAGAGACCTGGAAATAAATACACCAAACACATACATAGTCCTGACACACTAAGTGATATTGTGTCGTATCAGAAACTTCGAGACTTTTCAGTCGCAAACACCCAGACCCGAAACAAATACCTGTGGATCACACAAACATTTGTCTCGGTGCGGGGTCGTAGCGCCCTCTCGTCTCACAAGCTTCTAACGAACCACGGAGGCTGACAAATAAAACGAATATTTAGAAAAGAGTGTTAAAATATCAAGTTGACATCATTTTGGCAAAACCCTTCACTGGTAGGTCTCTCATATGTGAGAGGCCGCCTGGGTAGGTACCACCGCAATGTCTATTTCTCGAAGAAACAGCAGTGTAAATGCACTGTTGTGTTCCGGTTTGAAGGACATTGTAGCCAGAGTAACTACTGGACATATTGAGACTTAACATCTTATGTCTCAGGATGGCGAGTGCAGTGGAATGCGAAGCATTGCTTTGTAATTCATGGTGTTTGGTTTTGCTACAGTTCTTGAGCGGTCGTATCGCTTACCATCAGGCCAGTGGCATGCTCGTCTCGCCATTCATTGCAATAAAATGTATGTTTATTTATATGTATATAAATGTATTTATGTATGTTTATATACATTATTTATGTAGTTTTTGTATATTTATGTATAAATTGTATTATTTATTTGAGCTTTTGTCTTTATTATACTCTGCCCTTTCTTTCTCCTTCTCATAAATCCATCCAATGGTTGTCTGGTAGAGATTGCCTTAGTGCGATAAGACCGCCATTTGTACTTTGTTATTTTGTTGTCTCTATACCTATTGTTATATTTGTTGTGTACAATAAAGAATAAAAATAAATAAATAAAATAATTATAATCTTTGAGCTCAATGCTCCACAATGTACTTATCGTAAATAAAGCTATAACTACCTTCTAGAAGAAGAAGTTCTTCTGAAATTGTTGTATAGTTCGGGTTTTGGGGGAGGCAACGGCATTGGTTTGAAAGAAAATGGCTTTTCAATGTTATGGGCACCAATGTTCTTGCACCTTTCTAATTCTACTCTTTTGTATCCTGAAAACATCAATAAACTAACAAAATCTTTTTGATCGAAAATACATATATAGCAAACGTAGCGTGGGACGCCCTCAGGCCAGATGGCGGGACGACTTGCACAAGAGGAAGCAGTGACTGATAGATAGTGAATCATAAGGAATATTTATTACACGTATATTTTTTAGCAATACTTCTTTACGTAAGTTTGCAAAAATCAAAATTAAAACTTTAACGTTGCGCGCGCACACCGACAGCCATAGAAGCGACATGATATTATTTAAGGACCAGGCATGCATTAAGTTGGCGGAGATATCTTTGTTCTAAGCACGTAACTTTTTTATTGGCGGTATAAGCAAATCTATACACAAATAAATTTGTAACCGATCGATGTCTGTACATGGAAGATAAATGAGAAAAATTAATATTAATGTAATAGAACCCAATACAATGAATTTTAGAAATTTTGTCTGTTTGTCTGTGCGTTTGTGCGCGATGTACTCAGAAACGGCTTAACGGATATCTATGAAATTTGGTATGAAGGTAGATGACACCCTAGATTAACACTTAGGCTACTTTTTATCCCAAAAAGTTAGTGTTTCCGTGGGATGAGGAAGGAATTCCGATATATTTGTTACTTTTTACACTCGAAGGGATGGGGTGGGACTGGATTACATTATTGCCTTGAATGAGAATGAGACGGGTTGGGCGGGATAAAACGGGACGGGATGAAAAATTTCAAATAAAGTTAATCACGCAGATGAAGTTTGCGGGCAGAAGCTAGTTCATAATATTTGCTTAGGTGGAGTGGAGTGAAAAAATACTCACGATTCTCCTCATATTTAAAATTACAGTTAACTTTTCTAAAATAACAGTCGTTTAAAAACAACCTGTACTTTAATTGACCACCGTCCTTCTTCACTCCACAAACTGATTTCAAATTATTTTCACAATCTAAGTTCGTGCAGTTTAGAATCTTTTTAGGTGTTTCAATAGGCTGTCTGTCTTCTCTGTTCCTCTCTATTTTCTTATTTAATCCTGTGTCTACATTTTCGTTGTTTTTACCAGATATAAAGACTATGTCTTGGGTAGGTGCTTCTGTAATAAAAATAGATAAATAAATATAGCCAACAAGCTTATACCACAGAATACCTTATACAGGGTATATCAAGACTGCCACCGAAAACGAAGCCAGGTGGTAGTATTAACTACTTCAGACACAATGGAACTAAAAATATCGCAAAAAAAATTACAATATATTTTTTTGTATTTTTTTACTGATCGTCGTATTTGGGTGATAAAATCATAGTTTTCTCAAATAATAATATAAACTTTTTATTTTTAAACACGCAATGGTACGCAAGGGTTCAAATTACTATTTTCGCAAAAACTAGGTATTTATACCACCCAAACACGATAATATTTAAAAAAATGCAAAAAAAAATCTGTCGCTTAATTTGCGGAATTTTTAATTGTATTGTGTCTGTAATTACTAAATACTACCACCTGGCTTGGTTGTCGGTCGCAGTCTTGATATACCCGGTATATACTTAGTACTGAATCCACAGTAAGATACAAGCCCAAGGTAATTAATACGTAAAACATTTTTTTGGATTCTATCTATCTATCTATCTATATCAGCCCATATACGTCCCACTGCAGGGCACGGGCCTACTCTACAATCGAGAGAATCGATTGGATTACATAATAGTAATAAAGAAATAAATACACCAACAGTCACATACATAGTGCTGACCCCACATTAATATCATTGAAGTCGCCAAACAGCAGTGTAAATGCACTGTAGTGTTGCGGTTTGAAGGACATTGTAGCCAGAGTAACTGGACATAATGAGACTTAACATCTTATGTCTCAGAATGGCGAGCGCAGCGGAATTCTATTCTGATAAAATTACATACATACAGGTCGAATTGATACTCTCCTTATATTGAAGTCGATTAAAAATAATAAATTACTTCAAATATAAACTTACCAGTTTCAATTCTAACATTCTGATCGGAAATAATATCTGCAACAGTTTTCTTATACAATATATCGTTTATCTTCACTTTATCACTTCTATCATCGTTCCTTTCTACAACTCTTTCATTGGGAACGAATACTACATCTTCTGTAACTTCAACTTCTGCTTCTGTAGTAGTAATCGACTCGGGTATGAAAATTTTAATTTTCTCGGTTATTGGTTCAGAAGTGATTGGTGTGTCTACGGCTTCAGCATGCCCAGAATAATGGACGATAACGTCTGTATCATTCGCTGTATGGCATTTAGTTTTTATTATCAATACAGGAACTAAAATAAAAGGGATTACGATGTATGGAGTCATTTCTGTGTGTGAATTCGCATGTTTTTGTAGATTTAAATTTAAATGTTGAACTTTTTGTTGGTTTTCGACGAATTTGGTTTAAATACTAGCGTGGATTGTCAACAAGGATTTGAATTTACACATTTTTCACTTTTAAATACTTAAGCACTTTTATAATTATTATTTCTTTTATTTATTTGCCTAAAATTATGTACTACTTGAGCGTTACAATTAAGTAATAAATAATAAATTAGATTTTTAATATTATTTTGATACACGCTTTCAACGTGGATTTTGGGGAAAATACTGAAAATGTGGTTCTTAGTAAGAGCAAACGCGATCTTAGTTATGACCGGTCTGCTTTTGATTTTGAAAACAATGTATGTTTTCAAAATAATGACTGCTTACACAATGCTTGACCCATGTAATAAGTTCGTTTTTGTAGTACGTTGTTATCGGATTATATGAAATAAAATTTCAATGAATGGCGAGACGAGCATGCCATTCGCCTGATGGTAAGCGATACAACTGCTCATGGACAGTAGCAAAACCAAACAACACCATGAATTACACAGCAATGCTTGGCGTTCCATTTTAAAGCTTACAGATAAGCTTTTGAAATACAAAAATTTCGGTAATATGTAATAGAAAATTATCATTTTTTAGCAAACTAATTTACATGCATTATTATAAATTAGTTGAAGATGCATTTGAAAACACAATTTTAATTTGTAAATAACCCCAAACCCATCCTAATATTTTGTTAGTTCATAATAGGTATAATTACTTTTCCGTTTAGGAATAGAACCTGCAACTTTATACTTACGCACTACGCCAATGCGGACTAACTACAAGATCTGCATTAAACCTAGCGACATCTCTTGAATAAAATTAGAACTACATTATGCGTGCATCAAAGATACAGCAAATTATATTGGCGGCCATGTATTTTCTTAATTCTTATTCAAAATAAACAACACCTTTATCAATGAAAATTAATTATGATTAAACATTTTAAAAGCAGCGCCATCTTTGTTATTTGTTCTAAACTACGTACATAATCAGCCTACTTGAGTTTTACTTAATTACTGCACCAAATGATTTTTACGTTACCCAATAGATGGCGTTAAATTAAATTTTTGTGTTTACATAAATGTATGACTAGATGGAGCTTCATTGCTTTTTAACGATTCTTTGAAACAAAGGAATGTCGCGAAACATTTAAAAGGGATGAATACATTTATAATAATTTCCATTTCACTTTTATATTCAGTCCTGACAATCTGAAGGTTCTAACTTATTTGATTGAAAATTTTTATACGTAGACTGAAAAATGGTGCTTTAGAAATAGAAAAGATGATATTATATTTACATTTTCTGAATTTTAAAATAATGAGAAATGTAATTATATGTTTATCACAACATAATTGGCTACTTCTGAGCTCGCGACTCTTCTAAAATCGACAGTTCCATTGGAAGGTGTTAGGCCATTCTCCACGCTGGCCTATGTGGCCAAAGAGGCTTTAAAAAAAGAGACTGCCTCGGTGGCGTAGTTGTACCACGGTACGATTACAAAGCAGAGGTCTCGGGTTCGAACCCGTAATGGATTTTTCTGTTCATTATCAGCCCGGAGTCAGGAATTTGTGCCCGATATTGCGATAGGCTCGCCCCCTAACACATCATGGGACGGAACATACAAGGCGAAATGTGGGTGTCCTGGTGGCGCCTCTGCCTTCCCCTTCTGGGATAAAGGCGTGAGTTTATCTATGTAAACTGTTTTTATTAATTTCTCGCAATGCATTACCTTGTAATAAGAGTGATAACGTTATAATCAGGGAAACAATCCCTACCACCCATAATAACTTTTACCCCTCTCCCCGTGCCAGGCGATACTAAGGTCCAAGCAAGGGTGGATTCAGGGGGGAGGTCATGGGGGTCATGACCCCCGGGCTGACTCTTGGTAGACAGAGTTTTTAAAAAATATCGTTGATTTTCTCTTAAAAAATAGTAAACATATTCACGTATCACAGGTGTAACAAACATTTAAATAATCACTTTTAATGTTTAACTGTGATGATATTCGAGTACGTCTAGTGTTCTGACTAGAACTATTATGACCCCCCTGACTTGAAAGCTGGATCCGCCCTTGAGTCCGAGTGAAAGCAAGACTGCGCGCTGAACGAAAAGAAGTTCTCCATTGTATTTCATATTCAAAATGGCGTTCGCAATTTTCGTGATTAGTAGGTCAAATTACATTCTAATACTAAATTTCAGATTCATAGGCGGTATGCGCTTTTTGTTGGTAATTGACTAGACGCGGCTGCTAGCATGTTTACAGTGGTCGCGGGTTCAAACCCCAGGGCACACCTCTGACTTTTCAGAGTCATGTGTGTATTGATAGTCAATCACCACGCACTATAACGGTGAAGGAAGGCATCGTGAGGAAACCTGCATACCACAGCGATTTTAAAGAATTTCTACGGTATGTAAGTCCGCCAACCCGCACTAGGCCAGCGTGGTGGACTATATGGCCTAACCACTCTCAATCTTACCCTCGATTGTAATGGGACGTATAGGGGCTAATACAATACAATACGCTTTTTGAAAGTTTATCCCCGTAAAAACAAACAAAAGGATAGCTTGATGAATTCGCATTTTTTAATAAGCCTCCGAATGAATGCCTAAGCATTACAATAAAAAAATATTTAGTTTCGCAAAATTACGTCCATTTCACTCCGAAAATTAGCTTTCGGCAAATTAGGTTTTTAGTTTTTTTGATAAAGCCTTTGAGCCTTAGCTATAATACCTTAATAACTATTTTTTAACAGGGGCTTTTGTTAAAGTTTTTTTTCTTTATGTATTTACTGTAGTGTATGAAGTGCGTGGTGGCCTGTTGGTAACGGACCAGACGCGGCTGACAACATGTTCACGGTGGTTGCGGGTTCAAATCCCAGGGCACACCTCTGACTTTTCGGAGTTATGTGTGTATTGATAGTCAATCACCATGCACTTTAACGGTGAAGGAAAACATCGTGAGGAAACCTGCATACCGTAGCGATTTTAAAGAATTTCTACGGTATGTCTATATCAGCCCATATACGTCCCACTACAGGGCACGGGCCTACTCTACAATCGAGGGAATCGATTGAGAGTGGTTAGGCCATATAGTCCACCACGCTGGCCTAGTGCGGGTTGGGGGACTTTTATCAGCTCATATACGCAAATTGATTCCAAATTAAGGTTACCACGCAGACGAAGTTTGCGGGCAGAATCTAGTAATAAATAAAATTAAGATTCTTAAAATAAATTATTTTTTCTCCTCCCCTCAAACAGATAATTTGCCAATTTATACGAATTCTCCCCCAAAGTAAACATTTAAGGTATCGTTTACAAAACAGAATAACTCGGCGTAATAAGATTGCTGTGTACTTTCAGAATTAATAAATTACGAATGATCACAGCATTCATAAAGCAAAGATTAATTTTCTTAGAAAAATATATTGAACGTCCTGCGTGCTTGAGCTATGCGATACGGGCGATTTTAATGTAATATAATGTTTTAATAAAATACTATACTATATCAGCCTGGAATGTATAACATATTATTACCTGGAAACTGTATAAATAAGGTTGTTTAATCTAATAAAGAGTAGTACTCAGCTAGCACTCGTTTCATTTGGTCATCCCACATTACATGGCGACCCTGCCGAAAGGCGTTGCTATGCTTGCGCGCATCGGACACTAATGCTGACACTGAAGATTTTCCATTATGGAGCGATTTGATCGTTTGAAAAGCTACGTGTACGACGTGTACGAGCAAAATGTGTCAAAAGCAGGCAAAAGATGAAATAATTATAGCGCAAAATGCCGCTGGAGGCACAAACAATGCGCCAGTAGAGGAGATTCGGATGCATATGTCGACGACGAATATTTTGATGAGCATCATAGTCATTTGTGTAGCGGTTGGCATACTCTTCATGGCATTTCGGATTTATAGAAAATGCCACTTACAATGGATCCGCCAGGAAATTGAGCAAGGGGAGCCAAGCGGTCAACGTGGTGGACGGCGTCTATCATTTCGCCGATGCCAGATCATCCCGGAGTCCAGGACGAATGATGAGAGAGGGTGATAAGCGGTTGTTCCAGTAATCAGCTCAAAAGAGAAAAAAAAGAAAGTGCAGCGAATTTGTGAACGCGGAAATATATATAATTTAATAATGTTTTATGATAACGAGCAGTGAAGTGCGGTCTGAAAAACAAAAAAAAAAAAAAAGACTTATATAATGGACATTAGGTTTTAGTAGTGTATGTTTTTGTGTGTTATAGTATAATATTATATACTTGGGAATGTAATTTTCATATATTGCATAATTGTATATTGTGTACTTTCAGTCCTGAATATGAGGATAATACAGGTGAGCTAATCAATTCATATTAATAAAATATTTTAATACAGTATAATCCTTTATGGCAATAGTGTTGAAAAAATTTTATGAGGATTTATTAGTAATAAGACGATACTTAATTAAAATTGGCCCTTCTCGACGAAATGAAAATATATTACAAAAGAAGCTTAATGAGGCTAATGTAATTGTACAACAATATAATAACTACTTAGAAAATATTAATAATATAAAGGGTTTTGATAGTAAGGAAGATATTCTCATAGAAAAATATTGCGAAGATTTTAATAATTTATACAAAGAAATTTCAAATATATGTAAATCTCAAACTTCGAATTATTCAAAAATGGATAAATTTGATTTAAAAGTTGCATTGAATTTACTACCTGTTATGACGGATGAGGAGGCAAATACAGATCAGTTAATTAGTGGAATCGAGTTTTATAGTGCTGCCATTGATAGTGAGTCACAATCGCGATTAATTTCTTTTATTCTTAAAACTAGATTGTCACGAGCGGCTAAACTAAAGTTGTGCAATAATTATGACAACATTTCAGATCTTTTGAATGATATGAAAAACACTTTAGTGCCGAAAAAGTCTGCAAGTGCACTGCAAAAGCAATTATTAAGCTTTAAACAAAATGATATGTCCATTGATAAATATGGCAAAACATTAAGTGAAATGTTCGTAGATCTTACTATTTCGCAAGCGGAAGGAAACACAGAGAAATACAATGTCTTAAAGTCAATTAATGAAAAACAGGCGATTAGACAATTTAGTGAAGGATTGCGAAATCGTAGGATCAGCACAGTTATTTTAGCTCAAAAGTTTGATAGTCTGAATAATGCGATTCAAGCCGCTATCGATGAAGACGTATCATCTTCCAACTCGACGAATGAGGTATTTACAATGAGACGTCATAGTAATAAATACTCAATGAACAATTCCAGGCAGCCGCAGACTACTCGAAGAGGTATGTATAACGCTGGTCGTGGTCATGGACGAGTTGGTGGTCGGTGGTCACAGCCACATGCCGCACCTGCTGCCGTCAAGCAGTGGTTCCAGCAGTCTCAGCCACGTGGGATAGCATCTCGAGGTAGACCTTATTATCGTGGTAATTCGTTTTATAACAAATATAGAGGTCATACGTCATCATCAAGAGGATGTATTAGGGTAGTGGATAATGACTCGCAACCTCAAACAAGCTCGATGCATCAAAAAGAATGCGAAAATGAGTTTTTTCGTCCCTAAAAGTTATACTATTTTGTCCAGTGGTAATGGTATTTACATAGAGTTATTTTACAAAGATAATTACAAATTGAATTGGCTCATAGATACAGGCGCATCAATATCTGCAATAAAGTATAAACATGTGCTCAAATTCAACATTCCAATCTATAAACACAACATAATTATAAATGGTATTGGAGGCAAAGTCCAGGCTATTGGATACGTATGTTTACACTTATCCGTAGATGGGCAGCGCATTAGTCACAAATTTTATGTATTTGATATGTTACCATGTAAGTCACATGGAATTCTCGGACAAGACTTTTTAGACAAGTATAAATCTATTATCGACTTTGAAAACAAAACTTTGTTGTTAAGATATAATGATACTGAGCAAACGGTTTTAAAATTTAAGAAATCCATTGATTATTCATTGTCTTTACCGGCCAGGTCTGAGTCAATACACTACATAAATACTAATTTAACCGAGGAAAGTTTAATATGTTCGAAAGAAATTGAAAAAGGTGTTTTTATCGCGAGTGCGTTAGTTAGACCAAAGTGTGGTAAAATACCTATTAGAATTTTGAACTCTACGTCCAATAATTTAACTTTATCTGAGATCAATCTTGACATACACAATTTAAGTGAATATAATATTTGTGTTTTTGATCAGACTGAAAAAAATGCATCGCGTGTTAAGCAATTATTTTCTAAATTAAATTTATCCCACTTAAACAAGGAAGAGAAGGTTAATATAGAAAACTTATGTGCTAAATATTCCGATATTTTTTATTTGGACGGGGATAAGTTATCAACTACAAATATTTACCAACACGTAATTCAGTTAAAACCAAACACACAGCCAATATATTCAAAACCATATAGGTTGCCCCATTTTTTGAAACATGAGGTGAAAAATCAGATTGACGGTATGATTAAAGAAGGAATTGTTGAGCCTTGCCAAAGCGAATGGTCTAGTCCCATCTTGCTAGTGCCAAAGAAAGCCGAAATTAATGGAAATAAAAAATGGCGATTGGTAATTGATTATAGAAAACTCAATAATTGTATACATGATGACAAATTCCCTCTTCCGAATATTACGGAAATATTAGACTCATTATCCGGCTGTATGTATTTTTCACATTTGGATCTGCATCAGGGTTACTATAATGTCAATTTAGATCCCGATTGTCGCAAATATACTGCCTTTTGCTCAGGTCAGTATCAGATGACGAGAATGCCAATGGGTCTAAAGACCAGCCCTAGCTCTTTTTCACGAATGATGACTTTAGCCATGACAGGGTTAACATATGAAAAATGTTTAGTTTACCAGGATGACTTAGTTTGCTTTAGTCGAGATTTGTCGGGTCATGTAAAAAACCTTCAAGACATCTTTGAGAGGTTACGTAAAGTGAATTTAAAATTAAACCCACAGAAATGTAATTTCTTACAAAAGGAATTACTATATTTGGGTCACACCGTATCAGCTGAAGGTGTGATACCTGACCCAGAAAAAATAGAAACTGTTAAAAATTATCCAATTCCGACAAATGTGGAGGATGTTAAACGATTTGTAGCTTTCGTAAATTATTATAGGAAATTCATACCAAATTTTGCAACAAAAGCGTACCCATTAAACAATTTGTGTAGGAAAAATATAGTTTTTAAATGGGATGACGAGTGCCAAAATTCTTTTGAATTATTGAAAGAGAACCTAATTACTCACCCTGTATTACAGTATCCAGACTTTTCTGATAATAATCAATTCATTTTGCAAACTGACGCATCTGGATATGCAATTGGTGCAGTTTTATGTAATGGCGATGGAAGACCTGTGGCATACGGGAGTCGAAGTCTTAATAAAGCGGAAAAAAGATATCCTACTATTGAAAAGGAATTACTAGCTATTGTCTGGGCCGTGAAGCATTTTCGTCCATATTTGTATGGACGGAAGTTCAAAATTCAAACGGACCACAAACCACTTATTTATTTGTTTGGTATGCGCGATCCTTCTAGTCGATTAATGAAATTTAGGATTATTTTAGAGGAATACGACTTTACGCTTGAGTATCTTAAAGGTAAAAATAATGTCGCAGCTGACGCTCTTTCTCGGATACAGATAACATCAGAAAATCTAAAAGAAATGAATCAAGGGTTAGTAAATGTAATGACGCGAGGTCAGAAAGCTAGGCAAGCACGGGATGCTATTGTTTCTCAGAACGATTGGCTTGATCACCCAAAAGTTGTGGAAATACATAGTAAACCAAGCCAGCTTACTGAACTACGTTTTAGTAGCGATAAAGAAATAACCCGTTATCGTAAATTAAAAGAGATTATGCACGAAAGTAAATGTTTATGTTATGTGCCGCATAAGAATGCAATTTTAATTAAGTTAGTTTCTCGATTACAATTGACGCCAGGCGAATTTGTAAGAGAACTAAACTTGTTTTGTGAAAAAATAAATATTAAGGAGGTATATTTCATAAAAAATAATAATAATAATATATTTGTTGAAAAGGTTATGAAAGAAATACAAAGTATAGATAAATGGTCGGGACCAAGATTTTGTATTTTAAAAGATGTTAGAAGAATAGATGATAAATGCGACCAACGTGTCATTTTAAATGATTTCCATCTTTTGCCCACTAGTGGCCACGCGGGCATAAGACGGATGGTAAATAATATTAAAAAATATTATTTCTGGTCGGGACTTGAGGTTGATGTTACGGAATTTGTAAAACGATGTGATAAATGTCAAAAAGAGAAACATGCGTCACATTATACGAAAGAGCCTATGACAATTACTACCACAGCCAATTCGGCATTAGAGAAAATTTATTTAGATATTGTAGGTCCTTTAGAAAAGGATTACAACAACTATACGTATATTTTAACTATACAATGTGAACTAAGTAAGTATATCGAAGCTTATCCATTGTTAACAAAAAGTGCAAATGAGGTAGCTAGAAGTTTTGTTAATAATTTTATTCTCAGATATGGTATTCCGAGCGAAATTGCAACAGACCGAGGAACGGAGTTTCTATCAACTACAATGAAAGAGGTTTGTAAACTTTTAAATATTAGCCAGTTGCAATCTACAGCATATCACCATCAGAGCATCGGTGCCTTGGAGAATTCTCACAAACATTTAGGTAATTTTTTAAGGATACAAACTGAAAAACACCCAGAAACATGGAACACATGGCTTCCTTTCTGGTGCTTTTCATATAATACATCTGTACACACTGAAACGAAATTTACTCCTTTTGAATTAGTTTTTGGAAAAAAATGTGTATTACCATCAAATTTAAAATCAGGTGTAGTTGAGCCGTTATACAACTTTGATAGCTATCCATTGGAATTAAAGTATAGAATCCAAACTTCACAAAAAGAGGCACGCAATAATTTGATTGAGAGTAAAATAAAAAGAAAAGCTAAATATGATAGTAATGCTAATCCTATGGCATACAAGCCCAATGACTTAATTTTGATTAGGAATGAATCCAGTAATAAGTTCCAAAATATATTTTCGGGACCATTTAAAGTTTTAAAAGATTGCTCACCTAATGTAGAAATATTGAAAGATAACAAAAAATATATAGTACACAAAAACAGAACAAAATTATATTATCCTCCTATTGCAGTATGATATAAAATTTATTACTTGCAGTATGTCAATTATTATGTATGCTTATAGTAGAATTGTAGTAAGTAAATACTTATATTATGTTTTAAAATATAAATACATTTATAATTTCGTTATTATATAATACATTATATAAGATATATAGATAATAAGTATAAAAAAAAATATATGTTATTGGATATAAAATAAATGTAATCATTCATTTTATATTTTTTTTTGCAAGGAAGGTGGAATGTATAACATATTATTACCTGGAAACTGTATAAATAAGGTTGTTTAATCTAATAAAGAGTAGTACTCAGCTAGCACTCGTTTCATTTGGTCATCCCACATTACAAGCCCATACACGTCCCACTGCAGGGCACGAGCCTCCTCTACAATCGAGAGTACGATTGAGAGGGGTTAGTACACTCCACCACGCTGGCCTAGTGCAAGGACTTTCATACCATAGAAGTTCAGGAATAACTTGAGTAACTACTGGACATAATGAGACTTAACATCTTATGTCTCAGGCGAGCGCAGTGGAATGCCAAGCTTTGTAATTCATGGTGTTTGGTTTTGTTACTGTCTATGGGCGGTCGTATCGCTTACCATCAGGCGAATGCTCGTCTCGCCATTCATCGCAATAGAAAAAAAACTCAGACGTGTAGCCAATTTTACCCCATTTGCCTTAGACTGCAATTACCAATACATTATCCCGTGGCCTAACCCCTCACAATCGTACTCTCGATTGTAGAAGAGGCTCGTCCAGTGGGACGTGTATAGGCCGATACGGTACAGTACAGTAAATTCTCCGTATATTATCCCCTGGCCTAACCCCTCGCAATTGTACTCTCGATTGTAGAAGAGGCTCGTCCAGTGGGACGTATATGGGCTGATACGGTACGTCACAGTAAATTCTCCGTACATTATCCCATGGCCTAACCCCTCGCAATCGTACTCTTGATTGTAGAAGAGGCTCGTCCAGTGGGACGTGTATAGGCCGATACGGTACAGTACAGTAAATTCTCCGTACATTATCCCCTGGCCTAACCCCTCGCAATCGTACTCTCGATTGTAGAAGAGGCTCGTCCAGTGGGACGTGTATGGGCTGATACGGTACAGCTCAGTAAATTCTCCGTACATTATCCCATGGCCTAACCCCTCGCAATCGTACTCTTGATTGTAGAAGAGGCTCGTCCAGTGGGACGTGTATAGGTCGATACGGTACAGTACAGTAAATTCTCCCTACATTATCCCATGGCCTAACCCCTCGCAATCGTACTCTCGATTGTAGATTGTAGAAGAGGCTCGTCCAGTGGGACGTATATGGGCTGATAAGGTACATCACTGTAAATTGTCCGTTTATAAATATCTTGCATATCTTCGTATATTATAGCTTCACCCCCCACCACCTAAGCTCGGATGTACCCTCCAGTGAACAACTACGCTCGAAGCTACACGGTATCTAATTAGCAGACACGGACCGACCGAGACGGGAGTGCGGGTTCGAATCCAAGGTTGGGTGCGGTACGACAATTCTCCTTTTGAATATCGTTGAAGTGTTTTATTTATAAAAGACTGCTATATTGTTTCATATACAGGGTATATCAAGACCGCGACCGAAAACAAAGCCAGGTGTTAGTATTAGTGACTTCAGACACAATGCAAGTAAAAATTTCGCAAAAGAAATCGACAACATTTTTTTAATTTTTTACTTATCGTCGTATTTGGGTGATAAATACATACTTTTCCTAAAATAACGATGTACACCTCTTTATTTTTAAACACGCAATGGTACCTAAGGGTTTCAATTAGTATTTTCGCAAAAACTAGGTATTTACCACATAAACAGGATGATTTTTAAAAAATTCTAAAAAAATATCTGTCTCTGTTTTGGCAAAAAAATTATTTGCAATGTGTTTGTTACCACTAAAACTACCACCTGGCTTCGTTTTCGATCGCAGTCTTGATATACTCGGTATAATGTGTATATGTCGGGGCGGTTTAATATAAAGTTGAAATGTTTCACTAAAATGTTGTAAAAACAATTATAAATAAGCCCTAAGCAATCTACGGGTAGTTGTAGAAGTAATATTGTTACAGAAAACCCGTTTGTGATTCTATTTCCATATCCACTGTTAGAATAGTGGTGGGAGCATGACAGTTTGCAATATAAACCGCCTCGGAACCGAGGACGAGGCATTCAACATTCAGTATTCGCCAGAGAAACACTGGTGTCCGCGCGTTGCCTTTAAAAAGTACCAAGTTGTTGAAGTTATTCGGATAAGGGCCTCGTTCACCATCTTCAAGTAAACCGTTGATTACTTACTTTTTAATTAACGTTATTTGACAAGCAAATTTGCAGAGTATCTTCCGTCGATTTCACAAGTGAAAATAAAGTAAAGTGCTGGTTAAGTGAATGACATAAGAAAATGAACGAATCATTCGTTCAATATTGCGTCAAATGTTCCTCGCCCTGCCTCCCGCTAAAGTGTCAACGTGTTTTTTTCTTAAAAAATAAAAAAGGAGGTTGAGATTTTAACCTTATTAAATACGCTAATCGGCAGACGATGCAGCCAGTAAGTTACTTATTAATGTAATCATAGGATTAGTATTACTGGAGCATGGTGAAATCGACAAATGATGTTACGGATGACTTTAACTGATGACTAGCCTAATCAACGATTTACTTGAAGATGGTGAACGAGGCCCTAAGTCGTTTATCCGTTAATTAAAACGTCTCGTTATAGCAATAATAAATAATTAATAATCAATAAATAAGTAATAATAAATGAATATAGACCAGTCTCGTTATCACTGGTCTGGTTCAATTTAACACATAGTTTTATTTCCCCGTCATATATTATTTTTTTATCTTCGTTTTTTATTAGTGCGTGAGCTATTGTAAACAGCGCTGATACAGCAGTCGCGGGCTCTATTCCCAGGGCACACCTTTTTTTCAGGAGTCATGTTTATTGATTTCAATTACCACGCACTTTAACGGCGAAGGAGAAACATCGTGAAAACACTATATTTCAAAGTCAGCGTCTCGCAACTACGAAGACTGAAAAACACAAAATATAGCTTATTGGTGGAACCTTTACATATTAATTGATACAATAATGTATAATGTTTTTTATTACTATATATGGCGAGAAAAGCATGCCATTCGCCTGATGGTAAGCGACACGACCGCTCACGGACAGTAGGAAACCAAACACCATGAATTACACAGCAATGCTTGGCATTCCACTGCGCTCGCCATCCTGAGACATAAGACGTTACGTCTCATTATGTCCAGTAGTTACTCTGGCTACAATGTCCTTCAAACCGGAACACAACAGTGCATTTACACTGCTGTTTGGAGAAATAGACATGGCGGTGGTACCTGCCCAGGCGGCCTCTCACATATGAGACCTACCACCAGTATACAAATCGAACAGTATAGGCATCTCTCGGAACATTTCTCGGAAGACAATGTTACCGCGCCCGCCTCCGGCGAACATGGCCGTCGACTATTCACATCGACTCATAAACAATACTTTAAGAAACTAGAAGACTTATCTCTTACACAATCATGACAGCCTAGTACCTGGATGCACAGGTGATAAAGTCTCGGGATCGAATCCCGGGTCGGGCAAAGTGATATTGAATTTTTCTATTTGTTGTCTGTGGCGCAGTTGGTTAGACGCCGGCTGTGAAACGAGAGGCCGCGGGTTCGATCCCCGCACCAAGAATGTTTGTGCGTCCGACAAATATTTCTTTCGGGTCTGGGTGTTTGTGAGACCGAAAAGTCTCTCGTAGTTCTGATACCTGCGACACAAGACTTAATTGATCTTAATGTGGGGTCAGGACTATGTATGTGACTGTTGGGTGTATTTAGTTATTATTATCAGCCTGTAGTCAGTTTGTGCCCGATATGGCGATTAGGTCGCCCCCTATCACATGAGACGGAACACACAAGGTGAAACGCGGGTGTAATAGCACCTCAGCCTACCTCTTTTGGATAAAGGCGTGAGTATATGTATGTTAAGGTCAAAAGTGTATGTTCAAATCCTAGGACACCTCTTTTCGGAGTCATGTGTGTATTGATAGTCAATCACCACGCACTAAACTATTAAAACCATTGTGTCTTTAATTATTATTTTAGGAAAACTATGTATTTATCACTCCAATACGACGGTAATAGAAAATTACAAAATACATTGTCTATTTTTATTTTATTTGCATTGTGTCTGAAGTAATAATACCTGGCTTCGTTTTCGGTCGCAGTCTTGGTATACCCGGTATAACGGTGAAGGAAAACATCGTGAGGAAACCTGCATACCAAAGCGGTTTGTAAGAGTTTCTATGGTATGTAAAGCTCGCCAACCCGCACTAGGCCAGCGTGGTGGACTGTACTAACCCGTCTCAATCGTACTCTCGATTGTAGAGGAGCCCCGTGCCCTGCAGTAGGAAGTATATGAGCTGATACAGTACAGCATAAGGGTTTTCCGATCCAATCTACGCAGAAAGAGCTTACTATGTCTTGAGGTCTGGCAGTTGGTCTGTAAAAATTAAATCAATTCCGCGATAAAAACCGCAAAAATTAGTTTTATTTCAATGTGTAACATTCGCATACATCTAAGAAACCATTATAAGCCTTCTATGTTAGTGTGGAGTCAGGACTATGTATGTGACTGTTGGGTGTATTTATTTAAATAAATCAATAGTAAATAAATACACCCAACAGTCACATACATAGTCCTGACCCCACACTAAGATCGAGTCTTGTGTCGTATCAGGAGCTACAAAAGACTTTTCGGCCTCACAAACACCCAGACCCGCAACAAATGTTGTTCACACAAATATTTGTTTCGGTGCGGGGATCGAACCCGCGGCCTCTCGTTTCGCAGCCGGCGTCTAACCAACTGCGCCACGGAGGCTGTCTTATATATTTATATATATTTTTCTGTTTTCAGACGGCGGTTCCTGTGATGGTGTCTGCTACTGCCAACAGCTCTTCAAAAGGTAGGAAATTGTGTTTAATGAACTACTTCATTACTTTAAAACTCTGTTGAATGTTTGTCAAATACCTACATTGACGCTCCGTGGCGCAGTTGGTTAGACGCCGGCTGCGAAACGAGAGGCCGCGGGTTCGATCCGATTCGAGATAAATATTTGTGTGATCCACAGGTATTTGTGTCGGGTCTGGGTGTTTGTGAGACCGAAAAGTCTCTCGTAGTTCCTGATACGACACAAGACTCGATCTTAGTGCGGGGTCAGGACTTTGTATATTACTGTTTTAAGTCAATATAATATGAAAATATTATCGGTTGAATCAAAACAAATATTTGTTAAAAACTGTCCTTTACCGGACATCGAACCCACGACTTTCGACAAGTGTCTTACTCGCAACACAAACCACAAAAATATAACAATTTATTTGTCAAGTTAAGCCATACCATTTAGCAATACCATTAGTCTCTTATGTCCCTCTCCGGAACTCGAACCCGCACACCAACTCAACCAGAAAGAGCAAATGTATATAATTAATAAAACATACGGTTTTCTTTTTTTTATGACATGAAAAGTTGCCCCTAAACCCACACAATTACACAAAAACCCTCCTTATTTCAAAGATGTAAAGTTCAAAATCCAACAAAACGACTTTCATGAAAGATAAATGACGTCATTGTACTGAAAGGTGTAAGTGCCAGAAACCTGCTATTGGATATTGAGTCTTATTGCAATATCTATAAGGTGTATGTTACAGTGTGAAGCGCCGTATCAAGTGTCAGAGTTTAAGCGATGTACTAAAGAGATAGTTAATGCAAAGTTCACCTTTACTTTGTAGTGATGGGATGATATTTATCGATATCGATAAAAATAAAATGAATGTTTTTTTCAATGTTGGCGAAACGAGCGTGCCATTCGCCTGATGGTAAGGGATATGACCGCTCATGGACAGTAGCAAAACCAAACAACACCATGAGTTACAAAGCAATGCTTGGCATTCCACTGCGCTCGCCATCCTAAAACATAAGATGTTAAATCTCAATATATCAATAAAACTACAAATGGCGATTTATCGCTCTAGGCTATCTCTTTGAGACCAGATAGATATGAAATTTTAAAAAAATACACTCTTGTCACGAATATCTAAAATGGCCCATCATTCACTGCCATTTATAATTTCATCATAAACCACATTCACACGTGTACATAAGTAAATATGAGAATTTGTGTTTAATAATCTCACTTTATTTGTTCTCCTGGTTATTACTTATTTCTCACTACTCTGGCAGTAAAATAATATTTTATACATATTTAAAGTTAATTTTCATTTTCCTGTGCATTATATCATTTGCCTGTCTTCAACATTTTTTAAAAGACCTATAATTTCATTATAAATTGTCTGACCCACAAAACTTTAGGTTATTCAAGTAAAAACTTTCACCTCTGGCCACTTTGCATACTAAATTTAGGAAATATGGGACATAAAACTTCCCGTATTATTCCTTTATAATAAGAAATTGCCATTCATGAATTATTATCTCCACTGATATAAAACACGTGTTGTAGACTTATGAATATTTAAGGGCCAATTGCACAAACTAACTTTACCCATACCTTTGGCTTTGAAAACGTCAATCCCATACATTAGCAATGTCAAATATATCACAAATGTATGGCGATGACATTGTTAAAGTCAAAGTTATCGGCAAAGTTAGTTTGTGCAACTGAGCCTAAGAAACTACTTTAAATATAGCAACGAGTTGTCACGGTTTGACAGTCAGTTTACAGCTAACTTCATCATGTCGATGTCGGTGCGCGCGCATCGTAAAAATATTACTCTCATAAATTTCCAATCGTCTCAATTCAAATTCAAAATCTTTATTTGTCAAACATGAGTATACATACAAAGCATGCAAGGTGTTCAAATATAAAAAGCAGATCTATCAAGTTTGGCCTTAATGGCGTACAAATACTTAAAACTTACAACTAAACTACTTAAAATAAAAAATATATTTAAATCTTAATTAACAAATAATATATCATAACGTTATTATCTTTACCTACTTATTATTCTCTCAAAATAATAATAGCTTCAAAAGGAAAAAGAAGAGTGATTTATTTGTACTGCAGCTTAATGCAAGGCTGCACATTAAATATTTTTATCGATAAACTCTTTCGACACTCCCGCATCCCTAGCACTTCAGACGTCCGCGCTAACGGCGCTGTGTAGTGATGTTATTCATGTTAAAACAGGCTGAAACGCGAAATAACTGGAGGCCGTCACACTGTCCAACACTGGTAATTATCTCTCTGGTACACCTCTGACTTCGGAGTCAGGTGTGTTGATATTCACCACGCATTATAACGGTGAAGGAAAACATCGTGAGGAAACCTGCATACCGTAGCGATTTGTAAGAATTTCTATGGTATGTAAAGTCCGCCTTGCACTACATGGTGAACTCTGTATATGGCCTAACCCCTTGCAATCGTACATATGACGTATTCTATACGACTCTCGCCTTTTTCCCAGAAGGGGTAGGCAGAGGTGCTTCGAGAAGCACTAACTTTTCGCCTTGTCCGTTCCCACGACATGATAGGGGCGAGCCTATCACCATATATTAATAACTTGTTTATGTAAATAACTTTGTTTATTAATGTTGTGTACAATACTTTGTTTAACAAATTAATTTTACATTTATCACTGTACTAATTTTACTTTTTAGTTGTCTAAGTTGTAATTTGTTAAATGCTTTTGGACCAATTTCAAATAAAATAAAAATAAAATATCGGGCACAAATTCCTGACTCCAGGCTGATGAATAGAAAAATTAAAATCACTTTGACCGACCCGGGGCTCGAACCCGAGACCTCAGCGTAATTACACCGTAATACAGCCATAGTAATATAATACAGAATTAAAACGCGAAATATGAAATATGTTTATGCTTCAAAACCTTTAGCTAACATCAGTGTCGGCGTAAGGTAGGTTGGCACCCTGGGCGGTTTCGTATTGAGAGCACCCCTACCAATTTTTTTTGAAGGAGTAAAAAAAAAAAAAGGTACTCCTTGAAATAGCCTATGCAAAATAGGCCAAAAAATATTTGTAGGCATTTACAACTAGGCAGCGGCAAGCAGGATCGTTTCGCCCACGATCGTGGTCCACGCTCTTCGTTTGTTGTCGCTTGTCGGGTTGTCGTTGTCACCCCTTGATGCTTGGTACCCGGGGCGGACCGCCCCCATCGCCCCCCCCCCCCTTACGCCGCCACTGGCTAACATTACAATTCTTTTATAAAAACTCATACGAAAAGCTTTTATAATACTTTTCGTAATGTCACATGCATTCGTTTCAACTTGGCCTGAGGGCTAGATAAATATTAATATTCTTTGAGTCGAGAATCGTAATATGCACGTCATAGTATTTATTCTATCCATAATAATATTATAAAGAGGAAAGATTTGTATGTAAGTATGTTTGTAACGAATTGGCTCAATAAGTGCTGGACCGATTTTAAAAATTCTTTCAACATTTGAATGCTACATTATCAATAATTAATTTAAGCTATTTTAATTGCAAGAAAAAATAAGGATCCCTACTAAAACTACAATAATGTTACCCAAGGTGTAAAAAGCCTATAAAATATCTTTCATCGCATGAATAAGAATAAGAATAAGAATAACTATCTGCGCCTGGGCGAAGCCGGTCCGAGCCGCTAGTTCATTATAAGCACAGAGTCAAAATTCGTGCTCGATGTGGCGATAGGCTCAATATCACATCATGGGACAGAACACAAGGCAACGTGGGTGTCCTGGTAGCACCTCTGTCCCCCCTTCTGGGAAAAAGGCGTGAGTTTATGAATGTATGGATATATTGTTTAAATGTAGCGTTGTGTAGAATACGTCATACTCGCGGATTAGGTTCGATAACCATATACAGGGTATATCAAGACTGCGACCGAAAACGAAGCCAGGTGGTAGTAATAATGACTTCAAACACAACGCAACTAAAAATGTAATTTAACTAATCGTTGTGTTTGGGTGATAAACACATAGTTTTCCTAAAATAATAATGTACATCTTTTTATTTTTAAAGACGCAATGGTACGCAAGGTTTATATTGCTACTTTCACAAAAACTAGGTACTTACAAACCAAAAACGATGATATTTAAAAAGAGCAAAAAACAATCTGTCATTTTTTTTGCGATATTTTTAGTTGCATTGTGTCTGTAACCACTAAAACTACCACCTGGCTTCGTTTTCGGTCGCAGTCTTGATATGCCCGGTATGTATATGTAGCGATAATAATATCTGTATTTGTATGATCCTCAACAATCGAGAGTACGATTGAGAGGGGTTAGTACATTCCACCACGCTGGCCTAAGCGGGGTTCACATACCATATAAATTCTTATCGCTACGGTATGCAGGTTTCCTCACGATGTTTTCCTTCACCGTTATAGTGCGTGGTGATTGACTATTAATACACATGACTCCAAAAAGTCAGAGGTGTGTGGGATTTGAACCCGCAACCACGAAGAGCATGCTGGCAGTGTTGGTCCGTTACGAATATGCCACCATTCACATAATCTCTATCTTACTGTGGGGTTAGGCCATCATGTTATATTTATAACCCTTATTATAACATCCCGCACTAGGCCAGCGTGGTGGACTATATGGCCTAACCACTCTCAATCGATTCCCTCGATTGTAGAGTAGGCCCGTGCCCTGCAGTGGGACGTATATGGACTGATATAGATAGATATAGATATTATAACATCCCTTAAAATCATTAAGCATCCCTCCCCTATTGAAACAATACCTAATTCCCTTTGTGATCATTTTTGCGAGTAAAAGAGAAATATATTAAATGTAGATCCGTACCCATTCGTTTGTTTTTCATTAGCAACGGTACTAATGAAGGTTTTTTACAAATAATTGCTTGATTGTAACAAACCGTTTGGGAATATTATTTGTTTTGAATTTCGATGGAAAATACAGGTGGTAGGTCTCTCATATGTGAGAGGCCTGGGTAGGTACCACCGCAATGTCTATTTCTCCAACAGCAGTGTAAATGCACTGTTGTGTTCCGGTTCGAAGGACATTGTAGCCAGAATAACTACTGGACATAATGAGACAACATCTTATGTCTCAGCATGGCGAGCGTAGTGGAATGCAAGCTTTGCTTTGTAATTCATGGTGTTAATTTTGCTACTGTCGATGGGCGGTCGTATCGCTTACCATCAAGCGAATGGCATGCTCGTCTCGCCATTCATCGCAATGAAAAAGTGTTTCGGATTTCAGGTTCAATCTATGTATAATTTATATTCATTTTCGATCCGGGATGGAATAAATATGGCAAGAAATAAACATCTTATTATTATTGTAGTCATTTAAAAGACTGTCCCCCGCTTTCAACTTGTGTATCGCAGGATTAACAGCATTGTACACACCGAGCGGAGCGAGGCTCCAGAAATAACAATAGTCTATATACATACTTACGTCTTTTTCCCAGAAGGGGTAGGCAGATGTGCTACCAGTACACCCACGTTTCGCATTGCATGTTTCCCACGATGTGATAGGAGCGAGCCTGTCGTCATATCCGGCACAAATTCCTGACTCCGGGCTGATAATGAATAGAAGAATCCAATATTGCCCGATCCAATTGGAACCCGAGACCTTGTAGACTCGCATTATAATGGGACCGTTGTACAACTGCGCCACCGAGGCAGTCTATGAACATTATATCTTACTTAATACTTGCAAATGAAAACAAGTTATTAATGAACTGCTCTGATTTAAACCAACTTGTACCTTTTGTAATAATCACTACATTGTAAACTGGTTTTGAAAAGAGCAACACTAGAGTTTCTTGCCCGTTCTTCTCTAGTGAAAACCGCTTTCCGAACCGGGTGGTAGTTCAAAAAACGACTGAATCTAAATATTGTTGAACATTTTAATCATTATATTTATTTATTTTTATTATATTAGCCTATATATGACCCACTACTGGGCACGGGCCTACTCTACAATCGAGAGAATCGATTGAGAGTGGTTAGGCCATATAGTCCACCTCGCTGGCCTAGTGCGGGTTGGCGTACTTACATACCGTAGAAATTCTTTAAAATCGCTACGGTAGGCAGGTTTCCTCACGATGTTTTCCTTCACCGTTAAAGTGCGTGGTGATTGACTATCAATACACACATAACTCCGAAAAGTCAGAGGTGTGCCCTGGGATTTGAACCCGCGACCACCGTGAACATGTAGGCAGCCGCGTCTGGTCCGTTACCAACAGGCCACCACGCACTTTTTTTCGAACATTTTAATGGATTCAATAAACTATTTTCATTTTCATATAGTTTCAAAAAGTTATAGCTGACGAATATATTAAATTTTTTATGTAAAACTAGTGTTAACAAGTGAGTTGTTAACCTAAGAACCGAGGAGTGAAAGCGTGAGAGCTTTTCAGCCACTCCACTCAGGAAAACCGTCTTAAATGCTGCGAATTGGATGCCATGTTTCGCCCAGGCACTTCCGAATAACTAGAAGATTGTTGTGCATATATTAAACTGTCTATAATACAATAAATTTGTAACCGATCGATGTCTGTACCTACATGGAAGATAAATGAGAAAAACTAATATGGGGGGTCTGTATTAACGTAATAGAACCCAAAATATTTTAAGATTTTTTTTCTGTTTGTCTGTGCGGTTGTGCGCGATGAACTCAGAAACGGCTTGACGGATTTAGATGAAATTTGGTATGGAGGTAGCTGACACCCTCAATGAACACTTAGACTACTTTTATCCCAAAAATGTAGTGTTCCCGTGGGATGAGGAAGAAATTCCGATATATTTGTTACTTTTTTATCCTCAATGGGATGGGATGGGACTGGATTACATGTCTTGAGTGAGAATGAGGCCATTATTAACTCGTGGTCTAGAATTTATGACCGATGTGGCGATAAGCTCGCCTCCAACCACATCGTGGAAAAGAAACAAGGCGAAATGTGAGTGTCCTGGTCGCACCTCCGCCTACCCCTTCTGGGAAAAAGGCGTGAGTTTATGTATGTATGTCATTTTGGGTAGAATGGTTAGACATTCCTGGAGCCTCAGTTCGCTTCGATGCTCGATGTGTACAATGCTGTTGAGCCTGCGACACACGAGTTGCAGTGAGGGGGTGGGGGGAGGGTTGAATGGAAGAGTCTTCTTATATGTTTGAGGCCGGCAAAACAAGTCGTTTTGTATCGGGGTCACCGGACACCTAATTTCGGGTTGAAATCTTCAGGTAACATATAAACTTTACCTTCGTTTAACATATCTTCGCGGGTCAGGATTGTATTGTGCGGGAGGGAGCCAAGAAATCACTACATCGTGCCGACATAATAATGTGTTTCCTTTTTTTGTATATTGGCTCTACAAAGTGCTAATAGATATTTATAGATTTTTTTTAAATATTGCTATGAATGGCGAGACGAACATGCCATTCGCCTGATAGTAAGCGACAATACCGCTCATGGACAGTAGCAAAACCAAACAACACCATTAATTGCAATGCTTGTCATTCCACTGCGTGCGCCATCCTGAGAAATAAGCTGTTAAGTTTTAGTGGTTCCAAACACAATGCAAACAAAAATTCCGCCAAAACAGTGTCAAATATTTTTTATGGATTTTTTAAAAATCATCGTGTTTGGGTGGGTAAATACCTAGTGTTTGCGAAAATACTAATTTAAACCCTTACGTACCATTGCGTGTTTAAAAATAAAGATGTGTACATCATTATTTTAGGAAAACTATGTAATATATCACCCAAATACGAGGATAAGTAAAAAATATAAAAAAAAAGTTGTCGATTTTTGTGTAAAATTTTTAGATTTCATTGTGTCTGAAGTCACTAATACTACCACCTGGCTTCGTTTTCGGTCGCGGTCTTGATATACCCTGTATAAAGCTGGTTCTATATAGCATTTCTGCGTCGCCGAACTTGGCCGTCGGCTATACATTTGGGAAATCATGGTGTGTACACATTGTGCGGCCGGGGCGCGTGCAGGGGCCTTTATATGTACAAGGGATGAGTGGCAGCGGAGGAGGGCGCGGAGGCGACTATATACACCAAATAATAGCGGAAATGTATTTAAATAGCTAGCTAGCTAATACTAGTTTTTGCGTATTTTATGGCGAAATCACGAACAGCTATTTTTTTAATATTTATAATTATAAATTAAGATAATAATTGCATAAATCTTGGTGATGATACGCTAACCATTACATTTAATAGGTCTTATAAAACCAAATTGCCAATCCACGAAAGCTTCTATTGTCTCAAACAAAATATTTAACCTTACGAATAAATAATTAAATACACTTTTTGGTCTCACAAACACCCAGACCCGACACAAATACCTGTGGATCACACAAATATTTGTCTCGAAGCGGATCGAACCCGCGGCCTCTCGTTTCACAGGCGGCGTCTAACCAACTGCACCACGGAGGCTGTCCAGCGACGCTAATCAGGTGAAGCTGCTGACAAAATGTACTAATTAATATAAATCGCTTCCGCTTATCCTTTATACCACGCATCAAACGCACACAACGCCGCTCGACCCGTGGTCTGTAAAATTCATGACTTACTTACGAATTACAGAGTAACTAAGCGGAGGGGAGGGGAGACGGGGGGAAAAGGGGGGAACAGGGGGAAAGGGGAGGGGTGGTTGTGGTTACACGACACCTTGTTAATCAAGCGTTGAGGCTCGATGCTTGAAGAGTGGATGTGGATGGAGGCCGCGGGTTCGATCCTCGGAATTTTTGAAGTTAAACTTCGTTAGGCGTAATGTAAAAATTATGAGTGAAATTTTAAGATGCGCGCGCTCACTGTAACACAAAAGTAACAGGTTTACTCGGTGGCGTAGTTGTATACGGTACGACTACAAAGCTGAGGTCTCTGGTTCGAATCCCGGGTCGGGCAATGTGATATTGCTTTTTTCTATTCATTATCAGCCCGGAGTCAGGAATTTGTGCCCGATATGGCGATAGGCTCGCCCCCTATTACATCATGGGACGGAACATACAAGGCGAAATGTGGGTGTCCTGGTGGCGCTTCTGCCTACCCCTTCTGGGATAAAGGCGTGAGTTTATGTATGTATGTTTTGTTAGATGCGCGCGCACTCCGATATTGACATGCTGAAGTCAGATGTTAACTGTCTTAATTATATTCAAAGTTTCTAGTTGCTACTTGCTTCGTTATTTTATCGATGTAGTAAGTTTCGGACACGATTTAAGCGTTTTCATTTCTTTAAACAAATAATTATTAAAGTTGCCTAAACTAGGATAACATTTATACTATTCTGCATAACCTTTAAGGTGTTTACATAAATATTTATTATTTTACGTGTTTTATGTCAGTGAATCAGTTGTTAATTGTTTTAATATATTACTGTGGTGAATGATAGGCCAGTTAGCGCAGTTGGTTAGACGCCGCCTGTGAAACGAAAGGCCGCGGGTTCGATCCCCGCACCGAGACAAATGTTTGTGAGAACCACAAGTATTAGTTTCGGGTCTGGGTGTTTGTGAGACCGAAAAGTCTCTCGTAGTTTCTGATACACGACACAAGACTCGATCTGAATGTGGGGTCAGGACTATGTATGCGACTGTTGGGTGCATCGATATCAATGTTACACTAGATAAGACATTCAGTACAAAAAATGTGTCCCACCTACTTGCGGTGCATGCACCACACATGAATCAGTTTGCTTCGTGACAGTGACAGTGCAGTACGCCTTATCGCATACGTTTAAAAGTAATAAATGAATGTTTCACCGTCAAACCGAAAGCAAATCGTCTGAAGTTACAATATTTTAATAAAATACCAGGTAAGTGATGTAATATTGCAGTGTGCTTTTAAAATACGGGGGCACTTTATTTCTTTCTTTATTTCGTCTATCGGTAGAATATAAGTCAATGGTTGGGTGTATTCATTTATTTTTAAAAATCCACTAAGTGGGCAACATTCCATTGTATCAGCCCATATATGTCCCAATGCTGGGCACAGGCCTCCTCTACAATCGAGAGAATCGATTGAGAGTGGTTAGGCCATATAGTCCACCACGCTGGCCTAGTTAGCCATTAGTTCCAATTTTGTCCGCGCGCAGTTTACATACGCCGCAGATTTGACCGAAACAGTAGAATTTCTGTATTGAATCAACGCTTTGCAAACAAGACACGTTATTTGTATAAATTAATTAATTTATAAGACTGCTTCGGTGGTGTAGTTGTACTACTGTACGATTGCAAAGCTGAGGTCTCGGGTTCGAATCCCGGGTCGGGCAAATTGATATTGGGTTTTGCTATTCATTATCAGAGTCTGGAATTTGTGCCCGTTATGGTGATAGGCTCGCCCCCTATCACATCGTGGGACGGAACATATAAGGCGAAATGTGGGTGCCCTGGTGGCGCCTCTGCCTACACCGTCTGGAAAAAAGGCGTGAGTTTATGTATGTATGTAATATAGAATGAAGAATTTTAAAATGTAAAAAAATTAAAAGTTAGTCTATTGATTGATGGCTTGGAGAGTTCGGTTGGATTGTGAATCGTAGTATAAATTGATGTAAAACAATTAGAAAGTATAAATACTTGGACGAGACGGAGTTTCATTACTAGCCAGCGAAAATCCTTCCTAGAAGTCTAACTATCCAGATAAACAGAGAGTGGACTGTACTATGAGAACCTGAAGGCCATTCTTAGACAAGGAAGAGATAATAATGTTATTCAATAGAAAAAACCAATATCATTTTGTTCCACCCGGAATTCGAACCCGAGACCTCAGCGTTATAATCGTACTGTAGTACAACTGCGCGAGGCACCAAAACCAATCCACAATTTATTAATATAAAATTACTTATACCCCCATCTAGCGGAACACGCCCGAACAATTTCAAATTGAAGCGAAATCGTTTAATAAATCTACCTAATACACCTGTAGTGTTCTCAAACTTTTTACGCCCCTTGCATTGAGCATTGATCAGACGCAGATGTCCCATTAAAGTTATTGTATGCAGCGAGCATTGTAAGGCAGCGGTTGCTGTATACTTCACGCCCCCTAAAAGTTTGGTCCCCCCGTAGGTTTTTTTATTCTGTTTGTGTCCTAGTTTTGGACAAATACCCTTATGCTTTTTACTATTTTTTTCCTATCCCAGTTTCAGTTTTTTAGGTCAGATCTGAACATCAAAACCTCCAAATACCACATCACCTTGGAGGTTGGAAGTCCGCCACAGTACGTTTTTCCTGACACTTTCTTCCACGTACTACAAATCTGTGGAACCAATTTGACTCTTTTTTTATTGTATTAATAAAAAAGTATCCATATCCAAAATCTAGCAAACAAAGAATTTTGTAAATCCATTCTGAATTAAACAAGTTAGAAACGATTTAAATCTTGTAGTAGGGGTAATAGAAAAGGGATGCAAAACAAAATTTGTGACGTCACTGTGCATTATAGTGCATTATAGTGTGCGGGTGTGAAAGAGACGGTAAGATGTCCCCACTACGTCCCTACTCTTTCATTTTAAATACTAATATTTGCCTCATGTTACAAGCTGCTGCTACTTTAATACTGTTTTCACAAAAAAATATTTGTTTTAATGGCACTTGTGTTTGTCTACAAAATAATACAAACATTCGATGATAGTCAAATACCTTATTGCCAACAGCGGTATTTCCGGACAAATACGACCTGGCGACCTTCAAAAAACGAATGTATTCCCATCTGAAAGGCCGGCAACGTATCTCCATGCCCTATGTTGTTGCAGATGTTCACAGGCGGTGATTAATGTAAACTAGAATAACGCTACACCATTGTCTTCATTATATTGTAGACTGTCCCGCCCTCACACCCGCCACTGCAACTCCTGTAAGCCAGGATCAACTGCACGCATTTTAATGACACTGAGCATTGAAGCACAGCGAGTCTCCGGGAATGTCTAACTTGTCTTTAACCCGCAACGAAATCAATCATAAAGTTAAATTAATAGGAGTTGGAAATTGTCCTCATTATAACTCGTGTATCCTTCGTTGGAGGTTCTTATTTATAAATAAATAAATTACTTCACACTAGGGGAACCGTTTGCTCGTTTGCCCGCTATAATATAAAAAATATCTATTTATGCTTAAGCCACTTAGAATGCGAGCTTATTTCTCTCCTAAATTGAGGATAAGTCTATCAGTATGCAATAAAATTTCTAGCCCCGGATCGAAACCGAAAAACTCACGCAAAGTCGTAGCATAAATCTTAAGTTCGTAAATAAATAAATACACACAACAGTCACATGTACATAGTCCTGACCCCACACTAAGATCGAGCCTTGTGTGGTGGTTATCAGAAACTCCGAGAGAATTTTCGGTCTCACAAACACCCAGTCCCGAAACAAATACCTGTGCATCACACAAATATTTGTTTTGGTGCGGGAATTGAACCTGCGGCCTCTCGTTTCACAGGTTGCGTTTAACCAACTGCGCCACGGAGGCTGTCAATATATACATAAACTCACGCCTTTTCCCAAACGGAGTAGGCAGAGGTGCGACCATGACACCCACGTTTCGCCTTGTGTGTTCCGTCCCACGATGTGATAGGTAGTGAGCCTATCGCAATATTGGGTACGCATTTCTGACACCGGCAACATGAATAAAAAATCCAATATCTCTTTGGCCGACCCGGAACTCAAACCCGATACCTATGCATACCTGCAATTGCGCCGTAGTGCAACAGCGCTACCGATAAATCTGTATCTGTATCAGCCCACTGCAGGGAACGGGCCTCCACTACAATCGAAAGTACGATCGAGAGGGATTAGGCCATATAGTCTACCACGCTGGCATAGTGCGGGCTGGCGGACTTTACATACCATAGATTTTTTTTAACATCGCTACAGTATGCAGTTTTCCTCACGATGTTTTCCCTCACCGTTATACTGCGTGGTTATTGACTATCAATACACACATGACCCTGAAAAGTAAGACCATATTAAACAAAAAATAACCGTCTTCAAAATTGTGATCGTCTCCATCGTACTCTCGATTGTAGAGTAGGCCCGTGCCCTGCAGTGGGACGTATATGGGCTAATACAGATCCCGTAACGTGACACATATGGTCACTATGGTAGGCCTAACCTATGTTCGGTTGACGCTATGTGCGTGTGCCCTGGGATTTGAACCCGCGACCACCGTGTTGGCAGTCGCGTCTGGTCCGTTTACGAACAGGCCACCACGCACTTTTTTACCGATACATCGTCTTGAACAATAAATTGTCTTGGGGCATGGTTATCAAAAACGAGAGATTTAATGCTTAACAACACCTTTTTTTTAAGACCGAAAATACTCGTAGTTTCTGATATCTAGGACACAAGACTCGATCTTAGTATGGGGTCAGAACTATAAAATAAAATAAATAAATAATATTTATTTATTATTATTATTTTACTCATATGTGTAAGGCCGCAATGTATTCCTCACGCCAAACAGCAGTGCAAATCGCCATATGGGCACAAATCCTGACTCCAGGCTGATAATGAGTAGAAAAATCCATTACCACATTGCCCGACCCGGGATTCGAACCCGAGACCTCAGCTTTGTAATCATAACATAGTATGACTACGCCACCGATGTAGTCAAAAACTATAATGCAACAACTTAAATAAGTAATTAATATTACGCTTTATCCATTCCACTGCAGCACATACCTAAACAATTAGGAGATATTATTAACCCCGCGGGGATAGTGTAGGTAGGTAAAATCAAATCAGAAATCCGTTTATAAAACACTCAAATATGCGGGACTCCATACAATTATATCGCTATGTAACTGAGAGATAGCTAAACTACGAGAACATTACTAAATAAACACATTAAAACAACCTTTGTTAAATATTCAATTATAGTATTAAAAATAATATTCAATTTCCACGCAGAATGTTTGAGAACCGTCGAGTTTTCGCGAAGCCAAATTTTGTTGCTGCTAACGACTGAACGGGCTGCGGGAGAGGGACAGAACACCACGCGTTAGACAGAGACGGCTATATTCTGTAAGCTACGCCCAATCAATGCACACAGAGCCTCCTGAAGCCTGCAGATTTCAGTGTGCCGCGTTCCCTCCAACGTAACGGTCGCGTTGCGTTCGGATTATATTTAAAAAAAAATAGGCAAAGGAAACATTAAATCAAATCCAAAAACGTATTCCAAACTGCAATCGATTTTGAAAATCGAACACTAGTCATAAACAGCCGGGAAAGGTTTGTTCTGACTCGAGCAGCGTCGAACAAAAGCATCCGTGTAGTGCGATATGCGCTTTTTTTTTTCAAATATCCGTATTCGCGAGTGCCAGGATTAATTAAAACAAACGCTATTAACGTTATAACGTGTACCAGTGTTTCGAGCGTGTTTCGAATTTCGATTCGGGAATGTGTTATTTTTTTGAATTTAGAATAATATATTGTGCTATTTTAATGGAAATAACGTGCTATATCGCTGTATAGCTGTTATTTTTGCGCCGAGTGCGGGGCGAGGGGCGTGCACCGCTGGTTCTTTGTTCCCCTACTGCATTTGTATCGTGCCGGCGTAGTGGAATAAGGTATTAAGTACAGTCAAGTTTATACACACATACGACGTTTCGGTTTCAGGCTGGTTTTATGATTTTGCAGGGAATTCTCGCTACGTTTCGCCCGTGTTGGGTGAACGTCGATAGCTTTATTTAAATTTTTATAACCTTTGTTTATTCTATGCAAATGATTGTCAATTTTTTTTTCAGGAAATAACTGACATCCTATTTATACGTATTTGTATGTAGGTAGAAGTACTTATTCTTATTTATGCAAAAACAGCATTTTTATATGCGAATAAAAAAACATTGCGATTTATTTTTTGTTTTATAGAAAAATCAACATAATAACTTTAAAATGGCGTTTATTGAAACAGAGATCGATGTTTTAAATGAATATTTAAAAGCAAAAAGGTTATGTTGCGATACAGAACAAAGCCGTGTGCGGGCACCAACGCCCTGCGCGTCCGTGGCTCTAAAGCAAATAGTTTTCACACAAAGACCAAGGAAACATCATAATGCCAATAAATATATTTTAAATTTTTTTGTGGTGCAATGTTTTTTATATTTGTTTTTTAGATATTGCCTTACATAAATTTAAGTGCGAAAGTGTTGAATTTTGTTTTGAAAGAGATTTTTTTTAATTAATTGAAGAATGGTATAGTTATTATCCCGGAAATTCCGCTGGTTTTTAGGAACATGTTTTAAAAGCAGTGGCTAAGTTATTATAACAAAACAAATATGTTTGTACACGCTAATCTCAGCAGTTTCCAGTCGAATTTCCAAATATTTTTTGCATCTGATAGCCCAATTCTTAAGGAAGGTTTTGAGCTAATTAACATCACGCTACGATACTTAAGAGCCGAGCAAAGAGGAAGAAGATGTGGAAGCAGTGATTCTGGTACAAAAATATGACACATCCATGATCCAAGCGTTGTGGATGTTCGAAATGAAACGAAATGAAATGAAATTCGTTTATGAAATGAAATTCGTTTATTGGTCACGTAGGCAATTAAATAGCTCTTATGACAAGTCAGTACATAGTTCTTATTTTCTATATTACAAGATATTCGTTGTAATATTTATATTAATTTTATTGTATTAAGTATTATATGTTCATGTGCAGTGACCTGTTTGTTCGTTTGCTGGATTTAAGCAATAAAAAAAAACTTTTTATAAAACCTAATGTTTACTTTGACAAGGAGTGCAGTATACAATTGCATTAGAAGTCTAGCTGTTAGAATCACAATAAATAAATAAAATAAAAATAAATAAATACACCCAACAGTCACATACATAGTCCTGACCCCACACTAAGATCGAGTCTTGTATCGTATCAGGAACTACAAGAGACTTTTCGGTCTCACAAACACCCAGACCCATAATAATTATTATTAATATTGAATAATAATACCTTTTGGCTCAATTGCTGTGAAGAGAGACAATTATTTGGAGATTGTCTCGCCTTCACACCCGCCACTGCAACTCCTGTGTCGCAGGATCAACAGCACGCATTTTAATGACACTGAGCATTGAAGCTCAGCGAGTCTCCGGAAATGTTCTGTCTTTAACCCGCAACGAAATTAATTATGCAGTTAACTTTCCACTACAGGGCACAGGCCTCCTCTACAATCTGGAGTACGATTGAGAGGGGTTAGGCCATATAGTCCACTACGCTGGCCTGTTGCGGGTTGGCGGACTTTACATACCATAGAAATATAATATTGTGTAATAATACCCTTTAGCTTATTACTGTGAAGGGATAACTATTTCCAACTTATTTCTGCCTCGGTGGCGTAGTTGTACTACGGTACGACTACAATTGAGGTCTCGGGCTCGAATCCCGGGTCGGGCAAAGTGATATCGGATTTTTCTATTCATTATCAGCCCGGAGTTAGATATTTGTGCCAGATATGGCGATAGACTCCCTATCACATCATGGGATGGAACATACAAGGCGAAATGTGGGTGTCCTGGTAGCACCTCTGCCTACCCCTTCGGGTATAAAGGCGTGAGTTTATGTATGTATGTATGTAATTTTAAGTTCTATTCGAGGTATAAAGAAAATAATTATTCGGGTATACATTTTTTATTATGATTTTTTTATTGATAAAAATAAAAATAATAATTACAGTCATCACGTAGACTATACATTAGACACTGTATAGCCATCATACAAAGACTATAGATAAATAATAAAAAACCCAACGAATTGATAACCTCCTCTGAAGTTGGTTAAAAACATAAAATAATACGCAAAGAATTAAAAACAAAAAATAAGTTCCTAAATTTTTAAATTTAGAATGTCAAACGCATCCGTGGAATAAAAATCTTACGTTACGGACGTCTTTTCCCGGTTAGGGTACCCATCCGCATCGTCCCATAAGGAACTTCGTTCCAAAAGTCAGGCCCTGGGATTGAAACCATATCAACATAGGTTCGTTACCGACAGGCCTCCACATCCGAAAGGGGGGAACCACCCTAAAGCTGAAAGAAGGGATGTGGCTTTTGTGAGCTTAAAGCAACAAGTATCTTTGTCTGATATTGTTTCAGTATATATTAGCAGTGAGGTCCGAATAACAAGGCAAGAACAATACAGTTGATTCTTTTGATATTAAATATCGAATTTTACTTTAACATGAGTACAATGGGAAAGTGAAATGATAAGTCCCAAGTTCTATATAAGTGTAGCATACATACATAAATGCATGCCTTTGTCCCAGATGGGTAGGCAGAGATGCTGCCAGGACACCCTCGTTTCGCCTTGTGTTTCGTCCTACGATGTGATAGCCATATCGGGCATAAATTCCTGATTCCGGACTGATAATGAATAGAAATATCCAATATCACTTTGTCCGATCCGGGATTCGAACCCGAGTCGTCAGCGTTGCAATCGTACCGTAGTAAAACTGGGACACCGAGGCAGACATAAACCGCATATAAAAAAAAAAAATTAGTGACGTAATGAAAATCAAATGAAAATAATTTTTTGAATCCATTAAAACGTTCAACATTGTTTAGATTCAGTCATATTTTGAACTACCACCCGGTTCGGAAAGCTGTTTTCACTAGAGAAGAACGGGCAAGAAACTCTAGTGTTGTTCTTTTCAAAACCAGTTTACAATGTAGTGATTATTACAAAACTTACAAGTTGGTTCAAATCAGAGCAGTTCATTAATAACTTATGATTTGCAAGTAGGATATATTTTAATACGTATAAGTTTACTTTATATTTAATATGGCTGAAAGAAACGAAGTAAACGAAGTAGCCCGTAGATAATAAATCATTGAATGCCATTCAGTAAAAAGGTTTTGAAAAGTGAGATGAATAATTCATTTCAACAATTAAAACAGACAATTAGACATAGCCTATAAGATTAGCAAGCTGAAGTGGCAGTGGGCTAGCCATATCTGTCGAAGAACCGACTACCGCTGGAGTAAACGTGTTCTTGAGTGGAGACCGCGCCTTGGCAAGCGTAGTATAGGACGCCCTCCAGCCAGGTGAAGTGACGATTCTCGAAAGGTCGCTGGCAGATATATAAATAAATAATTAAACCCAACAGTCACATACATAGTCCTGACCCCACACTAAGATCGAGTCTTGTGTCGTGGGTATCAGGAACTACGAGAGATTTTTCGGTCTCACAAACACCCAGACCCGAAACAAATACTTGTGGTTCACACAAACATTTGTCTCGGTGCGGGGATCGAACCCGCGGCCTCTCGTTTCACAGGCGGCGTCCAACCAACTGCGCCACGGAGGCTGTGAGATGTTGGATACTCCAACCCGAAGACAGGGTGTAATGGCGAAATTTTGAGGAGTCCTATATCCAGCAGTGGACAAGTAAAGGCTGATGATGATGAATAAATAAAATACCTAGTTATTTGACATCACAAATTTCAATATAGAATTATCGAGACGTATTTATATAACTGTTCTGTTTTTGAAAGCATGTTTTATAGAGAAAAAAGGTTTTTTTTTGTAATTAATCATCATTATTACTAATAAAACAACCCTAGAAAGTTATTTTACAAGCTATAGTCTACAAAAGGTTATAATAATTACATTTTTATCCAAAGAACATTGAAATAATAAAACAAAAGCTAATTCAGAGAATGAAAAATTAAAGAACAATTTTATCAAAGGAATTGGTGTAAGTTTTTGCAATGCAAACGAAGGTAAGAAACTATTTCGCTTTTTAGAAAGACATTTTTACATAGCTTTTTGTAATATTCTATAGCTTTATTGGTGGTAGGTCTTTCATATGTGAGAGGCCGCCTGGGTAGGTACCACCGCAATGTCTATTTCTCCAACAAACAGCAGTGTAAATGCACCGTTGTGTTCCGGTTTAAAGGACATTGCAGCCAGAGTAACTACTTGACATAATGAGACTTAACATCATATGTCGCATGATGGCGAGCGCAGTGGAATGCCAAGCATTGCTTTGTAATTTATGGTGTTTGGTTTGCTAGGTACTGTCATATCGCTTACCATCAGGCGAATGGCATGCTCGTCTCGCCATTCATTTAAAAAGGCGTGAGTTTATGTATTTATGTAAAGAGGAGTTGTGTAAAATACAGAGAAAAATAAATAATATTACCCAAAAGCTTTCAAATTACATCCATAACCAAAATAAAATCATGACACTGAATGCGACGTTTTGACAGGCGGCCATATTGAAATGATAAAATGGCGCGCTCGCATTCCCGTCACGTACGATATAAATATGGGAAATGCTTTGTTATACTTTTGTCTTCCCATAGTACGAGTATATCGGGAATAATGGGAGATATTCGCACGTCCCATAATACGAATTTATCTGAAGAAAAATATAAAGAGTAATTATAATTTGCCAGGCTTCGTGGATAGTTGCTTGCTGAGAGTACCTATATATAATATAGAGAGAGCGCTTTCATACATTCGCATCTCCAAAAACATACATACATAAACTCACGCCTTTATCCCAGAAGGGGTAGGCAGAGGCGCCACCAGGACACCCAAATTTCGCCTTGTATTTTCCGTCCCATGTGATAGGGAGCGAGCCTACCGCCATATAGGGCACAAATTCCTGACTCCGGGCTGATAATGAATAGAAAAATCCAATATCACAATAGACTTAACCCACAAATAAATAAATACACTAGTCACATACATCGACACCTCCCACGCATAAGGTCTTAACCACATTTTTACTGAAAATCAGATTTTTAGCTCATTGTAGTTACGCACATCAGCTTTATACATCCCTGAAATGAAAATCTTCAAATTGTTAATATCTAACGAGATTTTGAAACGCCTATAGTCGTATCTATTCAAAGTGCCCGCGCATATGGTCCTATCACTAGTAACGACGATTTGCGTTGTACTATTGGCTCGCGCGAAACCAGTCAAGGTTAGTTACCGCCGTCGTATGACACTACCGGCACGCGCAGTAAACATGGGACCTGCATTATAAAAATAATCAGATTTTGTTTGTGCTTCGTGTTAATTAAGCTGTCATAATAGTTTTATTTCTATATGATAGCAAAATGAACAACTTTCGCTCGTCAAGAATCTTAAAGTTACCTCTAAATAATTCAAATGAAAATCTAATCTCCAGTGAATCTCATCGATCTGGTAAATTTTGCTTGATAAAAAATTTAAACCATGAAATATTTGCTTAATATGACGCTATTTTAATTTGATCGATTTTAATCCATCGCGATATTTACGAGATATTTTATGTTTAATTGTTTACATTTTCTTCAGCGCATAACGTCGTAACACGCTAGTTACGACGCTATGCGTTGTGTATTTTTGAAAGTTAGGGGTCGTAACTGGTACTTGCGACTTTATGCGCTGGTTTTATTTAACTAAGATGGTATTCATATAGTCGTTTCTAGTACATACAATGATATGCTCCGACCACAATATGAAATGAGACTTTATGCAATGTAACATTTCCTAAATTTAAGTAAAAAACTGAAATGTTTCATCATTGAATGATTGTGTTTATTAGTATTTTTCTAAGTGTCATTTAGAATCATCTGATTTACTTGAAATGGAGCAGTACTAGAATTTGTACGAATCAACATGCGAAGAATCCCTAATATGCGAAGATTACTTTTCCTGGGATGGCTTAAAATCAAAAGTATATCAAACACTCATAAGAAATTTTAATGAATTAAGAAGTAGAATAAACGAGGCTGCAGATGAAATCAGTAGAAATGAGTGTACGAGATTCTTAAAGAGATCTTTCGTAGCAAAATGTAGGACCGAAGTCAAACAATTCCAGCATTTTCTTTGTTTTTTTTTGTGCACTCTTGTTGTCTTTCACCTTCAATGTATAAGTATGTATGTATGTAATGTATGTATATACATTATACACCTTCAGTGTATAATTTGTAATAATTGTACTTAAATTTAAACATCTGAACAAAAAAATGATTAAACTTGATATGGAGGGTTTTTGAAAACTTGGGATATTTTCAGTTAAAAGCTTAATATAGAGGAAATCCTCAAAAGAAATATAAAGTGCAGTAGCATTTTATAATCTTGATAAAGTGCGCTAAAACTTTGATAAAAGCTGCGACGGGTGGTATAGTACATTTTTTTTACAGTGTGAGGTGTCAATGTTGACCATAAAGTAGACCTGTTTTGACATAGTTTAGTATGTAGTTCTAAACCTAAGCTCTTGATAATTACAAAACGTGAATCCAAATAATAAATAACACAAACTACTAGTCACACTGTCACAAAGTTTTGCTGAAGGTAATTTTTTTTATAATTTTTACTAAAAAGGCTTTATCTTGAAAACCATCAGGGATAGGACTATGTTTTTTTTTGTTGCTGTACCGTCATAGCTTGGTCTATCTCTGGTTGCCGGTTTGTTGTCTAGTTTTGGGACACCTGTGTATTTTTCCTTTTTGCAATCTTTCATACTATTTTTTTTTTAATTTATAAATCTTTTTTAGTTCTTTATAATATTACTAAAGAGATTTTAAGCAATTGAGTGCAAATTAAGATTTAAGTTATCATTATGACTGATTATGTGACTAAAGTATAAAAGTTAAAATTATTATGTTTTTTTTTTACCAAATGATAATTAGGTATTTAAAGTTGATTATTATGCTATTACATCCCAAAACCTAATTAAACTATTTCAAGACCGATTAATTAAGTTGATCTTGTTATTAGGTATAAGTTCAAAATGTTACCCGAAAAATATAACGTAAGATAATATCGTTTATGGTTTATGCTAGTATTAGCTGTAAACTTAGACAATATTAAAGTCGATTGGAAAAAATAATGGTTTTAAATTTAGTACAATTTCAAATCCATATAATATATTGTATAATCTGTTATTAATTTTAATAACCCTGTCCATTGGCAGTCATTTTAAATAAACAATAATTATAACCATCAAAAACAACGTCGTAGCACTTGATGGTACTTATGATACATATATTTTCTTACGACCCATAAAGTCTTAACCCGTTGTAACTTGAAGGTATAGAATATTTTCACCACGCATATAGTTGTAAGTCGTCGTATCTTAATAATGTGGCAGTTTTATCCCAACGCGCAAAGTCGTAAGTATGTAATTTTCGTTTTTCTCGCTAATTAATGTTTTCATTTAGTAAATAGTCCTTAAATAATCAAGATATAGAGGAACCTTTAATTAAAAACCAGACAGGAACTAAGTATTTGTACTCAATTTTTAATAATCACAAAATTAATCTTTAAATGCCCGTACTGAAAACTTGTCATAATCTCGATACGCCTTTATGCGTGGGAGGGGTCGACATAGTCCTGACCCCACACTAAGATCAATTATGTCTTGTGTTATAACAGAAACTACGAGCGACTTTTCGGTCTCACAAACACCCAGACCCGAGACAAATATCTGTGGGCCTCTTAAATATTTGTCTCGGTGCGGGGTAGCGGCTTCTCGTTTGACTAGCGTCTAACCAACTGCGCCACGGAGGTTTTCTATAAATGGTAGGCACACAATTGGATTTACTAAAACTGATGACATATACATAGACTATATGGCCTAACCACTCTCAATCAATTCTCTCGATTGTAGAGTAGGCCCGTGCCCTGCAGTGGGACGTATATGGGCTATATAGATAGATATAGATGTAAATGACATACATGAAAAATTACATTTAAGTAAAACCCTTAAAAGTATGAGTTTTGATTCGCCAGCGAGGTCAGCTTTAACTGGAGCAACAATGAAAGCCAGCGACAACTACAGAATTGGAAATTGTTACGATATTGAAAACTAAAACTGCGATGGCGGTCTGCCAACGTCGACATTAATTCTGCAAAATGGTGGAGAAATGGAGCGGCACATACATATTTGCTCTTTCATTTGTCTTGCATTCGATCACCGTAAAAACCTAGGCGTTGGTCTAGGTAGACTTTAACAAAAGATGCCCGAGCGACCATCATGGTTACAAAACAGTTAGTGACATGTGTGTCGCGTTTCGTGTTCTGTATGTCAGAGATACAATCAGGCATCATTGTATCGAGAGATAAACATCACGTTGATACTCTATCTGCACTGCGATTACCATCAACATTGTAGTCACTTTGTCGTGTCATTATAAAAAATCTGGTGGTAGGTCTCTCATGTGAGAGGCCGCCTGGGTAGGTACCACCGCAATGTTTATTTCTCCAACAAACAGCAGTGTAAATGTATCATTGTGTTCTGGTTGGAGGGACATTGTATTCAGAGTAACTATTTACTACATTTACATATTATGTCTCAGGATGGCGAGCGCAGTGGAATGCCAAGCATTGTAATTCATGGTGTTGTTTGGTTTTGCTACTGTCCATGAGCGGTCGTATCGCTTACCATCAGGCGAATGGCACGTTCGTCTTGCCATTCACTGCAATAAAAAAATCTTACTTCTGATGGTTTTAAATACAATATTTAAAAATTAAAACTTTTAATAGGTAGCTCAGAATCTACAGAAAAATTAAGAATTAGCTGGTAAGATATTCGTATCAAAATCGTCCGTAAATTCGTGAAATAGCAACTAAGCATCTGTATCAGCCCATATACGTCCCACTGCAGGGCACGGGCCTCCTCGACACTCGAGAGTACTATTGAGAGAGGTTAGAAGTTATAGTCCATATATTAATATTTGTTTTAATTTTCGCGAAAATTTCAGTTGCATTGTGTCTGTTATAGCTAAAACTACCACCTGGCTTCGTTTTCGGTCGCAGTCTGAATACGAGTATACCCTGTATTATACAATAGGGTATTGGCTATCATCATATATATCTATATATATATATATATATATATATATATATATATATACATTTATTTATCTATGTTCAGCAGTGGACGTCCTCTGGCTGATGGATGGATGGATGGATGATTTGACTATCATCGAATGATTGTATTATTTTGTAGACAAAGGCAAATATTAGTATTTTAAATGAAAGAGTGGGGACGTAGTGGGGACATCTTACCGTCTCTTTCACACCCGCACACTATAATGCACTATAATGCACAGTGACGTCACTAATTTTGTTTTCCATCCCTTTTCTATTACCCTCACTACAAGATTTAAAACGTTGCTAACTTGTTTAATTCTGAATGGATTTACAAAATTCTTTGTTTGCTAGATTTTGGATATGGATACTTTTTGATTAATACAATTAAAAAAAAATGAGTCAAAAACCCTATTTCGATTCTTCATGATATACTCTTTAACTGAAACTTTTTCCGGCCTCTTCCCTAGGGAACTGTCCAATTTTAAAACATTTTTTATGTTATTTGGAATTGATCGCTCCTGTTGGCTTAGCTTCCCGTAGGAGCTCCCGTATTATTCTAAAGGTTAATTTGTAACGTCTAAAGGGAATTACGTCAAAAAAATTGAGGGTAGGTTTGGAAAACTCTAAGTATGAACTCTGTAGTTGGTTAGACACACATAAACTCACGCCTTCCCAGAAGGGGTAGGCGGTGCTACCAAGATACCCACATTTCACCTACGTTCCGTCCCACGATGTGATAGGAGCCTATCGCCACATCGGGCACAAAATGACTCCGGGCTGATAATGAATAGAAAAATCCAACAACACTTTGCCATATGATTCGAACCCGAGACCTCAGCTTTGTAATCGTACCATGGTACTATTACGTCACCGAGACACCACAAGAATTGGTTAGACGCTGTTAAACGAAGACCTGAAGACCTGAAGACCGCCCTCACCCTCGCTATCAACTCGTGTGGCAGGATCAACAGCATTGAACACCGAGCATCGAAGCGAACCGAGGCTCCAGGAATGTCCTTTAATTAGCAACGAAATTAATCATAAAATTAAATTGACAGCCTCCGTGGCGCAGTTGGTTGAACGCCGGCTGTGAAACGTGAGGCCGCGGGTTCGATTCCCGCACCGAGACAAATATTTGTGTTTTCGAAATGGTTTTAATACCTGTGTGAATTTCACCTTGAATTTGAATATTATTTTTAAGTATATGCCATGTCATGTAGGTAGGCCTCTGGTATTACGAAGGTCCATGAGTGGTGACCGCTTACCATCAGGCGGGATCATTTGTGAGGTCCACAAAGTATTTGTTTCGGGTCTGGGTGTTTGAGACCGAAAAGTCTCTCGTAGTTCCTGATACGACACAAGACTCGATCTTAGTGTGGGGTCAGGATTGTATGACTGGCTTATATTATTGTTATTACATCCCATAGAAATTCTAGTAATATTAAAGGTATTTCCTTATACCCCTATAAAAAACGGGTATATTAGTTTTCTGAACACCTGTTTCCTTGGAAGACGGCCAAGTGTAACCCGAATATTTATTCCAAATACATATGTGTACATTGGTTTTGTTTGGGAAGATAGTGTGAAGCCACCTGTAAGTGACAGAGTATAGGTAGGTAGGTCTCTCATATGTGAGAGGCCGCCTGGGTAGGTACCACCGCAATGTCTATTTCTCCAACAGCAGTGTAAATGCACTGTTGTGTTCCGGTTTGAAGGACATTGTAGCCAGAGTAACTACTGGACATATTGAGACTTAACATGATGTCTCAGGATGGCGAGCGCAGGGCAATGCATTGCTTTGTAAATCATGGTGTTGTTTGGTTTTGCTAGTGTCCTTGAGCGGTCGTATCGTTTACCATCAGGCAGACGGCATGCACGTCTCGCTATTCACCGCAACTTAGGCAGAGGTGCTACCAGGACACCCACATTTCGCCTTGTATATTCCATCCCATGATGTGATATTGAGATCGATATCGGACACAAATTCCTGACTCCGAGCTGATAATAATTAATAGAAAAATCCAATAACATTTTTGCCCGACCCGGGATTCGAACCTCAGCTTTGTAATTTATAGTGACAACTAAGCCACCGAGGCAGTCGAGGCCGAGTTTTATATTCATTGCTTTTTAATATGACATTGCATAATCTTTAAATATATTTACTAGTAGCAATTTCGTTGTCTAACATCACATCTTTTTATTTAATAGATAAACGGATTGAGAAAACAAAACGTAACAACTACAAGTTTAGCCGCAGGGCGGTTCCTTTGATGTTGAACCTAGCGGCATTGTTTGAGCCGCAAAAAGTTTTTTAATAATGCTTAGCTTAAATTCAATGGGTGAAGATGGACATTTATACACACATAAACTCACGCCTTTATCCCTGAAGGGGTAGGCAGAGGCGCCACCAGGACATCCACATTTCGCCTTGTATGTTCCGTCCCACGAGGGGGCGAGCCTGTCGCCATGATGGACAATTTATCAAGAAAAAAAATATTAAATTACGTAACTTTACATTGCACTAATAAATAATGAAAATATTTGGATATATTGAGGATATGATATATCTTTTTTGGTGGTAGGTCTCTCATATGTGAGAGGCCGCCTGAGTAGGTACCACCGCAATGTCTATTTCATCAAACAGCAGTGTAAATTCACTGATGTGATCCGGTTTGAAGGACATTGTAGCCAGAGTAACCACTGGACATAATGCGACTCAACATATGTTCAGGATGACAACGTTGCTTTGTAATTCATGTTGCTTGGTTTTGCTACTGGCCATGAGCGGTCGTATCGCTTACCATCCGGCGAATGACATACTCGTTTTACCATTTACTGAAATAAAAAAAACATGAGTAAGTTATGAATGGTGACATCATCGGTTCAATTCAGTTCAGCAATACATTTTACCTTTTAGTTTGAAAAATCTCAAAAAAAAATCTGAGTATGCTTTGATTTATGTACACTGCAATAGGCATACCGTAAAATGGTACTACATTGCTCCAAAATTTGCTCCAAATTAAGGAAAATATGATATTTTCTAAACTATTGATTATGAAATATACTCAAAGATATGTATATGTTATAGGTATATTGTCAAAGCCGTGATATTATAATTTCACTAGAGATATTATAAATAAACGGAAGATTGTCAATTGACTTCATTTTAATTACTTGAGTCCATATTGACTTAATTTTATTTAAAATGGAAATAAACTTTTTTTTTTTTTTTTTTTTTTTCTCGCGCGGAAAATCCCTTTACGGACCATCCCACCCCCGAAGGGGCGAGGGTGTGTCGGACTCACCGGCTCCTTCCGAGCCCAGCGAAGATGTTGTGCCGCCCGTGGATGTGGACGGGCGGCCGCTGGGTCGGGTCCCTACCGTAAATCTACGCGCCGAAATACCGACTAAAAACCCCGCGTCGGCCACCATCGGTGCACTTCAGAGACGGCCCCGGGATACCGTTGATACAGAGCGCGCCGGGACCGCCTCTATGTGCACTGCCGCTGTTGCGACGCGACATGAGACGCGTGTTGCGTCACGTCTCGGGGGCCGCCAAGGTAGGGACGGCGGCCCCGCGTGGCCTCTCCGGCGCCGGGTTAGGTGATATCCCGGCGCCTCCTTCGTCTTCTGTGGCGACGAGCGGGATCGGTCTGCTCCCGATCTCGCTCGGCGCTCTCCTTCTGCGACATGACACATTCGCAGAAGGAGAGCATGGCTCGCCACGACCTCTTACTGCCGACCATGGCGGCGACCACAGCCGGCAGCGAGAGGTCTCTTCCTACGACCGCGATGAGAGCGCTGCGCTCCTCGTCCCAGGCTGGGCACTCCTCCAGCGTGTGCTGGGCCGTGTCCTCACGGCAGTTGCCACAATGGTGGCACACGGCGGACTCCTCCGCTCCGGCTACGCGACACAGGTACGCACCGAAGCAACCGTGCCCGGTGAGTACCTGCGTCAGCCGGTATGTCGGCGCGCCGTGGCGCCTGTCCATCCACTGTCCGAGGACAGGTCGCACTGCCGCGACGGTCCTCACGCCAGCACTCGGGCTCTCCAGCCTGGAACGCCACTCCTCCACGGCGGTCCTGCGGAGGGAGGCCAACATGGCCTCGACCTCTCTGGGGACCAGCCTCTGCCCACGCCCGGACGCCTCCTCTCGTCGGAAGAAAGCCGACGAGAGGGTCTTTGCATCCAGCACCCAGGGCAGAGTTCCCGCCAATACGCAGGCCGCCTCATGCGAGACCGTGCGGTAGCCCCTGATAATCCGCTGCGCCACCATGCGCTGCGGACGATGCAGCAGGCGGACGCAGCGATCGCCCAGGGACTCGGCCCAAACGGGACACCCGTAGAGGGCCATGGACCGCACAACTCCAGCATACAAGTTTCGGCAAGGGATGCCAGGACCATCAGTGTTGGGCAGCAGGCGCCCCAGTGCGCCCGCCGCCCTCACCAGCTTCGGCGACAACTCCTCGAAGTGCGCACGGAAATCCCATCGACTGTCGAGGACGAGACCGAGGTATTTCATCCTCGAGTCGACGGGAATCCGCACGCCCTCCACCGTGATGTGGGCCCCAGGCGGAGGCCCACACCGAGGACCGTGGAAACACACGGCCTCGGTCTTGTTGAGGGCCACCGTGAGGCCCAGTCGCCGAATCCTGCCCACCACCAGTCCGGTACCGAACGAGGCGAGCAGGGCGGACCTCTGGAATGTCCTGGCCGTCGCTGTCACCAACGTGTCGTCCGCGTAGCAGACGACAGCGACGCCCCGAAGGTTGGTACCACGGAGCACCCAGTCATAGCCGATGTTCCACAGGAGCGGGCCGAGAACCGACCCCTGCGGAACACCGCACGACACCGCTCTGCGATGCCACCCGTCGGCGCCCGGATACACCACGCACCTGTCAGACAAGTAATGGAAATAAACTAACCTAACCTAACCTAACGATTGTTTCTTTGCGGTAACTCACTGCGGTACTTCACTCATAATACACCTAGATTTTACAATTTGACAATTTTAAGATTGTGATTTAACAGTTTCACTTCGATAGATTACAATCTACTGAAAAATAATGCATTAAATTGTAAGCAGTATGTTACGGTTCACAATCTTTCGACAGTTCACAATCTCGCAAGATAGATTGTAATGTAACGGTATTTACAATTTTACGGTGACATATACAAAGAATAACATTTTATCTACCACATTTGTATTGGTAAATCAACATTACTACTTATTTTATTATAAAAATAAAACACTGAATAAGGAGCCAAAGTTACCCATTGACATGGTATCTTTGCTCCTAGATACAATTGTCAACTGATCTTACCTAAAATATTTGGAGCAAATTCACACTTTCCTAATTCTAACTATGCTCCAGTGTTGATACAACTTCCCGTTTTGCCATTATATATTGACCGAAACTAGATAAAAGATAAAGTAGTAAAGCGGCTAAATCATCACACTAGTATGTCATCGTATATAATATACACTACTCACAAAAATTAAAGGATATTTTTTTTGATCAAATTTTTTTTTTTTTGTGTTTTTTGAGAGTCTGTATCTTGGAGAAAATTGATTGTTAAGAAATTCAGAAACTAAAACTTTGAAGCTTGAAATGTCTATTTTGCAGATCTGTGCTCTATTTCTTGATTGCTTGCTTAATTGATAAGCAATCGTAAGAAAACCAACGAGAAAAAAAATATCCAATTTTTTTCTGGATTTCAAAACCCTGCATTTACATGGGTAGTGTTTTTTTTGTGACATCATTATACAATTCCCGTAGATAATTTAATTGCCTTTAATTTGATATACCAGAAACCTCCGTGACATGATTTGGAGCTGACTTATGGTAAATCAAAGTAAAAATGGTCTATCACACTTTGACATTGGATTACGCCATGAATATCAATCATGGGGAAAACAAAATCAAAATTTTAGTAACTTCAAAACATGTTCTATAAGATGGTATGAAAGTCTTATGATAATAAATAGTATTTCTAAGTAAAATTGTTGACTGAAAAAAAGGTAAAAATACGGTTATTTATGGATATTCGGAAAACACTGCATATCTTTGGATAAAAGAAACGAACGAAGGATATCGTCGGTAACTTTTCAACCTTAAAGTATTCTAAAGACACTGTGAAAATTTCAAACTGCTCCGATTTGATTATCTTAGTGTTCGGAAGGTTTGAACTTACTGTATTCGTCAAAATTGTCGTAATAAGCATGTATTCGATTTTTGTCACTTCAGAATGCTTTTTTGGTGATTATCCATATTCTTTTAATCAAATCATTTTTTCTAACGTTTTCGCTATTATCCGCAATTGTTAAAAAAATACTGGCACTGTTTTACTATAAATCCGACGATGCTACCTCCCCGTAGTACGCTTTGGGTAACGCTAATGCCGGCGGTAAAACAGTGCCAGTATTTTTTTACAATTGCGGAGAATAGTGAAAACGTTTGAAAAAAGGATTTGATCAAAAGAATATGGATAATTACTAAAAAAATATTCTCAATATACAAAATCATTAGCATGCGAAAAATGCTCATTACGACGATTTTTGCTGAATACAGTAAGTTTAAACCTTCCGAACACTAAGATAATCAAATCGGAGCAGTTTGAAATTTTCAGAGTGTCTTTAGCATACTTTAAGGTTGAAAAGTTACCGACGATATCCTTCGTTCGTTTCTTTTATCCAAAGATATGCAGTGTTTTCCGAATATCCATAAATAACCGTATTTTTACCTTTTTTTCAGTCAACAATTTTACTTAGAAATACTATTTATTATCATAAGACTTTAATACCATCTTATAGAACATGTTTTCAAGTTACTAAAATTCTGATTTTGTTTTCCCCATGATTGATATTCATGGAGTAATCCAATGTCAAAGTGTGATAGGCCATTTTTACTTTGATTTACCATAAGCCAGCTCCAAATCATGTCACGGAGGTTTCTGGTATATCAAATTAAAGGCAATTAAATTATCTACGAGAATATTATAATGATATTACAAAAAAAACACTACCCATGTAAATGCAGGGTTTTGAAATCCAGAAAAACATTGGAATTTTTTTTTCTCGTTGGTTTTCTTACGATTGCTTATCAACTAAGAGAGCAATCAAGAAATAGAGTACAGATCTGCAAAATAGACATTTCAAGCTTCAAAGTTTTAGTTTCTGAATTTCTTAACAATCAATTTTCTCCAAGATACAGACTCTCAAAAAACACCAAAAAAAATGGATCAAAAAAAATATCCTTTAATTTTTGTGCGTAGTATATATATTTTTTATGTATTTATATTATAGTACATGTTTATATAAATTACGTATATTCATAAGTAAATATCAAATCAAATAAGCATTTGTACCCCTACTTCTGTCATCTCTGCACCATCTCAAGGTAGACTGGAAGAGAATGCCTTTGGCATTAAGTCCGCCTATGTACAATATGTTTGTATATGAAGTTAAATAAAAAATAAAAAATAAAAGTAACGTATTTAAAAAAAACACAATGATATATCCTGTTATAATAAATAATAATAAATACACCCAACAGTCACATACATAGTCCTGACCCCACACTAAGATCGAGTCTTGTGTCGTGGGTATCAGAAACTACGAGAGACTTTTCGGTCTCACAAACACCCAGACCCGAGACAAATACCTGTGGATCACACAAACATTTGTTTCGGTATGTATGTATAGTATGTATGTGTATTTATATATGTTTAATAACTATTATTTAGCTTTAATTCTTTATTTTTTACACTGCCCTCACTCTCTCCTTCTTTTAAATCCATCCCATGATCTGTAAGACATTGCTGTAGAGCGATAAGACCGCCATTTGTACCTTTTTTAGTTATTGTTTCTGAATTGTGTATTTTTGTTCTTGATTGTGTACAATAAAGATTTAAATAATAATATATTCATACATTTTGGCACAATTTGTAACACACATTAGGCGATAAAACATTTAACAGAATTGGAGTATAATTACCCATAGGGGAGCAAAGTAGGACCATTTTACGGTATAGGACCGAAAACTCAACAAAACTTAGTGATACCTCTACCCACCCTTCAAACACATATGGCAAAATGAGTGGCGTTTTAGCCTCAACGGTTTGAGCCGTGGCTCAAACGCTCTGTGGATCCATAAAGACATTTCGGAATCGGGTCGAGTGTTTTCACTTTGCTTTGTCAAACTACCTTTTAAATTGGGATCACTAATTGATTTTTACATGTCACTGTATGCAGATAACTGTGTACTGTGTATAATGTTCCTAGCGAAGAATCAAACCCGTTGATTTAACAAGCTCGTGCTGTATTATAACACCAATCTACACTATTGTTAATAAGGATCAAATTCTGCATGCTAATGATGACAGCAAACTAAAGAAAGAGGTCCCTTTTTAACAATATGCTTTATTTTCTTCAAATACTGCGCCTTGTTTTCATGTCTCTTTTTTTCTAAATACGCATCAATATGTTTATTATTCTCTTATTGTTATCATTCACATGCCTCGTCGGCGTAGTTGTACTACGGTACGACTACAAAGCAGAGGTGTCGGGTTCGAATCCCGGGTAGGGTAAAGTGATATTGGATTTTTCTATTCATTATCTGCCCGGAGTCAGGAATTTGTGCCCGATATGGCGATAGGCTCGCCCCTATCACATCGTGTGACGGTACATACAAGGCGAAATGTGGGTGTATGGTAGCACCTCTGCCTACCCCTTCTGGGATAAAGGCGTGAGTTTATGTAGGATAGTTGCCCAATATTGGGCTAGTTTATATAGATAATAGATTAGGTAGCCAGAATGTTGATAGCCAAGTTACATAAGCTCCTTACTTCCTTCAAGTAAACATTATATTTCTTTGAGTCGCTCCTTTGTGCGCACCGCTCTTTGATCTCGCCGCGGCTGTGGCTTAAAATCGTCGGCTTTAATATTATAATAATAATAATAATAATAAATACACCCAACAGTCACATACATAGTCCTGACCCCACACTAAGATTGAGTCTTGTGTCGTGGGTATCAGGAACTACGAGAGACTTTACGGTCTCACAAACACCCAGACCCGAAACAAATACAGCGTCTTTATAATGACGGCAAATTGATTGCAACTAGCAACTGTTGTACTTAGTGATTCTAGATTGTGACGGTTAGAGGTTATAAACATGGTTCCTACAATTTTGCTAAGTATCGTAAGGTTTCCTCACGATGTTTTCAATACACATGGCTCTGAAGAGTCTGCAGTGTGCCCTGGAAAGTAAACATGAGTTATACATACATACATAAACTCACGCCTTTATCCCCGAAGGGGTCGGCAGAGGCGCCATCAGGACACCAACATTTCGCCTTGTATGTTCCGTCCCACGATGTGATAGGGGCGAACCTATCGCCATATCGGGCACAAACTCCTGACTCCGGGCTGATAATGAATAGAAAAAACCAATATCACTTTGCCCGACCCGGGACTCGAACCCGAGACCTCAGCTTTGTAGTCGTACCGTAGTACAACTACGCCACCGAGGCAGTCTAATAACATGAGTTATAACAATATTAAATCGATAGCATAAACATTAACAGGTTGAATTATTTAAACTATGTACCGGCCAAATACACAGACAGATTTACAACCTATTTTAGTTATCGAATGCTTTGTCTTCTTCGCTCAAACTGAATATTTAAGTCGTTCGAAAGGGACAAAACATTTGATGACTAAAATATGTTATAAATCTGTCTATGAATAATTTTTAAAATCAAATTTTTGTGTCAAAGATTTGATATAAATGTCAATTACAAAACAGTAGTCAAAACCAACACCTTCATCATAATTCGCGCGCAAATCGCGGGTAAATCGCGCGCGTCCGGTATAATTGGACGGTAGCATTAAACGAAGACATACATTAACTATGCACAGCTCGCTCTTCAAAGGGAATGGGAAACAAAACTGCGGGTGGATCGAGACACGAGAGACAGCGGGTGAAAAGAAATTGAATAAATCGAAATTCACCTACATGGTCCTTACGTTTCAACAATCCAACGCTGGTATTTCTTGAAATGACTATATTTGTTATACACATGGTATATACTTGTCATCCTTTAATAAACAACTAAAGCAATTATTCACAAAAAAATACTACACAATAACAGAGTACCTAAATGAAAAATAAATAAGACAGCTTAATATAAGCAAAGGTAAACTTAAATATAGTAAGCTTAAATATATAAATACTGATTTAATTACATACATAACTGATTATAAAGACAATGGCTTTCTCCTCTCTCCTTGAATTTTATTTCTTGCCGTGCCCTACAGTGTCCACATTGTAATAAATAAATTGTAACATCTTTTTAACATGTGAAGTGCAATAAAGTATTGAGTATTGAGTACTTAGTAAGCATTTCAGTACTTATAAATATAAAACGATGAGCGCGTTCTGCACAAGCGTTCGGTTCCCTTTTAGTATTACCTAATAATGCAATCTAGTTCTTTATCTGAAGAAACGAAACAATATCTGTATTACCGAACAAGTGTTGAGGCGGATATCAAAAACTACGAGAGACTTTTCGGTCTCACAAACACCGAAATCCGAATCCAATATTAGTATTCATTTCGGGTTCATTTCTTTTTTTATTTATTGCTATGAATGGCGAGACGAGCATGCCATTCGCCTAATGGTAAGCGATACGACCGCTCAAGGACATAATACTTGTGAAGGTCACCGAGGGGTTTTTAGTCAGTTTGCTGGCGTAGGTTTTGTTAGGGTTGAGATCCGACCATAGTAGCAAACCAAACATTAAACAACACCATGAATTATAAAGCAATGCTTGTCATTCCACTGCGCTCGCCATCCTGAGACATAAGATGTTAAGTCTCGATATGTCCAGTAGTTACTTTGGCTACAATGTCCTTCAAACCGGAACACAACAGTGCATTTACACTGCTATTTGGTGGAGAAATAGACATTGCAGTGGCACCTACTAGGGGGCCTCTCACATATAAGAGACCTACCACCAGTGAAGTTATGAAGTTGGGTTGTGTATCACAATCGTAAGTCTGTGTTCGGATCGTTACGACCTCTAATTTCACAGCTGGCGTCCATGAACCAGCAACGGAAACTTAAAATTGTAGCCCAATTATAGCTTACACATAAATAATAATAAATAAATACACCCAACAGTCACATACATAGTCCTGACCCCACACTAAGATCGAGTCTTGTGTCGTGGGTATCAGGAACTACGAGAGACTTTTCGGTCTCACAAACACCCAGACCCGAAACAAATACTTGTGGTTCTCACACACATTTGTCTCGGTGCGGGGATCGAACCCACGGTCTCTCGTTTCACAGGCGGCGTCTAACCAACTGCGCCACGGAGGCTGTCAAAATCTGTGTATAATTCACCGATTTTGTATTATAAAGCGCTAATTACACGAGAAGAGTTTCTCGCCTCGAAGATATGGATATAAAAAAATTGCATCGTAAAAAAAATTGTCAGAACATGACAATCTATGGCGGTTATGTCATGCGATAATCGCATACGATTCTCGCCACGAGAAACTTTCCCCGTGTAAATAGCGTTTAATTTTATTACGATATACTTCAAAACATCACACAGAATCTTCAAGACTTTATGATCAAAGTAAATCCGCGACAGCTTGTGTCTTACTCCAGACTCAACCCTTCAAATGATGACGGGATGACTCGCCGGCGAGGTTGTTAACTATTTAACAGTTTTGTTACTAAGTTCTGCACCCTGGTTCTTGTGGCAAATAAATAATTTTTGACCTCTGAATGTAACAATTATTTACTGCGTTGGCGAAACAGAGTATACTGATGCTTCGTTACAGGCTAATTCGCTTCTCTCAGCCATATTAAATATAACGTAAACATATTTGTATTAAAAATATATCTTACTTGCAAATTTAAACAAATTGTTATTGAACTGCTCTGATTGAAACCAACTTGTAACTTTTGTAATAATCACTATATTGTAAACTGGTTTTGAAAAGAGCAACACTAGTTTCTTGTCCGTTCTTCTCTAGTGAAAACAGCTTTCCGAACCGGGTGGTAGATAAAAAAATGACTGAATCTAAATAATGTTGAACATTTTAATGGAACTATTTTATAATTACCTTTGAATATAATATTTCAATTGGTGAGGTATCTCCCGCAAAACAGAAGTGTAAATGCACTCTTGTGTTCCGGTTTGAAGGGCATTGTAGCCAGAGTAACTACTGGACATATTGAGATTTGACATCTTATGTCTGGATGTAATGGAATGCCAAGCAATGCTTTGTAATTCATGGTGCTGTTTGGTTTTACTACTGTCCATGAGCGGTCGTTTCGCTGACAATCAGGCGAATGGCAAGCTCGTCTCGCCATTCACCGCAATAAAAATAAGGTATATTCTTCTTTTCGTTTTTAATTTTCCTTTTAGATTTACGTAATGGTGGCTTGATGACTGGGAGCCAAGTGCATTTTTGGGCAGCTAGATAGGAAGAGTATCCCGAATTCTCATGCAAAGCGGTGAATTTTCTTTTACCGTTTGCTACAGCAACTTACGAGAGCGGGCTTTCACACCTGTTCATGATGAAAACTTGATACAGAAATGAAACTGATACCGAGTTAGAATTAAGGTTAAAATTGTCCAAAATTACATCTAAAATTGACAAAATTTTGCGGCAAGAAACAAACCCACCCATCACATTAATTTAATATCAAAATGAAATTTATTTTGGTACTGTATCTGACCTTTTTTGAAATCACAACATTATTTTCTTCAACAGTCAATTTTAGAGCAAAGTTTAGGCGATCCATAGTCTCTGCTTACCCCTATGGGATACGGGCGTGATGATGATGTATTTTGTACGTATGTCAATTTGATTATTTTCTTTTGATTAATTAGTTAGTTAAGGGGTTCGCTGTCATCTGAAAACTTTAACAGGGGTTCGTGTAGACAAAAGTTTGAGAAACCCTGATGTAAAGAAAAGAAAAATTGTTGCCCCGATTCTATTTTCCTTTTTTAGTACGCTATACAACTAATAAATAAAGTTAAAGAGTTTGTATGTTTTAACGAGCTAATCTCAATAACTACTGGTTCGAATTGAAAATTTATTTTGGAGTTGGATAGGCCATTTATCGAAGAAGGCTATAGAGTAAATAACATCACGCCATGACCAAAAGGAGCGGAGCATTAATAAAATTTTGCAAAAACGTTTTCTCATCAAAAACTATCTGCATCCGGGCGAATCCGGGCTGGGCTATTGGGACCATGCAGGGGCGGATTAAATGCTGTGAGCGCCGTAGGCAAGCACCTCAAAGGCGCCGCTCTAGCAGCCGTATTAAAAAAAATACATATGTACATAATATAAAAAAATAATATAAATAAATACACCCAACAGTCACATACATAGTCCTGACCCCACACTATGATCGAGTCTTGTGTCGTGGATATCAGACACTACGAGAGACTTTTCGGTCTCACAAACACCCAGACCCGGAACAATTACCTGTGGTACACACAAATATTGGTTTCGGTGCGGGGATCGAACCCGCGGCCTCTCGTTTCACAGGCGGTGTTTAACCAACTGCGCCACGGAGCCTGTCAAAATGAATGTATAGTTCATATAGCGAACGAATGCGATTCGTATGTAACATAATTCTAACAGATGGTTTTGCATAGAAACGAAGATATCCGAAATCATCGCGCGCCCCTTCGTAACCTCGCGCTCTAGGCACGTGCCTAGTTTGCCTTAGGGATAATCCACTGGAACCATGTCTTTATTTTTAAGTGATTTAACTGTATTGTGTTACTTCTTTTATTGTGGTGTACAATGAAGTATGTAAAAACAGGCGATAGTAAGCAAAATCATATTTGAACAAAACACTGAGCGAAAGCAACGAACTCGCGTGTTGAATACCAGTTAGCTGAATATTATAAAGTTATTAAACGTCGCCCCTGTTTATACATAATCAATAAACTCCGTGAAAAATGCCGCGCCCACGTATGTACCTACCTATAGATAAATACACCCAACAGTCACATACATAGTCCTTTTTTTTTTTTTTTTTTTTTTTTTTTTTTTTTTTTTTTTTTTTTTTTTGTTGTCGCGGGGAAACCGGGTTACCGCTACCGCCCCACCTTGGGGAAAGTTGGGCGATTATGTTGGGTTCACCAGTCGACGGCATACCAACCAAAACCCCGCGTTGCCCTCTTCGGCGCAATTGAAACGGCCCCGGGAACCCGAAGCTAGAGCGCTCCAGCTTCTACCGGAACCGTTCCTGCACACTGCCGCTTAATTTGCAGCTCGAACCCAATGACGCCCTAGGCGTCCACGGCAGCAAGCAGTTGCTTCCACTTCTGCTGCCGAACATCTCAGGGGTCGCATTTTGTGAAATGGGCACTCCAGTCCCCAACTGCGCGCACATACATAGTCCTGACCCCACACTAAGATCGAGTCTTGTGACGTATCAGGAACTACAAGAGACTTTTCGGTCTCACAAAGACAGACCCGAGACAGATACTTGTGGGCTTAACAAATATTTGTCTCGGTGCGGGGATCGACCCCGCGGCCTCTCGTTTCACAGCCGGCGTCTAACTGCGCCACGGAGGCTGTCATACCATTCTGTATCAGCCCATATACGTCCCACTGCAGGGCACGGGCCTCCTCTACAATCGAGAGTACGATTGAGAGGGGTTAGTAACTCCACCACGCTGGCCTAGTGCAAGGCGGACTTTACATACCATAGAAATTGTAGACAGCATCCGTGGCGCAGTTGGTTGGACGCCGCCTGTGAAACGAGAGGCCGCGGGTTCGATCCCCGCACCGAGACAAATGTTTGTATGAACCACAAGTATTATTTTGGTGTTTGTGAGACCGAAAAGTCTCTCGTAGTTCCTGATGCACGACACAAGGCTCGATTTTAGTGCGGGGTCAGGACTATGTATGTGACTGTTGGGTGTATTTATTTATTTATTAAAAGGCGTGAGTTTATGATCCCGTAATATTTGGTAAATGCCATTGACTTATCAACTGAACGAAAGAACGTAAAGCTACCCTCGACTGTTAATTTTCTAAACTGTTTTTGTTTGTGAAGTCACTGATAAGAATGCACGCAAAGTAAAGCTTGCTCCACAATAGCAGATGCGAGATATCAAGCTATGTTTATAGCTTACGGCCATAACCAGAGACGTTTAATGTCAATGAAATTGTTCCTTAGTATAGATTCCTACACTAAGTAATGATTTAATTAACATTAAATGTATCTAACTGCCTCTGTGGCGTAGTTGTATTACGGTACGGCTACAAAGCTGAGGTCTCGGGTTCGAGTCCCGGGTCGGGCAAAGTGATATTGGATTTTTCTATTCATTATCAGTCCGGAGTTAGGAATTTGTGCCCGATATGGCGATAGGCTCGCCACCTATCACTTCGTGGGACGGAACATACAAGGCGAAATGTGGGTGTCCTAGTGGCGCCTCTGCCTACCCCTTCAGGGAGAAAGGCGTGAGTTTATGTATGTATGTAAATGTATTTAAGTACGGCAGTTACGGGAATATAGAGGGAGCACTGGTACTTCTAAAACGTAGATAAATAAATACCTCCGTGGCGCAGTTGGTTAGACGCAGGCTGTAAAACGAGAGGCCGCCGGTTCGATCCCCGCACCGAAACAAATGTTTGTGTGATCCACTGGTATTTGTTTCGGGTCTGGGTGTTTGTGAGACCGAAAAGTCTTTCGTAGTTCCTGATACACGACACAAGACTCGATCTTAGTGTGGGGTCAGGACTATGTTTGTGACTGTTGGGTGTATTTATTTATTATTTATTAAGTGCGCGGTAGCCGGTTGGTAACGGAGCAGACGCGGCTGCCAACATGTTTACTGCGGTCGCGTGTTTAAATCTCAGGGCACACCTCTGACTATTCGGAGTCATGTATATATTTATAATCAGCCACCACGCACTATAACGGTGAAGGAAAACATCGTACGCAAACTTGCATGGCGATTTCAAAGAGCTCTACAGCAGGTGTGTAAACTCCACCTTGCACTAGGCCAGCGTGGACTATATGGCCTAACCCCTCTCATTCGTATTCTCGACTGTAGAGAGGGCCTATGCTCTGCAGTGGGACGTACATGGGTTGATTCAGAATAGCTACACTGTTAGGTACATACAATTTCTAATAATACTAGTATTGCTCGGGAATTCGCCCCTGTGAGAAAGATTTTCCGCTCGAAAACTCCCGCTAGATAATATTTCCCGCGGGAAAAATTACCTTATACCTTTCCTCGATAAGTAGATAAGCCAATATCAAAATATTTTTTTTATTCAAAAAAGTAGTTTCTGAGATAACCGCGTTCAAACAAACTTTTAAGTTTAGGTGGATACTCCATCTTAACTAAGAATTTACCATAAGCTGTTAAGTGTTAATATCAATGGCGAGACGAGCATGCCATTCGCCTGATGGTAAGCGATACAACCGCTCATGGACTTTAGAAAAACCAAACACCATGAATTACAAAGCAATGCTTATCATTCCACAGCGCTCGCTATCCTGAGACTTAAGATGTTATTTGTTAAGGCTCATTACGTCCTTCTCTGACCACAATGTCCTTCAAACCGGAACACAACGTGCATTTACACTGCTGTTTGTTGGAGAAATAGACATTGCGGTGGTACCCAGGCGGCCTCTCACATATGAGACACCTACCACCAGAGAAAATATATTCTGTCTCATCTCCTCTAAATTGTAGCGGAAGCTAAATCGTGCCCTATAGTAGAAGTTATAAGGTTTAATATTGATACACAGTGTTTTACATGAATCTGAATATTGATTCACAATAATGCGTTTAGCACAAGCAATATTGAATTTTGTTGCGCAGTACATGAAATCACACATTGAATGAACATCGTTTTTTAATAATGTGTTTGTATAGTAACAGAATAAATGTCATGAGAGCTGTGAGGGACTGTGTTCGATTCGTAGGTAGGATAATTAAGTTTGCGTTTTTTTCCACTTTTTTCTTAAAGGCAGAATATTTAAAAGCCAATTTAATCGTTAACTGCTAATAACATACATACATAAACTCACGCCTTTTTCGCAGAAGGGGTAGGCAGAGGTGCTACCAGGACCCCCACGTTTCGCCTTGAGTGTCCGTCCCATGATGTGATAGGGGGCCTATTCCCATATCGGACACAAATACCTGACTCCGGGATGATAATGAATAAAAAAAAAGACTTATATCATAGCCCCATAAAACATCCATAGCTTACATAGCATAGCTTTTAGTACAACACCGCATTAAACCCTCGACGAGACACGCGAACCTAACGATTTCGTGACAAAAATATTATATTTTTTAATATATTTCATTACGGCAGCTTATTTACTTAATTTATGGTTTACTTTGAACTTTTATTTGTTTTCTAAAGGGTAGTTTCCGTCCTAATAACGTGTCTGTCTTTGTCAGCCTCCGTAGCGCAGTTGGTTAGACGCCGGCTGTGAAACGAGAGGCCGCGGGTTCGATTCCCGCACCCAAACAATTATTTGTGTGAAACAAGTATTTGTTTCGGGTCTGGGTGTTTGTGAGACCGAAAAGTCTCTCGTACTTTCTGATACCCACGACACAAGACTCGATCTTAGTGTGGGGTCAGGACTATGCATGTGACTTTTGGGTGTATTTATTTATTGTAATTAGTATGATTTGATGTATTTAAAGTCTTAATAAAGAAAATGTACTTAAAGATTAAGCTATGAACAAAAACGAAATTCGAATATTCGACCTCCGAAGTAAATTATAAATTTTCCACTTCTAAAGATCAAAACTATTCTCTATGAGACTTATTATTCAAACATACATAAACTCACGCCTTTATCCCATACGGGGTAGGCAGAGGCGCCACTAGGACACCCACATTTCGCCTTGTATGTTCCGTCCCATGATGTGATAGGGGGCGAGCCTATCGCCATACCGGGCACAAATTCCTGACTCCGGGCTGATTATAGAAAAACCCAATACCACTTTGCCCGACCCGGGATTCGAACCCGAGACCTCAGCTTTGTAGTCGTACCGTAATACAACTACGCCACCGAGGCAGTCCTTAGTCAGTTCTTAAATATTTGATACCTAAACATTTCATTTCATTTATCTTAAGCGGGCAAAGCCATGACCAAAACCTAGTCCACATTATATCGGTCATTAACCACTCGTAGGACCGCACCCTTAGGTTTCGCATTAACAAGGGGTGTACGATTTCTGCAACCCCTTTTGAAGGGTACTAAATTTTGGACAAGGGACGTCTTATACAGCGTGTTTTAACTTTCTATCAAGGTTTATACTGAAGATGTTGTGATGTTTTATACATACATAAACTCACGCTTTTTTCCCAGAAGGGGTAGGCAGGGTTGTAAGCAGGACACACACGTTTCTCATTGTGTGTTCCGTCCTATTATGTGTTAGACGGCGAGCCTATCGCCATATCGGGCACAAATTCCTGACTCCGGGCTGATAATAGAAAATCCAATATCACTTTACCTGACCCGGGATTTGAACCCGAGACCTCAGCTTTGTAATCGTATAGTAGTACAACTACGCCATCGAGACAGCAGTATGAGGGTATATACAAATGGATTCTCCATTCAGGCTGCGCATACCATCAGGTGTGATAATAAAAATAAATAAATACACCCAACAGTCACATACATAGTCCTGACCCCACACTAAGATCGAGTCTTGTGTCGTGTCAGAAACTACGAGAGAATTTTCGGTCTCATAAACATCGATACCCAAAACAAACATTAGTTCGCAAATATTTGTCTCTTTGAGAGATCGTTGCGGCATCTCGTTTCACAAGCGTCTAACCGAGCACGGAGGCTGTCTTATCTTACTAAAGTATTAAAAAATTATACAGGGTATATCAAGACCGCGACCGAAAACGAAGCCAGGTGGTAGTATTAGTGACTTCAGACACAATGCAAGTAAAAATTTGGCAAAAAAATCGAATACTTTTTTTTGTAATTTTTTACTTATCGTCGTATTTGGGTTTTATATACATAGTTTTCCTAAAATAAAGATGTACACCTCTTTATTTTTAAACACGTAATGGTACGTATGGGCTTAAATTAGTATTTTCGCAAAAACTAGGTATTTACCCACCCAAACACGATGATTTTTAAAAACTTAATAAAAAATATTTGTCATTGCATATATTATCGTTTACTATAACTGCCTCGGTGGTGTAGTTTTACTACGGTACGACTACAAAGCTGAGGTCTCGGGTTCGAGTCCCGGGTCGGGCGAAGTGATATTGGGTTTTTCTATTCATTATCAGCCCGGAGTCAGGAATTTGTGCTCGATATGGCGATAGGCTCGCCCCTATGACATCATGGGACGGAACATACAAGGCGAAATGTGGGTGTTCTGGTGGCGCCTCTGCCTACCCCTTCTGGTATTAAGGCGTGAGTTTATGTACGTTGTATCGTTTAGATGTACTTTATAATCTATATTGTAAACTGGTCTTGAAAAGACCAATGCTAGAGTTTATTTCCCGTTTTCTGGTGGAACTGAGTGGTGCAATAAACTCTCTGAATCTAAATTCTCTATTAGCCCATATACATCCCACTGCATTGCACTGGCTTCCACTACAATCGAGGGTACGATTGACATGGGTTAGGCCATATAGTGCACTCAAACTCACTTAGGTCATGCAGACTCTAAATTTGACATGTAATTTTTTTTTGGAACAGCCTGTATAACTTGAAGATTTATTTTTGAATCCTGTATAAGCTTTGGTTAGTTGTGTGTAAAACCTCGTATAAAGGGTTATGTAGGTAATTCGAAAGGGATTTACTCATGGACAGACGGGCCGCAGGTGAAAAATGCATCGGCATATCTAGAATTCAATGTATTTTGACCATATTTATGGGTTTGTGTCTGTATCAGCCCATATACGTCCCACTGCAGGGCCCGAGCCTCCTCTACAATCGAGTTTTCAGCATACAATCCGTAGTAACATTTAGCGCCTGATATTATAAATTGAGATTTCATTCGCCTCACCGTAGTTTGATTATAAAACTCTCAAAATGTAAATATTATACTAAAGAATATCTCAACAATCCATATTTTGATTTTGACCCTAACGGAACTATTCCCATATAAATAATAATATATTTTTACATTAATTCGATTCAAAGATCATTTTTAACATACATAACCTCGTGCCTTTTTCCCAGAAGGGGTCGGCAGGGGCGCCACCAGGACACCCACATTTCGCCTTGTATGTTTCGTTCCACGATGTGATAGGGGACGATCCTATCGCCATATAGGGCACAAATTTCTGTCTCCGGGCTGATATTAGAAAAATCCAATATTGCCCGACCCGGGATTCGAACCCGAGACCTCTGTAATCGTACCGTACTACAACTACGCCACCGAGGCAGTCCTGAGATTATTTATAAATACTAGCACAAGTTCCACCAAAAATTTTGTGTTAGAAGTTTGAATACAATAAAAATAACTTTACAGAGGGCAGTTTACAGAATTTAATCGCAACCCCGAATGTTTATTACACTACCCCCATTCGGGTTGTTCGAGAGGGTTGCAATCCTGAAATGTTAAGGGTAGGTTCACACAGTTAAATATGTATCTATACCGGGTATATCAAGACTGCGACCGAAAACGAAGCCGGGTGGTAGTTTTAGTGGTTACAAACACGATGTGCAAATAAAAATTTCACCAAAATAGTGACAGATATTTTTTTAGAATTTTTAAAAAAACATTATATTTAGGTGGTATATACGTGGTTTTTGCAAAAATACTAATTTAAACCCTTGCGTACCATTGAGTGTTTAAAAAAAAAGAGGTCTACATCATTATTTTAGGAAAAATTATGTATTTATCAACTAAATACGACGATAAGTAAAAAAATACAAAAAAAAGATGTCGTTTTTTTTGCGAAATTTTTAGTTGCATTGTGTCTGAAGTCACTAAATCTACCACCTGGCTTCGTTGTCGGTCGCGGTCTTGATACACCCTGTATAAAGGGATGTAGTCATTGACTTATATTCTACCGATAGACGAGACACGTCAAAGAAATAAAGTGCCCCCGTATTTTAAAAGCACATTGCAATGTCACTTACCTGGTATTCTATTAAAACATTGTAACTTCAGACGATTTGCTTTCGGTTTGAAGGCGAAACATTCGTTTATTACTTTTAAACGCATGCGATTAGGCGTACTGCACTGTCACTATCACGAAGCAAACTGATTCATGTGTGGTGCATGCACCGCAAGTAGGTGGGACACATTTCTTGTACTGAACGTCTTATCTAGTGTAACATTGATATCGATGGATATAGTGGGATAAAGTGGGCCGTGTACATAGCACGTAGAACTGAAGGCCGCTGGGGTCGAAAGGTTCTAGAGTGGAGGCCGCGTACAGGCAAGCGAAGTGTCGGACGCTCACCCATAAGGTGGTCGACCTGGTCAGAGTCGCAGGAAGTCGCTGGATGCAGGCTTCCAACAGGTCTATGTGGAGATCCAAATGAAATGAAAATAATTTATTGAATCCATTAAAATGTTCAACATTGTTTAGATTCAGTCATTCTTTGAACTACCACCCGGTTCGGAAAGCTGTTTTCACTAGAGAAGAACGGGCAAGAAACTCTAGTGTTGCTCTTTTCAAAACCAGTTTACACTGTAGTGATTATTACAAAAATTACAAGTTGGTTTAAATCAGAGCAGTTCATTAATAACTTGTTATGATTTGTAGGATATATTTTAATACGAATAAGTTTACTTTATATTTAATATGGCTGAGAGAAATGATACGAAGTAACCCATAACGAACATAGAGGAGGCCTATGTTCTCTAGTGGACTTCCTGTTGCTGAAGGCAGAGAGAGAAAGGGATGTATCTCGCGAACAGTGCGGTTGACAAAATAATATGATGTATCCTATCTCCGTTTTGAAAACCTTTAATCTATGGTCAACATAATGGGATGGAGCGAAAGTCAAATTGTTCATAATTTGTTGTTCTCTAGAGGACGCCATATTCAGTTAATGAGACTGTCCCGCCCTCACACCCGCCTCTGCAACTCCTGTAAGCCAGGATCAACAGCACGCATTGTAATGACACTGAGCATTGAAGCTCAGCGCGTCTCCGGGAATGTCTGACTTGTCTTTAACCCGCAACGAAATCAATCAAAAAGTTAAATTAATAGGAGGAGTTGGAAATAAATTATTGTCCACTTCCCTCCCTAATAAAGCGGGTGACAAAACAATGAACTAAAGAGGTAAATAACCTCGCATAAAGAAATTTACAGCCCGAGAAGCCATCTGTAAAGCACCACCGATCAGTCGTTATTACATTTAAATTGGACCTATTATGTAAGCTGTTATACTCAGTTATATTCAGTTTTACCATTAGCCATATTCAGTTTAATGTGATGTCATATCCGAAAGATCTTCTGAAATGTACTCTGTCTACACTGCGCTTACCACTGTTATGTCTCTCATATGTGAAAGGCCGCCTGGGTAGGTACAACCGGAATATCTATTTCTCCCGAAAAACACCAGTGTAAATGCACTGTTGTGTTCCGGTTTGAAGGGCATTGTAGCCAGAGTAACTACTGAACATATCGAGACTTAACATCTTATGGAGTGGAGATAGAGTGCGAAGTGGAGTTGAAATTGTAATTCATGGTGTTGTTTGGTTTTGCTACTGTCCATGAGCGGTCGTATCGCTTACCACCAGACGAACAGCATGTTCGTCTCGCCATTCATCGTAAGAAAAAAACAAAAGCACGCTATGACGATAGGAGCGGAGTATTAAATAAAAATGTTGCAAAACTGATTTCCCTGTCAAAAAGTATCTGCACCGGTGCGAACCTGGGCCGCTCCGTTAGTAAATGATCAAGTGTTGTCCATCGGCATTATTACGTCGGATAGAATATTCTAGCAGCATTCTCCTTAAACTCAAAAGGCAAATAGAACTAACTATTAAGTTAAATAATCGTGGGACCCTGTAAATTGTCGAAGTTTGTAATTTCTTGCCTCAAATGGGTTATTTGGTTTCAAAAAATGTATTTACGACTGCTTCTGTGGCGCAGTTGGTTAAATGAGTGAAACGAGGCTGTGAGTTCAATCTCCACTTAGAGCTTAATTTTTGTTGTGAGGTGGACAAGTCGGGTAACTGACGGGTAACTGCTTGGTGAAGCAGTGTACTGATTCCGCGTTCTGGGTGACTTTACTTACCTAACTCAGCCGTACCTACAAAATCACTTGACCAATAACACTATCCATCATTATTATTCTAAATTATCTATGAACTGCTCTGAATTTAACTGCGCTGAAACCTCTGTATGATTATTGTATTGTAAACTTATTTTAAAAAGAGCAACGCTAGAGTTTCTTGCCCGTTCTTCTCTGGCGAAAACAGCCTTGTGAACCGGGTGGTAGTGGAAAAAAGTGACTGAATCTAAATAATGTATGACATTGCATGGGTTCAATAAATATTTTCATTTCATTTCATTTCATTTCAACTGTATTTATACCTTCACTGCCTATACATCTAAAATACAGGCTTGATGTTGTATTATAAAATAAAATAACTCGATTAACGCAAACGAGGCCTAATTTCTCAATCGTCGAACATCGTCGAAAATAAACACGGGCAAATTAAAAATTACAGTTGTGTTGATACATACATAAGCTCACGCCTTTTTCCCAGAAGGGGTAAGTAGAGTTGCTACCAGGACACCATCATTTCGCCTTGCATGTTCCGTCCCACGATGTGATAGGGGGCGAGCCTACCGCCATATCGGGCACAAATACCTGACTCCGGGCTGATAATGAATAGAAAAATCCAATATCACTTTGCCCGACCCGGGATTCGAACCCGGGACCTCAGCTTGGTAATTGTACCGTAAAACAAATGCGCCACCGATGCTAGTTATATTGATAAAATTTTTATAATTGTATCAATTTATATTTAGTAAGGTTTTAACTGTAGCAGACAGAAAAATCACTAAGTTAGAGACATCTCATATAAGTTGCCCGGAACTGAAATTTCCGCCCGGTATAAGTTCCGTAATAATGAGACGGAATAAGCAAAAATTGTTAAATGTCTTCCCATCTTTCTATAATGCATGCGTCATACAAACAATAAAAAGTCGACTTTTCATTCAAATCAATACCACTCCAAAGTGTCACCAAAGCCGTTTTCCAAAGCCATGCCATTTTGAAGTCAAAATCGGCTTCAATGTAGGAATTTTGTTACAATTAAACCTCGTAGTACCGTGCCTCGTTTAAATTTATGACTATACCTGTCCTTGTCTAACCAGTACAGCCTTATGTACTTCGACCGTAGTGCCGTCTCGCTCGGCCCGCGCATGCGTACTCCATTTTTCTTTGTTCATCTCAGCTTAATATTATATATGAATATTCGTAGAGGTCATTGATCCTTTAAAATTGCTGCGTTTTTGACGCTTAGGACAACATTTTATGTTTTTGCTATTTTCTAAATCGATAGAATAGTAATTACGATGAAATTTGAAGCCACTTGGAGCGATTTTGGTGGAAAAAGGAGCTGAAGGAGAATAATCGTGTTTGTGAGACCGAAAAGCCTTTCGTATTTATTCGTTTTCAACTTGTTACAAAACTATAGTTTGATGTAATATTTATTGACTGCAGTGAATTGAATACATGTACATAAACTCGCGCCGTTTTCCCAGAAGGGGTAGGCAGAGGTGCTACCAACACACCTACGTTTCGCATAAAAAAGCAACCATATTTTTTGTATTTTTTCTTATCGCCATATTTTGGTGGTAAATAATACATAGTTTCCTAAAATAATAATATACACTTTTTTTTAAAGGCGCAATGGTAAGCACGTTTACATTACTATTTAAGCAAAACCTAGGTATTTTTACAGGCTCCGTGGCGCAGTATTGTCAAAACACATCTCAAAACAATACGTTATAAAGATATTATATAATTTAGTTTGTAGTTTCAAGTTTCTCCGCACACAAAAAGGTTTAAGATGATCTGTAATCTGTAAGATGATCTGCCACTTACAATATGAAGCATTGAAGTCACTTTGTCTTTGTTTTGCCAGTAAATAAGAGAATATCAACAAAAATTCTATACACAAGCTTTCAGGCTTGACTCATGAAAAACTTTTTGGGAAATGTGGAAAAGTTTTCCCTTCCAAACTTTTCTTAGTCGTAGAAAGCCACCTGTACGTAATGTTGTTTTACTGTTATTTCTCATAAAAATAACGGTTTATCTACCTTTAAAAATTCAAGGGTCGATGTGCCTACTTGTTTTTAGTACAAGATTCTGTTCCGCTACGCTTTCATGCCTATGATAATTCGGGAACATACATACATACATAAACTCACGCCTTTATCCCCGAAGGAGTAGGCAGAGGCGCCAGCAGGACACCCACATTTCGCCTTGTATGTTCCGCCCCACGATGTGATAGGGGGCGAGCCTATCGCCATATCGGGCACAAATTCGTGACTCCGGGCTGATAATGAATAGAAAAATCCAATATCACTTTGCCCGACCCGGGACTCGAACCCGCGACTTCAGCTTTGCAACCGTACCGTAATACAACTACGCCACCGAGGCAGTCAGAAATATATAATTCGGGAACAGTTTTCTAGTCATTTTTTATTGCTTTGAATATGAATATGAATCCGAATCAACATTATAAACTACAGATTATAATATGGATTTTTATTGCATTGAATGGCGAGACGAGCATGCCATTCGCCTGATGGTAAGCGATACGACCGCTCATGGACAGTAGCAAAACCAAACAACACCATGAATTACAAAGCTTGGCATTCCACTGCGCTCGCTTTCTTGAGACATAAGATGTTAAATCTCAATATGTCCCGTAGTTACTCTGCCTTAGTGCCCATCAAACTCCGGTTTGTTAGAGTAATTGTTCTCATATGCGAGAGGCCGCCTGGGTGGGTACCACCGCAATGTCTATTTCTCCAACAAACAGCAGTGTAAATGCACTGTTTATAATATTATTTAATTTTGTTTCAGATATCTGCCCGGCTGCGTTGGGGAACAAAGAATCAGGTTACTCAATGTTTTAACTAAACTTTTAACCTTGTAGAACATGAACGGTTTAAAAAAAGCTTTTTGAAAATATAGAAGGACCAGCAACGGTTTTGGGCCGGGCGAACGTATATCGGGGCGCTTGTCGCCCACCGCCCATAATGCGTGTGAAGGTCACCGAGGGGTTTTTAGTGAGTATGCTGGCGTAGGTTTTGTTAGGGTCCCAGCCTGACCACAATCCGCAATGTGGCGGGTTGGAAGGCCAGAGACACTCACATACCCCTTTCAGCCTCCCCCGGGGTATCGAAAGGGGAGCTTAATAGCTTTTCCTCTTGGACAAAAAGAAACCTCACATCATGGAATAACAATACGACCAGCTTTAAGGAAAAGTTACTTATTTTTAATGTTAATTCGATTTACTAAATATGCCCCGAATGTATTATTTGCGTTGTAAAATTTTACATCCGTTATGATGGTTTTTTCAATCTTCAAATATTTATTCGTCGAACATAATATAATATGACCGCTTTCCTCTTCTCATCCTTTTGCCTTCGTTCTCCCCTCTCAATTTAATGGGCCGGAACACATTATTTTACAATAATAAATAAATAAATACACCCAACAGTCACATACATAGTCCTAACCCCACATTAAGATCAATTAAGTCTTGTGTCGTGGGTATCAAAACTACAAGACACTTTTCGGTCTCACAAACACCCAGACCCGAAAGAAATATTTGTGGGCCGCACAAACATTTCTCTTGGTGCGGGAATCGAACCCGCGGCCTCTCGTTTCACAGCCGGCATCTAACCAACTGTCTGTAGTATGTGAAGCCCATTAGGCCATTATGGCCTAACCCTTCTTAACAATTCTTTCGATTGTAGAGGAGGCCTGTGCCCTGCAGTGGGACGTATATACGTTAGATTATATCTTTAGATTATAATTTAATCAAACAAAATACATGAACTCATACATTGCTGAATTTAATCACTAACAGACAAAATAAGACACCGATTACTAATTACACACAATTTATATAAAAGTACACTCAATAAATGAATAAACAAGTCGCGCCGAGCACAACCGTTCCGCTCGAATGTTGAAAAGGAAATGCCCGCCATAAAGCAGAGACCCGCCTTTTATAGTTTTTGATTTCCACAGTTTTCGTATTCGCTAATTATATATTATTTTTCATACCCTTAACAATAGTCCTTCATATTACGATCAATATAATATTATATTTTTCCACTTATTCTTATTCCCAAGGTAACATCTGTTACCCCAAACAATATGAATTATTCTGTCAAAGAATATAGATGAAAAAATATAAATAAATAAATACATCCAACAGTCACATACATAGTCCTGACCCCACACTAAGATCGAGTCTTGTGTCGTATCAGAAACTACGAGAGACTTTTCAGTCTCACAAACACCCGGACCCGAAACAAATGCTCAAAGTGGATCACAGAAATATTTGTCTCGGTGCGGGGATCGAACCCGCGGCCTCTTGTTTCTCAGCCGGCGTCTAACCAACTGCGCCACGGAGGCTATCAATATGTAAGTTAATCTCCCTGAAAAGGAAATATTACTATCTCTTCTGTACTCTGTATCAGCCCATATATGTCCCACTGCAGGGCACGCGCCTCCTCTACAATCGAGAGTACGATTGAGAGGAGTTAGTACACTCCACCACGCTGGCTTAGTGCGGGTTGGCAGAGTATACATTTTTTTTTTTTTTTTTTTTATTGCTATGAATGACGAGACGAGCCTGCCATTCGCCTGATGGTAAGCGATACGACCGCTCATGGACAGTAGCAAAACCAAACAACACCATGAGTTACAAGGCATTGCTTGGCATTCCACTGCGCTCGCCATCCTGAGACATAAGATGTTAAGTCTCGATATGTCCAGTAGTTACTCTGGCTACAATGTCCTTCAAACCGGAACACAACAGTGCATTTACACTGCTGTTTGGCGGGAGAAATAGACATTGCGGTGGTACCTACCCAGGCGGCCTCTCACATATGAGAGACCTACCACCAGTATTATTGTAATGAGTTGTAATTATTTTATTGTAATGAATGGCGAGACGAGCGTACCATTCGCTTGATGGTAAGCGATACGACCGCTCATGGACAGTAGAAAACCAAACACCAGGAATTACAAAGTAATGCTTGAGGTTATGAATTTGTGCCCGATATGGCGATAGGCTTGCCCCCTATCAAATCGTGGGACGGAGAATACAAGGCGAAACGTGGGTGTCCTGGTTGCACCTCTGTCTACCCCTTCTAGGAACAAGGCGTGAGTTTATGTATGTGTGTAAATATGTTACGCAATACCCTCTGTTTACATTTTCTTAATGTTACTTATGAATTTAATATTATACCGCTTATAGAATAAGATCCTGTAATTTAAAATAAATTACACTCAGTATTTGGATGTAACATCTCTTATTAACACAAGATTACATCCTGATTCAGATACGTGATCGGCAACCAAGTAATGTTAGCATTATGTTAACCCGCACTAGGCCAGCGTGGTGGACTATATGGCCTAACCACTCTCAATCGATTCTCTCGATTGTAGAGTAGGCCCGTGCCCTGCAATGGGACGTATATGGGCTGATATAGTATAGTATAGTAGTAACGCCTTTTTACTCTTTTCACCCCTTCAAGTTCCCAGTTTCACCCTATAGATTTTTTTACAGTAAATAAAAAGGTTTCTCTAAGGTGGTAGATACAAGGTTCGATAATCAAGGAAACCTTTCCACCTCGTAGCAAATTTAAATATATTTATACATAAACTCACGCCATTTTCCTATAAAGGGTAGACAGAGGTGCTACCGGGAAACCCACGTTTTCACTTGTAATCCATCCTACGATGTGATAGGGGGCGAGTCTACCGCCATATCGGGCACAAACTCTTGACCCCGGGCTGATTATGAATAGAAAAATTCAATATCATCTTGCATCGGCATTCGAACCCGAGACTTACCATAACCATGCGTCACCGAGGCACATTTTTTTATAGATTCATATACAGACAATAGTGAAAATAACAATATTATTTGCTAAACGATGCCTCTCGACTGCCTCGGTGGCGCAGTTAGATTCGAATCCCGGGTCGAGCTAAGTGATTCTGGATTTTTCTATTAATTATCAGCCCGGAGTCAGAAATTTATGCCCGATATAGGCTCGCCCCCTATCACATCATGGGACGGAACACACAAGGCGAAATGTTTATGTCTTGGTAGCACTTCTGCCTACCCCTTCTGGGAAAGAGGAGTGAATTTATGTATGTATGTAAAAGATGCCTCATTGATCCTAAGGAGGAATTTAACCCGAAGCCGCAAGCGGCAACTTTTTGTCACCGCTGTTTATATTGGGAATTTCATTAGCAGCCCCGACGACTAATTATGCACGCCTTTAGGGGTGTGCCAGGGTCGGGAACATCGATAAGCGCTAAAAATAAAGTGACGAAGGGTGGATGTTTCGAAAGGGACTATTATCCAGAAATATTGATGGCTTTTTGGTTTCAAAATATTTTTATCCACAAATATAACTTTTACAGGTAGGTCTCTCATATGTGAGAGGCCGCCTGGGTAGGTACCAACGCGATGTCTATTTCTCCAACAAACAGCAGTGTAAATGCACTGTTGTGTTCCGGTTTGAATGACATTGTAGCCAGAGTAACTACTGGACATGTTAAATTAGCGTTTAAACTTATTTCCTTCCCGAAATGTAACAGATACGGCTTTAACAATGGAAAACACTTATTCCGCTCTCCGTTAACTTTTTTTTATCTAATCACTTAAATTTCATACCCGGGAATCGAACTCAAAATACCAAAATTTACAAGCCTTAAAATATATAACTATCTAGATAAGACACGATCCGCTAAAAAACAATTTTCCTTATCGACAACGCCCGTCCGTCCCCAATACTCTAATGAGAAATTTACATCGCAGCAAACAATTCATAAATTACCAGAACTAACGAGCTTGGGACCAACGTGGGACCATGGACTGGCATATTTTTAAATATTCGTATGGGACCAAAGGGAGCATGAAGCATGGCGTGAAGTGCCGAATTATTTTAAAACGCACTGTGGTAAAATTTATATGTTTTTTACTAGGTCAGAATGGTATGATGAAATTAATTATAAACATAAATAAATAAACTCACGCCTTTATCTCAGAAGGGGTAGGCAGAGGCGCTACCCGAACACCCACATTTCGCCTTGTATGTTCCGTCCCACGATGTGATAGGGGGCGAGCCTATGTATGTTATGTATGCATCTTTATACATATCGGCTAATCTGAGAGATACAAATACACCAACAAAGTTTTATAAACTATCCACGCTTGTAAAATGACGGTCAACTTGAAATGCGCGCCTGTGTGGAGACAAAAGACGAGAAGCTCCACATCCCATTCTTTAGACGGAGCAAAACGTTTTTTTAAACTTCCCACTCGGCGCCTTTCATGCCTCCATGGTTATATTTAGCTGTTTCAAAACGGTAATTTTAACTGGCATGTGAGTAGGTAGGAATTAAAGGTAAATTGTTTAGTTTAGAAAGAGGATAATTAGGTACGATTTGGTTAAATTGTGTGATCAAATTGTTAATAAGAAGCCTTTACATACAGGGTATATCAAGACTGCGACCGAAAACGAAGCCAGGTGGTAGTATTAGTGACTTCAGACACGATGCAACCAAAAATTTTGAAAAAAAAATCGTCAACTTTTTTTGGTAGTTTTTTACTTATCGTCATATTTGGGTAATAATGAAGAATGTTAACTAATTTTGATTATTAGCACTCCATATTCTCTGACAAAAATAAAAAATACTAGTGAAAGAATGACTTCGATATGTCAATTAGTTTCCGATTTAGAAGTAAAACAAGTTGTAACCGTACGACACGGGCTGCCGGTTACGGTGTGACGTCATAGCACAACACGCTCACTGGCTCACTCAGTCCGCTCGTGGTCGCGCGCCCGTGCCGTTGAATTTATACCCACAGAGTACTATAATATTACGTTTATACCTAAAGACTTTTAACAATGTCCAATCCAAATACTAGGAAATCATGTGTTGTGCCTAAATGCACAAACACAACTACCAATTCGCCAGAAAAGAAAGTCTGCCTACCAATAGCTACAAAACTATAATACATACATATTTGTTGTCTTTAACTTACAAATTTAATAGTAGGTAGTTCTACTATTTTAGTTGCATTCTTCCATTACGACATTAGTTGTGTATTTTGTTTTGATAGAACAGATAAACTATTAAGCATAAGTAGTAGCACGGAAATTGCATACCCGTTGCATTTTTATTCCTCGCATTTCGGCGGCAACGAAATCACTATTTGTTGATAAGTAATGCGCAACCATTAATCCATTGACAGCCTCCGTGGTGCAGTTGGTTAGACGCCGCCTGTTAAACGAGAGGCCGCGGGTTCGATCCCCGCAACGAAACAAATATTTGTGTGATCCACAGGTATTTGTTTCGGGTCTGGGTGTTTGTGAGACCGAAAAGTCTCTCGTAGTTTCTGATACTCACGACACAAGATTCGATCTTATTGTGGGGTCAGGACTATGTATGTGACTGTTGGGTGTAAAAAAAATCTATTTTAGGTAGATTATCCGATTGCCCTTTTTCGAATCCTTCATCCATTTTATTAATCGAATAATATTTACTATTACTAAACTATTAACTTAATACGCGAACGAAAACCAACAACAAAACACTGCGCAAGCTATTACAACTACTATAATCGCTGGCGATTTGATACGAAGCGGGCGATGGAAGCGGGTCGTGGCCCGTGCGGCGCGTTGTGAAATGACGTCACAAGCGATCACGTGACTGTAGCGGGACTCGATATTTTTCAAAACTTTGAATACCTATAAAATCAAAACTACTAGGTATTTTTGACTACAACAAAAACTAGTGTGTTTGTATACATAAAGGCTTTACTGAGACAACATTTCAAGCGATTTGGCATACCTAGTAACATTGTCCATTACATATTTTTCCTAATATAATGATGTACACCTTTTTATTTTTAAGACGCAATGGTACGTTAGGGTTTAAATTACTATTTTCTTAATAACCAGGTATTTACTACCAAAACAAAACGATTTATAAAAAATTGCAAAAAAAAAACTTCGCTTATTTTGCGAAATTTTTATTTGCATTGTGTCTGTAACCACTAAAACTACCAACCGGCTTCGTTTTGCGGTCGCAGTCTTGATATACCCGGTGTAAGTATTAAAGATCGAGAAGACGATCCAGACACAGACGAGCGTGTGTGAAATAAAAGTATTTGCTTCCGGTCTAGTTGTGAGATCGAAAACATCTCGTAGTTTATAATACACAAGACACAAAATAATATGAGGTCAGTACTATATATGTGACTGCTGGGTGTATTTACATATTTATTAAACTCACTGCACTATAAAACAATGTAAAATATACTGCCTCGGTGGCGTAGTTGTATTACGGTACGGTTACAAAACTGAGGTCTCGGGTTCGAGTCCCGGGTCGGGCAAAGTGATATTGAATTTTTCTATTCATTATCAGCCCGGAGTCAGGAATTTGTGCCCGATATGGCGATAGGCTCGCCCCCTATCACATCGTGGGACGGAACATACAAGGCGAAATGTGGGTGTCCTTGTGGCGCCTCTGCCTACCCCTTCGGGGATAAAGGCGTGAGTTTATGTAATGTAATGTAATGTAATGTAAAATATATCACTTTTTATTTTTTAGTATGTATGTCCACAGACTATAATTTTACTGTCTCCTTTGATACTCCAATCAGCATTTAACATAAGTCCAAATTTAATCCTTAAAAACATATTTTTCACTATCCTATTCTAAATCGAGAAAAAACAAAAATTGAATCTCGTAGCAACGTCTACGTCGTAGCAGCTACGGCGTAGCGGCGCTACGCGGGTTGGCAAGAGCTGCAAATTATATTTAATGTGGGGTACCCTTTTTACGCCAAAATGGCATCTGGTATGTACTGACGGCAAAAAAATCGTTTGGCTAAAGGATTGTTAAAGCCTGGGGGCGATTTGTCAGGATGACAGGGGATGGACGCGGTAATTGAGTAAATGCCGGCATTGTGAATGCGACTGGCAATTTGTGACTTTTTGTTGTATTTTGGTAAAGCGAAAAACATAATTCGCAATTACAAATGTACTTCAAATGAGGTTGTCTTATTAATGTAAGCTAGCTTTTACCTGAGGCGTATTTCTCGTGGTTTTAAATATATTTTAGAAATATAACTATTGATTTGTCGTCTAACTTAATTCCGGATTATATGAGAGTCGAACCACGCTGGCCTAGTGCAAGGCGGACTTTACATACCATAGAAATTCTTATAAATCGCTATGGTATGCAGGTTTCCTCACGATGTTTTCCTTCACCGTTATAGTGCGTGGTGATTGACTATCAACACACACTTGTTTCTAAAAGTCAAAATCACCTTTGGTTTCGAACCCGTGAGTATCTTTGAACATCCTATCAGATCTACAACACAGCACCACGCTCTTCTAAATTGTATAAAATAATTAAATTTATACCAACAAACCAAATCGTGTTTTTTTGCCGACGCTCCTTCAAAATTTGCCTCACATTTTGTTGACGGTACATTTACTCGAGAGCACATTCAGGGGATGTTAAAAAGCATTCATTAGACAGTTGATGAGTTTCTACCCTCAAATAATGAAAGCTTAAAATTCCGGTCGTGTTTGCTTGTGACAAGATATAGTAATATAGACATACTATATAAGACTGCTTCGGTGGCGTAGTTGTATTACGGTACGGTTACAAAGCTGAGGTCTCGGGTTTGAATCCCGGGTCGGGCAAAGTGTAATCGGATTTTTCTATTCATTATCAGCCCGGAGTCAGAAATTTGTGCCCGATATGGCGATAGGCTCGCCCCCTATCACATCGTGGGACGGAACATGCAAGGCGAAATGTGAGTGTCCTAGTGGCGCCTCTGCCTACCCCTTCGGGCATAAAGGCGGGGTTAATGTATGTATTATGTATATAGAATAAGTTTGTGGTTGCTGGTAACGGACCAGACGCGGCGGCCACGTTCACGGTGGTCGCGGGTTCAGGTCCACACCTCCGGCTTTTCGGAGACATGTGTGTATTGATAGACAACACGCACTATAACGATGAAGGGAAACAGCCTTCATCGATAAATGAAGATGTATTCCCAGCCATTTTCGGCCTCGGCGACTAATACGTTGAACACAAGATTATTAAGCTATGCCTCGATAAATAAGCTATATAACACTAAAAGAAACGTTCTATTCGAACCAGTAGCTCATGAGATTAACGCATTCGAACAAAGAAACTCTTCAGCTTTATATATGTTAGAGATCACACAAGTTTGATCCACGCATGATGAATGCCATAGGCAATGATGACACAGGTCACTTATTTTATTGGAATTGCAACACAGTCCGACATGATTGACGTCTTGAAAGTTATCGATTGCCAATGGTAACGCTGAATGGTCTGTCAGTAGAGTCTGTGATCGGTTTAATAATATTTTATGGTTTCTATTGTAAATCTTGCCCGGAACAGCGCCAAACGTGCGCACTGACTAATTAATAAGAATCATCATGTCGGACGACAACGACAGGGGCGCCGCGTGTCCATGCAACCGAGTCGAGTGAGACAAAGTGGAGCCCCGTTCTGGTATTCAAAAAAGCGAGCAATTTCCCATTATCAGTTATCCAAAAATAAATAAATATATCTCGACGTTTATGCTTTCTTTTGCAGTGAACGGCGAGACGAGCATGCTTTTCCCCTGATGGTAAGCGATACGACCGTTCATGGACAGTAGCAAAACCAACATCTTGAATTACAATGCTTGGCATTCCACTGCGCTCGCCATGTTGAGACATAAGATGTTAAGTCTCAATATGTCCAGTAGTTACTCTGGCTAGATTGTCCTTCAAACCGGAACACAACAGTGCTTTTACACTGCTGTTTGTTGGAGTAATAGACATTGCGGTGGTACCTACCCAGGCGGCCTCTCATATGAGACCTACCACCAGTAAAATTTCCAATTAGAGTTTTTCTGATAACCTATTATAACGCTTGTATTAAATGATGGTATTTTTGGCTAGAAGATGGGCTGGCCTGAGTGCCTAAATAATAGCCTTCAAAAGCGTCACAGTACAAACAAGTTTGGGAAACCCAGGTCTACTTTTCATTGAAAACGAATGTTATTTTTTAATAAATCTCATGTTATTTCAATGTATAGCTATAAATATAGATTTGTGGGTAATGAAATGTAAACATTGAGCGCCCCGGGTCAACCCATCCGAATACTGTAATAATTGGCCGGGAAAAATACGATTTCAAAGGGTTTTAGGGTACCGCAGTGAGGTTAGAAACGAAAACGAAGCCAGGTGGTAGTGTAATACTTCAAACACAATGTAACTAAAAAATTCGCCGAAAAAAAACGATGAATTTTTTTCGTTGTAATTGAGTGGTATAAATACGGTTTTCTAAAATAATAGTAAACACGACTGCCTTGTTTTAGTTGTACTACGGTACGATTACAAAGCTGAGCGGGTTCGAATCCTGTATCGGGCAGTGATATTGGGTTTTCCAATTCATTATAAATCCGGAGTCAGGAATTCGTGCCCGATATGGCGATGGACTCTATCTCATTGTGGGACGGAATATACAAGGCGAAATGTGTGTCCTGGTGGCACCTCTGCCTACCCCTTCAGGGATAAATGCCTGAGTTTATGTGTGATGTATGTTTAATCAACACCATTTTAGTAGTCACTAAAATTACCACCTGGCTTCGTTTTAAATCGCAGTCATAGTGGTAAAAGGTTTCGACAAATAATTACTTTATTTGTATAATCCACAGGTATTTGTTTCGGGTCTGGGTGTTTGTGAGACCGAAAAGTCTCTCGTAGTTTCAAATACTCACGACACAAGACTCAATCTTAGTGTGGGGTCAGGACTATGTATGTGACTGTTGGGTGTATTTATTTATTTTACTTTATATTGAATTCATATTGTAATCTTACAGAACCCCATATATATTATTCCGGCTCGCAATTGACCGGTTTTTTGGTTATTTGAAATATTTGCTTGGGCGTTCTATGCGGGCTCTTTGTAAACCATCGTTTGCTTATAGGGTTATATTTTATTATTAACGTCTATTTTGCGTTAATTTGTTTAGGTATTCAATCGAAAAATATAATGTATTATTTAAAATACGTACATAAACTCACGCCTTTATCCCAGAAGGGGTATGCAGAGGCGCCACCAGAGCACCCACATTTCGCCTTGTATGTTCCGTCCCATGATGTGATAGGGGGCGAGCCTATCGCCATATCGGGAACGAATTCCTGACTCCGCGCTGATAATTAATAGAAAAACCCAATATCACCTTGCCCCGACCCAGGATTCGATCCCGAGACCTCAGCTTTGTAGTCGTACCGTAGTACAACTACGCCACCGAGGCAGCGTATTATTTAAAATTCAACTCATTATCTCACTCATAGCAAATTGGCAACATGTAAGCTGTGTACATCTTTAATTGGTGCACACATCGGAACCAAATTCTAAATGAAAAATTATTTATAATTATGTGTATTATGATTGTAAAAGTGACATATGTTTTCATTAAATAAATCCACCCAACATTCACATTCATAGACCTGACCCACGCTAAGATTGAATCTTTTGTCTTACAAACTACGAGAGACTTTTCAGTCTCAAAAACACCCAGACCCGAAACATACACGTGTGTATCACAACATTTATCTCGGTATCGAGATCAAACCTGCAACCTTTCAAAGCCAGCGTCAAAACAACCAACCACGGCATATATGAACTAAGAACTAACTAGTGGCTCAACCCGGCTTCGCCCGGGTGCAGATAGTTTTTGAGTGCAGTCGACATCAACAACGTAATATTATAGTTTTCATAGTCATCATATTTTAGTAAAAGGTAATTTTGTACACCTTAGGTAACATTATTGAAGTTTTAGTAAGGATCCCTAATTTTTTTGAAAATATAATGTAGCCTATGTCACCCGAGGATAGTGTAGCTTTCCAACAGTGAAATAATTTTTCAAATCGGTTCAGTAGGTTCGGAACCTGTTGCAAACAAACAAACAATCAAATTGTTTCTCTTTATCTATACTAATATTATAAAGAGGAAAGATTTGTATGTGAGTATGTTTGTAACGAATTGGCTCAAAAAGTACTGGACTGATTTTAAAAATTCTTTCACCATTTCAATGCTACATTATCACTGATTAATATAGGCTATTTTAATTGCAAGAAAAAATAAGGATCCCTACTAAAAATACAATAATGCTACCCAAGGTGTAAAAAAATGCCTATAATATTATTTACATTGCGTGCGCTGCGAAAACGAATATGTTGTCGATGTGGACTGGACTCAAAAACTATATGCACCCGTGCGAAGCCGGGCCGAGCCGCTAGTAATACTATATTTGAAGTAATATGTTAACCAACTGTACCAGATTGTGAGATTAAATGAAATCAATATTTAATAAGGAAAAGCTGCGAAAGCTCATGTAGCTTTAAAAGCTTCGCTGTTAGTGAAAGCTTTCAATATGAGCCAGCAGGGCGCCTTAACTAGCCTTGGCCTGAATTGAACAATGTGATTAGTAAAGCTAGGATTGTGTGGATTTTATTAATAAAACTGTAATGCGTAAAGATTGTTAAAACTAAGGACCGATTATATGCATTTGCATATTTCACTGGTGGTAGGTATCTCATATGTGAGAGGCCGCCTGGGTAGGTACCACCGCATTGTCTATTTCTCCAACAAACAGCAGTGTAAATGCACTGTTGTGTTCCGGTTAGAAGGAAATCGTAGCCAGAGTAACTACTGGACATATTAAGACTTAACATCTTATGTCTCAGGATGGCGAGCGCAGTGGAGTACCAATGCTTTGTAATACATTTTGTTGTTTGGTTTTGCTACTGTGCATGAACGGTCGTATCGCTTACCATCAGGCGAATGGCATGCTCGTCTCGCCATTCAACGAAATAAAAATCCATACTATAATCTGTAGTTTATAGGATTCGCAAAAAAGCGACAGATTATTTTTGAATTATTTTAGAAATCATCGTGTTTGGGAATTGGATGGTAAATACTTAGTTTATGCAAAAATTGTAATTTAAAGGTTACGTAAATATAAAAAGGTGTACATCATTATTTTGGGAAAACTACGCATTTATCGCCCAAATACGACAACAAGTTTTTTTCGCGAAATTTTTAGTTGCATTGTGTCTGAAGTCACTAATACTACCACCTGGCTTCGTTTTCGGTCGCAGTCTGAATATACCCGGTATAAAGCAACAATTTACGCGGCTAGTAACCATCTGTACTTAAACAATTGACTACCGGTGAGAACGTGGAAAATTCGAGAAAGTGCCCGCGCCGAATCTAGCCGATGATTCACGATCGTGGCGCGCGCATGTTCGCACACTTCATCCCGCTCGCGCGCCGCAACATTGTATAACATATGCTTGCATAGTCCATAATATGTAGACTATAATATACAGGATGATATTGACATGTGGTATTTAATTTAAACATATTTCTCATCACCACAGGTGACATTGTACAAAATTTGAAAATAACCGAGACGATTTTTTTTGTTTAAAATCGTGATTTTAGTTTTTACGATTTTTGGAAACCCCGTATAGATACCAGTATTTTAACCGCTCAGCTGCACTTCAGTTCGGTTCAAAAACTTACCGTAGCTGTAAAAAGATCAAAAGCCTGGAAAACTAACGCGATTTTTGACAAAACTACAATGCAGATTTCTTTCAAATTTGGTACAATGTTACCTGGGGTGTTTACGAACATGTGGTTTAAATAAAATATCTTATGTCAGTATCACCCTGTATACTTATCGTCTAAAAATACCGTTAACCAAAATCGAAATTCGAAACACAAATTCCCAGCCTATAGTCTAAGAGACTATAGACTAAAGTCCTAACGGTTATTCATAGACATATTTATAACTTATAGTTATCGAATGTTTTGTCTTCTTCGCCCAAACTGAATCCTAAAGTCATTCGAAAGGGACAAAACATTCGATAAAATAGCTTTTAAACTGTCTATAAAAAGGCCGTTTCTACAGTCAAAATTATAGTCTAAAAGGCTATTGAATAGTCTAAAACCGTATAAATCGAAGTGCGTAACCCATCGAAACATGCGCTGTATCTAAACAATAAGCTGTTGTTACGGACAAAATGCTTACGATGTCAACACTCATGATGCCGGCCGCGACCATGACCACAATGACCAACGCTGGCCCGATTCCGGTTGCTGCAGCCACCAAGCTGGAGCCGGCGAAGCTGCTGCAGCTCCCTCACCCTGCGCTGATGCAGCAGCTCCCTCAACAACACCAGCACCAGATGCACAGCAACAACAAGCTAGGTGAGTTGTAGTTATAAGAAACTCATTGCGTGGTGAACACTTTAACGGTGAAGGAAAACATCGTGAGGAAACCTGCATACCGTAGCGATTTTAAAGAATTTTTACGGTATGTCAGTCCGCCAACCCGCACTAGGCCAGCGTGGGCTATATGGCCTAACCACTCTCAATCGATTCTCTCGATTGTAGAGTAGGCCCGTGCCCAGCAGTGGGACGTATAAGGGCTCATATAGATAGATTGGGTGGTGAAACTCCAATTGCCAACAGCGGCATTTTCCTAGCAACCTTCAAAAAAGTAGCGTATTCCATTAAAGGGGGCAATGCATCTCCATGCCCTTTGATGATGCTGAATTTCACAGGCGGTGATCACTTACCATCAGATGAACCCTATGCTCGTTTGCCCCCTATAATATAAAAAAAAAAATAATAACATTTAAATGTATAAATCATTGAAAACTTGATAAGTTGTTGGTTTTTTTATTAAAGTGAATATCGACTGACTGTCTCGGTGGCGTAGTTGTACTACGGTACGACTACAAAGTTGTGGTCTCGGGTTCGAATCCCGGGTCGGGGAAAGTGATATTGGGTTTTTCTATTCATTATCAGCCCGGAGTCAGGAATTTGTACCCGATATGGCGATAGGCTCGCCCCCTATCACATCATGGGACGGAACATACAAGGCGAAATTTGGGTGTCCTGGTGGCGCCTCTGCCTTACCAATCTGTGATAAAGGCGTGAATTTATGTATGTATGTATGAATATCGATGATTTTGCTTATAAAGGAAAATATCATGGTAAGTTGTAGAAAGCAATAAAAATTGTTGAGTTGACTTGAATACAAGGATGAGGGGTTAGTATCATTAATGTAGGATTTGAATGTCATAATGAAAGATGAGTAGAATGAAACATTAGACGAATGACTGATATGAAGCGTGTTATGTGAAAGAGATAACGAATGGAAGTACTTAAGAGTAAAAGAGTTAGAGGATGAATGAATAAGATGTTGAAATATGAAAGGACGGAATAAGAGAGAACAGTTCGGAAGACGATAGAACGACGACCGACGAAGACGAAAATGACGAAATAAAAGAGTATCGAAGAATATCTAAACGATCATTGCTTGATTTTGATCCGACACGGAACTATTCCCACAATAATAAGGGGATAAAGTATGTTGTTATGTTAATGTTTGTGAGCTAAACTATACCGAGTATATCTAGACTGCGATCGAAAACGAAGCCAGGTGGTAGTTTCAGTGATTGCAGACACAAGGAAACTAAAAATTTCGCAAAAAAAAGCGACGGTAATTTTTTTGTAATCTTATATTATATCATTGTGTTTGGATGGTACATTGTTTCCTTAATATATTAATGTACAGCATTTTATTTTTAAGGACCCATTACAACGGAAACGGTTAAATTATTATAATTTTAGCCTTGGTTGGTTAGATGCCGCCTGTGAAACGAGAGGCCGCGGGTTCGATTCCCGCACCGAAACAAATATATGTGTGATCCACAGGTATTTGTTTCGGGTCTGGGTGTTTGTGAGACCGAAAAATCTCTCGTAGTTTCTGATACCCACGACACAAGACTCGATCTTAGTGTGGGGTCAGAACTATGTATGTGACTGTTGGGTGTATTTATTTAATCTAGGTATTTACCACCCAAACACCACGACATTTAAAAAATTGCAAATAAAATCTGTCGCTTTCTTGCGAAACTTTTACTTGCATTGTGTCTGTAATCACTGAAACTACCACCTGGCTTCGTTTTCGGTCGCAGTCTTGATATACCCGGTATATGGCAGTATTTAAAATCTAATCTCACGTCAAATTGTACAAATAAGTACAACTAAGATCGATTTTAATCACAAAGGGGATATTGTCAAATCTCATCAGTAAAAAAGTCAATTATGACTTTTATTACAAGAGCTGGGAAGGGCGAAGTTAAACTAGAGGTTACTGATAGGCAGGGGCATTAAAAATCTTACGAAAACTATTAAAAATAAACATAAATTAACCGACTGCCTCGGTGGCGAAGTTGTATTACGGTACGGTTACAAAGCTGAGGTCTCGGGTTCGAGTCCCAGGTCGGGCAAAGTGATATTGGATTTTTTTATTCATTATCAGTCCGGAGTCAGGAATTTGTGCGCGATATGGCGATAGGCTCGCCCCCTATCACATCGTGGGACGGAACATACAAGGCGAAATGTGGGTGTCCTAGTGGCACCTCTGCCTACCCCTTCGGGGATAAAGGCGTGAGTTTATGTATGTATGTATGTAAATTAATATACTTAAAGGTCAACTCAGGATTTCTTGAAAACGCTGCTAGATCAGGCCTTTACACTGATACATAAGATGTTAAGTCTCATTATATCCAGTAGTTACTCTGGCTACAATGTCCTTCAAACCGGAACAGTGCATTCACACTGCTGTTTGTTGGAGAAAACATTGCGGTGGTACCTACCCGGGCGGCCTCTCACATATGAGAGACCTACCACCAGTAAATATATCAAGTGATATGTTTGCTCGTTTGCCGCTCCTATTAAATAACAAAATAGCTCGTATTTCTGCTGTTGATGTGCATTCGTGACGAGCTCCATCAGGCGAGCGACTTGCTCCAATAAAAATGCGTATATCAAGGACTATATTTATCAAATTTACTCCAAAAAAATACAGCCTTACCCCAAACAGATAAGGGATGTTATCGCGTACACATTCAACCCCTAAGGGGTAACACAATTCGGAAAATAACCGAACCATGAATATAAACACAAATAATATTCAAAATTAAGTCATAATTTTTGCCGATGTTGTTGGTCGAGTGTTTAACGAGTTGTTTCGTGGAACGCCTGGGATTTGAGATTTTACGGGCTGCTTATAATTTTTATATCTTTAGATACAATATTATATTTTGTTTTGAAAATTGTGATAGACGCGTTATTGCTCTTTGTTATGAATATGTTAGATTAGATCAATTTCAATAGTTTTAACCTGCAATTACTTTACCTGAGAGACCTGGGTAGGTACCACCGCAATGTCTATTTCTCCAACAAACAGCAGTGTAAATGCACTGTTCTTTTCCCGTTTGAAGGACATTGTAGTCAGTGTCACTACTGGATATAATGAGACTTAACATCTTATGTCTCAGGATCGCGAGCGCTGTGGAATACCAAGCATTGCTTTGTAATTCCCAGTATTGTTAGGTTTCCCAGTATTGGTAGGTCCACTCATGGACAGTACATGAGTGGTCGTATCGCTTACCATCAGGCGAATGGCATGCTCGTCTCGCCATTCATCGCAAGTAAAAAACAAAAACATAAAAACATCAAACCCAAACATTAATTAACAACCTAGGAACTTCACCAAATGTCCGACGCGTGAACATTTCCGCGACACGTATGAAGACAAAAGAGCAACTACATGCCCCGTATATCAGCCATAAAAAAATTATAGCCACATTACATCATATTTTTGAGCAGACATTGCTTGTTTGTTGTAATTTTAGTGTGTATGGGGTGTGAACTTTTCTTCAAATAACATACATACATAAACTCACGCCTTTTTCCCAGAAGGGGTAGGCAGAGGTGCTGGACACCCACGTTTCGCCTTGTATGTTCCGTCCCAGGATAATAGTGGGCGAGCCTATCGCCATATCGGGCATAAATTCCTGACTCCGGGCTGATAATGAATAGAAAAATAGAAAAATCAACTTAAAAATATAAACACAAAGAAACATACAAATATGAAATTTGGCACACGTGTTCAGAAGCTGGTATAGACCAACATATCCAAAAGTGCAATTCTGACAAAATCACATACATACACATCGAATTGATAATCATTTTTTGAAGTCGACTAATAAAATATAATTTCCTTCGCAATAATTTTTAAACAATTTTATTAGTAACCATTAGATATTTTTGCCTTCTGCCCTCGCTCTCTCCTTCTTTTAAATCCATCCCATGGTTGTCTGCAAGATATTGCTGTAGAGCGATAAGACCGTCATTTGTTTTTTTTTGAAATTGTTTCTATATTGTGTATTTTTGTTCTTAATTGTGTACATATATGTACAATAATATTTTTTATTATTTATATTATCCTTCTACCACAACAGCCCCAAAATTAGGTCACAAAAACCCTTAGAATCGAACCCCAGGATAGTTTAAAAACCGCGCTACCCCAGGGACGGTATCATAAATTCAACTAATTACCTCGGACTTGACCCGGCGACGCCTAGTTGGGTCATTCTTTCGTTACGAACTTTATATTTAAATGTGAATTTTTAGAGGACTTTTGTAGTATAATGTCTAGATGGCGCTGTTGTACCACGGTAACATTATAACGTGGGTCGTGCAAAATTCTAATGGATTTTCTATTCTTTATATCGGAGTCAGGAATTTATAACCGATATTACTAACGCGCGGCGGCTAAACCAGGCGGGTTCGATCCCCACACCAAGAGAAATGTTTGTGCGGCCCACAAATATTTTTTTCGGGTCTGGGTGTTTGTGAGACCGAAAAGTCTCTCGTAGTTCTGATACCTGCGACACAAGACTTAATTGATCTTAATGTGGGGTCAGGACTATGTATGTGACTGTTATGTGTTATTATTATTATTATATGGCCTAACCGTTCTCCATTGTAGAGGAGGCTCGTGCCTCGCAGTGGACGTATATAACCTGATAACATACAAATTTAATTGAATTACAGGTGCGATTTTCTCATTTTCCGCACCCGATTGGCGTCTAACAGAAATGGAGAGATATTTAGGATAAAAAGCATAGTGACCACGACCGCTCTGCCAGGAGTCTAATGTTGTATCAGCCCATATATGTCCCACTGCTGAGCACGGGCCTACTCTACAATTGAGAGAATCGATTGAGAGTGGTTAGGCCATATAGTCCACCACGCTGGCCTAGTGCGGGTTGACTGTCTATAGGAGTCTAAGTATCGAGAAGAAGATTGTCTTTGGTGTGATGAGGCCAGCGTGATTGCCTAACGCCTCTCAATCGAACTATCGGTTGTAAAGAAGCATTGTGCTCAATAACAGCCAATAATGACCCAGTTATTCACAAATTAATTTTCATAAATACACTTCAGAATCACCCTACAAAGGGTGAAAATTAAAATGAAGGGTGTTGGGCGCGGCAGCGTGTTCTCAACGTATTATCGTTAATTCAACATATAACTACTGAAAAAATAATTAATTAGCCGCGCAGACATTGTTTAGGGGTGGGTTTTTGTTCAGTTACTACGTGACATAATATTATGGCTTTTATTTAACTGGTTCGCTTATGAGCATGCTTGTGAGTAGGTTTTTGTGTGGTTTGGTAAAAGAAACGGCTTTGGTATCTCATGGTTATTGGTTAGAGATAAAATTATATTAACTAATTTACTGGTGGTAGGTTTCTTGTATGTAAGAGGCTGCCTGGGTAGGTACCACCGCAATGTCTATTTCTTAACTAAACATCAGTGTTAATGCTCTGTGTTACGGTTTGAAGGACATTGTAGCCAGAGTACCTACTGGACATATTGAGACTTAGTATTCTATGTTTCGTTAGAAGTGCGTGGTGGCCTGTTGGTACCGGACCAGACGCGGCTGCCTACATGTTCACGGTGGTCGCGGGTTCAAATCCCAGGGCACACCTCTGACTTTTCGGAGTTATGTGTGTATTGATAGTCAATCACCACGCACTTTAACGGTGAAGGAAAACATCGTGAGGAAACCTGCATACCGTAGCGATTTTAAAGAATTTCTACGGTATGTAAGTCCGCCAACCCGCACTAGGCCAGCGTGGTGGACTATATGGCCTAACCACTCTCAATCGATTCCCTCGATTGTAGAGTAGGCCCGTGCCCTGCAGTGGGACATATATGGGCTGATATAGATAGATTCTATGTTTCAGGATGGCGAGCGCAGTAAAATGCCAAGCATTGCTTTGTAATTTATGATGTTGTTTGATTTTGCTACTGTCCATGACCGGTCATATCGCTAACCATCAGGCGAATGGCATGCTCGTCTCGCCATTCATCGCAATATTTGTTTTTGTCTTTGTATAATTGTTCACGTTTATTCTTTCTGCGAAATGTTTTCATAATTCTATGGTTCTTTTTCTTATCATTTATTATTTTGTAACACAAGACTGCACATATTTAAGTACAGTACAGTTTTAATTTATTTGTGTAATTATTTTGAGTATGTATAAAAAAATAAATACATCCAACAGTCACATACATAGTCCTGACGCACTGAGATTGAGTTTTGTGTCATGGGTATCAGGACGAGAGACTTTTCGGACTCACAAACACCCAGACTCGAAACAAATATTGGTTTACACATTTGTCTCGGTGCGGGAATCGAACCCGCGGCCTCTTGTTTCACAGCCGGCGTCTAACCAACCAGCCACGCTATGTTATAAAAATACAGTAATATTATAATACACATTACAATTCTACCAACCCCGTTTAAAACAGAGCTTATGAAACTAAAATAGAAAACGTGCTGCGTAGATCCACGTGTAGCGCTACGAATGTCTACGTCGTCTACGAAGCTACGCCGTAGCAATACAAGATTATTCGAGCGTAGTAAATCAGATAGTGCCTAATTAGCTAAATGGAGGCAAACTCAAGGATATGGGTTCAAATCTAATGCTCAGTTATGAACAAGATTATGTCTTTCGCTTAGGTTAATGTAGGTTATTTAAATCAATTTAGGTTATCAATTAAACCAAAAAAAATATGAAATCGATATAAGTTTTTCTATCCCTCAGAATAAGTAATTTATCTGTAACAAAAAGTCATACATACTGTCTTTCAAACATCGTTTTACATTATATTAAAAAAAATACAACTGACAATTTAACATTCATTTTCCATTAAACTCCACAAAGTTATTTATTTCAGCGAGTTTCGAACCCTGGACTACGTTCAAGTTTAATGACTTGGCTCTGTTTAATATCGCACTCGGATATTTATTACTAGCTGTAGTTATTATGCCGGCATTGCTAGGCAAAGACATTCTTACAATATAAATGGGTAAAACTGCCTCGGTGGCGTACTTATACTACGGTGCAATTACAACCACAAGGTCTCGGGTTCGATTCCCGGGTCGGGCAAAGTGATATTGGATTTTTCTATTCATTATCAGCCCGGAGTCAGAATTTTGTGCCCGATATGACAATAGGCTCGCTAACATCGTGGGATGGAACACATAAAGCGAAACGTGGGTGTCCTGGTAGCACCTCTGCCTACCCCTTCTGGGAAAAAGGCGTGCGTTTATGTATGTATATAGACTACACTAACAATCAAACACATTGCGGTAAATTTATCGTTATATAAATTCTCAGAAATGTTACTCGATACTGGAATTAAACCCGAATCCTTTCATTCCAAGGCTATTTTCTCTCCATAGCAATTTAGGCTTAGCCAAGTCTGAAAAAAACCTCAAAGAAACTTCTGAATAAGGTGATTGGGGTCAGCATATACTGGACGCAAATCCACATTCACGTAGCTACGAATGCGTCTACGATGCTACGGCGTAGCGGCGTAGCATTTCGCGAAGTAATCTTTGATGATAAATTTTGCATGTGGCTTTGCTCGAGATATATATTTTGCCAGTTTATGTTTTCTACAAAAAAATCAGAATCTCAATTTAATTATACTTACTTTTTTTGTTTTATTTCATACAAATGAGACACAGATAAAAAATAAATAATTTTGAAATAAAACTATTTTATACGGATTTTATCGCGATTTGGTTTAATTTTTACATTTTTTAACTTCCCGACGTTTCGATTACTTTACAGCTTTCGTGGTCACGGGGCGGACAGGGTGCTGTAAAGTAATCGAAACGTCGGGAAGTTAAAAAATGTAAAAATTAAACCAAATCGCGATAAAATCCGTATAAAATTGTTTTATTTCAATGTGTAACATTCGCGTAAATCTAAGAAACCATTAAATAAATAATTTGTTACTTAATAAGTACTTTAATTATATTAAGTAACAATTTTCACCCCTAATTATTTCTTTTGACAGTAAAAGCTCAAAGCTCCAAAGCCTTCGCCATCAGCCGTGGGTAAATATTGTCCCAGTTTTGGTTGAAAAATAATTTAGTCTCATGTAACGGAGGAAATTATAGAAGATTATGGTTCGTTACACCATCCTGTTACGGTAGGTAGGCTTGAGGCATAAGCGACAGCGATTTTTAAATAAATAAATACACTCAAAAGTCTTAGCTCTATATGAAAGTCAAGTCAAGTCAATCCAAACCAAGTCAAGAATCTTATATCAAACTACAAAATACTTTTTGGTCCAACAAAACTCAGACTCGACGCAAATATAGATACAAATGTACATAAACTTACGTCTTTTTCATAGAAGGGGTAGGCAGAGATGCTACCAAGATAATCAAGTTTCGCCTTGTATGTCCCGTCCCACAATATGATATAGGGTGAGCCTATCGCCAAATCAGGCACAAATTCCTGACTCCGGGCTGATAATAAATATAAAAATCCAATGTCACCTTGGCCGACCCGGGACTCGAAATCAAGACCTCATTTTTGTAATCGTACCGTAGTAAGACTCGCCCTCTATCACAACGTGGGACGGGATACAAGGCGAAATAGGGGCCGCATTTTCGCATGTATGTATGTATCTATAAATCAAATACATTCAATAATGAATCAAGTTTTTTATTCCAAATCGCTATACGCTAGTACCTTGTACCACAACTCGAGCCAGTAAGGTCTCTCAGGCGAGTGCGCCGCGCCCTCGCGGACAGCGGTTAAACACGTACCAACTTAGCGGGAAATGTACGACGTATTTATACGTGCAATAACGGACAGTGAGGGATGGATTGACGGAAAAAAACGACGCCGTTTACCCGGGCAGAGTTCTCGCGGCGAGAATCGTATGCGATTATCGCATGACGTAACCGCCATAGATTATCGTGTTCTGACAATGTTTACACGATACAACTTTTTTATATCCTTACAATAATTAATCTTATCTTCGAGGCGAATAAAAAAAAATAAAAAAAAATTAATTTATTAGTATATTTTCTCATTTTAATTTAACTAAATCCGTCCCTCCCATATTCGAAATGTACACACACTGAATAAATAACAAATAATCCCGGAAATACCCGAGCTTTCTCGAACATTCCCGAATGCTCCCTATTTACCGTATTAGCATAAGCAGACTATGGATCACTTGAACTAATCTTCTTTATGTGGATCGATGCCGTATCCAAGAGACGGGGAGTATTTGACCGAAATGCGGAATTTTCGGGGAATTTTGCCGAAATGCGGAATTATTGGGTAATTAAGCCGAAGTGTGGAATTTTCGGGGAGTTTTGCCGCAATGCAGAATTTCGGGTTTTTTGACCGAAAACCGAAATATCGGGGAAGTACAAAATTTTGCCTTTTGTTAAAAAAATAATAATTCGTAAGCATGATATTTGTACACAATTTGCAACAACTTTTAACTCTAAATGTAATATGGCAAGTAGTAGTACAAATAGCTATATATTATTTGACAACCTCTTGAGGCTGTCAAAACAAAATAGAACCTCTTTTTCAAAGTCGGTTAAAAGGAAACTCCAATCAGTTAATAGTACGAATTCACGCAATCCCGTTATGCGAATCTGGAGAAACGAAAAGCGGGGATCTTGGAATGGGATTCAATTCTGAGAATGAATATTTTGTTCTTTGAAAGTATTTTTTTATATACAGCTTGAGTTAGGGATGAAAATAGAAAAATATGGTTTCAATATAAAAGGAAATATGGCTAATGATAATACTTTTTGATGGCAACATTTTAAAAATGCATTTCAAGGCAGATGTAGTGCAGTTTAAATAAAGTCTCCACTAATGAAAGAAAGTTATTTCTTGCCCATTGACATAATGATGTATGCCAGCTTGAAAATAAGTACATTTTTGGACACACTTTAAAGTGTAACTATGACATGGTTGTTAACTGGTTAGATGCAATTATCCTATCACTAACTAATAGATAAATACTCCCAACAGTCACATACATGGTCCTGACCCCACACTAAGGTCATGTAAGTCTTGTGTATCAGAAACTACGAGAGACTTTTCGGTCTTACAAACACCACAATTAGGTAGGTCTCTCATATGTAAGAGACCGCCTGGGTAGGTACCACCGCAATGTTTATTTCTGCCTCCAAACAGCAGTGTAAATGCGCTTTTGTGTTCCAGTTTGAAGGATATTGTAGCCAGAGTAACGACTGGACATATTGAGACTTTATATATTATGTCTGAGGATGGCGAGCGCAGGGCAATGCCAAGCATTGCTTTGTAAATCATAGTATTGTTTGGTTTTGCTACTGTCCATGAGCGGTCGTATCGTTTACTATCAGGCGGACGGCATGCTGGTCTCGCCATTCACTGTAATAAAAAAAAATAAAAAAACCCAGGCCTGAGACAAAATACCTGTGGTCCTCAAAACACTAATATGAGGTCAGGACTATGTATGTGAGTAGGTATTTTTTTCTTCTAAACAAACAGTTGGATACAAAATGTAAACAATATTCGTAAGTACAGTCGCGGGGTAAATTCAAAGTACAGTCGCGAGTAATATTGAAATCTCCAAGTCTCTTTGGCAGTTTCCTTGTGCAGGATAATTTCAATTATTCCTTTTGTGTTTTGTTCTTATTTGTACCTAAAAGTATTTCGGTATATCTCTGAGAGGTGGTTGTGTTATAAGCTTAAGCGAGTTAGTTTTTTTCCTATTGTATTGTATCAGCCCATATACGTCCCACTGCAGGGCACCACAATGGCCTAGTGCGGGTTGGCGGACTTTACATACCATAGAAATTATTACAAATCGCTATGATATGCAGATTTCCTCACGATGTTTACCTCCACTGTTATAATACGTGGTTATTGACTATCAATACACACATGACTCCGAACAGTCAGAGGTGTGTCCTGGGATTTTAAACTGCGACTAGGGCGTGGATCCCGGAATTCCGAGATTTCGTAACTCCGGAACTTCGAATGTTTTTTTACGATATTACAATTCCGGAACTGAAGTAAATATCGCAATCCGATACTCATATAATTGTTAAGATAAGTTACCACAATAATAAAATTTTCATATTTGTACTCTCTTGCGAAATGTACCGCGATATGGTACCGCGCGCGAAGTTATTCAATTCGTCGCCATCGACGCTTGCGTTTCGTTCGTTCGCCATTTCGCCAACCAGTATCAAGTGAGATCAACGATGAAGGTGATGCCGAAGTATGTAATATAGGTGTTACTGAAGCTGAAGTCAATGAATCAATACTGCAAGAACAGCTGGTTATAGAACTCAGTAAATGCAAAGAACCTCGCACGAATCAAAAACGATATTTTGATCTTGCTGGATTCGTAAAAGTTGAGAAAGCCATGTACGATAATGGTGGAGAACGTGGTATTTATTTGACACAGGCATACAATTATATTTTAGGTGTTCTTCCTACAAGTGTTGAGTACTTTTGTAATCGCCTACGAAGCTCGCTCTCAGACAAAATGTTAGATGCTCTGATACTCTTGAGAACACAATATCAACAAGAGCGATCTTTTCTGTAAAAGTGATTCTTGGCTTATTTACTTTATATTTCTTTTTAATATAAGTTGATTTAATTGATCTCAATATCCAAAAAATACGACAGTGTAAGTTTAGAGTTTTTTAATTTAAGTTTAAGTTTTGTTCTTTAAACCTATTTTCATGATCTCAGAAGAGGAGAACTTCTTAATTTTGTTCATTGTGTGTTGTTGAATCTTATATTCATCAGTATTTTATTGGATAGTTATTTAATGAGCTAGGTACATTGCAATTGCAAATAGCACACGTTGATTTTGCTATAATTATTATTGGAAAGTTGATTATTTATTGTTATATTTACTAAGAAAAACCTAATAGAAGGCTGTTTAATTGATCTCAGTCAAGAGTTTTGTCGATTTATTTAGTTTTTATAATAAAGATTTGTTTTAACAAAACAATTTAATGCCTATTTATTTATTTATTTTCATTTTTTATACTTTTTTTAAAATTCCGGAACCAGTTCCGGAATTCCGAAATCGAACCAGTAGTATCGTTACTCAGTTCCGGAATCGAAAATCATCCGATATTACAAGCCCTAACTGCGACCACCGTGAACATGTTGGCAGTCGCGTCTGGTCCGCTTACCAACAGGCCACCACGCACTTTTTTCTACATATTTTCCTTTTTTTATTCTACAACTATGGTAAGTGATGACAGTACATTAATATCTACAACACTTTAATATGCGATGCATCGCTAGCCTCTATAAATGGGAGGGGGAGGGGAGTAAATAATGAAAAGAGAAAGGAGCCAAAAAATCTAAAATATTTTTATTTTTGTAATGACACGGTAACATTACATTACAACGATCCGAATTTATCCACTCATTTTAATATTAAAGAGAACGAATTAAAACAATGTTGGCGTAGCAAATAAAAATATTGCTATTAGGGCTTGGGGAGACAATTAAAAAAACGTAGTTTTATTTTTCCATAGTAAAAATAAACAAATGTATCACACCTACCGTTAAAAAGCCATATGCCTAAGTTATTTTGTACTCAGCAATTTTAATATTTAGCAATGGTGTTAGAATCAACAAGCACTTTCTTTCACAAGCTCTTTCTCAAGCACATTTTTCTGTAGCACATAAGCAAGCGGTAGTTATCCCAAGAATATTGATAAAACATTGCATTCCCAACTATTCTAAATATAAAAATCTTCAAATGATTTCACCACCGCCATCTATATTTCTTGCTCCGAACTAAATCGCCTCCGCTTATAACTCACGCCGCGTGACAGCCAGCGAACCGTGCCAAACATTTTTATTTCTTTTTTTGTCTTTTTTTAAACTGTCTTTTTGTTTTTTTAATGTTCCTACTCCAAATCTCTTGTCGTTTCAACGGCGCGACAGGGATGGATGTATAGTCTCCCGAGCGACAGAAAGAGACAGAAATACTTCTTTGTTATTACTCTCCAGATTGTATTTGTTGGGTTTGAACCCAATGTATTTTTAATGTATTTTTAGTATCAAAAAATATATTTCAGCATGTATTCGTCCTCTGCTGAGCGTGAGACACACTCAGCAGCTTACCACGCTGGCCTTGTGTGCAGCAGACTTCTTATAAACAAATTCTCGTATTTTTATTGCGATGAATGGCGAGACGAGCATGCCATTCGCCTGATGGTAAGCGATACGACCGATCATGGACAGTAGAAATGCAAACAGCAACATTAATTACTAAGCAACATGCTTGGCATTCCACTGCGCTCGCCATCCTGAGACATAAGTCTCATTATGTCCAGTAGTTGCTCTGGCTACAATGTCCTTCAAACCGGAACACAACAGTGCGTTTACACAGCTGTTTGGTGGAGAAATAGACATTGCGGTGGTACCTTCCCAGGCGGCCTCTCACATATGAGAGACCTACCACTAGAAAATCTCTATGTTATGCAAGTTTTCTTATGTTTTCCTTTAATGTGCGTCGAAATTGACTATAAATACACACATGACTCCGAAAAGTCAAAATTATTTTAATTGAAACCTCCTCCTTCTGATTTACCAGTTAAATTCATTACTAATTATTAACTACAATAATTTTTATTTTTTTATTTTTATTTTTTTATTTTTAGAAGGCTTACAGACTAATTACATTATATTAATTTACTCAACTAAGTTATCTAATTGCTAATGACAAGCCACCACATATAAATAATAAACTAATGTCGACATAATTGAAAAAAGAAAAATTAAACAACATAAATAAGGCTAAGAAAAATATATACATATATAAAAAGAACAAGTATATGTAATAAAAAGTTAAAATAAAATATACAATTATCACAAAAATATTGAAGCTGAATAAATAACTATATAGTGTAGGTATTGAGTACAGCTGTGAGTAAATGCCGTTAACTATAATCATTTATCAAAAAAGGTTTTAGCTAGTAGTTGTCTTGCTGTGCTTGCTTTGGTACAAAATAGGTCAATATCTTCTATACATATAATAAAAATGTAAATGGTCGATGTCTGTACATGGAAGATATTTGAGAAATTTTAACGCGAGGGGTCTTTATAACATCAACAGAAGCCAAAACAATTTTTTTTAGAATTTTTGTCTGTCTGTCGGTCTGTCTGTCTGTCTGTCTGTCTGTCTGTATGTTTGCTTGCGCATCACGCAAAAACTACTGTTCCAAATGAGATGCGGTTTTCACAGTTGTATTGCTGTAGGTTCAACTTAAAAACTGGTATATGTTGCATTTACATACAGGGTGTTTCTTTTTATTTGCCTGCACATTACTCAAAAACTACCGCACGAAATGAGATGCGGTTTTCACAGTTGTATTGTTGCAGGCTCGACTTAATATTTGGTATATGTTGCATTCACGTACAGGATGTTTCTTTTTGTTTGCTTGCACGTTACTCAAAAACTACCGCACGAAATGAGATGCAGTTTTCACAGCTGTATTGCTGCAGGTCCAATTTGAAAACTGGTATATATTTCGTTTACATACAGAGTGTTTCTTTTTATTTACTTGCGCATCACGCAAAAACCACAAGACGAAATGAGATGCGGTTTTCACAGTTACTTAAATAGGTACAAGTCCAACTTAAAATCTGGAAAATGTCTTATTTACATACAGGGTGTTTCTTTGTATTGTGGAAGATAAAAAAGAAAAACTAATATGGGGGTCTTTATTAACGTAATAAAAAATATGATTTTAAATTTTTTTGTCTGTTTGTCTGTGCGGTTGTGCACAATGAACTCAAATGCCGCTTAATGGATTTCGATAAAATTTGGTATGGAAGTAGCTGACACCCTGGATTAACACTTAGGCTAATTTTATCCCGAAAAAATAAGTGTTCCCCTTTGGATGAGGAAGGAATTCAGATAAATTTGTTACTTTTTATACTCAAAGGGATGGGATGGGACTGGATTACATGCCATGAGTGAGAATGAGACGGGACGGGCGGAATATAACGGGACGGGATGGGACGGGATGAGAAATACCAAATAATGTTAATCACGCTGACGAAGTTTGCGGGCAGAAGCTAGTTATTAGATAATTTAGTTTTTATCAATACACCCAACGGTCGAATACATAGTCCTGGCCCCACACTAAGATCGAGTCTTGTGTCGTATCAGGAACTACGAGAGACTTTTCGGTCTCACACACACCCAGTCCCGAAACAAATACCTGTGGATCACACAAAAATTTGTCTCGGTGCGGGGAAAGAACCCGCGGCCTCTCGTTTCACAGCCGGCTTTTAACCAACTGCGCCACAGAGACTATCATATGTTTATATCTATACATAGTTATATTAGGTCTAAACAAGCTTCTAATGAGACTACAGCCTGACCCATTTCTTGTATATAATAACATGAGGTTATTTAACTGTCTTATGAATTACTTGGTGTCATTAAGTAAAAGTGCGTGGTGGCCTGTTGGTAACGGACCAGACGCTGCCAACACGGTATTCGCGGGTTCTAATCTCAGAACACATAATGGTTTCTTAGATTTACGAGAATGTTACACATTAAAATAAAATTATTTTTTACGGATTTTATCGCGATTGGGTTTAATTTTTGTCACACAGAACACACTTATGGCTTTTCAGAATCATGGAAAATTAATCATCACACTAAAAACAAGGAAAACATCGTGAGGAAACCTGCATACCATAGCGATTTCTATAGTATATAAAATCCGCCGACCCGCACTAGGCCGGCATGGTGGACTATCGCCCCTCTCAAAGGTACTCTCGATTGTAGAGGAGTCCCGTGCCCTGCAGTGGGACGTATATGGGCTGATACAGTATACCTACACTGAAACCTGAAATATAATTTCAACCAAAGATTTTTTTGATAACTATTCATGGCGAGACGAGCATGCCATCCGCCTGATGGTAAGCGATACGACTGCTCATGGCCAGTTGCAAAACCAAACACCATGAATTACAAAGCAATGCGTGGCGTTCTATACGCTCACCATCCAGAGACATAAGATGTTAAGTCTCATTATGTCCAGTAGTTACTCTGGCTACAATGTTATATCCATGCAAACGTCAAGGGCCCAGTTAATTTGGTTCTGATCTCTGAGGGCAAATGCGAGTTGACCTACACGTGATGTAGTAGGGACGTGAATACGATTATCGAGTACCGATTATCGATTACCGATAATCGATTCATTTTAATCGGTAGTTTAGTTACTGTACTGTATCGGCTTATAAATGGAGACTGTCAAGAATTCTCTTGATAGTTTTGTTAAATTATGTAATTTTTTTACTTAATTGTTGGTGTAATATTATTCAGTGTAGTTTCAGCGTCTGTGGTTGGCTAGACGCCGGCTGTGAAACGAGAGGCCGCGGGTTCGATCCCCACGCCGAAACAAATTAATGTTTGTGTGATTCACTGGTATTTGTTTCGGGTCTGGGTGTTCGTGAGACCGAAAAGTCTCTCGTAGTTGAAATAAAACTATTTTTACGGATTTTATCGCGATTTGGTTTAATTTTTACATTTTTTAACTTCCCGACGTTTCGATTGCTTTTCAGCTTTCGTGGTCACGGGGCAGACTGAGGTATTAGTCATCTGCTCTGTGACTGTTACAAAACTACCCTAACAGTCACAGAGCAGATGACTAATACCTCAGTCTGCCCCGTGACCACGAAAGCTGAAAAGCAATCGAAACGTCGGGAAGTTAAAAAATGTAAAAATTAAACCAAATCGCGATAAAATCCGTAAAAATAGTTTTATTTCAAGGACGAGAGACCTTTCGGACTCACAAACACCCAGACTCGAAACAAATATTGATTCACACAAACATTTGTCTCGGTGCGGGAATCGAACCCGCGGCCTCTTGTTCACAGCCGACGTTTAACCAACCAGCCACGCTATGTTGTAAAAATACAGTAATATTATAAATACACATTACAATTCTACCAACTCCTTTTAAAACAGAGCTTATGAAACTAAAATAGAAAACGTGCTGCGTAGATCCACGTGTAGCGCTACGAATGTCTACGTCATCTACGAAGCTACGCCGTAGCAATACAAGATTATTCGAGTGTAGTAAATCAAATAGTGCTTAATTAGCTAAATGGAAGCATACTCAAGGATATGGGTTCAAATCTAATGCTCAGTTACGAACAAGATTATGTATTTCGCTTGGGTTAATTTAGGTTATTTAAATCAATTTAGATTATCCATTAAATAAAAAAAAAATGTAAGACAAGATTGGCTACATCCTGAAGCGTGCTTCCATTAAAACATACTTCAAGCCGCCCAAGAAGATTAGTCAATTCTTACCACCTGTCAAGTGTCATATACCTTTGCAAGAACCGGGTGTATATAAAATAGATTGTGACTGTGGCCTCTCTTATATCGGCCAAACCAAGAGAAGCATAGGGACCCGCGTAAAAGAACATATAGCTGACGTCAAACACCGACGCTCAACGAAGTCTGCAGTTGCTGAACACATTGAGGAAGGCTCCAAGCATTACCTTCGTTTTGATAAGCCCCAAATCCTTGCTAAAGAACACCGTTTCCTGCCCAGGATGTTTCGCGAGGCTATTGAAATTAAAAAACATCCAAATTTCAATAGAGAAGATGGCTTGAAGCTTGCACCATCATGGGAACCAATTCTACATTTGATTAAATCGGAACCCAAAAGACCAGCTGCCAGACCTCAAGACACAGTGAGCTCCTTCTGCGTAGATCGGATCGCAACAACTAGTTAACTTTTTAAATTAGCTTTTTTAATTTAATAATTGAAAATTAAGGGTAGTTTAATTGTAACAGTCACAGAGCAGATGACTAATACCTCAGTCTGCCCCGTGACCACGAAAGCTGAAAAGCAATCGAAACGTCGGGAAGTTAAAAAATGTAAAAATTAAACCAAATCGCGATAAAATCCGTAAAAATAGTTTTATTTCAATGTGTAACATTCGCGTAAATCTAAGAAACCATTATGTCTCTCGTAGTTCCTGATACCCAAGACACAAGACTCGATCTTAGTGTGGTGTCAGAACTATGTATGTGACTGTTGGGTGTATTTATTTATTAATTATTTATAACATCGACAACTTAGTAATCCTAACCCATTACTCCTTTAAGTATGGGCCCAACCCGGTTTTTTGGAATGAAAAAATCTATCGATAATAAAACTTAAAAACTTAAAATTTTAAATTATCGACAACTTTATCGACATATTCTCCTCCCTAGCGCCACTGGGAGCCTAAAGAAAACTTCCCGCACTTAAAGTTCGGATAAAGTATTTTATCGCGTAACTTCCAAACTTTTAAGTAAGCTAATTTTTATAGCTCTTGTTGGGATAGCTTAAAGCTCGGGGCGAAGTTACGAAATTTTCTGTGTCTGTGTGGGTTTGATTCCTGGTTGGTAAGTTGTAAATATAGATCAAAATGAAAGATCATATTAAGGTGAATTATTCTAATTATACCGGGTATATCAAGACTGCGACCGAAAACGAAGCCGGGTGATAGTTTTGTTACAGACACAATGCAAATAAAAATTTCGCAAAATAAGCGACAGTTTTGTTTGCAATTTTTAAAAAATCATTGTTTTTGGGTAGTTAATACCTAGTTATTGCGAAAATAGTAATTTAAACCTAACGTGCCATAGCGTGCTTAAAAATAAAGCGATGTACATCATTATTTTGGGAAATCTATGTAAATATCACCCAAATACGACGATTAGTAAAAAGTTACCAAAAAAAAGGAGACGATTTTTTTTGCGAATTTTTTAATTGCATTGTGACTGAAGTCACTAATACCACCACCTGGCTTTGTTTTCGGTCGCAGTCTTGATATACTCTGTATACAAATATTATAAAGTTGAAGAGTTTTTTTTTTAAACGCGTTAATCTCAGGAGTTCCTTGTTCGAATTGAGAATTTATTTTAGTTTTGGATAGGTCACTTATCTAGCAAGAAAATAGGCTATATAACATCACGCTACGACCAATAGGAGCGGAGCATTCATCAAAAATGTTGCGATGCAAATATTTTGGAAAAGTTTTTACAGTAAGCTGCGTGGTTGTTTAGTAACGGACCAGACGCCTTCCGACATGGTAATTGCGGGTTCGAATCCCACGGGATGTTTAACTTTATTGAATCATGTTGATTGTGAATTACCACACACTTTAATAATGAAAACATTATAAAGAAACCTGCATAACTCAGAAACAGAGTATTCATAATATAGAAGGAGTACTGTCATACATGTCATATTTTGACAGCCTCCGTGGCGCAGTTGGTTAGACGCCGGCTGTGAAACGAGAGGCCGCGGGTTCGATCCCCGCATCGAACACATCGAGACAAATGTTTGTGAGGCCCATAAAATATATTTGTCTCGGGTCTGGGTGTTTGTGAGACCGAAAAGTCTCTCGTAGTTTCTGATACCCACGACATAAGACTTAATTGGTCTTAATGTGGGGCAGAACTATGTATGTGACTGCTGGGTGTATTTATTTATTATTATTATTATTTTATACCTTTCTTAAAAAACGTAGATATATTTTTTATTCGTAATGTTTGTAGCACTTCAATTTTGTGAATATTGCATTAATTATTTATTTAACAACACATTACTTTATATTGTGTTTGTCACCGAAAGTATAATTAGTCATTATCCATGTTAAACGAGTTTGAGTAGAACTTAATAGCTCTATTTTTTTTCTTCTTCAAATAATTTGTGCATGTCGGACAACTTGTCAAATGTCCGCCAATAGGAGGGCAGAAAAATGTGGCCCAGCATCACCATTTCTATCTACGGTTTTGAAGTACCTTGCTATATGGTACATCATCATCATCTCTCATCCCATCTCACACCTCTGACTTTTCGGAGTTAAGTGTGTATTGATAGTCAATCACCACGCACTTTAACGGTGAAGGAAAACATCGTGAGGAAACCTGCATACCGTAGCGATTTTAAAGAATTTCTACGGTATGTAAGTCCGCCAACCCGCACTAGGCCAGCGTGGTGGACTATATGGCCTAACCACTCTCAATAGATTCCCTCGATTGTAGAGTAGGCCCGTGCCCTGCAGTGGGACGTATGTATATGGGCTGATATAGATAGATCTCTCTATATTATAAATACTCTAAGCATAGAGATTTAAAAGTATTTGTGTGGTATATAAATACCGCCAAACCGTATTTTGGAATAGAAGCACGAAATACAATTTTCTCCTAAAAGAAACACGACATTTTTCAGACATCTTAATTAGAGTTGTTCGTATATTTTCTATTTATAAAACAAGTACATACATACCTATTAAGAATTACATTACTTTACGTAAAAGAGAAAATATTTATACACACATACATAAACTCACGCCTTTATCCCAGAAGGGGTAGGCAGAGGCGCCACTAGAACACCCACATTTCGCCTTGTATGTTCCGTCCCATAATGTGATAGGGGGTTAGCCTGTCGTCATATCGGGCACAAATTCCTGACTCCGGGCTGATAATGAATAGAAAAACCCAATATCACTTTGCCCGACCTGGGCTTCGAACCAGAGACCTCAGCTTTGTAGTCGTACCGTAGTACAACTACGCAACCGAGGCAGTCAGAAAATATTTATGTCAGAAAAAAAGACACAATACTTAAACGCCATTTACTCGGAGAGTTTCTCGCGGCGAGAATCGTATGCGATTATCGCATGACATAACCGCCATAGATTATCGTGTTCTGACAATATTTACATGATGCAACTTTTATATCCTAAAGCCCCATTTACAGGGGGAGTTTCTTGAAGATACGATTATCGTAAGGATATAAACAAGTTGCATCGCGTAAACATTTGTCAGAACATGATAATCTATGGCGGTTATGTCATGCGATAATCGCACACGATTCTCGCCACGAGAAATCTCTCCGTTTAAATGGGACTTGAAGGACCTATCATAGGCACCTACGTTAATGTGTTGCGTTTCAGTTCACTTGTGTATTGTATATTCGGTGTAATGCCATCAAAATTGCGGCGACTTTAATAAATAAATAAATACACCCAACAGTCACATACATAGTCCCGACCCCACGCTAAGATCGAGTCTTCTGTCGTGGGTATCAAAAACTACTAGAGACTTCTCGGTCTCACAAACACCCAGACCCGAAACAAATACCTGTGGATCACACAAATATTTGTTTTGGTACGGGGATCGAACCCGCAGCCTCTCGTTTCACAGGCGGCGTCTAACCAACTGCGCCACGGAGGCTGTCAGAAAGTCAGACTTGCGAGAAATAACAATCTCTTTTTGGATACTCCATCTGCACTGTACTTGGGGCATCAGGTGAATTGTAGCCAGAGTAACTACTGGACATAAATTTTAGACTTAACATCTTATGTCTCAGGATGGCGAGTGGGTTCACGAACTATACTCACCGTAAGATGATGGTCTATAAAATAAAAGCTTATGATGAACACCGTTTTGTGTTTTTGTTTTATGTTATAACGTAAAAATGGGATGAAAAAATATTACGCAGTACAGGGCGGGATGGACTTAGGTGTGAGTGATGGGGGGTAATAAACGGGGGGTCATGTGTAGTAAGGATAGTGCATGATAGTAGAAAGGTTATAGTGACATACGCAAGTAAGGTGTTCGAGTTTAACCCGTGCTGTTCGAGTTTAATATGTAGACCGAAGAAAAATAATTATTTATCACCGGTGGAAATTAATTTGATTATATTATACCCACCATAATTATCGTGTTGGTATAAAAAAGGAATGCGATATGGTATATTAATACAGTTAATTAATAAATCACCCCACATAAATACAGCCTCGGTGGCGCAGTGGGTTAGACGCTGGCTGTGAAACGTGAGACCGCGGTTTCGATTCCGCACCGAAACAAATGTTTGTGTGATCCACAGGTATTTGTTTCTCGTCTGGGTGTTTGTGAGACCGAAAAGTCACTCGCAGTTTCTGATACCTACGACACAAGACTCGATCTTAGTGTGGGGTCAGGACTATGTACTTATGTGTCTGTTGGGTGTATTTATTTATTTATATCTATTGAGTGTTAAGTACGCCAACCCGCACAAAGCCAACCTGGTGTATGCCCTAACGCCTCTCAATTGTACTCTCGATTATAGAGGAGGTCTGTGCCCTGCAGTATGACGTAAATGGGCCGGATTAACCAAAACATTGACCACGTACGATTTAAAAAAAAATATTAAGACTCCCCAACCCGTTGTTCCTTAAATACGTCCCTGCGGCTAGTCGGCTCGGCCGCTCACACCTCGATACGCCAATGCAGATACAGGAAGCAGGGCTCGCGAACCTTTCGCCATGGGTTGAAAATTAAAAGCTTACATACGCAATCTAGATTTCTGTATGTGTAATATACAGGGTATATCAAGACTGCGACCGAAAACGAAGCCAGGTGATATTATAAGTAATTTCAGACACAATGCAACTAAAAATTTGGCAAAAAATATCATCAATATCTTTTTTTTTGAATTTTTAACATATCGTCGTATTTGGGAGATACATACATAGTTTTCCTAAAATAATAATGTACACCCGTTTATTTTTAAAGAAGCAATAGTACGTCAATGTTTCAATTACTTTTTTTTCGCAAGAACTAAGTATTTACCACCCAAACACGGTGATATTAAAAAAAAATGCAATAAAAAGTTGTCGCTTATTTTGCGAAATTTTTAATTGTAATGTCCTTCAAACCGGAACGCAACAGTGCATTTACACTGCTGTTTGTTGGAGGAATAGACATTGCGGTGGACCTACCCAGGCGGCCTCTCACATACGAGAGACTTACCACCAGTAAGCTGTTCCTTCGCTTATTTTTTGTAAGCCGACCCGTTTTTATATCTTTTAATATCAGCAATTCCCTACCACTTACCACAAGCATATAAAAACTTAAAAAACTTTAAACACACGATTAGATCGTTACCACGCAGCAAAACAGCGGTTATTTGTCGCAAACTCGGCTATTTGCATAATAAATTAAGTTTGCCTCATTTCCTCTGTAATTCATGCAACCAGGTCACCCCCCTGTGATACGCGCGTGATGGTACATAATACATTAGCCCTCATTTACATAGAACACGGAGACACCCCTTATAACCTGTGTTTTCTGCGCTCTCTATATAGCCAGGCTCAGGACTGCTCTACAAGTTACAGACGAAAGTTGTATTGCCAACGTGCTGGCCCAATGTTACCGGGATTGACATATAGAAAACCTTGTAGATAGCTTAATAAAAACTGTCCCGCCCTCACACCCGCCACTGCAACTCCTGTGTCGCAGGATCAACAGCACGCTTTTAATGACACCGAGCATTGAAGCTCAGCGAGTCTCCGGGAATGTTTAACTTATAACCCGCAACGAAATCAATCACAAAGTTAAATAAATGAAAATATTTTGCCAACTTCCCTCCGTAACAAAGCGGGTGACGAAACAATGAACTAAAGGGGTAAATAACTTCGGATAAACTTTCGGCCTTATTCATAGACAGTTTTATGTTTTAGTTATCGAATGTTTTGTACCTTTCAAACGACTTGATTTCATTTTGCGCGAAGAAGACAAAATATTCGATAACTAAAACGAGATTTAAACATTTCTCTGAATAAGGCCATTTGTAGATAACGTAATTATATTCGTATTCGCCCAAATAGCGAGCGTACATAGCGAGTAAGGAGCTGTCATATTGAGCCACGTGTGTTGCGTGCTGGTTCTGTATATTCGGATACAATCAGGCATCATTGTACCGAGAGATGAACATCTCATGTGGATACTCTATCTGCACTGCGCTTACCAGCAGACGTATTGTAGGAAAATCTGTACAGTATCCTGAGAAATAGGGGCTAAAAATATGAAGTATAAATCAATTTTCTTTTTCTTCTTTCTTTGCTTTGTTTTCTTTTTCTTTATTTGTTTTCTTTCTTTTGTTTCTTTTCTTTCTTTTCTTTCTTTTCTTTCTTTTCTCTCTTTTCTTTCTATCTTTCTAAATAGTATAAAGTATAATATAAGTGCGTGGTGGCCTGTTGGTAAACAAACCAGACGCGACTGCCTACATGTTTACGGTAGTCGCGGGTTCAAATCCCAGGGCACACCTCTGACTTTTCGGAATCATGTTTGTATTGAAAGTCAATCACCACCCACTATAACGGTGAAGGTAAATATCGTGAGGAAACCTGCATACCGTAGCGATTTCTACGGTATGTTAAGTCCGCCATCCCGCACTAGGCCAGCGTGGTGGACTATATGGCCTAAACCCTCTCCATCGAGCTCTCGATTGTAGAGGAGGCTCGTGCCCTGCAGTGGGACGTATATTGGCTGATACAGTACAATACACAATATAAAGAAAGTACCCGATATGGCGATAGGCTCGCCCCCTATCACATCGTGGGACGGAACATACGAACGAAAATGTGGGTGTCCTGGTGGCGCCTCTGCCTACCCCTTTTGGAAAAAAAGCGCGAGTTTATGTATGTATAAATGTAATATTTGAAAGTATAAAGCGATGGTCTGAGGTGGCCCGGCCGGATTGCGTTTAATCCGGAAATGAAATGGGTCTTTAGATGCTATAATCGCCGCGTCAGCAAAAACTCCATTTCGATTTAAGCTTTATTTACATCGATCTGCTACGTACTAGTAGATCCTGCGACTTTGTCCGTGTTTTTTTTTATTGCTATGAATGACGAGACGAGTCTGCCATTCGCCTGATGGTAAGCGATACGACCGCTCATGGACAGTAGCAAAACCAAACAACACCATGAGTTACAAGGCATTGCTTGGCATTCCACTGCGCTCGCCATCCTGAGACATAAGATGTTAAGTCTCGATATGTCCAGTAGTTACTCTGGCTACAATGTCCTTCAAACTGGAACACAACAGTGCATTTACACTGCTGTTTGTTGGAGAAATAGACATTGCGGTGGACTTACCTGGGCGGCCTCTCACATATGAGAGACCTACCACCTGTAAAGTATATTAAAATAAAGGGTATATAAAGACTGCCTCGGTGGCGTAGTTGTATTACGGTACGGTTACAAAGCTGAGGTCTCGGGTTCGAGTCCCGGGTCGGGCAAAGTGATATTGGATTTTTCTATTCATTATCAGCCCGGAGTCAGGAATTTGTGCCCGATATGGCGATAGGCTCGCCCCCTATCACATCCTGGGACGGAACATACAAGGCGAAATGTGGGTGTCCTGGTGGCACCTCTGCCTACCCCTTCGGGGATAAAGGCGTGAGATTATGTATGTATGTATGGTATATAAAGACCACGACCGAAAACGAAGCCAGGTGGTAGTATCAGCGGTTACAGACACAATGAAACTAAAAAATTCGCAAAAAAAAATCGACAATTTTTTTGGAATTTTTTACTTATCGTCGTATTTGGGTGGTTAATACATATTTTTCCTAAAATAATGATGTACATCTTTTTATTTTTAAAGACGCAATAGTACATAAGGGTTTAAATTAGTATTTTCACAAAAACTAGGTACTTACTACACAAACATGATGATTTTTAAAAAATTGCAAAATAAACTATCGCGTTTTTTTAATTGCATTGTGTCTGTAATGACTAAAACTACCACCTGGCTTCATTTTCGGGCGCAGTCTTGATATACCCGGTATAGCAGACAGTCTATTGTTTGTATCAGCCCATATACGGCCCACTGCAGGGCACGGGCCTCCTCTACAATCGAGAGTACTATTGAGAGGGGTTAGTACAGTCCACCACGCTGGCCTAGTGCCGGCGGACATTACATACCATAGAAATTATTACAAATCGCTATGGTATGCAGGTTTCTTTACGATGTTTTCAACGTTATAGTGCGTGGTGATTGACTATTAATACACACATGACTCCGAAAAGTCAGAGGTGTGCTCTGGGATTTGAACCCGCGACCACCGTGAACATGTTGGCAGTCGCGTCTGGTCCGTTACCAACAGGCCATCACGCACAAATAATAAAATACACCCAACAGTCACATACATAGTCCTGACCCCACACTAAGATTGAGTCTTGTGTCGTGTATCAGAAACTGCAAGAGACTTTTCGGTCCCACAAACACCCCACCCGAAACAAATACCTGTGGATCACACAAATATTTGTTTCAGTGCGGGGCTCGAACCCGCGGCCTCTCGTTTCGCAGGCGGCGTCTAACTAACTGCGCCACGGAGGGTGGCTAAATATATATTATTATATACAGGGTATATCAAGACCGCGACCGAAAACGAAGCCGGGTGGTAGTATTAGTGACTTCAGACACAATGCGAGTAAAAATTTCGCAAAAAAAATCGACAACTTTTTTTTTGTAATTTTACTTATCGTCGTATTTGGGTAATAAATACATAATTTTCCTAAAATAAAGATGTAGACCTCTTTATTTTTAAACACGCAATGGTACGTTAGGGTTTAAATTAGTATTTTTGCAAAATCTAGGTATTTACAACCTAAACATGATGATTTTTAAAAAATTCTAAAATAATATCAGTCACTGTTTTGGCGAAATTTTTATTTGTATCGTGTTTGTAACCACTATATATACCACCTGGCTTCGTTTTCGGTCGCAGTCTTGATATACCCGGTATACCATGCATGCTTATTAGCGAAACGATAAGTTGTAAATAGTAAAAAGGCTTGTAATTTGGGCCCAACGATGTATGAAAAATGGGCACCCCTTTTATCAGTTTGAAAAATCGAGAGTCCATCACTACTAATATTATAAATGTGATGTAAGTTTGTTTGTTACGCTTTCACGCGAAAACTACTCAACCGATCATCATGAAACTTTGTATACATATTCTTGAAGGTATTAGAAGTAACATAGGGTACTTTTTATCCCGAAAAGTTTAGTGTTCCCGTGGGATGAAGAAGGAATTCCGATATATTTGCTACTTTTTTATACTCAAAAGGATGGGATGGGACTGGATTACATTCCATTAGTGAGAATGAGACGGGGCGGGCGGGATATAAAGGCACAGGATGGGAGATTCAAAATAAAGTTAACCACGCAGACGAAGTTTGCGGGCAGAAGCTAGTTGAATATAAAGGCAAAAATGTATGCGTTCAAAATTTAACTAAAAGTCCTTGATGAAATGTGAAAAACTAATTTATTAAAGCCATTGTTGCGACACAATACATCCATGCTAAGCGAAATGACTTTCATTTTTATTCAATTTTTCATTTGTTATTAACCTTGCTAATTTACTGAATGTATTCGTACTGTGTACTTTTGGCGTCGGCAGAGAGTATAATATGTGTGTATTTATACTAACATTTTGAATGTGAATTTGTTTGTTAAGTTTAAAGGACAAAACTACATGATCGATCATCATGAAATTTTGCATACAAAGTCAGGAGTCCAAACAGGACATAGGTTTTATACAGAATAATGTATCTTTCGCGTGGAATTGAAATATAATTACTGGTGGTAGGTCTCTCATATGTGAAAGGCCGCCTGGGTAGGTACCACCGTAATGTGTATTTCTACAACAAACAGCAGTGTAAACGTACGATAACAAAGCTGATATATCGGGTTTGAATCCCGGGTCGGGAAAAAATGTTATTGGATTCTTCTATTCATTATTAGCTCAGAGTCAGGAACTTGTATCGATAGGCTCGCCCCCTATGACATCATGGGACGGAACATACCAGGCGAATTGTGGGTGTCCTGCTAGCACCTCTGCCTACCCGTGCTGGGAAAAAGGCGTGAGTTTATGTATGTAATAATTTTCTAACATATTTTTCTCTTGTTACAGAACACTACCACATTTTCGTGGGCGATTTGAGCCCGGAGATCGAGACACAAAGCTTGAGAGACGCTTTCGCGCCGTTTGGAGAGATATCGTGAGTATCTTTATATTATTTGTATCAGCCCAAATACATCCCACTGCAGGGCACGGGCCTACTCTATAACCGTGAGAATCGATTGAGAGTGTTTAGGCTATATAGTCCACCACGCTGGCCTAGTGCGGGTTGGCGGACTTACATACCGTAGAAATTCTTTAAAATCGCTACGGTATGCAGGTTTCCTCACGATGTTTTCCTTCACCGTTAAAGTGCGTGGTGATTGACTATCAATACACACATAACTCCGAAAAGTCAGAGGTGTGCCCTGGGATTTAAACCCGCGACCACCGTGAACATGTAGGCAGCCGCGTCTGGTCCAACCAACAGGCCATCTTTATACTTTGCTATCTTTTTTACTTCCTACGCAAGCCAAGAAGCGGCCCGCCTGATGGTAAGCGGTCACCACTCATGGACCTTCGCAATACCTGGGCTCTAGCACAACCAGGTCCCTGTCTACCGTTTCTATTATACTACAATTTATACATATAAATTTGTAACCGATCGATGTCTGTACATGGATTATAAATGAGAATAACTAATATGGGGGACTGTATTAACGTAATAGAACCCAAAACAATGATTTTTAGAATTTTTGTCTGTTTGTGCGGTTGTGCGCGATAAACTCAGAAACGGCTTAACGGATTTCGATGAAATTTGGTATGAAGGTAGCTGACACCCTGGATTAACACTTAGGCTACTTTTTATTCCGAAAAAAAACTAGTGTTCCCGTGGGATGAGGAAGGAACTCCGATATATTTGTTAGAAAGAAAGAAAAGAAAGAAAGAAATACATTTATTGATTGATTTGTTACTTTTTTATTTATACTCAAAACGATGTGATGCTACTGGATTACATGGGCTGAGTGAGAATGAGACGAGACGGGCGGTATATAACGGGACGGATGGATAATCTAAATGAAGTTAATTTCAAATAAAGTTTTCGGACGGAAACTTGTTCTTATATTTGTCAGTTAGACGTCGGGGCGTCTATGTTATAATGTCACAATAAAATGACAGATCTTTTCGGGAGCACTTTAAAAAATTACTAGACTATAAACCGGAGCAAAGATTCGCCGTTTGGAGCGCAGCCAATGGGGTGCGGTCATACTTACAGCGCATTAACGCTTGCGCTTAAAGAGAGAATTACTAAGACATCCTGGTCACCGTGAAGTAACGAATGATTCCAAAAATAAAGCATTGAAATTAAGTCAAGTGGTATCGATAAATGGTTTTAACCTGGAGACTGTCCCGCCCTCACACCCGCCACTGCAACTCCTGTAAGCCAGGATCAACAGCACACATTTTAATGACACTGAGCATTGAAGCTCAGCGCGGCTCCGGGAATGTCTAACTTGTCTTTAACCCGCAACGAAATCAATCATAAAGTTAAATTAATAGGAGTTGGAAATATTTTGTCGACTTCCCTGCATATGAAAGCGGGTGACAAAACAATGAACTAAAGAGGTAAATAGCCTCGCATAAAGACTTTTACATTCCGAGAAGCCAGCTGTAAAGCACCACGGATGAAATAATAATTAATATATTTAAATGGGGCCTATTATGTGAGCTGTTATACTTGATTCCAGTAATAGGTATGGCAAGAACGCCGGAAAGGTTTGGTAAGAAATGGTTTTACCCAGCGGGGAGAAATATAAAACAATGATTTTCACTATAACGGCCCACGCGATTCTAAAATATAATAAATTACATATCATACATACATCACGCCTTTATCCCAGAAGGGGTAGGCAGAGGCGCCAGCAGGACATCCACATTTCGCCTTGTATGTTCCGTCCCACGATGTGATAGGGGGCAGCCTATCGCCATATCGGGCACAAATTCCTGACCCCGGGCCGATAATGAATAGAAAAACCGAATATCACTTTGCCCGACCCGGGATTCGAACCCGAGACCTCAGCTTTGCAATCGCACCGTAATACAACTACGCCACCGCTACATTTTCTTTAAAATCCACATATCCTTTTCGATAGATCCAAAAAACGCTTGATAAAACCCGCTCCACCCATGCTCCCGCTATCAGTCCCACCGCAGCTTTGCACGCATCCCGCTCGTTGCTCGCTCCAGCCAAAATTCGGAGCATTCTTCTCAAGTTATTTGAGAAAAAAAAGTCTGTCGAGTTTTAAGGTCGAGCGACTTAAATGTTGCATTCGTTTTAATTTTATCACAAATTTTGCTTGCGGCTTATCCGCTTAAAATAACTAGAATACAATACAATGCAATAATTATTTACTGAAAACCAAATTACATCAGCTTAAAAATTATGTTATTCTTGGTAATACAATGGGCAGTCTTATCGCTTATAGCATTTCTACCAGACAACAACAAGAATCGGAAATAGTGGCGGATGGTGGTAAACAATAGAGATAAAGAAAGCAAATATAATTAAATAGGTAATCATATAAATGTATAAATGTATAATACTTAAACAACGAGTTACAGATTTTAATGTAAAAGCAGAAAGTGGTACGTTCAGAATCAGCTACTGAATTGATATCAACACTTTTTTCTATAGGTTTATTTTTTTAAATAATTATTTAAAACTTAGTAAAATAACAGACACCCTTTCCTTTAATCCACCGAACAAACGAAATTGAAATGTAACTCCAGAGCATAAGGTCTTTTCTAAATGAAATAATTACCGAATACATTAATAAATAATATGTATAATAAACAAATATGAACTTTATTTCGACAGTCATAAAGGTCCTTTCAAATACGCAAGCAATCTAGCATTAAACAAACGCACACAACGATATGCCTAAATAAACGTAATAAGCTACCAAAATTAATAATTACCATATTTTCTTTTCCCCATATTTAACAACGGTTAGACAGAGCAAGACGCAGCTATTGTTTACTGAAATTTGAATCATCCGATAAACGATGGTGCGCGGGGCGGCATCTTAAAAGGTTTGGGCGGTCGGTGTAGGGTAGTTCTACGAAAAAGTGTGGCGAACGCTTCACGGTGACGGCGAGCGTCGTTTCCACTTTTATAGTAATGTAGGCCGCCTGGGTAGGTACCACCGCAATGTCTATTTCTCCCGCCAAACAGCAGTGTAAATGCGCTGTTGTGTTCCGGTTTGAAGGACATTGTAGTCAGAGTAACTACTGGACATATTGAGACTTAACATCTTATGTCTCAGGATGGCGAGCGCAGTGGAATTCCAAGCATTGCCTTGTAATTCATGGTGTTGTTTGGTTTTGCTACTGACCATGAGCGGTCGTATCGCTTACCATCAGGCGAATGGCATGCTCGTCTCGCCATTCATTGCAATAAAAAAAAAAAAATGTACTCTGTGGTTTCCATCTGAGACGCTGTCTGGACCAAATTCCACGTGATTACGCACCACGATTAAAGTTTAGCCAGTGGCTATCCGAGAATTGGATCGGTCGTGGCTAGCCCGTGCAATGGCCTCCTAGGTAACCTGACTTGACGCCTCTGGATTTTTTTTGTGGGAACGTATTAAATCTCTGGTATACTTCAGTGAAACTACTAGTGTGGAGGAACTTAAAAGTAGGATAGTGGCAGCGTTCCAAAAAGTTAAGAGTGACACTGAAGTTTTAGATAAATTACGTGACCAATTACGCAAACGTGCATTGAGATGTATTGAGCAAGGTGGTGGACATTTCGAACATATTTTAACAAGAAGTCGCCGTATGAGTGCCATTTAACATGTAAGTTAATTTTGTTTTTATTTTTTTGTCATTATTCCCAATCTAGTCTTCGTTGTATGATATTGCGTCATGTAATTTAAAAGCAATGCAAAATAAATAACGCCTGTATCTTGCCTGCCTGTATGGACTAGGTTAAACAGAAGTTAAATTAAAAGTATTTAATAACCGATGAATGCAAAAAAAGTCTTGTGTTGGCTTCGTGCCCATTACAATGTAAGTTAAAATATTTCGTTTTGTAGCTCAAATAATAATGATTTACACAGTGAATAAATAATAATTTGTTTACAAAACTACCCGGTAATCAGTTACGTACGTAATTTATGCGTAGGTTCTCTGTGAATAGGCCTTGTGCACATGTGTGCGTGTCCGCGCGCGTGTGTATTATACAGTAGTGCACTCTATTAGTAAGATGACCATGTTGCGCGCCTACATTTGGTATAACTAATTTCATAAATAAATAATATTTCGCTCATCCAATAGAACAATGACTTAATGACGTCTTAGTTATTTTTCAGGAGAACGTTTCAAAAGTTTGAGGTTGAAAATATAATGTATTTCCAATCATTCTGATGAAATCTTTTAATATTTATGTGAGTTACTTTACTATAAATGATAATTAACAATAACTTCATGAGAAATTCAAGAACACTTTTAATTATGACATTCAAAAGTCATTTTCGACGTTTTTGTAATTACGTCGTTGTTCCATTGGATGAGCGATTTGTAGTCTTCAGAGTACAATTTCCAATTTCTACTATGATTCCAATAATATTTTTAAGTCGGGGTGTCTGAGGTTGTGAATTATTCCTGTTACACGTTGTATGCTAAGACAAATAAACTAATACATATTTAAAATAACTAAATACATAAATAACAACAAGAAGGATGGTGTAAGGTGGAATAAAGATTTTCTAGATAGATATTTATCTAATATTTAAAAAATCCTACAATCAAGAATCTAGAATAACGGCCTTATTCATAGACTGATTTAAAACCAATTTTAGTTATCGAATGTTTCGTCTTCTTCGCTCAAACTGAATTCTAAAGTCGTTCGAAAGGAACAAAACATTCGATAACTAAAATAGATTTGAAAACTGTCTCGGTGGCGTAGTTGTACTACGGTACAAATACAAAGCTGAGGTCTCGGGTTCGAATCCCGGATTGGGCAAAGTGATATTAGGTTTTTCTATTAAATATCAGCCCGGAGTCAGGAATTTGTGTCCGATATGGCGATAGGCTCGCCCCCTATCACATCGTGGGACGGAACATACAAGGCGAAATGTGGGTGTCCTGGTGGCGCTACTGCCTACCCCTTTTGGGATAAATTATAGATGAAATTATAGTTGCTGTGTCGTGTTAATTAAAATTAATTTCTATGGTATGTAAAGTCACCCGCACTAAGCCAGTGTGGTGGGCTATATGGCCTAACCCCTCTCAATCATACTCTGGGCTGTAGAGGAGGCCCGTGCCCTGCAGTGGGACGTATATGGGCTGATACAGTTAAGTACAGTTATTTCGAAATGTATACCAAATTCCTATTGCAATAAATTTTAATTTAAAATATCATTACAAAAAAATGTTGATAGTCCGAAAGTGAATTCAAATCAAAAACGTTTTGGGCCAATCGTAAAAAAATATGTCATCATCAAAAATGAATGAGAAAGGGAGCGAGCATCAATTTGTATGCGCGAGAATGAGATGGCGTGATGACTTATTGATTGCGTTTATTAAAATTCTCACCAGTTAACTGCGTCGACGATTTAATAAAACTTGCATACATACATACATAAACTCACGCCTTTTTCCCAGAAGGGATAGGCAGAGGTGCTTCTAGGACACCCACATTTCGCCTTGTATGTTCCGTCCCATGATGTAATAGAGAGCTATAATGGTATAAAACCATCTGCTATTTATTTCTCGCTACCCACATCAATGGCGATAATAATCATTTTATTTATTTCAAAAGACCTTCATTTAATTATTTTTTTTCACAGTGACTGCCGAGTGGTGAGGGACCCGCAGACACTGAAATCCAAGGGCTACGGGTTCGTCTCCTTCTTGAAGAAATCGGTAAGGTTTCACAATATTTATTATAAAACTGTACAACGTATGCAAAATGCGTTATTATTCACCTTATCATGCATGGGAAAGACGCCATATGCAGATCAATGTTCCGTTAATAATTGATTTCTTTGTGTAGGAATGCGCGCGTTCCCATAATTGACAATCGGCGTATCAATTACCGTTTCTTAGCTATACTTATATACGCATCCCGGATTCGCCCGGGTGCAAATATTTAACTCCATTTTTACTGGTGGTAGGTGCCACCGCAATGTCTATTTCTTCCGCCGAACAGCAGTGTAAATGCACTGTTGTGTTCCGGTTTGAAGGACATTGTAGCCAAAGTAACTACTGGACATTAGACTTAACATCTTATGTCTCAGGATGGCGAGCGCAGTGGAATGCTAAGCATTGCGTTGGTTACTGGTGTTGTTAAATTTTGCTACTGTCCATGAAGTCGTATCGCTTACCATCAGGAATGGCATGCTCGTCTCGCCATTTATCGCAAAAAAAATCTTTATTATTTCGTAGTAAGGGCAATTCATTATGGGATCGCGTGTAGTGTTGAAATGCTTATAATTCTTTCTTTTGTTTCAGGAGGCAGAGTCAGCTATAACTTCGATGAACGGGCAATGGCTCGGCTCCAGGTCTATTCGCACCAACTGGGCTACCCGAAAGCCACCAGCGCCGAAAAATGAACGTAAGTATTCCAAAATTTACCAGCGCGCAGTATAGGACGCTTCTGGATGTTTTTTCATTTTTTTATATTTGACTTCTCTAGTTGTATATTTTTATATGGGAAGATAACACGGAGGAAAGTGGACAATTATTTGCTTCCAACTCCTCCTATTTTAATAGTCCGAGATCTGGCACCAATTTTTGGGTAGGTATTTGAGGCACGCTGAAAACTTTTCCCATACTTTTGACAGCCTCCGTGGCGCAGTTGGTTAGACGCCGGCTGCGAAACGAGACGCCGCGGGTTCGATCCCCGCACCGAAACAAATATTTGTGTGATGCTTAGGTATTTGTATCGGGTCTGGGTGTTTATGAGACCGAAAAGTCTCTCGTCGTTCCTGATACCCACGACACAAGACTCGATCTTAGTGTGGGGTCAGGACTATGTATGTGACTGTTGGGTGTATTTATTTATTTATTAAACCTCTCCTATTATACTCCAATTCGGAATTGCAGACCTGGCTGGTGAGTAGCAGGGCTCAACCTTTAGGGGTAGTTTAACATATATATTTTTTTTTCAAAAATGTGTTACAGGCAATATGCAATTTTTATACCGGGTATATGAAGACTGCAACCGAAAACGAAGCCAGGTGGTAGTATTAGTGACTTCAGACACAATGCAAGTAAAAACATCGCAATAATAACTCGCGAACTTTTTTTGGAATTTTTTACTTATCTTCGTATTTGGGTGATAAATACATAGTTTTCCTAAAATAATGATGAAGACCTCTTCATTTCTAAACACTCAATGGTACGTAAGGGTTTAAATTATTATTTTCGTAAAACTAGGTATTTACCACCCAAACAAGATGATTCTTAAAAAATTCTAAAAAAATACCTGTCGCTGTTTTGGTGAAATTTTTATTTGCATCGTGTCTGTAACCATTAAAACTACCACCTGGCTTCGTTTTCGGTCGCGGTCTTGATACACCCTGTATATTGCAGTTTAATTAGAATAAAATATCGCTCCTACTATAACACCTCACAATTCCAATGACAAACCAATCTACAAACACTTTAATATTCATTACCTCATAGCTTTGACAGTTCACAAAACTAATTACCTCCGTTGAACGTCCGAAACGTTCAAAGGGGAATTATAATATTGTTTCAATTCGGTCTCTTTGTTAACAGCTCTGTTGATGTCCAACAGTTTTCATTTATTAGAAAAACAGTTTTGAAAGCCTTTGGCCTTTAAAAAGCAATTTAAGACGAAATAATAAACTATTAAAGGCTTTAGATAGTATTGCTCTCGGCTTCGCTCGCATGAAAAAGGTTTTCCGATTTCCCTTTTATTTTTAAGGACGCAAGGATTTAAATTATTATTTTAGCAAAATCTACGTATTTACTACCCGACGACGATACTTAAAATAATGTTCCATTTTTTTGCAATAATATTGGTTGCATTGTGTCTGAAGTCACTAATACTACCACCTGGTTTCGTTTTCGGTCGCAGTCTTGATATACCCGGTATAAAAGCTATAAATCTATCACATGTTATTGAAAGAAAATCAATAACAAATTTCCGAAGCGTCGCCATTGTTAGCAAGATGTCCGTAATGAAATTCCTTTCCAGTATTGCCGATATACCATTTATATATAAGTTAAGAAGTTTGAACAACACAAAGTCACGGAGGTCGCGGGTTCGAACCTCAGGGCACACCTCTGACTTTTCAGTCATGTGTGAATCTATATCAGTCCATATACGTCCCACTGCAGGGCACGGGCTTCCTCTACAATCGAGAGTACGATTGAGTGGGGATAGGCCATATAGTCATTTGTGCATTTATAGTCAATCAGCACGCACTATAACGGTGAAGGAAAACATCGTGAGAAAACCTGCATACCATAGCGATTTTTAAGAATTCTACGGGATGTAAGGTCCGCCAAACAGCACTAAGCCAGCGCGGCGTGGTGGACTATATGGCTTATCCCCTCTCAATTGAGTCATGTGTGTATTGATAGTCAATTACCACGCATTTTAATAAGCTACCGAACGTTTAGAGGGAGCAGAATGCTCATAGCTTAAAAACAAATTTAAAATTGTGTTTCGAAATAAGGCATATTGCCATATCCGAATTTTTTTAAAGCATAAATTTTGAGGAACCAATTGTTTGTTTGATGTTCAAACTTCTTTTTTATTGGTTAACCTATGTTCAGCAGTGGAATTCCTTTGGCTGAATAGATACATAGATTGAAAATTGGCTCTCAACCTATATTTAAGAATATAACATTTAAAATGCTAATAAATTTAATACAACATTTAGGGCCAATTGCACAAACTAACTTTACCCATACCTTTGACTTTGAAAACGTCAACTCCATACATTATCAATGTCAAATACGTCACAAATGTATGGAGATGACATTGTTAAAGTCAAAGGTAGGGGTAAAGTTAGTTTGTGCAATTGGCCCTTAATGTTTTCTTTAAGTGTCAAGTTAAGTTTTCCTTGTTTGTTTTTCATGAGTGTGTTATTTATAAGTGCTGTGTACTCCCATAAGTGGTAGCATCAGAACAAGATCGTAACTAGCTAAGAATTGTGTTAATTGTCATAATGTATCTGTGGTAGACTCTTGATTCAATAAATAAATAAAATGCGTCCAAATTCCCATACATAAAACGTTGTAACATCTCTGTAGCAGCTCACAATTTCCGCCCGGTAGGATGCTAGTTTCCGAACGTCGCCACCGCTCCGAATTCCAGCTCTGAATATTACCCTGATGTTTGTTATTTAGTGTGTACGAATATCTCGCAATAGCGTGTACAAAGTATTTAAATAAATACAATACACCCAACAGTCACATACATAGTCGTGACCCCACACTGAGATCGAGTCTTGTGTCGTGTATCAGAAACTACGAGAGAGTTTTCGATCTCACAAACACCCAGACCCAAAACAAATACCTTTGGTTCACACAAATATTTGTTCCGGTGCGGGGATCGAACCCGCGGCCACTCGTTTCACAGGCGGCGTTTTAACCAACTGCGCCACGGAGGTTGTCATTTCTAGGTATCGTTTATTTTTATTGCGATAACTGGCGAGACGAGCATACCATTCCCATTATTGTAGAAATTGTAGCCAGAGTAACTACTGGACATAATGAGACTTCACATCTTATGTCTCAGGATGGCAAGCGCAGTAGAATGTCAAGCACTGCTTTGTAATTCATAGTTTTGTTTGGTTTTGCTACTGTCCATGAGCGGTCGTATCGTTTACCATCAGGTGAATGGCATGCTCGTCTCGCCATTCATGGCAATAAAAAATACAGAATGATATTGACATATTAGTACCTATTAATTAAAATTTTACTGACATGTTTCTCGTCACCACATGTAACATCATACTTTTTAAATAAATCTGATTGGATTCTGTGGTAAAAAAAATCGCGATTTTTTTCCTACGAGTATTTATAGTATTTACTATTTAGCTGAACTTCGGTTCGTTTCGGGGACTTGCTAATATTTTGTATGTTACCTGCTTTAAGAAACAAGTGGATGAAATTAATGATCAGGTTTCGAATATATCGAGTAATTAATGGTTTCTTAGATTTACGCGAATGTAACACATTGAAATAAAACTAATTTTTACGGATTTTATCGCGATTTGGTTTAATTTTTACTTTTTTTAACTTCCCGACGTTACGATTGGTGTACAGCTTTCGTGGTCACGGGGCGGACTGAGGCGCAGTCATCAGCTCAGTGACTGTAATAATTAAACTACCCTTAATTTTCAATTATTAAATTAAAGTTAATTGGTTTTTGCGATCCGAAAGTCCGATCGCAACGTCTGTTAAACCAAATCTCAAAATCCGTAAAAAAATAGTTTTATTTTAATATCGACTATCGAGTATTTATTGCTCCATCGAAAAATACTTCTCAAGTATCAGTTAAAATTGAATCTATCTTTCTCCAGTGAACTCCAAACCCTTGACCTTCGACGAGGTCTACAACCAGAGCTCTCCGACCAACTGCACCGTCTACTGCGGCGGCCTGACCACCGGCCTCACCGAGGAACTGATGCAGAAGACCTTCCAGCCCTTCGGGACCATCCAGGAGATACGGGTCTTCAAGGACAAGGGGTATGCGTTCATCAGGTAAGAATTGGTCATTTTATTAAAAAGCTTTTTTAGTCAGTATTGTATCAGCCCATATACGTCCCACTGCTGGGCACGGGCCTACTCTACAATCGAGGGAATCGATTGAGAGTGGTTAGGCCATATTGTCCACCACGCTGGCCTAGTGCGGTTGGCGGACTTACATACCGTAGAAATTCTTTAAAATCGCTACGGTATGCAGGTTTCCTCGCGATGTTTTCCTTCACCGTTAAAGTGCGTGGTGATTGACTATCAATACACACATGACTCCGAAAAGTCAGAGGTTTGCAATGGGATTTGAAGCCACGACCACCGTGAACATGCATTAATATTAAGAAATATAAAAGTTATTCCAAATTATTAATTGTTGAGAGATTTATATAAGTTTTAAATAGGTTAACATTTTTTTAATTGCTATTTCTATTTTTTCTTAAATGTCAATGCATGCTGTGGCAACTAAAGGTAATACATTTAACTTATTGTTGGTGTATTTGTAACGTTAATTTAATGTAATGTAATTACCACTGATTGTCCTTAAACAATAAAATAAACATAAAAGTAAAAAATAAACATGGAGGCCGCCGCGTCTGGTCCGTTACCAACAGGCCACCACGCACTTTTTGGTCAGTAGGTCTGGCAAAAAAGCAAACAGGTCGCCTGATGGTAAGTTATCACAGATGAACATCCTCAACGCTTGGATCATGGATGTGTTGCCGCACCATCAGATCGGGAGGGGAGCGGTAAGGAAGAACGATAGTTGAAGGGGCAGCCGTAATTGACTTCATTTTCTTCTTTGAATCTTAACAATTCAGTTATTATCATTGACTTATATTCTACCGATAGATGAGACACGTCAAAGAAATAAAGTGCCCCCGTATTTTAAAAGCACACTGCAGTATTACATCACTTACCTGGTATTTTATTAAATATTGTAACTTCAGACGATTTGCTTTCGGTTTGACGGCGAAAAATTCATTTATTACTTTTAAACATAAGCGATAAGGTGTACTGCACTGTCACTGTCACGAAGCAAACTGATTCATGTGTGGTGCATGCACCGCAAGTAGGTGGGATACATTTTTTGTACTGAATGTCTTATCTATTGTAACATTAATATCGATGGTTATTATATTTTTAGTTTTTAATAGGGCCTTTTACTAAAGCATGTTCTTTAGTTTTTGCAACTGTTATTTTTTTAATAAACATTTTGTTCTTTTCTATCAATTACACTGAATTTAATAGATTCAAGTGTGGGAATTTGATTTCGGGTCTGGGTGTTTATGAGAGCGAAAACTGTCGTAGTTTCTGATACAAAAGATTCGATCTTAGTGTGGGGTCAGGACTATGTACGTATTTTTTTTTAATTTAATTAAAACCTCGCTCCCCTTACATAGTCAGGGAACTTGTATTGCTACTTTTTTAACCGACTTCAATAAAAGGAGATGTTTCTCAATTCGACTGTATGTTGTTTTTTTTTATGTTTGTTGTGTATTACCTTCTGTCTCATCTCCTTCTTTGGGAAATCCTACGTGGCCTGTTGAGCCTATTCCTTGCTATTTCTGTTTCTTATTCTATAGTCTTATGTGAGAACATTTCTTTTTCTTTCTGTCTGTATGGGGTCTTATGTGAGTACATTTCTATATTTTTTTCTTTTTTGTTTACTTAATTATGTATGTGACTGTTGGGTGTATTTATTTAACCAACGCTCTGTTTCCAGATTCTCAACGAAGGAGAGTGCCACCCACGCCATTGTGGCGGTTCACAACACCGACGTCAACGGCCAGCCAGTGAAGTGTTCCTGGGGGAAAGAATCCGGCGATCCCAACAACTCGCAGACTCAGGGACAGGTAAGAGCAGCTGAATTCTTATCAGTGCACTCCAGAAATCTCCAAAAACAGCTGAATTCTTATTCACCACAGAAATCTGTATTTTTGCAAGATATTTACACGCTTTTATTAGCTTTGCCTAACCAGAAGCTTCAGAAATGAATGATATTGCAAAAATAATAAAAATGAGTAATTTGCGCGCAGCTTCCTTTCATAAGATAGCCGTAGATAGAACTTTTTAGTGAAAAAACGGGTAAAAATTATCCCTCTCTCTTCAGGCTCTGAAAAACCTACCCCGGTAATAGGCTTTTTTCAGGGCCTTTCCCTAATACTACCAATACAACAAAATATCCCAGTTTAGTCCCTAATCAACCCAGTACCCCAATTCATCCCATTTGGACATATTGATGGCGATAGGCTCGCCCCCTATCACATCGTGGGACGGAACAAACAAGGCAAAACGTGGGTGGCCTGGTAACACCTCTGCCTACCCCTTCTAGGAGAAAGGCGTGAGTTTATATATGTATGTATAATGGTTGCTTAGATTTAAGCCGCCCCGCCCCGTGACCACGACAGCTGTAAAACAATCAAAACGTCGGGAAGTTAAAAAATGTAACTATTAAACCAAATCGCGATAAAATTCGTAAAAATTAGTTTTATTTCAATATGTATGTATGTTGAGGATTTTCAACAATAAGCATAGACTGTCTCAGATCGTCTGGCTCCAGAATGCGTTGTTGTCAAAAAAATAAGAATATTTAATCTCTCTTCATATTTTATTATATTAAATGACATATTAAAAATCTCATTTCCAAAAAATAGTTAAATATACCGGGTATATCAAGACGGCAATTGAAAACGAAGCCAGGTGGTAGTTTTAGTGGTTACAAACACAATGCAACTGAAAATAGTGCAAAAATACGACAGTTTTTTTTTTTCATTTTTATTAATAATCGTCGTATTTGTGTCGTAAATACCTAGTTTTTGCAAAAATGTAATTTAAACCCTTGGGTACCATTGCTTCCTTAATAATAAAAAGGTGTACATCATTATTTTAGGAAAACTACGTATTTATCACCCAAATATGACGATAAGTAAAAAATTTTTGCGAAAATTTATTTATATTGTTTCTGAAGTCACTAATACTACCACCTGGCTTTGTTTTCGGTCGCAGTGTTGATATACCCGGTATACTTTTTTATATTAATTTGTACATACATACATAAACTCACGCCTTTTTTCCCAGAAAGGGGTAGGCAGAGGTGCTAACCAGGACACCCACGTTTCGATTTGTGTGTTCTATCCCACGATGTTAAGGGGGCGACCCTATCGCCCTATCGGGCACAAATTCCTGACTCCAGACTGATACTTAATAATACCCAATATCATTTTTCCCGACCCGGGATTCGCACCCAAGACCTCAGCGTCGCAATCGCACCGTACAACTGCACCGAGTTAAGCACAGGCCCTTACTTAACATAATTATTATTCTAAGCTCTCGACATACAACTCATAATTAAATTCATCCAGCCAATTAGCTCTTACAAATTATTAATTTAATTAATTATTAATGTAATTAATAGCGTTACGATATAAATTATTCTGTTTGTAGTCGGATTATTTGCACAATTCATACGTTTCCTTTCGGCTAATTGAAAATTGTTGATAAATTATTCACAAAGGCACGAACCAGGGATTCCAACGCTTCGGTGTATTACTGTTCGGACTGTTATGTTAACATAAAAAAATATATTATCCGTCCAAATTTTATTGGCGTGCGGTGAAATTTGGAACTACAAATAGACTGCCTCGTTGGCGTAGTTGTACTACGGTACGATTACAAAGCTGAGGTATCGGGCTTAAATCCCGGGTCAGGCAAAGTGATATTGGGTTTTTCTATTCATTATCAGCTCGGAGTCAGGAATTTGTGCCCGATATGGCGATGGGCTCGCCCCCAATCACATCGTGAGACGGAACGTACTAGGCGAAATGTGGGTGTCCTGATGGCACCTCCTACCCCTTCTGGGAAAAAGGCGTGAGTTTATGTATGTATGTAATTTGTGTTTTTTCAGTTGGGAGGCACAGCTTACAGTCCATTCGGCGCGGCGTACACCGCAGGGGGGGTGCCGCCCACTTCCTACTGGTATAACACCTACCCCCAGCAGATAGGGGGCTTCCTGCAGGGCGTGCAGGGTGTCCAGGGGTACACCTACGCAGGACAATTTGCAGGATACCAGCAACAATATATGGGGTAAGAGACTTGTAGTATTTACATTCCTGAAATATTGTCAAAAGTCAAAAGTCAAAACATTCTTTATTCAAGTAGTCTTTTACACGATCTTTTGAATCGTTTATTCTGCTACCACCGCTTCGGAACGTGTTGTAGCTGTGAAGAACAAACGGCGCAAGAAACTCTCTCAGCAACACGAACTGTCTTCATGTTTAATTGTTGTTGCAATTTCTAAATGATTTTGAATTCTGTCTGAAATAAATAAATACACCCAACAGTCACATACATAGTCCTGACCCCACACTAAGATCGAATCTTGTGTCGTGTATCAACAACTACGAGACTTTTCGGTCTCACAAACACCCAGACCCGAGACAAATACCTGTGGTTCACACAAATGTATGGAATTTTTACATAAGTCTTTCATTCATTGACAGCCTCCGTGGCGCAGTTGGTTAGACGCCGGCTGTGAAACGAGAGGCCGTGGATTCGATCCCCGCACCGAAACTAATGTTTGTGTGAACCACAGGTTTTGTTCCGGGTCTGGGTGTTTGTTAGACCGAAAAGTCTCTCGTAGTTCCTGATACACGACACAAGATTCGATCTTAGTGTGGGGTCAGGACTATGTATGTGACTGTTGGGTGTATTTATTTTATTTATTCATTGAACACGTTTTAAAATAGATAATATTGTAAAAATACCTGACGTCTAATATAATTTCCAGCATGGGCGGCGTGCAGATCCCCTGGGCCCTGGGCGGCGGTGTGGGCGGAGTGGGGGGTGTTGGGGGGGTGGCGGCCATGTCCCAGCCCCCCCAAGTGCTTCACTACCCGGTCCAGCACTTTCAGGTACAACCAGTAAGTACTTACAATTAATACACTACATTTTATAAACAAAACAAAAAAGCTGGTGGTAGGTCTCATATGTGAGAGGCCGCCTGGGTAGTGAGATGTCCGAGACAAGAAATAAAATAATGTGAATCCAAAGGCTTTATTGTAAAAACTGAAGTGACATAAAAGTGTAAAACAAAAACCAAAACTATCATCTCATAATAAGAATGCATGCGGCCTACATGCCAGCATTACACCCTCACCCTTAAACTAAACACACTCTAATATTTAACACAGAATAACTAACCTATTAAACAAATAAAAGACAAACAAACAAAATACATAAATCCATTTTAACTACTTACAACTTATAATTAACCTTCTTATTTAGTCGACATTGGCGAATAGGACGGGACTGAGTGGGTTCCGGAGAAGGCATTAAAGACTGCTCAGTGCTCTGAGCTGGAGACTTAAGGCAATCTTCAAATTTGTCGCATTGATCAGAAATGGTGTTTCCGGTGGGCGAAACATCATCACGAGTGCCACTCGGACCGGGTCGTTCCTGAACGCAAGCAGGCTCCACCAACCCTGATTCGTCCGTGGCGGGGCTAGTCGGATATATTAAAGAACTCCGTATCCGCTTCCTCAAATGATCAATATGCCGATGTGACACCCTGCCCCTAATATCGACTACGTTGTAATCAGTACTCCCTAATTTCTCAGTTATTGTCCCCGCTAACCATGTATCAGGCCCCTGAAATTGACGCATCCAGACTTTATCCCCCGGCTGCAAAGTGCGCGACCCGCTTGAACTAAATGTTAGCTGCCGTTCCTGAGCGTCCCTAACCTTACTCTCTCTGTTAGGCCTTAAAGAATCAAATTTAGTCCGCAACCTACGACCAAACATGAGTGATGCTGGTGTTTCCCCCGTAGTACAGTGTTCAGTGTTTCTATAATACAACAAAAAAATGTTTAAAAATAAACGTATGTCTGATTTTTCTCTAACCGCCTTTTTAATTGCTCGTTTAACTGTACGCACCGCGTTTTCTGCTGCCCCGTTTGACGCCGGGTGATAAGGCGCTGAAAATATATGTTCGACGCCATTTGATTCAAGAAACTGTGAAAATTCTTGACTTGTAAAAGGCGGACCGTTATCTGAGACAATTTGCCTAGGTAAACCAAAACGCGCGAAAACGTCACTCAAAATGCCAATAGTATGACAGGCCGCTGTACTAGGTACCTGACTAACTTCCAGCCACTTGGTCCTAGCATCAACGATAACTAAAAATAAACACAAAGGTCTATTCGGATCATAATGGGCTAATACATCGGCACTCATTAAAATTCTTTTAATTTTCTTAAAACTCGACTCACAACTCGCATCCCAAAACCACACAACTCCCTTTTTCAGTAATCTGTATAAAGGCGCCAGAATAGTGCTTAAGTTGTTAACAAATTTAGCATAATAATTAATTGTACCTAAAAAGGCTCTTAAATCAGTGACATTCTCAGGACTTGGTATATTCGAAATTCCTTCTACCTTTTCCGGGTCAACTTTAACACCCTCAGCGGAAATAATATATCCTAAATATTTGACTTCCCCGGTCATGAATAGACATTTGCTTTTTTTTAACTTCATACCGTTACTATGCAATCTCTCAAAAACCTTTTCTAAAGTACATAAATGCTCCTTTATATTCGGTGACCCAATTATAATATCGTCAAGAAAAACTTCTACATTCGAAATATCATTTAGTAAATTCGCCATAATACGTTGAAAAATCCCCGGACTTGAGGACAAACCAAAAACTAATCTTTTGTATTTAAAAAGACCCTTATGCGTATTGACAACAGTACAGTTATCGGGGTCCTCTAATTCAATTTGATTGTATGCTTGTGATAAATCGATTTTCGTGAATATCTTAGCACCATTTAATTTAATTAATAAATCGTTTATACGTGGCAAAGGGTATCTGTCAACTAATAAAACTGGATTTAACGTCACTTTGTAGTCAGCACAGATACGGAGTCCTCCATCAGCCTTACGCACGGGTACCAGTGGAGTAGCCCAGTCCGCGGTGTCCACGGGCTCGATGACGCCGGCACGCAGCATACCGTCGAGCTCTTCCTCGACACGTTCTCGAAGAGCGTACGGTAAAGGCCTTGCGCGGCAGAACACCGGTACCGCTCCTTCCCGTAACCGCAATCTAGCCTTGCCTCCCGTAAACCGACCCAATCCCTCCGTGAACAAATCTTTATATCTGTGAAGTAACATCATTAACTGATCATTACACGAGGTATCACAAACTTTTTCCAACGAATTAAATAGGCTCATATTTTGATATAATGGAATCTTAACGTTTAATTCTGCGAGCCAATGCCGACCCAATAATGTGGTGGTGCCACCCTCTACTACAAACAGCTCCAGACGTTTAGACTTATTCCCATGCTTAACTAACGGCGTAATAACTCCTAGTGGTTTAAATACAGAGCCATCATAAAAACGAAATACCAAGTTTGAATTATTAAGTTGTCTGTGACTAAAGAGTTTTTCATATTTTGCCCTACTTATACATGATACCAAAGAACCAGTATCGACTTCCATTGACAATTGGATGTTATCTACACACAAAGTTACGCTCACCGGTTTGTAATTGTTCAAATTGAGTTGATGCAAGTCTTCCACTAACGAAAGAGACTCCTCCTCACCCGACGTCGCTGCTAAGTCCGCTGCTCCCACCTGCGTCAGCATAGTGCTCCGATTCCGCCAACCATGCGAACGCATGGCACAAACCCGACGTAGATGTCCTCGCTGCTTACAATGACTACAGATGAAATTTCGGTATCTGCAATCAGCGTCTAGATGGCCAAATGCCCCACAGGCATTACAGGCCCCGGATTTGGTGCTCCTGCCACTGCTATAATTCCCACCTGACCTTGATGAAATGTTCAGCTTATCCGTGCTCGACGGTCGCCCCCTTCTCGCACGTTGAGTGAAAAAAACGTTAGGTGATTTAATGATACTCTCCGACATTCGCGCACTATCGCCAACATCCACCCGCTGCACTGCTGCTGCATCCCGCTCCGCAGCATCCATGGTGCATGCTATCTTAATTGCGTTGCCATATGCAAGATTCTCTTCAGCAAACAACCGCTGTCGTATCGTCTCGTTAGATAAACCACAAACCAGTTGGTCCCGCAGGTTTTCCTCCAATACAATACCGAATTCACAGTGTTTGGACAATCGTTTCAACTCCGAAATATACTGCGGAAGCGTCTCACCCGTTTGCTGCCGCCTTAAGCGGAATCTATACCGCTCTGCCATAAATGAAGGTTTGGGGTGCAAGTGATCCTTCATCAACTGTACCACCTTTTCAAATGAAGTTTGTGCTGGTTTATGTGGACTGGTCAAATTGCTCAAAAGCTCATATGCTTCATCTCCCATTGCAGCAATTAACGTTGGAAGCCACATTTCTTCCTTGATCTGATTTACTCTAAAAAACATCTCGGCTCGTTCAATGTACAAAACCCAGTTCCCCGACCTCACACAGAACTCCATTAATTTTCCGAAGCTCATCGTAACTCGTTCCAAATAATCCTCGTCGCCACTGAGATGTCCGAGACAAGAAATAAAATAATGTGAATCCAAAGGCTTTATTGTAAAAACTGAAGTGACATAAAAGTGTAAAACAAAAACCAAAACTATCATCTCATAATAAGAATGCATGCGGCCTACATGCCAGCATTACAGGTAGGTACCACCGCAATGTCTATTTCGCCAAACAGCAGTGTAAATGCACTGTTGTGCTCCGGTTTGAAGGACTAGCCAGAGTAACTACTGGACATATTGAGACTTAACATCTCATGTCATGGGTAAAAAAATATCGTCCATTATTAAAAAATCATTACAAACCTATTTATTTTCATACACATAATATCAAGTTGACAACATTTACTTTATACAGGGTATCAAGACTGCGACCGAAAACGGAGCCAGGTGGTAGTTTTAGTGGTTACAGACACAATGCAAAATTTCGCAAATCAAGCGACAGATTTTTTTGCAATATTACAAATATCATCGTGTTTGGATGGTAAATAACTATTTTTTGAGAAAATAGTTATTTAAACCCCTACGTACCATTACGTCTTTAATAATAAAAAGATGTACATCATTATTTTAAGAAATCTATGTATTTATCACCCAAATACGACGATAAGTAAAAAATTACAAAACAAAATTGCCCTTTTTTTTGCAATTTTTTAAGTTGCATTGTGTCTGAAGTCACTAATACTACCACCTGGCTTTGTTTTCGTTCGCAGTCTTGATATACCCGGTATATACTTACCATTCTTTTGTTTACTGGCGGTGCCAAAGCGAACAAAATATGTGCAACAGAAACTATAGTATCAATACCGCTATGTCTGATACTATCTCTGTCCCACTTAAGCTGACACACTATCTCCCTCTCACTCCACCAGGTTCCCGCAGTCCTAGTTGACACAGATTTTGCTCGCGGCGTCCGTTATAGTATTGGCCTCAATAGCTGTTAATGAAAACATATTGTAAACATGATTTTCAGATTGGGGAGGACGAATGGCTCGCACCCAGCCTTCTAGTGTGAGGGCAGAGGCCGGCGCCCTCCGAACCGCCCTGCCGCTGCACGCAGAAGGAATGGACATAACCACCAACATCCAAAAAAAAATCTACTTCCGTTCCACTTCTAACCGAACTCTACTCTGCGTGGAACGGAACGCAATTATTTTCTAGTCTGTATTCTGACGTTCCATCTGTCAAAACTCAACCTGTCAAACATGAGGCAAATGGAACGCGATTCAAATTTTTGATTTTCGAATCTCGAGCATCCGTTTTTGTTTAAAGAGTTTGATTTTGCGACGAACTTTTCTATGTCACTTCGGCTTCGGATGCGTATCATAATTTAGGGTTTAATTAGCATAGTTTAAGATAACTTAAGTGATTATCAGCTACGCGGGCCAAACGAGCTATTCTCGCGGGACAGCCGGACAGCACAAGTAGCATAAGTTAGCAGAAACATTAGATTTTTGGACAAATGTTACCTAGAGTTAAAGAAGTCATCTGAGTGAGAAATTTTATGAGATTTTTACCCGCCAGAAAGAACGGTGATTCTTAGTTTTTTCAGAACAACGCAATGCCAAAATCCAGTGTCGTTAACTAAAAAAAATTACTGTTAAATTATGGTTGTGTATAATATTAATGGATACACTAATAATGGAAAACTTTGAAAACCGAAATGTAGGTGAAAAAAATTAGTTAGATTTATTTATTGTAATATTAAGAGAAGAAAGAATATTTATAAATTAATCATAGCACGTAAGTATGTAATCTTTACTATAGGTTATGGAAGAGAGACAACTTCATTTCATTTAAGAAATATATACGCATCTGGTTAGGTTTTGTGCATTGGAGGACGGATTTTGACATTTAAACATTGATTTTGGTACTAGAAACTATACTTTTCTTCTTTTTTTGTGTCTATAGTCCATATAAGATACTATAAACTTTCATCTGTGTATGGATTATCCTATAAACCCACTTTTAAACTTCTTTCAACAATACATACATACATATTTTTGGATTGTAAGTCCAATTCTGAAGTTTTCAACAGTTTAAACACTTAAGATCAGGATATATTATACTACCTACAGCATAAACCTACTGCAGCTCCTGTAAAGAAATATCGAGTCTTATGGCCTCCACACACGTTCAATTACATTTGCACAAACGCGGGTTTGCACCAGTGTCGAATCGAAAATTTCAACAAAGTTTGCGCAGTTATTTGCCCACACACATTCCAGTATACCGATGCAAACTCAAACTTGCGCAGTTATATCGTTACGTTTGTGGCGGCTATTAAAGAGACTGGCTGTAAAAAGATGTAAAGTAGCGCATAACGGAAAGACAAATTCTATAATAAATCCAAAATAATACATGCAGTTTTCAATAGCAGTACAGAAAACTGATGTTTCGGTTCGCGTGGTAAACGCATGAAATCACGTGACCACGCGCGAACCAATCAACGCTCATCGCTCGGAGACGCGCGTATTATGTAGAATGCGCGCGAATTCTCATCATGTTGTTATCTTGATAGAAATATATGCAATAATATTTTGGGGATGTGGTTGAATTTACTGTTAACTAGAGTGAAGTAATAATTAACAATTATGAACGTCAACGACTATTAGACAAAAGTTTAATAGCATCATGACGAAATTTCTACTCCGTTTTCACCTTTCTAGCATCTACGATTTCTAGTACCCAATTTCTATACAATCTTATGTGTCAATAAGCCTCCTAAAATTTCTCAATCCTTGGTACCAAAACCTACTTTTCTAAATGTTTAAATGTTTTGGCTCTCGAGCAAAAATCTGGTCTCGAATGCACAAAAACGCAATCAAAATTCGGCCATCGTTCTGTGTTGCCAGCGTAAGCGTCGCGTGGAGTCTTTCCCAGATTGTGTATACAATTTGAAAAAAAAAACTATAAATAAAGGTGAATAGTTATTTATTTGGCTAGCGTTTCGACTTGAAAGACTAAAATAATGAAATCTTTTCGAAACTTTTACGAACGAACCGCGTTTCGGCGGCACGTTGCTGTTTTTATATATGTAAAATTGTATTTTATACATTAAATTTAATGTTCGGCGGGGTATTCACTCCCACGCCTGGGTTGCCAGCGGCGAAAAATGTTAGAAAAATGGGGAGATTATATTCGAAATATCCCATATTAAAATGTAGAAAACATCGATAATTTCCGAGGGCAGCCATCGCGATTCTTATGAAAAATCAAATATATGAGGGATGGGAGTGAGGACCTCTGCCTCTCTATATGTTGACTGTCTTAGTATTTCTGTTGTTTATGTGGGCGTATCTGAGTGGGGGGCAATTGGGGGATCGAGTAGCGATGCCCTCATAACTGGTCGTACTTGAGGGCTGAGGGCAATATTTTGTCTGATGTAATTTGGGTAGGAGCTCTTAAGGATTGAGGTCATTTTTTAGGGACAAGATCTGGAATTAAAACATATTTGGTCTGCATATTTCAATAAGACATCGTCGTATGACATCAGTATCAAAGGAAATTGAGTGTCAAAAGTAGACCCACAGATATTTGCAATATTTTCAAGATCAAACTGGTGGAACCAGCTAGACATACTGAAGGTTTTAAGAATCAATCAATTTCAATCGTATTTTGCTAAATATAATATATATAATAATACTGCTGAATGGATGAATAAAGAAAGATAATCGGTATGAAAGGAAAAAGTAAAGAAAGAAGAAAGAGATAATTGGTGTTAAAAATTGGCCATTGTAAAAGAAAAGGAGAGTAGGCCAGTGCCCAAAGAAAGGATTAATAAACTAGCACAGCTAGAAGCTCGATGCGCCCACGATAAAATATTTAGCTGTCTATTATTTCCTCTTCGCGTAGACGAAATTCGGCAGACATATCGCTAGATAGAGATAAGATATTGATAAAGGATGGGAACTATTGAATATATTATTTTTCTCCGACTATTACTGTCATGTCAATTTTTCAACTGTCAATCGGTAATGAATTTTCTACGGGGTTGTTGAGTGGGGTCCGTAAGGTGTTTTACTCCTTAAGCTTGGAATTATCTCTTTATTTCATTCACTAAAACAGCCTTCGTGAAATGAGAATCAGAGGATTTTAATCTGTAAGATCCACAATTAGGGTTTGGAGAGCAAAAAAGTCTCTCGTAGTTTCTGATACACACTAATGAATGTCTTAGTGTAGTATCAATTGTATGAATGTTAGGTACATTTATCCTTGGTACCCTAAGCTTTTAAAATACGATGAGTACTGACAAAATAGAATTGTTGACTCTCAAAGGACATATTAGATATGACATAGAAGCATTTAAATTATTGATAACAAGCATGCTATTAATTTCTAACGCCTGAATGCAAACTTTTTGTTTAACTCAGGAATTCTGCAATAACTTTAAAGTTTTTATCTATATCAGCCCATATACGTCCCACTGCAGGGCACGGGCCTACTCTATAATCGAGAGAATCGATTGAGAGTGGTTAGGCCATATAGTCCACCACGCTGGCCTAGTGCGGGTTGGCGAACTTACATACCGTAGAAAGTTTTTATAACTATACCTATCTGTTTTGTATTTTCTGTTGCAATATTTCAAAGACCCAGTATTTTGCGATGTATAAAATACTTCATTCAAAAGGTTCTTACGAATTCAAAATTAACTTTGATATAACATATTGTAATATCAAATACAGAAAAAATTACATAGCCTAAATGCTGTGGAAACATTCCTTTCGGCATCATCTTTTTGAACCCTCCCCCACTCAACCTCCAATGAGGTAGGACCTCTAACGTATCACATCAAATTAATGACATGATATAATATATTAGATAGAAAAATTTAGTCGACATATATAAACAATGCTAGTTTTAGTATCATTTAAGCCTATAATCGCTTCATTTAGTCGTAAAAGTACATATATCCAATTAGTATAAGAAGATTAATATCGTTTAGGTTAACATGCCGACGGACAATTTCAAATGGCCATGTGCCTCCGTCGCTGCCTTTATCTTTGCTCTACTTCCTTCAATATGAAAGCTACATTTAATTGTAAGAGTATATATAAAGGCTTTGCTGTCTCCATTAAGTTTAAGTTACATTTAAAAATACCATTATAAAATGGGTAACATTAACTAGCTAGGTGAATTTGCGAGGTGTAATGAAAGTAAATTATACATATATATATACAACATATAAAAGAAAATGGTAAAAAAATATTGTGCAAAGTATCTTAACAGTTAGATAGGGTATGAAAATTTCGTGTGTACGTGTTTTGTGTTCATTTATTTACGTTTTATTTAGTTTTTCATTTAGATTTCAATTCCAACGTAAGGATACGCATAATTTTAAGTCCCAATAACACCAAATATTTTATAATCCTCGAAATAATTATTAAAATTTAGAAATTGGCTATTATATGTATATTATACATGTGTAAAGATATACATCTTGAAACTTAACTCGTATGCCTTATAAAGAGTCTATCTTACATGAATTTTAATTTGTTTATTGTTTATTGTAAGCGTCACAAAGTATTAGTAATGGTGTTCGAAAAAATAATTTTATTTCATCTTCATTTACATACATAAGACTTGAAAAATACGGCGATAGGCTTGACTATACCGTATATTTTGAGACGGAATAAGGTTTAAAATAATGTGGTTGGTACTAAGGACAACTTTGTCTACCTTTTATGGGTATGTAGTCGTGAGGTCATGGGCCAATTCGGCCGGGATAGTACCATCTATTTGGAAGTGCAAATCGGTTTGTATGAGTTCTAACAAAGAGATTGAGTATATACGAAATATACGAACGGTAATGTTCTGATTCTCTAGTCTATATTTTAATTTCGGTGCAATGTAGTCACTTTATTATAAAAGTGTAAGGAGTAAAATTACTCTATTTCTCTTTTTATTTTACTGAGAGTAACTCGTATTATGAACTCCTGGTCCACGAAAATCCTTATTGTTAATAAAAATAACAAAAGTAAATAAGGACATAGCATTGCTATAAATTCTTTAATTATTAGTAGTTCAAAACATGACAGCATTTAAAACAGTCACGATTATAAGATAGCGCAACTAGCGCAATTTTCGCGTACCATTACTAATACACCAAGTGCCAAATTATTGTTTTTACTTTTTACAGTTCGGAAAAATCATACTATCCGTCTTTACCAGATAAATGAGAACACCAAATATTCAGACTTGTCCTTTAAGGATTTCTTTGGTTTTCCACAGCTTTGTATAAGGCAAAGAAATTTGAAACGAAAATCCTTGGCGAAAACGTGGAATGTTGTGAAAAAAGTTTAATTCTTTGGTTTTGAACATCGAGTCTTTATAGACTAAATTATTTTACCAAATTAAAATGTTAGAAATAAATTCTTTGAGTTGTTTTCGTAACACAAAATTGCCCACGTTTTAGAGACATCGATTGTATAAATATTATGAGAGTTAAGAGTAAATGGTGTCAATAGAAACGCAAGAATGGATACGGAATAAACAGTGTCTTAAAATAATTTAACAGCATGCTGTTAAGATGAAAGACGTAAATTGGGTGATTTATAGCATATCATGACACTGTTAAGATTAAAACCAGTAGGTTCAAGCACAGCTTAGAACGATACTAATGGATAATAAAACTAAGACGGTAATGCGTTTGTCTGTGTTATTAAGAGTGAAATTATTTAAGGCAGTTGCAACAAACTTTGACGATAACTTTAACTTTGACAATGTAATAGCCATACATTTGTGACGTAATTGACATTGCTAATGTATGGGATTGACGTTTTCAAAGTTAAAGTTATAGGCAAAGTTAGTTGGTGCAATTGGCCCTAAGAGTAAGACTGGGCAATTTTGTGAAGGTTTTATGTATTAAATAATACTGGAAAATATCGAACTACGGTAATACCTAAGAATTTCTACTAAAAACCTCGGAAATACCAACTCTTAAAAGTTCAGAATATAATATTCATTTTAAACTGCTCCAACCGGCTTCGCACGGTATACTATGTTAATACATATTTCGACAGCCTCCGTGGTGCAGTTGGTTAGACGCCGGCTGTAAAACGAGAGGCCGCGGGCTCGATCCCCGCACGGAGACAAATATTTGTGTGATCCGCAGATATTTGTTTCGGGTCTGGGAGTTTGTGAGAGCGAAAAGTCTCTCGTAGTTTCTGATACGACACAAGACTCGATTTTAGTGTGAGGTCAGGACTATGTATGTGACTGTTGGTATTTATGGTAGTTCGAGATTTTACAGTAATTTAAAAGAATGAATAGTTTTGAGTACACGAACAGTGTCATAGAATTCCATAAAACTTTGAGATGGTTAAACCTCTTTCACAATCGAATATTTTTGATAAAATAAAGCTACAGGAAGACGCTGAATGCAGACACTCTGCTGTAATCCTTTAAGAAGGTATTCAGTAGTCTTCCTATAGCTCAAGACGAAATGATAAGGTATGAAATGTTTGGAAATATCAAGTCAAAGCTGTGGGAAATCATATTGTAGGCGTGTTTAGATCTAAATGTTGTTCTGTTCTTGTCAATAGGGTCGTTTTCAGGCGCATCCATGCTAAAAAACGAGACGGAAGTAGAAAAAAGTTCAAGAAAGGCAATTGTTTTTTATGTAAATTAGGGATGGAGGCACTTTTATGCTACTAGAAAAAAAATGGCAATTTGATTTTCTTGTCATATAACCCAAAAAATATATATTCAGAAGGAGACTTCGTGTGGCTGTACATACGAAAAAAATGTTTCTTTTCTAAATCAGCGCGTTAATTCTAAATTAACATCTTTGGCTAGTAAATAATTTACTGGAAAACATTATTAGTGATAAACTACCTACTTTTTCTGTGTTGAAAATATCAAGTCAAATAATAATACAGAACTAATATTATATGGATATTACATGGACAATATTCTATTATTTTTAAATGTCGCCGCGAGATCAACCTATGTATAGTTGTTGGAGACTACGAAATAATTGTTAATTAGCAAGAATATCTAGCAATGTCAGCAGAAAAGTTATAGCATAGCAGAGAGAGCAATATTTGAAAAATACCACTTCCGAAATATTAAAAATTTAGAAATGCAATTATAGGCAACGATTTTGAACACATAAGGAAGCCAAATTTCAATATTATTGGTTGTTTCATTTATGAAGAGGGTAACTATAATCCTTGAAAATCAATTGTAATTGCTCAGACCTTGCTCATTCTCCTCAAAGTCAAAACACTAAAATGGACGCCTGAAATCGATTCGTAGTAGTGGATTTTTTTTCTAGACATGCTAGAATTTTGATGTTCTGTAGTCGTACCCGTGTGCTTAGATACTGTTTTACTACATATAAAGCGAGTCGTGTAACAGAAAATCATATTTTTTGAAAAATGTAATATTGTATCTATTTGAATGTTCTTTTTTTCGTGTGGCAACACCGGATTTTCGAAATGTCATTTGCGCGCGACTTTTGACAGTTAGTTTGAAATGAGCCGTTCGGACGCCATTTTGAAAATTCGGTGTTTGGCTTTGGTCGGTGGTAATGTGGCAGCAAACTGCCACTTAAAGTTAAAAACTTAAACGGGGGTTGTTTTTTCCCCGTTTCCAGAGAATAGCGGTCATTTTAACATTAAATGCTTGTATTTTTGATAAGCGTTTGACCGCCGAAACGTAGTAGAAACAGATAGTTCGGTAAATACCTCATAGACGGCGTTGTTATCACCGACTTAAAGTGCGATTAGGAACATTAATTTCGAGAATTTTTTCTACATTCTATACATATATATCTCGTAGTTTGTTTCGTTACCTTGTATTAAGTAATTTAAAAATATATACCTACTATAAACGACTTCTAATGAAAACTTCGGGTTTACATGTTCGAAAAATCGAGACGCACAAAATAATTATTGTTTCTCGTCTATAGATTTTATTTGTACACCCGCTTATGTGCCAGGATTATGCACAATCAGCTGTAACTCAACTTTGCGGCGTACTGTACTCAACTCGAAGTTTTTATTGGAAATGAAACCCAGCAATAAATTCAATAGATGTTGTAGTAATTTTATTTGAGGTACCGCTAGTACATTTTTAAATGTGTTAATTTAAAAAGTAATGTTCGGTAGAAAACATTAATCTTTTCTGACTCTTCTATTCTTTATGGTCGTTTTCGCCACAATTTTTTTCTCCCCCTTTTTTCTACCGTCCATGAATGTTAGAGTAGCTCTTTTCAGCTCAATTTATTTGAAACGCACATAATTCTACAGAGCTTTCGGTTCACGAACGAACTTACGGTTGACCAGTAAAATGTTAGTGATTTTTTTAATATTTATTGACCCCTTTTAAAGATTTTAACGTCGATATTGACGGCTATTACAGCCATGTATTTTAAGTTTCCCCTTTAATTTCGTATTAATTTCTAGTCAAATTAGATTTTAAATATAGTTAAGTAAGTAAGACGTTATAGATTTGTTTCCTTTTGTTAAAGCTGTTTCTGTTGTCTATGGAGGTTAATTGACGGCTTGGAAGGAAAATGCTTTTACGGTCGTGATGTTTTACTATTTTCGTTTCAGCTTGCCAAGCATTAGAAATCCTTGGAAAGGGAATAAAACGGTTGGTATTGAAGTTAAGTCTTAATCTTAAAAATAACTATATAACCGAAAGTTATTTACACGGAAAACAAATAGACATCAAATAACTCCCGAATTTATACTCAAAAATATGATATTAATATTACGTAAGTTAAAATTAATATAATTTTCTAGTATTTCGTTTTACTCCACGTAATCTATAAAACCTAACTATAAATTCAAAACCTTTTCTTCTGAGTTCAGATAACTACTCTTTAGTTTAATATTGACAGCCTGTGTGGCGCAGTTGGCTAGACGCCGGCTGTGAAACGCGAAGCCGCGTGTTCGATCCCCGCACTAAGACAAATATTTGTGTGATCCACAGGTATTTGTCTCGGGTCTGCGTATTTGTGAGACCGAAAAGTCTCGTAGTTTCTGATACACGACACAAGACTCGATCTTAGTGTGGGGTCTGGACTATGTATGTGACTGTTTGGTGTATTTATTCAATTTCTTTTACTAAACATTATTGTCTTTTATTCTTCATAGTCTTAAACTATTTCACTATCTTCTCGTCACTGTCATCAGTTTCTATAGCTACGATCTCTAGATCAAATCTCATATTATTCCCAAATCTTGTCCCTTTGAATATTTATAATAGAGGGAGCGCTGTTGCACATTTGCGTCTTCAAACACGTAGATATTTCTTTGTAGAGAATGTTGGTACCACTGTTATATTAGTGAAAATTTAACTACCTAATAATTAACAACAAATTGCATAAAATTCTGTAGGTAAACGAAAGTATTTAGTTATTATCCTTCTAAAACGAGTTTGAGTGGAACAGGATAGCCGTAAACTATTATTTTTAGTTTTCAAATAATTCGTGCATGTTGGACAACCTGTCAAATGTCAGCCAATAGGAGGGCAGAAAAAGGTGGCGCGGCATCACCATTTTTATCTACGTTTTTGAAGTACCAGCGCCCCCTCTATTTTATGAATAACCTAATCTTTTCCCTTTCAAATCTCTTTCCTCTACATTATCAAAGTACTCTGGCAGTTTTCTTAAATCTCGTAAATTAGGTAAGATCCTTGCTTGCCTATCAATGCTTTACATTCAGGATGTAAGTTAAAACCATTGATTTGAAAACTAAAGAACCCTTATGTAAAGTATCATTAAAATCGCGCCATCTGTAAGATGTTTCGTAACTACGTGGAAATAAAAATGTTTAAACAAATATGAATTCAGATAAAACTGAATCTAATAGATGTATTCTCAACGGTGATAAGAATTATCTTTTTTTCTAAACTTTCTGTCATAACACAAGTAGGCATTTTCAAAATGAATTCTGCGACTGCTCTCAATGGCGCCGCGACATCGTCCGCTCCACTGGAGCGCGCACCACTAGGTGCGCGTGCATAGGTATATTATATTTGCCAATAAATTAACTAATGATTTATTAAAACACTTCACAGTACTGTATCAGCTCATATTCGGCCACTACGGAACGCATGACGCCTCTACCACCGATACAAGTACTAGCGTTAAGCCCTGGTCTGTGGAACGGTACGCGCGGCACTGCGGTAAGCGGCACCGCTGCAACGCAGTTCATGTACCAACTAAGGAGGTTTCACAGATAGGTTTCACTCTGTGCGTAAATCCGTTGACCAATGGGAGAGCCGAAACATGACAACAAATGTTATTATGACAATTTTGCATTGAAGTCTTCACGGGTCTCCATGACAACGGATAACAATTATTTGAGTTCAAAAATATATAGAATTTCTTAAAAAATTGTTTGTGCGTCATTCTAAACGAAGTCGGTAAAAAGGCACATAAGACCATTTTCTCAATATTGATACGTGACAAAATTGGCTTATATTTTTTTATGTTAATTCGTGTGTTATTAACTATATTATTTTATTTTTTTCTGCTACTAAACATATTCTTTGATCAAGTTATATTTCACTGGACTTATATAGATACCTACTCTTAAATTATCACCGGTTGTACCGTAATTTGTTAAAACAAATTGTATTACTATTATGAAAATAAATTATTTTGTTATAAATTATCACAAGCAAAACCTGGATCAATACTGATGGACACTTTTTACAATAATCATTTAATTGTACTTTTTATCTAAATTCACAATACGGAGCTCAAATAATTCACGTAGGTATAGGTAGGTAGTAGGTATATATGTATCTGCACAACCTCCAGCACATCAGCAGTTCTTGATCCTAGATTTAACTTTATTTGCATACATAAACTCACGCCTTTATCCCAGAAGAGGTAGGCAGAGGCGCCACCAGGACACCCACATTTCGCCTTGTATGTTCCGTTCCATGATGTGACAGGGGCGAGCCTAACGCCATATCGGACACAAATTCCTGGCTCCAGGCTGATGATGAATAGAAAAACCCAATATCACTTTGCCCGAGCCGGTATTCGAACCCGAGAGCTCAGCTTTGTAGTCGTACCGTAGTACAACTACGCCACCGAGGCAGTCTTAAAAAATTATCGCACTCCGTTCGCACTCTGTAAATGTAGCCGTGGTAATTGGAAAATTTACACACCATTATTTTAATATAGAAGATGTTATAGATCTCAGCATATTAACTAGTTGAAATCCGCAGCTTTATCAAAAAGGAACTAAATAGTAGAAGTTAAAAACAAAGAATGTTACAAAGTGAAAGACAATTAAATATTGAACTAAGGATTAACCGCTCAAAAATAGGGCTGGAGAAGCTAGATGTAAAGCAACACGGACCAATATTAACAAGGGTCGTATGGTACAAGCTGCGAATTAGCTTTCTATAATATTATACATACGGAAAAAATTAAGAAACACTTCCTAGATTTATCCATTTGCCACACCCAATAGCAACACGAGATTCTATTTGCGAATTATTCAACTGTAATATATTATTATAATACACTCATCGGATGAACTAGTGATATTTTCGTAATTGCTCCGACCACCGTACACGAAGGTGGTAAACTCGTCAATGACACATGCAAATA